>CANTUV010000057.1:6599945-7919934 GCA_947685225.1 Garcia nutans
TCCGTGTGTAGTATCCCAAAATCTGAAATTTGAATCAAAACAGCCCCTCAAATTTGTCAAAATTTCGTGACAAAATTTTGGTTACTTCTAACCTATCCAGATTCGACCCTTATCACCTAAATAACAAGGAAAACGAAAAAAATTTCTTGAAGCACTTTTGTACTCTCTTTTTTTTTTTTGCTCCCTCTCACTATCTCAAGATGGGCAGCCCTAATTCACACACCACACAAAACTTTTTTTCCAATCAGGTAACAAGAACAAGATCAATTTAGAGGACTTCCTTTTGAAACTCGAAATTGGAACAGAATAAATAATCAAGACTTCCTTTTTGACCAATTCAGCTTTCCTTTTGAAACTTGTTTGAAACACTTTCTTGGAAATTCGAAACAGAATCAGAATGGTTAACAAGAATAAGATTCGGATTTAGAACACTTTCGAATCAACAATCAAGAACACAATTTCGAATTTGAACAAAGCAACCTAAATTCCCAATTTTGAAATCCACAATAGAACAAGTCCAATTCGGAATAGATAGAACAAACCAATTCATAACAAATCAACCAACCCAATTTCAGAATAAGAAAAACGATTTGGACTAAAAAGGCAAACTGAATTCGAAATTGAAATAAGACTCTAAACACAAAACGAAAACTAAATTAGAACCCTAACGGAATTTTTTTTTTTGAATTTTCAACTTTGAAAGAAAAATGAAAACGATTCAAGGATCAATAACAAAGAAACAAAATGAAACTAACAAGAAAAGAAACGAAAATGAAAGTAACCCACAAAGGAAACAAAAAATGCAAATAGCAAAAGAAGAAACGAAATAAACAAAGAATTCGAAATTGATAGGGATAAAACCTGATCTAGAGTGCTAGCTCCGATACCAAATGATACGGAACCTCCAAGAATAAGCCTGAGAACCCCTTGATTTCGAACCCCCACAGCATTAACTTGAAAACCCCTAGTCGAATTCGGTACAACCCCCAAGGATTAGGTTAGATTTCAGATTACCTTGAATTGATCAAAGATCCAAGATTTCGAAACAGTTTAGTTCCTAAATCCCAGATTCGAAACACTCCACAAGAAAGTTGATCAAACTACTTGAATGTTTCTAAAGCATGTATTCAAGCAAGAACACAAAGATAAAAGCTAATTCGGCTTTTGGTTATAAAATCGTCCAAAACTTCAAAACTGATGTCTTACAACCCTAAATGAGATATAAATAGCTAAACCCTAATTAGGGTTATTAAGTAGCATTTGGCTTTCTGATCAAATTTTAAGAAATAATAAAGTAATCAAAGTCCTAATTTAATACCAAACAAACAGGGCCCTTACTTTTTAAATGAGCATAACTAGTGGGCCTTAATACATATTAAAATAACAAGTTCAGCTAATTATTTAACTATAAATAAGCCCAACTAGTGACTTGAGCCAAATATGCTCCAATTTGCATCCTTGATCAGCCATATCGTGCACCTTCAGCTCCTCTTCAACAAAATGTTGCATGTAGCCTTGTGACATCTCTATCATAAAATAAACTTTTTATGCAAGAGCGAGAGAATTAAATGTTGGGCAGCATGTGTTACTCATTAGATACAAGGAAACTTTGTTTGCTAACATTGATGTTTCACTTGAACATTTGCCTTCTAGCTTTGTGTCTTTATTGCAGGATTTCCAAGATGTGTTTCCGGAGGAGTTGCCTAGTGGTTTGCCACCATTAAGAGGAATCGAACATCAAATTGACTTCATACCTGGTTCTACCATTCCAAATAGACCAGCATATCGAAGTAATCCGATGGAGACCAAGGAGATGCAGAGACAAGTGGAAGAGTTGTTGAAGAAAGGGTTGATTCGAGAGAGTTTAAGTCCGTGTGTCATTCCTGTTTTGTTGGTTCCAAAGAAAGGTGGCACGTGGAGAATGTGTGTTGATTGTAGGGCTATAAATAAGATCACTGTGAAGTATCGACATCCTATACCGTGTCTTGATGACATGTTGGACGAATTACATGGTGCAAGGTATTTTACTAAAATTGATCTTATGAGTGGATTATCATCAAATTCGTATGAAACCTGGGTGATAGAGACGTCACAAGGCTACATGCAACATTTTGTTGAAGAGGAGCTGAAGGTGCACGATATGGCTGATCAAGGATGCAAATTAGAGCATATTTGGCTCAAGTCACTAGTTGGGCTTATTTATAGTTAAATAATTAGCTGAACTTGTTATTTTAATATGTATTAAGGCCCACTAGTTATGCTCATTTAAAAAGTAAGGGCCCTGTTTGTTTGGTATTAAATTAGGACTTTGATTACTTTATTATTTCTTAAAATTTGATCAGAAAGCCAAACGCTACTTAATAACCCTAATTAGGGTTTAGCTATTTATATCTCATTTAGGGTTGTAAGACATCAGTTTTGAAGTTTTGGATGATTTTATAACCAAAAGCCGAATTAGCTTTTATCTTTGTGTTCTTGCTTGAATACATGCTTTAGAAACATTCAATTAGTTTGATAAACTTTCTTGTGGAGTGTTTCGAATCTGGGATTTAGGAATTAAACTGTTTCGAAATCTTGGATCTTTGATCAATTCAAGGTAATCTGAAATCTAACATAATCCTTGGGGGTTGTACCGAATTCGAAACACTCCACAAGAAAGTTGATCAAACTACTTGAATGTTTCTAAAGCATGTATTCAAGCAAGAACACAAAGATAAAAGCTAATTCGGCTTTTGGTTATAAAATCGTCCAAAACTTCAAAACTGATGTCTTACATCCCTAAATGAGATATAAATAGCTAAACCCTAATTAGGGTTATTAAGTAGCGTTTGGCTTTCTGATCAAATTTTAAGAAATAATAAAGTAATCAAAGTCCTAATTTAATACCAAACAAACAGGGCCCTTACTTTTTAAATGAGCATAACTAGTGGGCCTTAATACATATTAAAATAACAAGTTCAGCTAATTATTTAACTATAAATAAGCCCAACTAGTGACTTGAGCCAAATATGCTCCAATTTGCATCCTTGATCAGCCATATCGTGCACCTTCAGCTCCTCTTCAACAAAATGTTGCATGTAGCCTTGTGACGTCTCTATCACTGGGGATGAATGGAAAACAGCTTTTAAAACAAAATATGGGCTGTATGAGTGGTTGGTAATGCCTTTTGGGTTGTCTAATGCACCTAGTACTTTTATGAGGTTGATGAACCATGTTTTGAGGGCTTATTTCGGCAGATTCGTAGTTGTTTATTTTGATGATATTTTGATCTATAGTAAGACTGAGGAAGAGCATATAGAACATGTTAGGTTGGTTTTAGAAGTTTTGAGAAAAGAGAACTTATATGCAAAGCTTAAGAAGTGCACATTTTGCATGGATAGGCTTGTTTTTCTTGGTTTTGTTGTTAGTACGTAGGGATTGGAAGTTGATGAAGAGAAAGTGAAAGCTATAAGGGAATGGCCTGTTCCTAAGAGTGTGACGGAAGTGAGGAGCTTCCATGGGCTGGCGAGTTTTTATAGGAGATTCGTGAAGGATTTTTCTACCATCGCCGCACCACTCACAAGTATTGTCAAGAAGGAAATCAAAATCCTTGTTAAATAAGGAAAATATCATCCTAACCAACTAAGGAAAGAAGGAAACCACATCCCATGTGCATGGGTGTGAACACAGCCCATGTGCATGAAAGAATAGGCTGCCCATGTGACAAAAGTGGTCCCAAAAACCTAATTTCGTCCAAGGCCCATTTGCTTGCATGTGGCCTGCCTTCCTTACTCCTTTCTTGCTCCTCTAGCCCATTTTTAAAGCCTTATCTTCCATATAGACATTCAGCATCACAATCAGCCTTTGTTGGTCTTCCAGCTCCATACTGCACTTGTTTATTGCTAATTCAGTCACCTCCCTTGTAAAAAAGTCTTGAACATGCAATCCAAGAGTGATGCCATACTTCCTTGCTTTATTCCTTGTCAATGGTCCTTGTTGTAGCACCAAAGGATCCTTGCCATGCTGGTTTACATCAAATCATAGTGAGTTCGCATCTCTTTATAGGCGTTGGGTTCCTTAGGAGGTGATTATCAAGTTTCAAGGAGTTCTCTACCATTGTTATACGTTGGGTTTGCTGCCATTGTTGCTAAGGGTCCGCGTCATTTGGTATCAGAGCCTTGCTACAAGGTAATTTTTATCTACTTTGTCTTTCTAGGGTTTGTTAATTTAGGTCTTTTAAATTTCTACGTTTTAAAGTCTTAGAGAGTCTAGTCTTTAATTTTCGAAAAAGAGTCATATATCAATTCTGATCAAGGCCGAATTGAAGGAGGGTATTCTTAGGGTGAAAACGAAACCTAGAAAAGGATTCTTGGAGAATTTCGAAACCAAGAATTAGGGTTCTTGAAAGAAAGCAAAAGCTAGATGATGTGAACCAGCATAGCAAGGATCCATTGGTGCTACAACAAGGGTCATTGACGAGGAATAAAGCAAAGAAATATGGCATCACTCTTGGAATGCATATTCAATACTTTATTACAAGAGAGGTGACTGAATTAGCATGGGACAAGTGCGAGAAGGTACTAGAAGACCAACCCAAGCTAGTCATGGTGCTGGATTGTACACATGGTGCTGAAATGTGCGAATTGTCCAGCCAATACCACAACCACCCTGTGAAATGTGCTGCTTGTCCAGAAAGTCCCACAACCCCCTGTGAAATCTACTGTTTCACAACCCCCTATACCAGTTTCAGCAAGAACGACTTTGGCATGCTTAACACATGTTTGGGGCGTGTTTTTTTGAGTCTTTTAAGTGGTCCCCTCCATATTTTGCTTATTAGGTTTTTATTGTAATATTTAGTTAATAGTTTTCCTTATAGGAAATATGTTGATGATATCATTATGCCAAGTGGACCAATCACAAGATCACAATCAAAGAAACTCCAGCATGTGTTCCAGCACTTCATTCAAAGGTGGATTAATGAAGAGGGAGACCAACTTGTAGTGAATATGATGGATCATGAAGAGGAAGTCAGAAAATCACCAACAAGCATGAAGAATCTGCCCATAAGTATGGTGATGGGCATTAGCACGAATTTGGAATATAATATTGACATGGTATAGTGCTAGTGTGACTAGACACATGTGAACCAACACCAAAATGCATGTGGAATCTGTCCATCAATGTTGTCATAATTATGGGCAGTAATTTAGAGTATATTATTGAGGTGGATGAACAATTAATGCTATTGTGACTAGATACATGTAAACCTAGACTTTAAGCCATTAGTTCTTCTTTTCCAACTATATAAGGATGGGAAAAAGAACTTAATAGGGTTGACTACGAATTTCCAGAATTGTTGAATGTAATTTCTGTGTTTTCAAGTTTGAGAGGTTTTCTTCTTATTCTTGTTGCATGAAGAATTGGTTCTAACTTATCAAGTCTCACTTGTGGCGTTTTAATCAATTCATTTCTTCATCCCAATCACCCAAGTTCTCAATTACAGGTTAGTTGTGGGTTTGGTAGGGAGGATTTGTTTTTGAGTTCTAAGATTCTATGCTAGATGTGTATGTGGAGTTCTAGATGTAATATTTGATCCATGGGTTCCCCATCATTTGGTATCAGAGCTTTGGCTTGAAGATAAATCTCTAGGTATCTTTTATGTTTTAATTATCCAAAGAAAAAAAAAAGAGAATCAGATTCAGTTTCTATATTTCTTCATTTTCTGTTCTTGTTGCACCTTGTTCTTATTCTTCAAATCTGTGAACTTTTGTTTAATTTTTCAATTTCTATCCTTGTTTACTGAAAGTTCAAAAGAAAAAAAAGAGGAAAAGATCAAAAGAAAAACAAAAAAAAAGAAAAGAAAAGAGAATCAGATTCAACTTCCTCAACATAAAAGAAAAAAAAATCGTACCTGTTTCTGTCCAGAATTTTTCTTCACAAGTGTTTGAGATTTTTTTGCATATTTATACCATTAACAGCTTGCTACCTTATTATATTTGATCAAATTACATCAGCTCCTCATTATGCATCCATTTAGCATTTAAAATCTGATATTTAGAGCCTTTCTTGCATTGGGAATAGGTTTAGGTTGCATATTCAGATTACTCATTGGAGTGATTTGAATTCTGTTTTTTTTTAGGATCCAGAATTGTTTTTCTTTGTATTCTTAGTTTCATTCTTTCATATACCTCTTGTTTCTTGTATGCATTAAGTAGCTAATTCTCAATCATAGTTACTTTGGTTTGATTAACACAAATACTTTTGCTTCTTGTGATAACTTTCAGTTCTTGTTGTCTAAAATTAAATTGCTTCTAGAATTGCAGAATTCATTTTGTTCATTAGGTTCCTTGTAGAGTCTTTAAAACAAAACTTGTTCTACTTGATTTAAGTGGATTCAATTCTGAAATTCAACTTGATAAAAGAAGAATTGAGAGGTAAAAGGGACCAAGGTTTGAGTGAAATACAAGAGGAGTGTCAATCTGATCTTGAGTGAAACACGTAAGGGAGTGAGGTGAGAAAATTTTCTTTACTAACATTTTCTTGTAGGTTCTTCTTACACCATGTCAAATTCTGGAAGTGAAAAACGTGATATGACCATAAATGACATAGCCTTCATGTTAGAGGCAATGCAAAGGAGATTTGAAAGGTTTGATTTGACCATAAACAACATGAGAGGTGATGTAGACAGCATAATGCAAAGGCAGCGAAATGATACTAATCGAAGGGGGCAGAATAGAGGGAGAGGAAACATGATGAATGATGATGAGATAGAGAGGGAAGATGATGAAGAAAGTGAGCAATCAATTGCTCAAAGAAGACCTCAACAAAGGGACAGTAACATATCTTCCATAAAAATGAAGATACCATCCTTCAAGGGGAGAAATGATGCTGAAGCTTACCTTGAATGGGAAAGAAAAGTTGAGTTGGTGTTTGATTGTCACAACTATAGTGAAATGAAGAAAGTTAAAATTGCAGCAGTTGAATTCACAGATTATGCACTAATTTGGTGGGATCAATTGATGATTTCCAAGAGGAGAAATGGAGAAAGAACCATCACTACTTGGGCTGAAATGAAAAATGTGATGAGAAAGAGATTTGTACCATCTTACTACTATAGGGAGCTTCACCAAAAATTACAGCGGTTAACTCAAGGATCCATGTCAGTGGAGGATTACCATAAAGAGATGGAGATGATCATGAGTAGAACTAATATAGAGGAGGATCCAGAAATCACTATGGCTCGATTTTTGAGTGGGCTGAATAGAGAGATAGCTAACATAATTGAATTACATCATTATGTGGAGCTTGAAGATATGGTACACATGGCCATGAAAGTGGAGAAGCAACTGAAACTCAAGGGAGCAGCCAAGGGATTTTCTAATTCCAGCTCTAGTTTCACCTCAAAATGGCCAAAGAAAGATGATAATCCTAAAGGGAAGGAGGCTGCCTGGAAACGAAAGGAAAAACAAGTTCTAGATGACCCTAAAGGTAACTCTAAAACATCTAACTCTAATCAAAAGCATAGTACCATTAAATGCTTTAGGTGTTTAGGATTAGGGCATATAGCATCTCAATGTCCAAATAAGAAAATCATGTTGATACGAGATAATGGTGAAA
The DNA here is from genome assembly GCA_947685225.1 of Garcia nutans. Lineage (NCBI taxonomy): Eukaryota > Viridiplantae > Streptophyta > Magnoliopsida > Malpighiales > Euphorbiaceae > Garcia > Garcia nutans. Next base: position 6,607,542 of record CANTUV010000057.1, read on the forward strand.
TTGATAGTGCTAGTGAACATGAAAGTGATGATGATAATGATAGCATGCCACCATTAGAAGAAATAGAACATATTATTGAATATCCTGCCCATGGTGAATCTTTGGTTATTAGAAGAGCTTTAAACATGCAAATTAAAGATGAAGAAAGTAATCAAAGAGAGAACATTTTCCATACTCGTTGCATTGTGAATGGAAAAGTGTGCAGCATGATCATTGATGGGGGTAGTTGTGCAAATGTTGCTAGTACTGATTTTGTGGATAAATTAGGGTTAGCATGCACAAAACATCCTAGTCCTTACAAGCTACAATGGTTGAATGATAGTGGAGAGGTGAGGGTAACAAAGCAGGTTCTGTTTTCTTTTGCAATTGGGAGATACAAGGATGAAGTTTGCTGTGATGTTGTGCCTATGCATGCTAGCCATATCCTTCTTGGTCGTCCATGGCAGTTTGATAGAAAAGCTTTGCATGATGGCCTTAAGAATCATTATTCTTTCAGCCTAAATGGTTTAAATTTCACTCTTGCCCCATTGTCACCTAAACAAGTGTATGAAGATCAAGTAAATATTTTGAGATTATTTGAAAAGAATTCTGGTGGTGAGGGTAAAACAAATAAAAATGGAGTAAAAGAGGCCAAGTGTGAGGAAAAGAATGATAAAAATGGCCCATTGGTGAGAGAAAAAGAGAAAGGGAGAGAAAATAAAAGAGAGTGTTTCTATGCAAAAGAAAAGGAGTTAAGGAGTGCTTTTTGTGAGAAAAGAAGTCTGATTGTACTTAGGTACAAAGAGACCTTGATTTCTACATCTAACCTTGATAACCCTTTGCCTAGTTGTGTTAGTTCTCTTTTACAGGAATTTGGAGATGTTTTTCCAGAAGATGTACCCAAAGGTTTACCACCTTTAAGAGGGATTGAGCATCAAATTGACTTCATTCCGGGCTCAACAATTCCTAACCGACCAGCTTATAGAAGTAATCCGGAGGAAACCAAGGAACTTCAAGGGCAAGTGGAGGAGTTGCTAGCAAAGGGACATGTGTGTGAAAGTATTAGTCCATGTACTATTCTGGTTTTACTAGTCCTAAAGAAGGATGAATCATTTGCCCATAAAGCAAATAAAAGAAGGAAACATGTGATTTTCCAACCTGGTAATTGGGCATGGGTTCATGTGAGAAAGAAAAGATTTCCTAAACAAAGAAAATCCAAGTTGGATGCAAGGGGAGATGGTCCTTTCCAAGTATTGGAGCAAATCAATGACAATGCCTACAAGATCGACTTACCTGGTGAGTATGGTGTTAGTGCTACTTTTAATGTAACTGATTTATCTCCTTTTGATGATGCAGATTTGAGGACAAATCTTTTTAAAGAAGGGGAGAATGATGTGAACCAGCATAGCAAGGATCCATTGGTGCTACAACAAGGGTCATTGACGAGGAATAAAGCAAAGAAATATGGCATCACTCTTGGAATGCATATTCAATACTTTATTACAAGAGAGGTGACTGAATTAGCATGGGACAAGTGCGAGAAGGAACTAGAAGACCAACCCAAGCTAGTCATGGTGCTGGATTGTACACATGGTGCTGAAATGTGCGAATTGTCCAGCCAATACCACAACCACCCTGTGAAATGTGCTGCTTGTCCAGAAAGTCCCACAACCCCCTGTGAAATCTACTGTTTCACAACCCCCTATACCAGTTTCAGCAAGAACGACTTTGGCATGCTTAACACATGTTTGGGGCGTGTTTTTTTGAGTCTTTTAAGTGGTCCCCTCCATATTTTGCTTATTAGGTTTTTATTGTAATATTTAGTTAATAGTTTTCCTTATAGGAAATATGTTGATGATATCATTATGCCAAGTGGACCAATCACAAGATCACAATCAAAGAAACTCCAGCATGTGTTCCAGCACTTCATTCAAAGGTGGATTAATGAAGAGGGAGACCAACTTGTAGTGAATATGATGGATCATGAAGAGGAAGTCAGAAAATCACCAACAAGCATGAAGAATCTGCCCATAAGTATGGTGATGGGCATTAGCACGAATTTGGAATATAATATTGACATGGTATAGTGCTAGTGTGACTAGACACATGTGAACCAACACCAAAATGCATGTGGAATCTGTCCATCAATGTTGTCATAATTATGGGCAGTAATTTAGAGTATATTATTGAGGTGGATGAACAATTAATGCTATTGTGACTAGATACATGTAAACCTAGACTTTAAGCCATTAGTTCTTCTTTTCCAACTATATAAGGATGGGAAAAAGAACTTAATAGGGTTGACTACGAATTTCCAGAATTGTTGAATGTAATTTCTGTGTTTTCAAGTTTGAGAGGTTTTCTTCTTATTCTTGTTGCATGAAGAATTGGTTCTAACTTATCAAGTCTCACTTGTGGCGTTTTAATCAATTCATTTCTTCATCCCAATCACCCAAGTTCTCAATTACAGGTTAGTTGTGGGTTTGGTAGGGAGGATTTGTTTTTGAGTTCTAAGATTCAATGCTAGATATGTAGGTGGAGTTCTAGATGTAATATTTGATCCATGGGTTCCCCATCATTTGGTATCAGAGCTTTGGCTTGAAGATAAATCTCTAGGTATCTTTTATGTTTTAATTATCCAAAGAAAAAAAAAAGAGAATCAGATTCAGTTTCTATATTTCTTCATTTTCTGTTCTTGTTGCACCTTGTTCTTATTCTTCAAATCTGTGAACTTTTGTTTAATTTTTCAATTTCTATCCTTGTTTACTGAAAGTTCAAAAGAAAAAAAAGAGGAAAAGATCAAAAGAAAAACAAAAAAAAGAAAAGAAAAGAGAATCAGATTCAACTTCCTCAACATAAAAGAAAAAAAAATCGTACCTGTTTCTGTCCAGAATTTTTCTTCACAAGTGTTTGAGATTTTTTTGCATATTTATACCATTAACAGCTTGCTACCTTATTATATTTGATCAAATTACATCAGCTCCTCATTATGCATCCATTTAGCATTTAAAATCTGATATTTAGAGCCTTTCTTGCATTAGGAATAGATTTAGGTTGCATATTCAGATTACTCATTGGAGTGATTTGAATTCTGTTTTTTTTTAGGATCCAGAATTGTTTTTCTTTGTATTCTTAGTTTCATTCTTTCATATACCTCTTGTTTCTTGTATGCATTAAGTAGCTAATTCTCAATCATAGTTACTTTGGTTTGATTAACACAAATACTTTTGCTTCTTGTGATAACTTTCAGTTCTTGTTGTCTAAAATTAAATTGCTTCTAGAATTGCAGAATTCATTTTGTTCATTAGGTTCCTTGTAGAGTCTTTAAAACAAAACTTGTTCTACTTGATTTAAGTGGATTCAATTCTGAAATTCAACTTGATAAAAGAAGAATTGAGAGGTAAAAGGGACCAAGGTTTGAGTGAAATACAAGAGGAGTGTCAATCTGATCTTGAGTGAAACACGTAAGGGAGTGAGGTGAGAAAATTTTCTTTACTAACATTTTCTTGTAGGTTCTTCTTACACCATGTCAAATTCTGGAAGTGAAAAACGTGATATGACCATAAATGACATAGCCTTCATGTTAGAGGCAATGCAAAGGAGATTTGAAAGGTTTGATTTGACCATAAACAACATGAGAGGTGATGTAGACAGCATAATGCAAAGGCAGCGAAATGATACTAATCGAAGGGGGCAGAATAGAGGGAGAGGAAACATGATGAATGATGATGAGATAGAGAGGGAAGATGATGAAGAAAGTGAGCAATCAATTGCTCAAAGAAGACCTCAACAAAGGGACAGTAACATATCTTCCATAAAAATGAAGATACCATCCTTCAAGGGGAGAAATGATGCTGAAGCTTACCTTGAATGGGAAAGAAAAGTTGAGTTGGTGTTTGATTGTCACAACTATAGTGAAATGAAGAAAGTTAAAATTGCAGCAGTTGAATTCACAGATTATGCACTAATTTGGTGGGATCAATTGATGATTTCCAAGAGGAGAAATGGAGAAAGAACCATCACTACTTGGGCTGAAATGAAAAATGTGATGAGAAAGAGATTTGTACCATCTTACTACTATAGGGAGCTTCACCAAAAATTACAGCGGTTAACTCAAGGATCCATGTCAGTGGAGGATTACCATAAAGAGATGGAGATGATCATGAGTAGAACTAATATAGAGGAGGATCCAGAAATCACTATGGCTCGATTTTTGAGTGGGCTGAATAGAGAGATAGCTAACATAATTGAATTACATCATTATGTGGAGCTTGAAGATATGGTACACATGGCCATGAAAGTGGAGAAGCAACTGAAACTCAAGGGAGCAGCCAAGGGATTTTCTAATTCCAGCTCTAGTTTCACCTCAAAATGGCCAAAGAAAGATGATAATCCTAAAGGGAAGGAGGCTGCCTGGAAACGAAAGGAAAAACAAGTTCTAGATGACCCTAAAGGTAACTCTAAAACATCTAACTCTAATCAAAAGCATAGTACCATTAAATGCTTTAGGTGTTTAGGATTAGGGCATATAGCATCTCAATGTCCAAATAAGAAAATCATGTTGATACGAGATAATGGTGAAATTGATAGTGCTAGTGAACATGAAAGTGATGATGATAATGATAGCATGCCACCATTAGAAGAAATAGAACATATTATTGAATATCCTGCCCATGGTGAATCTTTGGTTATTAGAAGAGCTTTAAACATGCAAATTAAAGATGAAGAAAGTAATCAAAGAGAGAACATTTTCCATACTCGTTGCATTGTGAATGGAAAAGTGTGCAGCATGATCATTGATGGGGGTAGTTGTGCAAATGTTGCTAGTACTGATTTTGTGGATAAATTAGGGTTAGCATGCACAAAACATCCTAGTCCTTACAAGCTACAATGGTTGAATGATAGTGGAGAGGTGAGGGTAACAAAGCAGGTTCTGTTTTCTTTTGCAATTGGGAGATACAAGGATGAAGTTTGCTGTGATGTTGTGCCTATGCATGCTAGCCATATCCTTCTTGGTCGTCCATGGCAGTTTGATAGAAAAGCTTTGCATGATGGCCTTAAGAATCATTATTCTTTCAGCCTAAATGGTTTAAATTTCACTCTTGCCCCATTGTCACCTAAACAAGTGTATGAAGATCAAGTAAATATTTTGAGATTATTTGAAAAGAATTCTGGTGGTGAGGGTAAAACAAATAAAAATGGAGTAAAAGAGGCCAAGTGTGAGGAAAAGAATGATAAAAATGGCCCATTGGTGAGAGAAAAAGAGAAAGGGAGAGAAAATAAAAGAGAGTGTTTCTATGCAAAAGAAAAGGAGTTAAGGAGTGCTTTTTGTGAGAAAAGAAGTCTGATTGTACTTAGGTACAAAGAGACCTTGATTTCTACATCTAACCTTGATAACCCTTTGCCTAGTTGTGTTAGTTCTCTTTTACAGGAATTTGGAGATGTTTTTCCAGAAGATGTACCCAAAGGTTTACCACCTTTAAGAGGGATTGAGCATCAAATTGACTTCATTCCGGGCTCAACAATTCCTAACCGACCAGCTTATAGAAGTAATCCGGAGGAAACCAAGGAACTTCAAGGGCAAGTGGAGGAGTTGCTAGCAAAGGGACATGTGTGTGAAAGTATTAGTCCATGTACTATTCTGGTTTTACTAGTCCTAAAGAAGGATGAATCATTTGCCCATAAAGCAAATAAAAGAAGGAAACATGTGATTTTCCAACCTGGTAATTGGGCATGGGTTCATGTGAGAAAGAAAAGATTTCCTAAACAAAGAAAATCCAAGTTGGATGCAAGGGGAGATGGTCCTTTCCAAGTATTGGAGCAAATCAATGACAATGCCTACAAGATCGACTTACCTGGTGAGTATGGTGTTAGTGCTACTTTTAATGTAACTGATTTATCTCCTTTTGATGATGCAGATTTGAGGACAAATCTTTTTAAAGAAGGGGAGAATGATGTGAACCAGCATAGCAAGGATCCATTGGTGCTACAACAAGGGTCATTGACGAGGAATAAAGCAAAGAAATATGGCATCACTCTTGGAATGCATATTCAATACTTTATTACAAGAGAGGTGACTGAATTAGCATGGGACAAGTGCGAGAAGGAACTAGAAGACCAACCCAAGCTAGTCATGGTGCTGGATTGTACACATGGTGCTGAAATGTGCGAATTGTCCAGCCAATACCACAACCACCCTGTGAAATGTGCTGCTTGTCCAGAAAGTCCCACAACCCCCTGTGAAATCTACTGTTTCACAACCCCCTATACCAGTTTCAGCAAGAACGACTTTGGCATGCTTAACACATGTTTGGGGCGTGTTTTTTTGAGTCTTTTAAGTGGTCCCCTCCATATTTTGCTTATTAGGTTTTTATTGTAATATTTAGTTAATAGTTTTCCTTATAGGAAATATGTTGATGATATCATTATGCCAAGTGGACCAATCACAAGATCACAATCAAAGAAACTCCAGCATGTGTTCCAGCACTTCATTCAAAGGTGGATTAATGAAGAGGGAGACCAACTTGTAGTGAATATGATGGATCATGAAGAGGAAGTCAGAAAATCACCAACAAGCATGAAGAATCTGCCCATAAGTATGGTGATGGGCATTAGCACGAATTTGGAATATAATATTGACATGGTATAGTGCTAGTGTGACTAGACACATGTGAACCAACACCAAAATGCATGTGGAATCTGTCCATCAATGTTGTCATAATTATGGGCAGTAATTTAGAGTATATTATTGAGGTGGATGAACAATTAATGCTATTGTGACTAGATACATGTAAACCTAGACTTTAAGCCATTAGTTCTTCTTTTCCAACTATATAAGGATGGGAAAAAGAACTTAATAGGGTTGACTACGAATTTCCAGAATTGTTGAATGTAATTTCTGTGTTTTCAAGTTTGAGAGGTTTTCTTCTTATTCTTGTTGCATGAAGAATTGGTTCTAACTTATCAAGTCTCACTTGTGGCGTTTTAATCAATTCATTTCTTCATCCCAATCACCCAAGTTCTCAATTACAGGTTAGTTGTGGGTTTGGTAGGGAGGATTTGTTTTTGAGTTCTAAGATTCTATGCTAGATATGTAGGTGGAGTTCTAGATGTAATATTTGATCCATGGGTTTCCCATCACTAGAGTTTGTGTTCAAGTTTGATTTTGATTTGGTCTTGACTGAATCTGGGGTTGCGAATTAAGTTCAGAGTTCCAAAAGTCCTTGGGAGTAAATTAAGTCCTGAATCAAGGGGATAGTGAGAGGAAGCAAAAAAAAAAAAGAGTACAAAACCACCTCAACAAAAATTGTTTGGTATTCTTGCTATTTGGGTGCTAAGGATCATATCTAGGTGGGTGAGAAGTAATAAAATTTTTGGGCGAAAAATTTCACCTTTTGAGGGGCTTTTGGAATTTGAAAATCAGACCTTAATATTCATGTTATTTGAGTGTTATAGGTGGTAATTAGAGTCTAGAAGCTAGCATTTTGGGTAGAATTGATTAGGTCCATAAAGCAACTTGCCAAGTGCGGGTTGTTTTTGATTCATTATATCCAAATTTGTCTTGTTTATTGTTTTCATTGTTTCTGATTTCTTTATCTAGCTTTTAATTCCATTATATTGCTAAGTATCATTTGCTTGTGTCGATACTTGGTTTTATATCGTGTAGTGCAAATTACCTTGTATTGCCTCCGGATACTTGTCTTGTTTTCTATCTAGTTCTAGGATTTAGGTTCTAGTTTCTTGAACGACTTGACAATTGTTGGTTGGTGAGCTTGGTTCTGAAGTGCAATCAAGGAAGACAAGAAAAGTGATGATACAGAACCTCCAAGAATAAGCCTGAGAACCCCTTGATTTCGAACCCCCACGGCATTAACTTGAAAACCCCTAGTCGAATTCGGTACAACCCCCAAGGATTAGGTTAGATTTCAAATTACCTTGAATTGATCAAAGATCCAAGATTTCGAAACAAGTCAGTTCCTAAATCCCAGATTCGAAACACTCCACAAGAAAGTTGATCAAACTACTTGAATGTTTCTGAAGCATGTATTCAAGCAAGAACACAAAGATAAAAGCAATTCGGCTTTAGGTTAATTAATTCATTCAAAACTTCAAAACTGATGTCTTACAACCCTAAATGAGATATAAATAGCTAAACACTAATTAGGGTTATTAAGTAGCGTTTGGCTTTCTAATCAAATTTTAAGAAATAATAAAGTAATCAAAGTCCTAATTTAATACCAAACAAACAGGGCCCTTACTTTTTAAATGAGCATAACTAGTGGGCCTTAATACATATTAATTACAAGCCTCATTCGTGAATTACAACTTGTAGCAAGTTGTAATTGACTTCCTTTGGTCTTGTCTCCAAGCTTGTAATTCCTTGCAAACCATAGTTAGCCAAATTCACCAAATCTTGCAAATGGCAAATTAGTGCTTGCTGAATCTTTTTGGCTCACGATCTAGTTATAGGACCTTGTGGCAGAATAATTGGATTGATGATCTCCTCAACTTGGTCCTCACGTCCTAGGCCTTGCTCGTCCTTGTGGTGTGCTCGTTGTTCCACAACATTTCCCCTCTCCTCTAAAGGATTCGTCCTCGAATCATAAGCATCACCTACATCAAAAGGACTTAAATCAGCAACATTAAATGAAGCACTCACATTATACTCACCTGGCAAATCCACTTTATACGCATTATCATTAATCCTTTCAAGTATTTGAAAAGGACCATCTCCTCATGGATTTAACTTAGACTTGCGTTGCTGTGGGAACCTTTCTTTGCGAAAATGTACCCAAACCCAATCACCAGGCTGAAAAAGCATTGGCTTTCTTCCTTTATTCACTCTAGAAGCTACTTTGGCATTTTGCTTCTCAATCCTTTCCTTAACTTGCTTATGTAACTTCCTCATGAAATCTGCCTTTGAACTAGCATCAACACTCACAAAATCATTAGATGGCAATGGCAAAACATCCAAAGGAGTAAGCGGATTAAAACCATAAACAATTTCAAATGGAGAACAATTAGTAGTGCTATGAACAGCCCTATTGTAAGCAAACTCCACAAATGGTAAACAATCCTCCCACATCCTAATATTCTTTTCTATTACTGCCCTAAGCAAAGTAATCAATGTTCGATTCATAACCTTAGTTTGACCATCGGTTTGAGGATGGCAAGTAGTAGAAAACAGCAACTTAGTTCCCAACTTTCCCCACAAAACACGCCAAAAATGACTCAAAAACTTAACATCTCGATCACTAACAATGCTTTTGGGTATGCCATGCAAACGCACAACCTCTTTAAAGAACAAATCAGCAATCAATTTTGCATCATCAGTTTTATGACATGGTATAAAATGAGTCATTTTACTAAATCTATCAACCACAACAAATATACTATCACGACCTCTCCTAGTTTTAGGCAAACCAAGCACAAAATCCATAGACAAATCAGTCCAAGGTCCATTAGGAACAGGTAATGGCATGTACAAACCATGCGGTTTCAACCTAGACTTAGCTTCTCTACATGTTATGCAATGCTCACAAACTTTATGCACATCATGTTTCATATCAGGCCAATAAAAATGTTCTATCAACACATCATAGGTCTTACTTACCCCAAAATGACCCATCAAGCCTCCTCCATGGGCTTCCTTAACTAACAACTCTCTCATGGAGCACTTAGGAATACACAATCTACTTTTCTTGAACAAAAAACCATCAAACAAAATGAAAATCTTTCAAAACAGCCACATCACCACACGAATTATATATGTCACAAAAATCCACATCACTAACATATAATCCCTTAATGTGCTCAAAACCCAACAATCTAGCACTAAGAGAATTAAGTAAAACATACCTTCGCGACAATGCATCAGCCACTACATTCTCCTTACCTCGCTTGTATTTAATCACATATGGGAATGTTTCTATGAACTCCACCCATTTGGCATGCCTACGATTAAGCTTATCTTGACCCTTCAAATGCTTTAAACTCTCATGGTCAGTATGTATCACAAACTCTTTTAACCACAAATAATGCTGCCATGTATGCAAAGCTCGAAACAATGCATATAACTCCTTATCATATGTCGGATACTTCAAAGCCGCTCCACTTAGCTTTTCACTAAAGTACATCAATGGCCTTTGATCCTGTATCAAAACAGCTCCAATTCCCATGCCACTTGCATCACATTCAATCTCAAAAGTCTTATCAAAATTAGGCAAAGCAAGCAAGGGTGCATTACACAAATTATCCTTAAGTTCATTAAATGCATGTTCTTGTGCATCTCCCCAAACAAATCCGACATTTTTCTTAACTAACTCATTCAAAGGTGCAGCTATAGTACTGAAATTTCTAATGAATCTCCTATAAAAACCAGCAAGTCCATGAAAACTCCTCACCTCACTAGCATTCTTAGGTTTTGGCCAGTCCCTAATAGCCTTTACCTTTTCCTCATCAACCTTAATACCTTGACTAGACACCACAAAACCAAGAAAATGAACCTTATCCATGCAAAAACTACACTTCTTAAGGTTAGCATATAACTTCTCACGCCTAAGAATGTCTAACACAAGACGCACATGCATGACATGATCATCTAAACACTTAGAGTAAACAAGAATATCATCAAAGTAAACAACAACAAATTTACCCAAGTGCTCACGCAACACATGATTCATCAAACGCATGAATGTGCTAGGTGCATTAGTAAGACCAAACGGCATAACCAACCACTCATACAGCCCATATTTAGTCTTAAATGCTATTTTCCACTCATCACCCACACTCATTCTAATTTGATAATAACCAGATTTCAAATCAATTTTGGTGAACAAACAAGAACCATGTAACTCATCAAGCATATCATCTAGTCTAGGAATAGGATGACGATACTTTATAGTGATTTTATTGATGGCTCTGCAATCCACGCACATCCTCCAAGTCCCATCCTTCTTTGGCACAAGAATAATAGGAACTGAACAAGGACTCAAGCTTTCCCTCACATATCCCTTAGCTAGCAATTCCTCCACTTGCTTTTGTATCTCCTTTGTCTCAAAAGGATTAGCTCGATACGCTGGCCTATTGGGAATGGAAGCTCCAGGAATGAAATCAATTTGATGCTCTATGCCTCTGATTGGCGGCAATTCATCAGGCATTTCTTTGGGAAACAAATCTGCATATTCCTACAAAAGATCAACAAACACACTAGGCAAAGATTGGTTAGAAACAGTAGTATCTAAACGAGCCTCTTTGCACAAAAGCACAAACATAGGCTGTTTGGTGTAAAAAGCATGTTTAACCTCACTTGTACTAGCTAACAAACTCACATTCTTCTCTCCTTCTCTATTTTTCTCAAACTGAATTTGTTTTTATTTTTCTTTTCTCTCTCTTTTCATTTGCAATCTGATTTTTTTCACTCATTTTTTTGTCACTCTCTCTTTCTTTCTTTTCATTTGCAATCTGATTTTTTTCACTCATTTTTTTGTCACTCTCTCTTTCTTTCTTTTCAAATTCAAGTCTCATTCTTTCCATTTTACATTGGTCTTCATACACTTCTTTTGGAGAGAGTGGTGTTAGAATTGTCTTTCGTCCATCCTTAGTGAATGAATACCGATTGAGATATCCATCATGCTTAGCTCGCCTATCATACTGCCATGGACCTCCAAGTAGAATCTCTCCAGCATGCATTGGCACCACATCACACAACACCTCATCATGATGCTTACCAATGGAAAAAGAAATGATAGATTGTCGATTTACCTTAACCTCTCCACAATCATTCAGCCACTGAAGTTTGTAAGGATGTGGGTGAAGTTTCATAGGCAGCCCCAATCGATCAACCAAAAATGTACTTACCACATTGGTACAGCTTCCACCATCCACAATCATACTACAAGCCTTGCCTTGAACGTGACACCTTGTATGGAACAAGTTGTCTCGTTGTTCTTCATGGTTTTCCTCCTTCAATTGCATATTAAGAGCACGTCTAGTAACCAGCAAGTCACCCTTAATTGGTTCTTCAATGCTCCCATCACTACAACTTTATAATGCTGGCATCTCACCATCATCACTCTCATTGTCGTCTTCCTCTTCATCAGTCACTATCTCACCATTTCTCATGGTCATAACTCTCTTGTTTGGACATTCTTTGCTGATATGTCCCACACCTTGGCACTTCCAACACTTAATATCTCGATTTCGCAGCTTAGGCTCTTCAACTTTGGACTTTGTCTTTAGAACTTGATTCGGCCTTCACTTTCCCACTATCTTGACCAGCCTTGTTTCTTTCCTTGTAATCACGCCTTCCTTCCCTATTCCAAGGAGAAAAAGAATTAGAAACAGGTTTTGAATAATACCTTGATGGTCGTCTTCCTTGGAGTTGTTTTTCCACCTTGATGGCAATATGCACCATCTCTTCTAACTCCACATATGGTTGCAAATCAACCTGGTCAGCAATATCCGAATTCAAACCAGCCAAGAAACGTGCCATAGTAGCCTCTACATCCTCATCTAGGTTAGCTCTAGTCATCAACATCTCCATCTCTTTGTAGTAGTCATCAACACTTTTACTTCCTTGCTTGAGAACCTGAAGTCTCTGCATGATTTCCCTATGGAAATGTCTAGGCACAAACCTCTTCCTCATGACTGATTTAAGATCAGCCCAAGTCTCAATAGGATACTCCAAATTCCTTCTTCTACTAGTCACTAACTAATCCCACCAAGCTATAGCATAATCTGTAAATTGAGTAACAATAAGCTTGACCTTCTTTTCCTCAGTACATCGATGGCAATCAAATATGAGGTCAACCTGCTTCTCCCATTGCAAATAAGCTTCTGGATCTGATTTACCACGAAAATTAGGAATTTTCAGCTTGATGCTTCCCAAGCTCCTATCAACGACTTCATCATCACCATGATTTCTACCATAGAAAGGATTATTATTCATCCTTCCTCTACCTCTACCAGCACCACGTCCTCCTCCACCTCCATCTCTATGTAGAGCTCCTCCAACCAGACTTGCATTATCCTCCTCAAGCTCATTTTCATCTTCCAAATGTTCAGGCTGTTGCATTCGATTTCTACCACCTCTTTGCCTCTCAATGCACTCCGGTGTGGCTCTTTCAACACTCTGCAACCTCAAATCCATGCGCTCCAATGTTTCTGTTATGTTCTCCATAGTGCGGTATAAACGTGTAAATTCAGCTTGCTGCGCCTCCCGCAATCAAGCTGGATCAATCAGAACACCCCCTGCTATCACTTTCATCTCTCCCAGACATTTTTCCTGCAATAAAAGGTTAGCACAAAACAAATAAAAGGCCACACAACACTCCCTCACGTGTTTACACTCAATAGATGAAGGTTGGTCTCTCGTGTTTCACTCAATATATGAAACCACTCACGGTTCAGCTCACACCTCTCAAGCTGATATCTTTTATGTTCTTAGGTGAATCACACTTTATGAAACAACTCAAATAGCCTCCCGTGTGTAGTATCCCAAAATCTGAAATTTCGTGAAAAAAAAAAATTCAGTTACTCCTAACCCACCTAGATTCGACCCTTAGCACCTAAATAACAAGGAAAACGAAAAATTTTCTTGAAGTGATTCTATACCCTTTTTTTTTTTGTTCCCTCTCACTATCTCTTTTGAAGGGCAGCCCTAGTTCACACCACACGAAACTTTTTTCCAATCAGGTAACAAGAACAAGATCGAATTTGAAGCACTTTCTTTGAATTTCGAAATTGAATCAGAATGAATAATCAAGACAAGATTCGAATTTAGCACACTTTGTTGAATTTCGAATTCAAATCAGAATGAATAACAAGAACAAGATTCGGATTTAGAACACTTTCCCTGAATTTTGAATTTAGGTTTTATGAAAACGAAAACAAAAATAACCCACAAAGAAAAACGAAAACGTAAATAACAGGTGAAGAAAACAAAAACGAAAATAACCCACCAAGAAAACAATTCAGAGGAACAAGGAAAACAAGAGAACGAATTCAACAATTGGATCAAAGTAACGAAAACGCAAATAACAAAAGAAGGAATGAAAACAAATTGATAGGGATAAAACCTGATATAGAGCGTTGGCTCTGATACCAAATGATACGGAACCTCCAAGAATAAGCCTGAGAACCCCTTGATTTCGAACCCCCACGGCATTAACTTGAAAACCCCTAGTCGAATTCGGTACAACCCCCAAGGATTAGGTTAGATTTCAGATTACCTTGAATTGATCAAAGATCCAAGATTTTGAAACAAGTCAGTTCCTAAATCCCAGATTCGAAACACTCCACAAGAAAGTTGATCAAACTACTTGAATGTTTCTGAAGCATGTATTCAAGCAAGAACACAAAGATAAAAGCAATTCGGCTTTAGGTTAATTAATTCGTTCAAAACTTCAAAACTGATGTCTTACAACCCTAAATGAGATATAAATAGCTAAATCCTAATTAGGGTTATTAAGTAGCGTTTGTCTTTCTAATCAAATTTTAAGAAATAATAAAGTAATCAAAGTCCTAATTTAATACCAAACAAACAGGGCCCTTACTTTTTAAATGAGCATAACTAGTGGGCCTTAATACATATTAATTACAAGCCTCATTCGTGAATTACAACTTTTAGCAATTTGTAATTGACTTCCTTTGGTCTTGTCTCCAAGCTTGTAATTCCTTGCAAACCATAGTTAGCCAAATTCACCAAATCTTGCAAATGGAAAATTAATGCTTGCTGAATCTTTTTGGCTCGCGATCTAGTTATAGGACCTTGTGGCAGAATAATTGGATTGATGATCTCCTCAACTTGGTCCTCACATCCTAGGCCTTGCTCGTCCTTGTGGTGTGCTCGTTGTTCCACAACAAGTGAGGTAATTCTAAACACTTGAGTGAATTTCGATTATTACTAATCTTGTTTCTTTGAGTTTGTTTGTTTGTTAACATGGCTGGAAAAGGAGAAGAGACTAGCAAAGAATGAGCTATGGCCGGAAGCTTGGCTTGGCTTAATGAGACTTTGGCAACAATGCTTGGTCGAATGGAGATGATGGATACTAGATTGCAAGAGAATGCAGCACGACAAGCACAACAAATTCAGCAAGTGCAACAAGGGCAGCCAGCTACACATCCAAATCCGATAATGCGAGCTAGAAGAGTGCTTAGGAGAGAAGGGCAAGGAAATCTTGAAGCCCTAGACCTTGAGTGAAAGTATGATATCCCTTACATAACACAACACGGGTAATACGAGCATCCTCACTCACACACATGATGCAAACTAAATGATGCAATGGATAATACCATGATACGAAAGAATAGAATAATAAAAAGACTAATAAAATCAACTTCTCTTATCCCCAGTGGAGTCGCCACTATGAGCGAGGATTTTTGCCCCCACTCCTGGTGGAATGGTTCTTGCTACTTTGGCACTGTTTAGGCTTGGAGCCTTAGAGAATACGGGCCTAAACCCGGAGAAAATGGAGTCGCCACCCGGGCGGGCGGAAAAAAGAAAGGGGTGGATGACTTGATTCCTAAGGAATCCACAACCCCCTAATGGGTTCGAAAAGTTGGGTACGTGCGAGGAAGGTGAGAAATGGCCCAGTACCCCCAACAACCCCCAGTTCATTGGAACCGGCCTCCTTTTCAGGTCTTAATATTATAAAATTCTTAAATATAATGATATTATCCATACTACATGCAACAATTAAAATAAAGCATCTTTATATTAAAATCAAAACAATGTCCAAACAAAGCAAATAAATGGACACCCATCCGAGGATGGAAACATGTCCTTACATCGTCCATGTCTAATACTAAATAGGACACCCACCGAAAGGTAGAAACGTGTCCTTTACATTGGTCCAAAAATCTTTAAAATAAAATAAATTACATGATGTTTTAACTAATGAGGTACCCACAAAGTGGAACATACCTCCTACAATTTTAAAACTAAGACAAATAAAAGAATATTCAATCATCTAATTATAAATAAAAGCAAACCATTCATAAAATAAAATAAACCATTCATCATTAACATATAACAAATCACATAATCAAATAAATAAATAAAATTAGAATTCAATCCATTAAATAAACAAGTTTAAGGTTTAAGATTTAGGATTTAAGAAATTGGGATTTAAAGTTTGAGGAAATAGGGTTTTGGTTATGGCTTTAGGCTACTGGGAGTACTGAGTGTTGGTTTAATAAATTATGATTTCTAAATTTTGGCTTTGAGGAATTAAGGTTTTG
Organism: Garcia nutans; assembly: GCA_947685225.1. Taxonomy (NCBI): domain Eukaryota; kingdom Viridiplantae; phylum Streptophyta; class Magnoliopsida; order Malpighiales; family Euphorbiaceae; genus Garcia; species Garcia nutans. The sequence goes on from CANTUV010000057.1 coordinate 6,623,763, forward strand.
GCATTTAGAATTAGGGTTTTAAAGAATTTTGGATTCGAGAAAAATGATTTAGGGTTTTGGAATCTTAAAGAACTAGTGTTATTGTTAGGTTTATTATTTTAGAAAGATTATGCTACTGTGTGATTAAAATTTATAATTTGGGATTGAAGTGAATAAGGTACAAGCCTATGAAAATAAGTTTAAAACTTAAATATTTTAAAAAAATAGCTACTGTGATAATAAAATAAAAAAAATTGATTAAAGTTTTAACAAAATAAATTAGGGTTTAATTTAAATTAGGGACTTCTTATGGAAAAGGATTAGGATTTTAAACATGCAATATGGTTTTTTAGGGTTTTAGATGGGAAATTAGAGTTTCTAGGGTTTTTGATCTTTAGAAATACAAATTAGGGTTTTATCAAAATATGATTATTATAAAAACACTAAGACCACTTTAACATGGATTTTTGATAAATACTTATATGTAATATGGCTACTGGACGTTTAAAACATTATTTGAATGATCTAATACTATGGTGATTTAATGGAACAATCTACTAGTCATGCAAACAATAAAAAAAACTACTATGCTTACTATATATTGGTATATAAATTAAAAGTTAAAAGAATGAACTTTAAACGAAGAAAATTTGATAGATGAAATATTAATAAGTTATCTCAATATAAATTTAAATGAATTAATTTAGAAAGACACACGTCCATTTGTTGGCTCCACCAAAATTGTTTGAACAAAATTCTGGATGAGCTTTGGCAAAGACAATGATTACACTGCCTTTGTATTTTTTGTTTGAATTGAGAACAAGACAGTAAGCTAAGCTACTGCCTTGTTGATTGTTTTTTTTTTTGCTTGATTTTTTTAGATTTGTTGCTCTCTACTTGATATTTGAGTTTCCTTGCTAATTTTTTTTCTATGTTACTAGTTCTCAAAGTCCCAAAAAATCTTCCTACTCTCTCCTAGCCAAAATCTAATTTCAATCCTTTTTCTCCTTTTTTTTGTCCTCTTTTTCAGTGTGCTAAATACTATTATTTATAGGAAAATAAAAGACCTAATCCTATTTTAATAAGAAAATACCAACTGTTTAGGAAAAATCACAAAACAGTGTGAAATAAGGTTTGATCAAAAAATCGGCAGCGCGCGCGGGCTGTTGGACCTGTGAGGCTGCATTGGTAAAAATTGCTGCGAGGATCGGGCTGGGTGAACTGGGCAAGCTAGTTTTTTGTAGGCAGTGCCTGCGGTGAACTGGGCAAGCCCAGCTGCGGTGAATTGGGCAGTGCCCAATTTGCCGCAGAAACTTTCTGCGGCGAAATTGCCATGCTGTGCTGTCGCGCGTCGCCCATCGATCCGTCCAATTTTTTTATTTTTTTATTTTTATTAAAAATAACTATTCAATATTATAAGTAATTAAAATAATTAAAATACTATAAAAATTATTTTGGACTGTCGGATTGGACTGAATAAAAAATTAAGAGTCTACACTGTGTAAATTACTTGGTACCCCTTTCTTGGATTGCTCTAGAAGAAATGTGTGATAGCATGAGCTATATTGCATTAGATTTTCTGAACCATGCAATTAAAAAAGAATAAATCCCTCAAGCTAATCACTCTCGTACTACTTTATCGAGTCGTAATAGTGTAAACCAATAGATTATGTACCACTCAACAAGGAAATGATTCAAAATTTGATGCTTTGGAAACCTTAGGCTGATACCTGTATGTATTTAGTGCAAATATCCTCCAAATCTGGGGAGGAACAACTTCGTATTATGCAAAATGAACCTCAGAGTTAAGATAATCAGAAGTCTGTACATCCTTCGCAGTAAATAACCCTAGATGCATGCCAAGGTCATTGATACTCATGTGGAATCGCTACCCTCCCAGTCAGAACTTCATTATTTGCTCAATAATTGAGATCTTATCTTATTGAATTGGAAAGTATAATAAAATTTCAGTGTTAATTCTCTATATAAAGGCTCATTGATGGAGAAGAGTTGTTCCCATCCTAGTTGGTTTATCAAATCTTGGATCTCAACCGCAATGTTGGCTTGTTTCATAGCTTCCAAATCCAAAACCCTAGGTGGAGACTAATCCTTATTTCCTAATAGTTCAAACTGCTTTTGTTTCTCAAAATTCGAGAATCAAAGGCACTTGTGGCTGGCTATGAATTTAGAGGTTGGAAGTGTAGCGGGTTGACTTGAGCTGCCCTCCCCTCTAGCCCATTTGGTGGGTAGCTTGGAAGGCAGTTGTTTATGAGGGCCCATTATCTGCATAATAAACAAGAATAAGATCTCAGAAACAACAATAATACCAAAAACATTGGATAGGGTTATGAAAATATTGACATTATAACAACATAACAGAACATAAAATCCAACAGAAGGAATGCTAATTATGCCAACACAAGTAAACCAACAACATCAATAAAATAGTGAAATCCACAAAAGAAATTAAATCATTACATCTAGCGACCATGGGATACAAAAATGCAACACTTCAATTTAATATGTCTCTATAACCCAACAAATTAAAAAAAAAAAGCAATTACTAGATAGATGCATAGATAATCAATGAATAGTGCATAAACATGCTCAACACAGACCCAACTAAAGAATCCCCAAAAATATGATGAATAAATCACAATGCATCTTTCAAAACTGGGGACAAACCTCATAATTCCTAAGAATCTTGAAAAATGGCAAGAAATCCCAAAGGAATTTCAAAGAAAATAAAATAAAATTGCAAAAGTGAGGGTCCATACCCGAGAATAGGATTGAAGGATGGGATAAAATTAAAAGAGAATCAAGTAAATCCTCTCCAAAACTTGAAATAAGAGTCAAAATCCCCTCTTGAATGAGTGGGGTGTGATTTCGAGTGTGAGATTAAAAAATTTTAAGAGAAAATCAACAAGGAGGGAGAGAGAAAAGAGAAAAGTTGGTTTAAATGGGAGTTTGGTGGTTTTTTTAAACCCGTCAACATGCCCACTGACACGCACATGTCTATGGGCATGTTAATGATATTGCATCTGAGATAATATATCATGTCCATTGACATGGGCATGTTGTTGGGCGTGTTGTTGCTACTATGAGTGGAACAAAATGACATGCCCAGTGACATGGGCGTGCATCCAGGCATGTTGTTACCACTATAAATCCTTTAATTTTAGCCAAAATGATGAGGATCTGATTGCTAGCATATAACACCAAGGACCTGTTACTCGATCAATGGCAAGAAAACTTCAAGGATTAGTTTCCAAACATCTATATGTTCTCAATACAATTGGAACGTTAAGACTTGAAGAAAATAAGAGCAAAGAAGCTGTTTGGTTGCACGTGTCCAAATTGCAATCTACCCAAGAGGCCAATTGACCCAAAGGAGTTAGAATACATATTGGCATCCATCATTATACCTTTGGGAGCTAAATACGTACCATTCACGTACCATTGGATGCCCATATATTAAGAGTGGCTGAAACTCACATTGGGAGTCAAAGATGCCTTTTAAAAGGTAGTGGGAGACAAGCTATATGGCTGCCCATGCCTTTTAAAAGCTAGTGGGCCTTTTAAAAGGTAGTGGGAGATAAGTTATATGGCTGCCCATGCCTTTTAAAAGTTAGTGGGAGACAAGCTATATGGCTGCCCAATTTGTTTTATGTAACCACGTCATTATATTTGTATTTTTCCATCATTTCACTTGTTTTATGCTTTCTTTAAGTCTTTAAAAATAGATGTAATGGAAGACTTTGAACTTAATGAATATTATGAGTTTTCTCTCCATTTTTGAGAGCTTTGAGAGGTTTTTAGCCTTCTTTTGAGTTCTGGTTAGAACTTGCACGAATTCCTTGCAAAAATAACCAAGTTTGCTAGGTCTTAACTTATATTCAAGGTTTTTCCTTCAACGGGTTGGGTCTTGAATCTTTGGTTTCCAGCCATATAGCTTCAGTTTTACATCACAAGTTGGTGTTGGGTTGAAGGTGCTGGTTGGTGTTCTTATGTTTTGGAGATGATCCGTAGCTTGAGCTTCCTTAGGAATTAAATCCCAGCAAGGTAGGCTCACATCATTTGGTATTAGAGCTTAGGCTCTCCAAATCAGGTTTTTAGCATCATTCCTTCTTGTTTATGTCAAAACAAATATATATTGTCTTCCTTTGAGTCATTTTCTGCCATTAGTTTAATTTCTACAAGATGTATGCTTTCTTGTTTCTTTGAGTCCTTCTTCCTTAATGTTGTTGCTGGATTAATTTAAAAAAAAAAGAAAGAACAGAAAAGAAAAGAAAAGAAAAGAAAAAGAGGAAACAGCAATTAATCTCTCAAATTTGCTACTGGGTTAGAAACTGAAGTTGGGTTTGCACATAACCAAATCTTCTCAAATTTTATATGCTTGTTTCAGATGCTAAACTTAGCTTGGAAATCAAATTTTAAGTCAAAATTCCTCCATTTGCCTAGTTATCCATATATTGCAGACAATTTAGCTAGTTTTGTGTCAAAAAATGAACGTGTATGTAAACATGTCCAAATCCTTTTAAATTTTACAGGCATGTTTTAGATATTCAGCTAAGCCTACATATTAAATTTCATGTCAAAATTCATTCGTTTGCTTGGTTGTCCATATATTACCGCTAGTTAGCCATTTTTGGGTCCAGAACATAAACATTTCATAAGAGACCTAAAAATTCATTTTTCTTCTTCCATTTTGTCTCAATATATTGTCCTAAATCCAGTTTTGTCAAATTCTTCCCTTTAATAATGTTTGTCTAAAATTTCAGTGTCTTTCGTCCTTAGGTTTCAAATATCAGATATTCTATTTTTTTTTCCAGCTTGTTTTACTCTTGTTCCATTCTTGAATGTGTTTTAAACCTTGCAATTTAGTTATTTAGTTGAGGAAATATTAAGTTCTTGCTAGAACTTGGAAGGGGCTGAAGTGAGTGAAAAAAGGCATAGAGTGGTGAGATTGTTAGAGGGTAAAAGCCAAAGTTTGAGTGAAACACAGATTGAGTGTTACCAGATTAGAGTGAAACACGTGAGGGAGTGTGTGAGAGAATATTTCTAACATTTGTTTTGCAGCAATCAGTATGTCAACAAAACGAGATAGTGATCGAGAGAGCAACTTGCCCCAAGAGGAGCCAGAAGCTTCTTATGTTCTTAAGGCATTGCAATCTCAATTTCAAAGGATGAATGTGTTGTTTGTTGATATTAGAGAACAGATGGAAAAACACTCAAAGCAAATTGAAGAATTGCAGCAAGCAAGCTCTACAAATCAAAGGAATTTAGGAAGGGATGAACGAGATAATTTTCATAGGGAGCAAAACACAAATAGGGGGCAGAATAGAGGTAGGCGTGCTGGACTAAATGATTTGCCAGTTTTCAATGACTTGGAGGATGTAGATGAAGATAATCTTGATGATGATGATGGGCAGCAATCTGTTGCACTTGATGATGTTATTAGACCAAGATATATGAGAGGTAATATGGGTGGTAGAGGTGGTGGCAGAAATATTAGGCAAGAAACTATGGAAAATGCAAGAGGGAGAGGGAGAGTAGACAACAACGTTAATGGAATTAAAATGAAAATTCCATCATTCCAAGGCAAAGCAAATCCAGATGCATATTTGGAATGGGAGAGAAAGACCGAACTCATCTTTGATTGCCACAACTATTGATGCGGAACCCATGGATCAAATATTACATCTAGAACCCCACATACACATCTAGCATAGAATCTTAGAACTCAAAACAAATCCTCCCTACCAAACCCACAACTAACCTGTAATTGAGAACTTGGGTGATTGGGATTAAGAAATGAATTGATTTAAACGCCACAAGTCAGACTTGATAAGTTAGAACCAATTCTTCATGCAACAAGAATAAGAAGAAAACCTCTCAAACTTGAGAACACATAGATTACAATGATAACAATCTGCCAATTTGTAGTAACCCTCTTAAGTTCTTTTTCCCATCCCTATATAGTTGGAAAAGAAGAACTAATGGCTTAAAAGTCTACGTTTACATGTATCTAGTCACAATAGCATTAATTGTTCATCCACATCAATAATATACTCTAAATTACTGCCCATAATTATGACAACATTGATGGGCAGATTCTACATGCATTTGGTGTTGGTTCACATGTGTCTAGTCACACTAGCACTAAACCATATCAATATTATATTCCAAATTCGTGCTAATGCCCATCACCATACTTATGGGCAGATTCTTCATGCTTGTTGCTGAGTTTCTGACTTCCTCTTCATGATCCATCATATTCACTACAAGTTGGTCTCCCTCTTCATTAATCCACCTTTGAATGAAGTGTTGGAACACATGCTGGAGTTTCTTTGATTGTGATCTTGTGATTGGTCCACTTGGCATAATGATATCATCAACATATTTGCTGCCATTACATTCATCAAGCTTGCTTATAGTTTCCTCATCATTCCCTCCTTGCTCAAAAAGATTTGTCCTCAAATCTGAGCCTACATCAAAAGGAGAAAGATCACTAACATTGAAAGTTGCAGAAACATTATACTCACCTGGTAGATCAATTTTGTAGGCATTGTCATTGATCCATTCTAAAACTTGGAATGGGCCATCTCCCCTTGCATCCAACTTGGATTTCCTTTTTTTAGGAAATCTTTCCTTCCTCATATGAACCCATACCCAATCACCAGGTTGGAAAATCACATTTTTCCTTCTTTTATTTGCATTATGGGCAAATGATTCATATTTCTTCTCAAGATGAGCTCGTGCCTTCTCATGTATCTGCTTAACCAACTCCGCTTTCTTTTCACCATCTAAGTTAGTTATTTCATTTAATGGCAAAGGAAACAGATCAAGTGGTGTAAGTGGATTAAAACCATAAACAATTTCAAATGGTGAATAACCAATAGAAGAATGTATGCTTCTATTATATGCAAACTCCACTAATGGCAAACAATCTTCCCAAGTTTTCAAATTCTTACCCACAACAGCACGTAACAAAGATCCTAAAGTCCTATTTACCACTTCTGTTTGTCCATCAGTTTGTGGATGACAAGTTGTAGAGAACAAATTTGCAATATTTGTTGCATCATCAATTTTGTGACATGCAATGAAATGAGCCATTTTGCTGAATCTATCAACAATAACAAATATGCTATCTTTTCCTTTTCTAGTCCTAGGCAGCCCCAAAACAAAGTCCATAGATATGTCAATCCAAGGTGCATTAGGAATAGGTAAAGGAGTATACAGCCCATGAGGTAAAGACTTAGATTTTGCTTGTTTACATGCAATACACTTGGCACAAATTCTTTCAACATCCTTTTGTCATGTTTGGCCAATAGAAATGTTCATGCAGAATGTCTAAAGTCTTAAATACCCCAAAATGTCCCATGAGTCCTCCACTATGTGCCTCACGCATAAGCAATTCCCTTAATGAGCAACTAGGCATGCATAATCTTCCATCCTTAAACAAGTACCCATCATGCCTATAAAACTTCTGAAATGCAGAATGCTCACATGCTTTATAAACATTTGCAAAGTCAACATCATTGGCATACATATCCTTAATTTGCTCAAAGCCTAATAATTTAGAACTAAGAGTTGAGATTAAGGAATACCTTCTTAAAAGTGCATCTGCTACTACATTGTCTTTGCCACGCTTATACTTTATCACATATGGAAATGGCTCAATGAACTCTATCCACTTTCCATGCCTTCGGTTCAGCTTGGTTTGCCCCTTTAGATGCTTTAATGATTCATGATCTGTATGAATAACAAACTCTTTAGGCAATAAGTAATGTTGCCACACTTGTAAAGCTCTTACCAAAGCATACAGCTCCTTGTCATAAGTGGAATAATTTAATTGTGCACCATGAAGCTTCTCACTAAAATATGCAATTGGTTTCCCTTCTTGCATCAAAACAGCACCTATGCCCACACCTGAAGCATCACACTCTAATTCGAAGGTCTTATCAAAATCTGGTAAAGCAAGAATTGGAGCAGTAGTTAACCTTTCTTTCAACAAATTGAATGCCCTTTCATGAATTTTAGTCCAATTAAACTTTACATCCTTTTTTACCAATTCATTTAATGGTGCAGCAATGGAACTAAAATCTTTAACAAACCTTCTATAGAAACTAGCCAAACCATGAAAACTTCTTACCTCACTCACGGTTTTAGGTGCTGGCCAATCTCTTATTGCCTTTACCTTTTCATCATCAACCTCAATTCCTTGTGCACTAACCATAAAACCTAAGAATATGATTTTATCACTACAAAACATGCACTTTTTCAAGTTGGCATATAATTCTTCCTTGCTCAAAACATCAAGAATAACCCTAATATGTTCTACATGCTCATCTACTGATTTGCTATAAATGAGTATGTCATCAAAATATACAACAACAAATTTACCAAGATATGCACGCAGAACATGGTTCATTAATCTCATGAATGTACTAGGTGCATTAGATAAACCAAATGGCATAACTAACCACTCATAAAGACCATATTTTGTTTTGAATGCAGTTTTCCACTCATCTCCTTCTTTCATCCTAATTTGATGGTAACCACTTTTCAAATCAATCTTAGTAAAAATGCAAGAACCACTCAACTCATCAAGCATATCATCAAGTCTAGGAATTGGATGTCTATACTTCACCGTGATTTTATTGATTGCTCGGCAGTCCACACACATTCTCCATGATCCATCTTTCTTTGGGACTAATAACACCGGAACAGCACATGGACTAAGACTTTCACGCACATGTCCCTTTGCGAGCAACTCCTCCACTTGCCTTTGAAGTTCCTTGGTTTCCTCCGGATTACTTCTATAAGCTGGTCGATTAGGAATTGTTGAGCCCGGAATGAAGTCAATTTGATGCTCAATCCCTCTTAAAGGTGGTAAACCTTTGGGTACATCTTCTGGAAAAACATCTCCAAATTCCTGTAAAAGAGAACTAACACAACTAGGCAAAGATTTATCAAGGTCAGATGTAGAAATCAAGGTCTCTTTGTACCTAAGTACAATTAGACTTCTTTTCTCACAAAAAGCGCTCCTTAACTCTTTTTCTTTTGCATAGAAACACTCTCTTTTATTTTCTCTCCCTTTCTCTTTTTCTCTCTCCAATGGGCCATTTTTATCATTCTTTTGCTCACACTTGGCCTCTTGTACTCCATTTTTATTTGTTTTACCCTCGCCACCAGAATTCTTTTCAAATGATCTCAAAATCTTCACTTGATCTTCATACACTTGTTTAGGTGACAATGGAGCAAGAGTGAAATTTAAACCATTTAGGCTGAAAGAATAATGATTCTTAAAGCCATCATGCAAAGCCTTCCTATCAAACTGCCATGGACGACCAAAAAGGATATGGCTAGCATGCATAGGCACAACATCACAGCAAACTTCATCTTTGTATCTCCTAATTGCAAAAGAAAACAGAACCTGCTTTGTTACCTTCACCTCTCCACAATCATTCAACCATTGCAGCTTTGTAAGGGCTAGGATGTTTTATGCATGCTAGCGCTAATTTATCCACAAAATCAGTACTAGAAACATTTGCACAACTACCTCCATCAATGATCATGCTGCACACTTTTCCATTACAATGCAACGAGCATGGAAAATGTTCTCTCTTTGATTACTTGCTTCATCTTTAATTTGCATGTTTAAAGCTCTTCTAATAACCAAAGATTCACCATGGTCAGGATATTCAATGATATGTTCAATTTCCTCTAATGGTGGCATGCTATCATTATCATCATCATCACTTTCATGTTCACTAGCACTGTCAATTTCACCATTATCTCTTATCAGCATAATTTTCTTATTTGGACATTGAGATGCTATATGTCGTACTCCTAAATACCTAAAGCATTTAATGGTACTATGCTTTTGATTAGAGTTAGATGTTTTAGAGTTACCTTTAGGGTCGGCTGGAACTTAGTTTTCCTTTCCTTTCTAGGCAGCCTCCTTCCCTTTAGGATTATCATCTTTCTTTGGCCACTTTGAAGTGAAACTAGGGCTGGAATCAGAAAATCCCTTTGATGCTCCCTTGAGTTTCAGTTGCTTCTCCACTTTCATGGCCATGTGTACCATATCTTCAAGCTCCACATAATGATGTAATTCAATTATGTTGGCAATCTCCCTATTTAGCCCACTCAAAAATGGAGCCATAGTGATTTCTGGATCCTCCTCTATATTAATTCTACTCATGATCATCTCCATCTCTTTATGGTAATGCTCCACTGATATGGATCCTTGAGTTAACCGCTGTAATCTTTGGTGAAGCTCTCGATAGTAGAAAGATGGTACAAATCTCTTTCTCATCAAAGTTTTCATTTCAACCCAAGTAGTGATGGTTCTTTCTCCATTTCTTCTCTTGGAAATCATCAATTGATCCCACCAAATTCGTGCATAATCTGTGAATTCAACTGCTGTAATTTTAACTTTCTTAATTTCACTATAATTATGACAATCAAACACCAACTCAACTTTTCTTTCCAATTCAAAGTAAGCTTCAACATCATTTCTCCCCTTGAATGATGGTATCTTCATTTTTATGGAAGATATGTTACTGTCCCTTTATTGAGGTCTTCTTTGAGCAATTGATTCCTCACTTTCTTCATGATCTTCACTTTCTACCTCATCATCATTCATCATGTTTCCTCTCCCTCTATTCAGCCCCCTTCAATTAGTATCATTCCGTTGCCTTTGCATTATGCTGTCTACATCACCTCTCATGTTGTTTATGGCCAAATCAAACCTTTCAAATCTCCTTTGCATTGCCTCTAACATGAAGGCTATGTCATTTATGGTCATATCACGTTTTTCACTTCCAGAATTTGACATGGTGTAAGAAGAACCTATAAGAAAATGTTAGTAAAGAAAATTTCCTCACCTCACTCCCTTACGTGTTTCACTCAAGATCAGATTGTCACTCCTCTCGTATTTCACTTAAAACTTGGTCCCTTTTACCTCTCAATTCTTCTTTTGTCAAGTTGAATTTCAGAACTGAATTCCACTTAAATCAAGTAAAACAAGTTTTGTTTTAAAGACTCTACAAGGAACCTAATGAACAAAATGAATTCAGCAATTCTAGAAGCAATTTAATTTTAAACAACAAGAACTGAAAGTTAACACAAGAAGCAAAAGTATTTGTGTTAATCAAACCAAAGTAACTATGATTGAGAATTAGCTGCTTAATGCATACAAGTAACAAGAGGTATATGAAAGACTGAAACTAAGAATACAAAGAAAAAAATTCTGGATACTAAAAAAAACAGAATTCAAATCACTCCAATGAGTAATCTGAATATGCAACCTAAATCTATTCCCAATGCAAGATATGGTACAAATGGTTTGTTTTAAAGACTCTACAAGGAACCTAATGAACAAAATGAATTCAACAATTCTAGAAGCAATTTAATTTAAACAACAAGAACTAAAAGTTAACACAAGAAGCAAAAAGTATTTATGTTAATCAAACCAAAGTAATTATGATTGAGAATTAGCTACTTAATGCATACAAGAAACAAGAGCTGTATGAAAGAATGAAACTAAGAATACAAAGAAAAAAACAATTTTGGATAATGAAAAATAGAATTCAAATCACTCCAATAAGTAATCTGAATATGCAACCTAAATTTATTCCCAATGTAAGCTATGCTCTAAATTTTAGATTTTAAATGCTAAATCAATGCAAAATGAGGAGCTGATGAAATTTGATTAAATATAATAAGATAGAGAGCTGTTAATGGCATAAATAAATAAAAACTCTTATACACTTGTGTAGAAAAATACTGGACAGAAACAAGTATGAAATTTTTTTTTTCAAATATTTAGGAAGTTGAATCTGATTCCTTTTTTTTATTATTATCTTTTGATCTTTTCCTTCTTTTTTTTTATTAAACTTTCAATAAACAAGAATAGAAAATGAAAAGATAAAAAAAAACACAGATTTGAAGAATAAGAACAAGGTGCAGAAAGAACAGAAAAATGAAGAGACTTAGAAACTGAATTTTTTTTTTGATCTTTTACGTTCTTTTTTTCTTTGAACTTTCAATAAACAACAATAGAAAATGAAAGATAAGAACACAAAATCTAAAGAACAAGAACAAGGTGCAATAAGAACATAAAAAAAAGAGGAGATTTAGATGATAAACAAGAACAAGAAAGAAACTGAGATAATTAAAACATAAAAGATACCTAGAGATTTATCTTCAAGCCAAAGCTCTCATACCAAATGATGCGGAACCCATGGATCAAATATTATATCTAAAACCCCACATTCTAGCATAGAATCTTAGAACTCAAAAAATAAATCCTCCCTACCAAACCCACAACTAACCTGTAAATGAGAACTTGGGTGATTGGGATGAAGAAATGAATTGATTTAAATGCCACAAGTCAGACTTGATAAGTTAGAACCAATTCTTCATGCAACAAGAATAAGAAGTAAACCTCTCAAACTTGAAAACACATCAATTACATTCAACATAAACTGGAAATTCATATCCCCCTTTTAAGTTCTTTTTCCCCTCCCTATATAATTGCAAAAGAAGAACTAATGGCTTAAAATTCTAGGTTTACATGTATCTAGTCACACTAGCATTAATTATCCATCCACATCAATAATATATTCTAAATTACTGCCCATAATTCTAAAAACATTGATGGGCAGATTCTTCATGCACTTTGGTGTTGGTTCACATGTGTCTAGTCACACTAGCACTAAACCACATCAATATTATATTCGAAATTCGTGCTGATGCCCATCACCATATTTATGGGCAGATTCTTCATGCTTCTTGGTGAGTTTCTGACTTTCTCTTCATGTTCCTTCATATTCAGTAATCCACCTTTGAATGAAGTGTTGGAATACATGCTGGAGTTTCTTTGATTGTGATCTTATGATTGGTCCACTTGGTATAATTATATCATCAACATATTTGTTACATTGTGTAGATTCACCAAGATTGCTTATAGTTTTCTCATCACCACCAATACCTATTCCACTTGCATCACTCTCAACCTCAAAAGTTTTAGAAAAGTTATTCAAAGCAGGTAAAGGTGCTGAACTAAGTTTGTCTTTTAGCAAGTTAAAACCATCATCTTGTTCATTTCCCCACTTGAAACCCACATTCTTTTTAATGCATTCAGTTAAAGCTGCAGTAATTGTAGGAAAATCCCTAATGAATCTCCTATAAAAGCTAGCAAGACCATGAAAACTCCTAACATCATGCACACTAGTAGGTTTCGGCCAATCTCTAATAACTTTTACTTTTTCTTGATCAACATGAATTCCTTTGTCATTAACAATATATCTAAGAAAAGTAATTTCATTAGTGGAAAAAGTGCATTTCTTAAGATTCGCATATAACTTTTCTTGCCTTAACACATCAAAAACAGCCTTTAAATGTGTTACATGCTCATCTAAAGATTTGCTATACACAAGAATATCATCAAAATAAACCACCACAAACTTTCCAATGAAAGAATGCAAAACATGATTCATTAATCGCATAAAAGTACTTAGTGCATTAGTTAAGCCAAAGGGCATTACTAACCATTCATACAAACCATATTTAGTTTTGAAAGCAGTTTTCCATTCATCACCTTCACGCATTCTAATTTGATGATATCTAGATTTTAAATCAATTTTAGAAAAAAAACAAAAGAACCATGCAATTCATCCAACATATCATCTAGCCTAGGAATAGAATGTCTATACTTCACCATTATTTTGTTGATGGCTTGACAATCAACACACATCTTCCATGAGCCATCCTTTTTAGGCACCAATAATACAAGAACCGCACATGGACTCATGCTTTCACGCACATACCCCTTCTCCGTAAGTTCACTCACTTGCCTTTGGATTTCCTTGGTCTCCTCAGGGTTGCATCTATAAGCTGGCCTATTTGGTATGTTTGCACCGGGAATGAAATCAATTTGATGTTCAATTCCTCGAATTCATGGCAAACCCTTAGGCACATCTTCAGGAAAGAGTTATCTATGTTCCTGCAATAAATCAATAATAACACTAGGCAAACTCTTGTCAAGCTTGTTAGATATAATCAAAACATCCTTGTACATAAATACAAGTTGATAGAGACGTCACAAGGCTACATGCAACATTTTGTTGAAGAGGAGCTGAAGGTGCACGAATGGCTGATCAAGGATGCAAATTGGAGCATATTTGGCTCAAGTCACTAGTTGGGCTTATTTATAGTTAAATAATTAGCTGAACTTGTTATTTTAATGTGTTTTTGGGCCTGTTTTAAGCCCAATCCGCCCCCAAACACTTTTAGGGATATTTTTATTATTTTCCTTCATGGTTTAGGAATTAGTAAAGGGTATTTAAACCTAATATTGATGTAAAAACGGACAGCCATCTTATCATGAAGTTTTGAAGTTTGGACGAATTTATTAACCTAAAGCCGAATTGCTTTATCTTTGTGTTCTTGCTTGAATACATGCTTCAGAAACATTCAAGTAGTTTGATCAACTTTCTTGTGGAGTGTTTCGAATCTGGGATTTAGAAACTGACTTGTTTCGAAATCTTGGATCTTTGATCAATTCAAGGTAATATGAAATCTAACCTAATCCTTGGGGGTTGTACCGAATTCGACTAGGGGTTTTCAAGTTAATGCTGTGGGGGTTCGAAATCAAGGGGTTCTCAGGCTTATTCTTGGAGGTTCCGTATCATTTGGTATCAGAGCCTACACTCTAGATCAGGTTTTATCCCTTCCAATTCGTTTTCGTTTCTTCTTTTGTTACTTGCATTTTTGTTGCTTTGTTCAATTGTTCAATTCGTTCTCTTGTTTTCCTTGTTCCTCTGAATTGTTTTCTTTGTGGGTTATTTTCGTTTTCATTTTCTTCACCTGCTATTTGCGTTTTTGTTTCCTTTGTGGGTTACTTTCATTTTCATTTCTTCTCTTGTTAGTTTCGTTTTGTTTCTTTGTTATTGATCCTTGAATCGTTTTTGTTTTTCTTTCAAAGTCGAAAATTCAAAAAAAAAATTTCGTTACGGTTCTAGTTTAGTTTTCGTTTTGTGTTTGGAATCTTATTTCAATTTCGAATTCAGTTTGCCTTTTTAGTCCAAATCATTTTTCTTATTCTGAAATTGGGTTGGTTGATTTGTTCCGAATTGGTTTGTTCTATCTATTCCGAATTGGATTTGTTCTATTGTGGATTTCCGAATTGGGAATTTAGGTTGCTTTGTTCAAATTCAAAATTGTGTTCTTGATTGTTGATTCGAAAGTGTTCTAAATCCGAATCTTATTCTTGTTAATCATTCTGATTCTGTTTCAAATTTCCAAGAAAGTGTTTCAAACAAGTTTCAAAAGGAAAGCTGAATTGGTCTAAAGGAAGTCTTGATTATTTATTCTGTTCCAATTTCAAGTTTCAAAAGGAAGTCCTCTAAATTGATCTTGTTCTTGTTACCTGAATGAAAAAAAAAATTTCGTGTGGTGGGAACTAGGGCTGCCCTTCAAAAGAGATAGTGAGAGGGAGCAAAAAAAAAAAAGAGAGTATAAAATCACTTCAAGAAAAATTTTTCTTTTTCCTTGTTATTTAGGTGCTAAGGGTCGAATCTAGGTGGGTTAGACGTAACTGAATTTTTTTCTCACGAAATTTCAGATTTTGGGATACTACACATGGAAGGCTATTTGAGTTGTTTCATAAAGTGTGATTCACCTAAGAACGTAAAAGATATCAGCTTGAGAGGTGTGAGCTGAACCGTGAGTGATTTCATATATTGAGTGAAACACGAGAGACCAACCTTCATCTATTGAGTGTAAACACGTGAGGGAGTGTTGTGAGGCCTTTTATTTGTTTTGTGCTAACCTTTTATTACAGGGAAAATGTCTGGCCAAGATGACAGTGACAGGGGTGTTCCGATTGATCCAGCTCGATTGCGTGAGGCGCATCAAGTTGAATTTACATGTTTATACCGCACTATGGAGAACATAACAGAAACATTGGAACGCATGGATTTGAGGTTGCAGAGTGTTGAAAGAGCCACATTGGAGTGCAATGAGAGGCGAAGAGGTGGCAGAAATCAAATGCAGCAACCTGAACATTTCTATAGGAGTATCATGCAGAGACTTCAGGCTATCAAGGAAGGAAGTAAAAGTGTTGATGATTACTACAAAGAAAGGGAGATTTTGAAGGTTGAAGAAAGCAATGAAGAAGAACTAATTTATGCAGAAGAGATTGTTGATGGTAGTGATTTGTTAATGTCATCCGAGGCTATTTATGGTGATACTTCTTTTCAGGGTGATATTGAAGATCATACTTTAGAGATTATTGGTGAAGATTCATCACTAGAATCAAAAGAAGCTGCTACTTTTCAACAAGACATTCCAAAGTTGGAAACTTTTGAAGAAATATTGAAGGAAGAAATTGATATGCTTGGGTTAGAAGTACAACTAAAAGAAGAAGCAAGAAAAATAAAACTTTCTACTCCCACCATTCATGATTGCCTGTCTGTTGCAAACATGGAATTTATTTTGCCTAACAATGATTTTGATGTTTATGAAATAAAATTTCAGGTTCTTCAAATTGATGACATGCCAAAAGTAATTGGAGTGAAATTACAAAGTTGCTTTTCTTTACTACTTCAGCATTTTAAAACTCGAGGATGAGTTTTCTCCAACAAAGGGGGAATGATAGAGACGTCACAAGGCTACATGCAACATTTTGTTGAAGAGGAGCTGAAGGTGCACGAATGGCTGATCAAGGATGCAAATTGGAGCATATTTGGCTCAAGTCACTAGTTGGGCTTATTTATAGTTAAATAATTAGCTGAACTTGTTATTTTAATGTGTTTTTGGGCCTGTTTTAAGCCCAATCCGCCCCAAACACTTTTAGGGCTATTTTTATTATTTTCCTTCATGGTTTAGGAATTAGTAAAGGGTATTTAAACCTAATATTGATGTAAAAACGGACAGCCATCTTATCATGAAGTTTTGAAGTTTGGACGAATTTATTAACCTAAAGCCGAATTGCTTTATCTTTGTGTTCTTGCTTGAATACATGCTTCAGAAACATTCAAGTAGTTTGATCAACTTTCTTGTGGAGTGTTTCGAATCTGGGATTTAGAAACTGACTTGTTTCGAAATCTTGGATCTTTGATCAATTCAAGGTAATCTGAAATCTAACCTAATCCTTGGGGGTTGTACCGAATTCGACTAGGGGTTTTCAAGTTAATGCTGTGGGGGTTCGAAATCAAGGGGTTCTTAGGCTTAATCTTGTTCACAGCCCTACAATCAACACACATCCTCCAAGAGCCATCTTTCTTAGGTACTAATAAGACTGGAACAGCACAAGGACTAAGGCTCTCGCGAACCAAGCCTTTCTCCAAAAGCTCTTCAACTTGTCTTTGCATCTCTTTTGTCTCCATAGGATTGCTCCTATATGCTGGCCGGTTTGGAATTGTAGAACCGGGTATGAAATCAATTTGATGTTCAATCCCTCTTAATGATGGCAAACCACTAGGAAGGTGTTCAGGAAACACATCGTTAAAATCCTGCAACAAATACACAAAACTAGAAGGTAAAGAATCAAGATATTCTTCACTGTCAGCAAGTAACAATTCTTTATACATAATAATGAGTACAGGCTGCCCTACATCTATCTCTCTTGCTCTTGCATAAAAAGTATGTTTTGCTTTTTCTCCTTGCTTATTTTCTCTCACCAATGAGCCATTTATTTGTTTGCTTACTTTCTTTTGACTCTCGGCCTCTTTTCCCTTTCTGCACTCACTCACTTTATTATTTTCTCTTTCCCTACCCTTAGAATTACCCTTGGGTGTTGAAGAAACATCATTGGCTGAATTTGAACCCCCTTGGTTCTTGCTGGCCGAAACTTCTTTCTCCCTCTCTAGCATCATCTTTTGATCTTCATACACCTCTTGAGGTGATAATGGTGCTAGAACAACCTTCTTTCCTTCATAAGTAAAGGTATACTTATTAGAAAAGCCATCATGTTGTGCCCTTCTATCATGCTGCCATGGTCTTCCTAATAGCAAATGTCCAGCTTGCATTGATACTACATCACACAAAACCTCATCTTTATACCACCCAATGGAGAATGGTACCTTGACTTGCTTCAACACTTTTACTTCCCCAGCGTCATTGAACCATTACAACTTGTAAGGATTGGGATGTTTAAAACAAGCTAACCCCAATTTATCCACCATTGTAGTACTAGCAGTATTGGTACAACTTCCACCATCAATGATAAGTGTACAAACCTTACCATTCACCAAACACCTAGAGTGGAAAAGATTCTCCCTTTGATCCAAGGCTTCTTCCTTGACTTGAATATTCAAGGCTCTTCTAGTAACAAGCATCTCTCCATGTTCAGCATTCAAGACTTGATTCTCCCAAGCCTCTTCATCATATTCGGCCCTATCACCAAATTCAGCCTCCTCTTCTTCTTCATGTTCAGATTCTGATTCAATTTCCCCTTCATGGGTAGCAATCATCACACTCTTATTCGGACATTGAGAAGCAATGCGTCCACTTCCCAAACACTTGTAGCATTTAATTTCCCTACTTGGAGTAGGTCTAGAAGGTGTTTCCTTGGCTGTTTTTGCATCCCCATCATTCGGCTTCTTGAAATTAGGATTGTAGGAAGAATTCTTTTGGAAATAACCCTTGAAATCCCCTTTGTAGGAACCTCCACTCGAACTTGAACCCTTGAAGTTTGAAAATTTTCCACTAGCTTTAGAGTAGCCAGTTTTTGAAATAGCTTTATTCTTCAATCTTCTCTCTATCTTCATGGCCTTTTGAACTAACTCTTCCATTGTGTTGAATTCATACATCTCCAATTCATTGGCTATGTTCAAATTCAATCCCCCAAGAAATCGTGACATCTTCTTGTCTTCATCTTCATCAATATTTGCCCTAGCCATGATCATCTCCATCTCTTTGTGGTACTCTTCCACACTTCTTCCACCTTGAACTAGTCTTGCTAGTCGATTGTACAAATCCCGAATGTAGTGAGATGGTACAAATCGGCTTCTCATTAGTTCTTTCAAGGTTGACCATTCAGGAATAGGCCTCATACCTTTCCCTCTTCTATTAGCTTTCAATTGATCCCACCAAAAGGTAGCATACCCTTTGAACTCTACGGCTGCCAAAACTGATTTCTTCTCTTCGGTGTAGTTATGGCATTCGAAAATCTGCTCAACTTTCCTCTCCCATTCTATGAACTCTTCTGCATTGTTCTTCCCTTCAAAGGAAGGAATCTTCATCTTGATGGAAGTAAGGTCACCATCAGTTGTAGGTTGATTTCCACCTTCATCTTCATCTTCTACCCTTTTGGCTGCTTCTAGGGCTTCAAGATTTCCTTGTCCTTCTCTCCTAAGCACTCTTCTAGCTCGCATTATGGGATTTAGATGTGCGGCTGGCTGCCCTTGTTGCACTTGCTGAATTTGTTGTGCTTGTCATGCTGCATTCTCTTGCAATCTAGTATCCATCATCTCCATTTGACCAAGCATTGCTGCCAAAGTCTCATTAAGCCTAGCCAAGCTTTCGGCCATAGCTCCTTCTTTGCTAGTCTCTTCTCCTTTTCCAGCCATGTTAACAAACAAACAAACTCAAAGAAACAAGATTAGTAATAATCAAAATTCACTCAAGTGTTTAGAATTACCTCACTTTTCTTGTGTTCCTTGATTGCACTTTAGAACCAAGCTCACCAACCAACAATTGTCAAGTCGTTCAAGAAACTAGAACCTAAATCCTAGAACTAGATAGAAAACAAGACAAGTATCCGGAGGCAATGCAAGGTAATTTGCACTACACGATATAGAACCAAGTATCGACACAAGCAAATGATACTTAGCAATGTAATGGAATTAAAAGCTAGATAAAGAAATCAGAAACAATGAAGCCAATAAACAAGAAAAATTTGGATATAATGAATCAAAAACATCCCACACTTGGCAAGCTGCTTTATGGACCTAATCAATTCTACCCAAAATGCTAGCTTCTAGACTCTAATTCCCACCTATAACACTCAAATAATATGAATATTAAGGTCTGATTTTCGAATTCCAAATAGCAAGAATATCAAACATCTCCATTTAAACAAGAATATCAAATAGCAAGAATATCAGCAATGTCCGAATTCAAACCAGCCAAGAAACGTGCCATAGTAGTCTCCATGTCTTCATCTATATTAGCTCTAGTCATTAACATCTCCATTTCTTTGTAGTAGTCATCAACACTTTTACTTCCTTGCTTGAGAACCTGAAGTCTCTGCATGATTTCCCTATGGAAATGTCTAGGCACAAACCTCTTCCTCATGACCGATTTAAGATAAGCCCAAGTCTCAATAGGATACTCCAAATTCCTTCTTCTACTAGTCACTAACTGATCCCACCAAACTATAGCATAATCTGTAAATTGAGTAACAATAAGCTTGACCTTCTTTTCCTCAGTACATCGATGGCAATTAAATATGAAATCAACCTGCTTTTCCCATTGCAAATAAGCTTCTGGATCTGATTTACCATGAAAATTAGGAATTTTCAGCTTGATGCTTCCCAAGCTCCTATCAACCACTTCATCATCACCATGATTTCTACCATAGAAAGCATTATTATTCATCCTTCCTCTACCTCGACCAGTTCCACGGCCTCCTCTACCTCCACCTCTATGTAGAGCTCCTCCAACCAGACTTGCATTATCATCCTCAAGCTCATTTTCATCTTCCAAATGTTCAAGCTGTTACATTTGATTTCTGCCACCTCTTTGCCTCTCATTGCGCTCCGGTGTGGCTCTTTCAACATGTTGCAACCTCAAAATCCATGCGCTCCAATGTTTCTGTTATGTTCTCCATAACACGGTATAAACATGTAAATTCAGCTTGCTGCGCCTCACGCAATCGAGCTGGATCAATTTGAACACCCCTGTCACTGTCATCTCGGCCAGACATTTTTCCTGCAATAAAAGGTTAGAAGAAAACAAATAAAAGGCCTCACAACACTCCCTCACGTGTTTACACTCAATAGATGGGGTTGGTCACTCGTGTTCCACTCAATATAATGTATTCACTCACGGCTTAGCTCACACCTCTCAAGCTAATTTCTTTTATGTTCTTAGGTGAATCACACTTTATGAAACAACTCAAATAGCCTTCCGTGTATAGTATCCCAAGTCTGAAATTTCGAATGAATCACTAATACAATTCGAATCAAAACAGCCCCTCAATGGTGAAAATTTCGTGACCAGAAATTATATTGATTCTAACCTATCCAGATTCGACCCTTATCACCTAAATAATAAGGAGAATAAAATTTTTTTGTTGAAGTGGTTTTGTACTCTTTTTTTTTTTGCTCCCTCTCACTATCTCTCTTGATGGGGCGACCTTAGTTCACACCACACAAAACTTTTACCCAATTAGGTAACAAGAACAAGATCGAATTTAGAGCACTTTGTTTGAAACTCGAAATTGAATCAGAATGAATAATCAAGAACAAGATTCGAATTTAGCACACTTCATTGAATTTCGAATTCAAATCAGATTATTCAAGACCAAGATTCGAATTTAAAACACCTTTTCTTGAATTTCGAATTTTAGGTTTTATAATAATTTTTTTTTGAATTTTCAAATTTGAAAGAAAACGAAAACGATTCAAGGAACAAACAACTTAGATGATCAAGAAACAAAGAAAACGATTCAAGAATCAAGAACAAAGAAACAGAACGAAAATAACAAGAGAAGAAACGAAAAATGAAAATAAGCCTCAAAGAAAACAATTCAGAGGAACAAGGAAACAAGTGAACGAATTCAACAATTCAAGATCAAAGTAACGAAAACGAAAATAACAAGAGAAGAAAAGAAAACGAATTTGATAAGGATAAAACCTGATCTAGAGCGTAGGCTCTGATACCAAATGATACGGAACCTCCAAGAATAAGTCTGAGAACTCCTTGATGTCGAACCCCCAAAACATTAACTTGAAAACCCCTAGTCGAATTCTGTACAACCTCCAAAGAATAAAGGTTAGATTTCAGATTTCTTTGAATTGATCAGAGATCCAAGATGTCGAAACAAACTAGTTCCCAAAATCCCAGATTCGAAACACTCCATAAGAAAGTTAATCAAACTACTTGAATGTTTCTTAAGCATGTATTCAAGCAAGAACACAAAGATAAAAGCAAAACGGCTTTAGGTTATTAATTTGTCAAAAACTAAAACTGATGTCTTACAACCCTAAATGAGATATAAATAGCTAAAACCTAATTAGAGTTATTAAGTAGCATTTGGTTTTCTAATCAAATTTTAAGAAATAATAAAGTAAACAAAGTTTTAATTTAATACAAAACAAACAGGGCCCTTAATTTTTAAATAAGCATAATTAGTGGGCCTTAATAAATATTAACTACAAGCCTCATTCGTGAATTTCAACTTGTAGTAAGTTGTAATTGACTTCCTTTGGTCTTGTCTCCAAACTTGTAATTCCTTGCAAACCATAGTTAGTCAAATTCACCAAATCTTGCAAATGGCAAATTAGTGCTTGCTGAATCTTTTTAGCTTGCGATCTAGTTATAGGACCTTGTGGCAGAATAATTGGATTGATGATCTCCTCAACTTGTTCCTCACGTCCTAACTCTTGCTCATCCTTGCGGTGTGCTGGTTATTCCACAACACAAACACCAACTTTTTTCCCATTCAAGGTAAGCTTCAGCATCATTTCTCCCCTTGAATGATGGTATCTTCATTTTTATTGAAGATATGTTGTTGTCCCTTCTTTCAGGTCTTTTTTGGGCTATTGATCTCTCACTTTCTTCATCATCTTCCCTTTCTACCTCATCATAATTCATCATGTTTCCTCTCCCTCTATTCTGCCCCCTTCGATTAGTATTATTTTGTTGCGTTTGCATTATGTTGTCTACATCACCTCTCATGTTGTTTATGACCAAATCAAACCTTTCAAATTTCCTTTGCATTGCCTCTAACATGAAGGCTATGTCATTCATGGTCATATCACGTTTTTCACCTCTAGAATTTGACATGGTATAAGAATTTGCAAGAAAATGTTAGTAAAGAAAAATTTTCTCACCACACTCCCTTATGTGTTTCACTCAAGATCAGATTGTCACTCTTATATTTCACTCAAAACTTGGTCCTTGTTACCTCTTAATTCTTCTTTTATCAAGTTGAATTTCAGAACTGAATCCACTTAAATCAAGTAAAGCAAGTTTTTTTTTTAAAGACTCTACAAGGAACCTAATGAACAAAATGAATTTTGCAATTCTAGAAGCAATTTAATTTAAACAACAAGAACTGAAAGTTAACACAAGAAGCAAAAAGTATTTGTGTTAATCAAACCAAAGTAACTATGATTGAGAATTAGCTACTTAATGCATATAAGAAACAAGAGGTATATGAAAGAATGAAACTATGAATACAAAGAAAAAATAATAATTTTGGATATTGAAAAAAAGAATTCAAATCACTCCAATAAGTAATCTGAATATGCAACCTAAATCTATTCCCAATGTAAGCTATGCTCTAAATTTCAGATTTTAAATACTAAATCAATGCAAAATGAGGAACTGATGCAATTTGATTAAATATAATAAGATAGAGGAAGTTTTTATGGCATAAATAAGCAAAAACTCTTACACACTTGTGTAGAAAAATACTGGACAGAAACAGGTACAAATTTTTTTTTTTCATATATTGAGTAAGTTGAATCTGATTCCTTTTTTTTCTTTTTGTTTCTTTTTCTTTTGATATTTTCCTTCTTTTTTTTTTGTTGAACTTTCAATGAATAGAACATGAAAAGATAAAAAAAACATAGATTTGAAGAACAAGAACAAGGAGCAGCAAGAATAGAAAAATGAAGAGACTTAGAAACTGAATTTAGTTCTTTTCTTTTTTTTTTTTGATCTTTTATGTTTTTTTTCTTTGAACTTTCAGTAAACAACAATAGAAAATGAAAGATAAGAACAACAAATCTAAAAAACAAGAACAAGGTGCAACAAGAACAAAAAAAATGAGGAGATTTAGATGATAAACAAGAACAAGAAAGAAACTGAGATAATTAAAACATAAAAGATACCTAGAGATTTATCTTCAAGCTAAAGCTCTGATACCAAATGATGCGGAATCCATGGATCAAATATTACATCTAGAACCCCACATACACATCTAGTATAGAATTATAGAACTCAAAACAAATTCTCCCTACCAAACCCACAACTAACCTATAATTGAGAACTTGGGTGATTGGGATGAAGAAATGAATTGATTTAAATGCCACAAGTCAGACTTGATAAGTTAGAACCAATTCTTCATGCAACAAGAATAAGAAGAAGACCTCTCAAACTTGAAAACACATCAATTACATTCAACATAAACTGAAAATTCGTATTAGCCCCTTTTGAGTTCTTTTTCCCCTCCCTATATAGCTGCAAAAGAAGAACTAATGGCTTAAAACTCTAGGTTTACATGTATCTAGTCACACTAGCATTAATTATTCATCCACATCAATAATATATTCTAAATTACTGCCCATAAATCTGACAACATTGACGGGAAGATTCTACATGCACTTTGGTATTGGTTCACATGTGTTTAGTCAAACTAGCACTAAACCACATCAATATTATATTCCAAATTCGTGCTAATGCCCATCACCATATTTATGGGCAGATTCTTCATGCTTCTTGGTGAGTTTCTGACTTCCTCTTCATGTTCCTTCATATTCAGTACAAGTTGGTCTCCCTCTTCATTAATCCACCTTTGAATGAAGTGTTGGAACACATGCTGGAGTTTCTTTGATTGTGATCTTGTGATTAGTCCACTTGGCATAATGATATCATCAACATATTTGCTGCATTGTGTAGATTCACCAAGATTGCTTATAGTTTTCTCATCAAACTTGAATTTTCATTGGCTGAAACTTTGGGGAGGGAGCAAGAAAGAGAGAAAAAAGAAAAAGGTGAGATGAGTGGTAAGAATGAGAGCAATGGGAAACACAAGGGGAGAGAAAATAAGGGAGGAATGAATGAAAGAAAAATGAGTGTTTATGCAAAAATGAGTGATGTGAGGAAAACACTAATCATGAGGCAGCTTATACTTATACTTATGTACAAGGATGTTTTGATTATATCTAGCTTGACAAGAGTTTACCTTGTGTTATTATTGATTTATTGCAGGAAAATGAAGATCTCTTTCCTGAAGATGTGCCTAAGGGTTTGCCACCAATTCGAGGAATTGAACATCAAATTGATTTCATTCCCTGTGCAAGCATACCAAATAGGCCAGCTTATAGATGCAACCCTGATGAGACCAAGGAAATCCAAAGGCAAGTGAGTGAACTTATGGAGAAGGGGTATGATGGAGGTCCATCTAGCCTAGCCTTTCAAGATGTCCTTGACATGGGCCTTGGTCTTGATTCTTTTAGAGAAGATGATGAAGACACCCTAAGTGAAGATGGGCTTAGTGGGGGTGGCATGTTCATTCCAAAATTATAGCTCCTTTTGAGGCCATTTGGGTTTTTTCAAGCCATTATCTTTGAAGACAACAATCAAACTCCACTTGGTCGCTCATAGACTATAAATTTCAGTCCATTTGAGCCCATAATTCTTGGAACACCTTTCAGATTGGGCAATAGCTGTTTCAAACCTTAATTGTGTCTTTAAATGTTACTTTATTGGTTTTAAATAGAGTTTATGGCTGTTTGTAACTGACATCAGGTTTTATGGCCATTAATTGTGATGCGGAACCCATGGATCAAATATTATATCTAGAACTCCACATACACATCTAGCATAGAATCTTAGAACTCAAAATAAATCCTCCCTACCAAACCCACAACTAACCTGTAATTGAGAACTTGCGTGATTGGGATGAAGAAATGAATTAATTTAAACGACACAAGTCAGACTTGATAAGTTAGAACCAATTCTTAATGCAACAAGAATAAGAAGAAAACCTCTCAAACTTGAAAACACATCAATTACATTCAGCATAAAATGAAAATTCATAGTAAACCTCTTGAGTTCTTTTTCCCCTCCCTATATAGTTGGAAAAGAAGAACTAATGGCTTAAAAGTCTAGGTTTACATGTATCTAGTCACAATAGCATCAATTATTCATCCACATCAATAATGTATTCTAAATTACTTCCCATTTGGTGTTGGTTCACATGTGTCTAGTCACACTAGCACTAAACTACATCAATATTATATTCCAAATTCGTGCTAATGCCCATCACCATACTTATGGGCAGATTCTTCATGCATCTTGGTGAGTTTCTGACTTCCTCTTCATGATCCCTCATATTCAGTACAAGTTGGTCTCCCTCTTCATTAATCCACCTTTGAATAAAGTGTTGGAACACATGCTGGAGTTTCTTTGATTGTGATCTTATGATTGGTCCACTTGGCATAATGATATCATCAACATATTTGCTGCCTTGTTTAGATTCATCAAGCTTGCTTATAGTTTCCTCATCATTCCCTCCTTGCTCAAAAAGATTTGTCCTCAAATCTGAACCTACATAAAAAGGAGAAAGATCACTAGCATTGAAAATTACAGAAACATTATACTCACCTGGTAGATCGATTTTTTAGGCATTGTCATTGATTCATTCTAAAACTTGGAATGGGCCATCTGCCCTTGCATCCAACTTGGATTTCCTTTGTTTAGGAAATCTTTCCTTCCTCATATGAACCCATACTCAATCACCAGGTTAGAAAATCACATGTTTCCTTCTTCTATTTGCATTATGGGCAAATGATTCATATTTCTTCTCAGGATGAGCTCGTGCCTTCTCATGTATCTTCTTAACTAACTCCCTTTCTTTTCACCATCTGAGTTAGTTATTTCATTAAATGGCAAAGGAAATAGATCAAGTGGTGTAAGCGGATTAAAACCATAAACAATTTCAAATGGTGAATAACCTTTAGAAGAATGTATGCTTCAATTATATGCAAACTCCACTAATGGAAAATAATCTTCCCACGTTTTCAAATTCTTACCCACAACAACACATAACGAAGATCCTAAAGTCCTATTTACCACTTCTATTTGTCCATTAGTTTGTGGATGACAAGTTCTAGAGAACAACAATTTAGTACCTAACTTATTCCACAAAACACAACAAAAATGACTTAAGAATTTCACATCTCTATCACTTACAATTGTTTTAGGAATGCCATGCAACCGAACTACTTCCCCAAAGAACAAATTAGCAATATTTGTTGCATCATCAGTTTTGTGACATGCAATGAAATGAGCCATTTTGCTGAATCTGTCAACAATAACAAACATGCTATCTTTCCCTTGTCTAGTCCTAGGCAGCCCCAAAACAAAGTCAATAGATATGTCAATACAAGGTGCATTAGGAATAGGTAAAGGAGTATATAGCCCATGAGGTAAAGACTTAGATTTTGCTTGTTTACATGCAATACACTTGGCACAAATTCTTTCAATATCCTTTCTCATGTTTGGCCAATAGAAATGTTCATGCAGAATGTCTAAAGTCTTAAATACCCCAAAATGTCCCATGAGTCCTCCACTATGTGCCTCACATACAAGCAATTCCCTTAATGAGCAACTAGGCATGCATAATCTTCCATCCTCAAACAAGTACCCATCATGCCTATAAAACTTCTGAATGCAGAATGCTCACATGCTTTATAAACATTTGCAAAGTCAACATCATTGGCATACATATCCTTAATTTGCTCAAAGCCTAATAACTTAGAACTAAGAGTTGAGATTAAGGAATACCTTCTTGAAAGTGCATCTGCTACTACGTTGTTTTTTCCACGCTTATACTTTATCACATATGGAAATGGCTCAATGAACTCTATCCACTTTCCATGTCTTCGGTTTAGCTTGGTTTGCCCATTTAGATGCTTTAATGATTCATGATCTGTATGAATAACAAACTCTTTAGGCAATAAGTAATGTTGCCACACTTGTAAAGCTCTTACCAAAGCATACAGCTCATTGTCATAGGTGGGATAATTTAATTGTGCACCATGAAGCTTCTCACTAAAATATGCAATTGGTTTCCCTTCTTGCATCAAAATAGCACCTATGCCCACACCTGAAGCATCACACTCTAATTCGAAGGTCTTATCAAAATCTGGTAAAGCAAAAATTGGAGCAGTAGTTAACCTTTCTTTCTACAAATTGAATGCCTTTTCATGAATTTTAGTCTAATTAATCTTTACATCTTTTTTTACCAATTCATTTAATGGTGCAGCAATGGAACTAAAATCTTTAACAAACCTTCTATAAAAACTAGCCAAACTATGAAAACTTCTTACCTTAGTCACTGTTTTAGGTGCTGGCCAATCTCTAATTGCTTTTACCTTTTCATCATCAACCTCAATACCTTGTGCACTAACCATAAAACCTAAGAATATGATTTTATCACTACAAAACATGCATTTTTCACGTTGGCATACAATTTTTCCTTTCTCAAAACATCAAGAACAGTCCTAATATGCTCTACATGCTAATCTACTGATTTTCTATAAAAGAGTATGTCATCAAAATGCACAACAACAAATTTACCAAGATATGCACACAAAACATGGTTCATTAATCTCATGAATGTACTAGGTGCATTAGATAAACCAAATGGCATAACTAACCACTCATAAAGACCATATTTTGTTTTGAATGCAGTTTTTCACTCATCTCCTTCTTTCATCCTAATTTAATGGTAACCACTTTTTAAATCAATCTTAGTAAAAATGCAAGAACCACTCAACTCATCAAGCATATCATCAAGTCTAGGAATTGGATATCTATACTTCACCGTGATTTTATTGATTACTCAGCAGTCCACACACATTCTCCATGATCCATCCTTCTTTGGGACTAGTAAAACCAGAAAAGCACATGGACTAAGACTTTCACGCACGTCCCTTTGCTAGCAACTCCTCCACTTGCCTTCGAAGTTCCTTGGTTTCCTCCAGATTACTTCTATAAGTTGGTCGGTTAGAAATTGTTGACCCCAGAATGAAGTCAATTTGATGCTCAATCCCTCTTAAAGGTGGTAAACCTTTAGGTACATCTTCTGGAAAAACATCTCCAAATTCCTGTAAAATAGAACTAACACAACTAGGCAAAGGGTTATCAAGGCCAGATGTAGAAATCAAGGTCTCTTTGTACCTAAGTACAATCAGACTTCTTTTCTCACAAAATGCACTCCTTAACTCTTTTTCTTTTGCATAGAAACAGTCTCTTTTATTTTCTCTCCCTTTCTCTTTTTCTCTCACCAATGGGCCATTTTTATTATTCTTTTTCTCACACTTGGCCTCTTGTACTCCATTTTTATTTGTTTTACCCTCACCACCATAATTCCTTTCAAATGATCTCAAAATCTTTACTTGATCTTCATACACTTGTTTAGGCGACAATGGAGCGAGAGTGAAATTTAAACCATTTAGGCTGAAAGAATAATGATTCTTAAAGCCATCATGCAAAGCTTTTCTATCAAACTGTCATGGACGACTAGGAAGGATATGGCTAGCATGCATAGGCACATTATCACAACAAACTTCATCTTTGTATCTCCCAATTGCAAAAGAAAACAGAACCTGCTTTGTTACCCTCACCTCTCCACAATCATTCAACCATTGCAGCTTGTTGGGACTAGGATGTTTTGTGCATGCTAACCCTAATTTATCTACAAAATCAGTACTAGCAATATTTGCACAACTACCCCCATCAATGATCATGCTGCACACTTTTCCATTCACAATGCAACGAGTATGGAAAATGTTCTCTCTTTGATTACTTTCTTCATCTTTAATATGCATGTTTAAAGCTCTTCTAATAACCAAAGATTCACCATGGGCAGGATATTCAATGATATGTTCAATTTCCTCTAATGGTGGCATGCTA
Organism: Garcia nutans; assembly: GCA_947685225.1. NCBI lineage: Eukaryota > Viridiplantae > Streptophyta > Magnoliopsida > Malpighiales > Euphorbiaceae > Garcia > Garcia nutans. The sequence continues at coordinate 6,653,634 of CANTUV010000057.1, forward strand.
TCATTATCATCATCGCTTTCATGTTCACTAGCACTATCAATTTCACCATTATCTCATATCAACATGATTTTCTTATTTGGACATTAAGATGCTATATGCCCTACTCCTAAACACCTAAAGCATTTAATGGTACTATGCTTTTGATTAGAGTTAGATGTTTTAGAGTTACCTTTAGGGTCAGCTGGAACTTGTTTATTCTTTCCTTTCCAGGCAACCTCCTTTCCTTTAGGATTATCTTCTTTCTTTGGCCATTTTGAAGTGAAACTAGAGCTGGAATTAGAAAATCCCTTTGCTTCTCCCTTGAGTTTTAGTTGCTTCTTCACTTTCATGACCATGTGTACCATATCTTCAAGCTCCACGTAATGATGTAATTCAATTATGTTAGCAATCGCTCTATTCAGTCCACTCAAAAATCAAGCCATAGTGATTTCTAGATCCTCCTCTATATTAGTTCTACTCATGATCATCTCTGTTATGGAACAACCAGCACACCGCAAGGATGAGCAAGAGTTAGGACGTGAGGAACAAGTTGAGGAGATCATCAATCCAATTATTCTTCCACAAGGTCCTATAACTAGATCGCGAGCCAAAAAGATTCAGCAAGCACTAATTTGCCATTTGCAAGATTTGGTGAATTTGGCTAACTATGGTTTGCAAGGAATTACAAGCTTGGAGACAAGACCAAAGGAAGTCAATTATAACTTGCTACAAGTTGAAATTCACGAATGAGGCTTGTTTTAGTTGTTTAGCCCTGTTTTATTATTTAGATATTTGAAACATGTGTTATTTAGTTATGGTGGGACCATGTTATGTTTTTAATGGGTGGTCCTATATGTTTAAGACTGAGGCCTTATTTAATTAAGTATTTCCTTATTGGGTTAGGATTTTATGTTATGAAAAGGCTATAAATATGCCTTGGACGAATTAGGGTGGAGTTTTTTTTTGGGGGACGAATTAATAACCTAAAGCCGATTTGCTTTTATCTTTGTGTTCTTGCTTGAATACATGCTTAAGAAACATTCAAGTAGTTTGATCAACTTTCTTGTGGAGTGTTTCGAATCTGGGATTTAGGAACTAGTTTGTTTCGACATCTTGGATCTCTGATCAATTCAAAGAAATCTGAAATATAACCTTTATTCTTTGGAGGTTGTGCCGAATTCGACTAGGGGTTTTCAAGTTAATGTTTTGGGGGTTCGACATCAAGGAGTTCTCAGGCTTATTCTTGGAGGTTCCGTATCATTTGGTATCAGAGCCAACGCTCTAGATCAGGTTTTATCCCTATCAATTTTGAATTCTTTGTTTATTTCGTTTCTTTCTTGTTCTCTTGTTATTCGAATTCTTGATTCTGAATTCTTTGTTTGATTCATTTTCTTCTGACGCTGACCCTTAGCAACGATGGCAGCAAACCCAACGTATAACAATGGTAGAGAACTCCTTGAAACTTGATAATCACCTCCTAAGAAACCCAACGCCTATAAAGAGACGCAAACTCACTATGATTGAAGGATTTAGTTGGTAAGAAGAAGGAAAATGCCACAACTCTTGTTGATAAGTAAACCTAATTCTTGATGCAAAGAAAGAATTAAAGAATCCACTCTAATCTCTCTCACGCGAAAATTCACAAGAAGAACTTGTAGAAGAATTCGAAAATTTTTATTAATTGTTGTTTTTCAAATTCGGCCTAATAGTGCCCTTAAATAAGGGTTACAAAATTCCTAATTGCATATGGAAAATTGAGACTAAAACATTCCTAATTTCATAAGGAAAACATTCCTAATTGCATAAGGAAAACATTCCTAATTGCATAAGGAAAACATTAAGTATGAAAACAAAATCCTAATCCACTAAAGAAAATATAAAGTATGAAAACAAAATCCTAATCCACTAAGGAAAATATAAAGTATGGAAACAAAATCCTAATCCAATAAGGAAAATATAAAGTATGGAAACAACCAAACTAATCCCTTTAACATAAGAAATGCCCCACACTATTTGGGCTGTCCATGGGCCTTAAATTACTTCCCAAGGCTTTATATGAACCCCCATGGACCTTTCTTGCACGTTGGACCTTTCTTTAGCTAGCCTTTAGCTTCCACACTAAGCATCATAATCAGCTTTGGTGTGCCTTCTTCAAGCTCTATCTCCATCTTCTTGAATGATAATTCTTGAAGCTCTTTGGAAATCTCTTCTTGAATATGCAAAGCCATACTAGCTTGATATCACTTTGCTTTGCTCCTAGTGATTGGTCCACTTGCTAGCTTCAAGGGATCCTTTCTTGCATCATCTTCTTAACTCTTGTTAGACGAATTCTTGATTCTTAATCTTGAATCTGTGATTTGTTTTTCTTTGTGGGTTATTTTCGTTTTCATTTTCTTCACTTGTTATTTTCATTCTATTTCTTTGTTCTTGATTCTTGAATCATTTTCTTTGTTTCTTGATCGTCTAAGTTGTATGTTCCTTGAATCGTTTTCGTTTTCTTTCAAATTTGAAAATTCAAAAAAAAAAATTATAAAACCTAAAATTTGAAATTCAAGAAAAGGTGTTTTAAATTCGAATCTTGGTCTTGTTCATCATTTTGATTTGAATCAAAATTCAACAAAGTGTGCTAAATTCGAATCTTGTTCTTGATTATTCATTCTAATTCAATTTCGAGTTTCAAAGATAGTACTCTAAATTCAATCTTGTTCTTGTTATTTAATTGGGTAAAAGTTTCGTGTGGTGTGAACTAATGTCGCCCCATCAAGAGAGATAGTGAGAGGGAGCAAAAAAAAAAAAACTCCACCCTAATTCGTCCAAGGCATATTTATAGCCTTTTCATAACATAAAATCCTAACCCAATAAGGAAATACTTAATTAAATAAGGCCCCAGTCTTAAACATATAGGACCACCCATTAAAAACATAACATGGTCCCACCATAACTAAATAACACATGTTTAAAATAACTAAATAATAAAACAGGGCTAAACAACTAAAACAAGCCTCATTCGTGAATTTCAACTTGTAGCAAGTTATAATTGACTTCCTTTGGTCTTGTCTCCAAGCTTGTAATTCCTTGCAAACCATAGTTAGCCAAATTCACCAAATCTTGCAAATGGCAAATTAGTGCTTGCTGAATCTTTTTGGCTCGCGATCTAGTTATAGGACCTTGTGGAAGAATAATTGGATTGATAATCTCCTCAACTTGTTCCTCACGTCCTAACTCTTGCTCATCCTTGTGGTGTGCTGGTTGTTCCACAACATTTCCCCTCTCCTCAAAAAGTAAAAATGCAAAATGCTAAAGTAGCTTCTCGAGTGAATAAATGAAGGAAGCCAATGATTTTTCAGCCTAGTGATTGGGTTTGGGTTCATTTTCGCAAAGAACGGTTTCCACACCAAAGAAAGTCCAAGTTAAACCCACGAGGAGATGGTCCTTTTCAGATACTTGAAAGGATTAATGACAATGCATATAAAGTGGATTTGCCAGGTGAGTATAATGTAAGTGCTTCGTTTAATGTTGCTGATTTAAGTCCTTTTGATGTTGGTGATGCTTTTGATTCGAGGACGAATCCTTTTGAGGAGAGGGGAAATGTTGTGGAACAACCAGCACACCGCAAGGATGAGCAAGAGTTAGGACGTGAGGAACAAGTTGAGGACATCATCAATCCAATTATTCTGCCACAAGGTCCTATAACTAGATCGCGAGCCAAAAAGATTCAGCAAGCACTAATTTGCCATTTGTAAGATTTGGTGAATTTGGCTAACTATGGTTTGCAATGAATTACAAGCTTGGAGACGAGACCAAAGGAATTCAATTATAACTTGCTACAAGTTGAAATTCACGAATGAGGCTTGTTTTAATTGTTTAGCCCTGTTTTATTATTTAGTTATTTTAAACATGTGTTATTTAGTTATGGTAGGACCATGTTATGTTTTTAATGGGTGGTCCTATATGTTTAAGACTGGGCCTTATTTAATTAAGTATTTCCTTATTGGGTTAGGATTTTATGTTATGAAAAGGCTATAAATATGCCTTGGACGAATTAGGGTGGAGTTTTTTTTTTTTGGAGGAATTAATAACCTAAAGCCGATTTGCTTTTATCTTTTGTGTTCTTGCTTGAATACATGCTTAAGAAACATTCAAGTAGTTTGATCAACTTTCTTGTGGAGTGTTTCGAATCTGGGATTTCGGAACTAGTTTGTTTCGACATCTTGGATCTCTGATCAATTCAAAGAAATCTGAAATCTAACCTTTATTCTTTGGAGGTTGTGCCGAATTCGACTAGGGGTTTTCAAGTTAATGTTTTGGGGGTTCAACATCAAGGAGTTCTCAGGCTTATTCTTGGAGGTTCCGTATCAATCTCCATCTCTTTATGGTAATCCTCCACTGACATGGATCCTTGAGTTAACCACTGCGATTTTTGGTGAACCTCCCTATAGTAGTAAGATGATACAAATATCTTTCTCATTACAGTTTTCATTTTAGCCCAAGTAGTGATGGTTCTTTCTCCATTTTTCCTCTTGGAAATCATCAATTGATCACACCAAATTAGTGTATAATCTGTGAATTCAACTGCTGCAATTTTAACTTTCTTCATTTCACTATAATTATGACACTAAAATACCAACTCAACTTTTTTTTTCCCATTCAAGGTAAGCTTCAGCATCATTTCTCCCCTTGAATGATGGTATCTTCATTTTTATTGAAGATATGTTGCTGTCCCTTCTTTCAAGTCTTCTTTGGGCTATTGATTCCTCACTTTCTTCATCATCTTCCCTTTCTACCTCATCATTATTCATAATGTTTTCTCTCCCTCTATTCTGCCCCCTTCGATTATCATTCCGTTGCCTTTGCATTATGCTGTCTACATCACCTCTCATGTTGTTTATGGCCAAATCAAACCTTTCAAATTTCCTTTGCATTGCCTCTAATGTGAAGGCTATGTCATTTATGGTCATATCACATTTTTCACTTCCAGAATTTGACATACTGTAAGAAGAACCTACAAGAAAATGTTAGTAAAGAAAATTTTCTCACCTCACTCCCTTACGTGTTTCACTCAAGATCAGATTGTCACTCCTCTTGTATTTCACTCAACACTTGGTCCTTTTTACCACTCAATTCTTCTTTTATCAAGTTGAATTTCAGAACTGAATACACTTAAATCAAGTAAAACAAGTTTTATTTTAAAGACTCTACAAGGAACCTAATGAACAAAATGAATTTAGCAATTCTAGAAGCAATTTAATTTTAAACAACAAGAACTGAAAGTTAACACAAGAAGCAACAAGTGTTTGTGTTAATCAAACCAAAATAACTATGATTGAGAATTAGCTACTTAATGCGTATAAGAAACAAGAGTTATATGAAAGAATGAAAGTAAGAAAACAAAGAAAAACAATTCTGGATATTAAAAAACCAGAATTCAAATCACTCCAATGAGTAATCTGAATATGCAACCTAAATCTATTCCCAATGCTCTAAATATCAGATTTTAAATGCTACATGGATCCATAATGAGGAGCTGATGTAATTTGATCAAATATAGTAAGGTAGCAAGCTGTCAATGGTATAAATATGCAAAAAATCTCAAACACTTGTGTAGAAAAATATTGGACAGAAACAGGTACGAATTTTTTTTTCTTTTACGTTAAAGAAGTTGAATCTGATTCTCTTTTTTTTTTTTCCTTTGTTTTTCTTTTGATCTTTTACTTCTTCTTATTTTTAACTTTCAGTAAACAAGGATAGAAATTGAAAAGATAAATAAAAATCCACAGATTTGAAGAACAAGAACAAGGTGCAACAAGAACAGAAAATGAAGAGACATAGAAACTGAATCTGGTTCTTTTTTTTCCTTTTTCTTTTGGATAATTAAAACATAAAAGATACCTAGAGATTTATCTTTAAGCCAAAGCTTTGATACCAAATGATGCGGAACCCATGGATCAAATACTACATCTAAAACTCCACATACTCATCTAGCATAGAATCTTAGAACTCAAAATAAATCCTCCCTACCAAACCCACAACTAACCTGTAATTGAGAACTTGGGTGATTGGATGAAGAAATGAATTGATTTAAATACCACAAGTCAGACTTGATAAGTTAGAACCAATTCTTCATGCAACAAGAATAACAAGAATACCTCTCAAACTTGAAAACACATCAATTACATTTAGCATAAACTGGAAATTCGTAGTAACCCTCTTGAGTTCCTTTTCCCCTCCCTATATAGTTGGAAAAGAAGAAATAATGGCTTAAAAGTCTAGGTTTACATGTATCTAGTCACAATAGCATCAATTATTCATCCACATCAATAATATATTCTAAATTACTGCCCATAATTCTGACAACTTGATGGGCAGATTCTACATGCATTTTGGTGTTGGTTCATATGTGTCTAGTCACACTAGCACTAAAACACATCAATATTATATTCCAAATTCGTGCTAATGTCCATCACCATACTTATGGGCAGATTCTTCATGCTTCTTGGTGAGTTTCTGACTTCCTCTTCATGATCCCTCATATTCAGTACAAGTTGGTCTCCCTCTTCATTAATCCACCTTTGAATAAAGTGTTGGAACACATGTTGGAGTTTCTTTGATTATGATCTTGTGATTAGTCCACTTGGCATAATGATATCATCAACATTTTGCTGTCTTGTGTAGATTCATCAAGCTTGCTTATAGTTTCCTCATCAAATTGTGTCTTTAAATGTTACTTTATTGGTTTTAAATGGAGTTTATGACTGTTTGTAACCAACATGAGATTTTATGGCCATTATGTCTCTTGTTTCCCTATTTAAAGGGTGTCTTTGCGTACTTTGAAAAATTAGATTTTGAATAAGAAAAGAAGGTGTTAATCACATTTGGATTTTCTTAGTTTCCAAAAACTATTGGGTTTTGTTTGTTTCCAAAAACAATCATCTATCTTTCACCCAAACCTTTCATCCTAGCCTTGGTCAACTTAATCTTCACCACCAGCCACCTAGCCACCCACCATGCCACCAGTTGGTATCAGAGACAATATTCTTATTTTCTTTCCCTTTCATTTGTGTTTTTTTTTTGTTATGTCTAATAACCAGCAAACATGTTCTGACAAGGATAAATAGGTCATGTGATGCGGCCGGGCCAAGCACTTTCCAGGAGGGCACCCATTCTGGTACTGACCCTGTACCAGCACGCTGAGGGTCACGGCTAGGCCAAGCACTTCCCAGAAGGTCACCCATCCTAGTACTGACCCTGCACCAGCATGCTTAACCGAAAAAACGCTAACCATTTCTACCAAAAGCTTAAGTTGTCAGCAAAGGTGCACCCATTTCCTTTATTTGGATCAAACATGGGCTCATCAGTCTCTTTCGACTTTATGTGCCACCTTTATCGAACCTGTTCCACAACTCTCCAAACCCTCGGACATATCATTCCCTCCCTTTTTAAGGAAGTTCGTCCTCGAACTTGGAGTAGTAGGACCAGACCCGATAATAGGCTCTGATACCAAATGACGCGGCCGGGCCAAGCACTTCCCAGGAGGGCACCGATTCTGGTACTGACCCTACACCAGCACGCTGATGCGGCTGGGCCAAGCACTTCCCAGAAGGTCACCCATCCTGGTACCGACCCTGCACCAGCACGCTTAACTGGAAAGAACGCTAACCATTTCTACCAAAAGCTTAAGCTGTCAGTAGAGGCGCACCCATTTTCTTTATTTGGATCAAACATGGGCTCATCAGTCTCTTTCGACTTTATGTGCCACCTTTATCGAACCTAATCCACAACCCTCCAAACCCTCGGACATATCATTTGGTGCTTTTATTGAGAGCAGACCCGATAATAGGCTCTGAGAAAACTATAAGCAAGCTTGATGGATCTACACAAGGCAGCAAATATGTTGATGATATCATTATGCCAAGCGAACCAATCACAAGATCACAATCAAAGAAACTCCAACATGTGTTCCAACACTTCATTCAAAGGTGGATTAATGAAGAGGGAGACCAACTTGTACTGAAATATGATGGATCATGAAGAGGAAGTCAGAAACTCACCAAGAAGCTTGAAGAATCTGTCCATAAGTATAGTGATGGGCATTAGCACGAATTTAGAATATAATATTGGTGCGGTTTAGTGCTAGTGTGACTAGACACATGAACCAACACCAAAATGCATGTAGAATCTGCCCATCAATGTTGTCAGAATTATGGGCAGTAATTTAGATTATATTATTGTTGTGGATGAATAATTAATGCTATTGTGACTAGATACATGTAAACCTAGACTTTTAAGCCATTAGTTCTTCTTTTCCAACTATATAAGGAGGAGAAAAAGAACTCAAGGGGGTGACTACGAATTTTCAGATTGTTGAATGTAATTGATGTGTTTTCAAGTTTGAGAGGTTTTCTTCTTATTCTTGTTGCATGAAGAATTGGTTCTAACTTATCAAGTCTGACTTGTGGCGTTTAAATCAATTCATTTCTTCATCCCAATCACCCAAGTTCTCAATTACAGGTTAGTTGTGGGTTTGGTAGGGAGGATTTGTTTTTGAGTTCTAAGATTCTAAGCTAGATGTGTATGTGGAGTTCTAGATGTAATATTTGATCCATGGGTTCCTCATCATTTGGTATCAGAGCTTTGGCTTGAAGATAAATCTCTAGGTATCTTTTATATTTTAATTATCCAAAAGAAAAAAAAAGAAAAAAAAAAGAACCAGATTCAGTTTCTGTCTCTTCATTTTCTGTTCTAGTTGCACCTTGTTCTTGTTCTGCAAATCTGTGGATTTTTGTTTATCTTTTCAATTTCTATCCTTGTGTACTGAAAGTTCAAAAAAAAAAAAAGAAGGAAAAGATCAAAAGAAAAACAAAAAAAAAGAATCAGATTCAACTTCCTCAAGATAAAAAAATCGTACCTGTTTCTGTCCAATATTTTTCTACACAAGTTTTTGAGATTTTTTGCATATTTATACCATTAACAGCTTGCTACCTTATTATATTTGATCAAATTACATCAGCTCCTCATTATGCATCCATTTAGCATTTAAAATCTTATATTTAGAGCATATCTTACATTGGGAATAGATATAGGTTGCATATTCAGATTACTCATTGGAGTGATCTGATTCTATTTTTTTTAGTATCCAGAATTGTTTTTCTTTGTATTCTTAGTTTCATTCTTTCATATACCTCTTGTTTCTTTTATATATTAAGTAGCTAATTCTTAATCATAGTTACTTTGGTTTGATTAATACAAATATTTTTTGCTTCTTGTGTTAACTTTCAGTTCTTGTTGTTTAAAATTAAATTACTTCTAGAATTGCTAAATTCATTTTGTTCATTAGGTTCCTTGTAGAGTCTTTAAAACAAAACTTATTTTACTTGATTTAACTAGATTTAGTTCTGAAATTTAACTTGATAAAAGAAGAATTGAGAGGTAAAAAGGACCAAGGTTTGAGTGAAATACAAGAGGAGTGACAATCTGATCTTGAGTGAAATACGTAAGGGAGTGAGGTGAGGAAATTTTCTTTACTAACATTTTCTTGTAGGTTCTTCTTACACCAAGTCAAATTCTGGAAGTGAAAAACGTGATATGACCATAAATGACATAACCTTCATGTTAGAGGCAATGCAAAGGAGATTTGAAAGGTTTGATTTGGCCATAAACAACATGAGAGGTGATGTAGACAGCATAATGCAAAGGCAACGGAATGATACTAATCGAAGGAGGCAGAATAGAGGGAGAGGAAACATGATGAATGATGATGAGGTAGAAAGGGAAGATGATGAAGAAAGTGAGGAATCAATTGCTCAAAGAAGACCTCAACAAAGGGACAGTAACATATCTTGCATAAAAATGAAGATACCATCATTTAAGGGGAGAAATGATGCTGAAGCTTACCTTGAATGGGAAAGAAAAGTTGAGTTGGTGTTTGACTGTCATAATTATAGTGAAATGAAGAAAGTTAAAATTGCAGCAGTTGAATTCACAGATTATGCACTAATTTGGTGGGATCAATTGATGATTTCCAAGAGGAGAAATGGAGAAAGAACCATCACTACTTGGGCTGAAATGAAAACTGTGATGAGAAAGAGATTTGTACCATCTTACTACTATAGGGAGCTTCAACAAAAATTACAGCGGTTAACTCAAGGATTCATATTAGTGGAGGATTACCATAAAGAGATGGAGATGATCATGAGTAGAACTAATATAGAGGAGGATCCAGAAATCACTATGGCTCAATTTTTGAGTGGGCTGAATAGAGAGATTGCTAACATAATTGAATTACATCATTATGTGGAGCTTGAAGATATGGTACACATGGCCATAAAAGTGGAGAAGCAACTGAAACTCAAGGGAGCAGCAAGGGGATTTTCTAATTCCAGCTCTAGTTTCACTTCAAAATGGCCAAAGAAAGATGATAATCCTAAAGGGAAGGAGGCTACCTGGAAAGGAAAGGAAAAACAAGTTCCAGCTGACCCTAAAGGTAACTCTAAAACATCTAACTCTAATCAAAAGCATAGTACCATTAAATGCTTTAGGTGTTTAGGAGTAGGGCATATAGCATCTCAATGTCCAAATAAGAAAATCATGTTGATACGAGATAATGGTAAAATTGATAGTGCTAGTGAACATGAAAGTGATGATGATAATGATAGCATGCCACCATTAGAGGAAATTGAACATATCATTGAATATCCTGCCCATGGTGAATCTTTGGTTATTAGAAGAGCTTTAAACATGCAAATTAAAGAGGAAGAAAGTAATCAAAGAGAGAACATTTTCCATACTCGTTGCATTGTGAATGGAAAAGTGTGCAGCATGATCATTGATGGGGGTAGTTGTGTAAATGTTGCTAGTACTGATTTTGTGGATAAATTAGGGTTAGTATGCACAAAACATCCTAGTCCCTACAAGCTGCAATGGTTAAATGATTGTGGAAAGGTGAGGGTAACAAAGCAGGTTCTGTTTTCTTTTGCAATTGGGAGATACAAAGATGAAGTTTGTTGTGATGTTGTGCTATGCATGCTAGCCATATCCTTCTTGGTCATCCATGGCAGTTTGATAGAAAAGCTTTGCATGATGGCTTTAAGAATCATTATTTTTTCAGCTTAAATGGTTTAAATTTCACTCTTGCTCCATTGTCACCAAAACAAGTGTATGAAGATCAAGTGAAGATTTTGAGATCATTTGAAAAGAATTCTGGTGGTAAGAGTAAAACAAATAAAATGGAGTACAAGATGCCAAGTGTGAGAAAAAGAATGATAAAAATGGCCCATTGGTGAGAGAAAAAGAGAAAGGGAGAGAAAATAAAAGAGAGTGTTTCTATGCAAAAGAAAAAGAGTTAAGGAGTGCTTTTTGTGAGAAAAGAAGTCTGGTTGTACTTAGGTACAAAGATACTTTGATTTCTACATCTGACCTTGATAACCCTTTGCCTAGTTGTATTAGTTCTCTTTTACAGGAATTTGGAGATGTGTTTTCCAGAAGATGTACCTAAAGATTTACCACCTTTAAGAGGGACTAAACATCAAGTTGACTTCATTCCGGGCTCAATAATTCCTAACCGACCAGCTTATAGAAGTAATCCGGAGGAAACCAAGGAACTTCAAAGGCAAGTGGAGAAAAGGAACATGTGATTTTCCAACCTGGTGATTGGGTATGGGTTCATATGAGGAAGGAAAGATTTCCTAAACAAAGGAAATGCAAGTTGGATGCAAGGGGAGATGGCCCATTCCAAGTTTTAGAACGAATCAATGACAATGCCTACAAAATCGATCTACCAGGTGTGTATAATATTTCTGCAACTTTCAATGTTAGTGATCTTTCTCCTTTTGATGTAGGTTCAGATTTGATGACAAATCTTTTTGAGCAAGGAGGGAATGATGAGGAAACTATAAGCAAGCTTGATGAATCTACACAAGGCAGCAAATATGTTGATGATATCATTATGCCAAGTGAACCAATCACAAGATCACAATCAAAGAAACTCCAGCATGTGTTCCAACACTTCATTCAAAGGTGGATTAATGAAGAGGGAGACCAACTTGTACTGAAATATGATGGATCATGAAGAGGAAGTTAGAAACTCACCAAGAAGCTTGAAGAATCTGCCAATAAGTATAGTGATGTGCATTAGCACGAATTTGGAATATAATATTGATGTGCTTTAGTGCTAGTGTGACTAGACACATGTGAACCAACACCAAAATGCATGTAGAATCTGACCATCAATGTTATCAGAATTATGGACAGTAATTTAGATTATATTATTGTTGTGGATGAATAATTAATGCAATTGTGACTAGATACATGTAAAACTAGACTTTTAAGCCATTAGTTCTTCTTTTCCAACTATATAGGGAGGGGAAAAAGAACTCAAGCGGGTGACTATGAATTTTCAGATTGTTGAATGTAATTGATGTGTTTTCAAGTTTGAGAGGTTTTCTTCTTATTCTTGTTGCATGAAGAACTGGTTCTAACTTAAAAAGTCTGACTTGTGGCGTCTAAATCAATTCATTTCTTCATCCCAATCACCCAAGTTCTCAATTACATGTTAGTTGTGGGTTTGGTAGGGAGGATTTGTTTTTGAGTTCTAAGATTCTAAGCTAGATGTGTATGTGGGGTTCTAGATGTAATATTTAATCCATGGGTTCCGTATCATCATGTCAGAAGATCAAGATCTAGCCTCGGCAGTTGAGAAAATGAGGCCCTAGAAATGCTTATCCAAAATACCCGAAATCCTCATGAAGAGGAACTGACTAATGATGATTTCAATGAGGACCAGCAACTTGTGTTGGGACATGGAGGTTTTAGAGGAAGAGAGCGAGGACTATTTCATGGAGGTCATGGCCGAGGGGGAAGGCATTTGCCACCATCCATCCATGTTGAAAGGCAAGAAGAGTTTTTCAACTATAAAATCGAATTACCAGAATTTCATGGTAAGATTGATGCTGATACCTATCTTGAATGTATACTCAATGGAAAGATCCTTTGAACTGAGGGAGATGACCAAAGACAAAAGGATGAAGCTTGCTGCTATGAGATTGAAGGGATATGCTGCCATTTGGTGGGATAATTTGCAAAAGCGAAGAATGAGGGAAGGGAGGCCTTAGATTACTCAATGGGATAGGATGAAAGAGGAGATGGATGTCGTGTTCTTACCACCCCATTACAGACAGAAAATGATTGAGCAAATGTTGAGCCTTGAACAAGACACTAAAACCGTGGAACAATACACCATGGAATTTGAGGAATTTTTGTTGAAGTGTGAGGTAGAGGAGACCAAGGAGCTTATCATGGGGCGTTTTCTCCAAGGATTGCGTCTTGACATCCAAGACATGGTAAGCTTCTACCCTTATGAGTCTCTTATTGAATTGAAGAGATTGGCTTTGAGAAGTGAGGCAATTTTGAAGCATTCACACCATAACAGAACCAATACCAAACCTTCTAACTACCCCTCATTACCTTACAAACCAAGCTCTAGCAGCTCCAATTCTGCCCTTATAAAGACAACATACACACCCTCACCAAAATCCCCCTTTTAAAAATGTTTCCAGCACACCAAAAAATACCCAATATGTCCCACCATCCAAAAGTACCTCTAAGAATGATTTGAAATATTTCAAATGCCAAGGGTATGAATGATACGTAACCTCCAAGAATAAGCCTAAGAACTCCTTGATGTCGAACCCCCAAAACATTAACTTGAAAACCCCTAGTTGAATTCGGCACAACCTCCAAAGAATAAAGATTAGATTTCAGATTTCTTTGAATTGATCAGAGATCCAAGATGTCGAAACAAACTAGTTCCTAAATCCCAGATTCGAGACACTCCACAAGAAAGTTGATCAAACTACTTGAATGTTTCTTAAGCATGTATTCAAGCAAGAACACAAAGATAAAAAGCAAATCGGCTTTAGGTTATTAATTCGTCCAAAAACAAAAACTCCAACCCTAATTCGTCCAAGGCATATTTATAGCCTTTTCATAACATAAAATCCTAACCCAATAAGGAAATACTTAATTAAATAAGCCCCCAGTCTTAAACATATAGGACCACCCATTAAAAACATAACATGGTCCCACCATAACTAAATAACACATGTTTAAAATAACTAAATAATAAAACAGGGCTAAACAACTAAAACAAGCCTCATTCATGAATTTCAACTTGTAGCAAGTTGTAATTGACTTCCTTTGGTCTTGTCTCCAAGCTTGTAATTCCTTGCAAACCATAGTTAGCCAAATTCACCAAATCTTGCAAATGGCAAATTAGTGCTTGTTGAATCTTTTTGGCTCGCGATCTAGTTATAGGACCTTGTGGCAGAATAATTGGATTGATGATATTCTCAACTTGTTCCTCACATCCTAACTCTTGCTCATCCTTGCGGTGTGATGGTTGTTCCACACATTTCCCCTCTCCTCAAAAGGATTCGTCCTCGAATCAAAAGCATCACCTACATCAAAAGGACTTAAATCAGCAACATTAAACGAAGCACTTACATTATACTCACCTGGAAAATCCACTTTATATGCATTATCATTAATCCTTTCAAGTATTTGAAAAGGACCATGTCCTCGTGGGTTTAACTTGGACTTTCTTTGGTGTGGAATCCATTATTTGCTAAAATGAACCCAAACCCAATCACCAGGCTGAAAAATCATTGGCTTCCTTCCTTTATTCACTCGAGAAGCTACTTTAGCATTTTGCCTTTCAGTCCTTTCCTTAACCTGTTTATGTAACTTCTTCACAAAATCTGCCTTTGAGCTAGCATCAACACTCACAAAATCATTAGATGGCAATGGCAAAATATCCAAAGGAGTAAGCGGATTAAAACCATAAACAATTTCAAATGGAGAACAATTAGTAGTGCTATGAACAGCCCTATTATAAGCAAACTCCAGAAATGACTCAAAAACTTAATATCTCTATCACTAACAATGATTTTGGGTATGCCATGCAAACGAACAACCTCTTTAAAGAACAAATCAGCAATCAATTTAGCATCATCAGTTTTATGACATGGTATAAAATGAGCCATTTTACTAAATCTATCAACCACAACAAATATACTATCACGACCTCTCCTAGTTTTAGGTAATCCAAGCACAAAATCCATAGACAAATCAGTCCAAGGTCCATTAGGAACAGGTAATGGCGTGTACAAACCATGCGGTTTCATCCTAGACTTAGCTTCTCTACATGTTATGCAATGCTCACAAACTTTATGCACATCATGTTTCATACCAGGCCAATAAAAATGTTCTATCAACACATCATAGGTCTTACTTACCCCAAAATGACCCATCAAACCTCCTCCATGTGCTTCCTTAACTAACAACTCTCTCATGGAACACTTAGGAATACACAATCTATTTCTCTTAAACAAGAAACCATCAAACAAATAAAAGTCTTTTGAAATAGCCACGAATTATATATGTCACCAAAATCCACATCACTAACATATAATTCCTTAATATGCTCAAAACCCAATAATCTAGCACTAAGAGAATTAAGTAAAACATACCTTCGCGACAACGCATCAGCCACTACATTCTCTTTACCTCGCTTGTATTTAATCACATATGGAAATGTTTCTATGAATTCCACCCATTTGGCATGTCTACGATTCAGCTTATCTTGACCTTTCAAATGCTTTAAACTTTCATGATCAGTATGTATCACAAACTCTTTTGACCACAAATAATGCTGCCATGTATGCAAAGCTCAAAACAATGCATATAACTCCTTATCATATGTCGGATACTTCAAAGCCGCTCCACTTAGCTTTTCACTAAAGTACATCAATGGCCTTTGATCCTGTATCAAAACAACTCCAATTCCCATGCCACTTGCATCACATTCAATCTCAAAAGTCTTATCAAAATTAGGCAAAGCAAGCAAGGGTGCATTACACAATTTATCCTTAAGTTCATTAAATGCATGTTCTTGTGCATCTCCCCAAACAAAACCAACATTTTTCTTAACTAACTCATTCAAAGGTGCAGCTATAGTACTGAAATTTCTAATGAATCTCCTATAGAAACCAGCAAGTCCATGATAACTCCTCACCTCACTAGCATTCTTAGGTTTTGGCCAGTCCCTAATAGCCTTTACCTTTTCCTCATCAACCTCAATACCTTGACTAGACACCATAAAACCAAGAAAATGAACCTTATCCATGCAAAAACTACACTTCTTAAGGTTAGCATACAACTTCTCACGCCTAAGAATGTCTAACACAAGACGCACATGTATGACATGATCATCCAAACACTTAGACTAAACAAGAATATCATCAAAGTGAACAACAACAAATTTACCCAAGTGCTCACGCAACACATGATTCATCAAACGCATGAATGTGCTAGGTGCATTAGTAAGACCAAACGGCATAACCAACCACTCATACAGCCCATATTTAGTTTTAAATGTTGTTTTCCACTCATCACCCACACTCATTCGAATTTGATAATAACCAGATTTCAAATCAATTTTCGTGAACAAACAAGAACCATGTAACTCATCAAGCATATCATCTAGTCTAGGAATAGGATGACGATACTTTACAGTGATTTTATTGATGGCTCTGCAATCCACGCACATCTTCCACGTCCCATCCTTCTTTGGCTCAAGAATAACAGGAACCGAACAAGGACTCAAACTTTCCCTCACATATCCCTTAGCAAGCAATTCCTCCACTTGCTTTTGTATCTCCTTTGTCTCGAAAGAATTAGCTCGATACACTGGCCTATTGGGAATGGAAGGTCCCGGAATGAAATCAATTTGATGCTCTATGCCTCTGATTGGAGACAATTCATTAGGAATTTCTTCGGGAAACAAATCCGCATATTCCTGCAAAAGATCAACAAACACACTAGGCAAAGATTGGTTAAAAAAAGTAGTATCTAAACGAGCCTCTTTGCACAAAAGCACAAACATAGGCTGATTGATGTAAAAAGCATGTTTAACCTCACTTGTACTAGCTAACAAACTCACATTCTTCTCTCCTTCTCTATTTTTCTCAAACTGGATTTGTTTTTATTTTTCTTTTCTCTCTTTCTTTTCATTTGCAATCTGATTTTTTTTCACTCATTTTTTTGTCACTCTCTCTTTCTTTCTTTTCAAATTCAAGTCTCATTCTTTCCATTTTACATTGATCTTCATACACTTCTTTTGAAGAGAGTGGGGTCAGAATTGTCTTTCGTCCATCCTTAGTGAATGAATACCGATTGAGGTATCCATTATGCATAGCTCGCCTATCATACTGCCATGGATGTCCAAGTAAAATCTCTCCAGCATGCATTGGCACCACATCACACAACACCTCATCATAATATTTACCAATGGAAAAAGAAGAGAGTGTTTCTCAAAACTGGAGCTTTTCAGCTTATTGTGAATAAGTGATTTTTAGATTATAATCAGATTAAAAATAAGCAGTTAAGTGTTTCTGTAAACTAGTTAATAATCAGCTGATAATCAGTTTATAATCAGTTAAGTGTTTCTATAAAATCAACTTATAATCAATTTTTAATTGCAGAAACTGTCAAAATGACCAAACTGTCCCTGAGTTTATTTATTGTATAAAAATGATTTTTTAAATGTCAATTCAAAATTTATTTTGCAATAATAATAATAATAATAATAATAATAATAATAATAAAATTTATTTAAGAAGAAACGTAAAAAAATTTTGATGGGAACTAAAGTATATAGGGTGGGCAAATTTGAAATATTGAAGATTAGGTAGGGATAGTATGGTCTTTTACTTGGTCAAAACTGTTTAAAAAATAAGTGCTTAAAAAAGTAGCAAATCCCAACTTTTAAAAAACTGATTAAAATCAGATTATAATCTACTATTTAAGTTTTTAGAAATACTTAAATAAACAACTTATAATCTAAAAACTGCTTATAATTTGTTTTGACCAGCTTTTAAGTTTTGAGAAACACCCTCGAAATGTTAGATTGTCGATTTACCTTAAACTCTCCACATTCATTCAGCCACTGAAGTTTGTAAGGTCGGGGGTGAGGTTTTGTAGGCAGCCCCAATCGATCAACCAAGAGTGTACTTACCACATTGGCACAGCTTCCACCATCCACAATCACAATACAAGCCTTGCCTTGAACGTGACACCTTGTATGTAACAAGTTGTCTCGTTGTTCTTCATGGTTTTCCTCATTCAATTGCGTGTTAAGAGCACGCCTAGCAACCAGTAAGTCTCCCTTTATTGGTTCTTCAATGCTCCCATCACTACAACATTCCAAGTCTTGCTTTTCTCCATCTTCACTCTCATCGTCACCTTCTTCTTCATCAGTCACTATCTCACCATTTCTTACGGTCATAACTCTCTTGTTTGGACATTCTTTGCTGATATGTCCCACACCTTGGCACTTCCAACACTTAATATCTCGATTTCGCAGCTTAGGCTCTTCAACTTTGGATTTGTCTTTAGAACTTGTTTCAGTCTTTGCTTTCCCACTATCTTGACCAGCCTTGTTTCTTTCCTTGTAATCACGCCTTCCTTCCCTATTCCAAGGAGAAATAGAATTAGAAACAGGTTTCGAATGATACCTTGATGATCGTCTTCCTTGGAGTTGTTTTTCCACCTTGACGGCAATATGCACCATCTCTTCTAATTCCACATAAGGCTGCAAAACAACCTGATCAGCAATGTCCAAATTCAAACCAGCCAAGAAACGTGCCATAGTAGTCTCCATGTCTTCATCTATATTAGCTCTAGTCATTAACATTTCCATTTCTTTGTAGTAGTCATCAACACTTTTACTACCTTGTTTAAGAACCTGAAGTCTTTGTATAATTTCCCTATGGAAATGTCTAGGCACAAACCTCTTCCTCATGACTGATTTAAGATCAGCCCAAGTCTTAATTGGATACTTCAAATTCCTTCTTCTACTAGTCACTAACTGATCCCACCAAGCTATAGCATAATCTGTAAATTGAGTAACAATAAGCTTGACCTTCTTTTCCTCAGTACATCGATGGCAATCAAATATGAGATCAATATGCTTTTCCCATTGCAAATAAGCTTATGGATCTGATTTACTACGAAAGTTAGGAATTTTCAGCTTGATGCTTCCCAAGCTCCTATCAACGACTTCATCATCACCATGATTTCTACCATAGAAAGCATTATTATTCATCCTTCCTCTACCTCGACCAGTACCACGGCCTCCTCTACTTCCACCTCTATGTAGAGCTCCTCCAACCAGACTTGCATTATCATCCTCAAGCTCATTTTCATCTTCCAAATGTTCAGGCTGTTGCATTTGATTTCTGCCACCTCTTTGCCTCTCATTGTGCTCCGGTGTGGCTCTTTCAACATTTTGCAACCTCAAATCCATGCGCTCCAATGTTTCCGTTATGTTCTTCATAGCACGGTATAAACGTGTAAATTCAGCTTGCTGCGCCTCATGCAATCGAGCTGGATCAATTTGAACACCCCTGTCACTATCATCTCGGCCAGACATTTTTCCTGCAATAAAAGGTTAGAACAAAATAAATAAAAGGCCTCACAACACTCCCTCACATGTTTACACTCAATAGATGGGATTGGTCACTCGTGTTCCACTCAATATAATGTATTCACTCACGGCTTAGCTCACACCACTCAAGATAATTTCTTTTATGTTCTTAGGTGAATCACACTTTATGAAACAAATCAAATAGTCTTCCGTGTGTAGTATCCCAAGTCTGAAATTTCGAATGAATCACTAATGCAATTCGAATCAAAACAGCCCCTCAATGGTGAAAATTTCGTGACCAGAAATTATATTGATTCTAACATTTCCAGATTTGACCCTTATCTCCTAAATAGCAAGGAGAATGAAAAAATTTTGTTGAAGTGGTTTTGTACTCTTTTTTTTTTTTTTGCTCCCTCTCACTATCTCTCTTGATGGGGCGACCTTAGTTCACACCACACGAAACTTTTACCCAATTAAATAATAAGAATAAGATCGAATTTAGAGTACTATCTTTGAAACTCGAAATTGAATCAGAATGAATAATCAAGAACAAGATTCGAATTTAGCACACTTTGTTGAATTCCGAATTCAAATCAGAATGATGACCAAGACCAAGATTCGAATTTAAAACACCTTTTCTTGAATTTCGAATTTTAGGTTTTATATTTTTTTTTTTGAATTTTCGAATTTGAAAGAAAATGAAAATGATTCAAGGAACATACAACTTAGACGATCAAGAAACAAAGAAAACGATTCAAGAATCAAGAACAAAGAAACAGAATGAAAATAACAAGTGAAGAAAACGAAAATGAAAATAACCCATAAAGAAAAAACAAATCAAAGATTCAAGATTAAGAATCAAGAATTCGTCTAACAAGAGTTAAGAAGAAAACGAATCAAACAAAGAATTCAGAATCAAGAATTCGAATAACAAGAGAACAAGAAAGAAACGAAATAAACAAAGAATTCGAAATTGATTGGGATAAAACCTGATCTAGAGCGTTGGCTCTGATACCAAATGATACGAAACCTCCAAGAATAAGCCTGAGAAATCCTTAATGTCGAACCCCCAAAACATTAACTTGAAAACCCCTAGTCGAATTCGGCACAACCTCCAAAGAATAAAGATTAGATTTCAGATTTCTTTGAATTGATCAGAGATCCAAGATGTCGAAACAAACTAGTTCCTAAATCCCAAATTCTAAACACTCCACAAGAAAGTTGATCAAACTACTTGAATGTTTCTTAAGCATGTATTCAAGCAAGAACACAAAGATAAAAAGCAAATCGGCTTTAGGTTATTAATTCGTCCAAAAACAAAAACTCCAACCCTAATTCGTCCAAGGCATATTTATAGCCTTTTCATAACATAAAATCCTAACCCAATAAGGAAATACTTAATTAAATAAGGCCCCTGTCTTAAACATATTGGACCACCCATTAAAAACATAACATGGTCCCACCATAACTAAATAACACATGTTTAAAATAACTAAATAATAAAATAGGGCTAAACAACTAAAACAAGCCTCATTCGTGAATTTCAACTTGTAGCAAGTTGTAATTGACTTCCTTTGGTCTTGTCTCCAAGCTTGTAATTCCTTGCAAACCATAGTTAGCCAAATTCACCAAATCTTGCAAATGGAAAATTAGTGTTTGCTGAATCATTTTGGCTCGCGATCTAGTTATAGGACCTTGTGGCAGAATAATTAGATTGATGATCTCCTCAACTTGTTCCTCACATCCTAACTCTTGTTCATCCTTGCGGTGTGCTGGTTGTTCCACAACAATGGACACTTCCAATCTGAATGTCCTTCAAGGAAAATAATGACCTTCAGAGAGATAGAGGAGATTGAGGAAGAAATATACCATGCTGATTCTGCTGCGGTAAATAGTAAATTAAATGTTGATGAAGGAGCAACCCTTGTTTGTGATGCAATGGAAGATGGGGAGTGTTTAGTGGTGATGCGTATTCTAAATATTCAGAAGAGTGAGGAGGATTGGAGGAGGAAATTCCTATTTCACACTAGATGTTTGACAAAAAACAAATTTTGTGAAGTTATTATTGATAGTGGTGCATGTGAGAATGTTGTATCCAATGAAATGGTTACGAAGTTAGGACTGAAAACAGAGCCAATTGACACCCCTTACAGGTTGGCATGGCTGAACTCTGAGCATGAAATTAAGGTCACTAAGAAGTGTCTAGTTCCTTTTGCAATTGGGCAATATGTGGATGAGGTGAGCTGCCATGTTATCCCAATGACAGCTTGTCACTTGCTTCTTGGGAGGCCTTGGTTGTATGATAAGGATGCACAACACCAAGGGAAAGCCAATACTTACACCTTTTTCCATGAGGGTAATACAATCTTGCTCAAACCGTTACTACCCGAGAAGCGAAAGAAGAAGAGAGAAGTTGGGGTGGTTGGATTGTTATCCAATGATGAGAAGAGTGAGATCATGGAAGGGCTGCCTAGCTTTGTTCCAATTGATGTGGAGGATGAGCCCAAACAGAATCACGCAATTCCAAATGAGGTAAAATTTCTTATTAGTAAGTTTGAGAGAGTTTTTCTAAACACTTTACTTATCGGGTTGCCCCCTCTAAGAACAATACAACATGAGATCAATTTTATTTCGGGAGCTCAAATCCCTCAAAAACACTCCTATAGAATGAGTCCTAAAGAGAGTGATGAATTGCAAAAGCAAGTTGATGAATTGTTAAAGAGAGGCTTTATAAGGGAAAGTGTTTCTCCTTGTGTTGTGCCTGCCTTTGTTGTTCCAAAAAAGAATGGCAAGTAAAGAATGGTGATAGATTCAAGGGCTGTTAACAAGATAACAATCAAGTACATGTTTCCTATTCCAAGGCTTGATGACATGTTTGGCCGATTGCATGGAGCTTCAGTTTTCTCAAGGATTGATCTTCAAATGGATTCTACCCTCGTGTTAGAGAAGATGATGAGTGGAAAATAGCCTTCAAGACCAATGTGGGGCCATATGAATGGTTGGTCATGCCAATGGGACTCTCTAATTCACCTTCCACCTTTATGAGGCTTATGAATGAGGTAGTTAAACCTTTCCTTAACAAATTTGTGGTAGTATACTTTGATGATATTCTGATCTTTAGTACTAATTTACATAATCATTATATGCATTTGAGACTTGTTTTTGAGGTTTTGGACCATGAATCATTATATGCTAATGTAGAGAAATGTCATTTTTGTGATAGCACCATTAGTTTTTTGGGGTATGTTGTATCTAAAGATGGGATAAGTATGGATTCTGAAAAGGTTAAGGCTATTGTTGATTGGCCTATTCCAAATAATCTGTCTCAAGTAAGGAGTTTTCATGGTTTTTGTTCTTTTTATAGGAGATTCATTAGGGGTTTTAGTACTAGAACAAGTCCTATAATAGAATGCATGAAAAAGGGGATGTTTAAATGGACACCTCAAGCCACCCTTGCTTTTAACACTTTAAAGAACGCAATGTCAAAAGCTCTTGTTTTAGCCTTGCCTAATTTCAATTTACCTTTTGAATTCGAGTGTGATGCTAGTGGGGTTGGGATAGGGGCTGTTTTGAGTCAAGAATGCAAACCTATTGCAATTTTTAGTGAAAAGTTGAATGAGTGTAGGAGAAAATATTATGCCTATGATCTTGAGTTCTATGCCTTAATTCGTGCTCTAAGACATTGGAGTGCATATTTGTTGGCTATTTCTTTCATCTTATTTATTGACCATCAAGCCCTCAAATACATACAAAGTCAAGCTAAGTTAAGTAAGAGACATGCATCTTGGGTTGAATACATGCAATCCTTTGATTTTGTAGTGAAGTATAGGGATGGTCCAAGCAATAAGGTGGCTGATGCATTGTCTAGGAGGTATGAGGTTCTTAGTACCATGAATGCTCATTTAATAGGATTTGAGGATATTAAGACCTTGTATAAGAGTGATGGGGATTTAGGTCAAATTTGGAAGAGAGTTAGGAAAGATGGTTCATTTAGGGACTTCACTATTCATGATGGTTATCTTTTCAAGCTTGATGCTGTTTGTGTTCCTCAAAGCTCTTTAAGGGAAGGCCTAGCTGGTCACTTTGGAAGAGACAAAACCTATGAATTGGCAAGCAAGAATTTCTATTGGCCAAAGATGTGGAAAGAGGTTTCAAGATTCATTGAGGGCTGTATGTAATACTTGTAAACAATCCAAGATGACTACACAAGCTCACGGACCATACATGCCTTTGCCGATTCCAAGCTCACCATGGGAAGATGTAAGTATTGATTTCATTGTTGGCTTGCCAAGAACAAGACGAAATCATGATTCCATTATGGTGGTAGTAGATAGGTTCTCAAAAATGGTTCATTTTATTGCTTGTAACAAAACTAATGATGCATCTCATGTTCTGAATTTGTACTTTGAAAATGTTGTAAAACTCCATGGAATTCCTAGGAGTATAGTGAGTGATAGGGATGTAAAGTTTTTGAGTCATTTCTGGAGAAATTTGTGGGCAAGGTTAGGGACTACCTTGAAGTTTAGCATGACCTTTCATCCTCAAACAGATGGACAAACTGAGGTGGTCAATCGAAGCTTGGGCAATATTTTGAGAAGTTTGCTGAAGGGGAAAGTGAAGAATTGGGATTCTTTATTTGCTCATGCTGAATTTGCTTACAATAGTTCGAAGAGTAAGACTACAAATTTTACTCCTTTTGAATTAGTTTATGGATTACACTTGTTCCTCTTGATTTGAGCAAAGCACATTCTAGTATTCCCTCTAACTTAAAGGCCGGGGATAGAGCTACTGAAATTGTCAAACTCCATGCTAAAGAAAAAGCACATATTGAGAAGAAAAAATGAAGCCTACAAGATGCAAGCCAAGCTGAAACCTATTGTGGAGTTCAAAGAAGGTGACCTAGTGTGGGTTCACTTGAGGATGGAATGATTCCCTTCTAAAAGAAAGAATAAACATATGCCCAAAGCCTAAGGTCCTTATAAGGTCATAAAGAAGGTAAATCAAAATGCTTACAAAGTTGAGCTACCCTCAACTTACAAGATTTCCAACACCTTTAATGTAAGTGACTTAGCCAAATACAAGGAAGACATTATGTCAACTTCTGTCCAAGTAGAAACTTTTCAAGACGGGGAGAATGATGGAGGTCCATCTAGCCTAGCCTTTCAAGATGTCCTTGACATGGGCCTTGGTCTTGATTCTATTAGTGAAGATGATGAAGACACCCCATGTGAAGATGGGCTTAGTGGGGGTGGCATGTTCAATATGAAATTATAGCTCCTTTTGAGGCCATTTGGGTTTTTTCAAGCCATCATCTTTGAAGACAACAATCAAAGCCCACTTGGTTGCTCATAGACTATAAATTTCAGTCCATTTGAGCCCATATTTCGTTGGAACACCTTTCAGATTGGGCAATAGCTTTTTCAAACCTTAATTGTGTCTTTAAATGTTACTTTATTGGTTTTAAATAGAGTTTATGGCTGTTTGTAACTGACATCAGGTTTTATGGCCATTAATTGTGTCTTTAAATGTTACTTTATTGGTTTTAAATGGAGTTTATGGCTGTTTGTAAACAACATGAGGTTTTATGGCCATTATGTCTCTTGTTTCCCTATTTAAAGGGTGTCTTTGTGTACTTTGAAAAATTAGATTTTGAATAAGAGAAGAAGGTGTTAATCACATTTGGGTTTTATTAGTTTCCAAAAACCATTGGGTTGTATTTGTTTCCAAAAACAATCATCTATCCTTCACCCAAACCTTTCATCCTAGCCTTTGTCAACTTAATCTTCACCACCAGCCACCTTAGCCACCCACCACGACATCAAGGTATGCGAATGAAAGCATGAGTCCATGTGCGGTTCCTGTATTATTGGTGCCTAAAAAGGATGGTTCATGGAGGATGTGTGTTGATTGTCGAGCCATCAACAAAATAACAGTGAAGTATAGGCATCCTATTCCTAGGCTAGATGATATGTTGGATGAATTGTAAGGTTCTTTTATTTATTTTTAAAATTGATTTAAAATCTGGATATCATAAAATTAGAATGCGTGAAGGTGTATAATGGAAAACTGCTTTCAAAACTAAACATGGTTTTTATGAATGGTTAGTAATGCCCTTTGGCTTAACTAATGCACCAAGTACTTTTATGCGATTAATGAATCATGTTTTGCGTGCTTTCATTGGAAAGTTTGTGGTGGTTTATTTTGATGATATTCTTGTGTATAGCAAATATTTAGATGAGCATGTAACACATTTAAAGGCCCTTTTTGATGTGTTAAGGCAAGAAAAGTTATATGCTAATCTTAAGAAATGCACTTTTCCACTAATGAAATTACTTTTCTTGGATATATTGTTAATGACAAAGGAATTCATGTTGATTAAGAAAAAGTAAAAGTAATTAGCAATTGGCCGAAACCTACTAGTGTGCATGATGTTAGGAGTTTTCATGGTCTTGCTAGCTTTTATAGGAGATTCATTAGGAATTTTTCTACAATTGCTGCACCTTTAACTGAATGCATTAAAAAGAATCTGGGTTTCAAGTGGGGAAAAGAACAAGATGATGCTTTTAACTTGCTAAAAGTCAAACTCAGTTCAGCACCTTTACTTGCTTTGCCTAACTTTTCTAAAACTTTTGAGGTTGAGTGTGATGCAAGTGGAATAGGTATTGGTGGAGTCTTGACGCAAGAAGGAAGACCAATAGCATTCTTTAGTGAGAAGCTAAGTGGAGCAAGTCTAAACTACCCAACTTATGATAAGGAGTTCTACGCATTGGTAAGAGTGTTAGAAAATTGGCAGCACTGCTTATGGTATAAGGAATTCATAATCAACACTGATCATGAGTCCTTGAAATATCTCAAAGAACAAGGAAAGCTCAGTCAAAGACATGCTAAATGGGTGGAGTTCTAATGCAGCTAGGCCAAGCTCTTTCCAGAAGGTCACCCATCCTAGTACTTACCCTGCACCAGCACGCTTAATCGGAAAGAACGCTAACCATTTCTATCAAAAGCTTAAGTTGTCAGCAGAGGCATACCCATTTCTTTATTTGGATCAAACGTGGGCTCTCCAGTCTCTTTCGACTTTATGTGCCACCTTGTCGAAGCTGATCCATAACCCTCCAAACCCTCGGACATATCATTCCCTCCCTCTTTAAGGAGGTTCATCCTCGAACCTAGAGCAATGGGACAAACCCGATAAATAGGCTTTAATACTAAATGATGCGGCTGGGCCAAACTCTTCCCAGGAGGTCACCCATCCTAGTACTTACCCTGTACTAGAACGCTAACCATTTCTACCAAAAGCTTAAGCTGTCAGCATAGGCACACCCATCTCCTTTTTTTTTTATCAAACATGGGCTCACCAGTCTCTTTTGACTTTATGTGCCATCTTATAGAACCCGATCCAAAACCCTCCAAATCCTCGGACATATCAAGTTCATTGAATCATTTCCTTACGTCATCAAGTACAAGCAAGGTAAGGAAAATGTGGTTGCCAATACTTATCAAGGAGGTATGTTATAATTTCTAAACTTGATGCAAAATTATTAGGTTTTGAGTTAATTAAGGATTTATCTAATTCAGACCTTGATTTTACTAATGTTTATGAGGCATGTGAGAAAGGGGGTTTTGGCAAGTTTTATTGGTTGGATGGTTTTCTTTTCTAAGAAAATAAGCTATGTGTGCCTCAATCTTCTTTGAGAGAGTTGCTTGTGAGGGAGGCACATGGTGGGGGTTTGATGGGGCATTTTGGTGTGAGAAAAAACTATACATGTTTTAAGTGATCATTTCTTTTGGACACAAATGAAAAGAGATGTTGAGAGAATTTATGAGAGATGCATTACTTGTAAACAAGCTAAATCCAAATTGATGCCTCATGGGTTGTATACACCACTTACCATACATATTGAACCTTAGGTAGACATTTCCATGGACTTTGTTTTAGGATTACCTAGGTCAAGGGGAGGTGATGTGAGCCTGCCTTGCTGGGATTTAATTCCTAAGGAAGCTCAAGCTACAGATCGTCTCCAAAACATAAGAACACCAACCAGCACCTTCAACCCAACACCAACTTGTGATGTAAAACTGAAGCTATATGGCTGGAAACCAAAGATTCAAGACCCAACCCCAACTTGTGAAGGAAAAACCTTGAATATAAGTTAAGACCTAGCAAACTTGGTTATTTTTGCAAGGAATTCATGCAAGTTCTAACCAGAACTCAAAAGAAGGCTAAAAGCCTCACAAAGCTCTCAAAAATGGAGAGAAAAGTCAGAATATTCATTAAGTTCAAAGTTTGCCATTACATCTATTTTTAAAGACTTAAAGAAAGCATAAAACAAGTGAAAAGATGGAAAAAATACAAATATAATGATGTGGTTACATAAAACAAATTGGGCAGCCATATAGCTTGTCTCCCACTAGCTTTTAAAAGGCACGGGCATCCATATAGCTTGTCTCCCACTAGCTTTTAAAAGGCATCTTTGATTCCCAATGTGAGTTTCAGCCACTCTTAATATATGGGCATCCAATGGTACATGAATGGTATGTATTTAGCTCCCAAAGGTATAATGATGGATGCCAATATGTATTCTAACTCCTTTGGGTCAATTGGCCTCTTGGGTAGATTGCAATTTGGACACGTGCAACCAAACAACTTCTTTGCACTTACACCATACTCACCTGGTAGATTAATCTTGTAGGCATTATCATTAATCCTTTCGAGTACTTCAAATGGTCCATCACTTCTCTGCTGCAATTTTGATTTCCTCTGTGTAGGAAACCTTTCTTTTCGCAAATGAACCCATACCAGATCACTAGGCTGGAACACCATCTTTTTCCTTCCTTTGTTTACTTTGGTTGCTCTGTTCTCATTAATCTTCTCCATTTGATGCTTGGCCCTTTGATGCATTTGCTTCACCAATTTAGCTTTCTTTTTACCATCAAAACTAGTAAGCTCATTAGTAGGAAGAGGCAACAAATCTGACGCGGAACCCTATGGCAATGAAGGCCTCAAACCCCAACGCACGCTTCGATATAGGAATCCAAGAACAAGGATAAACCACCCTCTATAGCACCCAATGCTTAGCGAAGCAAGAACACTAATGACGGAAGGATTTGGAAGGACGGATCAGAAGAACGCCACAATCAAAATTGATAAGTTAGTCTGATTCGTGATGCAATCAATGAAAGAAGCAAAATCTCTAACTCTCTCAAAGATGGCTGAAATTTGCATAAAAAGCAATCTAAATATAATTTTGTCAAAAGTTCCTCTTACAAGAAAATAAGGCCCTATTTATAGAAAAACAAATTAAAATTCGTAACTATCCTAACCCTAGTGAAAAAAAGAAAATTACAAAGTCAAAATCCTTGTCAAATAAGGAAAATATCATCCTAACCAACTAAGGAAAGAAGGATCCTTGTCAAATAAGGAAAATATCATCCTAACCAACTAAGGAAAGAAGGGAACCACATCCCATGTGCATGGGTGTGAACACAGCCCATGTGCATGAAAGAATAGGCTGCCCATGTGACAAAGTGGTCCCAAAAAACCTAATTTCGTCCAAGGCCCATGTGCTTGCATGTGGGCTGCCTTCCTTACTCCTTTCTTGCTCCTCTAGCCCATTTTTAAAGCCTTATCTTCCATATAAACATTCAGCATCACAATTAGCCTTTGTTGGTCTTCCAGCTCCATACTGCACTTGTTTATTGCTAATTCAGTCACCTCCCTTGTAACAAAGTCTTGAACATGCAATCCAAGAGTGACGCCATACTTCCTTGCTTTATTCCTTGTCAATGGTCCTTGTTGTAGCACCAAAGGATCCTTGCCATGCTGGTTTACATCAAAATCTAATGGAGTAAGTGGATTAAAACCATAGACAAGCTTAAAGGGTAGAAATCCAGTGGATGAATGCATTGATCTATTATATGCAAATTCAATAAATGGTATGCATTCCTCCCATGTCTTCAAATTTTGTTTAATCATGGTACGAAGAAGAGTGCCCACAGTCCTATTAACAACTTCCGTCTGCCCATCTGTTTGCGGATGGCATGTAGTAGAGAAACAAAGCTTTGTACCTAACTTTCCCCATAGGACTTTCCAAAAATGACTCAAAAATTTTACATCTCGATCACTTACTATGGTCCTAGGAATACCATGCAATCTCACTACTTCTCTAAAGAACAAATCAGATATATGGCATGCATCATCAGTTTTATGACATGGAATGAAATGTGCCATTTTAGAAAATCTATCAACCACAACAAATAAATTATCATGACCCTTTTTTGTCCTAGGTAGCCCCAAAATAAAGTCCATAGATAAGTCTACCCAAGGTTCACTAGGTACACTTAAAGGCATATACAAACCATGTGGTCTTACTTTGGACTTTGCTTTCATACATGTCACACATTTAGCACAAAATTTCTCTACATCTTTCCTCATATGTGGCCAATAAAAATGTTCATTCAGAATTTTTAATGTTTTAGCCACCCCAAAATGTCCCATTAAACCTCCCCCATGTGACTCTCTTACAAGCAATCCTCTTATAGAGCTATTTGGAACACAAAGTCGTTTCTCTCTAAATAAGAAACCATCATGCCTATAAAATTTTTCAAAGGCAGCATTTTCACAAGAGTCATATATTTGTGCAAATTCAGAGTCATGCTTATACAATTCTTTCATATGCTCAAATCCTAGAATTCTAGCATCAAGCATAGAGATTAGGGCATACCTCCTAGATAAGACATCAGCAACAACATTTTCTTTTCCTTGCTTATATTGAATCACATATGGAAACGCTTCAATAAATTCACTCCATTTGGCATGACGTTTGTTCAGCTTGCTTTGTCCTTTCAAGTATTTTAGTGATTCATGATCACTATGAATGGCCAAAGATAATGCTGCCACGTCTCCAACGCCCTAACTAAGCATACATCTCCTTGTCATAAGTAGAGTAATTCAAAGGAGCTCCACTTAGCTTCTCACTAAAGTATGCAATTGGTCTTCTTTCCTACATCAAAACAGCACCTATACCCACTCCGGAAGCATCACATTCAACTTCAAAAGTCTTAGAAAAATCAGGTAATGCAAGTAATGGTGCAGAACATAATTTTTCTTTCAGTAATCTAAATGCATGCTCCTGTTCCTCATTCCATCTGAACCCTACATTTTTCTTCACTATTTCATTCAATGGGGCTGCAATTGTGCTAAAATCTCTAATAAACCTCCTATAAAAACTAGCAAGACCATGAAAACTCCTAACATCAGTCAAGGATTTTGGTGTAGGCCATTCTTTGATGGCTTTTACCTTATCCTCATCAACCTCAATTCCTTTCCCACTCACTACAAATCCTAAGAAAATGACTTTTTTCATGCAGAATGTACATTTCTTTAAATTTGCATACAATTTCTCTTTCCTAAGAACTTCAAGCACACATCTTAAATGCATTAAATGATCATTTAAACTTTGACTATACACTAAAATATCATCAAAATACACAACAACAAACTTTCCAAGAAAAGCACGCAAGACATGATTCATTAATCTCATGAAAGTACTAGGTGCATTGCTTAGTCCAAAAGGCATGACTAACCATTCATAAAAACCATATTGAGTCTTAAAAGCTGTTTTCCATTCATCTCCTAATCTCATTCTTATTTGATGATAACCACTTTTAAGATCAATTTTCGAAAATATACATGCACCATGCAATTCATCAAGCATATCATCAAGTCTAGGGATTGGATGTCTATACTTTACAGTGATTTTGTTGACGGCGCGACAATCCACACACATTCGCATTGATCCATCCTTTTTGGGTACCAAAAGTACCGGTACAGCGCATGGACTCATGCTCTCTCTTACATGACCCTTTGCAAGTAATTCTTCCACCTGTTTTTGTAACTCTTTGGCCTCTTGAGGATTGGTTCTATATGCTGGCCGATTCGGAATTACAGCTCCAGGACTGTCCATGGGCCTTAAATTACTTCCCAAGGCTTTATATGAACCCCCATGGACCTTTCTTGCACGTTGGACCTTTCTTTAGTTAGCCTTTAGCTTCCACACTAAGCATCATAATCAGCTTTGGTGTGCCTTCTTCAAGATCTATCTCCATCTTCTTGAATGATAATTCTTGAAGCTCTTTGGAAATCTCTTCTTGAATATGCAAAGCCATACTAGCTTGATATCTCTTTGCCTTGCTCCTAGTGATTGGTCCACTTGCTAGCTTCAAGGGATCCTTTCTTGCATCATTCTCCCCCTCTTCAAAAAGATTTGTCCTCAAATCTGCATCATCAAAAGGAGAAAGATCACTTACATTGAAAGTAGCACTAACATTATACGTACCTGGTAAGTCGATCCTTGTAGGCATTGTCATTAATCTTCTCCAGCACTTGGAACGGGCCATCTCCCCTTGCTTGCAACTTGTTCTTCCTTTGGTTAGGAAACCTCTCTTTTCGAAAATGCACCCAAACCCAATCTCCTACTTGAAACTTAATCTCACGTCTCCCTCTATTTGCAGAATCAACATATCTCTTGTTCCTTTTCTCAATATTCGCCCTTGCCTTCTCATGCATCTCTTTCACCAATTTAGCTTTCTTCTCACCATCTAAACTAACAAGCTCATGAGAAGGTAAAGAAACAAGATCAAAAACTGTTAGTGGGTTAAAACCATAAACAACCTCAAAAGGTGAATATCCTGTAGAAGAATGAATAGCACGATTATAAGCAAACTCAATAAATGGCAAACAATCTTCCCAAGAACTCAAATTTTTACCCACTAAAGCTCTCAACATGGTACCTAAAGTTCTGTTTACTACTTCTGTTTGTCCATCCGTTTGAGGATGACAAGTGGTGGAAAATAACAACTTGGTACCTAACTTTCCCCAAAGCACACGCCAAAAGTGAGACAAAAACTTAGTGTCTCTATTAGAAACTATGGATTTTGGTATCCCATGAATTCGAACCACCTCCCTAAAGAAGAGTTCGGCCACTAAACTAGCATCATCACTCTTATGACATGGGATAAAGTGTGCCATCTTACTAAACCTATCAACAACCATAAATATGCTATCTCTCCTCCTCTTAGTCCTTGGTAATCCTAAAACAAAGTCCATACTAATGTCCATCCAAGGAGAACTAGGAACGGGTAATGGCATATACAAACCATGAGGCATAGACTTAGACTTAGCTTGCCTACAAGCCAAACAAGCCTTACAAATCCGAATTACATCCCTTTTCATATTCAGCCAATAAAAGTGTTCATTCAGCATATCTAAAGTCTTATCAATTCCAAAATGCCCCATCAAACCCCCACAATGTGATTCTAATACTAGCAAATCTCTCATAGAACATCTAGGCATGCATAAACCCTTAAATAAAAACCCATCATGTCTATAGAAAGAATTAAAAGCACCATGCTCACAACAATCATAAACATTGCCGAAATCAGAATCACCAACATATAAGTCCTTTATACATTCAAATCCAAGCAATTTAGTACTCAAAACATTAAGTAAAGCGTACCTCCTTGAAAGTGCATCTGCCACTACATTATCTTTACCTTGCTTGTATTTGATCACATAAGGAAACTTCTCAATCTTCACAACCCATTTTGCATGTCTTTTATTCAACTTGCCTTGCCCTCTCAAATGCTTCAATGATTCATGGTCTGAATGGATCACGAATTCCTTGGGCAGCAAATAATGCTTCCATACTCCTAATGCTCTCACCAAAGCATATAGCTCCTTGTCATAAGTTGAATAATTCAGCTTTGCTCCATTAAGCTTTTCACTAAAGTATGCAATGGGCTTCTTCTCTTGCATCAAAATAGCTCCAATAGCTACACCAGAAGCATCACATTCAATTTCAAAAGTAGAATCAAAGTTAGGTGATGAGGAAACTATAAGCAAGCTTGATGAATGTAATGGCAGCAAATATGTTGATGATATCATTATGCCAAGTGGACCAATCACAAGATCACAATCAAAGAAATTCCAGCATGTGTTCCAGCACTTCATACAAAGGTGGATTAATGA
Organism: Garcia nutans; assembly: GCA_947685225.1. NCBI lineage: Eukaryota > Viridiplantae > Streptophyta > Magnoliopsida > Malpighiales > Euphorbiaceae > Garcia > Garcia nutans. Next base: position 6,687,116 of record CANTUV010000057.1, read on the forward strand.
AGAGGGAGACCAACTTGTAGTGAATATGATGGACCATGAAGAGGAAGTCAGAAACTCACCAACAAGCATGAAGAATCTGCCCATAAGTATGGTGATGGGCATTAGCACGAATTTGGAATATAATATTGATATGGTTTAGTGTTAGTGTGACTAGACACATGTGAACCAACACCAAAATGAATGTACAATCTGCCCATCAATGTTGTCAGAATTAAGGGCAGTAATTTAGAATATATTATTGAGGTGGATGAACAATTAATGTTATTGTGACTAGATACATGTAAACCTAGACTTTAAGCCATTAGTTCTTCTTTTCCAACTATATAAGGATGGGAAAAAGAACTTAATAGGGTTGACTACGAATTTCCAGAATTGTTGAATGTAATTTCTGTGTTTTCAAGTTTGAGAGGTTTTCTTCTTATTCTTGTTGCATGAAGAATTGGTTCTAACTTATCAAGTCTCACTTGTGGCATTTTAATCAATTCATTTCTTCATCGCAATCACCCAAGTTCTCAATTACAGGTTAGTTGTGGGTTTGGTAGGGAGGATTTGTTTTTGAGTTCTAAGATTCTATGCTAGATGTGTATGTGGGGTTCTAGATGTAATATTTGATCCATGGGTTCCGCATCATTTGGTATCAGAGCTTTGGCTTGAAGATAAATCTCTAGGTATCTTTTATGTTTTAATTATCCAAAGAAAAAAAAAACGAATCAGATTCAGTTTCTATATTTCTTCATTTTCTGTTCTTGTTGCACCTTGTTCTTATTCTTCAAATCTGTGAACTTTTGTTTAATTTTTCAATTTCTATCCTTGTTTACTGAAAGTTCAAAAGAAAAAAAGAGGAAAAGATCAAAAGAAAAACAAAAAAAAAAGAAAAGAGAATCAGATTCAACTTCCTCAACATAAAAGAAAAAAAAATCGTACCTGTTTCTGTCCAGAATTTTTCTTCACAAGTGTTTGAGATTTTTTGCATATTTATACCATTAACAGCTTGCTACCTTATTATATTTGATCAAATTACATCAGCTCCTCATTATGCATCCATTTAGCATTTAAAATCTGATATTTAGAGCCTTTCTTGCATTGGGAATAGATTTAGGTTGCATATTCAGATTACTCATTGGAGTGATTTGAATTCTGTTTTTTTTTTTCTAGGATCCAGAATTGTTTTTCTTTGTATTCTTAGTTTCATTCTTTCATATACCTCTTGTTTCTTGTATGCATTAAGTAGCTAATTCTCAATCATAGTTACTTTGGTTTGATTAACACAAATACTTTTGCTTCTTGTGTTAACTTTCAGTTCTTGTTGTCTAAAATTAAATTGCTTCTAGAATTGCAGAATTCATTTTGTTCATTAGGTTCCTTGTAGAGTCTTTAAAACAAAACTTGTTTTACTTGATTTAAGTGGATTCAATTCTAAAATTCAACTTGATAAAAGAAGAATTGAGAGGTAAAAAGGAACAAGGTTTGAGTGAAATACAAGAGGAGTGACAATCTGATCTTGAGTGAAACACGTAAGGGAGTGAGGTGAAGAAATTTTCTTTACTAACATTTTCTTGTAGGTTCTTCTTACACCATGTCAAATTCTGGAAGTGAAAAACGTGATATGACCATAAATGACATAGCCTTCATGTTAGAGGCAATGCAAAGGAGATTTGAAAGGTTTGATTTGACCATAAACAACATGAGAGGTGATGTAGACAGCATAATGCAAAGGCAGCGGAATGATACTAATCGAAGGGGGCAGAATAGAGGGAGAGGAAACATGATGAATGATGATGAGATAGAGAGGGAAGATGATGAAGAAAGTGAGGAATCAATTGCTCAAAGAAGACCTCAACAAAGGGACAGTAACATATCTTCCATAAAAATGAAGATACCATCATTCAAGGGGAGAAATGATACTGAAGCTTACCTTGAATGGGAAAGAAAAGTTGAGTTGGTGTTTGATTGTCATAATTATAGTGAAATGAAGAAAGTTAAGATTGCAGCAGTTGAATTCACAGATTATGCACTAATTTGGTGGGATCAATTGATGATTTCCAAGAGGAGAAATGGAGAAAGAACTATCACTACTTGGGCTGAAATGAAAACTGTGATGAGAAAGAGATTTGTACCATCTTACTACTATAGGGAGCTTCACCAAAAATTACAGCGGTTAACTCAAGGATCCATGTCAGTGGAGGATTACCATAAAGAGATGGAGATGATCATGAGTAGAACTAATATAGAGGAGGATCCAGAAATCACTATGGCTCGATTTTTGAGTGGGCTGAATAGAGAGATAGCTAACATAATTGAATTACATCATTATGTGGAGCTTGAAGATATGGTACACATGGCCATGAAAGTGGAGAAGCAACTGAAACTCAAGGGAGCAGCAAAGGGATTTTCTAATTCCAGCTCTAGTTTCACTTCAAAATGGCCAAAGAAAGATGATAATCCTAAAGGGAAGGAGGCTGCCTGGAAAGGAAAGGAAAAACAAGTTCTAGATGACCCTAAAGGTAACTCTAAAACATCTAACTCTAATCAAAAGCATAGTACCATTAAATGCTTTAGGTGTTTAGGAGTAGGGCATATAGCATCTCAATGTCCAAATAAGAAAATCATGTTGATACGAGATAATGGTGAAATTGATAGTGCTAGTGAACATGAAATTGATGATGATAATGATAGCATGCCACCATTAGAAGAAATAGAACATATTATTGAATATCCTGCCCATGGTGAATCTTTGGTTATTAGAAGAGCTTTAAACATGCAAATTAAAGATGAAGAAAGTAATCAAAGAGAGAACATTTTCCATACTCGTTGCATTGTGAATGGAAAAGTGTGCAGCATGATCATTGATGGGGGTAGTTGTGCAAATGTTGCTAGTACTGATTTTGTGGATAAATTAGGGTTAGCATGCACAAAACATCCTAGTCCTTACAAGCTGCAATGGTTGAATGATAGTGGAGAGGTGAGGGTAACAAAGCAGGTTTTGTTTTCTTTTGCAATTGGGAGATACAAAGATGAAGTTTGCTGTGATGTTGTGCCTATGCATGCTAGCCATATCCTTCTTGGTCGTCCATGGCAGTTTGATAGAAGAGCTTTGCATGATGGCTTTAAGAATCATTATTCTTTCAGCCTAAATGGTTTAAATTTCACTCTTGCTCCATTGTCACCTAAACAAGTGTATGAAGATCAAGTAAATATTTTGAGATCATTTGAAAAGAATTCTGGTGGTGAGGGTAAAACAAATAAAAAGGGAGTACAAGAGGCCAAGTGTGAGAAAAAGAATGATAAAAATGGCCCATTGGTGAGAGAAAAAGAGAAAGGGAGAGAAAATAAAAGAGAGTGTTTCTATGCAAAAGAAAAGGAGTTAAGGAGTGCTTTTTGTGAGAAAAGAAGTCTGATTGTACTTAGGTACAAAGAGACCTTGATTTCTACATCTAACCTTGATAACCCTTTGCCTAGTTGTGTTAGTTCTCTTTTACAGGAATTTGGAGATGTTTTTCCAGAAGATGTACCCAAAGGATTACCACCTTTAAGAGGGATTGAGCATCAAATTGACTTCATTCCGGGCTCAACAATTCCTAATCGACCAGCTTATAGAAGTAATCCGGAGGAAACCAAGGAACTTCAAAGGCAAGTGGAGGAGTTGCTAGCAAAGGGACATGTGCGTGAAAGTCTTAGCCCATGTGCTGTTCCGGTGTTATTAGTCCCAAAGAAAGATGGATCATGGAGAATGTGTGTGGACTGCTGAGCAATCAATAAAATCACGGTGAAGTATAGACATCCAATTCCTAGACTTGATGATATGCTTGATGAGTTGAGTGGTTCTTGCATTTTTACTAAGATTGATTTGAAAAGTGGTTACCATCAAATTAGGATGAAAGAAGGAGATGAGTGGAAAACTGCATTCAAAACAAAATATGGTCTTTATGAGTGGTTAGTTATGCCATTTGGTTTATCTAATGCACCTAGTACATTCATGAGATTAATGAATCATGTTCTGCGTGCATATCTTGGTAAATTTGTTGTTGTATATTTTGATGACATACTCATTTATAGCAAATCAGTAGATGAGCATGTAGAACATATTAGGGTTATTCTTGATGTTTTGAGAAAGGAAGAATTATATGCCAACTTGAAAAAGTGCATGTTTTGTAGTGATAAAATCATATTCTTAGGTTTTATGGTTAGTGCACAAGGAATTGAGGTTGATGATGAAAAGGTAAAGGCAATAAGAGATTGGCCAGCACCTAAAACCGTGAGTGAGGTAAGAAGTTTTCATGGTTTGGCTAGTTTCTATAGAAGGTTTGTTAAAGATTTTAGTTCCATTGCTGCACCATTAAATGAATTGGTAAAAAAGGATGTAAAGTTTAATTGGACTAAAATTCATGAAATGGCATTCAATTTGTTGAAAGAAAGGTTAACTACTGCTCTAATTCTTGCTTTACCAGATTTTGATAAGACCTTCGAATTAGAGTGTGATGCTTCAGGTGTGGGCATAGGTGCTGTTTTGATGCAAGAAGGGAAACCAATTGCATATTTTAGTGAGAAGCTTCATGGTGCACAATTAAATTATTCCACTTATGACAAGGAGCTGTATGCTTTGGTAAGAGCTTTACAAGTGTGGCAACATTACTTATTGCCTAAAGAGTTTGTTATTCATACAGATCATGAATCATTAAAGCATCTAAAGGGGCAAACCAAGCTGAACCGAAGGCATGGAAAGTGGATAGAGTTCATTAAGCCATTTCCATATGTGATAAAGTATAAGCGTGGCAAAGACAATGTAGTAGCAGATGCACTTTCAAGAAGGTATTCCTTAATCTCAACTCTTAGTTCTAAGTTATTAGGCTTTGAGCAAATTAAGGATATGTATGCCAATGATGTTGACTTTGCAAATGTTTATAAAGCATGTGAGCATTCTGCATTTCAGAAGTTTTATAGGCATGGTGGGTACTTATTTAAGGATGGAAGATTATGCATGCCTAGTTGCTCATTAAGGGAATTGCTTGTGCGTGAGGCACATAGTGGAGGACTCATGGGACATTTTGGGATATTTAAGACTTTAGACATTCTGCATGAACATTTCTATTGGCCAAACATGAGAAAGGATGTTGAAAGAATTTGTGCCAAGTGTATTGCATGTAAACAAGCAAAATCTAAGTCTTTACCTCATGGGCTGTATACTCCTTTACCTATTCCTAATGCACCTTGGATGGACATATCTATGGACTTTGTTTTGGGGCTGCCTAGGACTAGAAAAGGAAAAGATAGCATATTTGTTGTTGTTGATAGATTCAGCAAAATGGCTCATTTCATTGCATGTCACAAAACTGATGATGCAACAAATATTGCAAATTTGTTCTTTGGGGAAGTAGTTCGGTTGCATGGCATTCCTAAAACAATTGTAAGTGATAGAGATGTGAAGTTCTTAAGTCATTTTTGGCGTGTTTTATGGAATAAGTTAGGTACTAAATTGTTGTTCTCTACAACTTGTCATCCACAAACTGATGGACAAACAGAAGTGGTAAATAGGACTTTAGGATCTTTGTTACGTGCTGTTGTGGGTAAGAATTTGAAAACTTGGGAAGATTGTTTGCCATTAGTGGAGTTTGCATATAATAGAAGCATACATTCTTCTACTGGTTATTCACCATTTGAAATTGTTTATGGTTTTAATCCACTTACACCACTTGATTTGTTTCCTTTGCCATTAAATGAAATAACTAACTTAGATGGTGAAAAGAAAGCTGAGTTGGTTAAGCAGATACATGAAAAGGCACGAGCTCATCTTGAGAAGAAATATGAATCAGTTGCCCATAATGCAAATAGAAGAAGGAAACATGTGATTTTCCAACCTGGTGATTGGGTATGGGTTCATATGAGGAAGGAAAGATTTCCTAAACAAAGGAAATCCAAGTTGGATGCAAGGGGAGATGGCCCATTCCAAGTTTTAGAACGGATCAATGACAATGCCTACAAAATTGATCTACCAGGTGAGTATAATGTTTCTGCAACTTTCAATGTTAGTGATCTTTCTCCTTTTGATGTAGGCTCAGATTTGAGGACAAATCTTTTTGAGCAAGGAGGGAATGATGAGGAAACTATAAGCAAGCTTGATGAATGTAATGGCAGCAAATATGTTGATGATATCATTATGCCAAGTGGACCAATCACAAGATCACAATCAAAGAAATTCCAGCATGTGTTCCAGCACTTCATACAAAGGTGGATTAATGAAGAGGGAGACCAACTTGTAGTGAATATGATGGACCATGAAGAGGAAGTCAGAAACTCACCAACAAGCATGAAGAATCTGCCCATAAGTATGGTGATGGGCATTAGCACGAATTTGGAATATAATATTGATATGGTTTAGTGTTAGTGTGACTAGACACATGTGAACCAACACCAAAATGAATGTACAATCTGCCCATCAATGTTGTCAGAATTATGGGCAGTAATTTAGAATATATTATTGAGGTGGATGAACAATTAATGCTATTGTGACTAGATACATGTAAACCTAGACTTTAAGCCATTAGTTCTTCTTTTCCAACTATATAAGGATGGGGAATTTCCAGAATTGTTGAATGTAATTTCTGTGTTTTCAAGTTTGAGAGGTTTTCTTCTTATTCTTGTTGCATGAAGAATTGGTTCTAACTTATCAAGTCTCACTTGTGGCGTTTTAATCAATTCATTTCTTCATCCCAATCACCCAAGTTCTCAATTACAGGTTAGTTGTGGGTTTGGTAGGGAGGATTTGTTTTTGAGTTCTAAGATTCTATGCTAGATGTGTATGTGGGGTTCTAGATGTAATATTTGATCCATGGGTTCCGCATCATTAGGTAAAGCTAAAACGGGTGTAGTAGAAAGCTTCTGTTTCAAAGCATCAAATGCTTCTTGTTGCTCCTTGCCCCAAACGAATCCCACTTCTTTCTTGATTATGCTAGTCAAGGGGGTTGCCAATGTAGAGAAATTAGGGACAAATCTCCTATAGAAGCTTGCCAATCCGTGAAAACTCCTCACTTCTGTCACACTTGAAGGATTCGACCACTCTTGGATAGCTTTCACCTTCTCTTGATCAACTTCAATTCCCTAAAGACTTACAACAAAACCAAGAAAAACAACCCTATCTAGACAAAAAGAACACTTCTTAAGCTTAGCATAAAGGTTTTGCTCCCTAAGGATTTCAAGCACTTTCCTAACATGTTCTTCCTCAGTTTTGCTATAAATCAGAATATCATCAAAGTAAACTACCACAAACTTATCTAAATAAGCTCTCAAAATATGGTTCATTAATCTCATGAAAGTACTAGGTGCATTAGATAAACCAAAAGGCATAACTAACCATTCATACAAACCATATTTCGTTTTGAAGGCAGTCTTCCATTTATCTCCCGGCTTCATGCGAATTTGATGATAACCACTCATAAGATCAATCTTTGTGAAATATTTCGCCCCATGCAATTCGTCCAACATGTCATCAAGTCTAGGAATGGGATGTCTATACTTCACAGTAATCTTGTTCACAGCCCTACAATCAACACAAATCCTCCAAGAACCATCTTTCTTGGGTACTAATAAGACTGGAACGGCACAAGGACTAAGGCTCTCGCGAACCAAGCCTTTCTCCAAAAGCTCTTCAACTTGTCTTTGCATCTCTTTTGTCTCCATAGGATTGCTCCTATATGCTGGCCGGTTTGGAATTGTAGAACCGGGTATGAAATCAATTTGATGTTCAATCCCTCTTAATGGCGGCAAACCACTAGGAAGGTCTCCAGGAAACACATCCTTAAAATCCTGCAACAAAGACACAAACCTAGAAGGTAAAGAATCAAGAGATTCTTCACTGTCAGCAAGTAACAATTCTTTATACATAATAATGAGTATAGGCTGCCCTACATCTATCTCTCTTGCTCTTGCATAAAAAGTATGTTTTGCTTTTTCTCCTTGCTTATTATCTCTCACCAATGGGCCATTTATTTGTTTGCATACTTTCTTTTGACTCTCGGCCTCTTTTTCCTTTCTACACTCACTCACTTTATTATTTTCTCTCTCCCTACCCTTAGAATTACCCTTCAGTGTTAAAGAAACATCATTGGCCAAATTTGAACCCCCTTGGTTCATGTTGGCCGAAACTTCTTTCTCCCTCTCTAGCATCCTCTTCTGATCTTCATACACCTCTTGAGGTGATAATGGTGCTAGAACAACCTTCTTTCCTTCATAAGTAAAGGTATACTTATTAGAAAAGCCATCATGTTGTGCCCTTCTATCATGCTGCCATGGTCTTCCTAATAGCAAATGTCCAGCTTGCATTAGCACTACATCACACAAAACCTCATCTTTATACCACCCAATGGAGAATGGTACCTTGACTTGCTTCAACACTTTTACTTCTCCAGCGTCATTGAACCATTGCAACTTGTAAGGATTGGGATGTTTAAAACAAGTTAACCCCAATTTATTTACCATTGTAGTACTAGCAGCATTGGTACAACTTCCACCATCAATGATAAGTGTACAAACCTTACCATTCACCAAACACCTAGAGTGGAAAAGATTCTCCCTTTGATCCAAGCCTTCTTCCTTGACTTGAATATTCAAGGCTCTTCTAGTAACAAGCATCTCTCCATGTTCAGCATTCAAGACTTGATTCTCCCAAGCCTCTTCATCATATTCGGCCCTATCACCACATTTGGCCTCCTCTTCTTCTTTATGTTCAGATTTTGATTCAATTTCCCCTTCATGGGTAGCAATCATCACCCTCTTTTTCGGACATTGAGAAGCAATGTGTCCACTTCCCAAACACTTGTAGCATTTAATTTCCCTACTTGGAGTAGGTCAAGAAGGTGTTTCCTTGGCTATTTTTGCATCCCCATCATTCGGCTTCTTGAAATTAGGATTGTAGGAAGAATTCTTTTGGAAAGAACCCTTGTAATCCCCTTTGTAGGAACCTCTACTCGAACTTGAACCCTTGAAGTTTGAAAATTTTCCACTAGCTTTAGAGTAGCCAGTTTTCAAAATAGCTTTATTCTTCAATCTTCTCTCTATCTTCATGGCCTTTTGAACTAACTCTTCCATTGTGTTGAATTCATACATCTCCAATTCATTGGCTATGTTCAAATTCAATCCCCCAAGAAATCGTGACATCTTCTTGTCTTCATCTTCATCAATATTTGCCCTAGCCATGATCATCTCCATCTCTTTGTGGTACTCTTCCACACTTCTTCCACCTTGAACTAGTCTTGTTAGTCGATTGTACAAATCCCGAATGTAGTGAGATGGTACAAATCGGCTTCTCATTAGTTCTTTCAAGGTTGACCATTCAGGAATAGGCCTCATACCTTTCCCTCTTCTATTAGCTTTCAATTGATCCCACCAAAAGGTAGCATACCCCTTGAACTCTACGGCTGCCAAAACTGATTTCTTCTCTTCGGTGTAGTTATGGCATTCGAAAATCTGCTCAACTTTCCTCTCCCATTCTATGAACTCTTCCGCATTGTTCTTCCCTTCAAAGGAAGGAATCTTCATCTTGATGGAAGTAAGGTCACCATCAGTGGTAGGTTGATTTCCACCTTCATCTTCATCTTCTTCCCATTCGGCTGCTTCTAGGGCTTCAAGATTTCCTTGCCCTTCTCTCCTAAGCACTCTTCTAGCTCGCATTATGAGATTTGGAAGTGCGGCTGGCTGCCCTTATTGCACTTGCTAGATTTGTTGTGCTTGTCGTGCTGCATTCTCTTGCAATCTAGTATCCATCATCTCCATTTGACCAAGCATTGCTGCCAAAGTCTCATTAAGCCTAGCTAAGCTTTCGGCCATAGCTCCTTCTTTGCTAGTCTCTTCTCCTTTTCCAGCCATGTTAACAAACAAACAAACTCAAAGAAACAAGATTAGTAATAATTGAAATTCACTCAAGTGTTTAGAATTACCTCACTTTTCTTGTCTTCCTTGATTGCACTTCAGAACCAAGCTCACCAACCAACAATTGTCAAGTCATTCAAGAAACTAGAACCTAAATCCTATAACTAGATAGAAAACAAGACAAGTATCCGGAGGCAATGCAAGGTAATTTGCACTACACGATATAAAATCAAGTATCGACACAAGCAAATGATACTTAGCAATGTAATGGATTTAAAAGCTAGATAAAGAAATCAGAAACAATGAAGAAATAAACAAGACAAATTTGGATATAATGAATAAAAAACAACCAACACTTGGCAAGCTGCTTTATGGACCTAATCAATTCTACCCAAAATGCTAGCTTCTAGACTCTAATTCCCAACTATAACACTCAAATAACATGAATATTAAGGTTTGATTTTCGAATTGATTAGGGTACCATTGCATGCTTCTAGAACCATGATATATTTAGGCCTTCCTTGCAGCTCCATTTCCATCTTCTTGAATGATAATTCTTGAAGCTCTTTGGAAATCTCTTCTTCAATATGCAAAGCCATGCTAGCTTGATATCTCTTTGCCTTGCTCCTAGTGATTGGTCCACTTGCTAGCATCAAGGGGTCCTTTCTTGCATCATTCTCCCCCTCTTCAAAAAGATTTGTCCTCAAATCTGCATCATCAAAAGGAAAAAGATCACTTACATTGAAAGTAGCACTAACATTATACGTACCTGGTAAGTCGATCCTTGTAGGCATTGTCATTAATCTTCTCCAGCACTTGGAACGGGCCATCTCCCCTTGCTTGCAACTTGTTCTTCCTTTGGTTAGGAAACCTCTCTTTTCGAAAATGCACCCAAACCCAATCTCCTACTTGAAACTTAATCTCACGTCTCTCTCTATTTGCAGAATCAACATATCTCTTGTTCCTTTTCTCAATATTCGCCCTTGCTTTCTCATGCATCTCTTTCACCAATTTAGCTTTCTTCTCACCATCTAAACTAACAAGCTCATGAGAAAGTAAAGAAACAAGATCAAAAACTGTTAGAGGGTTAAAACCATAAAAAAGCTCAAAAGGTGAATATCCTGTAGAAGAATGAATAGCACGATTATAAGCAAACTCAATAAATGGCAAACAATCTTCCCAAGAACTCAAATTCTTACCCACTAAAGCTCTCAACATGGTACCTAAAGTTCTGTTTACTAATGTTGTGGAACAACCAGCACACCGCAAGGATGAGCAAGGTCTAGGACGTGAGGACCAAGTTGAGGAGATCATCAATCCAATTATTCTGCCACAAGGTCCTATAACTAGATCGCTAGCCAAAAAGATTCAGCAAGCACTAATTTGCCATTTGCAAGATTTGGTGAATTTGGCTAACTATGGTTTGCAAGGAATTACAAGCTTGGAGACAAGACCAAAGGAAGTCAATTACAACTTGCTACAAGTTGTAATTCACGAATGAGGCTTGTATTAAGGCCCACTAGTTATGTATTAAGGCCCGCTAGTTATGCTCATTTAAAAAGTAAGGGCCCTGTTTGTTTGGTTTTAAATTAGGACTTTGATTACTTTATTATTTCTTATATTTTGATTAGAAAGCCAAACGCTACTTAATAACCCTAATTAGGGTTTAGCTATTTATATCTCATTTAGGATTGTAAGAGATCAGTTTTGAAGTTTTGGACGATTTTATAACCAAAAGCCGAATTAGCTTTTATCTTTGTGTTCTTGCTTGAATACATGCTTTAGAAACATTCAAGTAGTTTGATCAACTTTCTTGTGGAGTGTTTCGAATCTGGGATTTAGGAACTAAACTGTTTCGAAATCTTGGATCTTTGATCAATTCAAGGTAATCTGAAATCTAACCTAATCCTTGGGGGTTGTACCGAATTCGACTAGGGGTTTTCAAGTTAATGCCGTGGGGGTTCGAAATCAAGGGGTTCTCAGGCTTATTCTTGGAGGTTCTGTATCATTTGGTATCAGAGCTAGCGCTCTAGATCAAGTTTTATCCCTATCAATTTCGAATTCTTTGTTTATTTCGTTTCTTCTTTTGCTATTTGCATTTTTTTGTTTCCTTTGTGGGTTACTTTCGTTTTCGTTTCTTTTCTTGTTAGTTTCATTTTGTTTCTTTGTTATTGATCCTTGAATCGTTTTCGTTTTTCTTTCAAAGTCAAAAATTCAAAAAAAAAATTCCGTTAGGGTTCTAACTTAGTTTTCGTTTTGTGTTTAGAGTCTTATTTCAATTTCGAATTCAGTTTGCCTTTTTAGTCCAAATCGTTTTTCTTATTCTGAAATTGGGTTGGTTGATTTGTTCCAAATTGGTTTGTTCTATCTATTCCGAATTGGATTTGTTCTATTGTGGATTTCCGAATTGGGAATTTAGGTTGCTTTGTTCAAATTCGAAATTGTGTTCTTGATTGTTGATTCGAAATTTGTTGATTCGAAAGTGTTCTAAATCCGAATCTTATTCTTGTTAACCATTCTGATTCTGTTTCGAATTTCCAAGAAAGTGTTTCAAGCAAGTTTCAAAAGGAAAGCTGAATTGGTCTAAAGGAAGTCTTGATTATTTATTCTGTTCCAATTTCGAGTTTCAAAAGGAAGTCCTCTAAATTGATCTTGTTCTTGTTACCTGATTGAAAAAAAAAATTTCGTGTGGTGTGAACTAGGGCTGCCCTTCAAAAGAGATAGTGAGAGGGAGCAAAAAAAAAAAGTATAAAATCACTTCAAGAAAAATTTTTCATTTTCCTTGTTATTTAAGTGCTAAGGGTCGAATCTAAGTGGGTTAGAAGTAACTGAATTTTTTTCTCACGAAATTTCAGATTTTGGGATACTACACACGGAAGGCTATTTGAGTTGTTTCATAAAGTGTGATTCACTTAAGAACGTAAAAGATATCAGCTTGAGAGGTGTGAGCTGAACCGTGAGTGATTTCATATATTGAGTGAAACACGAGAGACCAACCTTCATCTATTGAGTGTAAACACGTGAGGGAGTGTTGTGAGGCCTTTTATTTGTTTTGTGCTAACCTTTTATTGCAGGGAAAATGTCTGGCCAAGATGACAGTGACAGGGGTGTTCAGATTGATCCAGCTCGATTGCGTGAGGCGCAGCAAGCTGAATTTACACGTTTATACCGCACTATGGAGAACATAACAGAAACATTGGAGCGCATGGATTTGAGGTTGCAGAGTGTTGAAAGAGCCACACCGGAGCGCTTTGAGAGGCAAAGAGGTGGCAGAAATCGAATGCAACAGCCTGAACATTTGGAAGATGAAAATGAGCTTGAGGAGGATAATGCAAGTCTGGTTGGAGGAGCTCTACATAGAGGTGGAGGTAGAGGAGGACGTGGTGCTGGTAGAGGTAGAGGAAGGATGAATAATAATCCTTTCTATGGTAGAAATCATGGTGATGATGAAGTCGTTGATAGGAGCTTGGGAAGCATCAAGCTGAAAATTCCTAATTTTCATGGTAAATCAGATCCAGAAGCTTATTTGCAATGGGAGAAGCAGGTTGACCTCATATTTGATTGCCATCGATGTACTGAGGAAAAGAAGGTCAAGCTTATTGTTACTCAATTTACAGATTATGCTATAGCTTGGTGGGATCAGTTAGTGACTAGTAGAAGAAGGAATTTGGAGTATCCTATTGAGACTTGGGCTGATCTTAAATCAGTCATGAGGAAGAGGTTTGTACCTAGACATTTCCATAGGGAAATCATGCAGAGACTTCAGGTTCTCAAGCAAGGAAGTAAAAGTGTTGATGACTACTACAAAGAGATGGAGATGTTGATGACTAGAGCTAACCTAGATGAGGATGTAGAGGCTACTATGGCACGTTTCTTGGCTGGTTTGAATTCGGATATTGCTGACCAGGTTGATTTGCAGCCATATGTGGAGTTAGAAGAGATGGTGCATATTGCCATGAAGGTGGAAAAACAACTCCAAGGAAGAAGACCATCAAGGTATTATTCAAAACCTGTTTCTAATTCTTTTTCTCCTTGGAATAGGGAAGGAAGACGTGATTACAAGGGAAGAAACAAGGCTGGTCAAGATAGTGGGAAAGTGAAGGCCGAATCAAGTTCTAAAGACAAGCCCAAAGTTGAAGAGCCTAAGCTACGAAATCGAGATATTAAGTGTTGGAAGTGCCAAGGTGTGGGACATATCAGCAAAGAATGTCCAAACAAGAGAGTTATGACCATGAGAAATGGTGAGACAGTGACTGATGAAGAGGAAGACGACAATGAGAGTGATGATGGTGAGATGCCAGCATTGGAAAGTTGTAGTGATGGGAGCATTGAAGAACCAATTAAGGGTGACTTGCTGGTTACTAGGCGTGTTCTTAATATGCAATTGAAGGAGGAAAACCATGAAGAACAACGAGACAACTTGTTCCATACAAGGTGTCACGTTCAAGGCAAGGCTTGTAGTATGATTGTGGATGGTGGAAGCTGTACCAATGTGGTAAGTACATTTTTGGTTGATCGATTGGGGCTGCCTATGAAACTTCACCCACATCCTTACAAACTTCAGTGGCTGAATGATTGTGGAGAGGTTAAGGTAAATCGACAATCTATCATTTTTTTTCCATTGGTAAGTATCATGATGAGGTGTTGTGTGATGTGGTGCCAATGCATGCTGGAGAGATTCTACTTGGGTGTCCATGGCAGTATGATAGGCGAGCTAAGCATGATGGATATCTCAATCGGTATTCATTCACTAAGGATGGACGAAAGACAATTCTGACACCACTTTCTCCAAAAGAAGTGTATAAAGACCAATGTAAAATGGAAAGAATGAGACTTGAATTTGAAAAGAAAGAAAGAGAGAGTGACAAAAAAATGAGTGACAAAAAAATGAGTGAAAAGAATCAGATTGCAAATGAAAAGAAAGAGAGAAATGAAAAATCAAAACAAATTCAGTTTGAGAAAAATAGAGAAGGAGAGAAGAATGTGAGTTTGTTAGCTAGTGCAAGTGAGGTTAAACATGCTTTTTACACCAAATAGCCTATGTTTGTGCTTTTGTGCAAAGAGGCTCGTTTAGATACTACTGTTTCTAACCAATCTTTGCCTAGTGTGTTTGTTGATCTTTTACAGGAATATGCAGATTTGTTTCCCGAAGAAATGCCTGATGAATTGCCGCCAATCAGAGGCATAGAGCATCAAATTGATTTCATTCCTGGAGCTTCCATTCCCAATAGGCCAGCGTATCGAGCTAATCCTTTTGAGACAAAGGAGATACAAAAGCAAGTGGAGGAATTGCTAGCTAAGGGATATGTGAGGGAAAGCTTGAGTCCTTGTTCAGTTCCTGTTATTCTTGTGCCAAAGAAGGATGGGACATGGAGGATGTGCGTGGATTGCAGAGCCATCAATAAAATCACTGTAAAGTATCGTCATCCTATTCCTAGACTAGATGATATGCTTGATGAGTTACATGGTTCTTGTTTGTTCACCAAAATTGATTTGAAATCTGGTTATTATCAAATTAGAATGAGTGTGGGTGATGAGTGGAAAACAGCATTTAAGACTAAATATGGGCTGTATGAGTGGTTGGTTATGCCATTTGGTCTTACTAATGCACCTAGCACATTCATGCGTTTGATGAATCATGTGTTGCGTGAGCACTTGGGTAAATTTGTTGTTGTTTACTTTGATGATATTCTTGTTTACTCTAAGTGTTTGGATGATCATGTCATGCATGTGCGTCTTGTGTTAGACATTCTTAGGCTTGAGAAGTTATATGCTAACCTTAAGAAGTGTAGTTTTTGCATGGATAAGGTTCATTTTCTTGGTTTTGTGGTGTCTAGTCAAGGTATTGAGGTTGATGAGGAAAAGGTAAAGGCTATTAGGGACTGACCGAAACCTAAGAATGCTAGTGAGGTGAGCAGTTTTCATGGACTTGCTGGTTTTTATAGGAGATTCATTAGAAATTTCAGTACTATAGCTGCACCTTTGAATGAGTTAGTTAAGAAAAATGTCGAATTTGTTTGGGGAGATGCACAAGAACATGCATTTAATGAACTTAAGGATAAATTGTGTAATGCACACTTGCTTGCTTTGCCTAATTTTGATAAGACTTTTGAGATTGAATGTGATGCAAGTGGCATAGGAATTGGAGCTGTTTTGATACAGGATCAAAGGCCATTGATGTACTTTAGTGAAAAGCTAAGTGGAGCGGCTTTGAAGTATCCGACATATGATAAGGAGTTATATGCATTGTTTCTAGCTTTGGATACATGGCAGCATTATTTGTGGTCAAAAGAGTTTGTGATATATACTGACCATGAGAGTTTAAAGCATTTGAAGGGTCAAGATAAGCTGAATCGTAGGCATGCCAAATGGGTGGAGTTCATAGAAACATTCCCCTATGTGATTAAATACAAGCGAGGTAAGGAGAATGTAGTGGCTGATGCGTTGTCGCGAAGGTATGTTTTACTTAATTCTCTTAGTGCTAGATTGTTGGGTTTTGAGCATATTAAGGGATTATATGTTAGTGATGTGGATTTTGGTGACATATATAATTCGTGTGGGGATGTGGCTGTTTTGAAAGACTTTCATTTGTTTGATGGTTTTTTGTTCAAGAAAAGTAGATTGTGTATTCCCAAGTGTTCCATGAGAGAGTTGTTAGTTAAGGAAGCCCATGGAGGAGGCTTGATGGGTCATTTTGGGGTAAGTAAGACCTATGATGTGTTGATAGAACATTTTTATTGGCCTGGTATGAAACATGATGTGCATAAAGTTTGTGAGCATTGCATAACATGTAGAGAAGCTAAGTCTAGGTTGAAACCGCATGGTTTGTACACGCCATTACCTGTTCCTAATGGACCTTGGACTGATTTTGATGAGGAAACTATAAGCAAGCTTGATGAATGTAATGGCAGCAAATATGTTGATGATATCATTATGCCAAGTGGACCAATCACAAGATCACAATCAAAGAAATTCCAGCATGTGTTCCAGCACTTCATACAAAGGTGGATTAATGAAGAGGGAGACCAACTTGTAGTGAATATGATGGACCATGAAGAGGAAGTCAGAAACTCACCAACAAGCATGAAGAATCTGCCCATAAGTATGGTGATGGGCATTAGCACGAATTTGGAATATAATATTGATATGGTTTAGTGTTAGTGTGACTAGACACATGTGAACCAACACCAAAATGAATGTACAATCTGCCCATCAATGTTGTCAGAATTATGGGCAGTAATTTAGAATATATTATTGAGGTGGATGAACAATTAATGCTATTGTGACTAGATACATATAAACCTAGACTTTAAGCCATTAGTTCTTCTTTTCCAACTATATAAGGATGGGAAAAAGAACTTAATAGGGTTGACTACGAATTTCTAGAATTGTTGAATGTAATTTCTGTGTTTTCAAGTTTGAGAGGTTTTCTTCTTATTCTTGTTGCATGAAGAATTGGTTCTAACTTATCAAGTCTCACTTGTGGCGTTTTAATCAATTCATTTCTTCATCCCAATCACCCAAGTTCTCAATTACAGGTTAGTTGTGGGTTTGGTAGGGAGGATTTGTTTTTGAGTTCTAAGATTCTATGCTAGATGTGTATGTGGGGTTCTAGATGTAATATTTGATCCATGGGTTCCGCATCATTTGGTATCAGAGCTTTGGCTTGAAGATAAATCTCTAGGTATCTTTTATGTTTTAATTATCCAAAGAAAAAAAAAAAACGAATCAGATTCAGTTTCTATATTTCTTCATTTTCTGTTCTTGTTGCACCTTGTTCTTATTCTTCAAATCTGTGAACTTTTGTTTAATTTTTCAATTTCTATCCTTGTTTACTGAAAGTTCAAAAGAAAAAAAGAGGAAAAGATCAAAAGAAAAACAAAAAAAAAAGAAAAGAGAATCAGATTCAACTTCCTCAACATAAAAGAAAAAAAAAATCGTACCTGTTTCTGTCCAGAATTTTTCTTCACAAGTGTTTGAGATTTTTTGCATATTTATACCATTAACAGCTTGCTACCTTATTATATTTGATCAAATTACATCAGCTCCTCATTATGCATCCATTTAGCATTTAAAATCTGATATTTAGAGCCTTTCTTGCATTGGGAATAGATTTAGGTTGCATATTCAGATTACTCATTGGAGTGATTTGAATTCTGTTTTTTTTTTAGGATCCAGAATTGTTTTTCTTTGTATTCTTAGTTTCATTCTTTCATATACCTCTTGTTTCTTGTATGCATTAAGTAGCTAATTCTCAATCATAGTTACTTTGGTTTGATTAACACAAATACTTTTGCTTCTTGTGTTAACTTTCAGTTCTTGTTGTCTAAAATTAAATTGCTTCTAGAATTGCAGAATTCATTTTGTTCATTAGGTTCCTTGTAGAGTCTTTAAAACAAAACTTGTTTTACTTGATTTAAGTGGATTCAATTCTGAAATTCAACTTGATAAAAGAAGAATTGAGAGGTAAAAAGGAACAAGGTTTGAGTGAAATACAAGAGGAGTGACAATCTGATCTTGAGTGAAACACGTAAGGGAGTGAGGTGAGGAAATTTTCTTTACTAACATTTTCTTGTAGGTTCTTCTTACACCATGTCAAATTCTGGAAGTGAAAAACGTGATATGACCATAAATGACATAGCCTTCATGTTAGAGGCAATGCAAAGGAGATTTGAAAGGTTTGATTTGACCATAAACAACATGAGAGGTGATGTAGACAGCATAATGCAAAGGCAGCGGAATGATACTAATCGAAGGGGGCAGAATAGAGGGAGAGGAAACATGATGAATGATGATGAGATAGAGAGGGAAGATGATGAAGAAAGTGAGGAATCAATTGCTCAAAGAAGACCTCAACAAAGGGACAGTAACATATCTTCCATAAAAATGAAGATACCATCATTCAAGGGGAGAAATGATGCTGAAGCTTACCTTGAATGGGAAAGAAAAGTTGAGTTGGTGTTTGATTGTCATAATTATAGTGAAATGAAGAAAGTTAAGATTGCAGCAGTTGAATTCACAGATTATGCACTAATTTGGTGGGATCAATTGATGATTTCCAAGAGGAGAAATGGAGAAAGAACTATCACTACTTGGGCTGAAATGAAAACTGTGATGAGAAAGAGATTTGTACCATCTTACTACTATAGGGAGCTTCACCAAAAATTACAGCGGTTAACTCAAGGATCCATGTCAGTGGAGGATTACCATAAAGAGATGGAGATGATCATGAGTAGAACTAATATAGAGGAGGATCCAGAAATTACTATGGCTCGATTTTTGAGTGGGCTGAATAGAGAGATAGCTAACATAATTGAATTACATCATTATGTGGAGCTTGAAGATATGGTACACATGGCCATGAAAGTGGAGAAGCAACTGAAACTCAAGGGAGCAGCAAAGGGATTTTCTAATTCCAGCTCTAGTTTCACTTCAAAATGGCCAAAGAAAGATGATAATCCTAAAGGGAAGGAGGCTGCCTGGAAAGGAAAGGAAAAACAAGTTCTAGATGACCCTAAAGGTAACTCTAAAACATCTAACTCTAATCAAAAGCATAGTACCATTAAATGCTTTAGGTGTTTAGGAGTAGGGCATATAGCATCTCAATGTCCAAATAAGAAAATCATGTTGATACGAGATAATGGTGAAATTGATAGTGCTAGTGAACATGAAAGTGATGATGATAATGATAGCATGCCACCATTAGAAGAAATAGAACATATTATTGAATATCCTGCCCATGGTGAATCTTTGGTTATTAGAAGAGCTTTAAACATGCAAATTAAAGATGAAGAAAGTAATCAAAGAGAGAACATTTTCCATACTCGTTGCATTGTGAATGGAAAAGTGTGCAGCATGATCATTGATGGGGGTAGTTGTGCAAATGTTGCTAGTACTGATTTTGTGGATAAATTAGGGTTAGCATGCACAAAACATCCTAGTCCTTACAAGCTGCAATGGTTGAATGATAGTGGAGAGGTGAGGGTAACAAAGCAGGTTCTGTTTTCTTTTGCAATTGGGAGATACAAAGATGAAGTTTGCTGTGATGTTGTGCCTATGCATGCTAGCCATATCCTTCTTGGTCGTCCATGGCAGTTTGATAGAAGAGCTTTGCATGATGGCTTTAAGAATCATTATTCTTTCAGCCTAAATGGTTTAAATTTCACTCTTGCTCCATTGTCACCTAAACAAGTGTATGAAGATCAAGTAAATATTTTGAGATCATTTGAAAAGAATTCTGGTGGTGAGGGTAAAACAAATAAAAAGGGAGTACAAGAGGCCAAGTGTGAGAAAAAGAATGATAAAAATGGCCCATTGGTGAGAGAAAAAGAGAAAGGGAGAGAAAATAAAAGAGAGTGTTTCTATGCAAAAGAAAAGGAGTTAAGGAGTGCTTTTTGTGAGAAAAGAAGTCTGATTGTACTTAGGTACAAAGAGACCTTGATTTCTACATCTAACCTTGATAACCCTTTGCCTAGTTGTGTTAGTTCTCTTTTACAGGAATTTGGAGATGTTTTTCCAGAAGATGTACCCAAAGGATTACCACCTTTAAGAGGGATTGAGCATCAAATTGACTTCATTCCGGGCTCAAAATTCCTAATCGACCAGCTTATAGAAGTAATCCGGAGGAAACCAAGGAACTTCAAAGGCAAGTGGAGGAGTTGCTAGCAAAGGGACATGTGCGTGAAAGTCTTAGCCCATGTGCTGTTCCGGTGTTATTAGTCCCAAAGAAAGATGGATCATGGAGAATGTGTGTGGACTGCCGAGCAATCAATAAAATCACGGTGAAGTATAGACATCCAATTCCTAGACTTGATGATATGCTTGATGAGTTGAGTGGTTCTTGCATTTTTACTAAGATTGATTTGAAAAGTGGTTACCATCAAATTAGGATGAAAGAAGGAGATGAGTGGAAAACTGCATTCAAAACAAAATATGGTCTTTATGAGTGGTTAGTTATGCCATTTGGTTTATCTAATGCACCTAGTACATTCATGAGATTAATGAACCATGTTCTGCGTGCATATCTTGGTAAATTTGTTGTTGTATATTTTGATGACATACTCATTTATAGCAAATCAGTAGATGAGCATGTAGAACATATTAGGGTTATTCTTGATGTTTTGAGAAAGGAAGAATTATATGCCAACTTGAAAAAGTGCATGTTTTGTAGTGATAAAATCATATTCTTAGGTTTTATGGTTAGTGCACAAGGAATTGAGGTTGATGATGAAAAGGTAAAGGCAATAAGAGATTGGCCAGCACCTAAAACCGTGAGTGAGATAAGAAGTTTTCATGGTTTGGCTAGTTTCTATAGAAGGTTTGTTAAAGATTTTAGTTCCATTGCTGCACCATTAAATGAATTGGTAAAAAAGGATGTAAAGTTTAATTGGACTAAAATTCATGAAATGGCATTCAATTTGTTGAAAGAAAGGTTAACTACTGCTCCAATTCTTGCTTTACCAGATTTTGATAAGACCTTCGAATTAGAGTGTGATGCTTCAGGTGTGGGCATAGGTGCTGTTTTGATGCAAGAAGGGAAACCAATTGCATATTTTAGTGAGAAGCTTCATGGTGCACAATTAAATTATTCCACTTATGACAAGGAGCTGTATGCTTTGGTAAGAGCTTTACAAGTGTGGCAACATTACTTATTGCCTAAAGAGTTTGTTATTCATACAGATCATGAATCATTAAAGCATCTAAAGGGGCAAACCAAGCTGAACCGAAGGCATGGAAAGTGGATAGAGTTCATTGAGCCATTTCCATATGTGATAAAGTATAAGCGTGGCAAAGACAATGTAGTAGCAGATGCACTTTCAAGAAGGTATTCCTTAATCTCAACTCTTAGTTCTAAGTTATTAGGCTTTGAGCAAATTAAGGATATGTATGCCAATGATGTTGACTTTGCAAATGTTTATAAAGCATGTGATGATAATTATGGTGATGGGCATTAGCACGAATTTGGAATATAATATTGATATGGTTTAGTGTTAGTGTGACTAGACACATGTGAACCAACACCAAAATGAATGTACAATCTGCCCATCAATGTTGTCAGAATTATGGGCAGTAATTTAGAATATATTATTGAGGTGGATGAACAATTAATGCTATTGTGACTAGATACATATAAACCTAGACTTTAAGCCATTAGTTCTTCTTTTCCAACTATATAAGGATGGGAAAAAGAACTTAATAGGGTTGACTACGAATTTCCAGAATTGTTGAATGTAATTTCTGTGTTTTCAAGTTTGAGAGGTTTTCTTCTTATTCTTGTTGCATGAAGAATTGGTTCTAACTTATCAAGTCTCACTTGTGGCGTTTTAATCAATTCATTTCTTCATCCCAATCACCCAAGTTCTCAATTACAGGTTAGTTGTGGGTTTGGTAGGGAGGATTTGTTTTTGAGTTCTAAGATTCTATGCTAGATGTGTATGTGGGGTTCTAGATGTAATATTTGATCCATGGGTTCCGCATCAGATTTGTCTATGGATTTTGTGCTTGGTTTACCTAAAACTAGGAGAGGTCATGATAGTATATTTGTTGTGGTTGATAGATTTAGTAAAATGGCTCATTTTATACCATGTCATAAAACTGATGATGCAAAATTGATTGCTGATTTGTTCTTTAAAGAGGTTGTGCGTTTGCATGGCATACCCAAAAGCATTGTTAGTGATCGAGATGTTAAGTTTTTGAGTCATTTTTGGCGTGTTTTGTGGGGAAAGTTGGGAACTAAGTTGCTGTTTTCTACTACTTGCCATCCTCAAACCGATGGTCAAACTGAGGTTGTGAATCGAACATTGATTACTTTGCTTAGGGCAGTAATAGAAAAGAATATTAGGATGTGGGAGGATTGTTTACCATTTGTGGAGTTTGCTTACAATAGGGCTGTTCATAGCACTACTAACTGTTCTCCATTTGAAATTGTTTATGGTTTTAATCCGCTTACTCCTTTAGATATTTTGCCATTGCCATCTAACGATTTTATGAGTGTTGATGCTAGTTCAAAGGCAGATTTCGTGAGGAAGTTACATAAGCAGGTTAAGGAAAGGATTGAAAAGCAAAATGCCAAAGTAGCTTCTAGAGTGAATAAAGGAAGAAAGCCAATGCTTTTTCAGCTTGGTGATTGGGTTTGGGTACATTTTCGCAAAGAAAGGTTTCCACAGCAACGGAAGTCTAAGTTAAATCCACGAGGAGATGGTCCTTTTCAAATACTTGAAAGGATTAATGATAATGCGTATAAAGTGGATTTGCCAGGTGAGTATAATGTGAGTGCTTCGTTTAATGTTGCTGATTTAAGTCCTTTTGATGTAGGTGATGCTTTTGATTCGAGGACGAATCCTTTTGAGGAGAGGGGAAATGTTGTGGAACAACCAGCACACCGCAAGGATGAGCAAGGTCTAGGACGTGAGGACCAAGTTGAGGAGATCATCAATCCAATTATTCTGCCACAAGGTCCTATAACTAGATCGCGAGCCAAAAAGATTCAGCAAGCACTAATTTGCCATTTGCAAGATTTGGTGAATTTGGCTAACTATGGTTTGCAAGGAATTACAAGCTTGGAGACAAGACCAAAGGAAGTCAATTACAACTTGCTACAAGTTGTAATTCACGAATGAGGCTTGTATTAAGGCCCACTAGTTATGTATTAAGGCCCGCTAGTTATGCTCATTTAAAAAGTAAGGGCCCTGTTTGTTTGGTTTTAAATTAGGACTTTGATTACTTTATTATTTCTTATATTTTGATTAGAAAGCCAAACGCTACTTAATAACCCTAATTAGGATTTAGCTATTTATATCTCATTTAGGGTTGTAAGAGATCAGTTTTGAAGTTTTGGATGATTTTATAACCAAAAGCCGAATTAGCTTTTTATCTTTGTGTTCTTGCTTGAATACATGCTTTAGAAACATTCAAGTAGTTTGATCAACTTTCTTGTGGAGTGTTTCGAATCAGGGATTTAGGAACTAAACTGTTTCAAAATCTTGGATCTTTGATCAATTCAAGGTAATCTGAAATCTAACCTAATCCTTGGGGGTTGTACCGAATTCGACTAGGGGTTTTCAAGTTAATGTTGTGGGGGTTCGAAATCAAGGGGTTCTCAGGCTTATTCTTGGAGGTTCCGTATCATACTTCTTGGTACCTAACTTTCCCCAAAGCACACGCCAAAAGTGAGACAAAAACTTGGTGTCTCTATCAGAAACTATGGATTTTGGTATCCCATGAATTCGAACCACCTCCCTAAAGAAGAGTTCGGCCACTAAACTAGCATCATCACTTTTATGACATGGGATAAAGTGTGCCATCTTACTAAACCTATCAACAACCACAAATATGCTATCTCTCCCCCTCTTAGTCCTTGGTAATCCTAAAACAAAGTCCATACTAATGTCCATCCAAGGAGAACTAGGAACGGGTAATGGCATATACAAACCATGAGGCATAGACTTAGACTTAGCTTGCCTACAAGCCAAACAAGCCTTACAAATCTGAATTACATCCATTTTCATATTCGGCCAATAAAAGTGTTCATTCAGCATGTCTAAAGTCTTATCAACTCCAAAATGCCCCATCAAACCCCCACAATGTGATTCTAATACTAGCAAATCTCTCATAGAACATCTAGGCATGCATAATTTCGAACCCTTAAACAAAAACCCATCATGTCTATAGAAAGAATTAAAAGCACCATGCTCACAAGCATCATAAACATTGCCAAAATTAGAATCACCAACATATAAGTCCTTTATAGATTCAAATGCATGCAATTGAGTACTCAAAACATTAAGTAAAGCGTACCTCCTTGAAAGTGCATCTGCCACTACATTGTCTTTACCTTGCTTGTATTTGATCACATAAGGAAACTTCTCAATCTTCACAACCCATTTTGCATGTCTTTTATTCAACTTGCCTTGCCCTCTCAAATGCTTCAATGATTCCTGGTCTGAATGGATCACGAATTCCTTGGGCAGCAAATAATGCTCCCATACTTCCAATGCTCTCACCAAAGCATATAGCTCCTTGTCATAAGTTGAATAATTTAGCTTTGCTCCATTAAGTTTTTCACTAAAGTATGCAATGGGCTTCTTCTCTTGCATCAAAACAGCTCCAATACCTACACCAGAAGCATCACATTCAATTTCAAAAGTAGAATCAAAGTTAAAGCTAAAACGGGTGTAGTAGAAAGCTTCTCTTTCAAAGCATCAAATGCTTCTTGTTGCTCCTTGCCCCAAATGAATCCCACTTCTTTCTTGATTATGCTAGTTAAGGGGGCTGCCAATGTAGAGAAATTAGGGATAAATCTCCTATAGAAGCTTGCCAATCCGTGAAAACTACTCACTTCTGTCACTCTTGAAGGATTCGGCCACTCTTGGATAGCTTTCACCTTCTCTTGATCAACTTCAATTCCCTGCATACTTACAACAAAACCAAGAAAAACAACCCTATCTAGACAAAAAGAACACTTCTTAAGCTTAGCATAAAGGTTTTGCTCCCTAAGGATTTCAAGCACTTCCATAACATGTTCAACATGTTCTTCCTCAGTTTTGCTATAAATCAGAATATCATCAAAGTAAACTACCACAAACTTACCTAAATAAGCTCTCAAAACATGGTTCATTAATCTCATGAAAGTACTAGGTGCATTAGATAAACCAAAAGGCATAACTAACCATTCATACAAACCATATTTCGTTTTGAAGGCAGTCTTCCATTCATCTCCCGGCTTCATGCGAATTTGATGATAACCACTCATAAGATCAATCTTTGTGAAATATTACGCCCCATGCAATTCGTCCAACATGTCATCAAGTCTAGGAATGAGATGTCTATACTTCATAGTAATCTTGTTCACAGCCCTACAATCAACACACACCTCCAAGAACCATCTTTCTTGGGTACTAATAAAACTGGAACGACACAAGGACTAAGGCTCTCGCGAACCAAGCCTTTCTCCAAAAGCTCTTCAACTTGTCTTTGCATCTCTTTTGTCTCCATAGGATTGCTCCTATATGCTGGCTGATTTGAAATTGCAGAACCGGGTATGAAGTCAATTTGATGTTCAATCCCTCTCAATGGCAACAAACCACTAGGAAGGTCTTCAGGAAACACATCCTTAAAATCCTGCAACAAAGGCAAAAAAACCAGAAGGTAAAGAATCAAGAGATTCTTCACTGTCAGCAAGTAATGATTCTTTATACATAATAATGAGTACAGGCTGCCCTACATTTATCTCTGTTGCTCTTGCATAAAAAGTATATTTTGCTTTTTCTCCTTGCTTATTTTCTCTCACCAATGGGCCATTTATTTGTTTGCTTACTTTCTTTTGACTCTCGGCCTCTTTTCCCTTTCTGCACTCACTCACTTTATTATTTTCTCTCTCCCTACCCTTAGAATTACCCTTGGGTGTTGAAGAAACATCATTGGCCGAATTTGAACCCCCTAACATCATAAGTAAAGGTATACTTATTAGAAAAGCCATCATGTTGTGCCCTTCTATCATGCTGCCATGGTCTTCCTAATAGCAAATGTCCAGCTTGCATTGGCACTACATCACACATAATCTCATCTTTATACCACCCAATGGAGAATGTTACCTTGACTTGCTTCAACACTTTTACTTCCCCAACGTCATTGAACCATTGCAACTTGTAAGGATTGGGATGTTTAAAACAAGCTAACCCCAATTTATCCACCATTGTAGTACTAGCAGCATTGGTACAACTTCCACCATCAATGATAAGTGTACAAACCTTACCATTCACCAAACACCTAGAGTGGAAAAGATTCTCCCTTTGATCCAAGCCTTCTTCCTTGACTTGAATATTCAAGGCTCTTCTAGTAACAAGCATCTCTCCATGTTCAGCATTCAGGACTTGATTCTCCCAAGCCTCTTCATCATATTCGGCCCTATCACCACATTCGGACTCCTCTTCTTTTTCATGTTCAGATTCTGATTCAATTTCCCCTTCATGGGTAGCAATCATCACCCTCTTATTCGGACATTGAGAAGCAATATGTCCACTTCCCAAACACTTGTAGCATTTAATTTCCCTACTTGGAGTAGGTCTAGAAGGTGTTTCCTTGGCTATTTTTGCATCCCCATCATTCGGCTTCTTGAAATTAGGATTGTAGGAAGAATTCTTTTGGAAAGAACCCTTGTAATCCCCTTTGTAGGAACCTCCACTCGAACTTGAACCCTTGAAGTTTGAAAATTTTCCACTAGCTTTAGAGTAGCCAGTTTTCGAAATAGCTTTTGAACTAACTCTTCCATTGTGTTGAATTCATGCATCTCCAATTCATTGGCTATGTTCAAATTCAATCCCCCAAGAAATCGTGACATCTTCTTATCTTCATCTTCATCAATATTTGCTCTAGCAATTATCATCTCCATCTCTTTATGGTACTCTTCCTCACTTCTTCCACCTTGAACTAGTCTTGCTAGTCGATTGTACAAATCTCGAATGTAGTGAGATGGTACAAATCGGCTTCTCATTAGTTCTTTCAAGGTTGACCATTTAGGAATAGGCCTCATACCTTTCCCTCTTCTATTAGCTTTCAATTGATCCCACCAAAAGGTAGCATACCCTTTGAACTCTACGGCTGCCAAATCTGATTTCTTCTCTTCGGTGTAGTTATGGCATTCGAAAATCTGCTTAACTTTCCTCTCCCATTCTATGAACTCTTCTACATTGTTCTTCCCTTCAAAGGAAGGAATCTTCATCTTGATGGCAGTAAGGTCACCATCAGTGGTAGGTTGATTTCCACCTTCATCTTCATCTTCTACCCTTTTGGCTGCTTCTAGGGCTTCAAGATTTCCTTGCCCTTCTCTCCTAATCACTCTTCTAGCTCGCATTATAGGATTTGGAAGTGCGGCTGGCTGCCCTTGTTGCACTTGCTGAATTTGTTGCACTTGTTGCATTTGATGTGCTTGCCGTGCTGCATTCTCTTGCAATCTAGTATCCATCATCTCCATTCGACCAAGCATTGCTGCCAAAGTCTCATTAAGCCTAGCCAAGCTTTCGGCCATAGCTCCTTCTTTGCTAGTCTCTTATCCTTTTCCAGCCATGTTAACAAACAAACAAACTCAAAGAAACAAGATTAGTAATAATCGAAATTCACTCAAGTGTTTAGAATTACCTCACTTTTCTTGTCTTCCTTGATTGTACTTCAGAACCAAGCTCACTAACCAACAATTGTCAAGTCATTCAAGAAACTAGAACCTAAATCCTAGAACTAGATAGAAAACAAGACAAGTATCCGGAGGCAATGCAAGGTAATTTGATACGGAACCTCCAAGAATAAGCCTGAGAACCCCTTGATTTCGAACCCCTACAGCATTAACTTGAAAACCCCTAGTCGAATTCGATACAACCCCCAAGGATTAGGTTAGATTTCAGATTACCTTGAATTGATCAAAGATCCAAGATTTCGAAACAAGTCAGTTCCTAAATCCCAGATTCGAAACACTCCACAAGAAAGTTGATAAAACTACTTGAATGTTTCTGAAGCATGTATTCAAGCAAGAACACAAAGATAAAAGCAATTCGGCTTTAGGTTAATTAATTCGTTCAAAACTTCAAAACTAAGATGGCTTACAACCCTAAATGAGATATAAATAGCTAAACCCTAATTAGGGTTATTAAGTAGCGTTTGGCTTTCTGATCAAATTTTAAGAAATAATAAAGTAATCAAAGTCCTAATTTAATACCAAACAAACAGGGCCCTTACTTTTTAAATGAGCAAACTAGTGGGCCTTAATATATATTAAAATAACAAGTTCAGCTAATTATTTAACTATAAATAAGCCCAACTAGTGACTTGAGCCAAATATGCTCCAATTTGCATCCTTGATCAGCCATATCGTGCACCTTCAGCTCCTCTTCAACAAAATGTTGCATATAGCCTTGTGACGTCTCTATCATTCCCCCTTTGTTGGAGAAAACTCGTCCTCGAGTTTTAAAATGCTGAAGTAGTAAAGAAAAGCAACTTTGTAATTTCACTCCAATTACTTGTGGCATGTCATCAATTTGAAGAACCTGAAATTTTATTTCATAAACATCAAAATCATTGTTAGGCAAAATAAATTCCATGTTTGCAACAGACAGGCAATCATGAATGGTGGGAGTAGAAAGTTTTATTTTTCTTGCTTCTTCTTTTAGTTGTACTTCTAACCCAAGCATATCAATTTCTTCCTTCAATATTTCTTCAAAAGTTTCCAACTTTGGAATGTCTTGTTGAAAAGTAACAGCTTCTTTTGATTCTAGTGATGAATCTTCACCAATAATCTTTAAAGTATGATCTTCAATATCACCCTGAAAAGAAGTATCACCATAAACAGCTTCGGATGACATTAACAAATCACTACCATCAACAATCTCTTCTGCATAAATTAATTCTTCTTCATTGCTATCTTCAACCTTCAAATTCTCCCTTTCTTTGTAGTAATCATCAACACTTTTACTTCCTTCCTTGATAGCCTGAAGTCTCTGCATGATACTCCTATAGAAATGTTCAGGTTGCTGCATTTGATTTCTGCCACCTCTTTGCCTCTCACTGTGCTCCAATGTGGCTCTTTCAACACTCTGCAACCTCAAATCCATGCGCTCCAATCTTTCTGTTATGGTATCCATAGCACGGTGCAAACGTGTAAATTCAGCTTGTTGCGCCTCACGCAATCGAGCTGGATCAATCTGAACACCTGCATCTCTTCCAGACATGTTTCCTGCAATAAAAGGTTAGCGCAAAACAAATAAAAAAGCCTCACAACACTCCCTCACGTGTTTACACTCAATAGATGAAGGTTGGTCTCTCGTGTTTCACTCAATATATGAAATCACTCACGGTTCAGCTTACACCTCTCAAGCTGATTTCTTTTATGTTCTTAGGTGAATCACACTTTATGAAACAACTCAAATAGCCTTCCGTGTGTAGTATCCCAAAATCTGAAATTTCGTGAGAAAAAAATTCAGTTACGTCTAACCCACCTAGATTCGACCCTTAGCACCTAAATAACAAGGAAAACGAAAAATTTTTCTTGAAGTGATTCTATACTCTTTTTTTTTTTTGCTCCCTCTCACTATCTCTTTTGAAGGGCAGCCCTAGTTCACACCACACGAAATTTTTTTTCAATCAGGTAACAAGAACAAGATCAATTTAGAGGACTTCCTTTTGAAACTCAAAATTGGAACAGAATAAATAATCAAGACTTCCTTTAGACCAATTCAGCTTTCCTTTTGAAACTTGTTTGAAACACTTTCTTGGAAATTCGAAATAGAATCAGAATGATTAACAAGAATAAGATTCGGATTTAGAACACTTTCGAATCAACAATCAAGAACACAATTTTGAATTTGAACAAAGCAACCTAAATTCCCAATTCAGAAATCCACAATAGAACAAATCCAATTCGGAATAGATAGAACAAACTAATTCGGAACAAATCAAACAACCCAATTTCAGAATAAGAAAAACGATTTGGACTAAAAAGGCAAACCGAATTCGAAATTGAAATAAGACTCTAAACACAAAACGAAAACTAAATTAGAACCCTAACGGAATTTTTTTTTGAATTTGCGACTTTGAAAGAAAAACGAAAATGATTCAAGGATCAATAACAAAGAAACAAAATGAAACTAACAAGAGAAGAAACGAAAACAAAAATAACCCACAAAGGAAACAAAAACGCAAATAGCAGGTGAAGAAAACGAAAACAAAAATAACCCACAAAGAAAACAATTCAGAGGAACAAGGAAAACAAGAGAACGAATTGAACAATTGAAACAAAGCAACAAAAATGCAAATAACAAAAGAAGAAATGAAAATGAATTGATAGGGATAAAACCTGATCTAGAGCGTTGGCTCTGATACCAAATGATACGGAACCTCCAAGAATAAGCCTGAGAACCCCTTGATTTTGAACCCCCACAGCATTAACTTGAAAACCCCTAGTCGAATTCGGTACAACCCCCAAGGATTAGGTTAGATTTCAGATTACCTTGAATTGATCAAAGATCCAAGATTTCGAAACAAGTCAGTTCCTAAATCCCAGATTCGAAACACTCCACAAGAAAGTTGATCAAACTACTTGAATGTTTCTGAAGCATGTATTCAAGCAAGAACACAAAGATAAAAGCAATTCAGCTTTAGGTTAATTAATTCGTTCAAAACTTCAAAACTAAGATGGCTTACAACCCTAAATGAGATATAAATAGCTAAACCCTAATTAGGGTTATTAAGTAGCGTTTGGCTTTCTGATCAAATTTTAAGAAATAATAAAGTAATCAAAGTCCTAATTTAATACCAAACAAACAGGGCCCTTACTTTTTAAATGAGCGTAACTAGTGGGCCTTAATACATATTAAAATAACAAGTTCAGCTAATTATTTAACTATAAATAAGCCCAACTAGTGACTTGAGCCAAATATGCTCCAATTTGCATCCTTGATCAGCCATATCGTGCACCTTCAGCTCCTCTTCAACAAAATGTTGCATGTAGCCTTGTGACGTCTCTATCATAATTTGCACTACACGATATAAAACCAAGTATCGACACAAGCAAATGATACTTAGCAATGTAATGGAATTAAAAGCTAGATAAAGAAATCAGAAACAATGAAGCCAATAAACAAGACCAATTTGGATATAATGAATAAAAAACAACCCACATTTGGCAAGCTGCTTTATGGACCTAATCAATTCTACCCAAAACGCTAGCTTCTAGACTCTAATTCCCACCTATAACACTCAAATAATATGAATATTAAGGTCTGATTTTCGAATTTTCAAAAGCCCCTCAAAAGGTGAAATTTTTGCCCCAAAAATTTTATTACTTCTAACCCACCTAGATCTGATCTTTAGCACCCAAATAGCAAGAATATCAAACAATTTTTGTTGAAGTGGTTTTATACTCTTTTTTTTTTTTTTGCTTCTTATCACTATCCCCTAGGTTTCGAATCCAATTCAGATGCAAGGCCAATGTTTTGAAATTTGATCAGACTCCTTTTCCTAGGTTTCGAATTACTCTTTGAACAATCTTTAGGCTTTTCGAATTTTGATATATGACTCTTTTTCGAAAATTAAAGACTAGACTCTCTAAGAACCCTAAAACGCAGAAATTTAAAAGACCTAAATTAACAAACCCTAGAAAGACAAAGTAGATAAAAATTACCTTGTAGCAAGGCTCTGATACCAAATGACGCGGACCCTTAGCAACGATGGCAGCAAACCCAACGTATAACAATGGTAGAGAACTCCTTGAAACTTGATAATCACCTCCTAAGGAACCCAACGCCTATAAAGAGACACGAACTCACTATGATTGAAGGATTTAGTTGGTAAGAAGAAGGAAAACGCCACAACTCTCGTTGATAAGTAAACCTAATTCTTGATGCAAATAAAGAATTAAAGAATCCACTCTAATCTCTCTCACACGAAAATTCACAAGAAGAACTTGTAGAAGAATTCAAAATTTTTTAATAATAATGGTGTCCCCAATTCGGCCTAATAGTGCCCTTAAATAAGGGTTACAAAATTCTTAATTGCATATGGAAAATTAAGACTAAAACATTCTAGAAGGATCCTAGGCTTGTATGGGAAAACACTTCCAAAAACCCAACAAGAATAGGATTTGACAAAGTCAAAACAACTTAACTAATTAAAATAAAAGGATGGGGACCACAAAATAACAAAAATATCCCCTCTAACTAACTATGAAGATTCGGCCAAGGGGTGCAACAAACGCCCTTGGAATTCGGCCAACTTGCATCCATGAATGTGCATGCATGTGCATGGAAATAAGATTGACCAAGCTTTGACTCTTCCTTGGTAGTTTCTGCCTAGTCTTAAAAATAGCCTTCAAAGGCTCCTTCTTGGCTTCCATTGCATGCTTCTAGAACCATGATATATTTAGGCCTTCTGATGAGGAAACTATAAGCAAGCTTGATGAATGTAATGGCAGCAAATATGTTGATGATATCATTATGCCAAGTGGACCAATCACAAGATCACAATCAAAGAAATTCCAGCATGTGTTCCAGCACTTCATACAAAGGTGGATTAATGAAGAGGGAGACCAACTTGTAGTGAATATGATGGACCATGAAGAGGAAGTCAGAAACTCACCAACAAGCATGAAGAATCTGCCCATAAGTATGGTGATGGGCATTAGCACGAATTTGGAATATAATATTGATATGGTTTAGTGTTAGTGTGACTAGACACATGTGAACCAACACCAAAATGAATGTACAATCTGCCCATCAATGTTCTCAGAATTATGGGCAGTAATTTAGAGTATATTATTGAGGTGGATGAACAATTAATGCTATTGTGACTAGATACATGTAAACCTAGACTTTAAGCCATTAGTTCTTCTTTTCCAACTATATAAGGATGGGAAAAAGAACTTAATAGGGTTGACTACGAATTTCCAGAATTGTTGAATGTAATTTCTGTGTTTTCAAGTTTGAGAGGTTTTCTTCTTATTCTTGTTGCATGAAGAATTGGTTCTAACTTATCAAGTCTCACTTGTGGCGTTTTAATCAATTCATTTCTTCATCCCAATCACCCAAGTTCTCAATTACAGGTTAGTTGTGGGTTTGGTAGGGAGGATTTGTTTTTGAGTTCTAAGATTCTATGCTAGATGTGTATGTGGGGTTCTAGATGTAATATTTGATCCATGGGTTCCGCATCACCTTCCTTGCAGCTCCATCTCCATCTTCTTGAATGATAATTCTTGAAGCTCTTTGGAAATCTCTTCTTGAATATGCAAAGCCATGCTAGCTTGATATCTCTTTGCCTTACGCCTAGTGATTGGTCCACTTGCTAGCTTCAAGGGGTCCTTTCTTGCATCAGGTGGTGAGGGTAAAACAAATAAAAATGGAGTACAAGAGGCCAAGTGTGAGAAAAAGAATGATAAAAATGGCCCATTGGTGAGAGAAAAATAGAAAGGGAGAGAAAGTAAAAGAGAGTGTTTCTATGCAAAAGAAAAAGAGTTAAGGAGTGCTTTTTGTGAGAAAAGAAGTCTGATTGTACTTAGGTACAAAGACACCTTGATTTCTACATCTGACCTTGATAACCATTTGCCTAGTTGTGTTAGTTCTCTTTTACAAGAATTTGGAGATGTTTTTCCAGAAGATGTACCTAAAGGTTTACCACCTTTAAGAGGGATTGAGCATCAAATTGACTTCATTCCGAGCTCAACAATTCCTAATTGACCAGCTTATAGAAGTAATCCGAAGGAAACCAAGGAGCTTTAAAGGCAAGTGGAGGAGTTGCTAGTAAAGGGACATGTGCGTGAAAGTCTTAGTCCATGTGCTGTTCCGGTGTTATTAGTCCCAAAGAAAGATGAATCATGGAGAATGTGTGTAGACTGCCGAGCAATTAATAAAATCACGGTGAAGTATAGACATCCAATTCCTAGACTTGATGATATGCTTGATGAGTTGAGTGGTTCTTGCATTTGACTAAGATTGATTTGAAAAGTGGTTACCATCAAATTAGGATGAAAGAAGGAGATGAGTGGAAAACTGCATTCAAAACAAAATATGGTCTTTATGAGTGGTTAGTTATGCCATTTGGTTTATCTAATGCTCCTAGTACATTCATGAGATTAATGAACCATGTTCTGCGTGCATATCTTGGTAAATTTATTGTTGTATATTTTGATGACATACTCATTTATAGCAAATCAGTAGATGAGCATGTAGAACATATTAGAGTTGTTCTTGATGTTTTGAGAAAGGAATAATTGTATGCCAACTTGAAAAAGTGCATGTTTTGTAGTGATAAAATCATATTCTTAGGTTTTATGGTTAGTGCACAAGGAATTGAGGTTGAGGATGAAAAGGTAAAGGCAATAAGAGATTGGCCAGCACCTAAAACCGTGAGTGAGGTAAGAAGTTTTCATGGTTTGGCTAGTTTCTATAGAAGGTTTGTTAAAGATTTTAGTTCCATTGCTGCACCATTTAATGAATTGGTAAAAAAAGATATAAAGTTTAATTGGACTAAAATTCATGAAAAGGCATTCAATTTGTTGAAAGAAAGGTTAACTACTGCTCCAATTCTTGCTTTACTAGATTTTGATAAGACCTCCGAATTAGAGTGTGATGCTTCAGGTGTTGGCATAGGTGCTGTTTTGATGCAAGAAGGGAAACCAATTGCATATTTTAGTGAGAAGCTTCATGGTGCACAATTAAATTATTCCACTTATGACAAGGAGTTGTATGCTTTGGTAAGAGCTTTACAAGTGTGGCAACATTACTTATTGCCTAAAGAGTTTGTTATTCATACAGATCATGAATCATTAAATCATCTAAAGGGGCAAAACCAAGCTGAACCGAAGACATGTAAAGTGGATAGAGTTCATTGAGCCATTTCCATATGTGATAAAGTATAAGCGTGGCAAAGACAATGTAGTAGCAGATGCACTTTCAAGAAGGTATTCCTTAATCTCAACTCTTAGTTCTAAGTTATTAGGCTTTGAGCAAATTAAGGATATGTATGCCAATGATGTTGACTTTGCAAATGTTTATAAAGTATGTGAGCATTCTGCATTTCAGAAGTTTTATAGGCATGATGGGTACTTGTTTAAGGATGGAAGATTATGCATGCCTAGTTGCTCATTAAGGGAATTGCTTGTGCGTGAGGCACATAGTGGAGGACCATGGGACATTTTGGGGTATTTAAGACTTTAAAAATTCTGCATGAACATTTCTATTGGCCAAACATGAGAAAAGATGTTGAAAGAATTTGTGCCAAGTGTATTGCATTTAAACAAGCAAAATCTAAGTCTTTACCTCATGGGCTGTATTAAAAAAATGGAAAGATAGCATATTTGTTATTGTTGATAGATTCAGAAAAATGGCTCATTTCATTGCATGTCACAAAACTGATGATGCAACAAATATTGCTAATTTGTTCTTTGGGGAAGTAGTTCAGTTGCATGGCATTCCTAAAACAATTGTAAGTGATAGAGATGTGAAGTTCTTAAGTCATTTTTGGCGTGTTTTGTGGAATAAGTTAGGTACTAAATTGTTGTTCTCTACAACTTGTCATCCACAAACTGATGGACAAACAGAAGTGGAAAATAGGACTTTAGGATATTTGTTACGTGCTGTTGTGGGTAAGAATTTGATAACTTGGGAAGATTGTTTGCCATTAGTGGAGTTTGCATATAATAGAAGCATACATTATTCTACAGGTTATTCACCATTTGAAATTGTTTATGATTTTAATCCGCTTACACCACTTGATCTGTTTCCTTTGCCATTAAATGAAATAACTAGAGTTAGGACGTTGATGTTGTGGAACAACCAGCACACCGCAAGGATGAGCAAGAATTAGGACGTGAGGAACAAGTTGAGGAGATCATCAATCCAATTATTCTGCCACAAGGTCCTATAACTAGATCGCAAGCCAAAAAGATTCAGCAAGCACTAATTTGCCATTTGCAAGATTTGGTGAATTTAGCTAAGCAAGGAATTACAAGCTTGGAGACAAGACCAAAGGAAGTCAATTACAACTTGCTACAAGTTGAAATTCACGAATGAGGCTTGTAATTAATATGTATTAAGGCCCACTAGTTATGCTTATTTAAAAAGTAAGGGCCCTGTTTGTTTTGTATTAAATTAGAACTTTGTTTAATTTATTATTTCTTAAAATTTGATTAGAAAACCAAATGCTACTTAATAACCCTAATTAGGGTTTAGCTATTTATATCTCATTTAGGGTTGCAAGACATCAGTTTTAGTTTTTGACAAATTATTAACCTAAAAGCCGAATTTGCTTTTATCTTTGTGTTCTTGAGTAGTATGCATGCTTAGAAACATTCAAGTAGTTTGATCAACTTTCTTGTGGAGTGTTTCGATTCTGGGGTTTAGGAACTAGTTTGTTTCGAAATCTTAGGTCTGTGATCAATTCAAGGTAATCTAAAATCTAACCTAATCCTTGGAGGTTGTGCCGAATTCGACTAGGGGTTTTCAAGTTAATGCTATGGGGGTTCGACATCAAGGAGTTCTCAGGCTTATTCTTGGAGGTTCAGTATCATTTGGTATCAGAGCCTACGCTCTAGATTAGGTTTTATCTCTATCAAATTCGTTTTAGTTTCTTCTCTTGTTATTTTCGTTCTGTTTCTTTGTTCTTGATTCTTGAATCGTTTTCTTTGTTTCTTGATCGTCTAAGTTGTTTGTTCCTTGAATCGTTTTTGTTTTCTTTCAAATTCAAAAATTCAAAAAAATATATAAAACCTAAAATTTGAAATTCAAGAAAAGGTGTTTTAAATTCGAATCTTGGTCTTGTTCTCATTCTGATTTGAATTCAAAATTCAACAAAGTGTGATAAATTCGAATCTTGTTCTTGATTATTCATTCTGATTCAATTTTGAGTTTCAAAGAGAGTACTCTACATTTGACCTTGTTCTTGTTACTTAATTGGGTAAAAGTTTTGTGTGGTGTGAACTAAGGTCGCCCCCATCAAGAGAGATAGTGAGAGGGAGCAAAAAAAAAAGAGTATAAAACCCCTTCAACAAAAATTTTTCATTCTCCTTGTTATTTAGGTGATAAGGGTCGAATCTAGATAGGTTAGAATCAATATAATTTTTGGTCACGAAATTTTCACCATTGAGGGGCTGTTTTGATTCAAATTGCATTAGTGATTCATTCGAAATTTCAGACTTGGGATACTACACACGGAAGACTATTTGATTTGTTTCATAAAGTGTGATTCACCTAAAAACATAAAAGAAATTAGCTTGAGAGGTGTGAGCTAAGCCGTGAGTGAATACATTATATTGAGTGGAACACGAGTGACCAACCCCATCTATTGAGTGTAAACACGTGAGGGAGTGTTGTGAGGCCTTTTATTTGTTTTGTTCTAACCTTTTATTGCAGGAAAAATGTCTGGCCGAGATGACAGTGACAGGGGTGTTCAAATTGATCCAGCTCGATTGCGTGAGGTGCAGCAAGTTGAATTTACACGTTTATACCGTGTTATGGAGAACATAATAGAAACATTGGAGCTCATGGATTTGAGGTTGCAAAATGTTGAAAGAGCCACACCGGAGCGCAATGAGAGGCAAAGAGGTGGCAGAAATCAAATGCAACAGCCTGAACATTTGGAAGATGAAAATGAGCTTGAGGATGATAATGCAAGTCTGGTTGGAGGAGCTCTACATAGAGGTGGAGGTAGAGGAGGCCGTGGTACCGGTCGAGGTAGAGGAAGGATGAATAATAATGCTTTCTATGGTAGAAATCATGGTGATGATGAAGTCGTTGATAGGAGCTTGGGAAGCATCAAGCTAAAAATTCCTAACTTTCGTGGTAAATCAGATCCAGAAGCTTATTTGCAATGGGAAAAGCAGGTTGATCTCATATTTGATTGCCATCGATGTACTGAGGAAAAGAAGGTCAAGCTTATTGTTATTCAATTT
Source organism: Garcia nutans (assembly GCA_947685225.1). Lineage (NCBI taxonomy): Eukaryota > Viridiplantae > Streptophyta > Magnoliopsida > Malpighiales > Euphorbiaceae > Garcia > Garcia nutans. Next base: position 6,725,400 of record CANTUV010000057.1, read on the forward strand.
ACAGATTATGCTATAGCTTGGTGGGATCAGTTAGTGACTAGTAGAAGAAGGAATTTGGAGTATCCAATTGAGACTTGGGCTGATCTTAAATCGGTCATGAGGAAGAGGTTTGTGCCTAGACATTTCCATAGGGAAATTATACAAAGACTTCAGGTTCTTAAACAAGGTAGTAAAAGTGTTGATGACTACTACAAAGAAATGGAAATGTTAATGACTAGAGCTAATATAGATGAAGACATGGAGACTACTATGGCACGTTTCTTGGCTGGTTTGAATTCGGACATTGCTGATCAGGTTGATTTGCAGCCTTATGTGGAATTAGAAGAGATGGTGCATATTGCCTTCAAGGTGGAAAAACAACTCCAAGGAAGATGACCATCAAGGTATCATTCAAAACCTATTTCTAATTCTATTTCTGATGTGATCCCACATCGGCCGTGTAAGGAGTTCCTGGCTACTATATAAGCATGGGCTAAACCTCCACTCTTGAGCTAGCTTTTGTGGTGGAGTTAGGGTCCTTTGCTCGTATCAGTTGGTATCAGAGCCAACCTTGCACGCACCGCTGGTGGGTCCGTCCCTTTGTTCCTGGGCTCGGGTGCGGGTTAACGATTGAGTTGGCACAAGCGACTCGTGTGTGGACTGCGGGTTAACGATTGAGTTGGCACGAGCACGAGGACGTGCAGTCTAAGGAGGGGAGGATGATGTGATCCCACATCGGCCGTGTAAGGAGTTCCTGGCTACTATATAAGCATGGGCTAAACCTCCACTCTTGAGCTAGCTTTTGTGGTGGAGTTAGGGTCCTTTGCTCGTATCAATTTCTCCTTGGAATAGGGAAGGAAGGCATGATTACAAGGAAAGAAACAAGGCTGGTCAAGATAGTGGGAAAGCAAAGGCCGAAACAATTTCTAAAGACAAATCCAAAGCTGAAGAGCCTAAGCTACGAAATCATTAAGTGTTGGAAGTGCCAAGGTGTGGGACATATCAGCAAAGAATGTCCAAACAAGAGAGTTGATGAGGAAATTATAAGCAAGCTTAATGAATCTACACAAGGCAGCAAATTGTTGATGATATCATTATTCCAAGTGGACCAATCACAATATCACAATCAAAGTGATGAGGAAACTATAAGTAAGCTTGATGAATGTAATGACAGCAAATATGTTGATGATATCATTATGCCAAGTGGACCAATCACAAGATCACAATCAAAGAAATTCCAGCATGTGTTCCAGCACTTCATACAAAGGTGGATTAATGAAGAGGGAGACCAACTTGTAGTGAATATGATGGAACATGAAGAGGAAGTCAGAAACTCACCAACAAGCATGAAGAATCTGCCCATATGTATGGTGATGGGCATTAGCACGAATTTGGAATATAATATTGATATGGTTTAGTGTTAGTGTGACTAGACACATGTGAACCAACACCAAAATGAATGTACAATCTGCCCATCAATGTTGTCAGAATTATGGGCAGTAATTTAGAGTATATTATTGAGGTGGATGAACAATTAATGCTATTGTGACTAGATACATGTAAGCCTAGACTTTAAGCCATTAGTTCTTCTTTTCCAACTATATAAGGATGGGAAAAAGAACTTAATAGGGTTGACTACGAATTTCCAGAATTGTTGAATGTAATTTCTGTGTTTTCAAGTTTGAGAGGTTTTCTTCTTATTCTTGTTGCATGAAGAATTGGTTCTAACTTATCAAGTCTCACTTGTGGCGTTTTAATCAATTCATTTCTTCATCCCAATCACCCAAGTTCTCAATTACAGGTTAGTTGTGGGTTTGGTAGGGAGGATTTGTTTTTGAGTTCTAAGATTCTATGCTAGATGTGTATGTGGAGTTCTAGATGTAATATTTGATCCATGGGTTCCGCATCATTTGGTATCAGAGCTTTGGCTTGAAGATAAATCTCTAGGTATCTTTTATATTTTAATTATCCAAAGAAAAAAAAAAAGAAGAAAAAAACGAATCAGATTCAGTTTCTATATTTCTTCATTTTCTGTTCTTGTTGCACCTTGTCCTTATTCTTCAAATCTGTGAACTTTTTTTAATTTTTCAATTTCTATCCTTGTTTACTGAAAGTTTAAAAGAAAAAAAAAGAGGAAAAGATCAAAAGAAAAACAAAAAAAAAAAAGAAAAGAGAATCAGATTCAACTTCCTCAACATAAAAGAAAAAAAAAACGTATCTGTTTCTGCCCAGAATTTTTCTTCACAAGTGTTTGAGATTGTTTGCATATTTATACCATTAACAGCTTGCTACCTTATTATATTTGATCAAATTACATCAGCTCCTCATTATGCATCCATTTAGCATTTAAAATCTGATATTTAGAGCCTTTCTTGCATTGGGAATAGATTTAGGTTGCATATTCAGATTACTCATTGGAGTGATTTGAATTCTGTTTTTTTTTTAGGATCCAGAATTGTTTTTCTTTGTATTCTTAGTTTCATTCTTTCATATACCTCTTGTTTCTTGTATGCATTAAGTAGCTAATTCTCAATCATAGTTACTTTGGTTTGATTAACACAAATACTTTTGCTTCTTGTGTTAACTTTCAGTTCTTGTTGTCTAAAATTAAATTGCTTCTAGAATTGCAGAATTCATTTTGTTCATTAGGTTCCTTGTAGAGTCTTTAAAACAAAACTTGTTTTACTTGATTTAAGTGGATTCAATTCTGAAATTCAACTTGATAAAAGAAGAATTGAGAGGTAAAAAGGAACGAGGCTTGAGTGAAACACGTAAGGGAGTGAGTTGAGGAAATTTTCTTTACTAACATTTTCTTGTAGGTTCTTCTTACACCATGTCAAATTCTGGAAGTGAAAAACGTGATATGACCATAAATGACATAGCCTTCATGTTAGAGGCAATGCAAAGGAGATTTGAAAGGTTTGATTTGACCATAAACAACATGAGAGGTGATGTAGACAGCATAATGCAAAGGCAGCGAAATGATACTAATCGAAGGGGGCAGAATAGAGGGAGAGGAAACATGATGAATGATGATGAGATAGAGAGGGAAGATGATGAAGAAAGTGAGCAATCAATTGCTCAAAGAAGACCTCAACAAAGGGACAGTAACATATCTTCCATAAAAATGAAGATACCATCCTTCAAGGGGAGAAATGATGCTGAAGCTTACCTTGAATGGGAAAGAAAAGTTGAGTTGGTGTTTGATTGTCACAACTATAGTGAAATGAAGAAAGTTAAAATTGCAGCAGTTGAATTCACAGATTATGCACTAATTTGGTGGGATCAATTGATGATTTCCAAGAGGAGAAATGGAGAAAGAACCATCACTACTTGGGCTGAAATGAAAACTGTGATGAGAAAGAGATTTGTACCATCTTACTACTATAGGGAGCTTCACCAAAAATTACAGCGGTTAACTCAAGGATCCATGTCAGTGGAGGATTACCATAAAGAGATGGAGATGATCATGAGTAGAACTAATATAGAGGAGGATCCAGAAATCACTATGGCTCGATTTTTGAGTGGGCTGAATAGAGAGATAGCTAACATAATTGAATTACATCATTATGTGGAGCTTGAAGATATGGTACACATGGCCATGAAAGTGGAGAAGCAACTGAAACTCAAGGGAGCAGCCAAGGGATTTTCTAATTCCAGCTCTAGTTTCACCTCAAAATGGCCAAAGAAAGATGATAATCCTAAAGGGAAGGAGGCTGCCTGGAAAGGAAAGGAAAAACAGGTTCTAGATGACCCTAAAGGTAACTCTAAAACATCTAACTCTAATCAAAAGCATAGTACCATTAAATGCTTTAGGTGTTTAGGAGTAGGGCATATAGCATCTCAATGTCCAAATAAGAAAATCATGTTGATACGAGATAATGGTGAAATTGATAGTGCTAGTGAACATGAAAGTGATGATGATAATGATAGCATGCCACCATTAGAAGAAATAGAACATATTATTGAATATCCTGCCCATGGTGAATCTTTGGTTATTAGAAGAGCTTTAAACATGCAAATTAAAGATGAAGAAAGTAATCAAAGAGAGAACATTTTCCATACTCGTTGCATTGTGAATGGAAAAGTGTGCAGCATGATCATTGATGGGGGTAGTTGTGCAAATGTTGCTAGTACTGATTTTGTGGATAAATTAGGGTTAGCATGCACAAAACATCCTAGTCCTTACAAGCTGCAATGGTTGAATGATAGTGGAGAGGTGAGGGTAACAAAGCAGGTTCTGTTTTCTTTTGCAATTGGGAGATACAAGGATGAAGTTTGCTGTGATGTTGTGCCTATGCATGCTAGCCATATCCTTCTTGGTCGTCCATGGCAGTTTGATAGAAAAGCTTTGCATGATGGCTTTAAGAATCATTATTCTTTCAGCCTAAATGGTTTAAATTTCACTCTTGCCCCATTGTCACCTAAACAAGTGTATGAAGATCAAGTAAATATTTTGAGATTATTTGAAAAGAATTCTGGTGGTGAGGGTAAAACAAATAAAAATGGAGTAAAAGAGGCCAAGTGTGAGGAAAAGAATGATAAAAATGGCCCATTGGTGAGAGAAAAAGAGAAAGGGAGAGAAAATAAAAGAGAGTGTTTCTATGCAAAAGAAAAGGAGTTAAGAAGTGCTTTTTGTGAGAAAAGAAGTCTGATTGTACTTAGGTACAAAGAGACCTTGATTTCTACATCTAACCTTGATAACCCTTTGCCTAGTTGTGTTAGTTCTCTTTTACAGGAATTTGGAGATGATTTTCCAGAAGATGTACCCAAAGGTTTACCACCTTTAAGAGGGATTGAGCATCAAATTGACTTCATTCCGGGCTCAACAATTCCTAACCGACCAGCTTATAGAAGTAATCCGGAGGAAACCAAGGAACTTCAAGGGCAAGTGGAGGAGTTGCTAGCAAAGGGACATGTGTGTGAAAGTATTAGTCCATGTACTATTCTGGTTTTACTAGTCCTAAAGAAGGATGAATCATTTGCCCATAAAGCAAATAAAAGAAGGAAACATGTGATTTTCCAACCTGGTAATTGGGTATGGGTTCATGTGAGAAAGAAAAGATTTCCTAAACAAAGAAAATCCAAGTTGGATGCAAGGGGAGATGGCCCATTCCAAGTTTTAGAACAAATCAATGACAATGCCTATAAAATCGATCTACCAGGTCAATATAATGTTTCTGCAACTTTCAATGTTAGTGATCTTTCTTCTTTTGATGTAGGTTCAGATTTGAGGACAAATCTTTTTGAGCAAGGAGGGAATGATGAGGAAATTATAAGTAAGCTTAATGAATCTACACAAGGCAGCAAATTGTTGATGATATCATTATTCCAAGTGGACCAATCACAATATCACAATCAAAGTGATGAGGAAACTATAAGTAAGCTTGATGAATGTAATGACAGCAAATATGTTGATGATATCATTATGCCAAGTGGACCAATCACAAGATCACAATCAAAGAAATTCCAGCATGTGTTCCAGCACTTCATACAAAGGTGGATTAATGAAGAGGGAGACCAACTTGTAGTGAATATGATGGAACATGAAGAGGAAGTCAGAAACTCACCAACAAGCATGAAGAATCTGCCCATAAGTATGGTGATGGGCATTAGCACGAATTTGGAATATAATATTGATATGGTTTAGTGTTAGTGTGACTAGACACATGTGAACCAACACCAAAATGAATGTACAATCTGCCCATCAATGTTGTCAGAATTATGGGCAGTAATTTAGAGTATATTATTGAGGTGGATGAACAATTAATGCTATTGTGACTAGATACATGTAAGCCTAGACTTTAAGCCATTAGTTCTTCTTTTCCAACTATATAAGGATGGGAAAAAGAACTTAATAGGGTTGACTACGAATTTCCAGAATTGTTGAATGTAATTTCTGTGTTTTCAAGTTTGAGAGGTTTTCTTCTTATTCTTGTTGCATGAAGAATTGGTTCTAACTTATCAAGTCTCACTTGTGGCGTTTTAATCAATTCATTTCTTCATCCCAATCACCCAAGTTCTCAATTACAGGTTAGTTGTGGGTTTGGTAGGGAGGATTTGTTTTTGAGTTCTAAGATTCTATGCTAGATGTGTATGTGGAGTTCTAGATGTAATATTTGATCCCGGCAATGGAACCAACTGATACGAACAAGGACCCTAACTCCACCACAAAAGCTAGCTCAAGAGTGGAGGTTTAGCCCATGCTTATATAGTAGCCAGGAACTCCTTACACGGCCGATGTGGGATCACATCATCCTCCCCTCCTTAGACTGCACGTCCTCGTGCTCGTGCCAACTCAATCGTTAACCCGCAGTCCACACACGAGTCGCTTGTGCCAACTCAATCGTTAACCCGCACCCGAGCCCAGGAACAAAGGGACGGACCCACCAGCGGTGCGTGCAAGGTTGGCTCTGATACCAACTGATACGAACAAGGACCCTAACTCCACCACAAAAGCTAGCTCAAGAGTGGAGGTTTAGCCCATGCTTATATAGTAGCCAGGAACTCCTTACACGGCCGATGTGGGATCACATCAAGAGTTATGACCGCAAGAAATGGTGAGATAGTGACTGATGAAGAAGAAGGTGATGATGAGAGTGAAGATGGAGAAAAGCAAGACTTGGAATGTTGTAGTGATGGGAGCATTGAAGAACCAATAAAGGGAGACTTGCTGGTTGCTAGGCGTGCTCTTAACATGCAATTGAAGGAGGAAAACCATGAAGAACAACGAGACAACTTATTCCATACAAGGTGTCACGTTCAAGGCAAGGCTTGTATTGTGATTGTGGATGGTGGAAGCTGTACCAATGTGGTAAGTACACTCTTGGTTGATCGATTGGGGCTGCCTATAAAACCTCACCCCCGACCTTACAAACTTCAGTGGCTGAATGAATGTGGAGAGGTTAAGGTAAATTGACAATCTAACATTTCTTTTTCCATTGGTAAATATCATGATGAGGTGTTGTATGATGTGGTGCCAATGCATGCTTGAGAGATTTTACTTGGACGTCCATGGCAGTATGATAGGAGAACTATGCGTGATGGATACCTCAATCGGTATTCATTCACTAAGGATGGACGAAAGACAATTCTGACCCCACTCTCTTCAAAAGAAGTGTATGAAGATCAATGTAAAATGGAAAGAATGAGACTTGAATTTGAAAAGAAAGAAAGAGAGAGTGACGAAAAAAATGAGTGAAAAAAATCAGATTGCAAATGAAAAGAAAGAGAGAAAAGAAAAATCAAAACAAATTCAGTTTGAGAAAAATAGAGAATGAGAGAAGAATGTGAGTTTGTTAGCTAGTACAAGTGAGGTTAAACATGCTTTTTACACCAATCAGCCTATGTTTGTGCTTTTGTGCAAAGAGGCTGGTTTAGATACTACTGTTTTTAACCAATCTTTGCCTAGTGTGTTTGTTGATCTTTTACAGGAATATGCGGATTTGTTTCCCGAAGAAATGCCTGATGAATTGCCACCAATCAGAGGCATAGAGCATCAAATTGATTTCATTCCGGGAGCTTCCATTCCCAATAGGCCAGCGTATTGAGCTAATCCTTTCGAGACAAAGGAGATACAAAAGCAAGTGGAGGAATATCTAGCTAAGGGATACGTGAGGGAAAGTTTGAGTCCTTGTTCAGTTCCTGTTATTCTTGTGCCAAAGAAGGATGGGACGTGGAGGATGTGCGTGGATTGCAGAGCCATCAATAAAATCATTGTAAAGTATCATCATCCTATTCCTAGACTAGATGATATGCTTGATGAGTTACATGGTTCTTGTTTGTTCACGAAAATTGATTTGAAATCTGGTTATCAAATTCGAATGAGTGTGGGTGATGAGTGGAAAACAGCATTTAAGACTAAATATGGGCTGTATGAGTGGTTGGTTATGCCGTTTGGTCTTACTAATGCACCTAGCACATTCATGCGTTTGATGAATCATGTGTTGCGTGAGCACTTCGGTAAATTTGTTGTTGTTTACTTTGATGATATTCTTGTTTACTCTAAGTGTTTGGATGATCATGTCATACATGTGCGTCTTGTGTTAGACATTCTTAGGCGTGAGAAGTTGTATGCTAACCTTAAGAAGTGTAGTTTTTGCATGGATAAGGTTCGTTTTCTTGGTTTTGTGGTGTCTAGTCAAGGTATTGAGGTTGATGAGGAAAAGGTAAAGGCTATTAGGGACTGGCTGAAACCTAAGAATGCTAGTGAGGTGAGGAGTTTTCATGGACTTGCTGGTTTCTATAGGAGATTCATTAGAATTTTCAGTGCTATAGCTGCACCTTTGAATGAGTTAGTTAAGAAAAATGTCGGTTTTGTTTGGGGAGATGCACAAGAACATGCATTTAATGAACTTAAGGATAAATTGTGTAATGCACCCTTGCTTGCTTTGCCTAATTTTGATAAAACTTTTGAGATTGAATGTGATGCAAGTGGCATAGGAATTGGAGCTGTTTTGATACAGGATCAAAGGTCGTTGATGTACTTTAGCGAAAAACTAAGTGGAGCGGCTTTGACGTATTCGACATATGATAAGGAGTTATATGCATTGTTTTGAGCTTTGCATACATGGCAGCATTATTTGTGGTCAAAAGAGTTTGTGATACATACTGATCATGAAAGTTTAAAGCAATTGAAAGGTCAAGATAAGCTGAATTGTAGACATGCCAAATGGGTGGAATTCATAGAAACATTTCCATATGTGATTAAATACAAGCGAGGTAAAGAGAATGTAGTGGCTGATGCGTTGTCGCGAAGCTATGTTTTACTTAATTCTCTTAGTGCTAGATTATTGGGTTTTGAGCATATTAAGGAATTATATGTTAGTGATGTGGATTTTGGTGACATATATAATTCGTGTGGAGATGTGGCTGTTTCAAAAGACTTTCATTTGTTTGATGGTTTCTTGTTTAAGAGAAATAGATTGTGTATTCCTAAGTGTACCATGAGAGAGTTGTTAGTTAAGGAAGCACATGGAGGAGGTTTGATGGGTCATTTTGGGGTAAGTAAGACCTATGATGTGTTTATAGAACATTTTTATTGGCCTGGTATGAAACATGATGTGCATAAAGTTTGTGAGCATTGCATAACATGTAGAGAAGCTAAGTCTAGGGTGAAACCACATGGTTTGTACACGCCATTACCTGTTCCTAATGGACCTTGGACTGATTTGTCTATGGATTTTGTGCTTGGATTACCTAAAACTAGGAGAGATCGTGACAGTATATTTGTTGTGGTTGATAGATTTAGTAAAATGGCTCATTTTATACCATGTCATAAAACTGATGATGCTAAATTGATTGCTGATTTATTCTTTAAAGAGGTTGTTCGTTTGTATGGCATACCCAAAAGCATTGTTAGTGACAGAGATGTTAAGTTTTTGAGTCATTTCTGGCGTGTTTTATGGGGAAAATTGGGGACTAAGTTGTTGTTTTCTACTACTTGCCATCCTCAAACCGATGTTCAAACTGAGGTTGTGAATCGAACATTGATTACTTTGCTTAGGGCAGTGATAGAAAAGAATATTAGGATGTGGGAGGATTGTTTACCATTTGTGGAGTTTGCTTATAATAGGGCTGTTCATAGCACTACTAATTGTTCTCCATTTGAAATTGTTTATGGTTTTAATCCGCTTACTCCTTTGGATATTTTGCCATTGCCATCTAATGATTTTGTGAGTGTTGATGCTAGCTCAAAGGCAGATTTTGTGAAGAAGTTACATAAACAGGTTAAGGACAGGACTGAAAGACAAAATGCTAAAGTAGCTTCTCGAGTGAATAAAGGAAGGAAGCCAATGATTTTTCAGCCTGGTGATTGGGTTTGGGTTCATTTTTGCAAAGAACGGTTTCCACACCAAAGAAAGTCCAAGTTAAACCCACGAGGAGATGATGGTCTTTTTCAGATACTTGAAAGGATTAATGACAATGCATATAAAGTGGATTTGCCAGGTGAGTATAATGTAAGTGCTTTGTTTAATGTTGCTGATTTAAGTCCTTTTGATGTAGGTGATGCTTTTGATTCGAGGACGAATCCTTTTGAGGAGAGGGGAAATGTTGTGGAACAACCAACACACCGCAAGGATGAGCAAGAGTTAGGACATGAGGAACAAGTTGAGGAGATCATCAATCCAATTATTCTGCCACAAGGTCCTATAACTAGATCGCGAGCCAAAAAGATTCAGCAAGCACTAATTTGCCATTTGCAAGATTTGGTGAATTTGGCTAACTATGGTTTGCAAGGAATTACAAGCTTGGAGACAAGACCAAAGGAAGTCAATTAAAACTTGCTACAAGTTGAAATTCACGAATGAGGCTTGTAATTAATATGTATTAAGGCCCACTAGTTATGCTTATTTAAAAAGTAAGGGCCCTATTTGTTTTGTATTAAATTAGAACTTTGTTTACTTTATTATTTCTTAAAATTTGATTAGAAAACCAAATGCTACTTAATAACCCTAATTAGGGTTTAGCTATTTATATCTCATTTAGGGTTGTAAGACATGAGTTTTAGTTTTTGACAAATTATTAACCTAAAAGCTGAATTTGCTTTTATCTTTGTGTTCTTGAGTAGAATGCATGCTTAGAAACATTCAAGTAGTTTGATCAACTTTCTTGTGGAGTGTTTCGATTCTAGGGTTTAGGAACTAGTTTGTTTCAAAATCTTACTTTATTACAGGTTTTTCACCATTTGAAATTGTTTATGATTTTAATCTACTTACACCACTTGATCTGTTTCCTTTGCCATTAAATGAAATAACTAACTTAGATGGTGAAAAGAAAGCGGAGTTAATTAAGAGGATACATGAGAAGGTACGAGCTCATCTTGAGAAGAAATATGAATCATTTGCCCAAAATGCAAATAGAAGAAGGAAACATGTGATTTTCCAACCTGTGATTGGGTATGGGTTCATATGAGGAAGGAAAGATTTCCTAAACAAAGGAAATCCAAGTTGGATGCAAGGGGAGATGGCCCATTCCAAGTTTTAGAACGAATCAATGACAATGTGTAACACCCCGATACTCCATATAAGTACTATACATACACTGGGTATACATACAGTAAGTATATAAAGTATAAAGATGTCACTTTTCATTACATTTTCAAAAACCTTTAACAGAATTCAAATCACAATATTTTAATTTAAAGAAGATTTACAAATCATTATATTTATTAACACTTCATTTATACATATACATACCCTCTTGTCAAAAATACATCATAGTTACAAAGTTATACATGTATGCATTACCCTCTAGTTGGTCTCGACAAACTCTTACTCTTCTCGTGGCATAACAAAAGACTTCATATCTTCCACCTAGTCACCTGCGCGATTACACATCCGCGCTAAGCCCGAGAGCTTAGTAGTACAAATAAATATTAAAATATACTTTACAAAAGAATCATACCTCATATTTTTAGCATCATGTTTTATTGTTTTCTTATCCTGTTTTTCCTTTCTTAGTGCATTCTTCATATACTCCCACTAATCTCATAGATTATATATATATACATAAAACATTCACAAAACTATACTTACCATTGCTACCTCATATACATATTACATATTATATTACACTTCCAGAATCATATATCTCCACATAGCTTCTCAAAATCGAATCTCTTTTCAATAACTCATTTATACCATATTATCATTCCATACTTCATAACCTTATATTTCATTACACCATTCAATTAAATCATTATCCACAGTTCAATATTCATAAATCACATTTTCAACAAAGACAATCATTATACCATTCAATTGAATCATTATTTGCAATCCATCATTAATACTCATAATTAGTATGCCAATATACACATTTCACATCATACTTCATAGCATTATTTTGTTCACAATTCACCAATCATAAGTCACATTGCCAACAAAGTCAACCATAGATCTCATTAACCATTTATTTCAACATTTGTATATCATATTGACAATAAAGACAGACTCGGGCCCAACAGACACTAATATGCCATTCAATTTTCAGAGTTAATGCTTTGGTTTTCATTATCACATTTATCATTATCCCAACTAGGCTTCAAGAATTAGGTTCAACCAAGCTTCAAGGGGAACAAAGCATGCTAAGTATCAACCCAACTTGGCTTCAAGAACCAATTCAACCTAGCTTCAAGGGTTGTAACATCTCAATTAGGCTTCAAGGATTTGACCCAACCAAGCTTCAAGGGGAGTAAAACATGTTAAACTTCAACCCAACTTGGCTTCAAGGATCAATCCAACCTAACTTCAAGAGATTGTTACTATCATTAGGCATGCCACCAACAACAAACTCTGAAAATAGAATAACACATTAGTCACACGATTCATTGATTATTTCATCATCAATATCATTTTCAAATCTCATCATCATCTAGGCAAACATGCCTTATTTTTTTTTTCAATTGAATCAACATAACCAATCACAATGGCTTCATATCACATTTGAATTATCATAGCCAATCACAATGGCTTCACATCACATTATGTCTCAACTCATATTATGATATTTCATTATTCAAGTATCTATAACCAATTACCTCATCACCTCATTCACATTATACATATAGCATCATTGCTATAACATTACAAAGTACATTATTCATGTAGCACAATACCACTCACAAGATTTACAATACATAAAACATAACATTGTTCATATGCATCATCATTATAATACACTACATCAATTACATTAACCAAACAAATATATCATTATTCAATCTTATCACTCACATTATTATAATTCATAACATTAGTTTCACATCTCTTTATGTCTCAATTTACCTTAAAGTAATTCATCATAATAAATTGCATTGCACATACCTTTTTGAATGATCCTCTTCTCTTTCACACTATACAAGTCACATTATATTAACAACATAATAAATTTCTTAACATTGTTTTAAATATAAAATCATATAAAATAATACATCTAGGTAAGTTTGTACTTACCTCAATAACACTCCACACACTATCAACACTTTCCTTTTTCCAAGATTCTTCACTTCCCAAATTAGGGCAATTCACTTTATTTCAAACCCTAATCCAAAAATAATACAATCCATCAATTCTAGTACCATTTAATCACTTAATAACTTCTTATTAGACCTTTAAATCACCAAATATCATTCAACATCACACATAGTAGCCCACGGCCGTGGTCAACTCAACCCCCACGGGCGTGGGATACAAACCACTTCTGCCCAAAAGTGTTCATCCTCCCACGGCCATGGCACCAAAAGTCTACAAATGGCCACGGCCATGGCCAACCAAAGCCACGGGCATGGCATCCAGAAGGCTACTGCCTTCGGCCAAAATCTCATTCAAAAGCCTAAAATTCCAACAAACATCAACCACATGAAGATCTATGAAAATAATGAAGCAAACTCAAGCAAAACATCATGTAACACTTCAAAACCCTAAAACAACATCATTCTTATTCTTTCAATTTCAATAATCCATTATTACCCTCACAATTAATCATATTAACATCATCTAACTATCAATTCAACATATATATAACTTTAATCTTTCATTAACATCACCCTCACACACCAATCCTATTAAATCCAACTCAAACAATAGGAATCAAAACAAAGAATTGAATACTTACTTGAATATCTTGTCCAATCTTCAATCTCTTCCTTCAAATCTCTTAAAGCCCTAAAATTTTGATGAAGATCATCACATCTCTCCATCTCTCTCTCTCTCTCTCTCTCTCTCTCTCTCTCTCTCTCGTGCAAGAACCAAAAGAAGAAGAAAGAAAGAAAATATCTTTTCCTTCTTTTTATTTCTTTCCTCTTCTCACGTTAACCACATATATATATATAATAATAATAATAATAATAATCAATTATTTCCAAAAATCCTCCACCACACCTTTCCTTCTCTTGACTTTTCTTTTGACCCACTTATATGTTATATATATTAACATATATACAACATATACATTCCATTAACACAATCATTTCCTTTGCAAAAACATATGTATACCTTCTATTCAAATCCAACAACAAGTGTATTAAAACTTCTAGGGCATACATTTGGATATTACAATTCTCTCCCCCTTAAATAATTTCGTCCTCGAAATTATCAGTACCATAACAATCCATTCTTAACAAAATACTATCTTAACTTCCATATGAAGTTAATTATATACTTAAGTTATTATATCATCAAATCATATAACTTCAACTCTCCTCTTTAGAATCAACCACCTTCTTTAAATTCCATAACTCATCATTCTATACATTTATACATCTTATTACTTCCTTGATCAAACATTCAAAAGATCTTATTATAATTCCTATTAATATCTTTATACAAGAATTAGATCATCATATAATAAACTTATACTTCGTCCAATCTTTATTTTTAATATATATATATTGCTTCTTCATCTCTTTAATATTACTCTCATAGCTTTAACCTTAGAAACCATTGGTTTATATCTGAGCATTAATTATCCCGTCATCACTATCACTGTCTAATTAGACATTTTACAAACCTTAATGGATAACAAGATCCTTATTTTTCACAAATGGAGTTACTTCTTTAGCATGCTTTCGCTTCACTTACGTATTAATACATTACCTTCCAACTTATTTCATACATAATCAATCTTTTTCCTTATTCTCATGATTAATAACTGCTATATTCCATTCATTCATATCCAATCCCACTTTAAATTTTTTTACATCATATACATTATCATGTAAATACTTATACTCTTAACACAATAATACACGTTAAATCTCAATAATGATTCATAATCTTAATCAAATTCAGATCAATTGATCTATCTATCACAATATATCCACGTTCCAATTTCAACCAACACTTAATTAATTTAACTTATCATGAAATTTCACAATTTTCATATATGTATACATATAACTTAATTCCATTAGAACAAACTTATATACAATTCCTGATCTCTTCCGATCCATATTCAGTCAAATTATCATAGTGTAATTCCCACCAATTCTCATAATAATTTATATTATAATTACTATTTATAGTTCATTCATTACATACCATAAACATATTCAGTATAACTTCCAGTTACATTTATAATTTCCTTTTCTCTCTTTATCTTCATAATTATAACCAAATTCTTAACATAAAATGATAAGGTACAACTTTATCCATCATAACTTTTAACTATACTTCTCAAACAAAATTTTCAATCTCACCAAATATGTATTACAATCATGTTATCTAAGATCCCAAAACTATGGATAACACATTAACCAATCACATATACTAAACAAAACACATGGCTTTAAGAAATTAATATTCAAGCCTGAAATTTCCAAATCAATAATATTCTTTTATAATTCTATTCTCAATCAAGAATTATATATATTCCTTCTTTACATTTTTGCTATATCATAAGTTATCACATTCCAACTTTGTTTCAACCAATTTGCACTCGATCATATGATCTTTATCAACTTAATTCATATTTCAACAGTATTACTATATTCATATTCAATCATATGCAGTTTCTGTACAATTTCTATTTGTCACTTCATTTCTAATCCATTCATAATCTCTTATAATATCTAGTTACATAAAACTTTCCACATGTGATTACTTTGGAACTCATATGATTATTAAGTTCAATGCTCACCATAACAATTTCCACTATTCAATATTACTCAAGTCCATTCTATACTTACTTCCTTTATATAATCTATCTAGCTTTACACAGTTCAAGACCTAATCTCTCTTAGGTCCACTAATACCAACAACATCATTTTCTATATCATTAATTCTATAATTATACCATATACATATTCATAAGTCACCTTTATAATATGATTCACACCTTTGTATATATATATATATATATATATCATAATTTCATTCATATTGAATAACTCAATTCACATAACATATACATGTACACACTTAATTATATGCTCTTATTTTCTTTTCCTTTTTCATACGTTCAATACAAATTTAATGTTTATCACTTTCTTTTAAACACTGTCATTCCCATTCTTTCAATATGATGTAAAGTATTTATTCATACAACACACATATATATATTCTAACTATAATAGCATTTTACATCCATCTTAGCCACATTCCCAATATAACATCTCTTTCACTTTCATCTTTAAAAGCATTTAATATATTTCCATATCCATTTTTTTTACCCTTTTCAATATAATGACTTAAAATAGCTCATTTTCATTTACTTATCCATTTCCCTTTTACTTCAAGACAAATTCTCACACTATCAATTACATTACTCAATTCATAATACTTTCATATGCAATATTAATCACTTCATCTAGCTCATGTATTGCATACACATTAAACCATCAATATCCAAATAATCTTTATCCAATGCCACTAAAACTTTAGCTTCTCAACTTACTACTTTACTTAAACTTCAATTTGCCAAACTCATCTTTCTAATATCACTTTAAAACATCTTACCAATATATATCACAAAGCAATATCAAAACATATAATTTCCACAATTATAAAGCTCACTTCAAAAATCTCAAATATCACATATTATCACCATTACCATGAGCTTTCACAATATCCAAGCATCTCACATTTCTAACATTGAATTCACAATATTTGCATTACAATAAAAATACCAACTTATATCCTTACTCAACCAATATCATCTCTTTTTCCTTTAAACAAAACCTTAACTTTACATATCCATTTGTTTACCATTCAACATATATATATATCCCTCACATATATTTACACATGTACATTACATCCAATCATATATACATTGAGCCCAATAACCTTTATACACTTTTCAAATCTAGTTATCACAAATCTCAGTTTCTTGAACCAATGTTGCTCAATCCAATTCTCACTATCAATCTTATCACATGACCTAGTTTTGCACAAGTTTATCAATGCAAGCGTAATCATTCTCAACATTAATAGACAAGTAATTATATAGGTTATAAACATGCAATACTATACGTACATTACATTTTCAACTGATCAACTCAATCTTTGATCACTAACATATTACATCACATTATCACATTAAATTCACAATGTTTGCATTAAAACAACAATGCAAACAACACCGTTATATTTCCTTACATTAACCAATATTTTTATTTTATTTTATTTTAGTTTTCATATCATTTCTTTCTCTAGTTTTTACTTTCAAGTAAAAACCTCATTCAGACATTATCATTCCTCTCATATCATTCAAATTTATCCCACGTCACATAATGCCACATCCGAGACCAACCTAGGTGTTAATGCATATGCATGTATTACCAATTGCATTTCAAAACTCTTCTTTTTAATTCATTTTAAGCGTTTCAAAGCTTTTTCTTTTTAAATCTACTTAGGCCGAGAATCTCGAACCTAACTCTGATACCAAAATAATTGTAACACCCCGATACTCCATATAAGTACTATACATACACTGGGTATACGTACAGTAAGTATATAAAGTATAAAGATGTCACTTTTCATTACATTTTCAAAAACCTTTAACAGAATTCAAATCACAATATTTTAATTTAAAGAAGATTTACAAATCATTATATTTATTAACACTTCATATATACATATACATACCCTCTTGTCAAAAATACATCATAGTTACAAAGTTATACATGTATGCATTACCCTCTAGTTGGTCTCGACAAACTCTTACTCTTCTCGTGGCATAACAAAAGACTTCATATCTTCCACCTAGTCACCTGCGCGATTACACATCCGCGCTAAGCCCGAGAGCTTAGTAGTACAAATAAATATTAAAATATACTTTACAAAAGAATCATACCTCATATTTTTAGCATCATGTTTTATTGTTTTCTTATCCTGTTTTTCCTTTCTTAGTGCATTCTTCATATACTCCCACTAATCTCATAGATTATATATATATACATAAAACATTCACAAAACTATACTTACCATTGCTACCTCATATACATATTACATATTATATTACACTTCCAGAATCATATATCTCCACATAGCTTCTCAAAATCGAATCTCTTTTCAATAACTCATTTATACCATATTATCATTCCATACTTCATAACCTTATATTTCATTACACCATTCAATTAAATCATTATCCACAGTTCAATATTCATAAATTACATTTTCAACAAAGACAATCATTATACCATTCAATTGAATCATTATTTGCAATCCATCATTAATACTCATAATTAGTATGCCAATATACACATTTCACATCATACTTCATAGTATTATTTTGTTCACAATTCACCAATTATAAGTCACATTGCCAACAAAGTCAACCATAGATCTCATTAACCATTTATTTCAACATTTGTATATCATATTGACAATAAAGACAGACTCGGGCCCAATAGACACTAATATGCCATTCAATTTTCAGAGTTAATGCTTTGGTTTTCATTATCACATTTATCATTATCCCAACTAGGCTTCAAGAATTAGGTTCAACCAAGCTTCAAGGGGAACAAAGCATGCTAAGTATCAACCCAACTTGGCTTCAAGAACCAATTCAACCTAGCTTCAAGGGTTGTAACATCTCAATTAGGCTTCAAGGATTTGACCCAACCAAGCTTCAAGGGGAGTAAAACATGTTAAACTTCAACCCAACTTGGCTTCAAGGATCAATCCAACCTAACTTCAAGAGATTGTTACTATCATTAGGCATGCCACCAACAACAAACTCTGAAAATAGAATAACACATTAGTCACACGATTCATTGATTATTTCATCATCAATATCATTTTCAAATCTCATCATCATCTAGGCAAACATGCCTTATTTTTTTTTTCAATTGAATCAACATAACCAATCACAATGGCTTCATATCACATTTGAATTATCATAGCCAATCACAATGGCTTCACATCACATTATGTCTCAACTCATATTATGATATTTCATTATTCAAGTATCTATAACCAATTACCTCATCACCTCATTCACATTATACATATAGCATCATTGCTATAACATTACAAAGTACATTATTCATGTAGCACAATACCACTCACAAGATTTACAATACATAAAACATAACATTGTTCATATGCATCATCATTATAATACACTACATCAATTACATTAACCAAACAAACATATCATTATTCAATCTTATCACTCACATTATTATAATTCATAACATTAGTTTCACATCTCTTTATGTCTCAATTTACCTTAAAGTAATTCATCATAATAAATTGCATTGCACATACCTTTTTGAATGATCCTCTTCTCTTTCACACTATACAAGTCACATTATATTAACAACATAATAAATTTCTTAACATTGTTTTAAATATAAAATCATATAAAAGAATACATCTAGGTAAGTTTGTACTTACCTCCATAACACTCCACACACTATCAACACTTTCCTTTTTCCAAGATTCTTCACTTCCCAAATTAGGGCAATTCACTTTATTTCAAACCCTAATCCAAAAATAATACAATCCATCAATTCTAGTACCATTTAATCACTTAATAACTTCTTATTAGACCTTTAAATCACCAAATATCATTCAACATCACACATAGTAGCCCACGGCCGTGGTCAACTCAACCCCCACGGGCGTGGGATACAAACCACTTCTGCCCAAAAGTGTTCATCCTCCCACGGCCATGGCACCAAAAGTCTACAAATGGCCACGGCCATGGCCAACCAAAGCCACGGGCGTGGCATCCAGAAGGCTACTGCCTTCGGCCAAAATCTCATTCAAAAGCCTAAAATTCCAACAAACATCAACCACATGAAGATCTATGAAAATAATGAAGCAAACTCAAGCAAAACATCATGTAACACTTCAAAACCCTAAAACAACATCATTCTTATTCTTTCAATTTCAATAATCCATTATTACCCTCACAATTAATCATATTAACATCATCTAACTATCAATTCAACATATCTATAACTTTAATCTTTCATTAACATCACCATCACACACCAATCCTATTAAATCCAACTCAAACAATAGGAATCAAAACAAAGAATTGAATACTTACTTGAATATCTTGTCCAATCTTCAATCTCTTCCTTCAAATCTCTTAAAGCCCTAAAATTTTGATGAAGATCATCACATCTCTCCATCTCTCTCTCTCTCTCTCTCGTGCAAGAACCAAAAGAAGAAGAAAAAGAAGAAGAAAGAAAGAAAATATCTTTTCCTTCTTTTCATTTCTTTCCTCTTCTCACGTTAACCACATATATATATATAATAATAATAATAATAATAATAATAATAATAATAATAATCAATTATTTCTAAAAATCCTCCACCACACCTTTCCTTCTCTTGACTTTTCTTTTGACCCACTTATATGTTATATATATTAACATATATACAACATATTAACATATATACAACATATACATTCCATTAACACAATCATTTCCTTTGCAAAAACATATGTATACCTTCTATTCAAATCCAACAACAAGTGTATTAAAACTTCTAGGGCATACATTGGGATATTACACAATGCCTACAAAATTGATCTACCAGGTGAGTATAATGTTTCTTCAACTTTCAATGTTAGTGATCTTTCTCCTTTTGATGTAGGTTTAGATTTGAGGACAAACCTTTTTGAGCAAGGAGGGAATGATGAGGAAACTATAAGCAAGCTTGATGAATCTACACATGGCAGCAAATATGTTGATGATATCATTATGCCAAGTGGACCAATCACAAGATCACAATCAAAGAGACTCCAACACTTCATTCAAAGGTGGATTAATGAAGAGGGAGACCAACTTGTAGTGAATATGATGGGTCATGAAGAGGAAGACAGAAACTCACCAACAAGCATGAAGAATCTGCCCATAAGTATGGTGATGGGCATTAGCACAAATTTGGAATATAATATTGATGTGGTTTTAACACGGACCCTTAGCAACGATGGCAGCAAACCTAACGTATAACAATGGTAGAGAACTCCTTGAAACTTGATAATCACCTCCTAAGGAACCCAACGCCTATAAAGAGACGCGAACTCACTATGATTGAAGGATTTAGTTGGTAAGAAGAAGGAAAATGCCACAACTCTTATTGATAAGTAAACCTAATTCTTGATGCAGAGAAAGAATTAAAGAATCCACTCTAATCTCTCTCACATGAAAATTCACAAGAAGAACTTGTAGAAGAATTCAAAATTTTTTATTAATTGTTGTATATGAAATTCGGCCTAATAGTGCCCTTAAATAAGGGTTACAAAATTCCTAATTGCATATGGAAAATTAAGACTAAAACATTCCTAATTGCATAAGGAAAAACATTCCTAATTGCATAAGGAAAACATTCCTAATCCACTAAGGAAAATATAAAGTATGGAAACAAAATCCTAATCCACTAAGGAAAATATAAAGTATGGAAACAAAATCCTAATCCACTAAGGAAAATATAAAGTATGGAAACAACCAAACTAATCATAAGAAACACCCCATACTATTTGGGCTGTCCATGGGCCTTAAATTACTTCCCAAGGCTTTATATGAACCCCCATCGACCTTTCTTGCACGTTGGACCTCTTTAGCTAGCCTTTAGCTTCCACACTAAGCATCATAATCAGCTTTGGTGTGCCTTCTTCAAGCTCTATCTCCATCTTCTTGAATGATAATTCTTGAAGTTCTTTGGAAATCTCTTTTTGAATATGCAAAGCCATGCTAGCTTGATATCTCTTTGCCTTGCTCCTAGTGATTGGTCCACTTGCTAGCTTCAATGGATCCTTTCTTGCATCATTCTCCCCCTCTTCAAAAAGATTTGTCCTCAAATCTGCATCATCAAAAGGAGAAAGATCACTTACATTGAAAGTAGCACTAATATTATACGTACCTAGTAAGTCGATCTTGTAGGCATTGTCTTTAATCTTCTCCATCACTTGGAATGGGCCATCTCCCCTTGCTTGCAACTTGTTCTTCCTTTGGTTAGGAAATCTCTCTTTTCGAAAATGCACCCAAAGCCAATCTCCTACTTGAAACTTAATCTCACGTCTCCCTCTATTTGCAGAATCAGCATATCTCTTGTTCCTTTTCTCAATATTCGCCCTTGCTTTCTCATGCATCTCTTTCACCAATTTAGCTTTCTTCTCACCATCTAAACTAACAAGCTCATGAGAAGGTAAAGAATTAAGATCCAAAATTGTTAGTGGGAAGCTCAAAAGGTGAATATCCTGTAGAAGAATAAATAGCACAATTATAAGCAAACTCAATAAATGGCAAACAATCTTCCCAAGAACTCAAATTCTTACCCACTAAAGCTCTCAACATGGTACCTAAAGTTCTATTTACTACTTCTGTTTGTCCATCCGTTTGGGGATGACAAATGGTGCAAAATAACAACTTGATACCTAACTTTCCCCAAAGCACACGCCAAAAGTGAGACAAAAACTTGGTGTCTCTATCAGAAACTATGGATTTTGGTATTCCATGAATTCGAACCACCTCCCTAAAGAAGAGTTCGGCCACTAAACTAGCATCATCACTCTTATGACATGGGATAAAGTGTGCCATCTTACTAAACCTATCAACAACCACAAATATGCTATCTCTCCCCCTCTTAGTCCTTGGTAATCCTAAAACAAAGTCCATACTAATGTCCATCCAAGAAGAACTAGGAACGGGTAATGGCATATACAAACCATGAGGCATAGATTTAGACTTAGCTTGCCTACAAGCCAAACAAGCCTTACAAATCCGAATTACATCCCTTTTCATATTTGGCCAATAAAAGTGTTCATTCAGCATGTCTAAAGTCTTATCAACTCCAAATGCCCCATCAAACCCCCACAATGTGATTCTAATACTAGCAAATCTCTCATAGAACATCTAGGCATGCATAATTTCGAACCCTTAAACAAAAACCCATCATGTCTATAGAAAGAATTAAAAGCATCATAAACATTGCCGAAATCAGAATCACCAACATATAAGTCCTTTATACATTCAAATCCGAGCAATTTAGTACTCAAATAAAGCGTACCTCCTTGAAAGTGCATCTGCCACTACATTGTCTTTACCTTGCTTGTATTTGATCACATAAGGAAACTTCTCAATCCTCACAACCCATTTTGCATGTCTTTTATTCAACTTGCCTTGCCCTCCCAAATGCTTCAATGATTCATGGTCCGAATGGATCACGAATTCCTTAGGCAGCAAATAATGCTCCCATACTTCCAATGCTCTCACCAAAGCATATAGCTTCTTGTCATAAGTTGAATAATTAAGCTTTGCTCCATTAAGCTATTCACTAAAGTATGCAATGGGCTTCTTCTCTTGCATCAAAACAGCTCTAATACCTACACCAGAAGCATCACATTCAATTTTAAAAGTATAATCAAAGTTAGGTAAAGCCGAAATGGGTGTAGTAGAAAGCTTCTCTTTCAAAGCATCAAATGCTTCTTGTTGCTCCTTGCCCCAAACGAATCCCACTTCTTTCTTGATTATGCTTGATGCGGAACCCTATGGCAATGAAGGCCTCAAACCCCAACGCACGCTTCGATATAGGAATCCAAGAACAAGGATAAACCACCCTCTATAGCACCCAATACTTAGTGAAGCAAGAACACTAATGATGGAAGGATTTGGAAGGACGGATCAGAAGAACGCCACAATCGAAATTGATAAGTTAGTCTGATTCATGATGCAATCAATGAAAGAAGCAAAATCTCTCACTCTCTCAAAGATGGCCGAAATTTGCATAAGAGCAATCTGAATATAATTTGTCAAAAAGGTTCTCTTACAAGAAAAATAAGGCCCTATTTATAGAAAAACAAATTAAAATTCGTAACTATCCTAACCCTAGTGGAAAAAGGAAAATTACAAAGTCAAAATCCTTGTCAAATAAGGAAAATATCATCCTAACCAACTAAGGAAAGAAGGAAATCAAAATCCTTGTCAAATAAGGAAAATATCATCCTAACCAACTAAGGAAAGAAGGAAACCACATCCCATGTGCATGGGTGTGAACACAGCCCATGTGCATGAAAGAATAGGCTGCCCATGTGACAAAAGTGGTCCCAAAAACCTAATTTCATCCAAGGCCCATGTGCTTGCATGTGGCCTGCCTTCCTTACTCCTTTCTTGCTCCTCTAGCCCATTTTTAAAGCCTTATCTTCCATATAGATATTCAGCATCACAATCAGCCTTTGTTGGTCTTCCAGCTCCATACTGTACTTATTTATTGCTAATTCAATCACCTCCCTTGTAACAAAGTCTTGAACATGCAATCCAAGAGTGACGCCATACTTCCTTGCTTTATTCCTTGTCAATGGTCCTTGTTGTAGCACCAAAGGATCCTTGCCATGCTAGTTTACATCATTCTCCCCTTCTTTAAAAAGATTTGTCCTCAAATCTGCATCATTATAAGGAGATAAATCAGTCACATTAAAAGTAGCACTAACACCATACTCACCAGGCAAGTCGATATTGTATGCATTGTCATTGATTTTCTCCAATACTTGGAATGGACCATCACCACGTGCATGAAGCTTACTCTTCCTTTGATTTGGAAACCTCTCCTTTTGGAAGTGTACCCAAACCCAATCGCCAAGAGCAAATGCCATTTTCTTTCATCCCTTATTTGCCCTATCAGCATATGACTTGTTCTTTTTCTCTATATTTGCTCGAACCTTTTCATGCAAAGACTTTACCAAATTAGCCTTCTTCTCACCATCTAAACTAGCAAGCTCATGTAAAGGCAAAGGAACAAGATCAAGTACAGTTAGTGGATTAAAACCATAAACAATCCTGTAGAAGAATGAATTGAACGATTATAAGCAAATTCAATGAAATGTAAACAATCTTCCCAAGTGACCAAATTCTTCCCCACTAAAGCTCTCAACAACGTACCAAGTGTACGATTCACTACTTCAGTTTGCCCATCTGTTTGTGGATGATAAGTAGTAGAAAACAAAAGCTTAGTTCCTAATCTACTCCATAAAACACGCCAAAAATGGTACAAAAACTTAGTATCTCTATCAGAAACAATTGTCCTAGGCACCCCATGTAAACGAACAACATCTCTAAAGAACAAATCAGCCACAACTTTGGCATCATCAGCTTTGTGACATGGAATAAAATGTGCCATCTTACTAAACCTATCAATAACCACAAAAATGCTATCTCTACCTTTCCTAGTCCTAGGCAAACCAAGCACAAAATCCATACTAATATCAACCCAAGGTGAACTAGGTACAGGTAATGGCATATAAAGACCATGAAGCATAGACTTAGATTTCGCCTGTCTACATGCAATACAAGCATAACATAATCTCCCAACATCTTTACGCATAGACGGCCAATAAAAATGCTCAAACAGAATATCATAAGTCTTAGACACACCAAAATGCCCCATCAAACCATCACAATGAGATTCCAAAACAAGCAAATTACACATGGAACATCTAGGCACACATAGTTTACTTCCCTTAAACAAATAACCATCCTGCCTAAAAAATGAATTAAAAGCTCCTTGTTCACATGAGACATAAACATTGCCAAAATCAATAGCACCAATATATAAGTCCTTAATATACTCATAACCAAGCAATTTAGAACTCAAAACAGACAGCAATGTATATCTCCTAGACAACGCATCAGCAACAACATTATCTTTACCTTGCTTATACTTAATGACATAAGGAAATTTCTCAATTTGTTCAATCCACTTACCATGTCTTTTGTTCAACTTACCTTGGCCCTTCAAATGCTTGAGGGATTCATGGTCAGTGTGAATAATGAACTCCTTTGGCAGCAAATAATGCTCCCACACATCCAATGCCCTTACCAAAGCATGCAACACCTTGTCATAGGTAGAATAATTCAGTTGCGCACCATTGAGCTTCTCACTAAAATATGCTATTGGCTTCTTTTCTTGCATCAAAACAGCCCCAATACCTATACCTAAAGCATCACATTCAATCTCAAAAATAGAATCAAAGTTAGGTAAAGCTAAAACAGGCACAGTAGTGAGTTTTTCTTTCAAACTTTCAAACGATCGTTGTTGCTGTTCACCCCATTGAAATTCAACTTCCTTCTTGACAATACTTGTGAGTGGTGCGGCGATGGTAGAAAAATCCTTCACGAATCTCCTATAAAAACTCGCCAGCTCATGAAAGCTCCTCACTTCCGTCACACTCTTAGGAACAGGCCATTCCCTTATAGCTTTCACTTTCTCTTCATCAACTTCCAATCCCTGCGCACTAACAACAAAACCAAGAAAACAAGCCTATCCATGCAAAATGCGCACTTCTTAAGCTTTGCATATAAGTTCTCTTTTCTCAAAACTTCTAAAACCAACCTAACATGTTCTATATGCTCTTCCTCAGTCTTACTATAGATCAAAATATCATCAAAATAAACAACTACAAATCTGCCCAAATAAGCCCTCAAAACATGGTTCATCAACCTCATAAAAGTACTAGGTGCATTAGACAACCCAAAAGGCATTACCAACCACTCATACAACCCATATTTTGTTTTAAAAGCTGTTTTCCATTCATCCCCAGGTTTCATACGAATTTGATGATATCCACTCATAAGATCAATTTTAGTAAAATACCTTGCACCATGTAATTCATCCAACATGTCATCAAGATGCGGTATAGGATGCCGATACTTCACGGTGATCTTATTTACAGCCCTACAATCAACACACATTCTCCACGTGCCATCTTTCTTTGGAACCAACAAAACAGGAATGGCACACGGACTTAAACTCTCTCGAATCAACCCTTTCTCCAACAACTCTTCCACTTGTCTCTGCATCTCCTTGGTCTCCATCGAATTACTTCGATATGCTGGTCTATTCGGAATGGTAGAACCAGGTATGAAGTCAATTTGATGTTCGATTCCTCTTAATGGTGGCAAACCACTAGGCAACTCCTCCGGAAACACATCTTGGAAATCCTGCAATAAAGACACAAAGCTAGAAGGCAAATGTTCAAGTGAAACATCAATGTTAGCAAACAAAGTTTCCTTGTATCTAATGAGTAACACAGGCTGCCCAACATTTAATTCTCTCGCTCTTGCATAAAAAGTTTGTTTTGCCTTCCCTTCTTTCTTGTTTTCTCTCACCAATGGGCCATTAATTTGATTAGTTTCTTTTCTGGCCTCTTTTCCCATTTTCTTCTCACTTTCACTCACCTTATCATGTTCTCTTGCACTCCCCTTGTTTTTGGAAGAAACAGCCCCAACCACTACTTTGGCCGAATCTTGCTTTGCTTTCTCAAGCATCTTTCGATGATCTTCATAAACCTCCAAGGGTGATAATGGAACAAGATTAACCAGCTTTCCCTCATAGGTAAACGTGTACCTATTTGAATGCCCATCATGTTGTGCTTTCCTATCAAATTGCCAAGATCTTCCCAATAACATATGGCCTGCTTGCATAGGAACTACATCACACAACACTTCATCTTTATACCAGCCTATAGAGAATGGTATTCTCACTTGTTTAGTAACCTTCACCTCTCCACTATCATTAAACCATTGTAGTCTATATGGATTGGGATGTTTTAAACAAGTCAATTTCAGTTTCTCCACCATGGTCTCACTTGCGGCATTAGTACAACTACCGCTGTCAATGATGAGCATACAAACCTTACCATCAACTAAACATCTAGAATAAAATATGTTATCTCGTTGCTCAAGGCCCTCTTCCTTCACCTGCATATTCAAAGCACGCCTAGCAACTAACATTTCACCATGTTCAGCCATCAACACATTTTCAACTTGCTCACTACACTCATCATCATCATCATACATGTCATTCACATCATTATCAACATCACTATGATCAGAATCAGAAATTATACCCCCATCATCAGTAGCAATCATAACTCTCCTATTTGGACATTCAGAAGCAATATGCCCATTCCCTAAACATTTGAAACATTTAATATCTCTACTAGGAGTAGTATTAGAAGTACCTGATTGCTGCCTATTTGGACCACCATTCGTCCCTTTTCCACTTGTAGGTGGAGGATTGTTCCTTTGGAAGGAATTCTTGAAATCTCCACTTCTTGAGGACGAATTGCTACTAGTGTTTTGAGGTCCTCTGTAGGTCGAACTACTTCCACCCATATTCTGAAATTTACTAGAACCAGACTTGGTGTAATTCTTGCTCTTTAGTCTCCTTTCTATCTTCATGGCCTTTTCAACCAACTCTCCCATGGAATTGTAATCATACATTTCTAGCTCACTTGCTATGTTTGAATTTAGACCCCCAAGGAATCTAGACATCAACCTCTACTCATCCTCTTCAATATCAGCTCTTGCCATGATCATCTCCATCTCCTTGTGGTATTCTTCAACACTCTTACCACCTTGGATCAGCCTTGCCAACCTATTATACAAATCCCTATAGTAATGAGAAGGGACAAACCTTGTTCTCATTAAGTCTTTCAAAGTCTCCCAATCAGGTACGGCTCTCAATCCCTTTCCTCTTCTATTAGATTTGAGTTGATCCCACCAGAATGTAGCATATCCTTTAAATTCCACGGCTGCAATGTGGGACTTCTTCTCTTCTGAATAATTATGGCATTCAAAAATCTGCTCCACCTTTCTCTCCCATTCAATGTACTCTTCAGCATTGTTTCTCCCTTCAAAGGAAGGTACCTTCATCTTTATGGAAGTAAGGTCATTGTCATTTGCTGGGTTATTTTCACCAACCTCTTCATTACCTCTAGGTGCTCTACGATCTCCTTCACCGATTCTTAGTAGAACCCTTTGTGGTAACCTCACTTGAGCTGCTGGTTGCTGCTCTCTTTCTCTCATCATTAGATTCATGCTCTCTTGTAGAGTAGCCATCATTCTTGCCATCTCATTCATCCTTTCATTACTTTGCTGCATATATGTCTCAAAATTGCTAGAACCTTCTTGGACATTTTCCTCCCCATCTTGCACGTTCTGGTTTCTCCCACTGCTCATGATCACAAACACAAACTCACAAAGAAAAGATTAGTAATAAACAAAATTCACTCAAAGTGTTTCGGTCTTACCTCACCTTTGCTGATTCTTCGATTGCACTTCAGAATCGAGGCTCACAAATCAATCTGCCAAGCACGTTCAAGGAAGTTAGAAACCTAATTCCTAGACACCTAGAAAAGAAACTCGAGGATTTGGAGGCGACACAAGGAAATTTGTGTCACACGATTATCATAAACCAGAGTGTTGGAACAAGCAAATAACACTCCAGCAACGTAACGGAATCCAAAAAAAGAAACGGTAGCTCAATCAAGAATTAGAAACAAAGAGGTAAAAATATGACAATTCTGGCCAAGATGTATCAAAACCAACCCACCTTTAGCAAGCTGATTTATGGACCTATTGATTCTACCCAAGAAAGCTAGTGTCAAGTCTTCCTAAACTAAAGAGAATTTCGAATTCCCATTTGCAATGGCAGCCCCCACAATTGAATGAGTGAATTTAAATGAGTGAGCAGTAGATTTCACACCCATGTGTGAATGGAAATTTTTGTGGCCTAAAAATTTTGATTGCTTCTAACCCACTTCAAAACCAACCTCGGAACCTTTAATTACTAAGAAACAGAAAAATTTTTGTTGGAGCTTTGTATTTTTTTTTATTAGGGATAGATCACTATCTCTAGATCACCCCCCCCCCCCCCCCCCCAAAAAAAATACTAAACGAATATCAAGAAATAGAAGCTTAAACAGCAAACGAATTATTGCAAGCTCAAACGGAAAGATCCGTATACTTTAAAAATTGAAAAAGAATTGACTATGGTGAAGTAGGTGAAAATGATTTGGGACTATGATGAAAAGGGAACACAAATGAATTGGGGTATGGGGAAAGAAGAAATTTCGAATAGAATAAAAGAACCCTAAAAAAAATGAATTGAACAAATGAAGACTCTAACGGAAATAAAAACAAGCCTTAGAAAGACAGATAGATAAAGATTTACCCGTAATTGGCTCTGATACCAAATGACGCGGAACCCTAAGGCAATGAAGGCCTCAAACCCCAACGCACACTTCGATATAGGAATCCAAGAACAAGGATAAACCACCCTCTATAGCACCCAATGCTTAGTGAAGCAAGAACACTAATGACGGAAGGATTTGGAAGGACGGATCAGAAGAACGCCACAATCAAAATTGATAAGTTAGTCTGATTCGTGATGCAATCAATGAAAGAAGCAAAATCTCTCACTCTCTCAAAGATTGCCGAAATTTGCATAAGAGCAATCTGAATATAATTTGTCAAAAAGGTTCTCTTACAAGAAAAATAAGGCCCTATTTATAGAAAAACAAATTAAAATTCATAACTATCCTAACCCTAGTGGAAAAAGGAAAATTACAAAGTCAAAATCCTTGTCAAATAAGGAAAATATCATCCTAACCAACTAAGGAAAGAAGGAAATCAAAATCCTGTCAAATAAGGAAAATATCATCCTAACCAACTAAGGAAAGAAGGAAATCAAAATCCTTGTTAAATAAGGAAAATATCATCCTAACCAACTAAGGAAAGAAGGAAACCACATCCCATGTGCATGGGTGTGAACACAGCCCATGTGCATGAAAGAATAGGCTGCCCATGTGACAAAAGTGGTCCCAAAAACCTAATTTCGTCCAAGGCCCATGTGCTTGCATGTGGCCTGCCTTCCTTACTCCTTTCTTGCTCCTCTAGCCCATTTTTAAAGCCTTATCTTCCATATAGACATTCAGCATCACAATCAGCCTTTGTTGGTCTTCCAGCTCTATACTGCACTTGTTTATTGCTAATTCAGTCACCTCCCTTGTAACAAAGTCTTGAACATGCAATCCAAGAGTGACGCCATACTTCCTTGCTTTATTCCTTGTCAATGGTCCTTGTTGTAGCACCAAAGGATCCTTGCCATGCTGGTTTACAACAATGCTAGTCAAGGGGGTTGCCAATGTAGAGAAATTAGGGACAAATCTCCTATAGAAGCTTGCCAATCTGTGAAAACTCCTCACTTCTGTCACACTTGAAGGATTCGACCACTCTTGGATAGCTTTCACCTTCTCTTGATCAACTTCAATTCCCTGCATACTTACAACAAAACCAAGAAAAACAACCCTATCTAGACAAAAAGAACACTTCTTAAGCTTAGCATAAAGGTTTTGCTCCCTAAGGATTTCAAGCACTTTCCTAACATGTTCAACATATTCTTCCTCAGTTTTGCTATAAATCAGAATATCATCAAAGTAAACTACCACAAACTTACCTAAATAAGCTCTCAAAACATGGTTCATTAATCTCATGAAAGTACTAGGTGCATTAGATAAACCAAAAAGGCATAACTAACCATTCATACAAACCATATTTCGTTTTGAAGGCAGTCTTCCATTCATCTCCCGGCTTCATGCGAATTTGATGATAACCACTCATAAGATCAATCTTTGTGAAATATTTCGCCCCATGCAATTCATCCAACATGTCATCAAGTCTAGGATCCAACATGTCTATACTTCACAGTAATCTTGTTCACAGCCCTACAATCAACACACATCCTCCAAGAACCATCTTTCTTAGATACTAATAAGATTGGAATGTCATAAGGACTAAGGCTCTCGCGAACCAAGCCTTTCTCCAAAAGTTCTTCAACTTGTCTTTGCATCTCTTTTGTCTCTATAGGATTGCTCCTATATGCTGGCCGGTTTGGAATTGTAGAACCGGGTATGAAATCAATTTGATGTTCAATCCCTCTTAATGGCGGCAAACCACTAGGAAGGTCTTCAGGAAACACATCCTTAAAATCCTGCAACAAAGACACAAAACTAGAAGGTAAAGAATCAAGAGATTCTTCACTGTCAGCAAGTAACAATTCTTTGTACATAATAATGAGTACGTGCTTCCCTACAACTATCTCTCTTGCTCTTGCATAAAAAATATGTTTTGCTTTTTCTCCTTGCTTATTTTCTCTCACCAATGGGCCATTTATTTATTTGCTTATTTTCTTTTGACTCTTGGCCTCTTTTCCCTTTCTGCACTCACTCACTTTATTATTTTCTCTCTCCCTACCCATAGAATTACCCTTGGGTGTTGAAGAAACATCATTTGCCGAATTTGAACCCCTTTGGTTCATGTTGGCCGAAACTTCTTTCTCCCTCTCTAGCATCCTCTTCTGATCTTTATACACCTCTTGAGGTGATAATGGTGCTAGAACAACCTTCTTTCCTTCATAAGTAAAGGTATACTTATTAGAAAATCCATCATGTTGTGCCCTTCTATCATGCTGCCATGGTCTTCCTAATAGCAAATGTCCAGCTT
This sequence comes from Garcia nutans, assembly GCA_947685225.1. Classification (NCBI taxonomy): domain Eukaryota; kingdom Viridiplantae; phylum Streptophyta; class Magnoliopsida; order Malpighiales; family Euphorbiaceae; genus Garcia; species Garcia nutans. The sequence continues at coordinate 6,757,627 of CANTUV010000057.1, forward strand.
GCATTGGCACTACATCACACAAAACCTCATCTTTATACCACCCAGTGGAGAATGGTACCTTGACTTGCTTCAACACTTTTACTTCCCCAGCGTCATTGAACCATTGCAACTTGTAAGGATTAGGATGTTTAAAACAAGTTAACCCCAATTTATCCACCATTGTAGTACTAGCAGCATTGGTACAACTTTCACCATCAATGATAAGTGTACAAACCTTACCATTCACCAAACACCTAGAGTGGAAAAGATTCTCCCTTTGATCCAAGCCTTCTTCCTTGACTTTAATATTCAAGGCTCTTCTAGTAAAAAGCATCTCTCCATGTTCAGCATTCAAGACTTGATTCTCCCAAGCCTCTTCATCATATTCGGCCCTATCACCACATTCGGCCTCCTCGTCTTCTTCATGTTCAAATTCTGATTCAATTTCCCCTTCATGGGTAGCAATCATCACCCTCTTATTCGGACATTGAGAAGCAATGTGTCCACTTCCCAAACACTTGTAGCATTTAATTTCCCTACTTGGAGTAGGTCTAGAAGGTGTTTCCTTAGCTGTTTTTGCATCCCCATCATTCAGCTTCTTCAAATTAGGATTGTAGGAAGAATTCTTTTGGAAAGAACCCTTGTAATCCCCTTTGTTGGAACCTCCACTCGAACTTGAACCCTTGAAGTTTGAAAAATTTCCACTAGCTTTAGAGTAGCCAGTTTTCGAAATAGCTTCATTCTTCAATCTTCTCTCTATCTTCATGGCCTTTTGAACTAACTCTTCCATTGTGTTGAATTCATACATCTCCAATTCATTGGCTATGTTCAAATTCAATCCCCCAAGAAATCGTGACATCTTCTTGTCTTCATCTTTATCAATATTTGCCCTAGCCATGATCATCTCCATCTCTTTGTGGTACTCTTCCACACTTCTTTCACCTTGAACTAGTCTTGCTAGTCGATTGTACAAATCCCGAATGTAGTGAGATGGTACAAATCGGCTCCTCATTAGTTCTTTCAAGGTTGACCATTCAGGAATAGGCCTCGTACCTTTCCCTCTTCTATTAGCTTTCAATTGATCCCACCAAAAGGTAACATACCCCTTGAACTCTACGGCTGCCAAAACTGATTTCTTCTCTTCGGTGTAGTTATGGCATTCGAAAATCTGCTCAACTTTCCTCTCCCATTCTATGAACTCTTCTGCATTGTTCTTCCCTTCAAAGGAAGGAATCTTCATCTTGATAGAAGTAAGGTCACCATCAATGGTAGGTTGATTTCCACCTTCATCTTCATCTTCTACCCTTTCGGCTGCTTCTAGGGCTTCAAGATTTCCTTGTCCTTCTCTCCTAAGCACTCTTCTAGCTCGCATTATGTGATTTGGATGTGCGGCTGGCTGCCCTTGTTGCACTTGCTGAATTTGTTGTGCTTGTCCTGCTGCATTCTCTTGCAATCTAGTATCCATCATCTCCATTCGACCAAGCATTGCTGCCAAAGTCTTATTAAGCCTAGCCAAGCTTTCGGCCATAGCTCCTTCTTTGCTAGTCTCTTCTCCTTTTCCAGCCATGTTAACAAACAAACAAACTCAAAGAAACAAGATTAGTAATAATCGAAATTCACTCAAGTGTTTAGAATTACCTCACTTTTCTTGTCTTCCTTGATTGCACTTCAGAACCAAGCTCACCAACCAACAATTGTCAAGTCGTTCAAGAAACTAGAACCTAAATCCTAGAACTAGATAGAAAACAAGAAAAGTATCCGGAGGCAATGCAAGGTGATTTGCACTACACGATATAAAACCAAGTATCGACACAAGCAAATGATACTTAGCAATGTAATGGAATTAAAAGCTAGATAAAGAAATCAGAAATAATGAAGACAATAAACAAGACAAATTTGGATATAATGAATCAAAAACAGCTCACACTTGGCAAGCTGCTTTATGGACCTAATCAATTCTACCCAAAACGCTAGCTTCTAGACTCTAATTCCCACCTATAACACTCAAATAACATGAATATTAAGGTCTGATTTTCGAATTCCAACAGCCCCTCAAAAGGTGAAATTTTTCGCCCAAAAATTTTATTACTTATCACCCACCTAGATATGATCCTTAGCACCCAAATAGCAAGAATATCAAACAATTTTTGTTGAGGTGGTTTTGTACTCTTTTTTTTTTTGCTTCCTCTCACTATATCCTTGATTCATGACTTAATTTACTCCCAAGGACTTTTCAAAATCTGGACTTAATTCGCAACCCCAGATTCACTCAAGACCAAATTGAAATCAAACTTGAACACAAACTCTAGCTTTTGCTTTCTTTCAAGAACCCTAATTCTTGGTTTCGAAATTCTCCAAGAATCCTTTCCTAGGTTTAGTTTTCACCCTAAGAATACCCTCCTTCAATTCGGCATTGATCAGAATTGATATATGACTTTTTTTTTCTAAAATTAGAGACTAGACTCTCTAAGAACCCTAAAACGCAAAAATTTAAAAGACCTAAATTAACAAACCCTAGAAAGACAAAGTAGATAAAAATTACCTTGTAGCAAGGCTCTGATACCAAATGACGCGGACCCTTAGCAACGATGGCAGCAAACCCAACATATAACAATGGTAGAGAACTCCTTGAAACTTGATAATCACCTCCTATAATGTATAACAACTCTTTTCAATGAGAGTTAGTGGGGATGTGGAAGAGCTATAATAACAGTCATTTAGGTTTCTTCTACCTCACTTTGGCTATAAATACCAATGCCAACCTAATTTGTAAAAGACCATTGATGAATGATAATCTGAATTTGCTCTCTGTGAGTGTTTTTACTTAAGTTCTTCCATGAACTTTGAACTTATCAAACTAATTTGGTTTGTGGCATTCTCTAACCAAAAAAAATCTTGTGTTTAATTCTTAACTTATCATATCATATCTGGTTTGTGGCATTGTGGGTTGAATTCAAGGGCTAGTTTCATTGGTAAACAATAACATTTGGAACTAGTTTTTCCCTAACTTCACTTGAGTTCCTTGGGTTTTGGAATCATCTTGACTGGAGGGTGTTTTCTTACATTCCATATGTATCATAACTTAATAGTTATTGGGGTATATGGTTGCTAAGATGATTATTTCCTATCATTTGGTAACAGAACAAAGCTCAAGTTGAGGTCTGCTTATCTTTGTATTTATTTTTTTTTTGTTCAAGTTTAACATCTTCATCTTAATTTTTCTTTATTTGTGTTGAATCTTCTTGTTTTAATTCTGACCTGTTAAGTATTCTTTGATTTAAGTTCATACCTCTTTGTGTTGACATAACAAGTTTTGTTGTTTCTTCTCTTATTGTTACTTTCTTGTGTTAATCTTAAAATTTCTGCACTTTTGTTAATATCATAAAAAAGAAAGAAAGAAACGAAAATTAAAAAAAAATCAGAATTGCAAAAGTGTGTAATTCTAGTTCTTAAAGTTTCAGAATTGTTTGAGGCTAAGAGACCTAAATTTCAGCACTTAGATTTGTTTCCTTGTATTTAGCTACTTTAAGTTTGGCCTTACCTAAAATCTTATTCTAGACCAGCCCTTTTTAATCCATTGAATTGCCATAATCTACTTTGGTTTGTTTAGGTGATTAGTTCATTTATGAACCCAAAGCAAAAGCAAGAGAGGTAAAAGGCAAGAGTGATAAGACCAGCATCGAGAAAAGCCAAATTTTTATGTGAAACATGAGTGGTGTGAATCAAATCTTTGAGTGAAACACATGAGGGAGTATCTTGTGAGGCTATTTTAAATTTTCTTCTTGTGAGGCTGTTTTAATCTTAATGATAGTAAATCATAATCTTAGCAACCATATACCCCAATACCTATTAAGTTATGATACATATGGAATGCACAAAAACACCCTCCAGTCAAGATGATTCCAAAACCCAAGGAAATGCCATAGTGAAGTTAGGAAAAAACTAGTTCCAATTGTTATTGTTTACACAAGATCTGATCTGATATGATTTGATAAGTTAAGAATTAAACACACATTTGTACTCTTAACTTATCAAAAATGCTAAGAATTAAACACTCAAATGACAACTGATCACACCCCAAACTAAATGCACTCATTTGTAACTCCCAAATGACAACTGATCAAAAACTAAAACTTCAACAAGAATAAAATTCTAACTTTGATATGTTGATTTCACAAAGCAAATAAAATAAACTCAAATTAATAAATAACATAAAATGACAGCCCAAGATCCATGCTCACTTAATCAAGGCTGAATGGCCCTTTATTCTTCAATGGGGTGGATTGATTCAGACAATGTGTGATGAGGAAACTATAAGCAAGCTTGATGAATCTACACAAGGCAACAAATATGTTGATGATATCATTATGCCAAGTAAACCAATCACAAGATCACAATTAAAGAAACTCCAGCAACTTCATTCAAAGGTGGATTAATGAAGAGAGAGACCAACTTGTACTGAAATATGATGGATCATGAAGAGGAAGTCAGAAACTCACCAAGAAGCTTGAAGAATCTGCCCATAAGTATAGTGATGGGCATTAGCACGAATTTGGAATATAATATTGATGTAGTTTAGTGCTAGTGTGACTAGACACATGTGAACCAACACCAAATGCATGTAGAATCTGCCCATTAATGTTGTCAGAACTATGGGCAGTAATTTAGAGTATATTATTGATGTGGATGAACAATTAATGCTATTGTGACTAGATACATGTAAACCTAGACTTTTAAGCCATTAGTGCTTCTTTTCCAACTATATAGGGATGGGGAAAAGAACTTAAGAGGGTGACTACGAATTTCCAGATTGTTGAATGTAATTGCTGTGTTTTCAAGTTTGAGAGGTTTTCTTCTTATTCTTGTTGCATGAAGAATTGGTTCTAACTTATCAAGTCTGACTTGTGGCATTTAAATCAATTCATTTCTTCATCCCAATCACCCAAGTTCTCAATTACAGGTTAGTTGTGGGTTTGATAGGGAGGATTTATTTTTGAGTTATAAGATTCTATGCTAGATTTTTATGTGGGGTTCTAGATGTAATATTTGATCCATGGGTTCCACATCATTTGGTATCAGAGCTTTGGCTTGAAGTTAAATCTCTAGGTATCTTTTATGTTTTAATTACCCAAAAGAAAAAAAAAGAACCAGATTCAGTTTCTGTCTCTTCATTTTCTGTTCTAGTTGCACCTTGTTCTTGTTCTTCAAATCTGTGGATTTTTGTTTATCTTTTCAATTTCTATCCTTGTTTACTGAAAGTTCAAAAAAAGAAGAAGGAAAAGATCAAAAGAAAAAAAAAGAATGAGATTCAACTTCCTCAAGATAAAAACAAATCGTACTTGTTTCTGTCCAATATTTTTCTACACAAGTTTTTGAGATTTTTTGCATATTTATACCATTAACAGCTTCCTACCTTATTATATTTGATCAAATTATATCGGCTCCTCATTATGCATCCATTTAGCATTTAAAATCTGATATTAGGGCATATCTTGCATTGGGAATAGATTTAGATTGCATATTCAGATTACTCATTGGAGTGATTTGAATTCTATTTTTTTTTAGTATCCAGAATTGTTTTTCTTTGTATTCTTAGTTTCATTCTTTCATATACCTCTTGTTACTTGTATGCATTAAGTAGCTAATTCTCAATCATAGTTACTTTGGTTTGATTAACACAAATACTTTTGCTTCTTGTGTTAACTTTCAGTTCTTGTTGTTTAAAATTAAATTTCTTCTAGAATTGCTAAATTCATTTTGTTCATTAGGTTCCTTGTAGAGTCTTTAAAACAAAACTTGTTTTACTTGATTTAAGTGGAATTCAGTTCTGAAAATTCAACTTGATAAAAAAAGAATTGAGAGATAAAAAGGACCAAGTTTTGAGTGAAATACAAGAGGAGTGATAATCTGATCTTGAGTGAAACACGTAAGGGAGTGAGGTGAGGAAATTTTCTTTACTAACATTTTCTTGTAGGTTCTTCTTACACCATGTCAAATTCTGGAAGTGAAAAATGTGATATGACCATAAATGACATAGCCTTCATGTTAGAGGCAATGCAAAGGAGATTTGAAATGTTTGATTTGGCCATAAACAACATGAGAGGTGATGTAGACAGCATAATGCGAAGGCAACAGAATGATACTAATCAAAGGGGGCAGAATATAGGGAGAGGAAACATGATGAATGATGATGAGGTAGAAAGGGAAGATGATGAAGAAAGTGAGGAATCAATTGCTCATAGAAGACCTCAACAAAGGGACGGTAACATATCTTCCATAAAAATGAAGATACCATCATTCAAGGGGAGAAATGATGCTGAAGCTTACCTTGAATGGGAAAGAAAAGTTGAGTTGGTGTTTGATTGTCATAATTATAGTGAGATAAAGAAAGTTAAAATTGCAGCAGTTGAATTCACAGATTATGCACTAATTTGGTGGGATCAATTGATGATTTCCAAGAGGAGAAATGGAGAAAGAACAATCACTACTTGGGCTGAAATGAAAACTGTGATGAGAAAGAGATATGTACCATCTTACTACTATAGGGAGCTTCACCAAAAATTACAGCGGTTAACTCAAGGATCCATGTCAGTGGAGGATTACCATAAAGAGATGGAGATGATCATGAGTAGAAGTAATATAGAGGAAGATCCAAAAATCACTATGGCTCGATTTTTGAGTGGGCTGAATAGAGAGATTGCTAACATAATTGAATTGCATCATTATGTGGAGCTTGAAGAGAAGCAACTGAAACTCAAGGGAGCAGCAAAGGGATTTTCTAATTCCAGCTCTAGTTTCACTTCAAAATAGCCAAAGAAAGATGATAATCCTAAAGGGAAGGAGGCTGCCTGGAAAGGAAAGGAAAAACAAGTTCTAGCTGACCCTAAAGGTAACTCTAAAACATCTAACTCTAATCAAAAGCATAGTACCATTAAATGCTTTAGGTGTTTAGGAGTAGGGCATATAGCATCTCAATGTCCAAATAAGAAAATCATGTTGATACGAGATAATGGTGAAATTGATAGTGCTAGTGAACATGAAAGTGATGATGATAATGATAGCATGCCACCATTAGAGGAAATTGAACATATTATTGAATATCCTGCCCATGGTGAATCTTTGGTTATTAGAAGAGCTTTAAACATGCAAATTAAAGATGAAGAAAGTAATCAAAGAGAGAACATTTTCCATACTCGTTGCATTGTGAATGGAAAAGTGTGCAGCATAATCATTGTTGGGGGGTAGTTGTGCAAATGTTGCTAGTACTGATTTTGTTGGGGTTAGCATGTACAAAACACCCTAGCCCTTACAAGCTGCAATGGTTGAATGATTGTGGAGAGGTGAGGGTAACAAAGCAGGTTCTGTTTTCTTTTGAAATTGGGAGATACAAAGATGAAGTTTGCTGTGATGTTGTGCCTATGCATGCTAGTCATATCCTTCTTGGTCGTCCATGGCAGTTTGATAGAAAAACTTTTCATGATGGCTTTAAGAATCATTATTTTTTCAGCTTAAATTGTTTAAATTTCACTCTTGCTCCATTGTCACCAAAACAAGTGTATGAAGATCAAGTGAAGATTTTGAGATCATTTGAAAAGAATTCTGGTGATGAGAGTAAAACAAATAAAAATGGAGTACAAGAGGCCAAGTGTGAGAAAAAGAATGATAAAAATGACCCATTGGTGAGAGAAAAAGAGAAAGGGGGAGAAAATAAAAGAGACTGTTTCTATTCAAAAGAAAAAGAGTTAAGGAGTGCTTTTTGTGAGAAAAGAAGTCTGGTTGTACTTAGGTACAAAGATACTTTGATTTCTACATCTGACCTTGATAACCCTTTGCCTAGTTGTTTTAGTTCTCTTTTACAGGAATTTGGAGATTTCTTTCCAGAAGATGTACCTAAAGGTTTACCACCTTTAAGAGGGATTGAGCATCAAATTGACTTCATTCTGGGCTCAATAATTCCTAACCGACCAGCTTATAGAAGTAATCCATAGGAAACCAAGGAACTTCAAAGGCAACTGGAGGAGTTGCTAGCAAAGGAACATGTGATTTTCCAACCTGGTGATTGGGTATGGGTTCATATGAGGAAGGAAAGATTTCCTAAACGAAGGAAATGCAAGTTGGATGCAAGAGGAGATGGCCCATTCCAAGTTTTAGAACGAATCAATGACAATGCCTACAAAATCGATCTACCAGGTGAGTATAATATTTCTGCAACTTTCAATGTTAGTGATCTTTCTCCTTTTTATGTAGGTTCAGATTTGAGGACAAATCTTTTTGAGCAAGGAGAGAATGATGAGGAAACTATAAGCAAGCTTGATGAATCTACACAAGGCAACAAATATGTTGATGATATCATTATGCCAAGTGAACCAATCACAAGATCACAATTAAAGAAACTCCAGCAACTTCATTCAAAGGTGGATTAATGAAGAGAGAGACCAACTTGTACTGAAATATGATGGATCATGAAGAGGAAGTCAGAAACTCACCAAGAAGCTTGAAGAATCTGCCCATAAGTATAGTGATGGGCATTAGCACGAATTTGGATTATAATATTGATGTAGTTTAGTGCTAGTGTGACTAGACACATGTGAACCAACCCAAATGCATGTAGAATCTGCCCATCAATGTTGTCAGAATTATGGGCAGTAATTTAGAGTATATTATTGATGTGGATGAACAATTAATGCTATTGTGACTAGATACATGTAAACCTAGACTTTTAAGCCATTAGTTCTTCTTTTCCAACTATATAGGGATGGGGAAAAGAACTTAAGAGGGTGACTACGAATTTCTAGATTGTTGAATGTAATTGCCGTGTTTTCAAGTTTGAGAGGTTTTCTTCTTATTCTTGTTTCATGAAGAATTGGTTCTAACTCATCAAGTCTGACTTGTGGCATTTAAATCAATTCATTTCTTCATCCCAATCAACCAAGTTCTCCATTACAGGTTAGTTGTGGGTTTGGTAGGGAGGATTTGTTTTTGAGTTCTAAGATTCTATGCTATATGTGTATGTGGAGTTCTAGATGTAATATTTGATCCATGGGTTCAGCATCAATGTGAGTTACACTATTGTCTTCATATTTGAACATGCTTGGATCATGTTTACAATCATTGACTTTTGTTCCTCCCATAATAAGTTAGCTGCAACACATTGAGCTTGTTTCTTTCAAATATCTTCAATTAAGCAAGTTAATGTTTCCATCATCTTTTTGGCTCTAGCCCTTGTTATTGGGCCTCCATGAATGGCTAAAGGGTCTTTCTTTGCATTTTTATCATTAGCCGAATGGACTCGAGCTTGTTAGTCCTCATCAGAGATTGCCAACATAGTTGAATTACATCATTATGTGGAGCTTGAAGATATGGTACACATGGCCATGAATGTGGAGAAGCAACTGAAACTAAAGGGAGCAGCAAAGGGATTTTCTAATTCCAGATCTAGTTTCACTTCAAAGTGGCCAAAGAAAGATGATAATCCTCAAGGGAAGGAGGCTGCTTGGAAAGGAAAGGAAAAGCAAGTTCCAGCCAACCTTAAAGGTAACTAAAACATCTAACTCTAATCAAAAGCATAGTACCATTAAATATTTTAGGTGTTTAGGAGTAGGGAATATAGCATCTCAATGTCCAAATAAGAAAATCATGCTGATAAGAGATAATGGTGAAATTAATAGTGCTAGTGAACATAAAAGTGATGATGATGATAATGATAGCATGCCACCATTAGAGGAAATTGAACATATCATTGAGTATCCTCCACATGGTGAATCTTTGGTTATTAGAAGAGCCTTAAACATGCAAATTAAAGATGAAGAAAGTAATCAAAGAGAGAACATTTTCCATACTCATTGCATTGTGAATGGAAAAGTGTGCAGCATGATCATTGATGGGGTAGTTGTGCAAATGTTGCTAGTACTGATTTTGCAGATAAATTAGGGTTAACATGCACAAAACATCCCAGTCCCTACAAGCTGCAATGGTTGAATGATTGTGGAGAGGTGAAGGTAACAAAGCAGGTTATGTTCTCTTTTGCAATTGGGCAATATAAAGATGAAGTTTATTGTGATGTTGTGCGTATGCATGCTATCCATATTCTTCTTGGTCATCCATGGCAGTTTGATATAAAGGCTTTGCATGATGGCTTTAAAAATCATTATTCTTTCAGCCTAAACGGTTTAAATTTCACTCTTGCTCCATTGTCACCTAAACAAGTGTATGAAGATCAGTTGAAGATGTTGAGATCACTTGAAAGGAATTCTGGTGGTGAGGGTAAAACAACTAAAAATGGGATACAAGAGGCCAAGAGTGAGAAAAAGAATGATAAAAATGGCCCATTAAGGAGTGATTTTTGTGAGAAAAGAAGTCTGATTGTACTTAGGTACAAAGAGACCTTGATTTCTACATCTAACCTTGACAATCCTTTGCCTAGTTGTATTATTTCTCTTTTACAGGAATTTGGAGATGTCTTTCCAGAAGATGTGCCTAAATGTTTACCACCTTTAAGAGGATTGAGCATCAAATTGACTTCATTCCAGGCTCAATAATTCCTAACTGACTAGCTTATAGAAGCAATCCAGAGGAAACCAAGGAGCTTCAAAGGACGTGCGTGAAAGTCTTAGTCCATATGTTGTCCAGTTTTATTAGTTTCAAAGAAGGATGGATCATGGAGAATGTGTGTGGACTGCCGAGCAATCAATAAAATCACGGTGAAGTATAGACATCCAATTCCTAGACTTGATGATATGCTTGATGAGTTGAGTGGTTCTTGCATTTTTACTAAGATTGATTTGAAAAGTGGTTACCATCAAATTAGGATGAAAGAAGGAGATGAGTGGAAAACTGCTTTTAAAATAAAATATGGTCTTTATGAGTGGTTAGTTATGCCATTTGGTTTATTTAATGCCCCTAGTACATTTATGAGATTAATGAGCCATGTTTTGCAGCATATCTTGGTAAATTTATTGTGTATTTTGATGACATGCTCATTTATAGAAAATTAGTAGATGAGCATATAGAACATATTAGGACTGTTCTTGATGTTTTGAGAAAGGAAAATTTGTATGCCAGCTTGAAAAGTGCATGTTTTGTAGTGATAAAATCATATTCTTAGGTTTTATGGTTAGTGCACAAGGAATTGATGTTGATGATAAAAAGGTAAAAGGCAATAAGAGATTGGCCAGCACCTAAAACCATGAGTGAGGTTGATACGAACCAGCCACGAGGTAAGGATCCATTGGTGCTTCCAAATGGGCCATTGACTAGGAGCAGAGCTAAGAAGTTTGGAGCAGCTATGGGATTGCATATTCAAGATCAAATTTCAAAGGAAGTGACTGAAATGGCAATGGAAAAGTGCACAATAGAGCTTGAAGAAGGCACACCAAGTTGATTATGATGCTTAGTGTGGAAGCTAAAGGCTAGCTAAAGAGGTCCAACGTGCAAGAAAGGTCCAACGTGCAAGAAAGGTCCATGGGGGTTCATATAAAGCCTTGGGAAGTAATTTAAGACCATTGGACAGCCCAAATAGTGTGGGGCGTGTTCTTATGTTGAAGGGATTTAGTTTGGTTGTTTCCATACTTTATATTTTCCTTAGTGGATTAGGATTTTGTTTCCATACTTTATATTTTCCTTAGTGGATTAGGATTTTGTTTCCATACTTTATATTTTCCTTAATGGGTTAGGATTTTGACTTTGTAGCTTTCCTTTTCCCATTAGAATTAGGGTTTCGGATTTATATGTGCTTTTTAGTATAAATAGGGCCTTATTTTTCTTGTAAGGGGACTTTTGAGATATTATTATTAAAAATTTTCGAATTCTTCTACAAGTTCTTCTTGTGAATTTTCGTGTGTGAGAGATTAGAGTGGATTCTTTAATTCTTTCTTTGCATCAAGAATTAGGTTTACTTATCAACGAGAGTTGTGGCGTTTTCCTTCTTCTTACCAACTAAATCCTTCAATCATAGTGAGTTCGCGTCTCTTTATAGGCGTTGGGTTCCTTAGGAGGTGATTATCAATTTTCAAGGAGTTCTCTACCATTGTTATACGTTGGGTTTGCTGCCATCGTTGCTTAGGGTCCGCGTCATTTGGTATCAGAGCCTTGCTACAAGGTAATTGTTATCTACTTTGTCTTTCTAGGGTTTGTTAATTTAGGTCTTTTAAGTTTCTGCATTTTAGGGTTCTTAGAGAGTCTAGTCTTTAATTTTCAAAAAAAAGGAGTTTGATTGAAATTCGAAACCTAGGCCTTGCATCTGAATTGGATTCGAAACCAAGATTAGGGTTCTTGAAAGAAAGCAAAAGCTAGAGTTTTGTTCAAATTTGATTTCAATTTGATTTTGAGTGAATATGGGGTTGCGAATTAAGTCCAGATTTCGAAAAGTTCTTGGGAGTAAATTAAGTCCCGAATCAAGTGGATAGTGAGAGGAAGCAAAAAAAAAAAGAGTACAAAACCATCTCAACAAAAATTGTTTGATATTCTTGCTATTTGGGTGCTAAGGATCAGATCTAGGTGGGTCAGAAGTAATAAAATTTTTTTTGGACGAAAAATTTCACCTTTTGAGGGGCTTTTGGAATTCGAAAATCAGACCTTAATATTCATATTATTTGAGTGTTATAGGTGGGAATTAGAGTCTAGAAGCTAGCATTTTGGATAGAATTGATTAGGTCCATAAAGCAGCTTGCCAAGTGTGGGTTGTTTTTGATTCATTATATCCAAATTGGTCTTGTTTATTGTCTTCATTATTTCTGATTTCTTTATCTAGCTTTTAATTCCATTACATTGCTAAGTATCATTTGCTTGTGTCGATACTTGGTTTTATATCGTGTAGTGAAATTACCTTGCATTGCCTCCGGATACTTGTCTTGTTTTCTATCTAGTTCTAGGATTTAGGTTCTAGTTTCTTGAACGACTTGACAATTGTTGGTTGGTGAGCTTGGTTCTGAAGTGCAATCAAGGAAGACAAGAAAAGTGAGGTAATTATAAACACTTGAGTGAATTTCGATTATTACTAATCTTGTTTCTTTGAGTTTGTTTATTTGTTAACATGGCTGGAAAAGGAGAAGAGACTAGCAAAGAAGGAGCTATGGCCGAAAGCTTGGCTAGGCTTAATGAGACTTTGGCAGCAATGCTTGGTCGAATGGAGATGATGGATACTAGATTGCAAGAGAATGCAGCACGGCGAGCACAACAAATGCAACAAGTGCAAAAAATTCAGCAAGTGCAACAAGGGCAGCCAGCCGCACATCCAAATCCCATAATGCGAGCTAGAAGAGTGCTTAGAAGAGAAGGGCAAGGAAATCTTGAAGCCCTAGAAGCAGCCGAAAGGGTAGAAGATGAAGATGAAGGTGGAAATCAACCTACCACTGATGGTGACCTTACTTCCATCAAGATGAAGATTCCTTCCTTTGAAGGGAAGAACAATGCAGAAGAGTTCAATGAATGGGAGAGGAAAGTTGAGCAGATTTTCGAATGCCATAACTACACCGAAGAGAAGAAATCAGTTTTGGCAGCCGTAGAGTTCAAAGGGTATGCTACCTTTTGGTGGGATCAATTGAAAGCTAATAGAAGAGGGAAAGGTATGAGGCCTATTCCTGAATGGTCAACCTTGAAAGAACTAATGAGAAGCTGATTTGTACCATCTCACTACATTCGGGATTTGTACAATCGACTAGCAAGACTAGTTCAAGGTGGAAGAAGTGTGGAAGAGTACCACAAAGAGATGGAGATGATCATGGGTAGGGCAAATATTGATGAAGATGAAGACAAGAAGATGTCACAATTTCTTGGGGGATTGAATTTGAACATAGCCAATGAATTGGAGATGTATGAATTCAACACAATGGAAGAGTTAGTTCAAAAGGCCATGAAGATAGAGAGAAAATTGAAGAATAAAGCTATTTCGAAAACTGGCTACTCTAAAGCTAGTGGAAAATTTTCAAACTTCAAGGGTTCAAGTTCGAGTGGAGGTTCCTACAAAGGGGATTACAAGGGTTCTTTCCAAAAGAATTCTTCCTACAATCCTAATTTCAAGAAGCCGAATGATGGGGATGTAAAAACAGCCAAGGAAACACCTTCTAGACCTACTCCAAGTAGGGAAATTAAATGCTACAAGTGTTTGGGAAGTGGACACATTGCTTCTCAATGTCCGAATAAGAGGGTGATGATTGCTACCCATGAAGGGGAAATTGAATCAGAATCTGAACATGAAGAAGAAGAGGAGGCCGAATGTGGTGATAGGGCCGAATATGATGAAGAGGCTTGGGAGAATCAAGTCTTGAATGCTGAACATGGAGAGATGCTTGTTACTAGAAGAGCCTTGAATATTCAAGTCAAGGAAGAAGGCTTGGATCAAAGGGAGAATCTTTTCCACTCTAGGTGTTTGGTGAATGGTAAGGTTTGTACACTTATCATTGATGGTGAAAGTTGTACCAATGCTGCTAGTACTACAATGGTGGATAAATTGGGGTTAGCTTGTTTTAAACATCCCAATCCTTAGAAGTTGCAATGGTTCAATGACGCTGGGGAAGTAAAAGTGTTGAAGCAAGTCAAGGTACCATTCTCCATTGGGTGGTATAAAGATGAGGTTTTGTGTGATGTAGTGCCAATGCAAGTTGGACATTTGCTATTAGGAAGACCATGGCAGCATGATAGAAGGGCACAACATGATGGCTTTTCTAATAAGTATACCTTTACTTATGAAGGAAAGAAGGTTGTTCTAGCACCATTATCACCTCAAGAGGTGTATGAAGATCAAAAGAGGATGCTAGAGAGGGAGAAAGAAGTTTCGGCCAACATGAACCAAGGCGGTTCAAATTCGGCCAATGATGTTTCTTCAACACCCAAGGGTAATTCTAAGGGTAGGGAGAGAGAAAATAATAAAGTGAGTGAGTGCAGAAAGGGAAAAGAGGCCTAGAGTCAAAAGAAAGTAAGCAAACAAATAAATGGCCCATTGGTGAGATAAAATAAGCAATTAGAAAAAGCAAAACATACTTTTTATGCAAGAGCAAGAGAGATAGATGTAGGGCAGCCTGTACTCATTATTATGTATAAAGAATTGTTACTTGCTGACAGTGAAGAATCTCTTTAGTCTTTACCTTCTAGTTTTGTGTCTTTGTTGCAGGATTTTAAGGATGTGTTTCTTGAAGACCTTCCTAGTGGTTTGCCGCCATTAAGAGGGATTGAACATCAAATTGACTTCATACCCGGTTCTACAATTCCAAACCGGCCAACATATAGGAGCAATCCTATGGAGACAAAAGAGATGCAAAGACAAGTTGAAGAGCTTTTGGAGAAAGGCTTGGTTCGCGAGAGCCTTAGTCCTTGTGCCATTCCAGTCTTATTAGTACCCAAGAAAGATGGTTCTTGGAGGATGTGTGTTGATTGTAGGGCTGTGAAAAAGATTACTGTGAAGTATAGACATCTCATTCCTAGACTTGATGACATGTTGGACGAATTGCATGGGGCGAATATTTCACAAAGATTGATCTTATGAGTGGTTATCATCAAATTCGCATGAAGCCTGGAGATGAATGGAAGACTGCCTTCAAAACAAAATATGGTTTGTATTAATGGTTAGTTATGCCTTTTGGTTTATCTAATGCACCTAGTACTTTCATGAGATTAATGAACCATGTTTTGAGAGCTTATTTAGGTAAGTTTGTGGTAGTTTAATTTGATGATATTCTGATTTATAGCAAAACTGAGGAAGAACATGTTGAACATGTTAGGAAAGTGATTGAAATCCTTAGGGAGCAAAACCTTTATGCTAAGCTTAAGAAGAGTTCTTTTTGTCTAGATAGGGTTGTTTTTCTTGGTTTTGTTGTAAGTATGCAGGGAATTGAAGTTGATCAAGAGAAGGTGAAAGCTATCCAAGAGTGGCCGAATCCTTCAAGTGTGACAGAAGTGAGGAGTTTTCACGGATTGGCAAGCATCTATAGGAGATTTGTTCCTAATTTCTCTACATTGGCAGCCCCCTTGACTAGCATAATCAAGAAAGAAGTGGGATTCGTTTGGGGCAAGGAGCAACAAGAAGCATTTGATTTTCGTGTGAGAGAGATTAGAGTGGATTCTTTAATTCTTTCTTTGCATCAAGAATTAGGTTTACTTATCAACGAGAGTTGTGGCGTTTTCCTTCTTCTTACCAACTAAATCCTTCAATCATAGTGAGTTCATGTCTCTTTATAGGCGTTGGGTTCCTTAGGAAGTGATTATCAAGTTTCAAGGAGTTCTCTACCATTGTTATATGTTGGGTTGGCTGCCATCGTTGCTAAGGGTCCGTGTCAGAGGTAAGAAGTTTTCATGGTTTGGCTAGTTTCTATAGAAGGTTTGTTAAAGGTTTTAGTTCCATTGCTGCACCAATAAATGAATTGGTAAAAAAAGATGTAAAGTTTATTTGGACTGAAATTCATGAAAAGGCATTCAATTTGTTGAAAGAAAGGATAACTGCCGCTCCAAGCTTTACCATATTTTGATAAGACCTTTGAGTTAGAGTGTGATGCTTCAAGTGTGGGCATAGGTGCTATTTTGATGCAAGAAGGGAAACCAATTTGCATTTTTTAGTGAGAAGCTTCATGGTGCACAATTAAATTATTCCACTTATGACAAGGAGTTGTATGCTTTGGTAAGAGCTTTACAAGTGTGGCAACATTACTTATTGCCTAAAGAGTTTGTTATTCATACAGATCATGAACAGATCATGAATCATTAAAGCATCTGTAGGGACAAACCAAGCTAAACCGAAGACATGGAAAGTGGATAGAGTTCATTGAGCCATTTTCATATGTGATAAAGTATAAGCATAGCAAAGACAATGTAGTAGCAGATGCACTTTCAAGAAGGTATTCCTTAACTCAACTCTTAGTTCTAAGTTATTAGGCTTTGAGCAAATTAAGATATGTATGCCAATGATGTTGACTTTGCAAATATTTATAAAGCATGTGAGCATTATGCATTTTAGAAGTTTTATAGGCATGATGGGTACTTGTTTAAGGATGGAAGATTATGCATGCCTAGTTGCTCATTAAGGGAATTGCTTGTGCGTGAGGCACATAGTGGAGGACTCATGGGACATTTTGGGATATTTAAGACTTTAGACATTTTACATTAACATTTCTATTGGCCAAACATGAGAAAAGATGTTGAAAGAATTTGTGCCAAGTTTATTACATGTAAACAAGCAAAATCTAAGTCTTTACCTCATGGGCTGTATACTCCTTTACCTATCCCTAATCCACCTTGGATTGACATACCTATGGACTTTGTTTTTGGGCTGCCTAGGACTAGAAAAGGGAAAGATAGCATATTTGTTATTGTTGATAGATTCAGCAAAATGGCTCATTTCATTGCATGCCACAAAACTGATGATGTAACAAATATTGCTAATCTTTGGGGAAGTAGTTCATTTGCATGGCATTCCTAAAACAATTGTAAGTGATAGAGATGTGAAGTTCTTGAGTCATTTTTGGCATGTTTTGCGAAATAAGTTAGGTACTAAATTGTTGTTCTCTACAACTTGTCATCCACAAACCGATGGACAAACAAAAGTGGTAAATAGAACTTTAGGATCTTTGTTACGTGCTATTGTGGGTAAGAATTTGAAAACTTGAGAAGATTGTTTGCTATTAGTTGAGTTTGCATATAATAGAAGCATACATTCTTCTACAAGTTATTCACCTTTTGAAATTATTTATGGTTTTAATCCGCTTACACCACTTGATATGTTTCCTTTGCCATTAAATGATATAACTAACTTGGATGGTGAAAGGAAAGCGGAGTTGGTTAAGAAGATACATGAGAAGGCACGAGTTCATCTTGAGAAGAAATATGAATCATTTGCCCATAATGCAAATAGAAGAAGGAAGCATGTGGTTTTCCAACCTGGTGATTGGGTATGGGTTCATATGAGGAAGGAAAGGTTTCCTAAACAAAGGAAATCCAAGTTGGATGCAAGGGGAGATGGGCCATTTCAAGTTTTAGAATGAATTAATGACAATGCCTACAAAATTGATCTACCAGTCGAGTATAATGTTTCTGCAACTTTCAATGTTAGTGATCTTTCTCCTTTTGATGTAGGTTCAGATTTGAGGATAAATCTTTTTGTCAACGAGGGAATGATAAGAAAACTATAAGCAGGCTTGATGAATCTATGCAACGCAGCAAATATGTTGATGATATCATTATGCCAAGAGGACCAATCACAAGATCACAATCAAAGAAACTCCAGCATGTGTTCCAACACTTTATTCAAAGGTGGATTAATGAAGAGGGAGATCAACTTGTATTGAATATGAAGAATCATGAAGAGGAAGTCAGAAACTCACCAAAAAGCATGAAGAATCTGCCCATAAATATGTTGATGGGCATTAGCACTAATTTACAATATAATATTGATGTGGTTTAGTGCTAGTGTGACTAGACACATGTGAACCAACACCAAAGAGCATATAGAATCTGCCCATCAATATTATCAGAATTATGGGCCCTAAGTTAGAATATAATATCGATGTGGATGAATAATTAATGCTAGTGTGACTAGATACATGTGAGCCTAGATTTCTAAGCCATTAATTCTTCATTTCCAGCTATATAGAGAGGGGTAGAAAGGACTAAAGGGGAGATACAAATTTCTAGATTATGTTGATTGTAATTTATGTGTTTTCAAGTTTGAAAGGTTTTCTTCTTATTCTTGTTGCATGAAGAATTGGTTCTAACTTATCAAGTCTGACTTGTGAAATTTTAAATCAATTCATTTACTTCATCCCAATAACCCAAGTTCTCAAATACAGGTTAGTTGTGGGTTTGGTAGGGAGGATTTATTTTTGAGTTCTAAGATTCTTTGCTATATGTATATGTGTTGTTCTAGATGTAATATTTGATCCATGGGTTCTGCATCAGCTGAACTGAGTTTGTCTTTTAGCAAGTTAAAAGCATCATCTTGTTCTTTCCCCATTTGAAACCCATATTCTTTTTAATGCATTCAGTTAAAGGTGCAGCAATTATAGAAAAATTCCTAATGAATTTCCTATAAAAGCTAGCAAGACCATGAAAACTCCTAACAACATGCACACTAGTAGGTTTCGGCCAATCTCTAATTACTTTTACTTTTTCTTGATCAACATGAATTCCCTTGTCATTAACAATCTATTCAAGAAAAGTAATTTCATTAGTGAAAAAAGTGCATTTCTTAAGATTAGCATATAACTTTTCTTGCCTTAACACATCAAAATCAGCCTTTAAATGTGTTACATGCTCATCTAAAGATTTGCTATACACAAGAATATCATCAAAATAAACCACCACAAACTTTCTAATGAAAGAACGCAAAACATGATTCATTAATCGCATAAAAGTACTTGGTGCATTAGTTAAGCCAAAGCGCATTACAAACCATTCATACAAACCATGTTTAGTTTTGAAAGCAGTTTTTCATTTATCACCTTCACACATTCTAATTTGATGATATCCATATTTTAAATCAATTTTAGAAAAAATACAAGAACCATGCAATTCATTCAACATATCATCTAGCCTAGGAATAGGATGTCTATACTTCACCATTATTTTGTTGATGGCTCAAAAATCAACACACATCCTCCATGAGCCATCCTTTTTAGGCACCAATAATACAGGAATCACAAATGGACTCATGATTTCACGCACATACCCCTTCTCCATAAGTTCACTCACTTGCCTTTAGATTTCCTTGGTCTCCTCAGGGTTGCATCTATAAGCTGCCCTATTTGGTATGCTTGCACCAGGAATGAAATCAATTTTATGTTCAATTCCTCGAATTGGTGACAAACCCCTAGGCACATCTTCAGGAAAGAGATCTTCATGTTCCTGCAATAAATCAACAATAACACTAGGCAAACTCTTGTCAAGCTCAGTAGATATAATCAAAACATCCTTGTACATAAGTACAAGTATAAGCTGTCTCATGGCTAGTGTTTTCCTCACATCACTCGTTTTTGATAAAACACTCATTTTTCTTTCATTCATTCCTCCCTTATTTTCTCTCCCCTTGTGTTTCACATTGCTCTCATTCTTACCACTCATCTCACCTTTTTCTTTTTTCTCTCTTTCTTGCTCCCTCCCCAAAGTTTCAACCAATGAAAATTCAAGTTTTTCATATTGCTCTTTTATTCTCATTTGGTCTTAAAAAATGGTCTTTGGAGACAAAGGTCCAAGTTGGTATTTCTGTCTATTCACAATCAAAGAATATCGGTTCTTAAACCCATCATGTATGACCCTTCGATCATATTGCCATGGTCTCCCCAACAACATGTGACCAGCATACATAGGAACCACATCACACAACACCTCATCTTTATATCTACTAATGGAGAAAGAAAACAATACTTGCTTATTCACCTTCACAACACCACTATCATTCAACCATTGTAACTTGTACGGTTTTGGAATTTTAGTAGTAGGTAATTTCAGTTTTTCCACAAGCAAAGTGCTAGCCAGGCATGTACAACTACCACTGTCCACAATCATATTACACAACTTGTTAGCAATCAAACAATGAGTATGAAACAGATTTTCATGTTGTTGTTCATCATGTTTACTTTACAAACTAAGTGTACGTTATACAACTAACACATCTCCTGATGTGGAACCCCAGCCTATAAAGAGACTAAAATGCCAACACACAATTGATATGGAACAAGAAGAAGAGCAAAATTCCCAAACCTATTGAACCCCCAAATGACTAGTGCAATTGGAAACGCAAATAATTGGTTGATTTAAGAAGATTAAGAATAGAAATTTGCTAAGTTGTAAAGATCTTGATGAAATTCAATTCTTGTTGCAATAGAGAATTAAACAAGTAGTCTTGAAGCTGCCTCCAAAAAAAAAATATCCCAAACCCTAGCCAATAGCCCCTTTTATAGGGATTTTACAGTAAAAAGAAGAAACCCTAAAAATACTTGTATGGGCCAAAGTAAATAAGGAGACCAGTTGGGCCTAACTTAGGCTGAACTTAACAAACTTAGACCCAACAATTTAAATCCAAATAACTAAAACCAAAAAGGTGTAAAACACTAAAATATAAATTAAACTCGTACAAAATGGCCCACGTCTCAAAAAGGACCCAAAACAAGCCCAAATGCACTCAACTTTAATGCAAGTCTTCTAGCCCAATTTTGTTGACATATTTGGGCTCTTTAAAACTTCCATATATGGATTTTCCATATTTAGACAGCCCATAATCAACATATTTTTGCACAAAAACTTGAGGTTGCTCATTGAGTCTCTTAGCTCAAGATCTTGATGCGGAACCCATGGATCAAATATTACATCTAGAACCCCACATACACGTCTAGCATAAAATCTTAGAACTCAAAAACAAATCATCCCTACCAAACCCACAACTAACCTGTAATTGAGAACTTGGGTGATTGGGATGAAGAAATGAATTGATTTAAATGCCACAAGTCAGACTTGATAAGTTAGAACCAATTCTTCATGCAACAAGAATAAGAAGAAAACCTCTCAAACTTGAAAACACATCAGTTAAATTCAATAATCTGAAAATTCGTAGTCCCCTCTTAAGTTCTTTTTCCCATCCCTATATAGTTAGAAAAGAAGAACTAATGGCTTAAAAGTCTATGTTTACATGTATCTAGTCACAATAGCATTAATTGTTCATCCACATCAATAATATACTCTAAATTAATGCCCATAATTCTAACAACATTGATGGGCAGATTCTACATGCATTTTGGTGTTGGTTCACATGTGTCTAGTCACACTAGCACTAAACCACATCAATATTATATTCCAAATTCGTGCTAATGCCCATCACCATACTTATGGGCAGATTCTTCATGCTTCTTGGTGAGTTTCTGACTTCCGCTTTATGATCCATCATATTCAGTACAAGTTGGTCTCCCTCTTCATTAATCCACCTTTGAATGAAGTGTTGGAACACATGCTGGAGTTTTTTTTTATTGTGATCTTGTGATTGGTCCACTTGGCATAATGATATCATCAACATATTTGCTGCCATGTGTAGATTCATCAAACTTGCTTATAGTTTCCTCATCATTCCCTCCTTGCTCAATAAGATTTGTCCTCAAATCTGAACCTTCTTGAAAGTGCATCTGCTACTACATTGTCTTTGCCATGCTTATACTTTATCACATATGGAAATGGCTCAATGAACTTTATCCACTTTCCATGTCTTCGGTTCAGCTTGGTTTGCCCCTTTAGATGCTTTAATGATTCATGATCTGTATGAATAACAAACTCTTTAGGCAATAAGTAATTGATGTGATCCCACATCGGCCGTGTAAGGAGTTCCTGGCTACTATATAAGCATGGGCTAAACCTCCACTCTTGAGCTAGCTTTTGTGGTGGAGTTAGGGTCCTTGCTCGTATCAGTTGGTATCAGAGCCAACCTTGCACGCACCGGTGTGGTCCTTGTCCCTTCGTTCCTTGGCTCGGGTGCGGGTTAACGAGTGAGTTGGCACAAGCGACTCGTGTGTGGACTGCGGGTAAACGATTGAGTTGGCACGAGCACGAGGACGTGCAGTCTAAAGAAGGGGAGGATGATGTGATCCCACATCGGCCGTGTAAGGAGTTCCTGGCTACTATATAAGCATGGGCTAAACCTCCACTCTTGAGCTAGCTTTTGTGGTGGAGTTAGGGTCCTTGCTCGTATCAGTTGGTATCAGAGCCAACCTTGCACGCACCGGTGTGGTCCTTGTCCCTTCGTTCCTTGGCTCGGGTGCGGGTTAACGAGTGAGTTGGCACAAGCGACTCGTGTGTGGACTGCGGGTAAACGATTGAGTTGGCACGAGCACGAGGACGTGCAGTCTAAAGAAGGGGAGGATGATGTGATCCCACATCGGCCGTGTAAGGAGTTCCTGGCTACTATATAAGCATGGGCTAAACCTCCACTCTTGAGCTAGCTTTTGTGGTGGAGTTAGGGTCCTTGCTCGTATCAGTTGGTATCAGAGCCAACCTTGCACGCACCGGTGTGGTCCTTGTCCCTTCGTTCCTTGGCTCGGGTGCGGGTTAACGAATGAGTTGGCACAAGCGACTCGTGTGTGGACTGCGGGTAAACGATTGAGTTGGCACGAGCACGAGGACGTGCAGTCTAAAGAAGGGGAGGATGATGTGATCCCACATCGGCCGTGTAAGGAGTTCCTGGCTACTATATAAGCATGGGCTAAACCTCCACTCTTGAGCTAGCTTTTGTGGTGGAGTTAGGGTCCTTGCTCGTATCAGTAATGTTGCCACACTTGTAAAGCTCTTACCAAAGCATACAGCTCCTTGTCATAAGTGGAATAATTTAATTGTGCACCATGAAGCTTCTCACTAAAATATGCAATTGGTTTCCCTTCTTGCATCAAAACAGCACCTATGCCCACACCTGAAGCATCACACTCTAATTCGAAGGTCTTATCAAAATCTGATAAAGCAAGAATTGGAGCAGTAGTTAACCTTTCTTTCAATAAATTGAATGCCTTTTCATGAATTTTAGTCCAATTAAACTTTATATCTTTTTTTACCAAATCATTTAATGGTGCAGCAATGGAACTAAAATCTTTAACAAACCTTCTATAGAAACTAGCCAAACCATGAAAACTTCTTACCTCACTCACGGTTTTAAGTGCTGGCCAATCTCTTATTGCCTTTACCTTTTCATCATCCACCTCAATTCCTTGTGCACTAACCATAAAACCTAAGAATATGATTTTATCACTACAAAACATGCACTTTTTCAAGTTGGCATACAATTCTTCCTTTCTCAAAACATCAAGAATAGCCCTAATATGTTCTACATGCTCATCTACTGATTTGCTATAAATGAGTGTGTCATCAAAATATACAACAACAAATTTACCAAGATATGCACCCAGAACATGTGATGAGGAAACTATAAGCAACCTTGATGAATCTACACAAGGCAGCAAATATGTTGATGATTTCATTATGCCAAGTGGACCAATCACAAGATCACAATCAAAGAAACTCCAGCATGTGTTCCAACACTTCATTCAAAGGTGGATTAATGAAAAGGGAGACCAACTTGTACTGAATATGATGGATCATGAAGAGAAAGTCAAAAACTCACCAAGAAGCATGAAGAATCTGCCCATAAGTATGGTGATGACCATTAGCATGAATTTGGAATATAATATTGATGTGGTTTAGTGCTAGTGTGACTAGACACATGTGAACCAATTATGAGGGATCTTGTCAAGTTTAGTGCTAGTGTGACTTGTGGCCATGCATTATCATCTTTCTTTGACCATGAATGACATAGCAAACTCTTTCTTTGACCATAATCCTAAAGGGAATGATGCAAGAAAGGATCCCTTGAAGTTAGCAAGTGGACCAATCACTAGGAGCAAGGCAAAGAAATATCAAGCTAGTATGGCTTTGCATATTCAAGAAGAGATTTCCAAAGAACTTCAAGAATTATCATTCAAGAAGATGGAGATAGAGCTTGAAGAAGGCACACCAAAGCTGATTATGATGCTTAGTGTGGAAGCTAAAGGCTAGCCAAAGAAAGGTCCAAACGTGCAAGAAAGGTGTTGTGGAACAACCAGCACACCGCAAGGATGAGCAAGAGTTAGGACGTGGGGAACAAGTTAAGGAGATCATCAATCCAATTATTTTGCCACAAGGTCCTATAACTAGATCACGAGCCAAAAAGATTCAGCAAGCACTAATTTGCCATTTGCAAGATTTGGTGAATTTGACTAACTATGGTTTGCAAGGAATTATAAGCTTGGAGACAAGACCAAAGGAAGTCAATTACAACTTGCTACAAGTTGTAATTCACGAATGAGGCTTGTAATTAATATGTATTAAGGCCCATTAGTTATGCTTATTTAAAAAGTAAGGGCCCTGTTTGTTTGGTATTAAATTAGGACTTTGATTACTTTATTATTTCTTAAAATTTGATTAGAAAGCCAAACGCTACTTAATAACCCTAATTAGGGTTTAGCTATTTATATCTCATTTAGGGTTGTAAGACATCAGTTTTGAAGTTTGGACGAATTTATTAACCTAAAGCCGAATTGCTTTATCTTTGTGTTCTTGCTTGAATACATGCTTCAGAAACATTCAAGTAGTTTGATCAACTTTCTTGTGGAGTGTTTTCGAATCTGGGATTTAGGAACTGACTTGTTTCGAAATCTTGGATCTTTGATCAATTCAAGGTAATCTGAAATCTAACCTAATCCTTGGGGGTTGTACCGAATTTGACTAGGGGTTTTCAAGTTAATGCTGTGAAGGTTCGAAATCAAGGGGTTCTCAGGCTTATTCTTGGAGGTTCCGTATCATTTGGTATCAGAGCCTATGCTCTAGATCAGGTTTTATCCCTTCCAATTCGTTTTTCATTTCTTCTTTTGTTATTTGCATTTTTGTTGCTTTGTTTCAATTGTTCAATTCGTTCTCTTATTTTCCTTGTTCCTCTGAATTGTTTTCTTTGTGGGTTATTTTCGTTTTCGTTTTCTTCACCTGCTATTTGTGTTTTTGTTTCCTTTATGGGTTACTTTCGTTTTCGTTTCTTCTCTTGTTAGTTTCGTTTTGTTTCTTTGTTATTGATCCTTGAATCGTTTTCGTTTTTCTTTCAAAGTCGAAAATTCAAAAAAAAAAATTTCCGTTAGGGTTCTAATTTAGTTTTCGTTTTGTGTTTGGAGTCTTATTTCAATTTCGAATTCAGTTTGCCTTTTTAGTCCAAATCGTTTTTCTTATTCTGAAATTGGGTTGGTTGATTTGTTCCGAATTGGTTTGTTCTATCTATTCCGAATTGGATTTGTTCTATTGTGGATTTTCGAATTGGGAATTTAGGTTGCTTTGTTCAAATTCGAAATTGTGTTCTTGATTGTTGATTCGAAATTTGTTGATTCGAAAGTGTTCTAAATCCGAATCTTATTCTTGTTAATCATTCTGATTCTGTTTCGAGTTTCCAAGAAAGTGTTTCAAACAAGTTTCAAAAGGAAAGATGAATTGGTCTAAAGGAAGTCTTGATTATTTATTCTGTTCCAATTTCGAGTTTCAAAAGGAAGTCCTCTAAATTGATCTTGTTCTTGTTACCTGATTGGAAAAAAAAATTTCGTGTGGTGTGAACTAGGGCTGCCCTTCCAAAGAGATAGTGAGAGGGAGCAAAAAAAAAAGAGAGTATAAAATCACTTCAAGAAAAATTTTTCGTTTTCCTTGTTATTTAGGTGCTAAGGGTCGAATCTAGGTGGGTTAGACGTAACTGAATTTTTTTCTCACGAAATTTCAGATTTTGGGATACTACACACGGAAGGCTATTTGAGTTGTTTCATAAAGTGTGATTCACCTAAGAACGTAAAAGATATCAGCTTGAGAGGTGTGAGCTGAACCGTGAGTGATTTCATATATTGAGTGAAACACGAGAGACCAACCTTCATCTATTGAGTGTAAACACGTGAGGGAGTGTTGTGAGGCCTTTTATTTGTTTTGTGCTAACCTTTTATTGCAGGGAAAATGTCTGGCCAAGATGACAGTGACAGGGGTGTTCCGATTGATCCAGCTCGATTGGGTGAGGCGCAGCAACATTGGAGAGTGTTGAATTTACACGTTTATACCGCACTATGGAGAACATAACAGAAACATTGGAGCTCATGGATTTGAGGTTGCAGAGTGTTGAAAGAGCCACACCGGAGCGCATTGAGAGGCAAAGAGGTGGCAGAAATCGAATGCAACATCCTGAACTTTTGGAAGATGAAAATGAGCTTGAGGAGGATAATGCAAGTCTGGTTGGAGGAGTTCTACATAGAGGTGGAGGTAGAGGAGGACGTGGTGCTGGTAGAGGTAGAGGAAGGATGAATAATAATCTTTTCTATGGTAGAAATCATGGTGATGATGAAGTCGTTGATAGGAGCTTGGGAAGCATCAAGCTGAAAATTCCTAATTTTCTTGGTAAATCAGATCCAGAAGCTTATTTGCAATGGGAGAAGCAGGTTGACCTCATATTTGATTGCCATCGATGTACTGAGGAAAAGAAGGTCAAGCTTACTGTTACTCAATTTACAGATTATGCTATAGCTTGGTGGGATCAATTAGTGACTAGTAGAAGAAGGAATTTGGAGTATCCAATTGAGACTTGGGCTGATCTTAAATCGGTCATGAGGAAGAGGTTTGTGCCTAGACATTTCCATAGGAAAATCATGCAGAGACTTCAGGTTCTCAAGAAGGAAGTAAAAGTGTTAATGACTACTACAAAGAGATGGAGATGTTGATGACTAAAGCTAACCTAGATGAGGATGTAGAGGCTACTATGGCACCTTTCTTGGCTGGTTTGAATTCGGATATTGCTGACTAGGTTGATTTGCAGCCATATGTGGAGTTAGAAGAGATGGTGCATATTGCCATCAAGGTGGAAAAACAACTCCAAGGAAGACGACCATCAAGGTATTATTCAAAACCTGTTTCTAATTCTTTTTCTCCTTGGAATAGGGAAGGAAGGCGTGATTACCAGGAAAGAAACAAGGCTGGTCAAGATAGTGGGAAAGTGAAGGCCGAATCAAGTTCTAAAGACAAGTCCAAAGTTGAAGAGCCTAAGCTGCGAAATCGAGATATTAAGTGTTGGAAGTGCCAAGGTGTGGGACATATCAGCAAAGAATGTCCAAAACGCCACAATCGAAATTGATAAGTAAGTCTAATTCTTGATGCAATCAGAAGAAAAGAGAATCCACTCTTGTTCTATGATGGCCGAAATTTTCAATAAGAAAATTGAGAATATAATTTGTCAAAAAAAAGTGTGCTTACAAGAAAAAAAGGCCCTATTTATACTAAAAGGCCAATAAAATCCGAATACCTAATTCTAATGGGAAAAGGAAAGCTACAAAGTCAAAATCCTAACCCACTAAGGAAAATAGAAAGTATGGAAACAAACTAATATTCTGAAATAACTAAATAGGGGACCACACATCCCATGTGCCAAAATTCGGAAAAACTAAATCCCTTCAAAATAAGAACATGCTTCATACTATTTGGGCTGTCCATGGGCCTTAAATTACTTCCCAAGGCTGTATATGAACCCCCCATGGACCTTTCTTGCACGTTGGATCTCTTTAGCTAGCCTTTAGCTTCCATATTCACACTAAGCATCATAATCAGCCTTGGTGTGCCTTCTTCAAGCTCTATTGTGCACTTTTCCATTGCCATTTCAGTCACTTCCTTTGAAATTTGATCTTGAATATGCAATCCCATAGTTGCTTCAAACTTCTTAGCTCTGCTCCTAGACAATGGCCCATTTGGAAGCACCAATGGTTCCTTGCCTCGTGGCTGGTTCGTATCATTCTCCCCCTCTTCAAAAAGATTTGTCCTCAAATCTGCATCATCATAAGGAGATAAAATCAGACACGTTAAAAGTAGCACTAACACCATACTCACCAGGCAAGTCTATCTTGTATGCATTATCATTGATCTTTGCCAACACTTGAAATGGATCATCACCACGTGCATCAAGCTTATTCTTCCTTTGATTTGGAAACCTCTCCTTTCGAAAGTGTACCCAAACCCAATCCCCAGGAGCAAACACTATCTTCTTGCGTCCTCTATTCGCTCAATCAGCATATGACTTTTTCTTTTTCTCCATATTAACTCGAGCTTTCTCATGCATAGCCTTCACCAATTCTGCTTTCCTATCTCCATCTAAACTAACAAGCTAATGTGAAGGTAAAGGAATAAGATCAAGTACAGTTAATGGGTTAAAACCATAAACAAGCTCAAATGGCGAATAACCTGTAGAAGAATGAATAGAACGATTATAAGCAAACTCAATAAAAGGTAAACAATCTTCCCAAGCAGCCAAATTCTTTCCCACTATAGCTCTCAACAATGTACCAAGTGTATGATTAACTACCTCTATTTGCCCATCTGTTTGTGGATGACAAGTAGTAGAAAATAAAAGCTTAGTTCCTAATCTACCCCACAAAACTCTCCAAAAATGGGACAAAAACTTAGCATCTCTATCAGACACAATAGTCCTAGTGACACGGACCCTTAGCAACGATGGCAGCAAACCCAACGTATAACAATGGTAGAGAACTCCTTGAAACTTGATAATCACCTCCTAAGGAACCCAACGCCTATAAAGAGACGCGAACTCACTATGATTGAAGGATTTAGTTGGTAAGAAGAAGGAAAATGCCACAACTCTTGTTGATAAGTAAACCTAATTCTTGATGCAAAGAAAGAATTAAAGAATCCACTCTAATCTCTCTCACACGAAAATTCACAAGAAGAACTTGTAGAAGAATTCAAAAATTTTTATTAATTGTTGTAGTCTGAAATTTGGCCTAATAGTGCCCTTAAATAAGGGTTACAAAATTCCTAATTGCATATGGAAAACTAAAACATTCCTAATTGCATAAGGAAAACATTCATAATTGCATAAGGAAAACATTCCTAATCCACTAAGGAAAATATAAAGTATGGAAACAACCAAACTAATCCCTTCAACATAAGAAACGCCCCACACTATTTGGGCTGTCCATGGGCCTTAAATTACTTCCCAAGGATTTATATGAACCCCCATGGACCTTTCTTGCACGTTGGACCTTTCTTTAGCTAGCCTTTAGCTTCCACACTAAGCATCATAATCAGCTTTGGTGTGCCTTCTTCAAGCTCTATCTCCATCTTCTTGAATGATAATTCTTGAAGCTCTTTGGAAATCTCTTCTTGAATATGCAAAGCCATACTAGCTTGATATCTCTTTGCCTTGCTCCTAGTGATTAGTCCACTTGCTAGCTTCAAGGGATCCTTTCTTGCATCACCTAGGCACCCCATGTAGTTGAACCACTTCTCTAAAGAACAAATCAGCTACAACAATCACATCATCAGCTTTATGACAAGGAATAAAATGTGCCATCTTACTAAACCTGTGAACAACTACAAAAATGCTATCCCTACCTTTTCTAGTTCTAGACAATCCAAGCACAAAATCCATGCTAATATCAATCCAAGGTGAACTAGGTACAGGTAAAGGCATATATAGACCATGAGGCATAGACTTAGATTTCACCTGTCTACAAGCAATACAAGTAGAACACAATCTCTCAACATCCTTACGCATAGATGGCTAATAAAAATGCTCAAACAAGATATCATAAGTCTTAGCTACCCCAAAATGTCCCATCAATCACCCACAATGAGATTCTAACACAAGCAAATCATGCATGGAACATTTAGGCACACATAATTTATTTTCCTTAAACAAGTATCCATCATGCCTATAAAATGAATTAAAAAGCTCCATGTTCACATGCAACATACACATTGTCAAAATCAACATCACCTACATATAAGTCCTTAACATACTCAAAACCAAGCAATTTAGAACTCAACACAGATAGTAATGTATATCTTCTAGACAACGCATCAGCCACTATATTATCCTTTCCTTGCTTGTATTTAACAACATAAGGGAATTGTTCTATAAATTCTATCCATTTACCATGCCTCTTGTTCAACTTACCTTGTCCCTTCAAGTGTTTGAGGGACTCATGATCCGTATGTATCACGAACTCCTTTGGAAGGAGGTAGTGCTGCCACACGTCCAATGCTCTCACCAAGGCATACAACTCCTTATCATAAGTGGAATAGTTCAATTGTGCACCATTGAGTTTCTCACTAAAATAGGATATGGGCTTCTTCTCTTGCATCAACACAGCTTCAATACCTACACCAGAAGCATCACACTCAATCTCAAATGTACTCTCAAAATTAGGTAATGATAAAATAGGAGCGAATGTCAACTTCCCTTTCAGGCAGTCAAAGGCTTTTTGTTGCTCCTCTCCCCATTGGAACCCAACTTCCTTTTTTATTATGCTAGTTAACGGTGCTGCAACAGTAGAAAAGTCCTTCACGAACCTCCTATAGAAACTAGCCAATCCATGAAAGCTCCTCACATCTGTCACACTCTTTGGAGTAGGGCACTCCTTTATAGCTTTCACTTTCTCTTCATCTACTTCAACGCCCTGCGCACTCACAACAAAACCAAGAAACACAAGCCTATCTATGCAAAATGTGCATTTCTTAAGCTTGGCATATAAGTTTTCATTTCTCAATACTTCCAAAACTAGCCTAGCATGCTCAACATGGTCATCCAAAGTCTTACTATAAATCAGAATATCATCAAAATAGACTACAACAAATTTGCCCAAATAAGCTCTCAAAACATGGTTCATTAGTCTCATAAAAGTACTAGGTGCATTAGACAACCCAAAAGGCATTACTAACCACTCATATAGACCATATTTAGTTTTAAATGTTGTTTTCCATTCATTACCAGGTTTCATACGAATTTGATGATATCCACTCATAAGATCAATTTTAGAAAAATACCTGGCACCATGCAGCTCATCCAACATGTCATCAAGTCGTGGTATAGGATGCCGATACTTCACTGTGATCTTATTTACAGCCCTACAATCAACACACATTCTCCACGTGCCATCCTTCTTTGGAACCAACAACACAAAAATAGTACACAGACTCAAACTCTCTCTAATCAGCCCTTTCTCCAGTAACTCATCTACTTGCTTTTGCATCTCTTTCTTTTCCATGGGATTACTCCAGTAAACTGGTCTATTTGGGATGGTAGAACCAGACATGAAGTCTATTTGATGCTCAATTACTCTTAGCGGTGGCAATCCACTAGGTAATTCATCTGGAAACACATCTTGAAAATCCTGCAACAAAGACACAAAACTAGAAGGTAAACTATCAAGCGAAACATTAGTGTCAGCAATCAAAGTTTCTTTGTATCTAATGAGCAATAATGGCTACCCAATAGACATTGCAAAATTAACCTCTCTCACTCTTGCATAAAAAGTTTGTTTTGCTCTCCCTTCTTTCTTATTTTCTCTCACCAATGGGCCATTTATTTGTTTTGTTTCTTTTCTGGCCTCTTTTCCCATTTTCTTTTCACTCTCACTCACCTTATCATGTTCTCTCAAACTCCACTTAATTTTTGAATTGGTAGCCCCAACTTGCCTCTCTTTCTCAATCATCTTTTTTTGATCTTCATACACTTCTAGGAGTGATAATGGAACAAGAGTGACCTGTTTTCCTTCATAGGTAAATGTGTACCTATTAGAAAACCCATCATGTTGCGCTCTCCGATCATATTGCCACGGTCTGCCCAACAACATATGTCCAGTTTGCATAGGAACTACATCACGATCAACTTCATCTTTGTACCAGCCTATTGAAAATGGTACCCTCACTCGCTTAGTTACTTTCACCTCACCACTATCATTAAACCACTGCAACTTATAAGGATTGGGATGCTTCATACATTCTAGCCCCAATTTTTCAACCATAGTAGTACTTGCAGCATTAGTACAGCTCCCACTATTAATAATAAGTGTACAAATCTTACTATTCACTAAGCATCTAGTATGAAAAATATTATCACGCTGTACTAGACTTTCCTCTTTCACCTGCATATTCAATGCACGCCTAGCAACTAACAATTCACCACGCTCTGCTAACAAAGTACAATCAACATGCTCATCACTACCAACATCATCATATATAGGAGAATCAAAGTTCCCAACATCATCATTATCATTATCACTAGGTTCAGAATCAGACACAACATCACCATCAGCAGTAGCAATCATAACTCTTCTATTTGGACATTGGGATGCAATATGCCCATTCCCTAAACACTTAAAACATTTAGTCTCCCTACTAGGAGTGGTAGTGTTAGGCGTACCTGTTTGCTTGTACCACTAGATGGCCCTTTTTCACTGGAGGTTGCAACATTGCTTTTCTGGAATGAATTCTTGAACTCCCCTTTCTCTTCACCCCTATTGGCTGAATTTGCCCCACCACTATATTGGGGTCCTCTATAGGCTGAATTACTCCCAAACACATTTTGTGGTCTCCCATAGCCAAGTTTGGTGGAACTCTTGCTCTTTAACCTCCTCTCTATCTTCATAGCTTTATCAACCATCTCCTCCATGGTATTGTAATCATACATGTCCAACTCACTTGCAATATTCTGATTAAGCTCTCCAAGAAATCTAGACATCATCGGTTGTTCATCTTCCTCAATATTAGCTTTAGCCATGATCATCTCCATCTCCTTGTGGTATTCTTCTATACTCTTGCCACCTTACACCAGTCGTGCTAAGCGATTATAAAGATCCCTATAATAATGAGAAGGGATAAATCGCTGCCTCATCAGGTCCCTCAACTCCTCCCATGTGGGTATGGCTCTTAACCCCTTGCCTCTTCTAGTGGATTTTAGTTGATCCCCCCAGAATGTTGCATAACCCTTGACTCCACAGCTGCTATGTGTGACTTCTTTTCTTCAAAATAATTATGGCACTCAAAAATTTGCTCTACTTTGCGCTCCCATTCAATGTATTTTTCAGCATTGTTGTTCCCTCTAAATTCAGGAACCTTCATTTTGATGGAAGTCAAATCATTATCATTGATAGGTGCTTGATAAATTTCAGCCTCTCCTTCTTCAAATCCATAATCAGCCACACGGCCTCTCTCATATGCAACTCTTGGGGCCCTCCTCCTAACTGGCTCTTCTCTCTCTTTAGCTCTTGCTGGTTGTAGAATTCTCTGTGGTAGAGTTATTGGAGCAGGTTGTTGTGCTTGCATTAAGCGTTCAATGGACTGCTGCAAAGCTAGCCAAATTATTTTCTATTCTTTCCATATTGCCCTCATTTGCTTGCCTGTACCTCTCAAGATCATCTGCAATATCCCAGATACTCATATCTTCTTTCTCAACAACTATGTCTTTATCTCTACTAGAATTGCTACTCATTACCTCACCTTTGCTAATTCTTCGATTGCACTTTAGAAAAAAGGCTCACAAATCAATCACCAAGCACGTTCAAGGGAACTAGAACCTAAATCCTAGAATGACACCTAGAAAGAAACTTGACAATTTTGGAGGCAACATAAGAAAATTTTGTGTCACACGATTATATCAACCAGAGTATAGAATCAAACAAATAATACTCTAGCAATGTCACGGAATCAAAACGGTAGCTCAAATAAGAAATAGAAACAAAGAGGTAAAAAATTATGACGAATCTGGTCAAAATGTATGATGCGGACCCTTAGCAACGATGGCAGCAAACCCAACGTATAACAAAGGTAGAGAACTCCTTGAAACTTGATAATCACCTCCTAAGGAACCCAACGCCTATAAAGAGACGTGAACTCACTATGATTGAAGGATTTAGTTGGTAAGAAGAAGGAAAACGCCACAACTCTCATTGATAAGTAAACCTAATTCTTGATGCAAAGAAAGAATTAAAGAATCCACTCTAATCTCTCTCACACGAAAATTCACAAGAAGAACTTGTAGAAGAATTCGAAAATTTTTAATAATAATATCTCAAAAGTCCCCTTACAAGAAAAATAAGGCCCTATTTATACTAAAAAGCACACATAAATCCGAAACCCTAATTCTAATGGGAAAAGGAAAGCTACAAAGTCAAAATCCTAACCTATTAAGGAAAATATAAAGTATGAAAACAAAATCCTAATCCACTAAGGAAAATATAAAGTATGAAAACAAAATCCTAATCCACTAAGGAAAATATAAAGTATGGAAATAACCAAACTAAATCCGTTCAACATAAGAACACGCCCCACACTATTTGGGCTATCCATGGGCCTTAAATTACTTCCCAAGGCTTTATATGAACCCCCATGGACCTTTCTTGCACGTTGGACCTCTTTAGCTAGCCTTCAGCTTCCACACTAAGCATCATAATCAGCTTTGGTGTGCCTTCTTCAAGCTCTATTGTGCACTTTTCCATTGCCATTTCAGTCACTTCCTTTGAAATTTAATCTTGAATATGCAATCCCATAGCTGCTCCAAACTTCTTAGCTCTGCTCCTAGTCAATGGCCCATTTGGAAGCACCAATGGATCCTTACCTCGTGGCTGGTTCGTAACAATGTATCAAAACCAACTCACCTTAGCAAGTTAGTATATGGACCTAATAATTCTACCCAAGAAAGCTAGTATCAAGGAAACCTCTCTTTTCGAAAATGCACCCAAACCCAATCTCCTACTTGAAACTTAATCTCACGTCTCCCTCTATTTACAGAATCAGCATTCTCTTGTTCCTTTTCTCAATATTCGCCCTTGCTTTCTCATGCATCTCTTTTACCAATTTAGCTTTCTTCTCACCATCTAAACTAACAAGCTCATGAGAAGGTAAAGAAACAAGATCCAAAACTGTTAGTGGGTTAAAACCATAAACAAGCTCAAAAGGTGAATATCCTGTAGAAGAATGAATAGCACGATTATAAGCAAACTCAATAAATGGCAAACAATCTTCCCAAGAACTCAAATTCTTACCCACTAAAGCTCTCAACATGGTACCTAAAGTTCTGTTTACTACTTCTGTTTGTCCATCCGTTTGAGGATGACAAGTGGTGGAAAATAACAACTTCGTACCTAACTTTCCCCAAAGCACACGCCAAAAGTGAGACAAAAACTTTGGGTCTCTATCAGAAACTATGGATTTTGGTATCCCATGAATTCGAACCACATCCCTAAAGAAGAGTTCGGCCACTAAACTAGCATCATCACTCTTATGACATGGGATAAAGTGTGCCATCTTACTAAACCTATCAACAACCACAAATATGCTATCTCACCCCCTCTTAGTCCTTGGTAATCCTAAAACAAAGTCCATACTAATGTCCATCCAAGGAGAACTAGGAACGGGTAATGGCATATACAAACCATGAGGCATAGACTTAGACTTAGCTTGCCTACAAGCCAAACAAGCCTTACAAATCCGAATTACATCCCTTTTCATATTCGGCCAATAAAAGTGTTTATTCAGCATGTCTAAAGTCTTATCAATTCCAAAATGCCCCATCAAACCCCCACAATGTGATTCTAATACTAGCAAATCTCTCATAGAACATCTAGGCATGCATAATTTCGAACCCTTATGTCTATAGAAAGAATTAAAAGCACCATGCTCACAAGCATCATAAACATTGCCGAAATTAGAATCACAAACATATAAGTCCTTTATACATTCAAATCCAAGCAATTTAGTACTCAAAACATTAAGTAAAGCGTACCTCCTTGAAAGTGCATCTGCCACTACATTGTCTTTACCTT
Source organism: Garcia nutans (assembly GCA_947685225.1). Lineage (NCBI taxonomy): Eukaryota > Viridiplantae > Streptophyta > Magnoliopsida > Malpighiales > Euphorbiaceae > Garcia > Garcia nutans. Next base: position 6,793,710 of record CANTUV010000057.1, read on the forward strand.
GCTTGTATTTGATCACATAAGGAAACTTCTCAATCTTCACAACCCATTTTGCATGTCTTTTATTCAACTTGCCTTGCCCTCTCAAATGCTTCAATGATTCATGGTCTGAATGGATCACGAATTCCTTAGGCAGCAAATAATGCTCCCATACTTCCAATGCTCTCACCAAAGCATATAGCTCCTTGTCATAAGTTGAATAATTCAGCTTTGCTCCATTAAGCTTTTCACTAAAGTATGCAATGGACTTCTTCTCTTGCATCAAAATAGCTCCAATACCTACACCAGAAGCATCACATTCAATTTCAAAAGTAGAATCAAAGTTAGGTAAAGCTAAAACGGGTGTAGTAGAAAGCTTCTCTTTCAAAGCATCAAATGCTTCTTGTTGCTCCTTGCCCCAAACGAATCACACTTCTTTCTTGATTATGCTAGTCAAGGGGGCTGCCAATGTAGAGAAATTAGGGATAAATCTCCTATAGAAGCTTGCCAATCCGTGAAAACTCCTCAGTTCTATCACACTTGAAGGATTCGGCCACTCTTGGATAGCTTTCACCTTCTCTTGATCAACTTCAATTCCCTGCATACTTACAACAAAACCAAGAAAAACAACCCTATCTAGAAAAAAAGAACACTTCTTAAGCTTAGCATAAAGGTTTTGCTCCCTAAGGATTTCAAGCACTTTCCTAACATGTTCAACATGTTCTTCCTCAGTTTTGCTATAAATCAGAATATCATCAAAGTAAACTACCACAAACTTACCTAAAAAAGCTTTCAAAACATGGTTCATTAATCTCATGAAAGTACTAGGTGCATTAGATAAACCAAAAGGCATAACTAACCATTCATACAAACCATATTTCGTTTTGAAGGCAGTCTTCCATTCATCTCCAGGCTTCATGCGAATTTGATGATAACCACTCATAAGATCAATCTTTGTGAAATATTTCGCCCCATGCAATTCGTCCAACATGTCATCAAGTCTAGGAATGGGATGTCTATACTTCACAGTAATCTTGTTCACAGCCCTACAATCAACACACATCCTCCAAGAACCATCTTTCTTGGGTACTAATAAGACTGGAACGGCACAAGGACTAAGGCTCTTACGAACCAAGCCTTTCTCCAAAAGCTCTTCAACTTGTCTTTGCATCTCTTTTGTCTCCATAGGATTGCTCCTATATGCTGGCCGGTTTGGAATTGTAGAACCGGGTATGAAGTCAATTTGATGTTCAATCCCTCTGAATGGCGGCAAACCACTAGGAAGTTCTTCAGGAAACACATCCTTAAAATCCTGCAACAAAGACACAAAACTAGAAGGTAAAGAATCTAGAGATTCTTCACTGTTAGCAAGTAACGATTCTTTATACATAATAATGAGTACAGGCTGCCCTACATCTATCTGCACTCTTTTCCCTTTCTACACTCACTCACTTTATTATTTTCTCTCTCCCTACCCTTAGAATTACCCTTGAGTGTTGAAGAAACATCATTGGCCGAATTTGAACCCCCTTGGTTCATGTTGGCCGAAATTTCTTTCTCCCTCTCTAGCACCCTCTTTTGATCTTCATACACCTCTTGAGGTGATAATGGTGCTAGAACAACCTTCTTTCCTTCATAAGTAAAGGTATACTTATTAGAAAAGCCATCATGTTGTGCCCTTCTATCATGCTGCCATGCTCTTCCTAATAGCAAATGTCCAGCTTGCATTGGCACAACATCACACCAAACCTCATCTTTATACCACCCAATGGAGAATGGTACCTTGACTTGCTTCAACACTTTTACTTCCCTAGCATCATTGAACCATTGCAACTTGTAAGGATTGGGATGTTTAAAACAAGTTAACCCCAATTTATCCAACAAGATTAGTAATAATTGAAATTCACTCTAGTGTTTAGAATTACCTAACTTTTCTTGTCTTCCTTGATTGCACTTCAGAACCAAGCTCACCAACCAACAATTGTCAAGTCGTTCAAGAAACTAGAACCTAAATCCTAGAACTAGATAGAAAACAAGACAAGTATCCGGAGGTAATGCAAGGTAATTTGCACTACACGATATAAAACCAAGTTTTGACACAAGCAAATGATACTTAGCAATGTAATGGAATTAAAAGCTAGATAAAGAAATAAGAAACAATGAAGCCAATAAACAAGACAAATTTGGATATAATGAATAAAAACAACCCACACTTGGCAAGCTGCTTTATGGACCTAATCAATTCTACCCAAAATGCTAGCTTCTAGACTCTAATTCCCACCTATAACACTCAAATAATATGAATATTAAGGTCTGACTTTTGAATTCCAAAAGCCCCTCAAAAGGTGAATTTTTTTGCCCAAAAAAATTTTATTACTTCTGACCCACCTATATCTGATTCTTAGCACCCAAATAGCAAGAATATCAAACAATTTTTGTTGAGGTAGTTTTGTACTCTTTTTTTTTTGCTTCCTCTCACTATCCCCTTGATTTGGGACTTAATTTACTCCCAAGAACTTTTCGAAATATGGACTTAATTCGCAACCCCAAATTCACTCAAAATCAAATCGAAATCAAACTTGAACAAAACTCTAGCTTTTGCTTTCTTTCAAGAACCCTAATCTTGGTTTCAAATCCAATTCAGATGCAAGACCTATGTTTCGAATTTCAATCAGACTCCTTTTCCTAGGTTTCAAATTACTCTTTGAACAATCTTTAGACTTTTTCGAATTTTGATATATGACTCTTTTTTTTTGAAAATTAAAGACTAGACTCTCTAAGAACCCTAAAACGCAGAAACTTAAAAGTCCTAAATTAACAAACCCTAGAAAGACAAAGTAGATAAAAATTACCTTGTAGCAAGGCTCTGATACCAAATGACGCGGACCCTTAGCAACGATGACAGCAAACCCAACGTATAACAATGGTAGAGAACTCCTTGAAACTTGATAATCATCTCCTAAGGAACCCAACACCTATAAAGAGACGCGAACTCACTATGATTGAAGGATTTAGTTGGTAAGAAGAAGGAAAATGTCACAACTCTCGTTGATAAGTAAACCTAATTCTTGATGCAAAGAAAGAATTAAAGAATCCACTCTAATCTCTCTCACATGAAAATTCACAAGAAGAACTTGTAGAAGAATTCAAAAATTTTTAATAATAATATCTCAAAAGTCCCCTTACAAGAAAAATAAGGCCCTATTTATACTAAAAAGCACACATAAATTTGAAACCCTAATTCTAATGGGAAAAGGAAAGCTACAAAGTCAAAATCCTAACCCATTAAGGAAAATATAAAGTATGGAAACAAAATCCTAATCCACTAAGGAAAATATAAAGTATGGAAACAACCAAACTAAATCCCTTCAACATAAGAACACGCCCCAAACTATTTGGGCTGTCCATGGGCCTTAAATTACTTTCCAAGGCTTTATATGAACCCCCATGGACCTTTCTTGCCCGTTGGACCTCTTTAGCTAGCCTTTAGCTTCCACACTAAGCATCATAATCAGCTTTGGTGTGCCTTCTTCAACACTTTTCCATTGCCATTTCAGTCACTTCCTTTGAAATTTGATCTTGAATATGCAATCCCATAGCTGCTCCAAACTTCTTAGCTCTACTCCTAGTCAATGGCCCATTTGGAAGCACCAATGGATCCTTACCTCGTGGCTGGTTCGTAACAATGTATCAAAACCAACTCACCTTAGCAAGTTAGTTTATGGACCTAATAATTCTACCCAAGAAAGCTAGTTTCAAGACTCCCCAAGAATTCAATTTCGAAAAGAAAATTTCCAAATCAGCAAGAAAAAACGTAATAAAACAGCCCCTCAATTGGCCAAAATTGTTGGCCAAAATTTTGATTACTTTCAACCTGATTCAAAACGATTGTAATACCTTAAATTACTAGAAAAGCAAAGAATTTTTGTTGAAGTGATTTTGTACTCTTTTTTTCTTTAGGATCTGGTCACTATCCTTTGATCACCAACTAAACACAAAGCCTTCAGTCCAATTTATACCCAATTCTGAATAAGAAAAGCATATTTCGAATCAAAAGGCAAGAACACAATTTCAAAATTGAACAAAAAATTCTATAACCCAATTCGGAAATCCAAAATAGAACAACCCAATTCGGAACAAATAAAACAAATCTAATTCAGAATAAATAAAACAAACCAATTCGGAATAATGAAGACTCTAACCCAATTCAAAATCCCAAATTAGAACCCTAACGGAACAATTAAAACAACCCTAGAAAGAAAGATAGATAAAGATTTACCTATAATTAGCTCTGATACCAAATGACGCGGAACCCTATGGCAATGAAGGCCTCAAACCCCAACACACGATTGATAGAAGAAAACCAAGAACGAAGGAAAAACCACCTTCTAAAGCACCCAATTGCTTAGCAAAGCACGAACACTTATAACGGAAGGATTTAGGAAGCTCGAATTAGAAGAACGTCACAATCGAAATTGATAAGTAAGTCTAATTCTTGATGCAATCAGAAGAAAAGAGAATCCACTCTTGTTTTATGATGGCCAAAATTTTCAATAAGAAAATTGAGAATATAATTTGTCAAAAAAAAGTGTGCTTATAAGAAAATAAGGCCCTATTTATACTAAAAGGCCAATAAAATCTGAATCCCTAATTCTAATGGGAAAAGGAAAGCGACAAAGTCAAAATCGTAACCCACTAAAGAAAATAGAAAGTATGGAAACAAACTAATATTCTGAAATAACTAAATAGGGGACCACACATCCCATGTGCCAAAAAGATGCCAAAATTCGGCCAAACTAAATTCCTTCAAAATAAGAACATGCCCCACACTATTTGGGCTGTCCATGGGCCTTAAATTACTTCCCAAGGCTGTATATGAATCCCCATGGACCTTTCTTGCACGTTGGACCTCTTTAGCTAGCCTTTAGCTTCCATATTCACACTAAGCATCATAATCAGCTTTGGTGTGCCTTCTTCAAGCTCTATTGTGCACTTTTCCATTTGCCATTTCAGTCACTTCCTTTGAAATTTGATCTTGAATATGCAATCCCATAGCTGCTCCAAACTTCTTAGCTGTGCTCCTAGTCAATAGCCCATTTGGAAGCACCAATGGATCCTTGCCTCATGGCTGGTTCGTATCAGAGGGATTGAGCAACAAATTGACTTCATTCTGGGCTCAATAATTCCTAACAGACCAGCTTATAGAAGTAATCCAGAGAAAACCAAGGAACTTCAAAGGCAAGTGGAGGAGTTGCTAGCAAAGGGACATGTGCGTGAAAGTCTTAGTCCATGTACTATTCCAGTTTTACTAGTCCCAAAGAAGGATGGATCATAGAGAATGTATGTGGACTGCCGAGCAATCAATAAAATCACGGCGAAGTATAGACATCCAATTCCTAGACTTGATGATATGCTTGATGAGTTGAGTGGTTCTTGCATTTTTACTAAGATTGATTTGAAAAGTGGTTGCCATCAAATTAGGATGAAGGAAGGAGATGAGTGGAAAACTGCATTCAAAACAAAATATATCCTTTATGAGTGGTTAGTTATGCCATTTGGTTTATCTAATACACCTAGTACATTCATGAGATTAATGAACCATGTTTTGCGTGCATATCTTGGTAAATTTGTTGTTTTATATTTTGATGACATACTCATTTATAGCAAATCAATAGATGAGCATGTAGAGCATATTAGGGCTGTTCTTGATGTTTTGAGAAAGGAAAAATTGTATGCCAACGTGAAAAAGTGCATGTTTTATAGTGATAAAATCATATTCTTAGGTTTTATGGTTAGTGCACAAGGTATTGAGGTTGATGATGAAAAGGTAAAGGCAATAAGAGATTGGCCAGCACCTAAAACGGTGAGTGAGGTAAGTAGTTTTCATGGTTTGGCTAGTTTCTATAGAAGGTTTGTTAAATATTTTAGTTCCATTGCTGCACCATTAAATGAATTGGTAAAAAAAGATGTAAAGTTAAATTGGACTAAAATTCATGAAAATGCATTCAATTTGTTGAAAGAAAGGTTAACTGCTGCTCCAATTTTTGCTTTACTAGATTTTGATAAGACCTTCGAATTAGAGTGTGATGCTTCAGGTGTGGGCATAGGTGCTATTTTGATTCAAGAAGGGAAACCAATTGCATATTTTAGTGAGAAGCTTCATGGTGCACAATTAAATTATTCCACTTATGACCAGGAGATGTATGCTTTGGTAAGAGCTTTACAAGTGTGGCAACATTACTTATTGCCTAAAGAGTTTGTTATTCATACAGATCATGAATCATTAAAGCATCTAAAGGGGCAAACCAAGCTAAACCGAAGACATGAAAAGTGAATAGAGTTCATTGAGCCATTTCCATATGTGATAAAGTATAAGCGTGGAAAAAACAATGTAGTAGCAGATGCACTTTCAAGAAGGTATTCCTTAATCTCAACTCTTAGTTATAAGTTATTAAGCTTTGAGCAAATTAAGGATATGTATGCCAATGATGTTGACTTTGCAAATATTTATAAAGCATGTGAGCATTCTGTGTTTCAGAAGTTTTATAGGCATGATGGGTACTTGTTTAAGGATGGAAGATTATGCATGCCTAGTTGCTCATTAAGGGAATTGCTTATGCTTGAGGCACGTAGTGGAGGACTCATGGGACATTTTGAGGTATTTAAGACTTTAGATATTCTGCATGAACATTTCTATTGGCCAAACATGAGAAACGATGTTGAAAGAATTTGTGCCAAGTGTATTGCATGTAAACAAGCAAAATCTAAGTCTTTACCTCATGGGTTGTATACTTGATGTGAACCAGCATAACAAGGATCCATTGGTACTACAACAAGGGCCATTGACGAGGAATAAAGCAAGGAAGTATGGCATCACTCTTGGAATGCATATTCAAGACTTTATTATAAGAGAGGTGACTGAATTAGCATGGGACAAGTGCGAGAAGGAACTAGAAGACCAACCCAAGCTAGTCATGGTGCTGAAATATACACATGGTGCTGAAATGTGCGAATTGTCCAGCCAGTTTCACAACCACCTGTGAAATGTGTTGCTTGTCTAGAAAGTCTCACAGGTACCTGTGAGATCGTGTAGTGAGAGGGATTTCAGCAAGAACGACTTTGGCATGCTTAACACATGTTTGGGGGGTGTTTTTGAGTCTTTTAAGTGGTCCCCTCCATATTTTGCTTATTAGGACCTTATTGTAATATTTAGTTAATAGTTTTCCTTATAGGAAAAGGATTTTGACCTTTTTACTTTCCTTTTCAGATTAGGTTTTTATTGTAATATTTAGTTAATAGTTTTCCTTATAGGAAAAGGATTTTTAGACTTTCCTTTTCAGATTAGGTTTTTATTGTAATATTTAGTTAATAGTTTTCCTTATAGGAAAAGGATTTTTAACCTTTTTACTTTCCTTTTCAGATTAGGATTTTGCCTTTAACTATAAAAGGCTTATTATCATACTTGTAAGGGGACTTTTTGAGATCAATTGAATTTCAGATTGCTTCTTAAGCAAATTTCGCCTTCTTTAAGAGTGAGTGAGTGAACTGCTTCTTTCATTGATTGCATCACGAATCAGGATTACTTATCAATTTCAATTTGTGGCGTTATTCTGAATTCGACCTTCCAAATCCTTCCATTATTAGTGTTCTAGCTTCGCTAAGCGTAGGGTGCTATAGAGGGTGGTTTATCCTTCATTCTTGAATTCTCTATCGAAGAGTGCGTCGGGGTTTGAGGCCTTAATTGCCATAGGGTTCCGCGTCATTTGGTATCAGAGCCAATTACAGGTAAATCTTTATCTATCTGTCTTTCTAGGGCTTGTTTTTTATTTCCGTTACAGTCTTCATTTGTTCAATTCATTTTTTAGGGTTCTTTTATTTTATTCGAAATTTCTTCTTTCCCCATACCCCAATTCGTTTGTGTCCCCTTTTCATCATAGTCCAAATCGTTTTCACCTACTTCACCATAGTCAATTCGTTTTCAATTTTTAAAGTATACGGATCTTTCCATTTGAGCTTGCAATAATTTGTTTGCTGTTTAACCTTCTATTTCTTGATATTCGTTTAGTATTTTGGGGGGTGATCTAGAGATAGTGATCTATCCCTCAAAAAAAAAAGAGTACAAAAGTTCTCCAACAAAAATTTTTCTGTTTCTTAGTAATTAAAGGTTCCGAGGTTGGTTTGAAGTGGGTTAGAAGCAATCAAAATTTTTAGGCCACAAAATTTCCATTCACACATGGGTGTGAAATTTACTGCTCAACTCAGAAATTCTAAGATTTTTCACACATGGGTGTGAAATCTACTGCTCACTCATTCAATTTCACTCATTCAATTGTGGGGGCTGCCATTGCAAAGGGGAATTCAAAATTCTCTTTAGTTTAGGAAGACTTGACACTAGCTTTCTTGGGTAGAATCAATAGGTCCATAAATCAGCTTGCTAAAGGTGGGTTGGTTTTGATACATCTTGGCCAGAATTGTCATATTTTTTACCTCTTTGTTTCTAATTCTTGATTGAGCTACCATTTTTTTTTTTGGATTCCATTACATTGCTGGAGTGTTATTTGCTTGTTCCAACACTCTGGTTTATGATAATCGTGTGACACAAATTTCCTTGTGTCGCCTCCAAATCGTCGAGTTTCTTTTCTAGGTGTCTAGGAATTAGGTTTCTAGCTTCCTTGAACGTGCTTGGCAGATTGATTTGTGAGCCTTGATTCTGAAGTGCAATCGAAAAATCAGCAAAGGTGAGGTAAGAGCGAAACACTTTGAGTGAATTTTTGTTTATTACTAATCTTTTCTTTGTGAGTTTGTGTTTGTGATCATGAGTAGTGGGAGAAACCAGAACGTGCAAGATGGGGAGGAAAATGTCCAAGAAGGTTCTAGCAATTTTGAGACATATATGCAGCAAAGTAATGAAAGGATGAATGAGATGGCAAGAATGATGGCTACTCTACAAGAGAGCATGAATCTAATGATGAGAGAAAGAGAGCAGCAACCAGCAGCTCAAGTGAGGTTACCACAAAGGGTTCTACTAAGAATCGGTGAAGGAGATCGTAGAGCACCTAGAGGTAATGAAGAGGTTGGTGAAAATAACCCAGCAAATGACAATGACCTTACTTCCATAAAGATGAAGGTACCTTCCTTTAAAGGGAGAAACAATGCTGAAGAGTACATTGAATGGGAGAGAAAGGTGGAACAGATTTTTGAATGCCATAATTATTCAGAAGAGAAGAAGTCCCACATTGCAGCTGTGGAATTTAAGGGATATGCTACATTCTGGTGGGATCAACTCAAATCTAATAGAAGAGGAAAGGGATTGAGACCCGTACCTGATTGGGAGACTTTGAAAGACTTAATGAGAACAAGGTTTGTCCCTTCTCATTACTATAGGGATTTGTATAATAGGTTGGCAAGGCTGATCCAAGGTGGTAAGAGTGTTGAAGAATACCACAAGGAGATGGAGATGATCATGGCAAGAGCTGATATTGAAGAGGATGAGCAGAGGTTGATGTCTAGATTCCTTGGGGGTCTAAATTCAAACATAGCAAGTGAGCTGGAAATGTATGATTACAATTCCATGGGAGAGTTGGTTGAAAAGGCCATGAAGATAGAAAGGAGACTAAAGAGCAAGAATTACACCAAGTCTGGTTCTAGCAAATTTCAGAATATGGGTGGAAGTAGTTCGACCTACAGGGGACCTCAAAACACTAGTAGCAATTCGTCCTCAAGAAGTGGAGATTTCAAGAATTCCTTCCAAAGGAACAATCCTCCACCTACAAGTGGAAAAGGAACTAATGGTGGTCCAAATAGGCAGTAATCAGGTATTTCTAATACTACTCCTAGTAGAGATATTAAATGTTTCAAATGTTTAAGGAATGGGCATATTGCTTCTGAATGTCCAAATAGGAGAGTTATGATTGCTATTAATGATGGGGGTATAATTTCTGATTCTGATCATAGTGATGTTGATAATGATGTGAATGACATGTATGATGATGATGATGAGTGTAGTGAGCAAGTTGAAAATGTGTTGATGGCTGAACATGGTGAAATGTTAGTTGCTAGGCGTGCTTTGAATATGCAGGTGAAGGGAGAGGGTCTTGAGCAGCGAGATAACATATTTTATTCTAGATGTTTAGTTGATGGTAAGGTTTGTATGCTCATCATTGACAGCGGTAGTTTTACTAATGCCACAAGTGAGACCATGGTGGAGAAGCTGAAATTGACTTGTTTAAAACATCTCAATCCATATAGACTACAATGGTTTAATGATAGTGGAGAGGTGAAAGTTACTAAACAAGTGAGAATACCATTCTCTATAGGCTGGTATAAAGATGAAGTGTTGTGTGATGTAGTTCCTATGCAAGCAGGCCATATGTTATTGGGAAGACCTTGGCAATTTGATAGGAAAGCACAGCATGATGGGTATTCAAATAGGTACACGTTTACCTATGAGGGAAAGCTGGTTACTCTTGTTCCATTATCACCCTTGGAGGTTTATGAAGATCATCGAAAGATGCTTGAGAAAGCAAAGCAAGATTCGGCCAAAGTAGTGGTTAGGGATGTTTCTTCCAAAAACAAGGGGAGTGCGAGAGAACATGATAAGGTGAGTGAAAGTGAGAAGAAAATGGGAAAAGAGGCCAGAAAAGAAACTAATCAAATTAATGGCCCATTGGTGAGAGAAAACAAGAAAGAAGGGAAGGCAAAACAAACTTTTTATGCAAGACCAAGAGAGCTTAAATTTGCAATATCTACTGGGCAACCTTTATTGTTCATTAGATACAAAGAAAGTTTGTTTACTAATGCTGATGTTCCACTTGACCATTTGCCTTCTAGTTTTGTGTCTTTATTGCAGGATTTCCAAGATGTGTTTCCGGAGGAGTTGCCTAGTGGTTTGCCACCATTACGAGGGGTTGAGCATCAAATCGATTTCATGCCTAGTTCTACCATCCCAAATAGACTAGCATATTGAAATAACCCGATGGAAACAAAGGAGATGCAAAGACAAGTGGAGGAGTTGTTGGAGAAAGGCTTGATTCGAGAGAGTTTGAGTCCGTGTGCCATTCCTGTTCTATTGGTTCCAAAGAAAGATGGTACGTGGAGGATGTGTGTTGATTGTAGGGTTGTGAACAAGATCACGGTCAAGTATCGGCATCCTATACCGCGTCTTGATGACATGTTGGACGAATTACATGGTGCCAGGTATTTTACTAAAATTGACCTTATGAGTGGGTATCATCATATTGGTATGAAACCTGGGGATGAATGGAAAACAGCTTTTAAAACAAAATATGGGTTGTATGAGTGGTTGGTAATGCCTTTTGGGTTGTCTAATGCACCTAGTACTTTTATGAGGTTGATGAACCATGTTTTGAGGGCTTATTTGGGCAGATTCGTAGTTGTTTATTTTGATGATATTTTGATCTATAGTAAGACTGAGGAAGAGCATATAGAACATGTTAGGTTGGTTTTAGAAGTTTTGAGAAAAGAGAACTTATATGCAAAGCTTAAGAAGTGCACATTTTGCATGGATAGGCTTGTTTTTCTTGGTTTTGTTGTTAGTGCGCAGGGATTAGAAGTTGATGAAGAAAAAGTGAAAGCTATAAAGGAATGGCTTGTTCCTAAAAGCATAACTGATGTGAGGAGTTTCCATGGATTAGCGAGTTTCTATAGGGGATTCGTTAAGAATTTTTCTACCATTGCTGCACCACTTACTAGCATTGTGAAGAAGGAAGTTGGATTTCAATGGGGGTGAAGAGCAACAACGATCTTTTGAAAGTTTGAAAGAAAAACTAACCACTGCGCCTGTTTTAGCCTTACCTAATTTTGATTGTACTTTTGAGATTGAATGTGATGCTTCAGGTGTAGGTATTGGGGCTGTTTTGATGCAAGAGAAGAAGCCAATAGCATATTTTAGTGAGAAGCTCAATGGTGCACAGCTGAATTATTCTACCTATGACAAGGAGCTGCATGCCTTGGTGAGGGCTTTGAAGGTGTGGGAGCATTATTTGCTGCCAAAGGAGTTCGTTATTCACATTGACCATGAATCGCTCAAGCACTTGAAGGGACAAGGTAAGTTGAACAAAAGACATGGTAGGTGGATTGAACAAATAGAGAAATTTCCTTATGTTATTAAGTACAAGCAAGGAAGAGATAATATTGTTGCTGATGCGCTGTCTCGAAGACATACATTACTTTCTGTTTTAAGTTCTAAATTACTTGGTTTTGAGTATATTAAGAACTTGTATATTGGTGATGTTGATTTCGGCAATGTTTATGTTGCATGTGAACAGGGAGCTTTTCATTCGTTTTATAGGCATGATGGTTATTTATTTAAGGGAAACAGATTGTGTGTGCCTAGATGTTCCATGATTGAGTTGCTTGTTTTGGAATCTCATTGTGGTGGTTTGATGGGGCATTTTGGTGTGTCTAAGACTTATGATATTCTGTGTGAGCATTTTTATTGGCCGTCTATGCGTAAAGATGTTGGGAGGTTATGTTCTGCTTGTATTGCATATAGACAGGCAAAATCTAAGTCTATGCCTCATGGTCTTTATATGCCATTACCTGTACCTAGTTCACCTTGGATTGATATTAGCATGGATTTTGTGCTTGGTTTGCCTAGAACTAGGAAGGGTAGAGATAGTATCTTAGTGGTTGTTGATCGATTTAGTAAGATGGCACATTTTATTCCATGTCATAAAGCTGATGATGCAAAAGTTGTGGCTAATTTGTTTTTTAAGGATGTAGTTCGTTTACATGGAGTGCCTAGGACAATTGTTTCTGATAGAGATACCAAGTTTTTGTCCCATTTCTGGCGTGTTTTGTGGAGTAGATTAGGAACTACGCTTTTGTTTTCTACTACTTGTCATCCACAAACAGATGGACAAACTGAGGTCGTGAATCGTACACTTGGTACGTTGTTGAGAGCTTTAGTGGGAAAGAATTTGGCTGTTTGGGAAGATTGTTTACCTTTTATTGAATTTGCTTACAATCGTTCTATACATTCTTCTACAGGTTATTCGCCGTTTGAACTTGTTTATGGATTTAACCCACTAACTGTTCTTGATCTTGTTCCTTTACCTTCTAATAAGCTTGTAAGTTTAGATGGAGAGAAGAAAGCGGAATTGGTGAAAGCTATACATGAGAAAGCACGAGCTAACATTGAGAGAAAGAATAAGACATATGCTGATGTTGCAAATAGGGGACGTAAGAAGATGGTATTTACCCCTGGAGAATGGGTTTGGGTGCATTTCCGCAAGGAAAGGTTTCCAAGTCAAAGGAAGAACAAGCTGGATGCACGTGGTGATGGTCCTTTCCAAGTATTGGAGAAAATCAATGACAATGCCTACAAGATCGACTTACCTGGTGAGTATGGTGTTAGTGCTACTTTTAATGTAACTGATTTATCTCCTTTTGATGATGCAGATTTGAGGACAAATCTTTTTAAAGAAGGGGAGAATGATGTGAACCAGCATAGCAAGGATCCATTGGTGTTACAACAAGGGCCATTGACGAGGAATAAAGCAAGGAAGTATGGCATCACTCTTGGAATGCATATTCAAGACTTTATTATAAGAGAGGTGACTGAATTAACATGGGACAAGTGTGAGAAGGTACTAGAAGACCAACCCAAGCTAGTCATGATGCTGAAATATACACATGGTGCTGAAATGTGCGAATTGTCTAGCCAATTTCACAACCACCTGTGAAATGTGTTGCTTGTCCAGAAAGTCTCGCAGGTACCTGTGAGATCGAGTAGTGAGAGGGATTTCAGCAAGAACGACTTTGGCATGCTTAACACATGTTTGGGGCGTGTTTTTGAGTCTTTTAAGTGGTCCCCTCCATATTTTGCTTATTAGGACCTTATTGTAATATTTAGTTAATAGTTTTCCTTATAGGAAAAGGATTTTGACCTTTCTACTTTCCTTTTCAGATTAGGTTTTTATTGTAATATTTAGTTAATAGTTTTCCTTATAGGAAAAGGATTTTTATACTTTCCTTTTCAGATTAGGTTTTTATTGTAATATTTAGTTAATAGTTTTCCTTATAGGAAAAGGATTTTTAACCTTTTTACTTTCCTTTTCAGATTAGGATTTTGCCTTTCACTATAAAAGGCTTATTATCATACTTGTAAGGGGACTTTTTGAGATCAATTGAATTTCAGATTGCTTCTTAAGCAAATTTCACCTTCTTTGAGAGTGAGTGAGTGAATTGCTTCTTTCATTGATTGCATCACGAATCAGGATTACTTATCAATTTCGATTGTGGCATTATTCTGAATTCAACCTTCCAAATCCTTACATTATTAGTGTTCTAGCTTCGCTAAGCGTAGGGTGCTATAGAGGGTGGTTTATCCTTCGTTCTTGAATTCTCTATCGAAGAGTGCGTCGGGGTTTGAGGCCTTAATTGCCATAGGGTTTCGCGTCAATACTCCTTTACCTATTCCTAATGCACCTTGGATTGACATATCTATGGACTTTGTTTTGGGCCTACCTAGGACTAGAAAAGAAAAAGATAGCATATTTGTTATTGTTGATAGATTCAGCAAAATTCCTTATTTCATTGCATGTCACAAAACTGATGATGCAACAAATATTACTAATTTGTTCTTTGGAGAAGTAGTTCGTTTGCATGGCATTCCTAAAACCATTGGAAATGATAGAGATGTGAAGTTCTTAAGTCATTTTTGGCATATTTTGTGAAATATTTTAGGTACTAAATTGTTGTTCTCTACAACTTGTCATCCACAAACTGATGGACAAACAGAAGTGGTAAATAGGACTTTAGGATCTTTGTTAAATGCTGTTGTGGGTAAGAATTTGAAAACTTGGGAAGATTGTTTGCCATTAGTGGAGTTTGCATATAATAGAAGTATACATTCTTCTATAGTTATTTACCATTTGAAATTGTTTATGGTTTTAATCCTCTTACACCACTTGATTTGTTTCCTTTGCCATTAAATGAAATAACTAACTTAGATGGTGAAAGAAAAGTGGAGTTGGTTAAGAAGATACATGAGAAGGCACGAGCTCATCTGGAGAAGAAATATGAATCATTTGCCCATAATGCAAATAGAAGAAGGAAACATGTGATTTTCCAACCTGGGTTCATATGAGGAAGGAAAGATTTCCTAAACAAAGGAAATCCAAGTTGGATGCAAGGGAAGATGGCCCATTCCAAGTTTTAGAATGAATCAATGATAATGCTTACAAAATCGATCTACCAGGTCAGTATAATGTTTCTGCAACTTTCAATGTTAGTGATCTTTCTCCTTTTGAGGTAGGTTCAGATTTGAGGACAAATCTTTTTGAGCAAGGAGGGAATGATGAAGAAACTATAAGCAAGCTTGATGAATCTACACAAGGCAGCAAATATGCTAATGATATTATTATGCCAAGTGGACCAATTACAAGATCACAATCAAAGAAACTCCAGCATGTGTTCCAACAGTTCATTCAAAGGTGGATTAATGAAGAGGGAGACCAACTTGTACTGAATATGAGGGATCATGAAGAGGAAGTCAGAAACTCACCAAGAAGCATGAAGAATCTGCCCATAAGTATGGTGATGGGCATTAGCACGAATTTGGAATATAATATTGATGTGGTTTAGAGCTAGTGTGACTAGATACATGTGAACTAACACCAAAATGCATGTAGAATCTGCCCATCAATGTTGTCAGAATTATGGGCAGTAATTTAGAATATATTATTGATGTGGATGAATAATTGATGCTATTGTGACTAGATACATGTAAACCTAGACTTTTAAGCTATTAGTTCTTCTTTTCCAACTATATAGGGAGGGGAAAAAGAACTCAAGGTGGTTACGATGAATTTCCAATTTATACTGAATGTAATTGATGTGTTTTCAAGTTTGAGAGGTATTCTTCTTATTCTTGTTGCATGAAGAATTGGTTCTAACTTATCAAGTCTGACTTGTAGCTTTTAAATCAATTCATTTCTTCATCCCAATCACCCAAGTTCTCAATTACAGGTTAGTTGTGGGTTTGGTAGGGTGGATTTGTTTTTAAGTTCTAAGATTCTATGCTAGATGTGTATGTGGGGTTCTAGATGTAATATTTGATCCATGGGTTCTGCATCATAATGGATAGAAAGGATAGCAACATAAATGCTATTAAGATGAAGATACCACCGTTTAAAGGTAGAAATGATGCTGAGGTTATTTAGAGTGGGAGAGAAAAGTGGAGATGATTTTTGCATGCCATAACTATTCTGAGCATAAGAAGGTTAGGTTAGCTGCTGTAGAGTTTTCTAATTATGCACTAGTGTGGTGGGATGAGTTAGTGAAGAATAGGAGGAGAAATGGGGAGACACTAATATCCACATGGGATGAGATGAAGAGGATAATGAGAAAGAGGTTTGTGGCATCTTACTACTATAGAGAGTTGCACCAGCAGTTACATAAGCTTACACATTGGTCTAGATCAGTAGAGGATTACCACAATGAGATGGAAATGCTCATGATTAAGGATAATATAGTAGAGGGGGAAGAGGTGACCATGGCTAGGTTCATAGGTGGTTTGCATAAGGAAATTGCAGATGTTGTGGAGCTGTAACATTATGTGGAGATGGAGGATGTTGTGAATATGGCCATGAAAGTGGAGAGACGACAAAAACAAAGATGGGAAGCCAAGTCTTACTCAAATTCCAACAACAAATGGAGATCAAAATGGAGCAAAAATGATGATAAGAGTAAGGAGAATACATCAGGATCTAAAGAGAAAGACCATGATGCAAGTAAATTCAAGGCTAAGAATAACAACTCACAGAAAGGTACTTATGATTCTTCTTCTAAACCTTCTAGATAAAGAGATGTAATTTGTTTTAAATGTCAAGGGCGGGGTCACATTTCTTCTGAGTGCCCTAATAGAAAAAAATGTTCTTGATGGGTTGTGAAATTGTTTCTGAATCTGAACATGAAAATGATTCTGATGATAGTGAGTTGAGTATGCCACCATTAGAAGATTGTTCTGATATTGAAGAGAACGTTGAATATGCTGAAATGGGTGAAACTCTTGTTGTTAGGCTTGTTTTAAGTTCAAAAGTTAAAGATGAAAGCCTGGAACAAAGAGAAAACCTATTTCTATGATTAGTTGTTCCTTGGATTTGAGCATTTGAAAGAATTGTATGCTAATGAAGCTAATTTTGGTAATGTGTATAAAGCTTGTGAACATGTTCCATTTAACAGGATAGGCATGAAGGATTTCTTTTTAGGAATAAACAATTATGCATTCTTACATGTTCTATTAGAGAGTTGCTTATTCGGGAGTCACATAGTGGAGAGTTAATGGGGGCACTTTGGTGTACAAAAGACTTTAGATATGCTTGGTGAACATTTTTATTGGCCAAATATGAGAAGGGATGTTGAAAAAGTTTGTGCCAGATGTATGACATGTAAACAAGCTAAATCTAAGTCTATGCCTCATGGTTTGTATATACCCTTACCTGTAACTACTGAACCTTGGACTGACATATCTATGGATTTTGTGTTAGGTTTACCTAGGACTAGGAGAAGCAGAGATAGCATATTTGTGGTAGTGGACAAATTTAGTAAAATGACTCATTTTTTTGCTTGCCATAAGACTAATGATGCAACAAATATTGCTGATCTTTTTTTTAGAGAAGTGGTCCGGCTTCATGGTGTACCAAGAACCATTGTTTCTAATAGAGATGTTAAGTTCCTAAGTCACTTTTGGAGAGTATTGGGGGAAAAATTAGGCACCAAACTTTTATTTTCTACTACATGTCATCCCCAAACTGATGGACAAACTGAAGTCGTAAATCGGACTTTAGGAACCATGTTGCATGCAATTATTGGTAAGAATTTGAGAACTTGGGAGGATTGTTTGCCATTCATTGAGTTTGCTTATAATCGTGTTATACATTCTTCCACAGGTTTTTTACCATATGAAATTGTGTATGGTTTTTTACCATTTGCAATTATGTATGGTTTTAATCCGTTAACTGTGCTAGATTTCATGCCTTTACCTTTGAGTGAGCTTACTAGCTTAGATGGAAAGAAGAAGGCAGAAATGGTTAAAGCAATACATGAGAAGTGACGCGGACCCTTAGCAATGATGGCAGCAAACCCAACGTATAACAATGGTGGAGAACTCCTTGAAACTTGATAATCACCTCCTAAGGAACCCAACGCCTATAAAGAGACGCGAACTCACTATGATTGAAAGATTTAGTTGGTAAGAAGAAGGAAAACGCCACAACTCTTGTTGATAAGTAAACCTAATTCTTGATGCAAAGACAAAATTAAAGAATCCACTCTAATCTCTCTCACACGCAAATTCACAAGAAGAACTTGTAGAAGAATTCGAAAATTTTTATTAATTGTTGTATATCAAATTCAGCCTAATAGTGCCCTTAAATAAGGGTTACAAAATTCCTAATTGCATATGGAAAATTAAGACTAAAACATTCCTAATTGCATAAGGAAAACATTCCTAATTGCATAAGGAAAATATTAAGTATGAAACAAAATCCTAATCCACTAAGGAAAATATAAAGTAATCCTAATCCACTAAGGAAAATATAAAGTATGGAAACAACCAAACTAATCCCTTCAACATAAGAAACGCCCCACACTATTTGGGCTGTCCATGGGCCTTAAATTACTTCTCAAGGCTTTATATGAACCCCCATGGACCTTTCTTGCACGTTGGACCTTTCTTTAGCTAGCCTTTAGCTTCCATACTAAGCATCATAATCAGCTTTGGTGTGCCTTCTTCAAGCTCTATCTCCATCTTCTTGAATGATAATTCTTGAAGCTCTTTGGAACTCTCTTCTTGAATATGCAAAGCCATACTAGCTTGATATCTCTTTGCCTTGCTCCTAGTGATTGGTCCACTTACTAGCTTCAAGGGATCCTTTCTTGCATCAAGAAGGCACATGAGCACATTGAGAGGAAGAATCATATGTATGCACAAAAGGCTAATAAGGGGTGAAGACATATTGTTTTTGAACTGGGAGAATGGGTTTGGGTGCACATGTGAAAGGAGAGATTTCCACAACAAAGGAAGTCAAAGCTTGATCCAAGAGGCGATGGGCCATTCCAGGTGTTGGAACGCATCAATGACAATGCCTACAAGATAGACTTGCTAGGTGAGTATAATGTAAGTGCTACATTCAATGTTTCTGATTTATCTCCTTTTGAATTTGATTCAGATTCGAGGATGAATCCTTCTGAGGAAAGAAGGAATGATGTGAGCACAAGTGATGCAAATGCAGTCCATAATGGTCAAGGAAGCAAAGGAAACTATTGGGGGCCGATTCCAAATATTGAAAGTTTTGGTGGACCAATTACTAGATCTCTAGCTAAGAGACTCAAAGAGCAACTTCAAGTTTTCGCGCAACAACATGTTGATTATGGGCTGTCTAAATATGGAAAGTTCATATATGGAAGTTTTGAAGAGCCCAAATATGTCAACAAAATTGGGCTAGAAGACTTGCATTAAGCTTGAGTGCATTTGGGCTTGTTTTGGGTCCTTTTTGAGATGTGCGCCATTTTGGACGAGTTTAATTTATATTTTAGTGTTTTACACCTTTTTGGTTTTAGTTATTTGGATTTAAATTGTTAGGTCTAAGTTTGTTAAGTTCAGCCTAAGTTAGGCCCAATTGGGCTCCTTATTTACTTTGGCCCATAAAAGTATTTTTAGGGTTTCTTCTTTTTGCTGTAAAATCCCTATAAAAGGGGCTATTGGCTGGGGTTTTAGGATATTTTTTCATGGGAGGCAGCTTCAAGACTACTTGTTTAATTCTCTATTACAACAAGAATTTAATTTCATCAAGGTCTTTACAACTTAGCGAATTTCTATTCTTGATCTTCTAAAATCAACCAATTATTTGCGTTTCCAATTGCATTAGTCATTTGGGGGTTCAATAGGTTGGGAATTTTGCTCTTCTTCTTGTTCCATATCAATTGTGTGTTGGCACTTTAGTCTCTTTATAGGCTGGGGTTCCGCACCACTAAATGGCAGGTCCATATTTGTGAGGCCTTACCTAAGCACCGATCTAGCCCACTAAGAATATGGAGCCAAAATGCTCATTTGTATCTAGTTTCACATGACAACACTGTGTACGATCTCTGCTCAGTTTGGTAAGCTTAGAGTTTAAAAATGATCTTTTATTTTGAAAATATATTTTCTTTTATTTTGAAAAGAATACTATCCTTTTATTTTGAAAAAGAATACATGGGTTTTCTTTTAAAATCTTGATTGGAAGGCTTGGGCTTTAATTTGGGCTTGGTGGAATGTTTGGGCCTTGACTTATGCTTGATGGGAGGCTTAGGCCTTGACTTGGGCTTGGTGGAAGGCTTGGGCCATGACTTAGGCTTGATGAAAGGCTTGGGCCTTGACTTAGGCTTAGTGAAAGGATTAAGCCTTAACTTAGGCTTGGAAGGCTAAAGAGAGAGAAGAGAAAAAAAAAATAGCAAAGAGTTGCTTGCTTTTTGGTGTCCTTTGGAAGCTAGGCAGGCTCACTATTTATATAGAAGCCAAGAGTGGTAAAGATGATGATTTTTTTGATGTGGGATTAAAGGAAGGCTATTTATAGCCAAGCTTGGGAGTAAAGGTTATAATTTTCAGACGTGGGATTAATGGTATAATGAGAATGTCATATGCCAACCTTTCTGCAGCTCGATAGTCTTGCCCTTTTGGGCTTGTCCAATGCCCGATTTGAGTAGTTCTTATTATGTTGGATTTGAAACAAAATGTGCTACATTCTGGTATTTTT
Organism: Garcia nutans; assembly: GCA_947685225.1. Lineage (NCBI taxonomy): Eukaryota > Viridiplantae > Streptophyta > Magnoliopsida > Malpighiales > Euphorbiaceae > Garcia > Garcia nutans. The sequence goes on from CANTUV010000057.1 coordinate 6,814,448, forward strand.
TTTAGGGAAAAAAATCTATATTTTACTTTTAAACCTACACATCATATACAAATACATATTTTGGATGGTGCAAAATTTAGGATTCACAGTATCAAATACAATAGATTTTTCTATTTTTATAGTTTTTCTTTCTATTTAGGGGCCCCAAACCTAACTTGATCAATATATAAACACTTGCTTTGCCCCTTTTAAGCTGTCACACCATACAATTGAGGTTTCCAACCCTACCTTGCATTAGTTCTACATCATTTTGCACTTTTTTTTAACTTACATCTTTTCTTCGCTCAACTTCCCAACTTTATCATGCTAGTTTCAAAGGTAGCTTGAAAGAGCTTTATCCATACTTCCTTTGTTCTAACGGTTTGAGCATCATCAAATGGTTTTACAGAGGTTTTCAACACCTTTCCTATATTTGAATTAGCATACCTATTATGGAACAGCCTACGCACCAAGAGGATGAGCATGACTAAAGAAGCAGGGATCAAATTGAGGAGATTTTTAATCCAATTATTCTGCCTTGAGGACCTATAACTAGATCGAGAGCCAAGAAGATTCAGCAAGCGTTAATTTGTCATCTACAAGAGTTGGTGAATTTGGCTTGTAATGGGCTACAAGGGATCCAAGGCTTGGAAACAACATAAAATAAAGTTAATTACAACTTAATTCAAGTCCAACTTCAAAATGGGCTTACTTAAAATTCAAGTCCAACTTCAAAATGGGCTTACTTAAGTTGTTTTTAGATCATAGCCTTTTTAATTGAGTAAAGTTAAATATGTTTGTATTTTTGTCTTAATGGGCTGTTTAAAACATGTTAATTTAAAAAGCCTATTAGTTTTATTGCTTTGATAATGGGCTGTCCAAACTTGTTTATGTTAAGGCCCATAAGTTGTGTTTGTCTATTTTAATTTATGAGTTTTTAGGTCTTGTAAAGGCTATATAAAGGCCTAAAACGAATTTCAGTTCAGATTATTGATGAATTATAACCAAAAGGCTGTTTGCTTATATCTTTGTGTTCTTGAGTAGAATGCATGCTAAGAAACATTCAAGTGGATTGATCATCTTCTTACGGAGTGTTTTGAATATGGAATTTAGAAACAAGTTTCCTTTATTCTAGATCTTTGATCATCTTTCTAAGCAATCTGAATTCTAGCCTTTCTTAGGGGTTGAGACCGAATTGTTATTGGGCTTTTCAAGTTAATGTTGTGGGGGTCCATAATAATCAAAGGGGTTCTTAGGCTTATTCTTGGAGGTTTCATATCATTTGGTATCAAAGCCTGGTTTGGCTCTAGATCAGGTTTTATTCTTAACAAATTTGTGTTTTTGATTCCGAATTCTTGTTTTCTTTTGTTCTTCCAAGTTTATCTCTTCTTGTTCTTGTGTTTCCTTTGTTTTTCCATCATTTGAATTATTATTGTCTCTTCGAATTCTGGTTTTGTTTGTTGGGTTAATTTGAATTTTTTTCATTAATTAAAAAGCTTGCACATCTTATTTAGTGCTTGTGATTATAAAAAAAATTCGTCCAAAAAAAAAACAAAAGAAAGATTAAAATCTTGCTGTTTAGAAGAGAAAAAGAAATACAAATCTGAAAAAAAAATCTAGAATTGTGGCTTTAGATCTTCCTAATCAGATTTGAACTATAGTTGACTACATTTATTGTGTGATTATTATAGTTATTAATCATTAATTAATAACTTTTGGGACCGTTTCTTCAAAAAAATAACCTTCTAAATTTGACCTACATTTATTGTGTGATTATTATAGTTATTAATCATTAATTAATAACTTTTGGGGCTGTTTCTTCAAAAAAATTACCTTCTAAATTGTCCTAATCAAATCTGTCATTTTTTTTCATATGTCATTTGCTTCTTAATGAGTTGTCATATTTTTTTTTGCTTCTAGTATATTAAATTTCTTATTTTAGCCAATTTGCTTCAAACTTGTTTTGAAAATCTCAGATTTAGAAATTCTACACAAATCAATCTATTTGAATTGTTCTAAAAGTGTGATTCACCTAAGAACGTAAAAGAAATTAGCTAGAGTAGTGTGAGAAAAGCCGTGAGCAAAATAAATAAATTGAGTAAAACACGAGTGACCACCCCATCTTTTGAGCGTAAACATGTAAGGGAGTGTTGTGAGGTCCTTATATTATTATTTTTTCTTTGTTATTTTCTAATCTTTTATTGCAGCAATGTTTGACCAAGGTGAAGGTAGTGGAGTTGTACAAGTTGATGCGGCTAGATTGCGTGAGGCTCAACAAGCTGAATTTACACGTTTATATTGCACTATAGAGAACATAATAGAAACATTAGAGCATGTGGATTTGAGGTTGCAAGCTATTGAAAGAGCCACACCGGAGCACAATGAGAGGCAAAGAGGTGGTAGAAATCAAATACCTCAACCTGATAATTTGGATGATGAATATGAGTTTGAGGATGATCATGCAACTCTGGTTGGAGGAGTTCTACCTAGAGGAGGTCGCGATGCTGGTAAAGGTAGAGGAGGTCACGATGCTGGTAAAGGTAGAGGAAGGATGTATGATAATGAATTCTATGGTAGAAATCATGGTGATGATGACTTTGTAGATAGGAACTTGGGAAACATTAAATTGAAAATTCCTAATTTTTAAGGTAAATCAGATCCGGTGGCTTATTTGCAATGGGAAAAGCAGGTTGAGCTTATCTTTGATTGCCATCAATTTAGTGAAGAAAAGAAAGTCAAGCTTGCTATTACTCAATTTTCAGATTATGCTATAGCTTGGTGGGACCAATTGGTGACTAATAGAAGAAGGAATTTGGAGTATCCAATTAAGACTTGGCGTGATCTTAAGTCTATCATGAGAAAGAGATTTGTGCCTAGACATTTTCATAGAGAACTTGTGCAAAGACTTCAGGTTCTTAAACAAGGTAGTAGGAGTGTTGATGTCTACTACAAAGAGATGGAAATGATCATGACTAGAGCTAATATAGATGAAGATATGGAGACTACTATGGCACATTTCTTGGCTGGTTTGAACAAGGACATAGCAGATCAAGTTGATTTTCAGCCTTATGTGGAGTTAGAAGAGATGGTGCATATTGCCATCAAGGTGGAAAAACAACTCCACGGAAGAGGATCAACACTGTATGTCTCCAAACCTTATTCTAATTCAAGTTCTTCTTGGAATAGGGATGGAAGGTGTGATTTTAAGGGTGGAAAAAAGGTTGTTCATGATGGTGGAAAGGCAAAGGCAGATTCGGTTTCTAAAGACAAATCCAAAGTCGAAGAGCCTAAGTAGAAAAATAGAGATATTAAATGTTAGAAGTGCCAAGGTGTAGGTCATATCAGTAAAAAATGTCCAAATAAGAGGGTTATGCCCTTGAGAAATGGTGAGATAGTGACTGATGAAGAAGAAGGCAACAATGACAGTGATGATGGTGAGATGCCAGAATTGGAGGATTGTAGCGATGGGATCATTGTGGAGCCAATTAGAGGTGATTTGCTGGTTACTAGGCGTGCTCTTAACACACAATTGAAGGAGAATAGCCATGAGGAGCAACGAGATAATTTGTTCCATACAAGATGCCATGTTCAAGGCAAGGCATGTAGTGTGATTGTAGATGGTGGAAGTTGCACCAATGTTGTGAGTACACTCTTGGTTGGGGCGATTGGGGATGTCTACTACACCACACCCATGACCCTACAAACTTCAGTGGCTTAATGATTGTGGTAAGGTTAAGGTAAATAGGCAATCTATCATTTCCTTTTCCATTGGTAAATATCATGACGAAGTGTTGTGCGATGTGGTTCCAAAGCATACTGGAGATACTCTACTTGGTAGACCATGGCAATATGACTGAAGAGCTATGCATGATGGGTACCTCAATAGGTATTCATTCACAAAGGATGCTCAAAAGACCATTCTAACACCAATTTCCTCAAAAGAAGTGTATGAAGACCAATGTAAAATGGAAAGGATGAGACTTGAGGCTGTAAAGAAAGAAAAAGAGAGTGAAAATAAACAGAGTGCAAATAAAAAGAAAGAGGGAAAAGAAAAAGGAAAGCAAATTCAGTCTATTGAAAAAAAAATAAAAGAATGTGAGTTTGATATCTAGGACAAGTGAGGTTAAACATGCTTTTTACAACAATCAGCCTATATTTGTACTTTTGTACAAAGGGGCTTATTTGGCCACCAATGATCTTAACCCATCTTTGCCTAGTGTGTTTGTTGATCTTTTGTAGGAATTTGAAGATTTTTTTTTCTAGAAGAGATGCCCAATGGTTTGCCACCAATTAGAGGAATAGAACACCAAATTGACTTCATTCTTGGAGCTTCCATACCTAATAGACCAACATATAGAACTAATCCCATCGAGACAAATGAGATAAAAAAAACAAGTTGAGGAGTTGCTAGCTAAGGGATATGTGAGGGAGAGTCTTAGTCCTTGCTCGGTTCTTATTATTCTTGTGCCAAAGAAGGATGGAACATGGAGGATGTGTGTGGATTGCAGAGCCATCAATAAAATCACTGTAAAGTATCATCATCCTATTCCTAGATTAGATGATATGCTTGATGAGTTATATGGATCTTGCTTATTCACTAAAATTGTTTTGAAATCTGGTTATTATCAAATTCGAATGAATGTGGGTGATGAGTGGAAAACAACATTTAAGACTAAATATGGATTGTATGAGTGGCTTGTTATGCCATTTGGTCTTACTAATGCACCTAGCACATTCATGATATTGATGAATCATGTGTTGTGTGAGTACTTGGGTAAATTTGTCGTTGTTTATTTTGATGATATTCTTATTTCTTCTAAGTGCTTGGATGATCATGTTATGCATGTACGTCTTGTATTAGACATTCTTAGGCGTGAAAAGTTGTATGCTAACCTTAAGAAGTGTAGTTTTTGCATGGATAAGGTTAAGTTTCTTGGTTTTGTGGTGTCTAGTCAAGGTATAGAGGTTGATGAGGAGAAGGTAAGGGCTATTAAAGATTGGCCGAGACCTAAGAATGCTAGTAAGGTGAGGAGCTTTCATGGACTTTCTGGTTTCTATAGGAGATTTATTAGAGATTTCAGCACTATAGCTGCACCTTTGAATGAGTTAGTTAAGAAAAATGTTGGATTTGTTTGGGGTGATGCACAAGAGCATGCATTTAATGAACTTAAGGATAAATTGTATGATGCACCTTTGCTTGCTTTGCCTAACTTTGATAAAACTTTTGAAATTGAATATGATGCTAGTGGCATAGGAGTTGGAGTTGTTTTGATGTAGGATCAAAGGCCACTAATGTATTTTAGTGAAAAGTTAAGTGGGGCAGCCTTGAAGTATCCAACATATGATAAGGAGTTATATGCTTTGGTTGGAGCTTTGCATATATGGCAACATTATTTGTGGCCTAAAGAGTTCGTGATACATACTGTCCATGAAAGTTTAAAACATTTGAAGGGTCAAGATAAGCTGAATTGTAGGCATGCCAAATGGGTGGAATTCATAGAAACATTCCCATATGTGATTAAATTCAAGCAAGGTAAAGAGAATGTGGTTGCTGATGCATTGTCACGAAGATATACTTTGCTTAATTCTCTTAGTGCTAAATTGTTGGGTTTTGAGCATATTAAGGAGTTAATATCTTAATGATGAGGATTTTGGTGATATATATGTATCTTGTGGTAATGTGGCTGTTTCAAATGATTTTTACTTGTTTGATGGTTTCTTGTTTAAGAAAAATAGAATGTGTATTCCTAAGTGTTCTATGAGAGAATTATTGATTAAGGAAGCACATGGAGGAGGATTGATGGGTCATTTTGGGGTAAATAAAACCTATGATATGCTGATAGAATATTTCTTTTGGCCTGGTATGAAACATGATGTGCATAAGGTTTGTGAGCGTTGGCATAACATGTAGAGAGGCTAAGTCTAGGTTGAAAACACATGGTTTATATACACCATTACCTGTTTCTAGTGAACCTTGGACTGATTTGTCTATGGATTTCATGCTTGGATTACCTAAACAAAGAGCAAATTCAGATTATCATTCATCAATGGTCTTCTTACAAATTAGTTTGGCTTTGATATTTATAGCCAAAGTGAGGTAGAAGAAACCTAAATGGCTGTTATTATAGCTCTTCCACTTTCTTCCCTTTAATCCCCACTAACTCTCATTGAAAAGAGCTATTATACATTAAAAGCATTCATTTTGTATCCCAAATGACAACTGATCACACCCCAAACTAAATGCACTCATTTGTAACTCCCAAATGAAACCTGATAAAAAAACTCAAACTTTAACAAGAATAAAACCCTAACTCTGATATGTTGATTTCACAAAGCAAATAAAATAAACCCAAATTATTAAATAATATAAAATGACAGCCCAAGATCCATGCTTACTTAATCAAGGCTGAATGACCCTTTATTCTTCAATGGGCTGGATTGATTCGGACAATGTGGGTTAGACTATTGTCTTCATATTTGAACATGCTTGGATCATGTTTATAATCTTTGACTTTTGTTCCTCCCATAATAAGTTAGCTGCATCACATTGAGCTTGTTTCTTCCAAATATCTTCAATTAAGCAAGTTAATGTTTCCATCATCTTTTTGGCTCTATCTCTTATTATTGGGCTTCCATGAATGGCTAAAGGGTCTTTCTTTGCATTTTTAGCTGAATGGACTTGAGTTTGTTGGTCCTCATCAACTTGTGAAAACTCTTATTGGGTTGTAAGAAAATTACTCAACCCTTGTAGAAGTTCGGTGCGAGCTTGTGAAAACACCAAGTTTGGATTGAGCTTATAAAAATCCAATGTTAGTGAAATTCTCAACTTGAAGTTGGGAAGTGGATGTATGATTGATTTTGATAAGTCCGAGACTTTGGAGGGTTGTGGATCAGGTTCAACAAGGTGGCATATAAAGTCGAAAGAGACTGGTGAGCCCATGTTTGATCCAAATAAAGGAAATGGGTGTGCCTCTGCTGACAGCTTAAGCTTTTGGTAGAAATAGTTAGCATTGTTTTCGGTTAAGCATGCTGGTGCAGGGTCAGTACCAGGATGGGTGATCTCCTAGGAAGTGCTTGGCCCAGCCGCATCATTTGGTATCAGAGCCTATTTATTGGGTCTGGTCCCACTGCTCCAGGTTCGAGAACGAACCTCCTTAAAGAGGGAGGGAATGATAAGTTAGAGGATTTGGAGGGTTGTGGATTAGGTTCGACAAGGTAGCACATAAAGTAAAAAGAGACTGGTGAGCCCATGTTTGATCCAAATAAAAGAAATGGATGCACCTCTGATGACAGCTTAAGCTTTTGGTAGAAATGGTTAGCGTTCTTTTCAGTTAAGCGTACTGGTGCAGGGTTAGTACCAGGATAAGTGACCTCCTGGGAAGTGCTTGGCCCAGCCGCATCACTATATTTATTGCATCATCAGTTTTATAACAAGCTATGAAATGTGTCATTTTGCTAAATCTATCCACAACAACAAATATGGTGTCTCTACCTTTCTTTGTCCTAGGTAAACCTATCATAAAATCCATAGAAATGTCAACCCAAGGCTCATTAAGAATAGGTAGAGGTGTATACAATCCATGAGGCATAGATTTGGACTTAGTTTGCCTACATACAATACATTTAGAACAAATTCTTTCAACATCCCTACGTATGTGTGCCAATAAAAATGCTTAGAAAGTAAATCCAAAATCTTTTGCACACCAAAATGACCCATCAATCCACCACTATGTGATTCACGCACAAGAAGTTCCCTTAATGAACATGCAGGTACACATAATTGATTCCCACGAAATAAAAATCCATCATGCTTATAAAATCTTTGAAAAGCAGCATGTTCACAAGCAACATAGACATTACCAAAATCAGAATCTGTTGCATACATATCTTTAAGTTGCTCAAATCCTAACATCTTAAAACTAAGTGTAGTGATTAAAGCATACCTCCTTGATAATGCATCACCAACAACATTATCTTTACCTTGCTTGTAGTGGATCACATAAGAAAATGTCTCAATGAATTCAACCCATTTTGCATGCCTCTTATTCAGCTCCCCTTGCCCTTTTAGGTGCTTAAGTGACTCATGGTCTGTATGGATCACAAATTCTTTTGAAAGTATGTAATGTTGCCATATGTCTGGTGCTCTTAGTAGGGCATATAACTCCTAGTTATAGGTAGAGTACTTCAATTGAGATCCATTCACCTTCTCACCAAAATATGCTATGGGATGTTTTTCCTGCATCAACACAGAACCTATACCAATTCTAGAAGCATCACATTCAAGTTCAAAAGTTTTATCAAAGTTAGGTAAACATAAAATAGGAGCAGAACACAACTTATCTTTTAAAGTATTAAAAGCCCCACTTTGTTCATCCCCCCCCCCCCCCCCCCCCCCCCCACTTAAACCAACATCTTTTTTAATTATTTCAGTCAAAGGAGCAGCAATGGATGAGAAATCTTTCACAGATCTTCTATAAAAACTAGCTAACCCATGAAAACTCCTTACCTCAGACATACTCTTAGGCATAGGCCATTCTTTAATAGCTTTTACCTTTTCAGCATCTACCTCAACCCCTTTATCACTCATAACAAAACCCAAGAAAATAAGTGTATCAATACAAAAAGTACACTTCTTCAAATTAGCATACAACTTCTCTTTCCTTAGAACCTCTAAAACTAACCTAACATGCATGATATGCTCATCTAGAGACTTGTTGTATATGAGAATGTCATCAAAATACACAACAACAAATTTTTCAAGGAAATTATGCAAAACATGGTTCATTAGCCTCATAAATGTGCTAGGTGCATTAGTCAAACCAAAAGGCATAACCATCCATTCATATAAATCATATTTTTTTTAAATGCAGTTTTCCACTCATCACCTGGTTTCATCCTAATTTGATGATATCCACTTTTTAAATCTATTTTAGTGAAAATACATGCACCATATAACTCATCTAACATGTCATCTATTCTAGGAATGGGATGGCGATACTTTACAGTGATTTTGTTGACTGCACGACAATCCACACACATCCTCCATGTTCCATCTTTCTTGGGTACCAACAATACTGGTACAACACATGGGCTAAGGCTCTCTCTCACATGCCCCTTCTCCAACAATTCATCTACTTGCCTTTGAAGTTCCTTTGTCTCCTCTGGGTTACTTTTATAGGCTAGTCTATTTGGGATTACTGCTCCTAATATAAAATCAATCTGATGCTCAATACCCCTTAAGGGAGGGAGTCCCTTTGGGATCTCTTCAGGAAAGACTTCATCAAATTCCTGTAACAATGAAACAAAACCACTAGGCAAATTTGGGTTAAGTCAGCCATAATCAATAAACTCTTCTTAAACCTTATTGCTATGAGTGATCTTCTGCCTATATAAGTACTCTTAAGATCTCTCTCTTTTGCAAAGAAACTCTGCTTCTTTTCACTCTTATTTTCTCTCCTCTTACTATTCTCTCTTGCACATCTCTCTTTCTTTACATCATTTGTGCAGTCACTCCCCATTGGGCCACATAATTATTTCTTTTCTCTCTTAGCCTCATGTCCGTCCATTCTTTTAGTTAACTCACTACCCGAATCCCTATTTGAAGTATTCATCATCTTAATCTATTCTTGATACACTTCCTTTGGAGATAAAGGTGCTAAAGTGAAAATCTTTCCCTTCAAACTAAAATAATACCTATTCTTGTACCCATCATGTGTGACTTTCCTATCAAACTGCCAAGGCCTACCCAATAATAAATGTCCAGGTTGCATGGGTACTACATCACACAACACTTCATCAACATATTTCCCAATAGAAAATGGCACCACAACTTGTTTTGTTACCTTTACTTCACCACTATCATTTAGCCACTGTAGCCTTTATGGTTTAGGGTGTTTTTCACACTTCAACCCTAACTTATCAACTAAGGTTGTACTAGCCGCATTTGCACAGCTGCCTCTGTCTATAATCATGCTGCAAACTTTTCCTCCTACCAAACGCCTAGTGTGAAAGTTGTTTTCCCTCTGTTCTATGCTCTCTTCCTTAAGCTGAACATTAAGTGCACATCTAACTACCAAAGATTCACCACAAACAGCATACTCAACCTCAACATCACTATAATCCTCCAAACTAGGCATAGAATCACAGTTAGATTCGGATTCAGATTCAATTTTTCCATTGTCTCTCATAAGCATAGTTTTTTTATTGGGACATTGTGAAGCAATATGTCCATTACCCAAATATTTAAAACACTTAATATTTCTTTGCCTATTAGAAGAATTAGGAAAATCAGTGGTACCTTTATTTGTGGAAGAGACTCCTTTGCTCTTTTCAAAGCTTGCACCTTTCACCTTGAAACTTAAGTCTTTATCCTTAGACCTCTCATCTTTAGTCTTCTCATCTTTCTTTGGCCACCTTAAGGTCCATGTTGGGTTGTAATTGGAGGAACTCCTTGTTGCCCCCTTTTGCTTGAGTTGTCTCTCCACCTTCATGGCCATGTTCACCATCTCCTCAAGCTTTATATAGTGATGTAGCTCTACCATATTTGCAATATCTCTGTTTAGACCTCCCAAGAATTGAGCCATGGTAGCTTCTCTATCCTCTTTAATATTTGCTCGAATCATTGCCATCTCCATCTCTTTGTGATAATCTTCTACTGACATAGACCCTTAAGTGAGTCTTTGCAATTTTTGATGTAGCTCACGATAGTAGTAGGATGGCACAAATCTCCTCCTCATGACAACCTTCATTTCTGCCCATGTCTCAATAGGTCTCTCTCCATTTCTTCTTCTTGTAAGTTTCAGTTGCCCTCACCATATCGATGCATAATCTGTAGACTCAACTACTGCTAACTTCACATTCTTTCCCTCTGAGTAGTTATGACAATCAAATATATGCTCCACTTTCCTTTCCCACTCTAGGTATGTTTCAGCATCATTCCTTCCTATAAATGTTGGAATCTTCATCTTTATGGAATTGATGTTGCTATCTCTCCTTCCTAGCCTCCTATCTCCTCCTGGCCTTCTATCTCTTCTAGGCCTAACCCTTGAAGATTGGTTGTCATCTTTATCTTCATCTTCATCAGGTTCATTATGGGACTCTATATCTCCTGATTGTTAGGATTGCTTAACCATCTCAACTTCATCCCTCAAATTCATAACATCTAAACTAAACTTCTCAAATTGGTTTTGCATAGCCTTTAACACGAAAACTACATCTTTCATGCTCATTTTGCCACCCTTGCCTGCCTCCTCAGACATGATGTAAAACTACAAGAAAATTTTAAAGAAAGAAAAAAAAATCCTCACACTCTCCCTCACGTGTTTACACTCAATAATATATCACTCCACTCATGTTTCACTCAAATTAGGCTTTTACCCTCTTATTTGCTCACACTCTCTTGCTTTTTCCCTCTCTTGTTTCCTTCTTAAGGCTGCACTTCAGAAGTTAAAACAACTAATCAGGTTAGTCACAAGTAGCAATCTATAAAAATTACAATGAAAAGCCTAAAAAGAAATGAAAAAACACTCAAGTTTTAGATGCAATTTGATAATCGTTGTCATAAAAAAAGAAAAAACACACAGATGAAGAATTGTATGTTTGTGAATGCAAGTCCTAAGAGTAACCAGAGTGCAAAAGTCACCTTTATATGCATGGCAGAAGCAAAAGAAATTGAAAACTAGAAAATTAAACTATGAATGCAATAAAATTGACAAAATAGGAAGCTAAATTAAAGAATTTTGATTTTCCCCAAGTGGGAGCCGAAATAAATCCTACCTATTGATTCAACTAACTTACACTAATTAGGAAGGTAAGATATGGTGTAGATATGAAAGGAAATTAATTGAAACAAGGAAACCCTAAACATTTTTGGAAACATAATCAAAAATCCCAAAAATCGGGCACGAATTTTCAAATAGCCCGTTCGCCCTAAAATTGAATGATTTGGGGGTCGTGGTAGGCTGGTACAAGTAAATCCCATAAGAAATGTAGGGCTCGGAAATCAATTTCTAAATTGGTATTATGCATTTCGTAACTCTTCCATAGCGAAAAGTTATGGCCTTTCAAAGTTGACCCTTCCACCACCAGAATTGACCCTATATTTTTCAATCCTAATTTCAATCCAAAAGATCTCCTTCAACCCTAGCTTTGTTTTAGCAGCCGCCAAGCTATTTTTTTTATTTTTTTTCTTTTCCTTTTTTTTTTGTTTCCTTCTTTCCTGGTTTTTTTAAGCTAACGAACTAATAGGCCAAAATCAAAATTTTGAATGGATTGAAATAAAAAAAACACAAAATTACAGAATTGATTGAAGTAAAGAAAAAGCATATTACAAAAAGCATAAAAATAGAGATAGAGCCAAAGCTCTTATACCAAATGATGCGGAACCCCAAGATTATAAAGAATCTAAAAACCCAACACACAAATTTAGCATACCAATAACCCTAGCTGGTTGTTTGTCCTACTAAACCCCTAATTGACATGCAACTAGTAACGTAGATAATTGGACAGAATTAAAGAAAAACTAGAAAGAGCACAACAAGTGTTATTGATGAGGAAACTATAAGCAAGCTTGATGAATCTACACAAGGCAGCAAATATGTTGATGATATCATTATGCCAAGTGGACCAATCACAAGATCACAATCAAAGAAACTCCAGCATGTGTTCCAACACTCATTCAAAGGTGGTGTTGTGGAACAACCAGCACACCGCTAGGATGAGCAAGAGTTAGGACGTGAGGAACAAGTTGAAGAGATCATCAATCCAATTATTCTGCCACAAGGTCCTACAACTAGATCGCGAGCCAAAAAGATTCAGCAAGCACTAATTTGTCATTTGCAAGATTTGGTGAATTTGGCTAACTATGGTTTGCAAGGAATTACAAGCTTGGAGACAAGACCAAAGGAAGTCAATTACAACTTGCTACAAGTTGAAATTCACGAATGAGGCTTGTAATTAATATGTATTAAGGCCCACTAGTTATGCTTATTTAAAAAGTAAGGGCCCTGTTTGTTTTGTATTAAATTAGAACTTTGTTTACTTTATTATTTCTTAAAATTTCATTAGAAAACCAAATGCTACTTAATAACCCTAATTAGGGTTTAGCTATTTATATCTCATTTAGGGTTGTAAGACAGCAGTTTTAGTTTTTGACAAATTATTAACCTAAAAGCCGAATTTGCTTTTATCTTTGTGTTCTTGAGTAGAATGCATGCTTAGAAACATTCAAGTAGTTTGATCAACTTTCTTGTGGAGTGTTTCGATTCTAGGGTTTAGAAACTAGTTTGTTTCGAAATCTTAGGTCTGTGATCAATTCAAGGTAATCTGAAATCTAACCTAATCATTGGAGGTTGTGCCGAATTCGACTAGGGGTTTTCAAGTTAATGCTATGGGGGTTCGACATCAAGGAGTTCTCAGGCTTATTCTTGGAGGTTCCGTATCATTTGGTATCAGAGCCTACGCTCTAGATCAGGTTTTATCCCTATCAAATTCATTTTAGTTTCTTCTCTTGTTATTTTCATTTTGTTTCTTTGTTCTTGATTCTTGAATCGTTTTCTTTGTTTCTTGATCGTCTAAGTTGATTGTTCCTTGAATCATTTTCGTTTTCTTTCAAATTCGAAAATTCAAAAAAAAATTATAAAACCTAAAATTCAAAATTTAAGAAAAGGTGTTTTAAATTCGAATCTTGGTCTTGTTCATCATTCTGATTTGAATTCGAAATTCAACAAAGTGTGCTAAATTTGAATCTTGTTCTTGATTATTCATTCTGCTTCAATTTCGAGTTTCAAAGACAGTACTCTATATTCGACCTTGTTCTTGTTACTTAATTGGGTAAAATTTTTGTGTGGTGTGAACTAAGGTCGCCCCCATCAAGAGAGATAGTGAGAGGGAGCAAAAAAAAAAAGAAAGAGTACAAAACCACTTCAACAAAATTTTTTCATTCTCCTTGTTATTTAGGTGATAAGGGTCGAATCTAGATAGGTTAGAATCAATATAATTTTTGGTCACGAAATTTTCACCATTGAGGGGCTGTTTTGATTCGAATTGCATTAGTGATTCATTCGAAATTTCAGACTTGGGATACTGCACACGGAAGACTAATTTGATTTGTTTCCTAAAGTGTGATTCACCTAAGAACATAAAAGAAATTAGCTTGAGAGGTGTGAGCTAAGCCATGAGTGAATACATTATATTGAGTGGAACACGAGTGACCAACCCCATCTATTGAGTGTAAACACATGAGGGAGTGTTGTGAGGCCTTTTATTTGTTTTGTTCTAACCTTTTAGTGCAGGAAAAATGTATGGCCGAGATGACAATGACAGGGGTGTTCAAATTGATTCAGCTCGATTGCGTGAGGCGCAGCAAGCTGAATTTACACGTTTATACCGTGTTATGGAGAACATAATAGAAACATTGGAGCGCATGGATTTGAGGTTGAAAAATGTTGAAAGAGCCACACCGGAGCGCAATGAGAGGCAAAGAGGTGGCAGAAATCAAATGCAACAGCCTGAACATTTGGAAGATGAAAATGAGCTTGAGGATGATAATGCAAGTCTGGTTGGAGGAGCTTTACATAGAGGTGGAGGTAGAGGAGGCTGTGGTACTGGTCGAGGTAGAGGAAGGATGAATAATAATGCTTTCTATGGTAGAAATCATGGTGATGATGAAGTCGTTGATAGGAGCTTGGGAAGCATCAAGCTGAAAATTCCTAACTTTCGTGGTAAATCAGATCCAGAAGCTTATTTGCAATGGGAAAACCAGGTTGATCTCATATTTGATTGCCATCGATGTACTGAGGAAAAGAAGGTCAAGCTTATTGTTACTCAATTTACAGATTATGCTATAGCTTGGTGGGATCAGTTAGTGACTAGTAGAAGAAGGAATTTGGAGTATCCAATTGAGACTTTGGCTGATCTTAAATCGGTCATGAGGAAGAGGTTTGTGCCTAGACATTTCCATAGGGAAATTATACAAAGACTTCAGGTTCTTAAACAAGGTAGTAAAAGTGTTGATGACTACTACAAAGAAATGGAAATGTTAATGACTAGAGCTAATATAGATGAAGACATGGAGACTACTATGGCACGTTTCTTGGCTGGTTTGAATTCGGACATTGCTAATCAGGTTGATTTGCAGCCTTATGTAGAGTTAGAAGAGATGGTGCATATTGCCGTCAAGGTGGAAAAACAACTCCAAGGAAGACAACCATCAAGGTATCATTCGAAACCTGTTTCTAATTCTATTTCTCCTTGGAATAGGGAAGGAAGGCGTGATTACAAGGAAAGAAACAAGGCTGGTCAAGATAGTGGGAAAGCAAAGGCCGAAACAAGTTCTAAAGACAAATCCAAAGTTGAAGAGCCTAAGCTGCAAAATCGAGATATTAAGTATTGGAAGTGCCAAGGTGTGGGACATATCAGCAAAGAATGTCCAAACAAGAGAGTTATGACCGTAAGAAATGGTGAGATAGTGACTGATGAAGAAGATGGTGACGATGAGAGTGAAGATGGAGAAAAGCAAGACTTGGAATGTTGTAGTGATGGGAGCATTTAAGAACCAATAAAGGGAGACTTGCTGGTTGCTAGGCGTGCTCTTAACACGCAATTGAAGGAGGAAAACCATGAAGCACAATGAGACAACTTGTTCCATACAAGGTGTCACGTTCAAGGCAAGGCTTGTATTGTGATTGTGGATGGTGGAAGCTGTACTAATGTGGTAAGTACACTCTTGGTTGATCGATTGGGGCTGCCTACAAAACCTCACCCCCGACCTTACAAACTTCAGTGGCTGAATGAATGTGGAGAGGTTAAGGTAAATCGACAATCTAACATTTCTTTTTCCATTGGTAAATATCATTATGAGGTGTTGTGTGATGTGGTGCCAATGCATGCTGGAGAGATTTTACTTGGACGTCCATGGCAGTATGATAGGCGAGCTATGTATGATGGATACCTCAATCGGTATTCATTCACTAAGGATGGACGAAAGACAATTCTGACCCCACTCTCTTCAAAAGAAGTGTATGAAGATCAATATAAAATGGAAAGAATGAGACTTGAATTTGAAAAGAAAGAAAGAGAGAGTGACAAAAAAATGAGTGAAAAAAATCAGATTGCAAATGAAAAGAAAGAGAGAAAAGAAAAATCAAAACAAATTCAGTTTGAGAAAAAGAGAGAAGGAGAGAAGAATGTGAGTTTGTTAGCTAGTACAAGTGAGGTTAAACATGCTTTTTACACCAATCAGCCTATGTTTGTGCTTTTGTGCAAAGAACCTGGTTTAGATACTACTATTTTTAACCAATCATTGCCTAGTGTGTTTGTTGATCTTTTGCAGGAATATGCGGATTTGTTTCCCGAAGAAATGCCTGATGAATTGCCGCCAATCAGAGGCATAGAGCATCAAATTGATTTCATTCCAGGAGCTTCCATTCCCAATAGGCCAGCGTATCGAGCTAATCCTTTCGAGACAAAGGAGATACAAAAGCAAATGGAGGAATTGCTAGCTAAGGGATACGTGAGGGAAAGTTTGAGTCCTTATTCGGTTCCTGTTATTCTTGTGCCAAAGAAGGATGGGACGTGGAGGATGTGCGTGGATTGCAGAGCCATCAATAAAATCACTGTAAAGTATCGTCATCCTATTCCTAGACTAGATGATATGCTTGATGAGTTACATGGTTCTTGTTTGTTTAGGAAAATTGATTTGAAATCTGGTTATTATCAAATTTGAATGAGTGTGGGTGATGAGTGGAAAACAACATTTAAGACTAAATATGGGCTGTCTGAGTGGTTGGTTATGCCGTTTGGTCTTACTAATGCACCTAGCACATTCATGCGTTTGATGAATCATGTGTTGCGTGAGCACTTGGGTAAATTTGTTGTTGTTTACTTTGATGATATTCTTGTTTACTCTAAGTGTTTGGATGATCATGTCATACATGTGCGTCTTGTGTTTGACATTCTTAGGCGTGAGAAGTTGTATCCTAACCTTAAGAAGTGTAGTTTTTGCATGGATAAGGTTCATTTTTGTTGGTTTTGTGGTGTCTAGTCAAGGTATTGAGGTTGATGAGGAAAAGGTAAAGGCTATTAAGGACTGGCCAAAACCTAAGAATGCTAGTGAGGTGAGGAATTTTCATGGACTTGCTGTTTTCTATAGGAGATTCATTAGAAATTTCAATACTATAGTTGCACCTTTGAATGAGTTAGTTAAGAAAAATGTCGGTTTTGTTTGGGGAGATGCACAAGAACATGCATTTAATAACTTAAGGATAAATTGTGTAATGCACCCTTGCTTGCTTTGCCTAATTTTGATAAGACTTTTGAAATTGAATGTGATGCAAATGGCATAGGAATTTGAGCTGTTTTGATACAGGATCAAAGGCCGTTGATGTACTTTAGCGAAAAACTAAGTGGAGCGGCTTTGAAGTATCCGACATATGATAAGGAGTTATATGCATTGTTTCGAGCTTTGCATACATGGCAACATTATTTGTGGTCAAAAGAGTTTGTGATACATACTGATCATGAAAGTTTAAAGCATTTGATAGGTCAAGATAAGCTGAATCATAGACATGCCAAATGGGTGGAATTCATAGAAACATTTCCATATGTGATTAAATACAAGCGAGGTAAAGAGAATGTAGTAGCTGATGCGTTGTCGCGAATGTATGTTTTACTTAATTCTCTTAATGCTAGATTATTGGGTTTTGAGCATATTAAGGAATTATATGTTAGTGATGTGGATTTTGGTGACATATATAATTCGTGTGGCGATGTGGCTGTTTCAAAAGACTTTCATTTGTTTGATGGTTTCTTGTTTAAGAGAAATAGATTGTGTATTCCTAAGTGTTCCATGAGAGAGTTGTTAGTTAAGGAACCACATGGAGGAGGTTTGATGGGTCATTTTGGGGTAAGTAAGACCTATGATGTGTTGATAGAACATTTTTATTGGCCTGGTATGAAACATGATGTGCATAAAGTTTGTGAGCATTGCATAACATGTAGAGAAGCTAAGTCTAGGGTGAAACCGCATGGTTTGTACACGCCATTACCTGTTCCTAATGGACCTTGGACTGATTTGTCTATGGATTTTGTGCTTGGATTACCTAAAACTAGGAGAGGTCGTGATAGTATATTTGTTGTGGTTGATAGATTTAGTAAAATGGCTCATTTTATACCATGTCATAAAACTGATGATGCTAAATTGATTGCTGATTTGTTATTTAAAGAGGTTGTTCGTTTGTATGGCATACCCAAAAGCATTGTTAGTGATAGAGATGTTAAGTTTTTGAGTCATTTCTGGCGTGTTTTATGGGGAAAATTGGGGGCTAAGTTGTTGTTTTCTACTACTTGCCATCCTCAAACTGATGGTCAAATTGAGGTTGTGAATCGAACATTGATTACTTTGCTTAGGGCAGTGATAGAAAAGAATATTAGGATGTGGGAGGATTGTTTACCATTTGTGGAGTTTGCTTATAATAGGGTTGTTCATAGCACTACTAATTGTTCTCCATTTGAAATTGTTTATGGTTTTAATCCGCTTACTCCTTTGGATATTTTGCCATTGCCATCTAATGATTTTGTGAGTGTTGATGCTAGCTCAAAGGCAGATTTTGTGAAGAAGTTACATAAACAGGTTAAGGAAAGGACTGAAAGACAAAATGCTAAAGTAGCTTCTCGAGTGAATAAAGGAAGGAAGCCAATGATTTTTCAGCCTGGTGATTGGGTTTGGGTTCATTTTTGCAAAGAATGGTTTCCACACCAAAGAAAGTCCAAGTTAAACCCACGAGGAGATGGTCCTTTTCAGATACTTGAAAGGATTAATAACAATGCATATAAAGTGGATTTGCCAGGTGAGTATAATGTAAGTGCTTCGTTTAATGTTGCTGATTTAAGTCCTTTTGATGTAGGTGATGCTTTTGATTCGAGGACGAATCCTTTTGAGGAGAGGGGAAATGTTGTGGAACAACCAGCACACCGCAAGGATGAGCAAGAGTTAGGACGTGAGGAACAAGTTGAGGAGATCATCAATCCAATTATTCTGCCACAAGGTCCTATAACTAGATCGCGAGCCAAAAAGATTCAGCAAGCACTAATTTGCCATTTTCAAGATTTGGTGAATTTGGCTAACTATGGTTTGCAAGGAATTACAAGCTTGGAGACAAGACCAAAGGAAGTCAATTACAACTTGCTACAAGTTGAAATTCACGAATGAGGCTTGTAATTAATATGTATTAAGGCCCACTAGTTATGCTTATTTAAAAAGTAAGGGCCCTGTTTGTTTTGTATTAAATTAGAACTTTGTTTACTTTATTATTTCTTAAAATTTCATTAGAAAACCAAATGCTACTTAATAACCCTAATTAGGGTTTAGCTATTTATATCTCATTTAGGGTTGTAAGACAGCAGTTTTAGTTTTTGACAAATTATTAACCTAAAAGCCGAATTTTCTTTTATCTTTGTGTTCTTGAGTAGAATGCATGCTTAGAAACATTCAAGTAGTTTGACCAACTTTCTTGTGGAGAGTTTCGATTCTGGGGTTTAGGAACTAGTTTGTTTCGAAATCTTAGGTCTATGATCAATTCAAGGTAATATGAAATCTAACCTAATCCTTGGAGGTTGTGTTGAATTTGACTAGGGGTTTTCAAGTTAATGCTGTGGGGGTTCGACATCAAGGAGTTCTCAGGCTTATTCTTGGAGGTTCCGTATCAGGTGGATTAATGAAAAGGGAGACCAACTTATACTGAATATGATGGATCATGAAGAGAAAGTCAAAAACTCACCAAGAAGCATGAAGAATCTGCCCATAAGTATGGTGATGTGCATTAGCATGAATTTGGAATATAATATTGATATGGTTTAGTGCTAGTGTGACTAGACACATGTGAACCAATTCCAAAATGCATGTAGAATCTACCCATCAATGTTGTCAGAATTATGGGCAGTAATTTAGGTTATATTATTGATGTGGATGAATAATTAATGCTATTATGACTAGATACATGTAAACCTAGACTTTTAAGCCATTAGTTCTTCTTTTCCAACTATATAGGGAGGGGAAAAAGAACTCAAGAGGTGACTACGAATTTTCAGATTGTTATCATTGTAATCTAAGTGTTTTCAAGTTTAAGAGGTTTTCTTCTTATTCTTGTTGCATGAAGAATTGGTTCTAACTTATCAAATCTGACTTGTGGCGTTTAAATCAATTCATTTCTTCATCCCAATCACCCAAGTTCTCAATTACAGATTAGTTGTGGGTTTGGTAGGGAGGATTTATTTTGAGTTCTAAGATTCTATGCTAGATGTGTATGTGGGGTTCTAAATGTAATATTTGATCCATAGGTTCCACATCAGTTATCTTGATAAGTTGATTCCAATTCTTGATGCAACAAGAAGAAGAGAACCCTCTCTTGATGAAATTCGGCCAAGCCGAAATAATTGAATAATATGATCACCAAAAAATTTTTGTCTTAAAACCCTAAATGAGATATAAATAGCTAAACCCTAATTAGGATTATTAAGTAGCGTTTGGTTGGCTAATCAAATTTTAAGATCTAATAAAGTAAACAAAGTTTTGATTTAACACAAAACAAATAGGTCCCTTACTTTTTAAATAAGCATAATGATGAGGACCAACAAGCTCCAGTCCATTCGGCTAATGATGAAAATGCAAAGAAAGATCCTTTAGCCATTCATGGGGGCCCAATAACAAGAGCTAGAGCCAAAAAGATGATGGAAACATTAACTTGCTTAATTGAAGACATTTGGAAGAAAAAAGCTCAATGTGATGCAGCTAACTTATTATGGGAGGAACAAAAGCCAAAGATTGTAAACATGATCCAAGCATGTTCAAATATGAAGACAATAGTCTAACCCACATTGTCTGAATCAATCTAGCCCATTAAAGAATAAAGGGCCATTCAGCCTTGATTAAGTGAGCATGGATCTTGGGCTATCATTTTATATTATTTATTAATTTGGGTTTATTTTATTTGCTTTGTGAAATCAACATATCAGAGTTAGGGTTTTTTTCTTGTTAAAGTTTGAGTTTTTGATCAGTTGTCATTTGGGAGTTGCAAAATGAATGCTTTTAATGTATAACAGCTCTTTTCAATGAGAGTTAGTGGGGATTAAATTGAAGAACATGGAAGAGCTATAATAACAGCCATGTAGGTTTCTTCTACCTCACTTTGGCTATAAATATCAAAGCCAAACTAATTTCTAAGAAGACCATTAATGAATGATAATCTGAATTTGTCTTTGTGAGTGTTTTTGCTTAAGTTCTTTCATTAACTTTGAACTTATCAAACTAATTTGGTTTGTGGCGTTCTCTAACAAAAAAAATCTTGTGTTTAATTCTTAACTTATCATATCATATCTGGTATTTTGCGTTGTGGGTTGAATTCAAGTACCAGTTTCATTGGTAAACAATAACAATTGGAACTAGTTTTTCCCTAACTTCACTTGAGGAGGTCCTTGGGTTTTGGAATCATCTTGACTGGAGGGAGTTTTCTTGCATTCCATATGTATCATAACTTAATAGTTATTGGGATATATGGTTGCTAAGATGATGATTTCCTATCATTTGGTATAAGAGCAAGGCTCAAGTTGAGGTTTGTTTATCTTTGTGTTTATTTTTTTTTTCAAGTTTAACGTCTTCATCTTATTTTTCTTTATTTGTGCTGAATCTTATTTTAATTCTGACCTATTAAGTATTATTTGATTTAAGTTCATACCTCTTTGTGTTGATACAACAAGTTTTGTTGTTCCTTCTCTTATTATTACTTTCTTGTGTTAATCTTAAAATTTCTGCACTTTTGTTAATATCATAAAAAAAAGAAAGAAAAGAAAATTTTAAAAAAATCAGAATTGCAAAAGTGTGGAATTTTAGTTCTTAAAGTTTCAGAATTGTTTAAGGCTAAGGAACCTAAATTTCAGCACTTAGATTTGTTTTCTTGTGTTTAGCTACTTTAAATTTGGCCTTACCTAAAATCTCATTCTAGACCAGCCCTTTTCAATCCATTGAATTGCCATAATCTAATTTGGTTTGTTTAGGTGATTAGTTCATTTATGAACCCAAAGCAAAAGCAAAAGAGGTAAAAGGCAAGAGTGGTAAGACCAGCATCGAGAAAAACCAAATTTTTATGTGAAACACAATTGGTGTGAATCAAATCTTTGTGTGAAACACGTGAGGGAGTATCTTGTGAGGCTGTTTTAAATTTTCTTCTTTCAGGTTTTAAACATGTCTAACAAAGATAAAGACGTGAGTTCTTCCTCAAATGATCAAATAATTCAATCAATGCAACATCAATTTGAACGTATGTTCAAAATGATTGGAGATGTAAGAGATCATTTAGAAAAACATGATGATGCGATTACCACATTGCAAGGTGAGCCAAGGCATAGAAGGCAACCATCCTTTACCAATGATGAATATGATGGAGAAATTGACACAGATGATGATCAAGCAACCATTATTGGAGGGGACACTCATCTTAGAAGGCAAAATAGGAGAGCAAGGTTTGACGGCATTGATCAAAATATAGGCAGCATCAAAATGAAGATTCCTTCCTTCCAAGGAAAGAATGACCCAGATGCTTATTTGGAGTGGGAAAGAAAGGTGGAGATGATCTTCAAGTGTCACAACTACTCTAAAGAGAAAAAGGTAAAATTAACCGCTGTTGAATTTTGTGATTATGCTATTGTTTGGTGGGATCAATTGTGTAAAGATAGGAGTTGAAATGGTGAAAGGTCCATTGAGATATGGTTTGAGATGAAACACATCATGAGAAAGTGATTTATCCCAAGCCACTATTATAAGGACTTGCACCGGCGTTTATAAACCCTAACACATGGTTCCATGAGTGTGGAGGAATATCACAAAGAAATGGAGATAGCCATGATAAGGGCTAATGTTGTGGAACAACCAGCACACCGCAAGGATGAGCAAGAGTTAGGATGTGAGGAACAAGTTGAGGAGATCATCAATCCAATTATTCTGCCACAAGGTCCTATAACTAGATCGCGAGCCAAAAAGATTCAGCAAGCACTAATTTGCCATTTGCAAGATTTGGTGAATTTGGCTAACTATGGTTTGCAAGGAATTACAAGCTTGGAGACAAGACCAAAGGAAGTCAATTACAACTTGCTACAAGTTGAAATTCATGAATGAATCTTGTAATTAATATGTATTAAGGCCCACTAGTTATGCTTATTTAAAAAAGTAAGGGCATGTTTGTTTTGTATTAAATTAGAACTTTGTTTACTTTATTATTTCTTGAAATTTGATTAGAAAACAAAATGCTACTTAATAACCCTAATTAGGGTTTAGCTATTTATATCTCATTTAGGGTTGTAAGACATCAGTTTTAGTTTTTGACAAATTATTAACCTAAAAGCCGAATCTGCTTTTATCTTTGTGTTCTTGAGTAGAATGCATGCTTAGAAACATTCAAGTAGTTTGATCAACTTTCTTGTGGAGTGTTTCGATTCTGGGGTTTAGGAACTAGTTTGTTTCGAAATCTTAGGTCTGTGATCAATTCAAGGTAATATGAAATCTAACATAATCCTTGGAGGTTGTGCCAAATTCGAATAGGGGTTTTCAAGTTAATGCTGTGGGGGTTCGACATCAAGGAGTTCTCAGGCTTATTCTTGGAGGTTCCATATCAGCTAATATGGATGAGGATCATGAAGCCACCATGGCAAGGTTCTTGAATGGCTTGAACAAGAACATTGCTGATCTTGTGGAGTTGCAACACTGTGTGGAGATTGAAGACATGGTGAATGTGGCCATGAAAATTGAAAGACAACTGAAATGCAAGGGTTCAAGTAAGTATGATTCTAAACTTTATTTGACTTCCTCTTCTTCTTCTTAGAAACCAAATTGGAGTAAAAAGGAGGATAAACCTATTGTTAAGCCTAAGATTGATGAAAATAAAAACAAAAATGAAATAGGCAGCAAGGGTAGAAGTGAGAATCAAACTATTCAAACTAGAGGAATTATGTGCTTTAAGTGCCTAGGACATGGTCATATGGCACATGAATGTCCCAATAAAAGGGTAATGATCATGAGGGATGGGACTGTTGAGTCTGAAAGTGAGAGAGAGGAAAATGATGAAATGCCATCTCTAGAAGATGCTAGTGATGTTGAGTTTGCTAAGGGAGATGTGTTAGTTGTACAACACACACTTAGTTTGCAAAGTAAACATGATGAACATGGTAAACAATGTGAAATCTGTTTCATACTCATTGTTTAATTGCTAACAATGATACAAGAAAGGATCCCTTGAAGCTAGCAAGTAGACCAATCACTAGGAGCAAGGCAAAGAGATATCAAGCTAGTATGGCTTTTGCATATTCAAGAAGAGATTTCCAAAGAGCTTCAAGAATTATCATTCAAGAAGATGGAGATAGAGCTTGAAGAAGGCACACCAAAGCTGATTATGATGCTTAGTGTGGAAGCTAAAGGCTAGCTAAAGAAAGGTCCAACGTGAAAGAAAGGTCCATGGGGGGTTCATATAAAGCCTTGGGAAGTAATTTAAGGCCCATGGACAGCCCAAATAGTGTGGGGCATTTCTTATGTTGAAGGGATTAGTTTGGTTGTTTCCATACTTTATATTTTCCTTAGTGGATTAGGATTACTTTATATTTTCCTTAGTGGATTAGGATTACTTTATATTTTCTTTAGTGGATTAGGATTTTGTTTCCATACTTTATATTTTCCTTAGTGGATTAGGATTTTGTTTCCATACTTAATGTTTTCCTTATGCAATTAGGAATGTTTTAGTCTTAATTTTCCATATGCAATTAGGAATTTTGTAACCCTTATTTAAGGGCACTATTAGGCCGAATTTGATATACAACAATTAATAAAAAATTTTGAATTCTTCTACAAGTTCTTCTTGTGAATTTTCGTGTAAAAGAGATTAGAGTGGATTCTTTAATTCTTTCTTTGCATCAAGAATTATGTTTACTTATCAACAAGAGATGTGGCGTTTTCCTTCTTCTTACCAACTAAATCCTTCAATCATAGTGAGTTCGCATCTCTTTATAGGCGTTGGGTTCCTTAGGAGGTGATTATCAAGTTTCAAGGAGTTCTCTACCATTGTTATACGTTGGGTTTGCTGCCATCGTTGCTAAGGGTCCGCGTCATTTGGTATCAGAGCCTTGCTACAAGGTAATTTTTATCTACTTTGTCTTTCTAGGGTTTGTTAATTTAGGTCTTTTAAATTTCTGCGTTTTAGGGTTCTTAGAGAGTCTAGTATTTAATTTTCGAAAAAAAAAAGTCATATATCAATTCTGATCAAGGCCGAATTGAAGGAGGGTATTCTTAGGGTGAAAATGAAACCTAGGAAAGGATTCTTGGAGAATTTCGAAACCAAGAATTAAGGTTCTTGAAAGAAAGAAAAAGCTAGAGTTTGTGTTCAAGTTTGATTTCGATTTGGTCTTGAGTGAATCTGGGGTTGCGAATTAATTCCAGATTTCGAAAAGTCCTTGGGAGTAAATTAAGTCCCGAATCAAGGGGATAGTGAGAGGAAGCAAAAAAAAAAAGAGTACAAAACCACCTCAACAAAAATTGTTTGATATTCTTGCTATTTGGGTGCTAAGGATCAGATCTAGGTGGGTGAGAAGTAATAAAATTTTTGGGCGAAAAATTTCACCTTTTGAGGGGCTTTTGGAATTCAAAAATCAGACCTTAATATTCATATTATTTGAGTGTTTTAGGTGGGAATTAGAGTCTAGAAGCTAGCATTTTGGGTAGAATTAATTAGGTCCATAAAGCAGCTTGCCAAGTGTGGGTTGTTTTTTATTCATTATATCCAAATTTGTCTTGTTTATTGGCTTCATTGTTTCTAATTTCTTTATCTAGCTTTTAATTCCATTACATTGCTAAGTATCATTTGCTTGTGTCGATACTTGGTTCTATAACGTGTAGTGCAAATTACCTTACATTGCCTCCGGATACTTGTCTTATTTTCTATCTAGTTCTAGGATTTAGGTTCTAGTTTCTTGAACGACTTGACAATTGTTGGTTTGTGAGCTTGGTTCTGAAGTGCAATCAAGGAAGACAAGAAAAGTGAGGTAATTCTAAACACTTGAGTGAATTTTGATTATTACTAATCTTGTTTCTTTGAGTTTGTTTGTTTGTTAACATGGATGGAAAAGGAGAAGAGACTAGCAAAGAAGGAGCTATGGCCGAAAGCTTGGCTAGGCTTAATGAGACTTTGGCAGCAATGCTTGGTCGAATGGAGATGATGGATACTAGATTGCAAGAGAATGCAGCACGACAAGCACAACAAATTCAACAAGTGCAACAAGGGCAGCCAGCCGCACATCCAAATAATGCGAGCTAGAAGAGTGCTTAGGAGAGAAGGGCAAGGAAATCTTGAAGCCCTAGAAGCAGCCGAAAGGGTAGAAGATGAAGATGAAGGTGGAAATCAACCTACCATTGATGGTGACCTTACTTCCATCAAGATGAAGATTCCTTCCTTTGAAGGGAAGAACAATGCAGAAGAGTTCATAGAATGGGAGAGGAAAGTTGAGCAGATTTTCAAATGCCATAACTACACCGAAGAGAAGAAATCAGTCTTGGCAGTCATAGAGTTCAAAGGGTATGCTACCTTTTGGAGGGATCGATTGAAAGCTAATAGAAGAGGGAAAGGTATGAGGCCTATTCCTGAATGGTCAACCTTGAAAGAACTAATGAGAAGCCAATTTGTACCATCTCACTACATTCGGGATTTGTACAATCGACTAGCAAGACTAGTTCAAGGGGGAAGAAGTGTGGAAGAGTACCACAAAGAGATGGAGATGATCATGGCTAGGGCAAATATTGATGAAGATGAAGACAAGAAGATGTCACGATTTCTTGGGGGATTGAATTTGAACATAGCCAATGAATTGGAGATGTATGAATTCAACACAATGGAAGAGTTAGTTCAAAAGGCCATAAAGATAGAGAGAAGATTGAAGAATAAAGCTATTTCGAAAACTGGCTACTTTAAAGCTAGTGGAAATTTTTCAAACTTCAAGGGTTCAAGTTCGAGTGGAGGTTCCTACAAAGGGGATTACAAGGGTTCTTTCCAAAAGAATTCTTCCTACAATCCTAATTTCAAGAAGCCGAATGATGGGGATGCAAAAACAGCCAAGGAAACACCTTCTAGACCTACTCCAAGTAGGGAAATTAAATGCTACAAGTGTTTGGGAAGTGGACGCATTGCTTCTCAATGTCCGAATAAGAGGGTGATGATTGCTACCCATGAAGGGGAAATTGAATCAGAATCTGAACATGAAGAAGAAGAGGAGGCCGAATGTGGTGCTAGGGCTGAATATGATGAAGAGGCTTGGGAGAATCAAGTTTTGAATGCTGAACATGGAGAGATGCTTGTTACTAGAAGAGCCTTGAATATTCAAGTCAAGGAAGAAGGCTTGGATCAAAGGGAGAATCTTTTCCACTCTAGGTGTTTGGTGAATGGTAAGGTTTGTACACTTATCATTGATGGTGGAAGTTGTACCAATACTGCTAGTACTACAATGGTGGATAAATTGGGGTTAGCTTGTTTTAAACATCCCAATCCTTACAAGTTGTAATGGTTCAATGACGCTGGGGAAGTAAAAGTGTTGAAGCAAGTCAAGGTACCATTCTCCATTGGGTGGTATAAAGATGAGGTTTTGTGTGATGTAGTGCCAATGCAAGCTGGACATTTGCTATTAGGAAGACCATGGCAGCATGATAGAAGGGAACAACATGATGGCTTTTCTAATAAGTATATCTTTACTTATGAAGGAAAGAAGGTTGTTCTAGCACCATTATCACCTCAAGAGGTGTATGAAGATC
Organism: Garcia nutans; assembly: GCA_947685225.1. Classification (NCBI taxonomy): domain Eukaryota; kingdom Viridiplantae; phylum Streptophyta; class Magnoliopsida; order Malpighiales; family Euphorbiaceae; genus Garcia; species Garcia nutans. The sequence goes on from CANTUV010000057.1 coordinate 6,842,256, forward strand.
AAAAGAGGATGCTAGAGAGGGAGAAAGAAGTTTCGGCCAGCAAGAACCAAGAGGGTTCAAATTCGGCCAATGATGTTTCTTCAACACCCAAGGGTAATTCTAAGGGTAGGGAAAGAGAAAATAATAAAGTGAGTGAGTGCAGAAAGGGAAAAGAGGCTGAGAGTCAAAAGAAAGTAAGCAAACAAATAAATGGCCCATTGGTGAGAGAAAATAAGCAAGGAGAAAAAGCAAAATATACTTTTTATGCAAGAGCAAGAGAGATAGATGTAGGGCAGCCTGTACTCATTATTATGTATAAAGAATTGTTACTTGCTGACAGTGAAGAATCTCTTGATTCTTTACCTTCTAGCTTTGTGTATTTGTTGCAGGATTTTAAGGATGTGTTTCCTGATGACCTTCCTAGTGGTTTGCCGCCATTAAGAGGGATTGAACATCAAATTGATTTCATACCCGGTTCTACAATTCCAAACCGGCCAGCATATAGGAGCAATCCTATGGAGACAAAAGAGATGCAAAGACAAGTTGAAGAGCTTTTGGAGAAAGGCTTGGTTCGCGAGAGCCTTAGTCCTTGTGCCATTCCAGTCTTATTAGTACCCAAGAAAGATGGTTCTTGGAGGATGTGTGTTGATTGTAGGGCTGTGAACAGGATTACTGTGAAGTATAGACATCCCATTCCTAGACTTGATGACATGTTGGACGAAATATTTCACAAAGATTGATCTTATGAGTGGTTATCATCAAATTCGCATGAAGCCTGGAGATGCATGGAAGACTGCCTTCAAAACGAAATATGGTTTGTATGAATGGTTAGTTATGCCTTTTGGTTTATCTAATGCACCTAGTACTTTCATGAGATTAATGAACCATGTTTTGAGAGCTTATTTAGGTAAGTTTGTGGTAGTTTACTTTGATGATATTCTTATTTATAGCAAAACTGAGGAAGAACATGTTAAACATGTAAGGAAAGTGCTTGAAATCCTTAGGGAGCAAAACCTTTATGCTAAGCTTAAGAAGTGTTCTTTTTGTCTAGATAGGGTTGTTTTTCTTGGTTTTGTTGTAAGTATGCAGGGAATTGAAGTTGATCAAGAGAAGGTGAAAGCTATCCAAGAGTGGCCGAATCCTTCAAGTGTGACAGAAGTGAGGAGTTTTCACGGATTGGCAAGCTTCTATAGGAGATTTGTCCCTAATTTCTCTACATTGGTAGCCCCCTTGACTAGCATAATCAAGAAAGAAGTGGGATTCGTTTGGGGCAAGGAGCAATAAGAAGCATTTGATGCTTTGAAAGAGAAGCTTTCTACTACACCCATTTTAGCTTTACCTAACTTTAATTCTACTTTTGAAATTGAATGTGATGCTTCTGGTGTAGGTATTGGAGCTGTTTTGATGCAGGAGAAGAAGCCCATTGCATACTTTAGTGAAAAGCTTAATGGAGCAAAGCTGAATTATTCAACTTATGACAAGGAGCTATATGCTTTGGTGAGAGCATTGGAAGTATGGGAGCATTATTTTCTGCCCAAGGAATTCATGATCAATTCAGACCATGAATCATTGAAGCATTTGAGAGGGCAAGGCAAGTTGAATAAAAGACATGCAAAATGGGTTGTGAAGATTGAGAAGTTTCCTTATGTGATCAAATACAAGCAAGGTAAAGACAATGTAGTGGCAGATGCACTTTCAAGGAGGTACGCTTTACTTAATGTTTTGAGTACTAAATTGCTTGGATTTGAATGTATAAAGGACTTACATGTTGGTGATTTTGATTTTGGCAATGTTTATGATGCTTGTGAGCATGGTGCTTTTAATTCTTTCTATAGACATGATGGGTTTTTATTTAAGGGTTCAAAATTATGCATGCCTAGATGTTCTATGAGAGATTTGCTAGTATTAGAATCACATTGTGGGGGGTTTGATGGGGCATTTTGGAGTTGATAAGACTTTAGACATGTTGAATGAACACTTTTATTGGCTGAATATGAAAAGGGATGTAATTTGGATTTGTAAGGCTTGTTTGGCTTGTAGGTAAGCTAAGTCTAAGTCTATGCCTCATGGTTTGTATATACCATTACCTGTTCCTAGTTCTCCTTGGATGGACATTAGTATGGACTTTGTTTTAGGATTGCCAAGGACTAAGAGGGGGGAGAGATAGCATATTTGTGGTTGTTGATAGGTTTAGTAAGATGGCACACTTTATCCCATGTCATAAGAGTGATGATGCTAGTTTAGTGGCCGAACTCTTCTTTAGGGAGGTGGTTCGAATTCATGGGATACCAAAATCCATAGTTTCTGATAGAGACACCAAATTTTTTGTCTCACTTTTGGCGTGTGCTTTGGGGAAAGTTAGGTACCAAGTTGTTATTTTCCACCACTTGTCATCCTCAAAAGGATGGACAAACAGAAGTAGCAAACAGAACTTTAGGTACCATGTTGACAACTTTAGTGGGTAAGAATTTGAGTTCTTGGGAAGATTGTTTGCCATTTATTGAGTTTGCTTATAATCGTGCTATTCATTCTTCTACAGGATATTCACCTTTTGCGCTTGTTTATGGTTTTAACCCACTAACAGTTTTGGATCTTGTTTCTTTACCTTCTCATGAGCTTGTTAGTTTAGATGGTCAGAAGAAAGCTAAATTGGTGAAAGAGATGCATGAGAAAGCAAGGGCGAATATTGAGAAAAGGAACAAGAGATATGCTGATTTTGCAAATAGAGGGAGACGTGAGATTAAGTTTCAAGTAAGAGATTGGGTTTGGGTACATTTTTGAAAAGAGAGGTTTCCTAACCAAAGGAAGAACAAGTTGCAAGCAAGGGGAGATGGCCCATTCCAAGTGCTGGAGAAGATTAATGACAATGCCTACAAGATCAACTTACCAGGTACGTATAATGTTAGTGCTACTTTCAATGTAAGTGATCTTTCTCCTTTTGATGATGCAGATTTGAGGACAAATCTTTTTGAAGAGGGGGAGAATGATCCAAGAAAGGATCCCTTGAAGCTAGCAAGTGGACCAATCACTAGGAGTAAGGCAAAGAGATATCAAGCTAGTATGGCTTTGCATATTCAAGAAGAGATTTCCAAAGAGCTTCAAGAATTATCATTCAAGAAGATGGAGATAGAGCTTGAAGAAGGCACACCAAAGCTGATTATGATGCTTAGTGTGGAAGCTAAAGGCTAGCTAAAGAAAGGTCCAACGTGCAAGAAAGGTCCATGGGGGGTTCATATAAAGCCTTGGGAAGTAATTTAAGGCCCATGGACAGCCCAAATAGTGTGGGGCATTTCTTATGTTGAAGGGATTAGTTTGGTTGTTTCCATACTTTATATTTTCCTTAGTGGATTAGGATTACTTTATATTTTTCTTAGTGGATTAGGATTTTGTTTCCATACTTTATATTTTCCTTAGTGGATTAGGATTTTGTTTCCATACTTAATGTTTTCCTTATGCAATTAGGAATGTTTTCCTTATGCAATTAGGAATGTTTTAGTCTTAATTTTCCATATGCAATTAGGAATTTTGTAACCCTTATTTAAGGGCACTATTAGGCCGAATTTGATATACAACAATTAATAAAAATTTTTGAATTCTTCTACAAGTTATTCTTGTGAATTTTCGTGTGAGAGAGATTAGAGTGGATTCTTTAATTCTTTCTTTGCATCAAGAATTAGGTTTACTTATCAACAAGAGTTGTGGCGTTTTCCTTCTTCTTACCAACTAAATCATTCAATCATAGTGAGTTAGCATCTCTTTATAGGCATTAGGTTCCTTAGGAGGTGATTATCAAGTTTCAAGGAGTTCTCTACCATTGTTATACGTTGGGTTTGCTGCCATCGTTGCTAAGGGTCCACATCAAACAAGTTGTGTAATATGATTGTGGATAGTGGTAGTTGTACAAACATGGCTAGTACTTTGCTTGTGGAAAAACTGAAATTACCTACTACTAAACATCCAAAACCATACAAGTTACAATGGTTGAATGATAGTGGTGTTGTGAAGGTGAATAAGAAAGTATTGGTTTCTTTCTCTATTGGTAGATATGAAGATTAGGTGTTGTGTGATGTGGTTCCTATGTATGCTGGTCACATGTTGTTGGGGAGACCATGGTAATATGATCGACGGGTCATACATGATAGGTTTAAGAACCGATATTCTTTGATCATGAATGGAAAGAAATTCCAACTTGGACCTTTGTCTCCAAAGACCATTTTTGAAGACCAAATGAGAATAAAAGAGCAATATGAAGAACTTGAATTTTCATTGGCTAAAACTTTGGGGAGGGAGCAAGAAAGAGAGAAAAAAGAAAAAGGTGAGATAAGTGGTAAGAATGAGAGCAATGGGAAACACAAGGGGAGAGAAAATAAGGGAGGAATGAATGAAAGAAAAGTGAGTGTTTATGCAAAAATGAGTGATGTGAGGAAAACACTAACCATGAGGCAGCTTGTACTTGTATTTATGTACAAGGATGTTTTGATTATATCTAACAAGCTTGACAAGAGTTTGCCTAGTGTTATTATTGATTTATTGCAGGAACATAGATAACTCTTTCCTGAAGATGTGCCTAAGGGTTTGCCATGAATTCGAGGAATTGAACATCAAATTGATTTCATTCCCGGTGTAAACATACCAAATAGGCCAGCTTATAGATCCAACCCTGAGGAGACCAAGGAAATCCAAAGGCAAGTGAGTGAACTTACGGAGAAGGGGTATGTGCATGAAAGCATGAGTCCATGTGCGGTTCTTGTATTATTGGTGCCTAAAAAGGATGGCTCATGGAAGATGTGTGTTGATTGTCAAGCCATCAACAAAATAATGGTGAAGTATAGACATTCTATTCCTAGGCTAGATGATATGTTGGATGAATTGCATGGTTCTTGTGTTTTTTTCTAAAATTGATTTAAAATCTAGATATCATCAAATTAGAATGCGTGAAGGTGATGAATGGAAAACTGCTTTCAAAACTAAATATGGTTTGTATGAATGGTTAGTAATGCCCTTTGGCTTAACTAATGCACTAAGTACTTTTATGCGATTAATGAATCATGTTTTGCATTCTTTCATTGGAAAGTTTGTGGTGGTTTATTTTGATGATATTCTTGTGTATAGCAAATCTTTAGATGAGCATGTAACACATTTAAAGGCTATTTTTGATGTGTTAAGGCAAGAAAAGTTATATGCTAATCTTAAGAAATGCACTTTTCCACTAATGAAATTACTTTTCTTAGATATATTGTTAATGACAAAGGAATTCATGTTGATCAAGAAAAAGTAAAAGTTATTAGAGATTGGCCGAAACCTACTAGTGTGCATGATGTTAGGAGTTTTCATGGTCTTGCTAGCTTTTATAGGAGATTCATTAGGGATTTTCCTACAATTGCTGCAGCTTTAACTGAATGCATTAAAAAGAATGTGGGTTTCAAGTGGGAAAATGAACAAGATGATGGTTTTAACTTGCTAAAAGACAAACTTAGTTCAGTACCTTTACCTGCTTTGAATAACTTTTCTAAAACTTTTGAGGTTGAGAGTGATGCAAGTGGAATAGGTATTGGTGGTGATGAGAAAACTATAAGCAATCTTGGTGAATCTACACAATGTAACAAATATGTTGATGATATAATTATACCAAGTGGACCAATCATAAGATCACAATCAAAGAAACTCCAGCATGTATTCCAACACTTCATTCAAAGGTGGATTACTGAATATGAAGGAACATGAAGAGAAAGTCAGAAACTCACCAAGAAGCATGAAGAATCTGCCCATAAATATGGTGATGGGCATCAGCACGAATTTGGAATATAATATTGATGTGGTTTAGTGCTAGTGTGACTAGACACATGTGAACCAACACCAAAGTGCATGAAGAATCTGCCCATCAATGTTGTTAGAATTATGGGCAGTAATTTAGAATATATTATTGATGTGGATGGATAATTAATGCTAGTGTGACTAGATACATGTAAACCTAGAATTTTAAGCCATTAGTTCTTCTTTTTGCAATTATATAGGGAGGGGAAAAAGAACTCAAAAGGGGGATATGAATTTCCAGTTTATGTTGAATGTAATTGATGTGTTTTCAAGTTTGAGAGGTTTACTTCTTATTCTTGTTGCATGAAGAATTGGTTCTAACTTATCAAGTCTGACTTGTGGCATTTAAATCAATTCATTTCTTCATCCCAATCACCCAAGTTCTCATTTACAGGTTAGTTGTGGGTTTGGTAGGGAGGATTTATTTTTTGAGTTCTAAGATTCTATGCTAGAATGTGGGGTTTTAGATATAATATTTGATCCATGGGTTCCGCATCATTTGGTATGAGAGCTTTGGCTTGAAGATAAATCTCTAGGTATCTTTTATGTTTTAATTATCTCAGTTTCTTTCTTGTTCTTGTTTATCATCTAAATCTCCTCTTTTTTTTTATGTTCTTATTGCACCTTGTTCTTGTTCTTTAGATTTTGTGTTCTTATCTTTCATTTTCTATTGTTGTTTATTGAAAGTTCAAAGAAAAAAAGAACGTAAAAGATAAAAAAAAAAACAAATTCAGTTTCTAAGTCTCTTCATTTTTATGTTCTTTCTGCACCTTGTTCTTGTTCTTCAAATCTGTGTTTTTTTTATCTTTTTATTTTCTATTCTTGTTTATTGAAAGTTCAATAAAAAAAGAAGGAAAAGATCAAAAGATAAAAAATAAAAAAAGGAATCAGATTCAACTTCCTAAATATTTGAAAAAAAAATTTCGTACTTGTTTCTGTCCAGTATTTTTCTACACAAGTGTATAAGAGTTTTTATTTATTTATGCCATTAACAGCTCTCTATCTTATTATATTTAATCAAATTTCATCAGCTCCTCATTTTGCATTGATTTAGCATTTAAAATATAAAATTTAGAGCATAGCTTACATTGGGAATAGATTTAGGTTGCATATTCAGATTACTAATTGGAGTGATTTGAATTCTATTTTTCAATATTCAAAATTGTTTTTTTCTTTGTATTCTTAGTTTCATTCTTTCATACACCTCTTGTTTCTTGTATGCATTAAGTAGCTAATTCTCAATCATAATTACTTTGGTTTGATTAACATAAATACTTTTTGCTTCTTGTGTTAACTTTTAGTTCTTGTTGTTTAAATTAAATTGCTTCTAGAATTGTTGAATTCATTTTGTTCATTAGGTTCCTTGTAGAGTCTTTAAAACAAACCATTTGTACCATATCTTGCATTGGGAATAGATTTAGGTTGCATATTCAGATTACTCATTGGAGTGATTTGAATTCTGTTTTGTTTAGTATCCAGAATTTTTTTTCTTTGTATTCTTAGTTTCAGTCTTTCATACACCTCTTGTTACTTGTATGCATTAAGCAGCTAATTCTCAATCATAGTTACTTTGGTTTGATTAACACAAATACTTTTGCTTCTTGTGTTAACTTTCAGTTCTTGTTGTTTAAAATTAAATTGCTTCTAGAATTGCTGAATTCATTTTGTTCATTAGGTTCCTTGTAGAGTCTTTAAAATAAAACTTGTTTTACTTGATTTAAGTGGAATTCAGTTCTGAAATTCAACTTGATAAAAAAAGAATTGAGAGGTAAAAAGGACCAAGTTTTGAGTGAAATACGAGAGGAGTGACAATCTGATCTTGAGTGAAACACGTAAGGGAGTGAGGTGAGGAACTTTTCTTTACTAACATTTTCTTGTAGGTTCTTCTTACACCATGTCAAATTCTGGAAGTGAAAAATGTGATATGACCATAAATGACATAGCCTTCATGTTAGAGGCAATGCAAAGGAGATTTGAAAAGTTTTAATTTGGCCATAAACAACATGAGAGGTGACGTAGACAGCATAATGCAAAGGCAACGGAATGATACTAATTGAAGGGGGCAGAATAGAGGGAGAGGAAACATGATGAATGATGATGAGGTAGAAAGTGAAGATCATGAAGAAAGTGAGGAATCAATTGCTCAAAGAAGACCTCAACAAAGGGACAGTAACATATCTTCCATAAAAATGAAGATACCATCATTCAAGGGGAGAAATGATGTTGAAGCTTACTTTGAATTGGAAAGAAAAGTTGAGTTGGTGTTTGATTGTCATAATTATAGTGAAATTAAGAAAGTTAAAATTACAGCAGTTGAATTCACAGATTATGCACGAATTTGGTGGGATCAATTGATGATTTCCAAGAGAAGAAATGGAGAAAGAACCATCACTACTTGGGCTGAAATGAAAACTTTGATGAGAAAGAGATTTGTACCATCTTTCTACTATCGAGAGCTTCACCAAAGATTACAGCGGTTAACTCAAGGATCCATATCAGTGGAGCATTACCATAAAGAGATGGAGATGATCATGAGTAGAATTAATATAGAGGAGGATCCAGAAATCACTATGGCTCCATTTTTGAGTGGGCTAAATAGGGAGATTGCCAACATAATTGAATTATATCATTATGTGGAGCTTGAAGATATGGTACACATGGCCATGAAAGTGGAGAAGCAACTGAAACTCAAGGGAGCATCAAAGGGATTTTCTGATTCCAGCCCTAGTTTCACTTCAAAGTGGCCAAAGAAAGATGATTATCCTAAAGGGAAGGAGGCTGCCTGGAAAGGAAAGGAAAAACAAATTCTAGTTGACCCTAAAGGTAACTCTAAAACATCTAACTCTAATCAAAAGCATAGTACCATTAAATGCTTTAGGTGTTTAGGAGTAGGGCATATAGCATCTCAATGTCCAAATAAGAAAATCATGTTGATACGAGATAATGGTGAAATTGATAGTGCTAGTGAACATGAAAGTGATGATGATAATGATAGCATGCCACCATTAGAGGAAATTGAACATATTATCGAATATCCTGCCCATGGTGAATCTTTGGTTATTAGAAGAGCTTTAAACATGCAAATTAAAGATGAAGAAAGTAATCAAAGAGAGAACATTTTCCATACTCGTTGCATTGTGAATGGAAAAGTGTGCAACATGATCATTGATGGGGGTAGTTGTGCAAATGTTGCTAGTACTGATTTTGTAGATAAATTAGGGTTAGCATGCACAAAACATCCTAGCCCTTACAAGCTACAATGGTTAAATGATTGTGGAGAGGCGAGGGTAACAAAGCAGGTTCTGTTTTCTTTTGCAATTGGGAGATACAAAGATGAAGTTTGCTGTGATGTTATGCCTATGCATGCTAGCCATATCCTTCTTGGTTGTCCATGGCAGTTTGATAGAAAAGCTTTTCATGATGGCTTTAAGAATCATTATTCTTTCAGCCTAAATGGTTTAAATTTCACTCTTGATCTATTGTCACCTAAACAAGTGTATGAAGATCAAGTAAAGATTTTGAGATCATTTGAAAGGATTTCTAGTGGTGAGGGTAAAACAAATAAAAATGGAGTACAAGAAGCCAAATGTGAGAAAAAAGAAAGATAAAAATGGCCCATTGGTGAGAGAAAAAGAGAAAGGGAGAGAAAATAAAAGAGAGTGTTTCTATGCAAAAGAAAAAGAGTTAAGGAGTGCTTTTTGTGAGAAAAGAAGTCTGATTATATTTAGGTACAAAGAGACCTTGATTTTTACATCTGACCTTGATAACCATTTGCCTAGTTGTGTTAGTTCTCTTTTACAGGAATTTGGAGACGTTTTTCCAGAAGATGTACCTAAAGGTTTACCACCTTTAAGAGGGATTGAGAATCAAATTGACTTCATTCCAGGCTCAACAATTCCTAATCGACCAGCTTATAGAAGTAATCCGGAGGAAACCAAGGAACTTCAAAGGCAAGTGGAGGACTTGCTAGCAAAGGGACATGTGCGTGAAAGTCTTAGTCAATGTGCTATTCCGGTGTTATTAGTCCCAAAGAAAGATGGATCATGGAGAATGTGTGTGGACTGCTGAGCAATCAATAAAATCACGGTGAAGTATAGACATCCAATTCCTAGACTTGATGATATGCTTGATGAGTTGAGTGGTTCTTGCATTTTTACTAAGATTGATTTGAAAAGTAGTTACCATCAAATTAGGATGAAAGAAGGAGATGAGTGGAAAACTGCATTCAAAACAAAATATAGTATTTATGAGTGGTTAGTTATGCCATTTGGTTTATCTAATGCCCCTAGTACATTCATGAGATTAATGAACCATGTTCTGCGTGCATATCTTGGTAAATTTGTTGTTGTATATTTTGATGACATACTCATTTATAGCAAATCAGTAGATGAGCATGTAGAACATATTAGGGCTGTTCTTGATGTTTTGAGAAAGGAAGAATTGTATGCCAACTCGAAAAAGTGCATGTTTTGTAGTGATAAAATCATATTCTTAGGTTTTATGGTTAGTGCACAAGGAATTGAGGTGGATGATGAAAAGGTAAAGGCAATAAGAGATTGGCCAGTACCTAAAACCTCGAGTGAGGTAAGAAGTTTTCATGGTTTGGCAAGTTTCTATAGAAGGTTTGTTAAAGATTTTAGTTCCATTGCTGCACCATTAAATGAATTGGTAAAAAAAGATATAAAGTTTAATTGGACAAAAATTCATGAAAAGGCATTCAATTTGTTGAAAGAAAGGTTAACTACTGCTCCAATTCTTGCTTTACCAGATTTTGATAAGACCTTCGAATTAGAGTGTGATGCTTCAGGTGTGGGCATAGGTGCTATTTTGATGCAAGAAGGGAAACCAATTGCATATTTTAGTGAGAAGCTTCATGGTGCGCAATTAAATTAATCCACTTATGACAAGGAGTTGTATGCTTTGGTAAGACCTTTACAAGTGTGGCAACATTACTTATTGCCTAAAGAGTTTGTTATTCATACAAATCATGAATCATTAAAGCATCTAAAGGGGCAAGCCAAACTGAACCTAAGACATGGAAAGTGGATAGAGTTCATTGAGCCATTTCCATATGTGATACAGTATAAGCGTGTCAAAGACAATGTAGTAGCAGATGCACTTTCAAGAAGGTATTCCTTAATCTCAACTCTTAGTTCTAAGTTATTAGGCTTTGAGCAAATTAAGGATATGTATGCCAATGATGTTGACTTTGCAAATGTTTATAAAGCATGTGAGCATTCTGCATTTCAAAAGTTTTATAGGCATGATGGGTACTTGTTTAAGGATGGAAGATTATGCATGGCTAGTTTCTCATTAAGGGAATTGCTTGTGCGTGAGGCACATAGTGGAGGACTCATGGGACATTTTGGGGTATTTAAGACTTTAGAAATTCTGCATGAATATTTCTATTGGCCAAACATGAGAAAAGATGTTGAAAGAATTTGTGCCAAGTGTATTGCATGTAAACAAGCAAAATCTAAGTCTTTACCTCATGGGTTGTATACTCCTTTACCTATTCCTAATGCATCTTGGATTGACATATCTATGGACTTTGTTTTGGGGCTGCCTAGGACTAGAAAAGGGAAAGATAGCATATTTGTTATTGTTGATAGATTCAGCAAAATGGATCATTTCATTGCATGTCACAAAACTGATGATGCAATAAATATTGCTAATTTGTTCTTTGGGGAAGTAGTTCGGTTGCATGGCATTCCTAAAACAATTGTAAGTGATAGAGATGTGAAGTTCTTAAGTCATTTTTGGCGTGTTTTGTGGAATAAGTTAGGTACTAAATTGTTGTTCTCTACAACTTGTCATCCACAAAACTGATGGACAAACAGAAGTGGTAAATAGGACTTGAGGATCTTTGTTACGTGCTGTTGTGGGTAAAAATTTGAAAACTTGGGAAGATTGTTTGCCATTAGTGGAGTTTGTATATAATAGAAGCATACATTCTTCTATAGGTTATTCACCATTTGAAATTGTTTATGGTTTTAATCCGCTTACACCACTTGATCTGTTTCCTTTGCCATTAAATGAAATAACTAACTTAGATGGTGAAAAGAAAGCGGAGTTGGTTAAGAGGATACATGAGAAGGCACGAGCTCATCTTGAGAAGAAATATGAATCATTTTGCCCATAATGCAAATAGAAGAAGGAAACATGTGATTTTCTAACCTGGTGATTGGGTATGGGTTCATATGAGGAAGGAAAGATTTCCTAAACAAAGGAAATCCAAGTTGGATGCAAGGGGAGATGGCCCATTCCAAGTTTTAGAACGAATCAATGACAATGCCTACAAAATCAATCTACCAGGTGAGTATAATGTTTCTGCAACTTTCAATGTTAGTGATCTTTCTCCTTTTGATGTAGGTTCAGATTTGAGGACAAATCTTTTTGAGCAAGGAGGGAATGATGAGGAAACTATAAGCAAACTTGATGAATCTACACATGGCAGCAAATATGTTGATGATATCATTATGCCAAGTGGACCAATCACAAGATCACAATCAAAGAAACTCCAGCATGTGTTCCAACACTTCATTCAATGGTGGATTAATGAAGAGGGAGACCAACTTGTACTGAATATGATGGATCATGAAGAGGAAGTCAGAAACTCACCAAGAAGCATGAAGAATCTGCCCATAAGTATGGTGATGGGCATTAGCACGAATTTGGAATATAATATTGATGTGGTTTAGTGCTAGTGTGACTAGACACATGTGAACCAATACCAAAATGCATGTAGAATCTACCATCAATATTGTCAGAATTATGGGCATTAATTTAGAGTATATTATTGATGTGGATGAACAATTAATGCTATTGTGACTAGATACATGTAAACATAGACTTTTAAGCCATTAGTTCTTCTTTTCCAACTATATAGGGATGGGAAAAAGAACTTAAGAGGGTTACTATGAATTTTTAGATTGTTGAATGTAATTGATGTGTTTTCAAGTTTGAGAGGTTTTCTTCTTATTCTTGTTGCATGAAGAATTGGTTCTAACTTATCAAGTCTGACTTGTGGCATTTAAATCAATTCATTTCTTCATCCCAATCACCCAAGTTCTCAATTACAGGTTAGTTGTGGGTTTGGTAGGGAGGATTTGTTTTTGAGTTCTAAGATTCTATGCTAGATGTGTATGTGGGGTTCTAAATGTAATATTTGATCCATAGGTTCCTCATCATTTTGCCTAGTTGTGTTAGTTCTCTTTTACAGGAATTTGGAGATGTTTTTCCAGAAGATGTATCTAAAGGTTTACCACCTTTAAGAGGGATTGAGCATCAAATTGACTTCATTTCGGGCTCAACAATTTCTAATTGACCAGATTATAGAAGTAATCTGGAGGAAACCAAGGAACTTCAATGGCAAGTGGAGGAGTTGCTAGCAAAGGGACATGTGCATGAAAGTCTTAGTCCATGTGTTGTTCTGGTGTTATTAGTCCCAAAGAAGGATGGATCAGGGAGAATGTGTGTGGACTGCCGAGCAATCAATAAAATCACGGTGAAGTATAGACATCCAATTCCTAGACTTTGATGATATGCTTGATGAGTTGAGTGGTTCTTGCATTTTTACTAAGATTGATTTGAAAAGTGGTTACCATCAAATTAGGATGAAAGAAGGAGATGAGTGAAAAATTGCATTCAAAACAAAATATGGTCTTTATAAGTGGTTAGTTATGCCATTTCGTTTATCTAATGCACCTAGTACATTCTTGAGATTAATGAACCATGTTTTCGTGCATATCTTGGTAAATTTGTTGTTGTATATTTTGATGACATACTCATTTATAGCAAATTAGTAGATGAGCATGTAGAACATATTAGGGCTATTCTTGATGTTTTGAGAAAGGAAGAATTGTATGCCAACTCGAAAAAGTGCATGTTTTGTAGTGATAAAAACATATTCTTAGGTTTTATGGTTTGATGCAAGAAAGGATCCCTTGAAGCTAGCAAGTGGACCAATCACTAGGAGCAAGGCAAAGAGATATCAAGCTAGTATGGCTTTGCATATTCAAGAAGAGATTTCTTCAAGAATTATCATTCAAGAAGATGGAGATAGAGCTTGAAGAAGGCACACCAAAGCTGATTATGATGCTTAGTGTGGAAGCTAAAGGGTAGCTAAAGAAAGGTCCAACGTGCAAGAAAGGTCCATGGGGGTTCATATAAAGCCTTGGGAAGTAATTTAAGGCCCATGGACAGCTCAAATAGTGTGGGGCGTTTCTTATGTTGAAGGGATTAGTTTGGTTGTTTCCATACTTTATATTTTCCTTATTGGATTAGGATTTTGTTTCCATACTTTATATTTTCCTTAGTGGATTAGGATTTTGTTTCCATACTTTATATTTTCCTTAGTGGATTAGGATTTTGTTTCCATACTTTATGTTTTCCTTATGCAATTAGGAATGTTTTCCTTATGTAATTAGGAATGTTTTCCTTATGTAATTAGGAATGTTTTCCTTATGTAATTAGGAATGTTTTCCTTATGCAATTAGGAATGTTTTAGTTTTCCATATGCAATTAGGAATTTTGTAACCCTTATTTAAGGGCACTATTAGGCCGAATTTCAGACTACAACAATTAATAAAAAATTTTGAATTCTTCTACAAGTTCTTCTTGTGAATTTTCGTGTGAGAGAGATTAGAGTGGATTCTTTAATTCTTTCTTTGCATCAAGAATTAGGTTTACTTATCAATAAGAGTTGTGGCGTTTTCCTTCTTCTTACCAACTAAATCCTTCAATCATAGTGAGTTCGAGTCTCTTTATAGGCGTTGGGTTCCTTAGGAGGTGATTATCAAGTTTCAAGGAGTTCTCTACCATTGTTATACGTTGGGTTTGCTGCCATTGTTGCTAAGAGTCCGCGTCATTTGGTATCAGAGTCTTGCTATAAGGTAATTTTTATCTACTTTGTCTTTCTAGGGTTTGTTAATTTAGGTCTTTTAAGTTTCTGCGTTTTAGGGTTCTTAGAGAGTCTAGTCTTTAATTTTCGAAAAAGAGAGTCATATATCAAAATTCCAAAAGTCTAAAGATTGTTCAAAGAGTAAATCGAAACCTAGGAAAAGGAGTCTGATTGAAATTCAAAACCTAGGCCTTGCATCTGAATTGGATTCGAAACCAAGATTAGGGTTCTTGAAAGAAAGCAAAAGCTAGAGTTTTGTTCAAGTTTGATTTCGATTTGATTTTGAGTGAATCTGGGGTTGCGAATTAAGTCCAGATTTCAAAAAGTTCTTGGTAGTAAATTAAGTCCCGAATCAAGGGGATAGTGAGAGGAAGCAAAAAAAAAAGAGTACAAAACAACTTCAACAAAAATTATTTGATATTCTTGCTATTTGGGTGCTAAGGATCAGATCTAGGTGGGTCAGAAGTAATAAAAAAATTTTGGGCGAAAAATTTCACCTTTTGAGGGGCTTTTGGAATTCGAAAATCAGACCTTAATATTCATATTATTTGAGTGTTATAGGTGGGAATTAGAGTCTAGAAGCTAGCGTTTTGGGTAGAATTGATTAGGTCCATAAAATAGCTTGCCAAGTGTGGGTTGTTTTTGATTCATTATATCCAAATTTGTCTTGTTTATTGACTTCATTGTTTCTGATTTCTTTATCTAGCTTTTAATTCCATTACATTGCTAAGTATCATTTGCTTGTGTCTATACTTGGTTTTATATCATGTAGTGCAAATTACCTTGCATTGCCTCCGGATACTTGTATTTTTTCTATCTAGTTCTAGGATTTAGGTTCTAGTTTCTTGAACGATTTGACAATTGTTGGTTGGTGAGCTTGGTTCTGAAGTGCAATCAAGGAAGACAAGAAAAGTTAGGTAATTCTAAACACTTGAGTGAATTTCGATTATTACTAATCTTGTTTCTTTGAGTTCGTTTGTTTATTAACATGGCTGGAAAAGGAGAAGAGACTAGCAAAGAAGGAGCTATGGCCGAAAGCTTGGCTAGGCTTAATGAGACTTTGGCAGCAATTCTTGGTCGAATGGAGATGATGGATACTAGATTGCAAAAGAATGTAGCACGGTAAGCACAACAAATGCAACAAGTGTAACAAATTCAGCAAGTGCAACAAGGGCAGCCAGCTGCACATCCAAATCTCATAATGGGAGCTAGAAGAGTGCTTAGGAGAGAAGGGCAAGGAAATCTTGAAGCCCTAGAAGTAGCCGAAAGGGTAGAAGATGAAGATGAAGGTGGAAATCAACCTACCACTGATGGTGACCTTACTTCCATCAAGATGAAGATTCCTTCCTTTGAAGGGAAGAACAATGCAGAAGAGTTCATAGAATGGGAGAGGAAAGTTGAGCAGATTTTCGAATGCCAGAACTACACCGAAGAGAAGAAATCAGTTTTGGCAGCCGTAGAGTTCAAAGGGTATGCTACCTTTTGGTGGGATCAATTGAAAGCTAATAGAAGAGGGAAAGGTATGAGGCCTATTCCTGAATGGTCAACCTTGAAAGAACTAATGAGAAGCCGATTTGTACCATCTCACTACATTCAGGATTTGTACAATCGACTAGCAAGACTAGTTCAAGGTGGAAGAAGTGTGGAAGAGTACCACAAAGAGATGGAGATGATCATGGCTAGGGCAAATATTGATGAAGATGAAGATAAGAAGATGTCACGATTTCTTGGGGGATTGAATTTGAACATAGCCAATGAATTGGAGATGTATGAATTCAACACAATGGAAGAGTTAGTTCAAAAGGCCATGAAGATAGAGAGAAGATTGAAGAATAAAGCCATTTCGAAAACTAGCTACTCTAAAGCTAGTGGAAAATTTTCAAACTTCAAGGGTTCAAGTTCGAGTGGAGGTTCCTACAAAGGGGATTACAAGGGTTCTTTCCAAATGAATTCTTCCTACAATCCTAATTTCAAGAAGCTGAATGATGGGGATGCAAAAACAGCCAAGGAAACACCTTCTAGACCTACTCCAAGTAGGGAAATTAAATGCTACAAGTGTTTGGGAAGTGGACACATTGCTTCTCAATGTCCGAATAAGAGGGTGATGATTGCTACCCATGAAGGGGAAATTGAATCAGAATCTGAACATGAAGAAGAAGAGGAGGCCGAATGTGGTGATAGGACCGAATATGATGAAGAGGCTTGGGAGAATCAAGTCTTGAATGCTGAACATGGAAAGATGCTTGTTACTAGAAGAGCCTTGAATATTCCCTTAGGAACGATGACAGCAAACCCAACGTATAACAATTGATGCAAGAAAGGTTCCCTTGAAGCTAGCAAGTGGACCAATCACTAGGAGCAAGGCAAAGAGATATCAAGCTAGTATGGCTTTGCATATTCAAGAAGAGATTTCCAAAGAGCTTCAAGAATTATCATTCAAGAAGATGGAGATAGAGCTTGAAGAAGGCACACCAAAGCTGATTATGATGCTTAGTGTGGAAGTTAAAGGGTAGCTAAAGAAAGGTCCAACGTGCAAGAAAGGTCCATGGGGATTCATATAAAGCCTTGGGAAGTAATTTAAGGCCCATGGACAGCCCAAATAGAGTGGGGCATTTCTTATGTTGATTGGATTAGGATTTTGTTTCCATACTTGATATTTTCCTTAGTGGATTAGGATTTTGTTTCCATACTTTATATTTTCCTTATGCAATTAGGAATGTTTTACTTATGCAATTAGGAATGTTTTCCTTATGCAATTAGGAATGTTTTAGTTTTCCATATGCAATTAGGAATTTTGAAACCCTTATTTAAGGGCACTATTAGGCCGAATTTCAGACTACAACAATTAATAAAAATTTTTGAATTCTTCTACAAGTTCTTCTTGTGAATTTTCGTGTGAGAGAGATTAGAGTGGATTCTTTAATTCTTTCTTTGCATCAAGAATTAGGTTTACTTATCAATAAGAGTTGTGGCGTTTTCCTTCTTCTTACCAACTAAATCCTTCAATCATAGTGAGTTCGCGTCTCTTTATAGGCGTTGGGTTCCTTAGGAGGTGATTATCAAGTTTCAAGGAGTTCTCTACCATTGTTATACGTTGGGTTTGCTGCCATCGTTGCTAAGGGTCCGGGTCAACAATGGTAGAGAACTTCTTAAAACTTGATAATCACCTCCTAAGGAACCCAACACCTATAAAGAGACGCGAACTCACTATGATTGAAGGATTTAGTTGGTAAGAAGAAGGAAAACGCCACAACTCTTGTTGATAAGTAAACCTAATTCTTGATGCAAAGAAAGAATAAAAGAATCCACTCTAATCTCTCTCACACGAAAATTCACAAGAAGAACTTGTAGAAGAATTCGAAAATTTTTATTAATTGTTGTCTATGAAATTCGGCCTAATAGTGCCCTTAAATAAGGGTTACAAAATTCCTAATTGCATATGGAAAATTAAGACTAAAACATTCCTAATTACATAAGGAAAACATTCCTAATTGCATAAAGAAAACATTCCTAATTGCATAAGGAAAACATTCCCAATTGCATAAGGAAAACATTCCCAATTGCATAAGGAAAACATTCCTAATTGCATAAGGAAACACATAAAGTATGGAAACAAAATCCTAAACCACTAAGGAAAATATAAAGTATGGAAACAAAATCCTAATCCAATAAGGAAAATATAAAGTATGCAAACAACCAAACTAATCCCTTCAACATAAGAAACGCCCCACACTATTTGGGCTGTCCATATGCCTTCAATTACTTCCCAAGGATTTATATGAACCCCCATGGACCTTTCTTTCACGTTGGACCTTTCTTTAGCTAGCCTTTAGCTTCCACACTAAGCATCATAATCAGCTTTGGTGTGCCTTCTTCAAGCTCTATCTCCATCTTCTTGAATGATAATTCTTGAAGCTCTTTGGAAATCTCTTCTTGAATATGCAAAGCCATACTAGCTTGATATCTCTTTGCCTTGCTACTAGTGATTGGTCCACTTGCTAGCTTTAAGGGATCCTTTCTTGCATCATTCTTCCCCTCTTCAAAAAGATTTATCCTCAACTTTGCATCATCAAAAGGAGAAAGATCACTTACATTGAAAGTAGCACTAACATTATACGTACCTGGTAAGTCGAACTGGTAGGCATTGTCATTAATCTTCTCCAGCACTTGGAATGGGCTATCTCCCCTTGCTTGCAACTTGTTCTTCCTTTGGTTAGGAAACCTCTCTTTTCAAAAATGCACCCAAACCCAATCTCCTACTTGAAACTTAATCTCACGTCTCCCTCTATTTGCAGAATCAGCATATCTCTTGTTCCTTTTCTCAATATTCGCCCTTTCTTTCTCATGCATCTCTTTTACCAATTTAGCTTTCTTCTCACCATCTAAACTAACAAGCTCATGAGAAGGTAAAGAAATAAGATCCAAACTGTTAGTGGTTTAAAACCATAAACAAGCTCAAAAGGTGAATATCCTGTAGAAGAATGAATAGCACGATTATAAGCAAACTTAATAAATGGCAAACAATCTTCCCAAGAACTCAAATTCTTACCCACTAAAGCTCTCAGCATGGTACCTAAAGTTCTATTTACTACTTCTATTCGTCCATCCGTTTGAGGATGACAAGTGGTGGAAAATAACAACTTGGTACCTAACTTTCCCCAAAGCACACGCCAAAAGTGAGACAAAAACTTGGTGTCTCTATCAGAAACTATGGATTTTGGTATCCCATGAATTCGAACCACCTCCCTAAAGAAGAGTTCGGCCACTAAACTAGCATCATCACTCTTATGACATGGGATAAAGTGTGCCATCTTACTAAACCTATCAACAACCACAAATATGCTATCTCTCCCCCTTTTAGTCCTTGGTAATCCTAAAACAAAGTCCATAATACTGTCCATCCAAGGAGAACTATGAACGGGTAATGGCATATACAAACCATGAGGCATAGATTTAGACTTAGCTTGCCTACAAGCCAAACAAGCCTTACAAATTCGAATTACATCCCTTTTCATATTTGGCCAATAAAAGTGTTCATTCAGCATGTCTAAAGTCTTATCAACTCCAAAATGCCCCATCAAAACCCCACAATGTGATTCTAATACTAGCAAATCTCTCATAGAACATCTAGGCATGCATAATTTTGAACCCTTAAACAAAAACCCATCATGTCTATAGAAAGAATTAAAAGCACCATGCTCACAAGCATCATAAACATTGCCGAAATCAGAATCACCAACATATAAGTCCTTTATACATTCAAATCCAAGCAATTTAGTACTCAAAACATTAAGTAAAGCGTACCTCCTTGAAAGTGCATCTGCCACTACATTGTCTTTACCTTGCTTGTATTTGATCACATAAGGAAACTTCTCAATCTTCATAACCTATTTTGCATGTCTTTTATTCAACTTGCCTTGCCCTCTCAAATGCTTCAATGATTCATGGTCCAAATGGATCACGAATTCCTTGGGCAGCAAATAATGCTCCCATACTTCCAATGCTCTCACCAAAGCATATATCTCCTTGTCATAAGTTGAATAATTCATCTTTGCTCCATTAAGCTTTTCACTAAAGTATGCAATGGGCTTCTTCTCTTGCATCAAAACAGCTCCAATACCTACACCAGAAGCATCACATTCAATTTCAAAAGTAGAATCAAAGTTAGGTAAAGCTAAAACGGGTGTAGTAGAAAGCTTCTCTTTCAAAGCATCAAATGCTTCTTGTTGCTCCTTGCCCCAAATGAAACCCACTTCTTTCTTGATTATGCTAGTCAAGAAGGCTGCCAATGTAGAGAAATTAGGGACAAATCTCCTATAGAAGCTTGCCAATCCGTGAAAACTCCTCACTTTTGTCACACTTGAAGGATTCGGCCACTCTTGGATAGCTTTCACCTTCTCTTGATCAACTTCAATTCCCTGCATACTTACAACAAAACCAAGAAAAACAACCCTATCTAGACAAAAAGAACACTTCTTAAGCTTAGCATAAAGGTTTTGCTCCTTAAGGATTTCAAGCACTTTCATAACATGTTCAACATGTTCTTCCTCATTTTTGCTATAAATCAGAATATCATCAAAGTAAACTACCACAAACTTACCTAAATAAGCTCTCAAAACATGGTTCATTAATCTCATGAAAGTACTAGGTGCATTAGATAAACCAAAAGGCATAACTAACCATTTATACAAACCATATTTTGTTTTGAAGGCAGTCTTCCATTCATCTCCTGGCTTCATGCGAATTTGATGATAACCACTCATAAGATCAATCTTTGTGAAATATTTCGCCCCATGCAATTCGTCCAACATGTCATCAAGTATAGGAATGGGATGTCTATACTTCACAGTAATCTTGTTCACAGCCCTACAATCAACACACATCCTCCAAGAACCATCTTTCTTGGGTACTAATAAGACTGGAACGGTACAAGGACTAAGGCTCTTGCGAACCAAGCCTTTCTCCAAAAGCTCTTCAACTTGTCTTTGCATCTCTTTTGTCTCCATAGGATTGTAGAACCGGGTATGAAATCAATTTGATGTTCAATCCCTCTTAATGGCGGCAAACCACTAGGAAGGTCTTCAGGAAACACATCCTTAAAATCCTGCAACAAAGACACAAAACTAGAAGGTAAAGAATCAAGAGATTCTTCACTGTCAGCAAGTAACAATTCTTTATATATAATAATGAGTACAGGCTGCCCTACATCTATCTCTCTTGCTCTTGCATAAAAAGTATGTTTTGCTTTTTCTCCTTGCTTATTTTCTCTCACCAATGGGCCATTTATTTGTTTGCTTACTTTCTTTTGACTCTCGGCCTCTTTTCCCTTTCTGCACTCACTTACTTTATTATTTTCTCTCTCCCTACCCTTAGAATTACCCTTGGGTGTTGAAGAAACATCATTGGCCGAATTTGAACCCCCTTGGTTCATGTTGGCCGAAACTTCTTTCTCCCTCTCTAGCATCCTCTTCTGATCTTCATACACCTCTTGAGGTGATAATGGTGCTAGAACAACCTTCTTTCCTTCATAAGTAAATTTATACTTATTAGAAAAGCCATCATGTTGTGCCCTTCTATCATGCTGCCATGGTCTTCCTAATAGCAAATGTCCAGCTTGCATTGGCACTACATCACACAAAACCTCATCTTTATACCACCCAATGGAGAATGGTACCTTGACTTGCTTCAACACTTTTACTTTCCCAGTGTCATTGAACCATTGCAACTTGTAAGGATTGGGATGTTTAAAACAAGTTAACCCTAATTTATCCACCATTGTAGTACTAGCAGCATTGGTACAACTTCCACCATCAATGATAAGTGTACAAACCTTACCATTCACCAAACACCTAGAGTGGAAAAGATTCTCCCTTTGATCCAAGCCTTCTTCCTTGACTTGAATATTCAAGGCTCTTCTAGTAACAAGCATCTTTCCATGTTCATCATTCAAGACTTGATTCTCCCAAGCCTCTTCATCATATTCGGCCCTATCACCACATTCGGCCTCTTCTTCTTCTTCATGTTCAGATTCTGATTCAATTTCCCCTTGATATCTCTTTGCCTTAACAATTGATATCTCTTTGCCTTGCTCCTAGTGATTGGTCCACTTGCTAGCTTCAAGGGAACCTTTCTTGCATCAATTGTTATACGTTGGGTTTGCTGTCATCGTTCCTAAGGGAATATTCAAGGCTCTTCTAGTAACAAGCATCTTTCCATGTTCAGCATTCAAGACTTGATTCTCCCAAGCCTCTTCATCATATTCGGTCCTATCACCACATTCGGCCTCCTCTTCTTCTTCATGTTCAGATTCTGATTCAATTTCCCCTTCATGGGTAGCAATCATCACCCTCTTATTCGGACATTGAGAAGCAATGTGTCCACTTCCCAAACACTTGTAGCATTTAATTTCCCTACTTGGAGTAGGTCTAGAAGGTGTTTCCTTGGCTGTTTTTGCATCCCCATCATTCGGCTTCTTGAAATTAGGATTGTAGGAAGAATTCTTTTGGAAAGAACCCTTGTAATCCCCTTTGTAGGAACCTCCACTCGAACTTGAACCCTTGAAGTTTGAAAATTTTCCACTAGCTTTAGAGTAGCCAGTTTTCGAAATAGCTTTATTCTTCAATCTTCTCTCTATCTTCATGGCCTTTTGAACTAACTCTTCCATTGTGTTGAATTCATACATCTCAAATTCATTGGCTGTGTTTGATGTGAACCAGCATAGCAAGGATCCATTGGTGCTACAACAAGGGCCATTGACGAGGAATAAAGCAAGGAAATATGGCATCCCTCTTGGAATGCATATTCAATACTTTATTACAAGAGAGGTGACTGAATTAGCATGGGACAAGTGCGAGAAGGAACTAGAAGACCAACCCAAGCTAGTCATGGTGCTGGATTGTACACATGGTGCTGAAATGTGCGAATTGTCCAGCCAATACCACAACCACCCTGTGAAATGTGCTGCTTGTCCAGAAAGTCTCACAACCCCCTGTGAAATCTACTGTTTCACAACCCCCTGTACCAGTTTCAGCAAGAACGACTTTGGCATGCTTAACACATGTTTGGGGCGTGTTTTTGAGTCTTTTAAGTGGTCCCCTCCATATTTTGCTTATTAGGTTTTTATTGTAATATTTAGTTAATAGTTTTCCTTATAGGAAATATGTTGATGATATCATTATGCCAAGTGGACCAATCACAAGATCACAATCAAAGAAACTCCAGCATGTGTTCCAGCACTTCATTCAAAGGTGGATTAATGAAGAGGGAGACCAACTTGTAGTGAATATGATGGATCATGAAGAGGAAGTCAGAAAATCACCAACAAGCATGAAGAATCTGCCCATAAGTATGGTGATGGGCATTAGCACGAATTTGGAATATAATATTGACATGGTTTAGTGCTAGTGTGACTAGACACATGTGAACCAACACCAAAATGCATGTGGAATCTGCCCATCAATGTTGTCATAATTATGGGCAGTAATTTAGAGTATATTATTGAGGTGGATGAACAATTAATGCTATTGTGACTAGATACATGTAAACCTAGACTTTAAGCCATTAGTTCTTCTTTTCCAACTATATAAGGATGGGAAAAAGAACTTAATAGGGTTGACTACGAATTTCCAGAATTGTTGAATGTAATTTCTGTGTTTTCAAGTTTGAGAGGTTTTCTTCTTATTCTTGTTGCATGAAGAATTGGTTCTAACTTATCAAGTCTCACTTGTGGCGTTTTAATCAATTCATTTCTTCATCCCAATCACCCAAGTTCTCAATTACAGGTTAGTTGTGGGTTTGGTAGGGAGGATTTGTTTTTGAGTTCTAAGATTCTATGCTAGATGTGTATGTGGGGTTCTAGATGTAATATTTGATCCATGGGTTCCGCATCAGTGTTCAAATTCAATCCCCCAAGAAATCGTGATATCTTTTTGTCTTCATCTTCATCAATATTTGCCCTAGCCATGATCATCTCCATCTCTTTGTGGTACTCTTCCACACTTCTTCCACCTTGAACTAGTCTTGCTAGTCGATTGTACAAATCCCGAATGTAGTGAGATGGTACAAATCGGCTCCTCATTAGTTCTTTCAAGGTTGACCGTTCAGGAATAGGCCTCATACCTTTCCCTCTTCTATTAGCTTTCAATTGATCCCACTAAAAGGTAGCATACCCTTTGAACTCTGCGGCTGCCAAAACTGATTTCTTCTCTTCAGTGTAGTTATGGCATTCCAAAATCTGCTCAACTTTCCTCTCCCATTCTATGAACTCTTTTGCATTGTTCTTCCCTTCAAAGGAAGGAATCTTCATCTTGATGGAAGTAAGGTCACCATCAGTGGTAGGTTGATTTCCACCTTCATCTTCATCTTCTACCCTTTCGGCTGCTTCTAGGGCTTCAAGATTTCCTTGCCCTTCTCTCCTAAGCACTCTTCTAGCTCACATTATGGGATTTGGATGTGCGGCTGGCTGCCCTTGTTGCACTTCCTAAATTTGTTGTGCTTGTCGTGTTACATTCTCTTGCAATCTAGTATCCATCATCTCCATTCGACCAAGCATTGCTGCCAAAGTCTCATTAAGCCTAGCCAAGCTTTCGGCCATAGCTCCTTCTTTGCTAGTCTCTTCTCCTTTTCCAGCCATGTTAACAAACAAACAAACTCAAAGAAACAAGATTAGTAATAATCGAAATTCACTCAAGTGTTTAGAATTACCTCACTTTTCTTGTCTTCCTTGATTGCACTTCAAAACCAAGCTCACCAACCAACAATTGTCAAGTCGTTCAAGAAACTAGAACCTAAATCCTAGAACTAGATAGAAAACAAGACAAGTATTCGGAGGCAATGCAAGGTAATTTGCACTACACGATATGAAACCAAGTATTGACACAAGCAAATGATACTTAGCAATGTAATGGAATTAAAAGCTAGATAAAGAAATAAAAAACAATGAAGCCAATTAACAAGACAAATTTGGATATAATGAATCAAAAACAACCCACACTTGGCAAGCTGCTTTATGGACCTAATCAATTCTACCCAAAAT
This sequence comes from Garcia nutans, assembly GCA_947685225.1. Taxonomy (NCBI): domain Eukaryota; kingdom Viridiplantae; phylum Streptophyta; class Magnoliopsida; order Malpighiales; family Euphorbiaceae; genus Garcia; species Garcia nutans. Next base: position 6,867,485 of record CANTUV010000057.1, read on the forward strand.
GCTAGCTTCTAGACTCTAATTCCCACCTATAACACTCAAATAATATGAATATTAAGGTCTGATTTTTGAATTCCAAAAGCCCCTCAAAAGGTGAAATTTTTCGCCTAAAAATTTTATTACTTCTCACCCACCTAGATCTGATCTTTAGCACCCAAATAGCAAGAATATCAAACAATTTTTGTTGAGGTGGTTTTGTACTCTTTTTTTTTTGCTTCCTCTCACTATCCCCTTAATTAGGGACTTAATTTACTCCCAAGGACGTTTCAAAATCTGGACATAATTTGCAACCCCATATTCACTCAAGACCAAATCGAAATCAAACTTGAACACAAACTCTAGCTTTTGCTTTCTTTCAAGAACCTTAAATTCTCCAAGAATCCTTTCCTAGGTTTCGTTTTCACCCTATGAATACGCTCCTTCAATTCAGCCTTGATTAGAATTGATATATGACTCTTTTTCGAAAATTAAAGAATAGACTCTCTAAGAACCCTAAAACCCAGAAATTTAAAAGACCTAAATTAACAAACCCTAGAAAGACAAAGTAGATAAAAATTACCTTGTAGCAAGGCTCTGATACAAAATGATGCGGACCCTTAGCAACGATGGCAGCAAACCCAACGTATAACAATGGTAGAGAACTCCTTGAAACTTGATAATCACTTCCTAAGGAACCCAACGCAACTCACTATGATTGAAGAATTTAGTTGGTAAGAAGAAGGAAAATGCCACACCTCTTGTTGATAAGTAAACCTAATTCTTGATGCAAAGAAAGAATTAAAGAATCCACTCTAATCTCTCTCACACGAAAATTCACAAGAAGAACTTGTAGAAGAATTCAAAATTTTTTTATTAATTGTTGTCTATGAAATTCGGCCTAATAGTGCCCTTAAATAAGGGTTACAAAATTCCTAATTGCATATGGAAAATTAAGACTAAAACATTCCTAATTGCATAAGGAAAACATTCCTAATTGCAACATTCCTAATTGCATAAGGAAAACATTCCTAATTGCAACATTCCTAATTGCATAAGGAAAACATTCCTAATTGTATAAAGAAAACATTCCTAATTGCATAAGGAAAACATTCCTAATTGCATAAGGAAAACATTCCCAATTGCATAAGGAAAACATAAAGTATGGAAACAAAATCCTAATCCACTAAGGAAAATATAAAGTATGGAAACAAAATCCTAATCCAATAAGGAAAATATAAAGTATAGAAAACCAAACTAATTCCTTCAACATAAGAAATGCCCCACACTATTTGGGCTGTCCATGGGCCTTAAATTACTTCCCAAGGCTTTATATGAACCCCCATGGACCTTTCTTGTACGTTGGACCTTTCTTTAGCTAGCCTTTAGCTTCCACACTAAGCATCATAATCAGCTTTGGTGTGCCTTCTTCAAGCTCTATCTCCATCTTGTTGAATGATAATTCTTGAAGCCCTTTGGAAATCTCTTCTTGAATATGCAAAGCCATACTAGCTTGATATCTCTTTTCCTTGCTCCTAGTGATTGGTCCACTTGCTAGCTTCAAGGGATCCTTTCTTGCATCAAATATTCAAGTCAAGGAAGAAGGCTTGGATCAAAGGGAGAATCTTTTCCACTCTAGGTGTTTGGTGAATGGTAAGGTTTGTACACTTATCATTAATGGTGAAAGTTGTACCAATGCTACTAGTACTACAATGGTTGATAAATTGGGGTTAACTTGTTTTAAGCATCCCAATCCTTACAAGTTGCAATGGTTCAATGACACTGGGGAAGTAAAAGTGTTGAAGCAAGTCAAGGTACCATTCTCCATTGGGTGGTATAAAGATGAGGTTTTGTGTGATGTAGTGCCAATGCAAGCTGGACATTTGCGATTAGGAAGACCATGGCAGCATGATGGAAGGGCACAACATGATGGCTTTTCTAATAAGTATACCTTTACTTATGAAGGAAAGAAGGTTGTTCTAGCACCTTTATCACCTCAAGAGGTGTATGAAGATCAGAAGAGGATGCTAGAGAGGGAGAAAGAAGTTTCGGCCATCATGAACCAAGGGGGTTCAAATTCGGCCAATGATGTTTCTTCAACACCCAAGGGTAATTCTAAAGGTAGGGAGAGAGAAAATAATAAAGTGAGTGAGTGCAGAAAGGGAAAAGAGGCCGAGAGTCAAAAGAAAGTAAGCAAACAAATAAATGGCCCATTGGTGAGAGAAAATAAGCAAGGAGAAAAAACAAAACATACTTTTTTATGCAAGAACAAGAGAGATATATGTAGGGCAGCCTGTACTCATTATTATGTATAAAGAATTTTTATTTGCTGACAGTGAAGAATCTCTTGATTCTTTACCATCTAGTTTTGTGTATTTGTTGCAGGATTTTAAGGATGTGTTTCCTGAAGACCTTCCTAGTGGTTTGCCGCCATTAAGAGGGATTGAACATCAAATTGACTTCATACCCGGTTCTACAATTCCAAACCGGCCAGCATATAGGAGCAATCCTATGGAGACAAAAGAGATGCAAAGACAAGTTGAAGAGCTTTTGGAGAAAGGCTTGGTTCGCGAGAGCCTTAGTCCTTGTGCCATTCCAGTCTTATTAGTACCCAAGAAAGATGGTTCTTGGAGGATGTGTGTTGATTGTAGGGCTGTGAACAAGATTACTGTGAAGTATAGACATCCCATTCCTAGACTTGATGACATGTTGGACGAATTGCATGGGGTGAAATATTTCACAAAGATTGATCTTATAAGTGGTTATCATCAAATTCGCATGAAGCCTGGAGATGAATGGAAGACTGCCTTCAAAACAAAATATGGTTTGTATGAATGGTTAGTTATGCCTTTTGGTTTATCTAATGCACCTAGTACTTTCATGAGATTAATGAACCATGTTTTGAGAGCTTATTTAGGTAAGTTTATGGTAGTTTACTTTGATGATATTCTGATTTATATCAAAACTAAGGAAGAACATGTTGAACATGTTAGGAAAGTGCTTGAAATCCTTAGGGAGCAAAACCTTTATGCTAAGTTTAAGAAGTGTTCTTTTTTTCTAGATAGGGTTGTTTTTCTTGGTTTTGTTGTAAGTATGCAGGGAATTGAAGTTGATCAAGAGAAGGTGAAAGCTATCCAAGAGTGGCTGAATCCTTCAAGTGTGACAGAAGTGAGGAGTTTTCACGGATTGGCAAGATAGGAGATTTGTCCCTAATTTCTCTACATTGGCAATCCCCTTGACTAGCATAATCAAGAAAGAAGTGGGATTCGTTTGGGGCAAGGAGCAACAAGAAGCATTTGATGCTTTGAAAGAGAAGCTTTCTACGACACCCGTTTTAGCTTTACCTAACTTTGATTCTACTTTTGAAATTGAATGTGATGCTTCTGGTGTAGGTATTGGAGCTGTTTTGATGCAAGAGAAGAAGCCCATTGCATACTTTAGTGAAAAGCTTAATGGAGCAAAGCTGAATTATTCAACTTATGACAAGGAGCTATATGCTTTGGTGAGAGCATTGGAAGTATGGGAGCTTTATTTGCTGCCCAAGGAATTCGTGATCCATTCGGACCATGAATCATTGAAGCATTTGAGAGGGCAAGGCAAGTTGAATAAAAGACATGCAAAATGGGTTGTGAAGATTGAGAAGTTTCCTCATGTGATCAAATACAAGCAAGGTAAGGACAATGTAGTGGCAGATGCACTTTCAAGGAGGTACGCTTTACTTAATGTTTTGAGTACTAAATTGCTTTGATTTGAATGTATAAAGGACTTATATGTTGGTGATTCTGATTTCGGCAATGTTTATGATGCTTGTGAGCATGGTGCTTTTAATTCTTTCTATAGACATGATGGGTTTTTGTTTAAGGGTTCAAAATTATGCATGCCTAGATGTTCTATGAGAGATTTGCTAGTATTAGAATCACATTGTGTGGGTTTGATGGGGCATTTTGGAGTTGATAAGACTTTAGACATGCTGAACGAACACTTTTATTGGCCAAATATGAAAAGGGATGTAATTCGGATTTGTAAGGCTTGTTTGGCTTGTAGGCAAGCTAAGTCTAAATCTATGCCTCATGTTTGTATATGCCATTACCTGTTCCTAGTTCTCCTTGGATGGACATTAGTATGGACTTTGTTTTAGGATTACCAAGGACTAAGAGGGGGAGAGATAGCATATTTGTGGTTGTTGATAGGTTTAGTAAGATGGCACACTTTATCCCATGTCATAAGAGTGATGATGCTAGTTTAGTGGCCGAACTCTTCTTTAGGGAGGTGGTTTGAATTCATGGGATACCAAAATCCATAGTTTCTGATAGAGACACCAAGTTTTTATCTCACTTTTGGCGTGTGCTTTGGGGAAAGTTAGGTACCAAGTTGTTATTTTCCACCACTTGTCATCCTCAAACGGATGGACAAACAAAAGTAGTAAACAGAACTTTAGGTACCATGTTGAGAGCTTTAGTGGGTAAGAATTTGAGTTATTGGGAAGATTGTTTGCCATTTATTGAGTTTGCTTTTAATCGTGCTATTCATTCTTCTACTGTATATTCACCTTTTGAGCTTGTTTATGGTTTTAACCAACTAACAGTTTTGGATCTTGTTTCTTTACCTTCTCATGAGCTTGTTAGTTTAGATGGTGAGAAGAAAGCTAAATTGGTGAAAGAGATGCATGAGAAAACAAGGGCGAATATTGAGAAAAGGAACAAGAGATATGCTGATTCTGCAAATAGAGGGAGACGTGAGATTAAGTTTCAAGTAGGAGATTGGGTTTGGGTGCATTTTTGAAAAGGGAGGTTTCCTAACCAAAGGAAGAACAAGTTGCAAGCAAGGGGAGATGGCCCATTCCAAGTGCTGGAGAAGATTAATGACAATGCCTACAATATCGACTTACCAGGTACGTATAATGTTAGTGCTACTTTCAATGTAAGTGATCTTTCTCCTTTTGATGATGCAGATTTGAGGACAAATCTTTTTGAAGAGGGGGAGAATGATGCAAGAAAGGATCCCTTGAAGCTAGCAAGTGGACCAATCACTAGGAGCAAGGCAAAGAGATATCAAGCTAGTATGGCTTTGCATATTCAAGAAGAGATTTCCAAAGAGCTTCAAGAATTATCATTCAAGAAGATGGAGATAGAGCTTGAAGAAGGCACACCAAAGCTGATTATGATGCTTAGTGTGGAAGCTAAAGGGTAGCTAAAGAAAGGTCTAACGTGCAAGAAAGGTCCATGGGGGTTCATATAAAGCCTTGGGAAGTAATTTAAGGCCCATGGACAACCCAAATAGTGTGGGGCGTTTCTTATGTTGAAGGGATTAGTTTGGTTGTTTCCATACTTGATATTTTCCTTATTGGATTAGGATTTTGTTTCCATACTTTATATTTTCCTTAGTGGATTAGGATTTTGTTTCCATACTTTATATTTTTCTTAGTGGATTAAGATTTTGTTTCCATAATGTATTCCTTATGCAATTAGGAATGTTTTCCTTATGCAATTAGGAATGTTTTAGTTTTCTATATGCAATTAGGAATTTTGTAACCCTTATTTAAGGGCACTATTAGGCCAAATTTCAGACTACAACAATTAATAAAAATTTTTGAATTCTTCTACAAGTTCTTCTTGTGAATTTTCGTGTGAGAGAGATTAGAGTGGATTCTTTAATTCTTTCTTTGCATCAAGAATTAGGTTTACTTATCAACAAGAGTTGTGGTGTTTTCCTTCTTCTTACCAACTAAATCCTTCAATCATAGTGAGTTCGCATCTCTTTATAGGCGTTAGGTTCCTTAGGAGGTGATTATCATATTTCAAGGAGTTCTCTACCATTGTTATACATTGGGTTTGCTGCCATCGTTGCTAAGGGTCCGCGTCATGGTTAGTGCACAAGGAATTGAGATTGATGATGAAAAGGTAAAGACAATAAGAGATTGGCCAGCACCTAAAATCGTGAGTGAGGTAAGAAGGTTTCATGGTTTGTCTACTTTCTATAGAAGGTTTGTTAAATATTTTAGTTCCATTGTTGCACCATTAAATGAATTGGTAAAAAAAGATGTAAAGTTTATGATGCGGCTGGGCCAAGCACTTCTAAGAGGTCACCCATCCTGGTACTGACCCTGTACTAGCACGCTTAACCGAAAAAGAACACTAACCATTTCTACTAAAAGCTTAAGCTATCAGCAGAGGCGCACCCATTTCCTTTATTTGGATCAAACATGGGCTCACCAGTCTCTTTCGACTTTATGTGCCACCTTGTCGAACCTGATCCACAACCCTCCAAACCCTCAGACTTATCAGTTTAATTGGATTGAAATTCATGAAAAGACATTTAATTTATTGAAAGAAAGGTTAACTACTACTCCAATTCTTGCTTTGCCAGATTTTGATAAGACCTTCAAATCAGAGTGTGATGCTTCAGGTGTGGGCATAGGTGTTGTTTTGATGTAAGAAGGGAAACCAATTGCATATTTTAGTGAGAAGTTCATGGTGCATAATTAAATTATTCCACTTATGTGATACGAAACCTCCAAGAATAAGCCTGAGAACTCCTTGATGTCGAACCCCCACAGCATTAACTTGAAAACCCCTAGTCGAATTCGGCACAACCTCCAAGGATTAGGATAGATTTAAGATTACCTTGAATTTATCACAGACCTAAGATTTCGAAACAAAATAGTTCCTAAACCCCAAAATCGAAAAACTCCACAAGAAAGTTGATCAAACTACTTGAATGTTTCTAAGCATGCATTCTACTCAAGAACACAAAGATAAAAGCAAATTCGACTTTTAGGTTAATAATTTGTCAAAAACTAAAACTGATGTCTTACAACCCTAAATGAGATATAAATAGCTAAACCCTAATTAGGGTTATTAAGTAGCATTTGGTTTTCTAATCAAATTTTAAGAAATAATAAAGTAAACAAAGTTCTAATTTAATACAAAACAAACAGGGCCCTTACTTTTTAAATAAGCATAACTAGTGGGCCTTAATACATATTAATTACAAGCCTCATTCGTGAATTTCAACTTGTAGCAAGTTGTAATTGACTTCCTTTGGTCTTGTCTCCAAGCTTGTAATTCCTTGCAAACCATAGTTAGCCAAATTCACCAAATCTTGCAAATGGCAAATTAGTGCTTGCTGAATCTTTTTGGCTAGCGATCTAGTTATAGGACCTTGTGGCAGAATAATTGGATTGATGATCTCCTCAACTTATTCCTCATGTCCTAACTCTTGCTCATCCTTGCGGTGTGCTGGTTGTTCCACAACATTTCTCCTCTCTTCAAAAGGATTCGTCCTCGAATCAAAAGCATCACCTACATCAAAAGGACTTAAATCAGCAACATTAAACGAAGCACTTACATTATACTCACTTGGAAAATCCACTTTATATGCATTGTCATTAATCCTTTCAAGTATCTGAAAAGGACCATCTCCTCGTGGGTTTAACTTGGACTTTCTTTGGTGTGGAAACCGTTCTTTGCGAAAATAAACCCAAACCCAATCACCAGGCTGAAAAATCATTGGCTTCCTTCCTTTATTCACTCGAGAAGCTACTTTAGCATTTTGCCTTTCAGTTTTTTCCTTAACCTGTTTATGTAACTTCTTCACAAAATCTGCCTTTGAGCTAGCATCAACACTCACAAAATCATTAGATGGCAATGGCAAAATATCCAAAGGAGTAAGCGGATTAAAACCATAAACAATTTCAAATGGAGAACAATTAGTAGTGCTATGAACAGCCCTATTATAAGCAAACTCCACAAATGGTAAACAATCCTCCCACATCCTAATATTCTTTTCTATCAATGCCCTAAGCAAAGTAATCAATGTTCGATTCACAACCTCAGTTTGACCATCGGTTTGAGGATGGCAAGTAGTAGAAAACAACAACTTAGTCCCCAATTTTCCCCATAAAACACGCCAGAAATGACTCAAAAACTTAATATCTCTATCACTAACAATGCTTTTGGGTATGCCATGCAAACGAACAACCTCTTTAAAGAACAAATCAGCAATCAATTTAGCATCATCAGTTTTATGACATGGTATAAAATGAGCCATTTTACTAAATCTATCAACCACAACAAATATACTATCACGACCTCTCCTAGTTTTAGGTAATCCAAGCACAAAATCCATAGACAAATCAGTCCAAGGTCCATTAGGAACAGGTAATGCCGTGTACAAACCATGCGGTTTCACCCTAGACTTAGCTTCTCTACATGTTATGCAATGCTCACAAACTTTATGCACATCATGTTTCATACCAGGCCAATAAAAATGTTCTATCAACACATCATAGGTCTTACTTACCCCAAAATGACCCATCAAACCTCCTCCATGTGCTTCCTTAACTAACAACTCTCTCATGGAACACTTAGGAATACACAATCTATTTCTCTTAAACAAGAAACCATCAAATAAATGAAAGTCTTTTGAAACAGCCACATCTCCACACGAATTATATATGTCACCAAAATCCACATCACTAACATATAATTCCTTAATATGCTCAAAACCCAATAATCTAGCACTAAGAGAATTAAGTAAAACATACCTTCGCGACAATGCATCAGCCACTACATTCTCTTTACATCGCTTGTATTAGCTAACAAACTCACATTCTTCTCTCCTTCTCTATTTTTCTCAAACTGAATTTGTTTTGATTTTTCTTTTCTCTCTTTCTTTTCATTTGCAATCTGATTTTTTTCACTCATTTTTTCGTCACTCTGTCTTTCTTTCTTTTCAAATTCAAGTCTCATTCTTTCCATTTTACATTGATCTTCATACACTTCTTTTGAAGAGAGTGGGGTCAGAATTATCTTTCGTCCATCCTTAGTGAATGAATACCGATTGAGGTATCCATCATGCATAGCTCGCCTATCATACTGCCATGGACGTCCAAGTAAAATCTCTCCAGCATGCATTGGCACCACATCACACAACACCTCATCATGATATTTACCAATGGAAAAAGAAATGTTAGATTGTCGATTTACCTTAACCTCTCCACATTCATTCAGCCACTGAAGTTTGTAAGGTCGGGGGTGAGGTTTTGTAGGCAGCCCCAATCGATCAACCAAGAGTGTACTTACCACATTGGTACAGCTTCCACCATCCACAATCACAATACAAGCCTTGCCTTGAACGTGACACCTTGTATGGAACAAGTTGTCTCATTGTTCTTCATGGTTTTCCTCCTTCAATTGCGTGTTAAGAGCACGCCTAGCAACCAGCAAGTCTCCCTTTATTGGTTCTTCAATGCTCCCATCACTACAACATTCCAAGTCTTGCTTTTCTCCATCTTCACTCTCATCGTCACCTTCTTCTTCATCAGTCACTATCTCACCATTTCTTACGGTCATAACTCTCTTGTTTGGACATTCTTTGCTGATATGTCCCACACCTTGGCACTTCCAACACTTAATATCTCAATTTCGCATCTTAGGCTCTTCAACTTTGGATTTGTCTTTAGAACTTGTTTCGGCCTTTGCTTTCCCACTATCTTGACCAGCCTTGTTTCTTTCCTTGTAATCACGCCTTCCTTCCCTATTCCAAGGAGAAATAGAATTAGAAACAGGTTTCGAATGATACCTTGATGGTCGTCTTCCTTGGAGTTATTTTTCCACCTTGACGGCAATATGCACCATCTCTTCTAACTCCACATAAGGCTGCAAATCAACCTGATCAGCAATGTCCGAATTCAAACCAGCCAAGAAATGAGCCATAGTAGTCTCCGTGTCTTCATCTATATTAGCTCTAGTCATTAACATTTCCATTTCTTTGTAGTAGTCATCAACACTTTTACTACCTTGTTTAAGAACCTAAAGTCTTTGTATAATTTCCCTATGGAAATGTCTAGGCACAAACCTCTTCCTCATGACCGATTTAAGATCAGCCCAGTCTCAATTGGATACTCCAAATTCCTTCTTCTACTAGTCACTAACTTATCCCACCAAGCTATAGCATAATCTGTAAATTGAGTAACAATAAGCTTGACCTTCTTTTCCTCAGTACATCGATGGCAATCAAATATGAGATCAACCTGCTTTTCCCATTGCAAATAAGCTTCTGGATCTGATTTACCATGAAAGTTAGGAATTTTCAGCTTGATGCTTCCCAAGCTCCTATCAACGACTTCATCATCACCATGATTTCTACCATAGAAAGCATTATTATTCATCCTTCCTCTACCTCAACCGGTACCACGGCCTCCTCTACCTCCACCTCTATGTAGAGCTCCTCCAACCAGACTTGCATTATCATCCTCAAGCTCATTTTCATCTTCCAAATGTTCAGGCTGTTGCATTTGATTTCTGCCACCTCTTTGCCTCTCATTGCGCTCCGGTGTGGCTCTTTCAACATTTTGCAACCTCAAATCCATGCGCTCCAATGTTTCTGTTATGTTCTCCATAACACGGTATAAATGTGTAAATTCAGCTTGCTGCGCCTCACGCAATCGAGCTGGATCAATTTGAACACCCCTGTCACTGTCATCTCGGCCAGACATTTTTCCTGCAATAAAAGGTTAGAACAAAACAAATAAAAGGCCTCACAACACTCCCTCACGTGTTTACACTCAATAGATGGGGTTGGTCACTCGTGTTCCACTCAATATAATGTATTCACTCACGGCTTAGCTCACACCTCTCAAGCTAATTTCTTTTATTTCTTAGGTGAATCACACTTTATGAAACAAATCAAATAGTCTTCCATGTGTAGTATCCCAAGTCTGAAATTTTGAATGAATCACTAATGCAATTCGAATCAAAACAGCCCCTCAATGGTGAAAATTTCATGACCAAAAATTATATTGATTCTAACCTATCTAGATTTGACCCTTATCACCAAATGTTGTGGAACAACCAGCACACCGCAAGGATGAGCAAGAGTTAGGACTTGAGGAACAAGTTGAGGAGATCATCAATCCAATTATTCTGCCACACGGTCCTATAACTAGATCGCTAGCCAAAAAGATTCAGCAAGTACTAATTTGCCATTTGCAAGATTTGGTGAATTTGGCTAACTATGGTTTGCAAGGAATTACAAGCTTGGAGACAAGACCAAAGGAAGTCAATTACAACTTGCTACAAGTTGAAATTCACGAATCAGGCTTGTAATTAATATGTATTAAGGCCCACTAGTTATGCTTATTTAAAAAAGTAAGGGCCCTATTTGTTTTGTATTAAATTAGAACTTTGTTTACTTTATTATTTCTTAAAATTTGATTAGAAAACCAAATTCTACTTAATAACCCTAATTAGGGTTTAGCTATTTATATCTCATTTAGGGTTGTAAGACATCAGTTTTAGTTTTTGACAAATTATTAACCTAAAAGCCGAATTTGCTTTTATCTTTGTGTTCTTGAGTAGAATGCATGCTTAGAAACATTCAAGTAGTTTGATCAACTTTCTTGTGGAGTGTTTCGATTCTGGGGTTTAGGAACTAGTTTGTTTCGAAATCTTGGAGGTTGTGCCGAATTCGACTAGGGGTTTTCAAGTTAATGCTGTGGGGGTTCGACATCAAGGAGTTCTTAGGCTTATTCTTGGAGGTTCCGTATCATTATGACAAGGAGCTGTATGTTTAGGTAAGAGCTTTATAAGTGTGGCAACATTACTTATTGCCTAAAGAGTTTGTTATTCATACAGATCATGAATCATTAAAACATCTAAAGGGGCAAACCAAGCTGAACCAAAGACATGGAAAGTGGATAGAGCTCATTGAGCCACTTTCATATGTGATAAAGTATAAGCGTAGCAAAGACAATGTAGTAGCAGATGCACTTTCAAGAAGGTATTCCTTAATCTCAACTCTTAGTTCTAAATTATTAGGCTTTGAGCAAATTAAGGATATGTATGCCAATGATGTTGACTTTGCAAATGTTTATAAAGCATGTGAGCATTCTGCATTTCAGAAGTTTTATAGGCATGATGGGTACTTGTTTAAGGATGGAAGATTATGTATGCCTAGTTGCTCATTAAGGGAATTGCTCGTGCGTGAGGCACATAGTGGGGGACTCATGGGACATTTTGGGATATTTAAGACTTTAGAGATTCTGCATGAACATTTTTATTGGCCAAACATGAGAACAGATGTTGAGAGAATTTGTGCTAAGTGTATTACATGTAAACAAGCAAAATCTAAGTCTTTACCTCATGGGTTGTATACTCCTTTACCTATTCCTAATGCACCTTGGATTGGCATAGCTATGGACTTTGTTTTGGGCTTGCCTAGGACTAGAAAAGAGAAAGATATCATATTTGTTATGGTTGATAGATTCAGAAAAATGGCTCATTTCATTACATGTCACAAAACTGATGATGCAATAAATATTGCTAATTTGTTCTTTGGGGAAGTAGTTCATTTGCATCACATTCCGAAGTCAATTGTGAGTGATAGAGATGTGAAGTTCTTGAGTAATTTTTGGCGTATTTTGTGGAATAAATTAGACACTAAATTGTTGACGCGGACCCTTAGCAACGATGGCAGCAAACCCAATGTATAACAATGGTAGAGAACTCCTTGAAACTTGATAATCACCTCCTAAGGAACCCAACGCCTATAAAGAGATGCGAACTCACTATGATTGAAGGATTTAGTTGGTAAGAAGAAGGAAAATGCCACAACTCTTGTTGATAAGTAAACCAAATTCTTAATGCAAAGAAAGAATTAAAGAATCCACTCTAATCTCTCTCACACGAAAATTCACAAGAAGAACTTGTAGAAGAATTCGAAAATTTTTATTAATTGTTGTATATGAAATTCGGCCTAATAGTGCCCTTAAATAAGGGTTACAAAATTCCTAATTGCATATGGAAAATTAAGACTAAAACATTCCTAATTGCATAAGGAAAACATTAAGTATGGAAACAAAATCCTAATCCACTAAGTAAAATATAAAGTATGGAAACAAAATCCTAATCCACTAAGGAAAATATAAAGTATGGAAACAACCAAACTAATCCCTTCAACATAAGAAATGCCCCACACTATTTGGGCTGTCCATGGGCCTTAAATTACTTCCCAAGGCTTTATATGAACCCCCATGGACCTTTCTTGCACGTTGAACCTTTCTTTAGCTAGCCTTTAGCTTCCACACTAAGCATCATAATCAGCTTTGGTGTGCCTTCTTCAAGCTCTAGCTCCATCTTCTTGAATGATAATTCTTGAAGCTCTTTGGAAATCTCTTCTTGAATATGCAAAGCCATACTAGCTTGATATCTCTTTGCCTTGCTCCTAGTGATTGGTCCACTTACTAGCTTCAAGGGATCCTTTCTTACATCATTCTCCCCCTCTTCAAAAAGATTTGTCCTCAAATCTGCGTCATCAAAAGGAGAAAGATCACTTACATTGAAAGTAGCACTAACATTATACGTACCTGGTAAGTCGATCTTGTAGGCATTGTCATTAATCTTCTCCAGCACTTGGAATGGGCCATCTCCCCTTGCTTGCAACTTGTTCTTCCTTTGGTTAGGAAACCTCTCTTTTCGAAAATGCACCCAAACCCAATCTCCTACTTGAAACTTCATCTCACGTCTCCCTCTATTTGCAGAATCAGCATATCTCTTGTTCCTTTTCTCAATATTCACCCTTGCTTTCTCATGCATCTCTTTCACCAATGTAGCTTTCTTCTCACCGTCTAAACTAACAAGCTCATGAGAAGGTAAATAAACAAGATCCAAAACTGTTAGTGGGTTAAAACCATAAACAAGCTCAAAAGGTGAATATCCTGTAGAAGAATGAATAGCACGATTATAAGCAAACTCAATGAATGGCAAACAATCTTCCCAAGAACTCAAATTCTTACCCACTAAAGCTCTCAACATGGTACCTAAAGTTCTGTTTACTACTTCTGTTTGTCCATCTGTTTGAGGATGACAAGTGGTGGAAAATAACAACTTGGTACCTAACTTTCCCCAAAGCACACGCCAAAAGTGAGATAAAAACTTGGTGTCTCTATCAGAAACTATGGATTTTGGTATCCCATGAATTCAAACCACCTCCCTAAAGAAGAGTTCGGCCACTAAACTAGCATCATCACTCTTATGACATGGGATAAAGTGTGCCATCTTACTAAACCTATCAACAACCACAAATATGCTATCTCTCCCCCTCTTAGTCCTTGGTAATCCTAAAACAAAGTCCATACTAATTTCCATCCAAGGAGAACTAGGAACGGGCAATGGCATATACAAACCATGAGGCATAGATTTAGACTTAGCTTGCCTACAAGCCAAACAAGCCTTATAAATCCGAATTACATCCCTTTTCATATTTGGCTAATAAAAGTGTTCATTCAGCATGTCTAAAGTCTTATCAACTCCAAAATGCCCCATCAAACCCACACAATGTGATTCTAATACTAGAAAATCTCTCATAGAACATCTAGGCATGCATAATTTCAAACCCTTAAACAAAAACCCATCATGTGTATAGAAAGAATTAAAAGCACCATGCTCACAAGCATCATAAACATTGCCGAAATCAGAATCACCAACATATAAGTCCTTTATACATTCAAATCCAAGCAATTTAGTTCTCAAAACATTAAGTAAAGCGTACCTCCTTGAAAGTGCATCTGCCACTACATTGTCTTTACCTTGCTTGTATTTGATCACATAAGGAAACTTCTCAATCTTCATAACCCATTTTGCATGTCTTTTATTCAACTTGCCTTGCCCTCTCAAATGCTTCAATGATTCATAGTCTAAATGGATCACGAATTCCTTGGGCAGCAAATAATGCTCCCATACTTCCAATGCTCTCACCAAAGCATATAGCTCCTTGTCATAAGTTGAATAATTCAGCTTTGCTCCATTAAGCTTTTCACTAAAGTATGCAATGGGCTTCTTCTCTTGCATCAAAACAGCTCCAATACCTACACCAGAAGCATCGCATTCAATTTCAAAAGTAGAATCAAAGTTAGGTAAAGCTAAAACGGGTGTAGTAGAAAGCTTCTCTTTCAAAGCATCAAATGCTTCTTGTTGCTCCTTGCCCCAAACGAATCCCACTTCTTTCTTGATTATGCTAGTCAAGGGGGCTGCCAATGTAGAGAAATTAGGGACAAATCTCCTATAGAAGCTTGCCAATCCGTGAAACTCCTCACTTCTGTCACACTTGAAGGATTCGGCCACTCTTGGATAGCTTTCACCTTCTCTTGATCAACTTCAATTCCCTGCATACTTACAACAAAACCAAGAAAAACAACCCTATCTAGGCAAAAAGAACACTTCTTAAGCTTAGCATAAAGGTTTTGCTCCCTAAGGATTTCAAGCACATTCCTAACGTGCTTAACATGTTCTTCCTCAATTTTGCTATAAATCAGAATATCATCAAAGTAAACTACCACAAACTTACCTAAATAAGCTCTCAAAACATGGTTCATTAATCTCATAAAAGTACTAGGTGCATTAGATAAACCAAAAGGCATAACTAACCATTGATACAAACCATATTTTGTTTTGAAGGCAGTCTTCCATTCATCTCCAGGCTTCATGCGAAATTGATGATATCCACTCATAAGATCAATCTTTGTGAAATATCTTGCCCCATGCAATTCATCCAACATGTCATAAAGTCTAGGAATGGGATGTCTATACTTCACAGTAATCTTGTTCACAGCCCTACAATTAACACACATCCTCCAAGAACCATCTTTCTTGGGTACTAATAAGACTGGAACAGCACAAGGACTAAGGCTCTCACGAACCAAGCCTTTCTCCAAAAGCTCTTCAACTTGTCTTTGCATCTCTTTTGTCTCCATAGGATTGCTCCTATATGCTGGCCGATTTGGAATTGTAGAATCGGGTATGAAGTCAATTTGATGTTCAATCCCTCTTAATGGCGGCAAACCACTAGGAAGGTCTTCAGGAAACACATCCTTTAAAATCCTGCAACAAAGACACAAAACTAGAAGGTAAAGAATCAAGAGATTCTTCACTGCCAGCAAGTAACAATTCTTTATACATAATAATGAGTACACGCTGCCCTACATCTATCTCTCTTGCTCTTGCATTAAAATATGTTTTGCTTTTTCTCCTTGCTTATTTTCTCTCACCAATGGGTCATTTATTTGTTTGCTTACTTTCTTTTGACTCTCGGCCTCTTTTCCCTTTTTGCACTCACTCACTTTATTATTTTCTCTCTCCCTACCCTTAGAATTACCCTTGGGTGTTGAAGAAACATCATTGGCCGAATTTGAACCCTCTTGGTTCATGTTGGCCGAAACTTCTTTCTCCCTCTCTAGCATCCTCTTCTGATCTTCATACACCTCTTGAGGTGATAATGGTGCTAGAACAACCTTCTTTCCTTCATAAGTAAAGGTATACTTATTAGAAAAGCCATCATGTTGTGCCCTTCTATCATGCTGCCTTGGTCTTCCTAATAGCAAATGTCCAGCTTGCATTGGCACTACATCACACAAAACCTCATCTTTATACCAACCAATGAAGAATGGTACATTGACTTGCTTCAACACTTTTACTTCCCCAGCGTCATTGAACCATTGCAACTTGTAAGGATTGGGATGTTTAAAAAAAGTTAACCACAATTTATCCACTATTGTAGTACTAGCAGCATTGGTACAACTTCCACCATCAATGATAAGTGTACAAACCTTACCATTCACCAAACACCTAGAGTGGAAAAGATTCTCCCTTTGATCCAAGCCTTCTTCCTTGACTTGAATATTCAAGGCTCTTCTAGTAACAAGCATCTCTCCATGTTCAGCATTCAAGACTTGATTCTCCCAAGCCTCTTCATCATATTCGGCCCTATCACCACATTCGGCCTTGATGCAAGAAAGGATCCCTTGAAGCTAGCAAGTGGACCAATCACTAGGAGCCAGGCAAAGAGATATCAAGCTAGTATGGCTTTGCATATTCAAGAAGAGATTTCCAAAGAGCTTCAAGATTTATCATTCAAGAAGATGGAGATAGAGCTTGAAGAAGGCACACCAAAGCTGATTATAATGCTTAGTGTGAACGCTAAAGGCTAGCTAAAGAAAGGTCCAACGTGCAAAAAAGTCCATGGGGGTTCATATAAAGCTTTGGGAAGTAATTTAAGGCCCATGGACAGCCCAAATAGTGTGAGGCATTTCTTATGTTGAAGGGATTAGTTTGGTTGTTTCCATACTTTATATTTTCCTTAGTGGATTAGGATTTTGCTTCCATACTTTATATTTTCCTTAGTAGATTAGGATTTTGTTTTCATACTTAATGTTTTCCTTATGCAATTAGGAATGTTTTCCTTATGCAATTAGGAATGTTTTAGTCTTAATTTTCCATATGCAATTAGGAATTTTGTAACTCTTATTTAAGGGCACTATTAGGCCGAATTTCATATACAACAATTAATAAAAATTTTCGAATTCTTCTACAAGTTCTTCTTGTGAATTTTCGTGTGAGAGAGATTAGAGTGGATTCTTTAATTCTTTATTTGCATCAGGAATTAGGTTTACTTATCAACAAGAGTTGTGGCGTTTTCCTTCTTCTTACCAAATAAATCCTTCAATCATAGTGAGTTCGCGTCTCTTTATAGTCGTTGGGTTCCTTAGGAGGTGATTATCAAGTTTCAAGGAGTTCTCTACCATTGTTATACGTTGGGTTTGCTGCCATCGTTGCTAAGGGTCCGCGTCATTTGGTATTAGAGCCTTGCTACAAGGTAATTTTTATCTACTTTGTCTTTCTTGGGTTTGTTAATTTAGGTCTTTTAATTTTTTGCATTTTAGGGTTCTTAGAGAGTCTAGTCTTTAATTTTTGAAAAAAAGAGTCATATATCAAAATTTGAAAAGTCTAAAGATTGTTCAAAGAGTAATTCGAAACCTAGGAAAAGGAGTCTGATTGAATTTCGAAACCTAGGCCTTGCATTTGAATTGGATTCGAAACCAAGATTAGGGTTCTTGAAAGAAAACAAAAGCTAGAGTTTTTGTTCAAGTTTGATTTCGATTTGATTTTGAGTGAATCTGGGGTTGCGAATTAAGTCCAGATTTCAAAAAGTTCTTGTGAGTAAATTAAGTCCCGAATCAAGGAGATAGTGAGAGGAAGCAAAAAAAAAAGAGTACAAAATCACCTCAACAAAAATTGTTTGATATTCTTGCTATTTGGGTGCTAAGGATCAGATCTAGGTGGGTCAGAAGTAATAAATTTTTTTTGGGAGAAAAATTTCACCTTTTGAGGGGCTTTTGGAATTCGAAAATCAGACCTTAATATTCATGTTATTTGAGTGTTATAGGTGGGAATTAGAGTCTAGAAGCTAGCGTTTTGGGTAGAATTGATTAGGTCCATAAAGCAGCTTGCCAAGTGTGGGTTGTTTTTGATTCATTATATCCAAATTTGTCTTGTTTATTGGCTTCATTGTTTCTGATTTCTTTATCTAGCTTTTAATTCCATTACATTGCTATGTATCATTTGCTTGTGTCGATACTTGGTTTTATATCGTGTAGTGCAAATTCCTTGCATTGCCTCCGGATACTTGTCTTGTTTTCTATCTAGTTCTAGGATTTAGGTTCTAGTTTCTTGAATGACTTGACAATTGTTGGTTGGTGAGCTTGGTTCTGAAGTGCAATCAAGGAAGACAAGAAAAGTGAGGTAATTCTAAACACTTTGAAGTTTGTTTGTTTGTTAATCTTGTTTCTTTGAGTTTGTTTGTTTGTTAACTAATGAGGAGCCGATTTGTACCATCTCACAACATTTGGGATTTGTACAATCGACTAGCAAGACTAGTTCAAGGTAGAAGAAGTGTGGAAGAGTACCATAAAGAGATGGAGATGATCATGGCTAGGGCAAATATTGATGAGGATGAAGATAAGAAGATGTCACGATTTCTTGGGGGATTGAATTTGAACATAGCCAATGAATTGGAGATGTATGAATTCAACACAATGGAAGAGTTAGTTCAAAAGGCCATGAAGATAGAGAGAAGATTGAAGAATAAAGCTATTTCAAAAACTGGCTACTCTAAAGCTAGTGGAAAATTTTCAAACTTCAAGGGTTCAAGTTCGAGTGGAGGTTCCTACAAAGGGGATTACAAGGGTTCTTTTCAAAAGAATTCTTCCTACAATCCTAATTTCAAGAAGCCAAATGATGGGGATGCAAAAACAGCCAAGGAAACACCTTCTAGACCTACTTCAAGTAGGGAAATTAAATGCTACAAGCGTTTGGGAAGTGGACACATTGCTTCTCAATGTCCAAATAAGAGGGTGATGATTGCTACCCATGAAGGGGAAATTGAATCAGAATCTGAACATAAAGAAGAAGAGGAGGCCGAATGTGGTGATAGGGCCGAATATGATGAAGAGGCTTGGGAGAATCAAGTCTTGAATGCTGAACATGGAGAGATGCTTGTTACTAGAAGAGCCTTGAATATTCAAGTCAAGGAAGAAGGCTTGGATCAAAGGGAGAATCTTTTCCACTCTAGGTGTTTGGTGAATGGTAAGGTTTGTACACTTATCATTGATGGTGGAAGTTGTACCAATGCTGCTAGTACTACAATGGTGGATAAATTGGGGTTAACTTGTTTTAAACATCCCAATCCTTACAAGTTGCAATGGTTCAATGACGCTGGGGAAGTAAAAGTGTTGAAACAAGTCAAGGTACCATTCTCCATTGGGTGGTATAAAGATGAGGTTTTATGTGATGTAGTGCCAATGCAAGCTGGACATTTGCTATTAGGAAGACCATGGAAGCATGATAGAAGGACACAACATGATGGCTTTTCTAATAAGTATTGATACGGAACCTCCAAGAATAAGCTTGAGAACCCCTTGATTTCGAACCCCCACAGCATTAACTTGAAAACCCCTAGTTGAATTCGTTACAACCCCCAAGGATTAGGTTAGATTTCAGATTACCTTGAATTGATCAAAGATCCAAGAGTTCGAAACAAGTCAGTTCCTAAATCCCAGATTTGAAACACTCCACAAGAAAGTTGATCAAACTACTTGAATGTTTCTGAAGCATGTATTCAAGCAAGAACACAAAGATAAAAGCAATTAGGCTTTAGGTTAATAAATTCATCCAAAACTTCAAAACTGGTGTCTTACAACCCTAAATGAGATATAAATAAGTAAACCCTAATTAGGGTTATTAAGTAGCGTTTGGCTTTCTAATCAAATTTTAAGAAATAATAAAGTAAACAACGTTCTGATTTAATACAAAACAAACAGGGCCCTTACTTTTTAAATAAGCATAACTAGTGGGCCTTAATACATATTAATTACAAGCCTCATTCGTGAATTACAACTTGTAGCAAGTTGTAATTGACTTCCTTTGGTCTTGTCTCCAAGCTTGTAATTCCTTGCAAACCATAGTTAGCCAAATTCACCAAATCTTGCAAATGGCAAATTAGTGCTTGCTGAATCTTTTTGGATCGCGATCTAGTTATAGGACCTTGTGGCAAAATAATTGGATTGATGATCTCCTCAACTTGTTCCCCACTTCCTAACTCTTGCTCATCCTTGCGGTGTGTTGGTTGTTCCACAACATTTCCCCTCTACTCAAAAGGATTCGTCCTCGAATCAAAAGCATCACCTACATCAAAAGGACTTAAATCAACAACATTAAACGAAGCACTCACATTATACTCACCTGGCAAATCCACTTTATACACATTATCATTAATCCTTTCAAGTATTTGAAAAGGACCATCTCCTCATGGATTTAACTTAGACTTGCGTTGCTATGGGAACCTTTCTTTGCGAAAATGTACCCAAACCCAATCACCAGGCTGAAAAAGCATTGGCTTTCTTCCTTTATTCACTCTAGAAGCTACTTTGGCATTTTGCTTTTCAATCCTTTCCTTAACCTGCTTATGTAACTTCCTCACGAAATCTGCCTTTGAACTAGCATCAACACTCACAAAATCGTTAGATGGCAATGGCAAAATATCTAAAGGAGTAAGCGGATTAAAACCATAAACAATTTCAAATGGAGAACAGTTAGTAGTGCTATGAATAGCCCTATTGTAAGCAAACTCCACAAATGGTAAACAATCCTCCCACATCCTAATATTCTTTTCTATTACTGCCCTAACAAAGTGATCAATGTTCGATTCACAACCTCAGTTTGACCATCGGTTTGAGGATGGCAAGTAGTAGAAAACAGCAACTTAGTTCCCAACTTTCCCCACAAAACACACCAAAATGACTCAAAAAGTTAACATCTCGATCACTAACAATGCTTTTGGGTATGCCATGCAAATGCACAACCTCTTTAAAGAACAAATCAGCAATCAATTTTGCATCATCAGTTTTATGACATGGTATAAAATGAGCCATTTTACTAAATCTATCAACCACAACAAATATACTATCACGACCTCTCCTAGTTTTAGGCAAACCAAGCACAAAATCCATAGACAAATTAGTCCAAGGTCCATTAGGAACAGGTAATGCCGTGTACAAACCATGCGGTTTCAACCTAGACTTAGCTTCTCTACATGTTATGCAATGCTCACAAACTTTATGCACATCATGTTTCATACCAGGCCAATAAAAATGTTCTATCAACACATCATAGGTCTTACTTACCCCAAAATGACCCATCAAGCCTCCTCCATGGGCTTCCTTAACTAACAACTCTCTCATGGAACACTTAGGAATACACAATCTACTTTTCTTGAACAAAAAACTATCAAACAAATGAAAGTCTTTCAAAACAGCCACATCACCACACGAATTATATATGTCACCAAAATCCACATCACTAACATATAATCCCTTAATATGCTCAAAACCCAACAATCTAGCACTAAGAGAATTAAGTAAAACATACCTTCGCGACAACACATCAGCCATTACGTTCTCCTTACCTCGCTTGTATTTAATCACATATGGGAATGTTTCTATGAACTCCACCCATTTGGCATGCCTATGATTCAGCTTATCTTGACCCTTCAAATGCTTTAAACTCTCATGGTCAGTATGTATCACAAACTCATTTGACCACAAATAATACTGCCATGTATGCAAAGCTCGAAACAATGCATATAACTCCTTATCATATGTTGGATACTTCAAAGCCGCTCCACTTAGCTTTTCACTAAAGTACATCAATGGCCTTTGATCCTGTATCAAAACAGCTCCAACTCCTATGCCACTTGCATCACATTCAATCTCAAAAGTCTTATCAAAATTAGGCAATGCAAGCAAGGGTGCATTACACAATTTATCCTTAAGTTCATTAAATGCATGTTCTTGTGCATCTCCCCAAACAAATCCGACATTTTTCTTAACTAACTCATTCAAAGGTGCAGCTATAGTACTAAAATTTCTAATGAATCTCCTATAAAAACCAGCAAGTCCATGAAAACTCCTCACCTCACTAGCATTCTTAGGTTTCGGCCAGTCCCTAATAGCCTTTACCTTTTCCTCATCAACCTCAATACCTTGACTAGACACCACAAAACCAAGAAAATGAACCTTATCCATGCAAAAACTACACTTCTTAAGGTTAGCATATAACTTCTCACGCCTAAGAATGTCTAACACAAGACGCACATGCATGACATGATCATCCAAACACTTAGAGTAAACAAGAATATCATCAAAGTAAACAACAACAAATTTACCCAAGTGCTCACGCAACACATGATTCATCAAACGCATGAATGTGCTAGGTGCATTAGTAAGACCAAACGGCATAACCAACCACTCATATAGCCCATATTTAGTCTTAAATGCTATTTTCCACTCATCATCCACACTCATTCTAATTTAATAATAACCAGATTTCAAATCAATTTTGGTGAACAAACAAGAACCATGTAACTCATCAAGCATATCATCTAGTCTAGGAATAGGATGACGATACTTTACAGTGATTTTATTGATGGCTCTGCAATCCATGCACATCCTCCACGTCCCATCCTTCTTTGGCACAAGAATAACAGGAACTGAACAAGGACTCAAGCTTTCCCTCACATATCCCTTAGCTAGCAATTCCTCCACTTGCTTTTGTATCTCCTTTGTCTCAAAAGGATTAGCTCGATACGCTGGCCTATTGGGAATGGAAGCTCCAGGAATGAAATCAATTTGATGCTCTATGCCTCTGATTGGCGGCAATTCATCAGGCATTTCTTCTGGAAACAAATCTACATATTCCTGCAAAAGATCAACAAACACACTAGGCAAAGATTGGTTAGAAACAGTAGTATCTAAACGAGCCTCTTTGCACAAAAGCACAAACATAGGCTGTTTGGTGTAAAAAGCATGTTTAACCTCACTTGTACTGATGAGGATCTGATTGCTAGCATACAACACCAAGGACCTGTTACTCGATCAATGGCAAGAAAACTTCAAGGATTAGTTTCCAAACATCTATATGTTCTCAATACAATTGGAACGTTAAGACTTGAAGAAAATAAGAGCAAAGAAGCTGTTTGGTTGCATGTGTCCAAATTGCAATCTACCCAAGAGGCCAATTGACCCAAAGGAGTTAGAATACATATTGGCATCCATCATTATACCTTTGGGAGCTAAATACATACCATTCACGTTCCATTGGATGTCCATATATTAAGAGTGGCTGAAATTCACATTGGGAGTCAAAGATGCCTTTTAAAAGCTAGTGGGAGACAAGCTATATGGCTGCCCATGCCTTTTAAAAGCTAGTGGGAGACAAGCTATATGGCTGCCCAATTTGTTTTATGTAACCACATTATTATATTTGTATTTTTCCATCATTTCACTTGTTTTATGCTTTCTTTAAGTCTTTAAAAACATATGTAATGGCAGATTTTGAACTTAATGAATATTCTGAGTTTTCTCTACATTTTTGAGAGCTTTGAGAGGTTTTTAGCCTTCTTTTGAGTTCTTGTTAGAACTTGCACGAATTCCTTGCAAAAATAACCAAGTTTGCTAGGTCTTAACTTATATTCAAGGTTTTTCCTTCACAAGTTGGGGTTGGGTCTTGAATCTTTGGTTTCCAGCCATATAGCTTCAGTTTTACATCACAAGTTGGTGTTGGGTTGAAGGTACTGGTTGGTGTTCTTATGTTTTGGAGACGATCCATAGCTTGAGCTTCCTTAGGAATTAAATCCCAGCAAGGCAGGCTCACATCATTTGGTATCAGAGCTTAGGCTCTCCAAATCAGGTTTTTAGCATCATTCCTTCTTGTTTATGTCAAAAATATATATATTGTCTTCCTTGGAGTCATTTTTTTTGCCATTAGTTTAATTTCTACAAGCTGTATGCCTTCTTGTTTCTTTGAGTCCTTCTACCTTAATGTTGTTGCTGGATTAAATTAAAAAAAAAAAAGAAAGAAAGAAAGAAAAAAAAAAGTAAATTCGTGGCCCTTGGATTAGAAATTAAAGATTTTTAAGCAATGGGTGGATTCTCACAAGCTTCCAGTTTTTTTCACAGGGGGGTGTGAAAATTTCTGGCTTCCAGTTTTTTTCACAGGGGGTTGTGAAAATTTTTGCCTTCTCACAGGGGGTTGTGACAATTTCTGCCTTCCAAAAGTGAATGTGTATGTAAACATGTCCAAATCCTTTCAAATTTTACAGGCATGTTTTAGATATTCAGCTAAGCATACATATTAAATTTCATGTCAAAATTCGTTCGTTTGCTTGGTTGTCCATATATTACCGCTAGTTAGCCATTTTTGGGTCCATAATATAAACGTTTCATAAGAGACCTAAAAATTCGTTTTTCTTCTTCCATTTTGTCTCAATATATTGTCCTAAATCCAGTTTTGTCAAATTCTTCCCTTTGGTAATGTTTGTCTAAAATTTTAGTGTCTTTCGTCCTTAGGTTTCAAATATCATATATTCTGTTTTTTTTCAGCTTGTGTTACTCTTGTTCCATTCTTGAATGTGTTTTAAACCTTGCAATTTAGTTATTTAGTTGAGGAAATATTAAGTTCTTGCTAGAACTTGGAAGGGGCTGAAGTGAGTGGAAAAAGGCATAGAGTGGTGAGATTGTTAGAGGGTAAAAGCCAAAGTTTGAGTGAAATACAGATTGAGTGTTACCATATTAGAGTGAAACACGTGAGGGAGTGTGTGAGAGAATATTTCTAACATTTGTTTTGCAGCAATCAGTATGTCAACAAAACGAGATAGTGATCGAGAGAGCAACCGACCCCAAGAAGAGCCAGAAGCTTCTAATGTTCTTAAGGCATTGCAATCTCAATTTCAAAGGATGAATGTGTTGTTTGTTGATATTAGAGAACAGATGGAAAAACACTCAAAACAAATTGAAGAATTGCAGCAAGCAAGCTCTACAAATCAAAGGAATTTAGGAAGGGATGAACGAGATAATTTTCATAGGGAGCAAAACACAAATAGGGGGCAGAATAGAGGTAGGCGTGCTGGACTAAATGATTTGCCAGTTTTCAATGAATTGGAGGATGTAGATGAAGATAATCTTGATGATGATGATGGGCAGCAATCTGTTGCACTTGATGATGTTATTAGACCAAGATATATGAGAGGTAATATGGGTGGTAGAGGTGGTCGCAGAAATATTAGGCAAGAAACTGTGGAAAATGCAAGAGGGAGAGGGAGAGTAGACAGCAATGTTAATGGAATTAAAATGAAAATTCCATCATTCCAAGGCAAAGCAAATCCAGATGCATACTTGGAATGGGAGAGAAAGACTGAACTCATCTTTGATTGCCACAACTATAGTGAGCAAAAGAAGGTGACACTTGCTGTGGTAGAGTTTACTGATTATGCATTAGTTTGGTGGGATCAATTACTCACTAAACGAAGAAGAAATGGCATGAGAGGAGTGCAGACTTGGGATGAGCTGAAACAAGTCATGAGAGATAGATTTGTACCACAACACTACTATAGGGAGTTACATCAACGATTACAAGGGCTGGTACAAGGCAATAAAAGTGTGGAAGAATATTTTCAAGAGATGGAAATGGCTATGATACGAGCTAATATAGAAGAAGAAAGGGAAGCAACTATGGCACGGTTTCTACGTGGGCTGAAAGATGAAATTGCCGACATAGTGGAGCTGCATCATTATGTGGAGCTTGATGACATGTTAAATATGGCAATCAAGGTAGAAAAACAACTCAAGAAGAAGAAAACAACCAGATCTGGAATGGGAATGAATTCTGCCAATAATGTTCCTTGGAAGCCAAATTGGAAGAAAGGGGAATCTAGTGAGAATAAATTTGTTTCAAAGGAGAAGAAAGAGGGGAACAAGGCTGGAGAAAAACCCATTGTGATTGATAAGGGTAAGGCCCCAATGAACTCCAATGGAAGAACAAGAGACATCCAATGTTTCCGATGTTTAGGGAAAGGGCATTATGCTAGAGAATGTCCAAATAAAAGGGTGATGGTGGTGAGGCCGAGTGGTGATATTGAATCTGAAGATGATGAAGTTGTAGATGAAGATTCAGATGTTAACATTCTACCTTTGGATGAAGATAGTGATGTAGAGCATGCTGTGCATGGAAGTGCTCTTGTTGTTATGCGTGCTTTAAATATACAGGTGAAGGAAGATGAAGGTGATGAACTGCAAAGAGAAAATATTTTTCATACTAGATGTTTAGTCAAAGAAAAAGTTTGTAGTATGATCATAGATGGTGGGAGTTGTGTTAATGTGGCTAGCACTCTACTAGTAGAGAAACTTGCATTTCCTACTACAAAACATCCTAATCCATACAGATTGCAGTGGTTGAATGATAGTGGAGAAGTTAAGGTGACCAAGCAAGTATTATTGTCATTTACCATTGGGAGGTATAAGGATGAAGTGTTGTGTGATGTAGTTCCCATGCATGCTAGTCATATCCTACTTGGGAGGCCATGGCAATATGATAGAAAAGCAACACATGACGGGTTTAAGAATAGGTATTCATTTGATTTTGAAGGCCGAAAGGTGACTCTTGCACCTTTAACACCTATGGAGGCTTTTGAAGACCAAAAGAGAGTACAAGCTGCCATGCAAGAGAAAATGCAAAGAGAGGTTGAAAAGAGGGAGAGAGAAAAGAAAGATCAAGAGGAAAAACAAAGAATAAAAGCTGAGAGAGAAAAAGAAAAAGAGAAAAAGAAGAAATTACATAATAAAAATGAGAGTGGAGAGAAGAAAGTAAGTTTAGTTGCTAGGGGGAAAGATGTGAGGCAAGCATACTCTTCTGATAGTATGATGCTCCTTCTGATATGTAAGGGAGTTTTTCTTAATGTAACTGACCTTGATCCATCTATTCCTAGTGTTGCTTTGACTTTGTTGCAGGAATTTGAAGATGTCTTTCCAAATGAGGTACCGAGTGGATTGCCACCCATTAGAGGAATAGAACATCAAATTGATTTCATTCCTGGAGCTGTAATTCCAAATCGTCCAGCATATAGGACAAATCCTCAAGAGGTCAAGGAGTTGCAAAAACAGGTGGATGAGCTGCTTGCGAAAGGTCATGTTAGGGAGAGCATGAGTCCATGTGCTGTGCCGGTACTTCTAGTACCTAAAAAGGATGGATCAATGCGAATGTGTGTGGATTGTCGTGCTATCAATAAAATCACTGTAAAGTATAGGCATCCAATTCCTAGACTTGATGATATGCTTGATGAATTGCATGGTGCATGTATATTTTCAAAAATTGATCTTAAAAGTGGTTATCATCAAATAAGAATGAGATTAGGAGATGAATGGAAAACAGCTTTTAAGACTCAATATGGTTTGTATGAATGGTTAGTCATGCCTTTTGGACTAAGCAATGCACCTAGTACTTTCATGAGATTAATGAATCATGTCTTGCGTGCTTTTCTTGGAAAGTTTGTTGTTGTGTATTTTGATGATATTTTAGTGTATAGTCAAAGTTTAAATGATCATTTAATGCATTTAAGATGTGTGCTTGAAGTTCTTAGGAAAGAGAAATTGTATGCAAATTTAAAGAAATGTACATTCTGTATGGAAAAAGTCATTTTCTTAGGATTTGTAGTGAGTGGGAAAGGAATTGAGGTTGATGATGATAAGGTAAAAGCCATCAAAGAGTGGCCTACACCAAAATCCGTGACTGATGTTAGGAGTTTTCATGGTCTTGCTAGTTTTTATAGGAGATTTGTTAGAGACTTTAGTACAATTGCAGCCCCATTAAATGAAATTGTGAAGAAAAATGTAGGGTTCAAATGGAATAAGGAACAGGAGCATGCATTTAGATTACTAAAAGAAAAATTATGTTCTGCACCATTACTTGCATTACCTGATTTTTCTAAGACTTTTGAAGTTGAATGTGATGCTTCCGGAGTGGGTATAGGTGCTGTTTTGATGCAGGAAAGAAGACCAATTGCATACTTTAGTGAGAAGCTAAGTGGAGCTCCTTTGAATTACTCTACTTATGACAAGGAGATGTATGCATTAGTGAGGGCGTTGGAGACGTGGCAGCATTATCTTTGGCCAAAGGAGTTTGTTATTCATAGTGATCATGAATCACTAAAATACTTGAAAGGACAAAGCAAGCTGAACAAACGCCATGCCAAATGGAGTGAATTTATTGAAGCATTTCCATATGTGATTCAATATAAGCAAGGAAAAGAAAATGTTGTTGCTGATGCCTTATCTAGGAGGTATGCCCTAATCTCTATGCTTGATGCTAGACTTCTAGGATTTGAGCATATGAAAGAATTGTATAAGCATGACTCTGAATTTGCACAAATATATGCCTCTTGTGAAAATGCTGCCTTTGAAAAATTTTATAGGCATGATGGTTTCTTATTTAGAGAGAAACGACTTTGTGTTCCAAATAGCTCTATAAGAGGATTGCTTGTAAGAGAGTCACATGGGGGAGGTTTAATGGGACATTTTGGGGTGGCTAAAACATTAGAAATTCTGCATGAACATTTTTATTGGCCACATATGAGGAAAGATGTAGAGAAATTTTGTGCTAAATGCGTGACATGTATGAAAGCAAAATCCAAAGTAAGACCACATGGTTTGTATATGCCTTTAAGTGTACCTAGTGAACCTTGGGTAGACTTATCTATGGATTTTATTTTGGGGCTACCTAGGACAAAAAAAGGTCATGATAGTTTATTTGTTGTGGTTGATCGATTTTCTAAAATGGCACATTTCATTCCATGTCATAAAACTGATGATGCATGCCATATATCTGATTTGTTCTTTAGAGAAGTAGTGAGATTGCATGGTATTCCTAGGACCATAGTAAGTGATCGAGATGTAAAATTTTTGAGTCATTTTTGGAAAGTCCTATGGGGAAAGTTAGGTACAAAGCTTTGTTTCTCTACTACATGCCATCCGCAAACAGATGGGCAGACGGAAGTTGTTAATAGGACTGTGGGCACTCTTCTTCGTACCATGATTAAACAAAATTTGAAGACATGGGAGGAATGCATACCATTTATTGAATTTGCATATAATAGATCAATGCATTCATCCACTGGATTTTCACCCTTTGAGCTTGTCTATGGTTTTAATCCACTTACTCCATTAGATTTGTTGCCTCTTCCTACTAATGAGCTTACTAGTTTTGATGGTAAAAAGAAAGCTGAATTGGTGAAGCAAATGCATCAAAGGGCCAAGCAACAAATGGAGAAGATTAATGAGAATAGAGCAACCAAAGTAAACAAAGGAAGGAAAAAGATGGTGTTCCAGCCTGGTGATCTGATGATGAAGATTCGAGGACGAATTCTTTTGAAGAGGGAGAGGATGATGAGGATCTGATTGCTAGCATACAACACCAAGGACCTGTTACTCGATCAATGGCAAGAAAACTTCAAGGATTAGTTTCCAAACATCTATATGTTCTCAATACAATTGGAACGTTAAGACTTGAAGAAAATAAGAGCAAAGAAGCTGTTTGGTTGCATGTGTCCAAATTGCAATCTACCCAAGAGGCCAATTGACCCAAAGGAGTTAGAATACATATTGGCATCCATCATTATACCTTTGGGAGCTAAATACATACCATTCACGTTCCATTGGATGTCCATATATTAAGAGTGGCTGAAATTCACATTGGGAGTCAAAGATGCCTTTTAAAAGCTAGTGGGAGACAAGCTATATGGCTGCCCATGCCTTTTAAAAGCTAGTGGGAGACAAGCTATATGGCTGCCCAATTTGTTTTATGTAACCACATTATTATATTTGTATTTTTCCATCATTTCACTTGTTTTATGCTTTCTTTAAGTCTTTAAAAACATATGTAATGGCAGATTTTGAACTTAATGAATATTCTGAGTTTTCTCTCCATTTTTGAGAGCTTTGAGAGGTTTTTAGCCTTCTTTTGAGTTCTTGTTAGAACTTGCACGAATTCCTTGCAAAAATAACCAAGTTTGCTAGGTCTTAACTTATATTCAAGGTTTTTCCTTCACAAGTTGGGGTTGGGTCTTGAATCTTTGGTTTCCAGCCATATAGCTTCAGTTTTACATCACAAGTTGGTGTTGGGTTGAAGGTACTGGTTGGTGTTCTTATGTTTTGGAGACGATCCGTAGCTTGAGCTTCCTTAGGAATTAAATCCCAGCAAGGCAGGCTCACATCATGTACTAGCTAACAAACTCACATTCTTCTCTCCTTCTCTATTTTTCTCAAACTGAATTTGTTTTGATTTTTCTTTTCTCTCTTTCTTTTCATTTGCAATCTGATTTTTTTCACTCATTTTTTTGTCACTCTCTCTCTCTTTCTTTTCATTTGCAATCTGATTTTTTTCACTCATTTTTTTGTCACTCTCTCTTTCTTTCTTTTCAAATTCAAGTCTCATTCTTTCCATTTTACATTGGTCTTCATACACTTCTTTTGGAGAGAGTGGTGTCAGAATTGTCTTTCGTCCATCCTTAGTGAATGAATACCGATTGAGATATCCATCATGCTTAGCTCGCCTATCATACTGCCATGGACGTCCAAGTAGAATCTCTCCAGCATGCATTGGCACCACATCACACAACACCTCATCATGATACTTACCAATGGAAAAAGAAATGATAGATTGTCAATTTACCTTAACCTCTCCA
Organism: Garcia nutans; assembly: GCA_947685225.1. Classification (NCBI taxonomy): domain Eukaryota; kingdom Viridiplantae; phylum Streptophyta; class Magnoliopsida; order Malpighiales; family Euphorbiaceae; genus Garcia; species Garcia nutans. The sequence goes on from CANTUV010000057.1 coordinate 6,898,358, forward strand.
CAATCATTCAGCCACTGAAGTTTGTAAGGATGTGGGTGAAGTTTCATAGGCAGCCCCAATCGATCAACCAAAAATGTACTTACCACATTGGTACAGCTTCCACCATCCACAATCATACTACAAGCCTTGCCTTGAACGTGACACCTTGTATGGAACAAGTTGTCTCGTTGTTCTCATGGTTTTCCTCCTTCAATTGCATATTAAGAGCACGCCTAGTAACCAGCAAGTCACCCTTAATTGGTTCTTCAATGCTCCCATCACTACAACTTTCCAATGCTGGCATCTCACCATCATCACTCTCATTGTCGTCTTCCTCTTCATCAGTCACTATCTCACCATTTCTCATGGTCATAACTCTCTTGTTTGGACATTCTTTGCTGATATGTCCCACACCTTGACACTTCCAATACTTAATATCTCGATTTTGTAGCTTAGGCTCTTCAACTTTGGACTTGTCTTTAGAACTTGATTCGGCCTTCACTTTCCCACTATCTTGACCAGCCTTGTTTCTTTCCTTGTAATCACTCCTTCCTTCCCTATTCCAAGGAGAAAAAGAATTAGAAACAGGTTTTGAATAATACCTTGATGGTCATCTTCCTTGGAGTTATTTTTCCACCTTGATGGCAATATGCACCATCTCTTCTAACTCCACATATGCCTGCAAATCAACCTGGTCAGCAATATCCGAATTCAAACCAGCCAAGAAACGTGCCATAGTAGCCTCTACATCCTCATCTAGGTTAGCTCTAGTCATCAACATCTCCATCTCTTTGTAGTAGTCATCAACACTTTTACTTCCTTGCTTGAGAACCTGAAGTCTCTGCATGATTTCCCTATGGAAATGTCTAGGCACAAACCTCTTCCTCATGACTGATTTAAGATCAGCCCAAGTCTCAATAGGATACTCCAAATTCCTTCTTCTACTAGTCACTAACTGATCCCACCAAGCTATAGCATAATCTGTAAATTGAGTAACAATAAGCTTGACCTTCTTTTCCTCAGTACATTGATGGCAATCAAATATGAGGTCAACCTGCTTCTCCCATTGCAAATAAGCTTCTGGATCTGATTTACCACGAAAATTAGGAAATTTCAGCTTGATGCTTCCCAAGCTCCTATCAACGACTTCATCATCACCATGATTTCTACCATAGAAAGGATTATTATTCATCCTTCCTCTACCTCTACCAGCACCACGTCCTCCTCTACCTCCACCTCTATGTAGAGCTCCTCCAACCAGACTTGCATTATCCTCCTCAAGCTCACACCTCTCAAGCTGATATCTTTTACGTTCTTAGGTGAATCACACTTTATGAAACAACTCAAATAGCCTTCCGTGTGTAGTATCCCAAAATCTGAAATTTCATGAGAAAAAAATTCAGTTACTTCTAACCCACCTAGATTCGACCCTTAGCATCTAAATAACAATGAAAACGAAAAAATTTTCTTGAAGTGATTCTATACTCTTTTTTTTTTGCTCCCTCTCACTATCTCTTTTGAAGGGCAGCCCTAGTTCACACCACGAAAACTTTTTCCAATCAGGTAACAAGAACAAGATCGAATTTGAAGCACTTTCTTTGAATTTTGAAACTGAATCAGAATGAATAATCAAGACAAGATTCGAATTTAGCACACTTTGTTGAATTTCGAATTCAAATCAGAATGATTAAAAAGAACAAGATTCGGATTTAGAACACTTTCCCTGAATTTCGAATTTAGGTTTTATGAAAACGAAAATGAAAATAACCCACAAAGAAAAACGAAAAAGCAAATAACAGGTGAAGAAAACAAAAACGAAAATAACCCACAAAGAAAACAATTCAGAGGAACAAGGAAAACAAGAGAACGAATTCAATAATTGGATCAAAGTAACGAAAACACAAATAACAAAAGAAGGAACGAAAATGAATTGATAGGGATAAAACCTGATATAGAGCGTAGGCTCTGATACCAAATGATACGGAACCTCCAAGAATAAGCCTGAGAACCCCTTGATTTCGAACCCCCACAGCATTAACTTGAAAACCCTTAGTCGAATTTGGTACAACCACCAAGGATTAGGTTAGATTTCAGATTACCTTGAATTGATCAAAGATCCAAGAGTTCGAAACAAGTCAGTTCCTAAATCCCAGATTCGAAACACTCCACAATAAAGTTGATCAAACTACTTGAATGTTTCTGAAGCATGTATTCAAGCAAGAACACAAAGATAAAAGCAATTCGGCTTTAGGTTAATAAATTCGCCCAAAACTTCAAAACTGGTGTCTTACAACCCTAAATGAGATATAAATAACTAAACCCTAATTAGGGTTATTAAGTAGCGTTTGGCTTTCTAATCAAATTTTAAGAAATAATAAAGTAAACAACATTCTGATTTAATACAAAACAAACAGGGCCCTTACTTTTTAAATAAGCATAACTAGTGGGCCTTAATACATATTAATTACAAGCCTCATTCGTGAATTACAACTTGTAGCAAGTTGTAATTGACTTCCTTTGGTCTTGTCTCCAAGCTTGTAATTCCTTGCAAACCATAGTTAGCCAAATTCACCAAATCTTGCAAATGGCAAATTAGTGCTTGCTGAATCTTTTTGGCTCGAAATCTAGTTATAGGACCTTGTGGCAAAATAATTGGATTGATGATCTCCTCAACTTGTTCCCCACGTCCTAACTCTTGCTCATCCTTGCGGTGTGCTGGTTGTTCCACAATAAGTATACCTTTACTTATGAAGGAAAGAAGGTTGTTCTAGCACCATTATCACCTCAAGAGATGGAAGAAGATCAGAAGAGGATGCTAGAGAGGGAGAAAGAAGTTTCGGCCAGCAAGAACCAAGGGGGTTCAAATTCGGCCAATGATGTTTCTTCAACACCCAAGGGTAATTCTAAGGGTAGGGAGAGAGAAAATAATAAAGTGAGTGAGTGCAGAAAGGAAAAAGAGGCCGAGAGTCAAAAGAAAGAAAGCAAACAAATAAATGGCCCATTGGTGAGAGAAAATAAGCAAGGAGAAAAAGCAAAACATACTTTTTATGCAAGAGCAAGAGAGATAGATGTAGGGCAGCCTGTACTCATTATTATGTATAAAGAATTGTTACTTGCTGACAGTGAAGAATCTCTTGATTCTTTACCTTCTAGTTTTGTGTCTTTGTTGCAGAATTTTAAGGATGTGTTTCCTAAAGACCTTCCTAGTGGTTTGCCGCCATTAAGAGGGATTGAACATCAAATTGATTTCATACCCGGTTCTACAATTCCAAACCGGCCAGCATATAGGAGCAATCCTATGGAGACAAAAGAGATGCAAAGACAAGTTGAAGAGCTTTTGGAGAAAGGCTTGGTTCGCGAGAGCCTTAGTCCTTGTGCCGTTCCAGTCTTATTAGTACCCAAGAAAGATGGTTCTTGGAGGATGTGTGTTGATTGTAGGGCTGTGAACAAGATTACTGTGAAGTATAGACATCCCATTCCTAGACTTGATGACATGTTGGACGAATTACATGGGGAATATTTCACAAAGATTGATCTTATGAGTGGTTATCATCAAATTCGCATGAAGCCGGGAGATGAATGGAAGACTGCCTTCAAAACGAAATATGGTTTGTATGAATGGTTAGTTATGCCTTTTGGTTTATCTAATGCACCTAGTACTTTCATGAGATTAATGGACCATGTTTTGAGAGCTTATTTAGGTAAGTTTGTGGTAGTTTACTTTGATGATATTCTGATTTAGAGCAAAACTGAGGAAGAACATGTTGAACATGTTAGGAAAGTGCTTGAAATCCTTAGGGAGCAAAACCTTTATGCTAAGCTTAGGAAGTGTTCTTTTTGTCTAGATAGGGTTATTTTTCTTGGTTTTGTTGTAAGTATGCAGGGAATTGAAGTTGATCAAGGGAAGGTGAAAGCTATCCAAGAGTGGCCGAATCCTTCAAGTGTGACAGAAGTGAGGAGTTTTCACGGATTGGCAAGCTTCTATAGGAGATTTGTCCCTAATTTCTCTACATTGGCAGCCCCCTTGACTAGCATAATCAAGAAAGAAGTGGGGTTCGTTTGGGGCAAGGAGCAACAAGAACATTTGATGCTTTGAAAGAGAAGCTTTCTACTACACCCGTTTTAGCTTTACCTAACTTTGATTCTACTTTTGAAATTGAATGTGATGCTTCTGGTGTAGGTATTGGAGCTATTTTGATGCAAGAGAAGAAGCCCATTGCATACTTTAGTGAAAAGCTTAATGGAGCAAAGCTGAATTATTCAACTGATGACAAGGAGCTATATGCTTTGGTGAGAGCATTGGAAGTATGGGAGCATTATTTTCTGCCTAAGGAATTTGTGATCCATTTAGACTATGAATCATTGAAGCATTTGAGAGGGCAAGGCAAGTTGAATAAAAGACATGCAAAATGGGTTGTGAAGATTGAGAAGTTTCCTTATATGATCAAATACAAGCAAGGTAAAGACAATGTAGTGGCAGATGCACTTTCAAGGAGGTACGCTTTACTTAATGTTTTGAGTACTAAATTGCTTGGATTTGAATGTATAAAGGACTTATATGTTGGTGATTCTGATTTCAGCAATGTTTATGATGCTTGTGACATGGTGCTTTTAATTCTTTCTATAGACATGATGGGTTTTTGTTTAAGGGTTCAAAATTATGTATGCCTAGATGTTCTATGAGAGATTTGCTAGTATTAGAATCACATTGTGGGGGTTTGATGGGGCATTTTGGAGTTGATAAGACTTTAGACATGCTGAATGAACACTTTTATTAGCCAAATATGAAAAGGGATGTAATTTGGATTTGTAAGGCTTGTTTGGCTTGTAGGCAAGCTAAGTCTAAATCTATGCCTCATGGTTTGTATATGCCATTACCCGTTCCTAGTTCTCCTTGGATGGACATTAGTATGGAATTTGTTTTAGGATTGCCAAGGACTAAGAGGGGGAGAGATAGCATATTTGTGGTTGTTGATAGGTTTAGTAATATGGCACACTTTATCCCATGTCATAAGAGTGATGATGCTAGTTTAGTTGCCAAACTCTTCTTTAGGGATGTGGTTCGAATTCATGGGAAACCAAAATCCATAGTTTCTGATAGAGACACCAAGTTTTTGTCTCACTTTTGGCGTGTGCTTTGGGGAAAGTTAGGTTCCAAGTTGTTATTTTCCACCACTTGTCATCCTCAAATGGATGGACAAACAGAAGTAGTAAACAGAACTTTAGGTACCATGTTGAGAGCTTTAGTGGGTAAGAATTTGAGTTGTTGGGAAGATTGTTTGCCATTTATTGAGTTTGCTTATAATCATGCTATTCATTCTTCTATATGATATTCACCTTTTAAGCTTGTTTATGGTTTTAACCCACTAACAGTTTTGGATCTTGTTTCTTTACCTTCTCATGAGCTTGTTAGTTTAGATGGTGAGAAGAAAGCTAAATTGGTGAAAGAGCGCAAGGGCGAATATTGAGGAAAGGAACAAGAGATATACTGATTCTGCAAATAGAGGGAGACGTGAGATTAAGTTTCAAATAGGAGATTGGGTTTGGGTGCATTTTCGAAAAGAGAGGTTTCCTAACCAAAGGAAGAACAAGTTGCAAGCAAGGGGAGATGGCCCATTCCAAGTGCTGGAGAAGATTAATGATAATGCCTACAAGATCGACTTACCAGGTACGTATAATGTTAGTGCTACTTTCAATGTAAGTGATCTTTCTCCTTTTGATGAAGCAGATTTGAGGACAAATCTTTTTGAAGAGGGGGAGAATGATGCAAGAAAGGATCCCTTGAAGCTAGCTAGTGGACCAATCACTAGGAGCAAGGCAAAGAGATATCAAGCTAGTATGGCTTTGCATATTCAAGAAGAGATTTCCATAGAGCTTCAAGAATTATCATTCAAGAAGATGGAGATAGAGCTTGAAGAAGGCACACCAAAGTTGATTATGATGCTTAGTGTGGAAGCTAAAGGCTAGCTAAAGAAAGGTCCAACGTGCAAGAAAGGTCCATGGGGGTTCATATAAAGCCTTGGGAAGTAATTTAAGGCCCATGGACAGCCCAAATAGTGTGGGGCGTTTCTTATGTTGAAGGGATTAGTTTGGTTGTTTCCATACTTTATATTTTCCTTAGTGGATTAGGATTTTGTTTCCATACTTTATATTTTCCTTAGTGGATTAGGATTTTATTTCCATACTTAATGTTTTCCTTATGCAATTAGGAATGTTTTCCTTATGCAATTAGGAATTTTTCCTTATGCAATTAGGAATGTTTTAGCCTTAATTTTCCTTATGCAATTAGGATTTTTGTAACACTTATTTAAGGGCACTATTAGGCCGAATTTCATATACAAAATTAAAAAAAAAATTTGAATTCTTCTACAAGTTCTTCTTGTGAATTTTCGTGTGTGAGAGATTAGAGTGGATTCTTTAATTCTTTCTTTGCATCAAGAATTAGGTTTACTTATCAACAAGAGTTGTGGTGTTTTCCTTCTTCTTACCAACTAAATCCTTCAATCATAGTGAGTACGCATCTCTTTATAGGCGTTGGGTTCCTTAGGAGGTGATTATCAAGTTTCAAGGAGTTCTCTACCATTGTTATACGTTGGGTTTGCTGCCATCGTTGCTAAGGGTCCGCGTCAGGCCTCCTCTTCTTCTTCATGTTCAGATTCTGATTCAATTTCCCCTTCATGGGTAGCAATCATCACCCTCTTATTCAGACATTGACAAGCAATGTGTCCACTTCCCAAACACTTATAACATTTAATTTCCCTACTTGGAGTAGGTCTAGAAGGTGTTTCCTTGGCTGTTTTTGCATCCCCATCATTCGACTTCTTGAAATTAGGATTGTAGGAAGAATTCTTTTGGAAAGAACCCTTGTAATCCCCTTTGTAGGAACCTCAACTCGAACTTGAACCCTTGAAGTTTGAAAAATTTCCACTAGCTTTAGAGTAGCCAGTTTTCCAAATAGCTTTATTCTTCAATCTTCTCTCTATCTTCATGGCCTTTTTGAACTAACTCTTCCATTGTGTTGAATTCATATATCTCCAATTCATTGGCTATGTTCAAATTCAATCCCCCAAGAAATTGTGACATCTTCTTGTCTTCATCTTCATCAATATTTGCCCTAGCCATGATCATCTCCATCTCTTTGTGGTACTCTTCCACACTTCTTCCACCTTGAACTAGTCTTGCTAGTCGATTGTACAAATCCCGAATGTAGTGATATGGTACAAATCGGCTCCTCATTAGTTCTTTCAAGGTTGACCATTCAGGAATAGGCCTTATACCTTTCCCTCTTCTATTAGCTTTCAATTGATCCCACCAAAAGGTAGCATACCCCTTGAACTCTACGGCTGCCAAAACTGATTTCTTCTCTTCGGTGTAGTTATGGCATTCAAAAATCTGCTCAACTTTCCTCTCCCATTCTATGAACTCTTCTGCATTGTTCTTCCCTTCAAAGGAAGGAATCTGCATCTTGATGGAAGTAAGGTCACCATCAGTGGTAGGTTGATTTCCACCTTCATCTTCATCTTCTACCCTTTCGGCTGCTTCTAGGGCTTCAAGATTTCCTTGCCCTTCTCTCCTAAGCACTCTTCTAGCTCGCATTATGGGATTTGGATGTGCGGTTGGCTGCCCTTGTTGCACTTGCTGAATTTGTTGTGCTTGTCGTGCTGCATTCTCTTGCAATCTAGTATCCATCATCTCCATTCGACCAAGCATTGCTGCCAAAGTCTCATTAAGCCTAGCCAAGCTTTCGGCCATAGCTCCTTCTTTGCTAGTCTCTTCTCCTCACTTTTCTTATCTTCCATGATTGCACTTCAGAACCAAGCTCACCAACCAACAATTGTCAAGTTGTTCAAGAAACTAGAACCTAAATCCTAGAACTAGATAGAAAACAAGACAAGTATCCGAAGGCAATGCAAGGTAATTTGCACTACACGATATAAAACCAAGTATCGACACAAGCAAATGATACTTAGCAATGTAATGGAATTAAAAGCTAGATAAAGAAATCAGAAACAATGAAGACAATAAACAAGACAAATTTGGATATAATGAATCAAAAACAACCCACACTTGGCAAGCTGCTTTATGGACCTAATCAATTCTACCCAAAACGCTAGCTTCTAGACTCTAATTCCCACCTATAACACTCAAATAACATGAATATTAAGGTCTAATTTTCGAATTTCCAAAAGCCCCTCAAAAGGTGAAATTTTTCGCCCAAAAATTTTATTACTTCTCACCCACCTAGATCTGATCCTTAGCACCCAAATAACAAGAATATCAAACAATTTTTGTTGAGGTGGTTTTGTACTCTTTTTTTTTTTTGCTTCCTCTCACTATCCTCTTGATTCGGGACTTAATTTTCTCCCAAGGACTTTTCGAAATCTGGACTTAATTCGCAACCCCAGATTCACTCAAGACCAAATCGAAATCAAACTTGAACACAAACTCTAGCTTTTGTTTTCTTTCAAGAATCCTAATTCTTGGTTTCAAAATTCTCCAAGAATCCTTTCCTAGGTTTCGTTTTCACCCTAAGAATACCCTCCTTCAATTCGGCCTTGATCAGAATTGATATGACTTTTTTTCGAAAATTAAAGAGTAGACTCTTTAAGAACCCTAAAACGCAGAAATTTAAAAGACCTAAATTAACAAACCCTAGAAAGACAAAGTAGATAAAAATTACCTTGTAGCAAGGCTCTGATACCAAATGACGCGGACCATTAGCAACGATGGCAGCAAACCCAACGTATAACAATGGTAGAGAACTCCTTGAAACTTGATAATCACCTCCTAAGGAACCCAACGCCTATAAAGAGACGCGAACTCACTATGATTGAAGGATTTAGTTGGTAAGAAGAAGGAAAATGCCACAACTCTTATTGATAAGTAAACCTAATTCTTGATGCAAAGAAAGAATTAAAGAATCCACTCTAATCTCTCTCACACGAAAATTCACAAGAAGAACTTGTAGAAGAATTCAAAATTTTTTATTAATTGTTGTATATGAAATTCGGCCTAATAGTGCCCTTAAATAAGGGTTACAAAATTCCTAATTGCATATGGAAAATTAAGACTAAAACATTCCTAATTGCATAAGGAAAACATTAAGTATGGAAACAAAATCCTAATCCACTAAGGAAAATATAAAGTATGGAAACAAAATCCTAATCCACTAAGGAAAATATAAAGTATGGAAACAACCAAACTAATCCCTTCAACATAAGAAACGCCCCACACTATTTGGGCTGTCCATGGGCCTTAAATTACTTCCCAAGGCTTTATATGAACCCCCATGGACCTTTATTGCATGTTGGACCTTTCTTTAGCTAGCCTTTAGCTTCCACACTAAGCATCATAATCAGCTTTGGTGTGCCTTCTTCAAGCTCTAGCTCCATCTTCTTGAATGATAATTCTTGAAGCTCTTTGGAAATCTCTTCTTGAATATGCAAAGCCATACTAGCTTGATATCTCTTTGCCTTGCTCCTAGTGATTGGTCCACTTGCTAGCTTCAAGGGATCCTTTCTTGCATCAATTGTTGTTCTCTACAACTTGTCATCCACAAGCCGATGGACAAATAGAAGTGGTAAATAGGACTTTAGGATCTTTGTTATGTTCTGTTGTGGGTAAGAATTTTAAAACTTAGGAAGATTGTTTGTCATTAGTTGAGTTTGCATATAATAGAAGTATACATTCTTCTACAGGTTATTCACCATTTGAAATTATTTATGGTTTTAATCCACTTACACCAATTGATCTATTTTCTCTGCCATTAAATGAAATAACTAACTTAGATGGTGAAAAGAAAGCGGAGTTGGTTAAGAAGATACATAAGAAGGCACGAGCTCATCTTGAGAAGAAATAAAATCATTTGCCTATAATGCAAATAGAAGAAGGAAACATGTGGTTTTCCAACCTAGTGATTGGGTATGGGTTCATATGAGGAAGGAAAGGTTTCCTAAACAAAGGAAATCCAAGTTGGATGCAAGGGGAGATGGCCCATTCCAAGTTTTAGAATGAATCAATGACAATGCCTATAAAATTGATCTACTAAGTGAGCATAATATTTCTGCAACTTTCAATGTTAGTGATCTTTCTCCTTTCAATGTAGGTTCAAATTTGAGGACAAATCTTTTTGAGCAAGGAGGGAATGATGAGAAAACTATAAGCAATCTTGGTGAATCTATACAATGCAGCAAATATGTTGATGATATCATTATGCCAAATGGACCAATCACAAGATCACAGTCAAAGAAACTCCAGCATGTATTCCAACACTTCATTCAAAGGTGGATTGATGAAGAGGGAGACCAACTTGTACTGAATATGAAGGAACATGAAGAGGAAGTCAGAAACTCACCAAGAAGCATGAAGAATCTGCCCATAAATATGGTGATGGGCATTAGCACGAATTTGGAATATAATATTGATATGGTTTAGTGCTAGTGTGACTAGACACATGTGAACTAACACCTAAGTACATTTAGAATCTGCCCATCAATGTTGTCAGAATTATGGGCACTAATTTAAAATATAATATTGATGTGGATGGATAATTAATGCAGTGTGACTAGATACATTTAAACCTAGAATTTTAAGTCATTAGTTCTTCTTTTGCAGCTATATAGAGAGGGGAAAAAGAATTCAAAAGGAGGATACGAATTTCCAGTTTATGCTGAATGTAAATGATGTGTTTTCAAGTTTGAGAGGTTTTCTTCTTATTCTCGTTGCATGAAGAATTGGTTCTAACTTATCAAGTCTGACTTGTGGCATTTAAATCAATTCATTTCTTCATCCCAATCACCTAAGTTCTCAGTTACAGGTTATGATGCGGCTAGGCCAAGCACTTCCCAGGAGATCACCCATCCTGGTACTGACCCTGTACCAGCACTCTTAACCAGAAAAAGTGCTAACCATTTCTACCAAAAGCTTAAGCTGTCATTAGAGGCGCACCCATTTCCTTTATTTGGATCAAACATGGGCTCATTAGTCTCTTTCAACTTTATGTGCCACCTTGTCGAACCTGATCCACAACCCTTCAAACCCTCAGACTTATCATTCCCTCCCTCTTTAAGGAGGTTCATCCTCGAACCTGGAATAGTGGGATCAGACCCAATAAATAGGCTCTGATACCAAATGATGCGACTGGGCCAAGCACTTCCCAGGAGATCACCCATCCTGGTACTGACCCTGCACCAGCATGCTTAACCGAAAAGAACTCTAACCATTTCTAGCAAAAGCTTAAGCTATCAGCAGAGGCACACCCATTTCCTTTATTTGGATCAAACATGAGCTCATCAGTCTCTTTCGACTTTTTGTGTCACCTTGTCGAACCTGATCCACAACCCTCCAAACCCTCGGACTTATCAGGTTAGTGTGGGATTGGTAGGGAGGATTTGTTTTTTGAGTTCTAAGATTCTATGCTAGATGTGTATATGGGGTTCTAGATGTAATATTTGATCCATGGGTTCTGCATCAGGTGGAGTCTTGATGTAAGAAGGAAGACCAATATCGTTCTTTAGTGAGAAGTTACGTGGTGCAAGTCTAAACTACCCAACTTATGATAAGGAGTTCTACGCATTGGTGAGAGTGTTAGAAAATTGGCAGCACTACTTATGGTATAAGGAATTCATAATCCACATTGATCATGAGTCCTTGAAATATCTCAAAGGACAAGGAAAGCTCAGTCGAAGACATGCTAAATGGGTGGAGTTCATTGAATCATTTCCTTACGTCATCAAGTACAAGCAAGGTAAGGAAAATGTGGTAGTCGATGCTTTATCAAGGAGGTATGCTCTAATTTCTACACTTGATGCAAATTTATTAGGTTTTGAGTTAATTAAGAATTTATATAATTCAGACCTTGATTTTGCTAATGTTTATAAGGCATGTGAGAAAGGGAGTTTTGGCAAGTTTTATAGGCTGAATGGTTTTCTTTTCAAAGAAAATAAGCTATGTGTGCCTCAATTTTCTTCGAGAGAGTTGCTTGTTAGGGAGGCATATGGTGGGGGTTTGATGGGGCATTTTGGTGTGAGAAAAACTTTAGATGTTTTAAGTGATCATTTCTTTTGGCCACAAATGAAAAGAGATGTTGAGAGAATTTGTGAGAGATGCATTACTTGTAAACAAGCTAAATCCAAAATTGATGCCTCATGGGTTGTATACACCACTTCCCATACCTATTGAACCTTGGGCAGATATTTCCATGGACTTTGTTTTAGGATTACCTAGGTCAAGGGGAGGGAAAGATTCTATTTTTGTTGTTGTTGACTGATGCAAGAAAGAATCCCTTAAAGCTAGCAAGTGGACCAATCACTAGGAGCAAGGCAAAGAGATATCAAGCTAGTATGGCTTTGCATATTCAAGAAGAAATTTCCAAAGCGCTTTAAGAATTATCATTCAAGAAGATGGAGATAGAGCTTGAAGAAGGCACACCAAAGCTGATTATGATGCTTAGTGTGGAAGCTAAAGACTAGCTAAAGAAAGATCCAACGTGCAAGAAAGGTCTATGGAGGTTCAAATAAATCCTTGGGAAGTAATTTAAGGCCCATGGACAGCCCAAATAGTGTGGGGTGTTTCTTATGTTGAAGGGATTAGTTTGGTTGTTTCCATACTTTATATTTTCCTTAGTGGATTAGGATTTTGTTTCCATACTTAATGTTTTCCTTATGCAATTAGGAATGTTTTCCTTATGCAATTAGGAATGTTTTAGTCTTAATTTTCCATATGCAATTAGGAATTTTGTAACCCTTATTTAAGGGAACTATTAGGCCGAATTTCATAAACAATAATTAGTAAAAATTTTCAAATTCTTCTACAAGTTCTTCTTGTGAACTTTCGTGTGAGAGAGATTAGAGTGGATTCTTTAATTCTTTCTTTGTATCAAGAATTAGGTTTACTTATCAACAAGAGTTGTAAAGTTTTCGTTCTTCTTACCAACTAAATCCTTCAATCATAGTGAGTTCGCGTCTCTTTATAGGCGTTGGGTTCCTTAGGAGGTGATTATCAAGTTTCAAGGAGTTCTCTACCATTGTTATACGTTGGGTTTGCTGCCATTGTTGCTAAGGGTCCGCGTCATTTGGTATCAGAGCCTTGCTACAAGGTAATTTTTATCTACTTTGTCTTTCTAGGGTTTGTTAATTTAGGTCTTTTAAATTTCTGCATTTTAAGGTTCTTAGAGAGTCTAGTCTTTAATTTTCGAAAAAGAGTCATATATCAATTTTGATCAAGGCCAAATTAAAGGAAAAGCAAAAGGATTAGGGTTCTTGAAAGAAAGCAAAAGCTAGAGTTTGTGTTTGATTTCGATTTGGTCTTGAGCGAATCTGGGGTTGCAAATTAAGTCCAGATTTCGAAAAGTCATTGGGAGTAAATTAAGTCCCGAATCAAGGGGATAGTGAGAGGAAGCAAAAAAAAAACCACCACAACAAAAATTGTTTGATATTCTTGCTATTTGGGTGCTAAGGATCAGATCTAGGTGGGTGAGAAGTAATAAAATTTTTGGGCGAAAAATTCACCTTTTGAGGGGCTTTTGGAATTCGAAAATTAGACCTTAATATTCATGTTATTTGAGTGTTATAGGTGGGAATTAGAGTCTAGAAGCTAGCGTTTTGGGTAGAATTGATTAGGTCCATAAAGCAGCTTGCCAAGTGTGGGTTGTTTTTGATTCATTATATCCAAATTTGTCTTGTTTATTGTCTTCATTGTTTCTGATTTCTTTATCTAGCTTTTAATTCCATTACATTGCTAAGTATCATTTGCTTGTGTCGATACTTGGTTTTATATCGTGTAGTGCAAATTACCTTGCATTGCCTTTGGATACTTGTCTTGTTTTCTATCTAGTTCTAGGATTTAGGTTCTAGTTTCTTGAACAACTTGACAATTGTTGGTTGGTGAGCTTGGTTCTGAAGTGCAATCATGGAAGACAAGAAAAGTGAGGAGAAGAGACTAGCAAAGAAGGAGCTATGGCCGAAAGCTTGGCTAGGCTTAATGAGACTTTGGCAGCAATGCTTGGTCGAATGGAGATGATGGATACTAGATTGCAAGAGAATGCAGCATGACAAGCACAACAAATTCAGCAAGTGCAACAAGAGCAGCCAACCGCACATCCAAATCCCATAATGCGAGCTAGAAGAGTGCTTAGGAGAGAAGGGCAAGGAAATCTTGAAGCCCTAGAGGCAGCCAAAAGGGTAGAAGATGAAGATGAAGGTGGAAATCAACCTACCACTAATGGTGACCTTACTTCCATCAAGATGAAGATTCATTCCTTTGAAGGGAAGAACAATGCAGAAATGTTCATAGAATGGGAGAGGAAAGTTGAGCAGATTTTCGAATTTCATAACTACACCGAAGAGAAGAAATCAATTTTGGTAGCCGTAGAGTTCAAGGGGTATGCTACCTTTTGGTGGGATCAATTGAAAGCTAATAGAAGAGGGAAAGGTATGAGGCCTATTCCTGAATGGTCAACCTTGAAAGAACTAATGAGGAGCCGATTTGTACCATCTCACTACATTCGGGATTTGTACAATCGACTAGCAAGACTAGTTCAAGGTGCAATAAGTGTGGAAGAGTACCACAAGATGGAGATGATCATGGCTAGGGACAATATTGATGAAGATGAAGATAAGAAGATGTCACGATTTCTTAGGGGATTGAATTTGAACATAGCCAATGAATTGGAGATGTATGAATTCAACACAATGGAAGAGTTAGTTCAAAAGGCCATGAAGATAGAGAGAAGATTGAAGAATAAAGCTATTTCAAAAACAAGGGTTCAAGTTCGAGTGGAGGTTCCTACAAAGGGGATTACAAGGGTTCTTTCCAAAAGAATTCTTCCTACAATCCTAATTTCAAGAAGCCGAATGATGGGGATGCAAGAACAGCCAAGGAAACACCTTCTAGACCTCCAAGTAGGGAAATTAAATGCTACAAGTGTTTGGAAAGTGGACACATTGCTTCTCAATGTCCAAATAAGAGGGTTATGATTGCTACCCTTGAAGGGGAAATTGAATCAGAATCTGAACATGAAGAAGAAGAGGAGGCCAAATGTGGTGATAGGGCCGAATATGATGAAGAGGCTTGGGAGAATCAAGTCTTGAATGCTGAACATGGAGAGATGCTTGTTACTAGAAGAGCCTTGAATATTCAAGTCAAGGAAGAAGGCTTGGATCAAAGGGAGAATCTTTTCCACTCTAGGTGTTTGGTGAATGGTAAGGTTTGTACACTTATCATTGATGGTGGAAGTTGTACCAATGTTGCTAGTACTACAATGGTGGATAAATTGGGGTTAGCTTGTTTTAAACATCCCAATCCTTACAAGTTGCAATGGTTCAATGATGTTGGGGAAGTAAAAGTGTTGAAGCAAGTCAAGGTACCATTCTCCATTGGGTGGTATAAAGATGAGGTTTTGTGTGATGTAGTGCCAATGCAAGCTGGACATTTGCTATTAGGAAGACCATGGCAGCATGATAGAAGGGCACAACATGATGGCTTTTCTAATAAATATACCTTTACTTATGAACAAAAGAAGGTTGTTCTAGCACCATTATCACCTCAAGAGGTGTATGAAGATCAAAAGAGGATGCTAGAGAGGGAGAAAGAAGTTTCGGCCAACATGAACCAAGGGGGTTCAAATTCGGCCAATGATGTTTCTTCAACACCCAAGGGTAATTCTAAGGGTAGGGAGAGAGAAAATAATAAAGTGAGTGAGTGCAGAAAGGGAAAAGAGGCCGAGAGTCAAAAGAAAGTAAGCAAACAAATAAATGGCCCATTGGTGAGAGAAAATAAGCAAGGAGAAAAAGCAAAACATACTTTTTATGCAAGAGCAAGAGAGATAGATGTAGGGCAGCCTGTACTCATTATTATGTATAAAGAATTGTTACTTACTGACAGTGAAGAATCTCTTGATTCTTTACCTTCTAGTTTTGTGTCTTTGTTGCAGGATTTTAAGGATGTGTTTCCTGAAGACCTTCCTAGTGGTTTGCCGCCATTAAGAGGGATTGAACATCAAATTGACTTCATACCCGGTTCTACAATTCAAAATCGGCCAGCATATAGGAGCAATCCTATAGAGACAAAAGAGATGCAAAGACAAGTTGAAAAGCTTTTGCAGAAAGGCTTGGTTCGCGAGAGCCTTAGTCCTTGTGCCGTTCCAGTCTTATTAGAACCCAAGAAAGATGGTTCTTGGAGGATGTGTGTTGATTGTAGGGTTGTGAATAAGATTACTGTGAAGTATAGGCATCCCATTCCTAGATTTGATGACATGTTGGACGAATTGCATGGGGCGAAATATTTCACAAAGATTGATCTTATCAGTGGTTATCATCAAATTCGCATGAAGCCTAGAGATGAATGGAAGACTGCCTTCAAAACGAAATATGGTTTGTATGAATGGTTAGTTATGCCTTTTGGTTTATCTAATGCACCTAGTACTTTCATGAGATTAATGAACCATGTTTTGAGAGCTTATTTAGGTAAGTTTGTGGTAGTTTACTTTGATGATATTCTGATTTATAGCAAAACTGAGGAAGAACATGTTGAACATGTTAGGAAAGTGCTTGAAATCCTTAGGGAGCAAAACCTTTATGCTAATCTTAAGAAGTGTTCTTTTTGTCTAGATAGGCTTGTTTTTCTTGGTTTTTTATGTAAGTATGCAGGGAATTGAAGTTGATCAAGAGAAGGTGAAAGCTATCCAAGAGTGGCCGAATCCTTTAAGTGTGACAGAAGTGAGGAGTTTTCACGGATTGGCAAGCTTCTATAGGAGATTTGTCCCTAATTTCTCTACATTGGCAGCCCCCTTGACTAGCATAATCAAGAAAGAAGTGGGATTCATTTGGGGCAAGGAGCAACAAGAAGCATTTGATGCTTTGAAAGAGAAGCTTTCTACTACACCCGTTTTAGCTTTACCTAACTTTGATTCTACTTTTGAAATTGAATGTGATGCTTCTGGTGTAGGTATTGGAGCTGTTTTGATGCAAGAGAAGAAGCCCATTGCATACTTTAGTGAAAAGCTTAATGGAGCAAAGCTAAATTATTCGACTTATTACAAGGAGCTATATGCTTTGGTGAGAGCATTGGAAGTATGGGAGCATTATTGGCTGCCCAAGGAATTTGTGATCCATTCAGACCATGAATCATTGAAGCATTTGAGAGGGCAAGGCAAGTTGAATAAAAGACATGCAAAATGGGTTGTGAAGATTGAGAAGTTTCCTTATGTTATCAAATACAAGCAAGGTAAAGAAAATGTAGTGGCGAATGCACTTTCAAGGAGGTACACTTTACTTAATGTTTTGAGTACTAAATTGCTTGGATTTGAATGTATAAAGGACTTATATGTTGGTGATTTTGATTTCGGCAATGTTTATGATGCTTGTGAGCATGGTGCTTTTAATTCTTTCTATAAACATGATGGGTTTTTGTTTAAGGGTTCGAAATTATGCATGCCTAGATGTTCTATGAGAGATTTGCTAGTATTAGAATCACATTGTGGGGGTTTGATGGGGCATTTTGGAATTGATAAGACTTTAGACATGCTGAATGAACACTTTTATTGGCCGAATATGAAAATGGATGTAATTCGGATTTGTAAGGCTTGTTTGGCTTGTAGGCAAGCTAAGTCAAAGTCTATGCCTCATGGTTTGTATATGCCATTACCCGTTCCTAGTTCTCCTTGGATGGACATTAGTATGGACTTTATTTTAGGATTCCCAAGGACTAAGAGGGGGAGAGATAGCATATTTGTGGTTGTTGATAGGTTTAGTAAGATGGCACACTTTATCCCATGTCATAAGAGTGATGATGCTAGTTTAGTGGCCGAACTCTTCTTTAGGGATGTGGTTCGAATTCATGGGATACCAAAATCCATAGTTTCTGATAGAGACACCAAGTTTTTGTCTCACTTTTGGCATGTGCTTTGGGGAAAGTTAGGTACCAAGTTGTTATTTTCCACCACTTGTCATCCTCAAACGGATGGATAAACAGAAGTAGTAAATAGAACTTTAGGTACCATGTTGAGAGCTTTAGTGGGTAAGAATTTGAGTTCTTGGGAAGATTGTTTGCCATTTATTGAGTTTGCTTATAATCGTGTTATTCATTCTTCTATAGGATATTCACCTTTTGAGCTTGTTTATGGTTTCAACCCACTAACAGTTTTGGATCTTGTTTCTTTACCTTCTCATGAGCTTGTTAGTTTAGATGGTGAGAAGAAAGCTAAATTGGTGAAAGAGATGCATGAGAAAGCAAGGGCGAATATTGAGAAAAGGAACAAGAGATATACTGATTCTGCAAATAGAGGGAGACGTGAGATTAAGTTTCAAGTAGGAGATTGGGTTTGGGTGCATTTTCGAAAAGAGAGGTTTCCTAACTAAAGGAAGAACAAGTTGCAAGCAAGGGGAGATGACCCATTCCAAGTACTGGAGAAGATTAATGACAATGCCTACAAGATCGACTTACCAGGTACGTATAATGTTAGTGCTACTTTCAATGTAAGTGATCTTTCTCCTTTTGATGATGCAGATTTGAGGACAAATCTTTTTGAAGAGGGGGAGAATGATGCAAGAAAGGATCCCTTGAAGCTAGCAAGTGGACCAATCACTAGGAGCAAGGCAAAGAGATATCAAGCTAGTATGGCTTTGCATATTCAAGAAGAGATTTCCAAAGAGCTTCAAGAATTATCATTCAAGAAGATGGAGATAGAGCTTGAAGAAGGCACACCAAAGCTGATTATGATGCTTAGTGTGGAAGCTACAGGCTAGCTAAAGAAAGGTCAAACGTGCAAGAAAGGTCCATGGGGGTTCATATAAAGCCTTGAGAAGTAATTTAAGGCCCATGGACAGCCCAAATAGTGTGGGGGATTTCTTATGTTGAAGGGATTAGTTTGGTTGTTTCCATACTTTATATTTTTCTTATTGGATTAGGATTTTGTTTCCATACTTTATATTTTCCTTAGTGGATTAGGATTTTGTTTCCATACTTTATATTTTCCTTAGTGGATTAGGATTTTGTTTCCATACTTTATGTTTTCCTTATGCAATTAGGAATGTTTTCCTTATGCAATTAGGAATGTTTTAGTTTTCCATATGCAATTAGGAATTTTGTAACCCTTATTTAAGGGCACTATTAGGCAGATTTTCAAACAACAAATAATAAAAATTTTCAAATTCTTCTTGTGAATTTTCGTGTGACAGAGATTAGAGTGGATTCTTTAATTCTTTCTTTGCATCAAGAATTAGGTTTACTTATCAACAAGAGTTGTGGCGTTTTCCTTCTTTTTACCAGCTAAATCCTTCAATCATAGTGAGTTCGCGTCTCTTTATAGGCATTGGGTTCCTTAGGAGGTGATTATCAAGTTTCAAGGAGTTCTCTACCATTGTTATACGTTGGGATTGCTGCCATCGTTGCTAAGGGTCCGCGTCATCAAGAGAAGGTGAAAGCTATCCAAGAGTGGCCGAATCCTTCAAGTGTGACAGAAGTGAGGAGTTTTCACGGATTGGCAAGCTCCTATAGGAGATTTGTTCCTAATTTCTCTACATTGGCAGCCTCCTTGACTAGCATAATCAAGAAAGAAGTCGGATTCATTTGGGGCAAGGAGCAACAAGAACATTTGATGCTTTGAAAGAGAAGCTTTCAACTACACCCGTTTTAGCTTTACCTAACTTTGATTCTACTTTTGAAATTGAATGTGATGCTTTCTGGTGTAGGTATTGGAGCTATTTTGATGCAAGAGAAGAAGCCCATTGCATACTTTAGTGAAAAGCTTAATGGAGCAAAGCTGAATTATTCAACTTATGACAAGGAGCTATATGCTTTGGTGAGAGCATTGGAAGTATGGAAGCATTATTTGCTGCCCAAAGAATTCGTGATCCATTCAGACCATGAATCATTGAAGCATTTGAGAGGGCAAGGCAAGTTGAATAAAAGACATGCAAAATGGGTTGTGAAGATTGAGAAGTTTCCTTACGTGATCAAACACAAGAAATATAAAGACAATGTAGTGGCAGATGCACTTTCAAGGAGGTACGCTTTACTTAATGTTTTGAGTACTAAATTGCTTGGATTTGAATGTATAAAGGACTTATATGTTGGTGATTCTAATTTCGGCAATGTTTATGATGCTTGTGAGCATGGTACTTTTAATTCTTTCTATAGACATGATGGGTTTTTGTTTATGGGTTTGAAATTATGCATGCCTAGATGTTCTATGAGAGATTTGCTAGTATTAGAATCAATTGTGGGGGTTTGATGGGGCATTTTGGAATTGGTAAGACTTTAGACATACTGAATGAACACTTTTATTGGCCGAATATGAAAAGGAATGTAATTTGGATTTGTAAAGCTTGTTTGGCTTGTAGGGAAGCTAAGTCAAAGTCTATGCCTCATGGTTTGTGTATGCCATTACCCGTTCCTAGTTCTCCTTGGATGGACATTAGTATGGACTTTGTTTTAGGATTCCCAAGGACTAAGAGGGGGAGAGATAGCATATTTGTGGTTGTTGATAGGTTTAGTAAGATGGCACACTTTATCCCATGTCATAAGAGTGATGATGCTAGTTTAGTGGCCGAACTCTTCTTTAGGGATGTGGTTCGAATTCATGGGATACCAAAATCCATAGTTTCTGATAGAGACACCAAGTTTTTGTCTCACTTTTGGCGTGTGCTTTGGGGAAAGTTAGGTACCAAGTTGTTATTTTCCACCACTTGACATCCTCAAACGGATGGACAAACAGAAGTAGTAAATAGAACTTTAGGTACCATGTTGAGAGCTTTAGTGTGTAAGAATTTGAGTTCTTGGGAAGATTGTTTGCCATTTATTGAGTTTGCTTATAATCGTGCTATTCATTCTTCTATAGGATATTCACCTTTTGAGCTTGTTTATGGTTTCAACCCACTAACAGTTTTGGATCTTGTTTCTTTACCTTCTCATGAGCTTTTTAGTTTAGATGGTGAGAAGAAAGCTAAATTGGTGAAAGAGATGCATGAGAAAGCAAGGGCGAATATTGAGAAAAGGAACAAGAGATATACTGATTCTGCAAATAGAGGGAGACGTGAGATTAAGTTTCAAGAAGGAGATTGGGTTTGGGTGCATTTTCGAAAAGAGAGGTTTCCTAACCAAAGGAAGAACAAGTTGCAAGCAAGGGGAGATGGCCCATTCCAAGTACTGGAGAAGATTAATGACAATGCCTACAAGATTGACTTATTAGGTACGTATAATGTTAGTGCTACTTTCAATGTAAGTGATCTTTCTCCTTTTGATGATGCAGATTTGAGGACAAATCTTTTTGAAGAGGGGGAGAATGATGCAAGAAAGGATCCCTTGAAGCTAGCAAGTGGACCAATCACTAGGAGGAAGGCAAAGAGATATCAAGCTAGTATGGCTTTGCATATTCAAGAAGAGATTTCCAAAGAGCTTCAAGAATTATCATTCAAGAAGATGGAAATAGAGCTTGAAGAAGGCACACCAAAGCTGATTATGATGCTTAGTGTGGAAGCTACAGGCTAGCTAAAGAAAGGTCAAACGTGCAAGAAAGGTCCATGGGGGTTCATATAAAGCCTTGAGAAGTAATTTAAGGCACATGGACAGCCCAAATAGTGTGGGGCATTTCTTATGTTGAAGGGATTAGTTTGGTTGTTTCCATACTTTATATTATTCTTATTGGATTAGGATTTTGTTTCCATACTTTATATTTTCCTTAGTGGATTAGGATTTTGTTTCCATACTTTATGTTTTCCTTATGCAATTTGGAATGTTTTCCTTATGCAATTAGGAATGTTTTCCTTATGCAATTAGGAATGTTTTAGTTTTCCATATGCAATTAGGAATTTTGTAACCCTTATTTAAGGGCACTATTAGGCAGAATTTCAAACAACAAATAATAAAAATTTTCAAATTCTTCTAAAAGTTCTTCTTGTGAATTTTCATGTGAGAAAGATTAGAGTGGATTCTTTAATTCTTTCTTTGCATCAAGAATTAGGTTTACTTATCAACAAGAGTTGTGGCATTTTCCTTCTTTTTACCAGCTAAATCCTTCAATCATAGTGAGTTCGCGTCTCTTTATAGGCATTGGGTTCCTTAGGAGGTGATTATCAAGTTTCAAGGAGTTCTCTACCATTGTTATACGTTGGGATTGCTGCCATCGTTGCTAAGGGTCCGCCTCATCAAGAGAAGGTGAAAGCTATCCAAGAGTGGCCGAATCCTTCAAGTGTGACAGAAGTGAGGAGTTTTCACGGATTGGCAAGCTTCTATAGGAGATTTGTTCCTAATTTCTCTACATTGGCAGCCCCCTTGACTAGCATAATCAAGAAAGAAGTCGGATTCATTTGGGGCAAGGAGCAACAAGAACATTTGATGCTTTGAAAGAGAAGCTTTCTACTACACCCGTTTTAGCTTTACCTAACTTTGATTCTACTTTTGAAATTGAATGTGATGCTTCTGGTGTAGGTATTGGAGCTATTTTGATGCAAGAGAAGAAGCCCATTGCATACTTTAGTGAAAAGCTTAATGGAGCAAAGCTGAATTATTCAACTTATGACAAGGAGCTATATGCTTTGGTGAGAGCATTGGAAGTTGACGCGGACCCTTAGCAACGATGGCAGCAAACCCAACGTATAACAATGGTAGAGAACTCCTTGAAACTTGATAATCACCTCCTAAGGAACCCAACGCCTGTAAAGAGACGCGAACTCACTATGATTGAAGGATTTAGTTGGTAAGAAGAAGGAAAACGCCACAACTCTTGTTGATAAGTAAACCTAATTCTTGATGCAAAGAAAGAATTAAAGAATCCACTCTAATCTCTCTCACACGAAAATTCACAAGAAGAACTTGTAGAAGAATTCGAAAATTTTTTATTAATTGTTGTATCTCAAATTCTGCCTAATAGTGCCCTTAAATAAGGGTTACAAAATTCCTAATTGCATAAGGAAAACATTCCTAATTGCATAAGGAAAACATTCCTAATTGCATAAGGAAAATGGAAAACATTCCTAATTGCATAAGGAAAAATATAAAGTAATCCTAATCCACTAAGGAAAACATAAAGTAAATCTGAATCCAAATCAGATAAGTAATCTAAATCCTATCCAAATCTAATAAAACAAATCCAAAATAGATTTGGAAAGACTAAATAATATCAAATCCTAAAAGATATGGAAAATAAAATAATATCCTAACTAACTAAGGAATGAGGGGACCACATCCCATGTGACAAAAAGATGCCTTCCACTTACTGAAATTCGTAACTTCCTTGGGCCCATATTAAACATGCCTTAATTAAGTCCAAAAAAAGGCCTAATGTATTGGAAAAATAAGCCCAACATGTGCAGCCATGTTCAGCCTTAAAAACTTGCTAAACATGCCAAAAAACTTGCTGAACAAGCCCAAGAAAGCATGCCCATGTGTTTGGACGTGATTTCCATACTTTCATCTTCACTTTAGGCTTCCCTTTGTGTAGCTTTGGCCTATAAGCTGTATCAAGCTCCACAAAGCCCATATTGCTTGAATTGCACCAAATCTGCTCCATATGAAGTGTAGCACGCCCCAAGTGTATTTCAGCCTCATAAAAGAGCTTTTGAACTCCTTTTAAATCTATTTGGATGATGTAAGATTGCTTTTCTTCAATGGCACAAAGCTGCCATATCTGGTTTGTATCATTCTCCCTTTCTTTTGAAAAGATTTGTCCTCGAATCTTGCTCATGTTCAGATCTGGAATGGAAACTTTAGGCACCAATTGATCTTCAAAAACCTCCTCTTGAGTTGATGAAAATAGTTTGAATGTTTCTTCTAGAACATCAACCTGCACATTGTCAAAAAAACTAGGAAAAGCTCCGTTAGTTAAAGACAGCTCACATGGAACTGAACCATCCTCTTCTTAAACTTCTAAATCAGCTCCATATTCTTTGTCTACCTCTTCAACCATATTTTGAACAATTTCATCGCAATCATCATCATCACAACCATAATCATCATAAATAGGTGAATTCTCATCTACATCTCCAAGAAGATCTCCATTTTTCACAAACTCTTCTTTAAATTCAATTATGGGAATCTCAGTAACTTCACTCCTTACTTCATCAAGTAATGGCACTACATCCTCTACTTCACAAACATCCCCTTCATGCAACTCTTCCAATTCATCCTCTTTTTTTAGTTCAACATTGGAATCCTCCATGGTTGCACTCTCCTCTTTCACCTTAATGGTAGGAATTTTTGAAACCACACTTATTGCTTCACATAGTTTAGAAGTATGCTTACACATATCTTCCAATTGTTGTCTCAGTTTCTTATATTCTAGTTTCATCCTCTTAGATTTCCTTTCTTCTTGTCGTCTCTTACAATGAATAAGAAAGTTTTTCTCCTTTGCATAGAAAACTGAAAGTTCTTTCTCTAATGAAGCAATCTCCTTTTCACAATATGAATATTCCCTTATGTACCTTCGTGCACCTCCTAACTTTTGATACCACCTTTCAATAAGCTCTTCAAGAAATCGAATCTTACCATCGAGATATTGTAGATGGTATTTTTCTTTGGCTTCCTCTTCATCCATCTCAATCTCAATTGTTGTTGACATTTTTTTTATATGTAGAATTTGAAAATCACTAAACAAACACAAAAGAAACAGCCCAAGAATGGCCACATAAAACGATTTGAAGGAAAGAAACAATCAACCCCAAGAAAAGGCTTACACAAGATGAATTTGAAGGGAAAAACACAACCAAATTGAACAAGACCCAATAGACACAAAACAAACTAAATTCTGACTACTAGAACACCAACGACTTAACAAACAGAATACTTAAATGGATGGGAAAGTGAAAAAAATGAATTGAATAAACTATTCTGAATACTAAAACGAACTAAAACTGACTCTTGAATGCCAAAAATGAAAATTGAATAGAGAAGGAAAGGAAAAAACGAATTTGAATAAAATAACCCTAATGGAACAATTAAACAAGCCCTAGAAAGACAAAGTAGATAAAAATTACCTTTTAGCAAGGCTCTGATACCAAATGACGCGGACCCTTAGCAATGATGGCAGCAAACCCAACGTATAACAATGGTAGAGAACTCCTTGAAACTTGATAATCACCTCCTAAGGAACCCAACGCCTATAAAGAGACGCGAACTCACTATGATTGAAGGATTTAGTTGGTAAGAAGAAGGAAAATGCCACAACTCTTGTTGATAAGTAAACCTAATTCTTGATGCAAAGAAAGAATTAAAGAATCCACTCTAATCTCTCTCACACGAAAATTCACAAGAAGAACTTGTAGAAGAATTCGAAAATTTTTTATTAATTGTTGTATCTCAAATTCTGCCTAATAGTGCCCTTAAATAAGGGTTACAAAATTCCTAATTGCATAAGGAAAACATTCCTAATTGCATAAGGAAAACATTCCTAATTGCATAAGGAAAATGGAAAACATTCCTAATTGCATAAGGAAAAATATAAAGTAATCCTAATCCACTAAGGAAAATATAAAGTAATCCTAATCCACTAAGGAAAACATAAAGTAAATCTGAATCTAAATCAGATAAGTAATCTAAATCCTATCCAAATCTAATAAAACAAATCCAAAATAGATTTGGAAAGACTAAATAATATCAAATCCTAAAAGATATGGAAAATAAAATAATATCCTAACTAACTAAGGAATGAGGGGACCACATCCCATGTGACAAAAAGATGCCTTCCACTTGCTGAAATTCGTAACTTCCTTGGGCCCATATTAAACATGCCTTAATTAAGTCCAAAAAAAGGCCTAATGTATTGGAAAAACAAGCCCAACATGTGCAGCCATGTTTAGCCTTAAAAACTTGCTAAACATGCCAAAAAACTTGCTGAACAAGCCCAAGAAAGCATGCCCATGTGTTTGGACGTGATTTCCATACTTTGATCTTCACTTTAGGCTTCCCTTTGTGTAGCTTTGGCCTATAAGCTGTATCAAGCTCCACAAAGCCCATATTGCTTGAATTGCACCAAATCTGCTCCATATGAAGTGTAGCACGCCCCAAGTGTATTTCAGCCTCATAAAAGAGCTTTGAACTCCTTTTAAATCTATTTGGATGATGTAAGGTTGCTTTTCTTCAATGGCACAAAGCTACCGTATCTGGTTTGTATCAGAAGTATGGAAGCATTATTTGCTGCCCAAGGAATTTGTGATCCATTCAGACCATGAATCATTGAAGCATTTGAGAGGGCAAGGCAAGTTGAATAAAAGACATGCAAAATGGGTTGTGAAGATTGAGAAGTTTCCTTATGTGATCAAATACAAGAAAGGTAAAGACAATGTAGTGGCAGATGCACTTTCAAGGAGGTACGCTTTACTTAATGTTTTGAGTACTAAATTGCTTGGATTTGAATGTATAAAGGACTTATATGTTGGTGATTCTGATTTCGGCAATGTTTATGATGCTTGTGAGCATGGTACTTTTAATTCTTTCTATAGTCATGATGGGTTTTTGTTTAAGGGTTCGAAATTATGCATGCCTAGATGTTCTATGAGAGATTTGCTAGTATTAGAATCAATTGTGGGGGTTTGATGGGGCATTTTGGAATTGGTAAGACTTTAGACATGCTGAATGAACACTTTTATTGGCCGAATATGAAAAGGGATGTAATTCGGTTTTGTAAAGCTTGTTTGGCTTGTAGGCAAGCTAAGTCAAAGTCTATGCCTCATGGTTTGTGTATGCCATTACCCGTTCCTAGTTCTCCTTGGATGGACATTAGTATGGACTTTGTTTTAGGATTCCCAAGGACTAAGAGGGGGAGAGATAGCATATTTGTGGTTGTTGATAGGTTTAGTAAGATGGTACACTTTATCCCATGTCATAAGAGTGATGATGCTAGTTTAGTGGCCGAACTCTTCTTTAGGGATGTGGTTCGAATTCATGGGATACCAAAATCCATAGTTTCTGATAGAGACACCAAGTTTTTGTCTCACTTTTGGCGTGTGCTTTGGGGAAAGTTAGGTACTAAGTTGTTATTTTCCACCACTTGTCATCCTCAAACGGATGGACAAACAGAAGTAGTAAATAGAACTTTAGGTACCATGTTGAGAGCTTTAGTGGGTAAGAATTTGAGTTCTTGGGAAGATTGTTTGCCATTTATTGAGTTTGCTTATAATCGTGCTATTCATTCTTCTATAGGATATTCACCTTTTGAGCTTGTTTATGGTTTCAACCCACTAACAGTTTTGGATCTTGTTTCTTTACCTTCTCATGAGCTTGTTAGTTTAGATGGTGAGAAGAAAGCTAAATTGGTGAAAGAGATGCATGAGAAAGCAAGGGCGAATATTTAGAAAAGGAACAAGAGATATACTGATTCTGCAAATAGAGGGAGACGTGAGATTAAGTTTCAAGTAGGAGATTGGGTTTGGGTGCATTTTCGAAAAGAGAGGTTTCCTAACCAAAGGAAGAACAAGTTGCAAGCAAGGGGAGATGGCCCATTCCAAGTACTGGAGAAGATTAATGACAATGCCTACAAGATCGACTTACTAGGTACGTATAATGTTAGTGCTACTTTCAATGTAAGTGATCTTTCTCCTTTTGATGATGCAGATTTGAGGACAAATCTTTTTGAAGAGGGGGAGAATGATGCAAGAAAGGATCCCTTGAAGCTAGCAAGTGGACCAATCATTAGGAGCAAGGCAAAGAGATATCAAGCTAGTATGGCTTTGCATATTCAAGAAGAGATTTCCAACGAGCTTCAAGAATTATCATTCAAGAAGATGGAGATAGAGCTTGAAGAAGGCACACCAAAGCTGATTATGATGCTTAGTGTGGAAGCTACATGCTAGCTAAAGAAAGGTCAAACGTGCAAGAAAGGTCCATGGGGGTTCATATAAAGCCTTGAGAAGTAATTTAAGGCCCATGGACAGCCCAAATAGTGTGGGGCATTTTTTATGTTGAAGGGATTAGTTTGGTTGTTTCCATACTTTATATTATTCTTATTGGATTAGGATTTTGTTTCCATACTTTATATTTTCCTTAGTGGATTAGGATTTTGTTTCCATACTTTATGTTTTCCTTATGCAATTAGGAATGTTTTCCTTATGCAATTAGGAATGTTTTAGTTTTCCATATGCAATTAGGAATTTTGTAACCCTTATTTAAGGGCACTATTAGGCAGAATTTCAAACAACAAATAATAAAAATTTTCAAATTCTTCTACAAGTTCTTATTGTGAATTTTCTTGTGAGAGAGATTAGAGTGGATTCTTTAATTCTTTCTTTGCATCAAGAATTAGGTTTACTTATCAACAAGAGTTGTGGCGTTTTCCTTCTTTTTACCAGCTAAATCCTTCAATCATAGTGAGTTCGCATCTCTTTATAGGCATTGGGTTCCTTAGGAGGTGATTATCAAGTTTCAAGGAGTTCTCTACCATTGTTATACATTGGGATTGCTGCCATCGTTGCTAAGGGTCCGCGTCATCAAGAGAAGGTGAAAGCTATCCAAGAGTGGCCGAATCCTTCAAGTGTGACAGAAGTGAGGAGTTTTCACGGATTGGCAAGCTTCTATAGGAGATTTGTTCCTAATTTCTCTACATTGGCAGCCCCCTTGACTAGCATAATCAAGAAAGAAGTCGGATTCATTTGGGGCAAGGAGCAACAAGAACATTTGATGCTTTGAAAGAGAAGCTTTCTACTACACCCGTTTTAGCTTTACCTAACTTTGATTCTACTTTTGAAATTGAATGTGATGCTTTCTGGTGTAGGTATTGGAGCTATTTTGATGCAAGAGAAGAAGCCCATTGCATACTTTAGTGAAAAGCTTAATGGAGCAAAGCTGGATTATTCAACTTATGACAAGGAGCTATATGCTTCGGTGAGAGCATTGGAAGTATGGAAGCATTATTTCCTGCCCAAGGAATTCGTGATCCATTCAGACCATGAATCATTGAAGCATTTGAGAGGGCAAGGCAAGTTGAATAAAAGACATGCAAAATGGGTTGTGAAGATTGAGAAGTTTCCTTATGTGATCAAATACAAGAAAGGTAAAGACAATGTAGTGGCAGATGCACTTTCAAGGAGGTACGCTTTACTTAATGTTTTGAGTACTAAATTGCTTGGATTTGAATGTATAAAGGACTTATATGTTGGTGATTCTGATTTCGGCAATGTTTATGATGCTTGTGAGCATGGTACTTTTAATTCTTTCTATAGACATGATGGGTTTTTGTTTAAGGCTTCGAAATTATGCATGCCTAGATGTTCTATGAGAGATTTGCTAGTATTAGAATCACATTGTGGGGGTTTGATGGGGCATTTTGGAATTGGTAAGACTTTAGACTTGCTGAATGAACACTTTTATTGGCCGAATATGAAAATGGATGTAATTCGGTTTTGTAAAGCTTGTTTGGCTTGTAGGCAAGCTAAGTCAAAGTCTATGCCTCATGGTTTGTGTATGCCATTACCCGTTCCTAGTTCTCCTTGGATGGACATTAGTATGGACTTTGTTTTAGGATTCCCAAGGAATAAGAGGGGGAGAGATAGCATATTTGTGGTTGTTGATAGGTTTAGTAAGATGGCACACTTTATCCCATGTCATAAGAGTGATGATGCTAGTTTAGTGGCCGAACTCTTCTTTAGGGATGTGGTTCGAATTCATGGGATACCAAAATCCATAGTTTCTGATAGAGACACCAAGTTTTTGTCTCACTTTTGGCGTGTGCTTTGGGGAAAGTTAGGTACCAAGTTGTTATTTTCCACCACTTGTCATCCTCAAACGGATGGACAAATAGAAGTAGTAAACAGAACTTTAGGTACCATGTTGAGAGCTTTAGCGGGTAAGAATTTGAGTTCTTGGGAAGATTGTTTGCCATTTATTGAGTTTGCTTATAATTGTGCTATTCATTCTTCTACAGGATATTCAGCTTTTGTGCTTGTTTATGGTTTTAACCCACTAACAGTTTTGGATCTTGTTTCTTTACCTTCTCATGAGCTTGTTAGTTTAGATGGTGAGAAGAAAGCTAAATTGGTGAAAGAGATGCATGAGAAAGCAAGGGCGAATATTGAGAAAAGGAACAAGAGATATGCTGATTCTGCAAATAGAGGGAGACGTGAGATGAAGTTTCAAGTAGGAGATTGGGTTTGGGTACACTTCCGAAAGGAGAGGTTTCCAAATCAAAGGAAGAATAAGCTTGATGCACATGGTGATGGTCCATTTCAAGTGTTGGCAAAGATCAATGATAATGCATACAAGATAGACTTGCCTGGTGAGTATAGTGTTAGTACTACTTTTAATGTGTCTGATTTATCTCCTTATGATGATGCAGATTTGAGGACAAATCTTTTTGAAGAGGGGGAGAATGATACGAACCAGCCACAAGGTAAGGATCCATTGGTGCTTCCAAATAGGCCATTGACTAGGAGCAGAGCTAAGAAGTTTGGAGCAGATATGGGATTGCATATTCAAGATCAAATTTCAAAGGAAGTGACTGAAATGGCAATGGAAAAGTGCACAATAGAGCTTGAAGAAGGCACACCAATGCTGATTATGATGCTTAGTGTGGAAGCTAAAGGCTAGCTAAAGAGGTCCAACGTGCAAGAAAGGTCCATGGGGGTTCATATGAAGCCTTGGGAAGTAATTTAAGGCCCATGGACAGCCCAAATAGTGTGGGGCGTGTTCTTATGTTGAAGGGATTTAGTTTGGTTGTTTCCATACTTTATATTTTCCTTAGTGGATTAGGATTTTGTTTCCATACTTTATATTTTCCTTAGTGGATTAGGATTTTGTTTCCATACTTTATATTTTCCTTAGTGGATTAGGATTTTATTTCCAAACTTTATATTTTCCTTAGTGGATTAGGATTTTGACTTTGTACCTTTCCTTTTCCCATTAGAATTAGGGTTTCGAATTAATGTGTGCTTTTTAGTATAAATAGGGCCTTATTTTTCTTGTAAGGGGACTTTTGAGATATTATTATTAAAAATTTTTGAATTCTTCTACAAGTTCTTCTTGTGAATTTTCGTGTGAGAGAGATTAGAGTGGATTCTTTAATTCTTTCTTTGCATCAAGAATTAGGTTTACTTATCAACGAGAGTTGTGGCATTTTCCTTCTTCTTACTAACTAAATCCTTCAATCATAGTGAGTTCGTGTCTCTTTATAGGTGTTGGGTTCCTTAGGAGGTGATTATCAAGTTTCAAGGAGTTCTCTACCATTGTTAAACTTTGGGTTTGCTGCCATCGTTGCTAAGGGTCCGCATCAGATTACCACATTACAAGGTGAGCCAAGGCATAGAAGGCAACCAACCTTTGCCAATGATGAATATGATGGAGGAATTGACAAAAATGATGATCAAGCAACCATTATTGGAGGGGATGCTCATCCTAGAAGGCAAAATAGGAGAGCAAGGTTTGACGGCATTGATCGAAATATAGGCAACATCAAAATGAAGATTCCTTCCTTCCAAGGAAAGAATGACCTAGATGCTTATTTGGAGTGGGAAAGAAAGGTAGAGATGATCTTCGAGTGTCACAACTACTCTGAAGAGAAAAAGGCAAAATTAGTCGATGTTGAATTTTGTGATTATGCTATTGTTTGGAAGGATCTATTGTGTAAAGACAGGCATCGAAATGGTGAAAGGTCCGTTGAGACATGGCTTGAGATGAAACACATCATGAGAAAGCGATTTATCCCTAGCCACTATTATAGGTATTATGGAACAACCTACACACCATGAGGATGAGCATGACCAAAGAAGCAAGGATCAAATTGAGAAGATTTTCAATCCAAATATTCTGCCTCGAGGACCTATAACTAGATCACAGGCCAAGAAAATTCAGCAAGCGTTAATTTGTTATTTGCAAGATTTGGTGAGTTTGGCTTGTAATGGGCTACAAGGGATCCAAGGCTTGGAAACAAGATCAAATAAAGTTAATTACAATCATTCAAGTCCAACTTCAAAATGGGCTTACTTAAAATTGAAGTCCAACTTCAAAATGGGCTTACTTAAAATTGAAGTCCAACTTCAAAATGGACTTACTTAAGTTGTTTTTAGATCTTAGCCTTTTTAATTAAGTAAAATTAAATATGTTCGTATTTTTGTCTTAATGGGCTATTTAAAACATGTTAATTTAAAAAGCCTATTAGTTTTATTGCTTTGATAATGGGCTGTTCAAACTTGTTTATGTTAAGGCCCATAAGTTGAGTTTGTCTATTTTAGTTATGAGTTTTTAGGTCTTGTAAAGGCTATATAAAGGCCTAAAACGAATTTCAATTCAAATCATTGATGAATTATAACCAAAAGGGTGTTTGCTTATATCTTTGTGTTCTTGAGTAGAATACATGCTAAGAAACATTCAAGTGGACTGATCATCTTCTTGTGGAGTGTTTCCAATATGGAATTTAAGAACAAGTTTCCTTTATTCTAGATCTTTGATCATCTTTCTAAGCAGTCTGAATTCTAGCCTTTCTTAGGGGTTGAGACTGAATTGTTATTGGGGTTTTCAAGTTAATGTTGTGGGGGTCCATAATAATCAAAGGGGTTCTCAGGCTTATTCTTGGAGGTTCCGTATCATTTGGTATCAGAGACAGAGTTGGCTCTAGATAAGGTTTTATCCTTAAAAAATTTGTGTTTTTTGATTCTGAATTCTTGTTTTTTTTTTGTTCTTCTAAGTTTATCTCTTATTGTTCTTGTGTTTCCTTTGTTTTTCCATCATTTGAATTATTATTGTCTCTTCGAATTCTGGTTTTGTTTGTTGGGTTAATTTGAATTCTTTTCATCAAGTAAAAAGCTTGTACATCTGATTTAGTACTTGTGGTTATAAAAAAATTTCGTCCAAAAAAAAAAGATTAAAATCTTGCTGTTTAGAAGAGAAAAAGAAATACAAATCTGAAAAAAAAATCTGGAAAAAAAACAGAAAAAAATCTGGAATTGTGGCTTTATATCTTCCTAATCATATTTGAATTATAGTTAACTACATTTATTGTGTGATTATTATAGTTATTAATCAATAATTAATAACTTTTGGGGCTGTTTCTTCAAAAAAAATAACCTTCTAAATTTGACCTACATTTATTGTGTGATTATTATAGTTATTAATCATTAATTAATTAATAACTTTTGGGGCTATTTCTTCAAAAAAAATTACCTTCTAAATTGTCCTAATAAAATCTGTTTCATTTTTTTTTTCATATGTCATTTGCTTCTTAATGAGTTGTCATTTTTTTTTGCTTCTAGTATATTAAATTTCTTGTTTTAGCCAATTTGCATCAAACTTGTTTTGAAAATTTCAGATTCAGAAATTCTGCACCAATCAGGCTATTTGAATTATTCTAAAAGTGTGATTCACCTAGGAACGTAAAAGAAATTAGTTAGAGTAGTGTGAGAAAAGCCATGAGCAAAATAAATAAATTGAGCAAAACACGAGTGACCACCCCATCTTTTGAGCCTAAACACGTAAGGGAGTGTTGTGAGGTCCTTATATTATTTTTTTTCTTTGTTATTTTCTAATCTTTTATTGCAGCAATGTCTGACCAAGGTGAAGGTAGTGGAGCTATACAAGTTGATGTGGCTAGATTACGTGAGGCTAAACAAGCTGAATTTACATGTTTATACCGCACTATGGAGAACATAACAAAAACAATAGAGCGTGTGGATTTGAGGTTGCAAGCTGTTGAAAGAGCCACACCGAAGCACAATGAGAGGCAAAGAGGTGGTAGAAATCAAATACCTCAACCTGATAATTTGGATGATGAATACAAGTTTGATGGGTCATGTTGGGGTAAATAAAACCTATGATATGCTGATAGAACATTTCTTTTGGCCTAGTATGAAACATGATGTGCATAAGGTTTGTGAGCATTGCATAACATGTAGAGAGGCTAAGTCTAGATTGAAAACGCATGGTTTATATACACCATTACCTATTCCTAGTGAACCTTGGACTGATTTGTCTATGGATTTCATGCTTGGATTACCTAAAACTAGGAAAGGTCATGATAGTATTTTTGTTGCGGTTGATAGATTTAGTACAATGGCTCATTTTATACCATGTCATAAAACTGATGATGCTAAATTGATTGCTGATTTGTTCTTCAAATTGGTTGTGCATTTGCATGGCATACCTAAGAGCATTGTTAGTGATAGAGATGTTAAGTTTTTGAGTCATTTTTGGAATGTTTTGTGGGGAAAATTAGGAACTAAGTTGTTGTTCTCAACTACTTGCCATCCTCAAACTAATGGCCAAACTGAAGTAGTTAATCGAACTTTGATGACTTTGTTTAGGGCAATTATAGAAAAGAATATTAGGATGTGGGAGGATTGTTTACCATTTATGGAGTTTGCTTATAATAGGGTTGTTCATAGCACTACTAATTGTTCTCCATTTGAAATTTTTTATGGTTTTAATCCACTTACTCCTATTGATTTATTGCCATTGCCAGCTAACAAATTTGTGAGTGTTAATGATAATTCAAAGGCATATTTAGTGAAGAAGTTACATAAGCAAGTTAAGGAAAGAATTGAAAAGCAAAATGCTAAAGTAGCTTCACGATTGAATAAAGGAAGGAAGCCAATGATTTTTCAGCCTGGTGATTGGGTTTTGATACATTTTCACAAAGAAAGGTTTCCACACCAAAGGAAGTCCAAGTTAAACCCAAGAGGAGATAGTCTTTTTCAAATACTTGAAAGGATTAATGATAATGCTTATAAAGTGGATTTGCCAGGTGAGTACAATGTAAGTGCTTCATTTAATGTGGTTGATTTGAGTCCTTTTGATGTTGGTGATGCTTTAGATTCGAGGACGAATCCTTTTGAGGAGAGGGGAGATGTTATGGAACAGCCTACACGCTAAGAGGATGAGCATGACCAAAGAAGCAAGGATCAAATTGAGGAGATTTTCAATCCAATTATTCTGCCTTGAGGACCTATAACTAGATCACGAGCCAAGAAGATTCAGCAAGCGTTAATTTGTCATCTACAAGATTTGGTGAATTTGGCTTATAATGGGCTACAAGGGATCCAAGGCTTGGAAACAAGATCAAATAAAGTTAATTACAACTTAATTCAAGTCCAACTTCAAAATGGGCTTACTTAAAATTGAAGTCCCACTTCAAAATGGGTTTACTTAAGTTGTTTTTAGATCTTAGCCTTTTTAATTGAGTAAAATTAATATTTTTGTATTTTTTGTCTTAATGGGCTATTTAAAACATGTTAATTTAAAAAGCCTATTAGTTTTATTGCTTTGATAATGGGCTGTCCAAACTTGTTTATGTTAAGGCCCATAAGTTGAGTTTGTCTATTTTTGTTTATGAGTTTTTAGGTCTTGTAAAGGCTATATAAAAGCCTAAAACGAATTTCAATTCAGATTATTGATGAATTATAACCAAAAGGTTGTTTGCTTATATCTTTGTGTTCTTGAGTAGAATACATGCTAAGAAACATTCAAGTGGACTGATCATCTTCTTGTGGAGTGTTTCAAATCTGGAATTTAGAGACAAGTTTCCTTTATTCTATATCTTTGATCATCTTTCTAAGCAATCTGAATTCTAGCCTTTCTTAGGGGTTGAGACTGAATTGTTATTGGGGATTTCAAGTTAATGTTGTGGGGGTCCATAATAATCAAAGGGGGTTCTCAGGCTTATTCTTGGAGGTTCCGTATCACATCCTCTTTGATTAGGAATTATGGTCAATGGTTGATAGTCCTAGAAGAATTTGAGATTGAGTTCATAACCAGGAAAACCATAAAAGGTAGAGAGCAGTAGCAGAATTCCTAGCTCAACAGCCATTGCCCGACAGTAAGGAAGTAACCTTAGAATTTCCAGTTGAACACTTGGAGGCCATAGAAGTAAAGAATGGAAGATTTATTTTGATGGAGCAGTAAAAAGAAAAGGAGCTAGTTTTGGAGTGATATTAGAATCACCAAAAGGAGAACTTATTCCTTTAGCCAAGAATTAAGATTCAAGGCAACCAACAATATAGTAGAGTATAAAGCATGCATCTTTGGTTTGGAAACCTTGATGATAATGAAAGTTGATATAGTGCATGTTTTTGGTGATTCATTGCTAGTTGTATCCCAAGTAAATGGAGAACTGGAGTTGAAGGAAGAAAAGTTAAAGCCATACAATAATCACTTAACTATGATGAAGGAGAACTTCAAGGAGTGTAGGAGATGGAAATCATCAATTTAGCAGCCATACACCCTAATAGTTAAAGAACTATGATATAAATGGAATGCAAATTAACACCCTCCAATAGTTGAATCAAAATCTGGATCATTCAAGAATGAAGTAAGATTAACTATTCTAATCACTTTTATCAATGGAATTATGATTAAGTAATTAGAATAGCACTTTGATTTCCTCAAAATGACACAAACAAAGAAGGTTTGATAAGTTAAGTCTATTTCATTTTTGTTTTTATTTTCATCAAAGATCTTTGATCATCTAAGGTTTGATAAGTTATGTCTATTTCATTTTTGGTAGAGGCATGAGGGATGGGACTGTTGAGTCTGAAAGTGAGAGAAAGGAAGATGATGAAATGCCATCTTTAGAAGATGCTAGTGATGTTGAGTTTGCTAAGGGAGATATGTTAGTTGTACAACGCACACTTAGTTTGCAAAGTAAACATGGTGAACATGGTGAACAATGTGAAAATCTGTTTCATACTCATTGTTTGATTGCTAACAAGTTGTGTAATATGATTGTGGATAGTGGTAGTTATACAAACGTAGCTAGTACTTTGCTTGTGGAAAAACTGAAATTACCTACTACTAAACATCCAAAACCGTACAAGTTACAATGGTTGAATGATAGTGGTGTTGTGAAGGTTAATAAGCAAGTATTGGTTTCTTTCTCTATTGGTAGATATAAAGATGAGGTGTTGTGTGATGTGGTTCCTATGTATGCTGGTCCATGTTGTTGGGGAGACCATAGCAATATGATCGAAGGGTCATACATGATGGGTTTAAGAACCGATATTCTTTGATCATGAATGGACAGAAATACCAACTTGGACCTTTGTCTCCAAAGACCATTTTTGAAGACCAAATGAGAATAAAAGAGCAATATGAAGAACTTGAATTTTCATTGGCTAAAACTTTAGGGAGGGAGCAAGAAAGAGAGAAAAAAGAAAAAGGTGAGAATGAGAGCAATGGGAAACACAAGGGGAGAGAAAATAAGGGAGGAATGTATGAAAGAAAAATGAGTGTTTATGCAAAAATGAGTGATGTGAGAAAAACAGTAACCATGAGGCAGCTTGTACTTGTACTTATGTATAAGGATGTTTTGATTATATCTAACAAGCTTAACAAGAGTTTGCCTAGTGTTATGATTGATTTATTACAGGAACATAAAGATCTCTTTTCTGAAGATGTGCCTAAGGGTTTGCCACCAATTTGAGGAATTGAACATCAAATTGATTTCATTCCCAGTGCAAGCATACCAAATAGGCCAGCTTATAGATGCAACCCTGAGGAGACCAAGAAAATCCAAAGGCAAGTGAGTGAACTAATGGAGAAAGGGTACGTGCATGAAAGCATGAGTCCATGTGCTGTTCCTGTATTATTGGTGCCTAAAAAGGATGGTTTATGGAGGATGTGTGTTGATCGCCGAGCCATCAAAAAAATAACGGTGAAGTATAGACATCCTATTCCTAGGCTAGATGATATGTTGGATGAATTGCATGGTTCTTGTATTTTTTTCTAAAATTGATTTAAAATCTGGATATCATCAAATTAGAATGCATGAAGGTGATGAATGGAAAGCTGCTTTCAAAACTAAATATGGTTTGTATGAATGGTTAGTAATGCCCTTTGGCTTAACTAATGCACCAAGTACTTTTATGCGATTAATGAATCATGTTTTGTGTGCTTTCATTGGAAAGTTTGTGGTGGTTTATTTTGATGATATTCTTGTGTATAGAAAATCTTTAGATGAGCATGTAACACATTTAAAGGCTGTTTTTGATGTGTTAAGGCAAGAAAGTTATATGCTAATCTTAAGAAATGCACTTTTTCCTCTAATGAAATTACTTTTCTTGGATATATTGTTAATGAAAAGGAATTCATGTTGATCAAGAAAAAGTAAAAGTTATTAGAGATTGCCCAAAACCTACTAGTGTGCATGATGTTAGGAGTTTTCATGGTCTTGCTAGCTTTTATAGGAGATTCAGTAGGGATTTTCCTACAATTACTGCACCTTTAACAAAATGCATTAAAAAGAATGTGGGTTTCAAGTGGGGAAAAGAACAAGATGATGCTTTTAACTTGCTAGAAGACAAATTCAATTCAGCACCTTTACTTGCTTTGCCTAACTTTTCTAAAACTTTTGAGGTTGAGTGTGATGCAAGTGGAATAGGTATTTGATGAGGAACCCATAGATCAAATATTACATCTAGAACCCCACATAAACATCTAGCTTAGAATCTTAGAACTCAAAAACAAATCCTCCCTACCAAACCCACAACTAACCTGTAATTGAGAACTTGGGTGATTGGGATGAAGAAATGAATTGATTTAAACGCCACAAGTTAGACTTGATAAGTTAGAACCAATTCTTCATGCAACAAGAATAAGAAGAAAACCTCTCAAACTTGAAAACACATCAATTTCATTCAGTATAAACTAGAAATTCATAGTAGTCCTCTTGAGTTCTTTTTCCCCTCCCTATATAGTTGGAAAAGAAGAACTAATGGCTTAAAAGTCTAGGTTTACATGTATCTAGTCACAATAGCATTAATTATTCATCTACATCAATAATATATTCTAAATTATTGTCCACAATTCTGACAACATTGATGGGCAGATTCTACATGCATTTTGGTGTTAGTTCACATGTGTCTAGTCACACTAGCACTAAACCACATCAATATTATATTACAAATTCATGCTAATGTCCATCACCATACTTATGGGCAGATTCTTCATGCTTCTTGGTGAGTTTTTGACTTCCACTTCATGATCCATCATATTCAGTACAAGTTGGTCTCCCTCTTCATTAATTCACCTTTGAATGAAGTGTTGGAACACATGCTGGAGTTTTTTTTTATTGTGATCTTGTGATTGGTCCACTTGGCATGATGATATCATCAACATATTTGCTGTCTTGTGTAGATTCATCAAGCTTGCTTATAGTTTCCTCATCATTCCCTCCTTGCTCAAAAATTTGTCCTCAAATCTGAACCTACATCAAAAGGAGAAAGATCATTAACATTGAAAGTTGCAGAAACATTATACTCACCTGGTAGATTGATTTTGTAAGCATTGTCATTGATTAGTTCTAAAACTTGGATTGGGCCATCTAGCCATGCATCCAACTTGGATTTCTTTTGTTTAGAAAATCTTTCCTTCCTCGTATGAACCCATACCCAATCACCAGGTTGGAAAATCACATGTTTCCTTCTTCTATTTGCATTATGGGCAAATGATTCATATTTCTTCTCAAGATGAGCTCGTGCCTTCTCATGTATCTTCTTAACCAACTCCGCTTTCTTTTCACCATCTAAGTTAGTTATTTCATTTAATGGCAAAGGAAACAGATGAAGTGGTGTAAGCGGGTTAAAGCCATAAATAATTTCAAATGGTGAATAACCTGTAGAAGAATATATGCTTCTATTATATGCAAACTCCACTAATGGAAAACAATCTTCCCAAGTTTTCAAATTCTTGCCCACAATAGCACGTAACAAATATCCTAAAGTCCTATTTACCTCTTCTGTTTATCCATCAGTTTGTGGATGACAAGTTGTAGAGAACAACAATTTAGTACCTAACTTATTCCACAAAACACGCCAAAAATGACTTAAGAACTTCACAACTCTATCACTTACAATTGTTTTAGGAATGCCATGCAAACGAACTACTTTTCCAAAGAACAAATTAGCAATATTTGTTGCATCATCAGTTTTGTGATATGCAATGAAATGAGCCATTTTGCTGAATCTATCATTTCCCTTTTCTAGTCCTAGGCAGCCCCAAAACAAAGTCCATAGATATGTCAATCCAAGGTGCATTAGGAATAGGTAAAGGAGTATACAGCCCATGAGATAAAGACTTAGATTTTGCTTGTTTACATGCAATACACTTGGCACAAATTCTTTCAACATCCTTTCTCATGTTTGGCTAATAGAAATGTTCATGCAGAATGTCTAAAGTCTTAAATACCCCAAAATGTCCCATGAGTCCTCCACTATGTGCCTCACGCACAAGCAATTCCCTTAATGAGCAACTAGGCATGCATAATCTTTCATCCTTAAACAAGTACTCATCATGCCTATAAAACTTCTGAAATGCAGAATGCTCACATGCTTTATAAACATTTGCAAAGTCAACATCATTGGCATACATATCCTTAATTTGCTCAAAGCCTAATAACTTAGAACTAAGAGTTGAGATTAAGGAATACCTTCTTGAAAGTGCATCTGCTACTACATTGTCTTTGCCACGCTTATACTTTATCACATATGGAAATGGCTCAATGAACTCTATCCACTTTCCATGTCTTCAGTTCAGCTTGGTTTGCCCCTTTAGATGCTTTAATGATTCATGATCTGTATGAATAACAAACTCTTTAGGCAATAAGTAATGTTGCCACACTTGTAAAGCTCTTACCAAAGCATACAACTCCTTGTCGTAAGTGGAATAATTTAATTGTGCACCATGAAGCTTCTCACTAAAATATGCAATTGGTTTCCCTTCTTGTATCAAAACAGCACCTATGCCCACACCTGAAGCATCACACTCTAATTTGAAGGTCTTATCAAAATCTGGTAAAGCAAGAATTGGAGCAGTAGTTAACCTTTCTTTCAACAAATTGAATGCCTTTTCATGAATCTTTGATGCAAGAAAGGATCCCTTGAAGCTAGCAAGTGGACCAATCACTAGGAGCAAGGCAAAGAGATATCAAGCTAGCATGGCTTTGCATATTCAAGAAGAGATTTCTAAAGAGCTTCAAGAATTATCATTTAAAAAGATGGAGATGGAGCTGCAAGGAAGGCCTAAATATATCATGGTTCTAGAAGCATGCAATGGAAGCCAAGAAGGAGCCTTTAAAGGCTATTTTTAAGCCTAGGCCGAAACTACCAAGGAAGAGTCAAAGCTTGGTCAATCTTATTTCCATGCACATGCATGAATGCAAGTTGGCGAATTCAAGGGAGTTTGTTGCACCCCTTGGCCGAATCTTCATAGTTAGAGGGGATATTTTTGTTATTTTGTGGTCCCCATCCTTTTATTTTAATTAGTTAAGTTGTTTTTGACTTTGTCAAATCCTATTCTTGTTGGGTTTTTTAAGTTGTTTTTGACTTTGTCAAATCCTATTCTTGTTGGGTTTTTGGAAGTGTTTTCCCATACAAGCCTAGGATCCTTCTAGAATGTTTTAGTCTTAATTTTCCATATGCAATTAGGAATTTTGTAACCCTTATTTAAGGGCACCATTAGGCCGAATTTCAGCTACAACATTAATAAAATTTTCCAATTCTTCTACAAGCTCTTCTTGTGAATTTTCGTGTGAGAGAGATTAGAGTGGATTCTTTAATTCTTTCTTTGCATCAAGAATTAGGTTTACTTATCAACAAGAGTTGTGGCGTTTTCCTTCTTCTTACCAACTAAATCCTTCAATCATAGTAAGTTCGCGTCTCTTTATAGGCGTTGGGTTCCTTAGGAGGTGATTATCAAGTTTCAAGGAGTTCATACCATTGTTATACGTTGGGTTTGCTGCCATCGTTGCTAAGGGTCCGCGTCATTTGGTATCAGAGCCTTGCTACAAGGTAATTTTTATCTACTTTGTCTTTCTAGGGTTTGTTAATTTAGGTCTTTTTAAGTTTCTGCATTTTAGGGTTCTTAGAGAGTCTAGTCTTTAATTTTCAAAAAAAAGTCATATATTAAAATTCGAAAGGCCTAAAGATTGTTCAAAGAGTAATTCGAAACCTAGGAAAAGGAGTCTAATTAAATTTTGAAACCTAGGTCTTACATCTGAATTGGATTCGAAACCAAGATTAGGGTTCTTGAAAGAAAGCAAAAGCTAGAGTTTTTGTTCAAGTTTGATTTCGATTTAAATTTGAGTGAATCTGGGGTTGCGAATTAAGTCCATATTTCGAAAAGTTCTTGGGAGTAAATTAAGTCCCGAATCAAGGGGATAGTGAGAGGAAGCAAAAAAAAAAAAGAGTACAAAACCACCTCAACAAAAATTGTTTGATATTCTTGCTATTTGGGTACTAAGAATCAGATCTAGGTGGTTAGAAGTAATAAAAAAAATTTAGGCAAAAAATTTCACCTTTTGAGGGGCTTTTGGAATTTGAAAATCAGACCTTAATATTCATGTTATTTGAGTGTTATAGGTGGGAGTCTAGAAGCTAGCATTTTGGGTAGAATTGATTAGGTCCATAAAGCAGCTTGCCAAGTGTGGGTTGTTTTTGATTCATTATATCCAAATTTGTCTTGTTTATTGGCTTCATTGTTTCTAATTTCTTTATCTAGCTTTTAATTCCATTACATTGCTAAGTATCATTTGCTTGTGTCGACACTTGGTTTTATATCGTGTAGTGCAAATTACCTTACATTGCCTCCGGATACTTGTCTTGTTTTCTATCTAGTTCTAGGATTTAAGTTCTAGTTTCTTGAACGACTTGACAATTGTTGGTTGGTGAGCTTGGTTCTGAAGTGCAATCAAGGAAGACAAGAAAAGTGAGGTAATTCTAAACACTTGAGTGAATTTCGATTATTACTAATCTTGTTTCTTTGAGTTTGTTTGTTTGTTAACATGGCTGGAAAAGGAGAAGAGACTTGCAAAGAAGGAGCTATGGCCGAAAGCTTGGCTAGGCTTAATGAGACTTTGGCAGCAATGCTTGGTCGAATGGAGATGATAGATGCTAGATTGCAAGAGAATGCAGCACGACAAGTGCAACAAGGGCAGCCAGCCGCACATCTAAATCCCATAATGCAAGCTAGAAGAGTGCTTAGGAGA
Organism: Garcia nutans; assembly: GCA_947685225.1. Lineage (NCBI taxonomy): Eukaryota > Viridiplantae > Streptophyta > Magnoliopsida > Malpighiales > Euphorbiaceae > Garcia > Garcia nutans. The sequence continues at coordinate 6,941,223 of CANTUV010000057.1, forward strand.
GGAGGGCAAGGAAATCTTGAAGCCCTAGAAGCAGCCAAAAGGGTAGATGATGAAGATGAAGGTGGAAATCAACCTACCACTGATGGTGACCTTACTTCCATCAAGATGAAGATTCCTTCCTTTGAAGGGAAGAACAATGCAGAAGAGTTCATAGAATGGGAGAGGAAAGTTGAGCAGATTTTCGAATGCCATAACTACACCGAAGAGAAGAAATCAGTTTTGGCAGCCGTAGAGTTCAAAGGGTATGCTACCTTTTGGTGGGATCAATTGAAAGCTAATAGAAGAGGAAAAGGTATGAGGCCTATTCCTGAATGGTCAACCTTGAAAGAACTAATGAGAAGCTGATTTGTACCATCTCACTACATTCATGATTTGTAAAATCGACTAGCAAGACTAGTTCAAGGTGGAAGAAGTGTGGAAGAGTACCACAAAGAGATGGAGATGAACATGGCTAGGGCAAATATTGATGAAGATAAAGACAAGAAGATGTCACAATTTCTTGGGGATTGAATTTGAACATAGCCAATGAATTGGAGAAGTATGAATTCAACACAATGGAAGAGTTAGTTCAAAAGGCCATGAAGATAGAGAGAAGATTGAAGAATAAAGCTATTTCGAAAACTGGCTACTCTAAAGCTAGTGGAAAATTTTCAAACTTCAAGGGTTCAAGTTCGAGTGGAGGTTCCTATAAAGGGGATTACAAGGATTCTTTCCAAAAGAATTCTTCCTACAATCCTAATTTCAAGAAGCCGAATGATGGGGATGCAAAAACAGCCAAGGAAACACCTTCTAGACCTACTCCAAGTAGGGAAATTAAATGCTACAAGTGTTTGGGAAGTGGACACATTGCTTCTCAATGTCCAAATAAGAGGGTGATGATTGCAACCCATGAAGGGGAAATTGAATCAGAATATGAACATGAATAAGAAGAGGAGGCCGAATGTGGTGATAGGGCCGAATATGATGAAGAGGCTTGGGAGAATCAAGTCTTGAATGCTGAACATGGAGAGATGCTTGTTACTAGAAGAGCCTTGAATATTCAAGTCAAGGAAGAAGGCTTGGATCAAAGGGAGAATCTTTTTCACTCTAGGTGTTTAGTGAATGGTAAGGTTTGTACACTTATCATTGATGGTGGAAGTTGTACCAATGTTGCTATTACCACAATGGTGGATAAATTGGGGTTAGCTTGTTTTAAACATCCCAATCCTTACAAGTTGCAATGGTTCAATGACGCTGGGGAAGTAAAAGTGTTGAAGCAAGTCAAGGTACCATTCTCCATTGGGTGGTATAAAGATGAGGTTTTGTGTGATGTAGTGCCAATGCAAGCTGGACATTTGCTATTAGGAAGACCATGGCAGCATGATAGAAGGGCACAACATGATGGCTTTTCTAATAAGTATACCTTTACTTATGAAGGAAAGAAGGTTGTTCTAGCACCATTATCACCTCAAGAGGTGTATGAAGATCAAAAGAGGATGCTAGAGAGTGAGAAAGAAGTTTCGGCCAACATGAACCAAGGGGGTTCAAATTCGGCCAATGATGTTTCTTCAACACCCAAGGGTAATTCTAAGGGTAGGGAGAGAGAAAATAATAAAGTGAGTGAGTGCAGAAAGGGAAAATAGGCCGAGAGTCAAAAGAAAGTAAGCAAACAAATAAATGGCCCATTGGTGAGAGAAATTAAGCAAGGAGAAGAAGCAAAACATACTTTTTATGCAAGAGCAAGAGAGATAGATGTAGAGCAGCCTGTACTTATTATTATGTATAAAGAATCGTTACTTGCTGACAGTGAAGAATCTCTTGATTCTTTACCTTCTAGTTTTGTGTCTTTGTTGCAGGATTTTAAGGATGTGTTTCCTGAAGACCTTCCTAGTGGTTTGCCGCCATTAAGAGGGATTGAACATCAAATTGACTTCATACCCGGTTCTACAATTCCAAACCGGCCAGCATATAGGAGCAATCCTATGGAGACAAAAGAGATGCAAAGACAAGTTGAAAAGCTTTTGGAGAAAGGCTTGGTTCGCGAGAGCCTTAGTCCTTGTGCCATTCACGTCTTATTAGTACCCAAGAAAGATGGTTCTTGGAGGATGTGTGTTGATTGTAGGGCTATGAACAAGATTAATGTGAAGTATGGACATCCCATTCCTAGACTTGATGACATGTTGGACGAATTGCATGGGGCGAAATATTTCACAAAGATTGATCTTATGAGTGGTTATCATCAAATTCGCATGAAGCCTGGAGATGAATGGAAGACTGCCTTTAAAATGAAATATGGTTTGTATGAATGGTTAGTTATGCCTTTTGGTTTATCTAATGCACCTAGTACTTTCATGAGATTAATGAACCATGTTTTGAGAGCTTATTTAGGTAAGTTTGTGGTAGTTTACTTTGATGATATTCTGATTTATAGCAAAACTGAGGAAGAACATGTTGAACATGTTAGGAAAGTGCTTGAAATCCTTAGGGAGCAAAACCTTTATGCTAAGCTTAAGAAGTGTTCTTTTTGTCTAGATAGGGTTGTTTTTCTTAGTTTTGTTGTAAGTATGCAGGGAATTGAAGTTGATCAAGAGAAGGTGAAAGCTATCAAAGAGTGGCCGAATCCTTCAAGTGTGATAGAAGTGGGGAGTTTTCACGGATTGGCAAGCTTCTATAGGAGATTTGTCCCTAATTTCTCTACATTGGCAGCCCCCTTGACTAGCATAATTAAGAAAGAAGTGGGGTTCATTTGGGGCAAGGAGCAACAAGAAGCATTTGATGCATTGAAAGAGAAGCTTTCTACTACACCCATTTTAGCTTTACCTAACTTTGATTCTACTTTTGAAATTGAATGTGATGCTTCTGGTGTAGGTATTGGAGCTGTTTTGATGCAAGAGAAGAAGCCCATTGCATGCTTTAGTGAAAAGCTTAATGAAGCAAAGCTGAATTATTCAACTTATGACTAGGAGCTATATGCTTTGGTGAGAGCATTGGAAGTATGGGAGCATTATTTGCTGCCAAAGGAATTCGTGATCCATTCGGACCTAGAATCATTGAAGCATTTGAGAGGGCAAGGCAAGTTGAATAAAAGACATGCAAATTGGGTTGTGAAGATTGAGAAGTTTCCTTATGTGATCAAATACAAGCAAGGTAAAGACAATGTAGTGGCAGATGCACTTTCAAGGAGGTACGCTTTACTTAATGTTTTGAGTACTAAATTGCTTGGATTTGAATGTATAATGGACTTATATGTTGGTGATTCTGATTTTGGCAATGTTTATGATGCTTGTGAGCATGGTGCTTTTAATTCTTTCTATAGACATGATGGGTTTTTGTTTAAGGGTTCAAAATTATGCATGCCTAGATGTTCTATGAGAGATTTGCTAGTATTAGAATCACATTGTGGGGGTTTGATGGGGCATTCTGGAGTTGAAAAGACTTTAGACATGCTGAATGAACACTTTTATTGGCCGAATATGAAAAGGGATGTAATTCGGATTTGTAAGGCTTGTTTGGCTTGTAGGCAAGCTACGTCTAGGTCTATGCCTCATGGTTTGTATATGCCATTACCCGTTCCTAGTTCTCCTTGAATGGACATTAGTATGGACTTTGTTTTAGGATTACCAAGGACTAAGACGGGGAGAGATAGCATATTTGTGGTTGTTGATAGGTTTAGTCAGATGGCACAATTTATTCCATGTCATAAGAGTGATGATGCTAGTTTAGTGGCGGAACTCTTCTTTAAGGAGGTGGTTTGAATTCATGGGATACCAAAATCCATAGTTTCTGATAGAGACACCAAGTTTTTGTCTCACTTTTGGCGTGTGCTTTGGGGAAAGTTAGGTACCAAGTTGTTATTTTCCACCACTTGTCATCCTCAAACGGATGGACAAACAGAAGTAATAAACAGAACTTTAGGTACCATGTTGAGAGCTTTAGTGGGTAAGAATTTGAGTTCTTGGGAAGATTGTTTGCCATTTATTGAGTTTGCTTATAATCGTGCTATTCATTCTTCTACAGGATATTCACCTTTTGAGCTTGTTTATGGTTTTAACCCACTAACAGTTTTGGATCTTATTTCTTTACCTTCTCATGAGCTTGTTAATTTAGATGGTGAGAAGAAAGCTAGATTGGTGAAAGAGATGCATGAGAAAGCAAGGGTGAATATTGAGAAAAGGAACAAGAGATATGCTGATTCTGCAAATAGAGGGAGACGTGAGATGAAGTTTCAAGTAGGAGATTGGGTTTGGGTGCATTTTCGAAAAGAGAGGTTTCCTAACCAAAGAAAGAACAAGTTGCAAGTAAGGGGAGATGGCCCATTCCAAGTGCTGGAGAAGATTAATGACAATTCCTAAAAGATCGACTTACCAGGTACGTATAATGTTAGTGCTACTTTCAATGTAAGTGATCTTTCTCCTTTTGATGATGCAGATTTGAGGACAAATCTTTTTGAAGAGGGGGAGAATGATGCAAGAAAGGATCCCTTGAAGCTACCAAGTGGACCAATCACTAGGAGCAAGGCAAAGAGATATCAAGCTAGCATGGCTTTGCATATTCAAGAAGAGATTTCCAAAGAGCTTCAAGAATTATCATTCAAGAAGATGGAGATGGAGCTGCAAGGAAGGCCTAAATATATCATGGTTCTAGAAGCATGCAATGGAAGCCAAGAAGGAGCCTTTGAAGGCTATTTTTAAGCCTAGGCCGAAACTACCAAGGAAGAGTCAAAGCTTGGTCAATCTTATTTCCATGCACATGCATGAATGCAAGTTGGCGAATTCAAGGGAGTTTGTTGCACCCCTTGGCCGAATCTTCATAGTTAGAGGGGATATTTTTGTTATTTTGTGGTCCCCATCCTTTTATTTTAATTAGTTAAGTTGTTTTTGACTTTGTCAAATCCTATTCTTGTTGGATTTTTTAAGTTGTTTTTGACTTTGTAAAATCCTATTCTTGTTGGGTTTTTGGAAGTGTTTTCCCATACAGGCCTAGGATCCTTCTAGAATGTTTTAGACTTAATTTTCCATATGAAATTAGGAATTTTGTAACCCTTATTTAAGGGCACCATTAGGCCGAATTTCAGCTACAACATTAATAAAATTTTCCAATTCTTCTACAAGCTCTTCTTGTGAATTTTCGTGTGAGAGAGATTAGAGTGGATTCTTTAATTCTTTCTTTGCATCAAGAATTAGGTTTACTTATCAATGAGAGTTGTGGCATTTTCCTTCTTCTTACCAACTAAATCCTTCAATCATAGTGAGTTCGCGTCTCTTTATAGGCGTTGTGTTCCTTAGGAGGTGATTATCAAGTTTCAAGGAGTTCTCTACCATTGTTATACGTTGGGTTTGCTGCCATCGTTGCTAAGGGTCCGTGTCAATCTTAATCCAATTAAACTTTACATCTTTTTTTACTAATTCATTTAATGGTGCAGCAATGGAACTAAAATTTTTAACAAACCTTCTATAGAAACTAGCCAATCCATGAAAACTTCTTACCTCACTCACTGTTTTAGGTGCTGGCAAATCTCTTATTACCTATATCTTTTCATCATCAACCTTAATACCTTGAGCACTAACCATAAAACCTAAGAATATGATTATATCACTATAAAACATGCACCTTTTCACGTTGGCATACAATATTTCCTTTCTCAAAACATCAAGAACAGCCCTAATATGCTCCACATGCTCATCTACTGATTTGCTATAAATGAGTATGTCATCAAAATGCACAACAACAAATTTACCAAGATATGCTCGCAAAACATGGTTCATTAATCTCATGAATGTACTAGGTGCATTAGATAAACCAAATGGCATAACAAACCATTCATAAAGATTGTATTTTGTTTTGAATGCAGTTTTCCACTCATCTCCTTCCTTCATCCTAATTTGATGGTAACCACTTTTCAAATCAATCCTAGTAAAAATGCAAGAACCACTCAACTTGATGCAAGAAAGGATCCCTTGAAGCTAGCAAGTGGACCAATCACTAGGAGCAAAGCAAAGAGATATCAAGCTAGTATGGCTTTGCATATTCAAGAAGAGATTTCCAAAGAGCTTCAAGAATTATCATTCAAGAAGATGGAGATAGAGCTTGATGAAGGCACACCAAAGCTGATTATGATGCTTAGTGTGGAAGCTAAAGGCTAGCTAAAGAAAGGTCCAACGTGCAAGAAAGGTCCATGGGGGTTCATATAAAGCCTTGGGAAGTAATTTAAGGCCCATGGACAGCCCAAATAGTGTGGGGCGTTTCTTATGTTGAAGGGATTAGTTTGGTTGTTTCCATACTTTATATTTTCTTTATTGGATTAGGATTTTGTTTCCATACTTTATATTTTCCTTAGTGGATTAAGATTTTGTTTCCATACTTTATATTTTCCTTAGTGAATTAGGAATGTTTTTCTTATGCAATTAGGAATGTTTTCCTTATGCAATTAGGAATGTTTTCCTTATGCAATTAGGAATGTTTTAGTCTTAATTTTCCATATGCAATTAGGAATTTTGTAACCCTTATTTAAGGGCACTATTAGGCCAAATTTGATGAACAACAATTAATAAAAAATTTTGAATTCTTCTACAAGTTCTTCTTGTTAATTTTCGTGTGAGAGAGATTAGAGTGGATTCTTTAATTCTTTCTTTGCATGAAGAATTAGGTTTACTTATCAATAAGAGTTGTGGCGTTTTCCTTCTTCTTACCAACTAAATCCTTCAATCATAGTGAGTTCGCGTCTCTTTATAGGCGTTGGGTTCCTTAGGAGGTGATTATCAAGTTTCAAGGAGTTCTCTACCATTGTTATACGTTGGGTTTGCTGCCATCGTTGCTAACCGCGTCATTTGGTATCAGAGCCTTGCTACAAGGTAATTTTTATCTACTTTGTCTTTCTAGGGTTTGTTAATTTAGGTCTTTTAAATTTCTACGTTTTAGGGTTCTTAGAGAGTCTAGTCTTTAATTTTTGAAAAGAGTCATATATCAATTCTGATCAAGGCTGAATTGAAGGAGGGTATTCTTAGGGTGAAAACGAAACCTAGGAAAGGATTCTTGGAGAATTTCGAAACCAAGAATTAGGGTTCTTGAAAGAAAGCAAAAGCTAGAGTTTGTGTTCAAGTTTGATTTCGATTTGGTCTTGAGAGAATCTGCGGTTGCGAATTAAGTCCAGATTTCGAAAAGTCCTTGGGAGTAAATTAAGTCACCTCAACAAAAAATTTTTGATATTCTTTCTATTTGGGTGCTAAGGTTCAGATCTAGGTGGGTGAGAAGTAATAAAATTTTTGGGCGAAAAATTTCACCTTTTGAGGGGCTTTTGGAATTCGAAAATCAGACCTTAATATTCATATTATTTGAGTGTTATAGGTGGGAATTAGAGTCTAGAAGCTAGCTTTTTGGGTAGAATTGATTAGGTCTATAAAGCAGCTTGCCAAGTGTGGGTTGTTTTTGATTCATTATATCCAAATTTGTCTTGTTTATTGGCTTCATTGTTTCTAATTTCTTTATCTAGCTTTTAATTCCATTACATTGCTAAGTATCATTTGCTTGTGTCGATACTTGTTTTTATATCGTGTAATGCAAGTTACCTTGCATTGCCTCCAGATAGTTGTCTTGTTTTCTATCTAGTTCTAGGATTTAGGTTCTAGTTTCTTGAACGATTTGACAATTGTTGGTTGGTGAGCTTGGTTCTGAAGTGCAATCAAGAAAGACAAGAAAAGTGAGGTAATTCTAAACACTTGAGTGAATTTCGATTATTACTAATCTTGTTTCTTTGAGTTTGTTTGTTAACAGCATGGCTGGAAAAGGAGAAGAGACTAGTAAAGAAGGAGCTATGGCCAAAAGCTTGGCTAGGCTTAATGAGACTTTGGCAGCAATGCTTGGTCGAATGGAGATGATGGATACTAGATTGCAAGAGAATGCAGCACGGCAAGCACAACAAATGCAACAAGTGCAACAATTTCAGCAAGTGCAACAAGGGCAGCCAGCCACACATCCAAATCCCATAATGCAAGCTAGAAGAGTGCTTAGGAGAGAAGGGCAAGGAAACTTGAAGCCCTAGAAGCAGCCGAAAGGGTAGAAGATGAAGATGAAGGTGGAAATCAACCTACCACTGATGGTGACCTTACTTCCATCAAGATGAAGATTCCTTCCTTTGAAGGGAAGAACAATGCAGAAGAGTTCATAGAATGGGAGAGGAAAGTTGAGCAGATTTTCGAATGCCATAACTACACTGAAGAGAAGAAATCAGTTTTGGCAGCCGTAGAGTTCAAAGGGTATGCTACCTTTTGGTGGGATCAATTGAAAGCTAATAGAAGAGGGAAAGGTATGAGGATTATTCCTGAATGGTCAACCTTGAAAGAACTAATGAGAAGCCGATTTGTACCATCTCACTACATTCGGGATTTGTAAAATCGACTAGCAAGACTAGTTCAAGGTGGAAGAAGTGTGGAAGAGTACCACAAAGAGATGGAGATGAACATGGCTAGGGCAAATATTGATGAAGATGAAGACAAGAAGATGCCACGATTTCTTGGGGGATTGAATTTGAACATAGCCAATGAATTGGAGATGTATGAATTCAACACAATGGAAGAGGGATTGAACATCAAATTGACTTCATACCCGGTTCTACAATTCCAAACCAGCCAGCATATAGGAGCAATCCTATGGAGACAAAAGAGATGCAAAGACAAGTTGAAGAGCTTTTGGAGAAAGGCTTGGTTCGCGAGAGCCTTAGTCCTTGTGCCATTCCAGTCTTATTAGTACCCAAGAAAGATGGTTCTTGGAGGATGTGTGTTGATTGTAGGGCTGTTAACAAGATTACTGTGAAGTATAGACATCCCATTCCTAGACTTGATGACATGTTGGACGAAATATTTCACAAAGATTGATCTTATGAGTGGTTATCATCAAATTCGCATGAAGCCTGGAGATGAATGGAAGACTGCCTTCAAAATGAAATATGATTTGTATGAATGGTTAGTTATGCCTTTTTGTAACACCCCTATACCCCGTATACGTACACAGCATGCTATTACGATCGTAATATACGTATACTGAATGTAGGAATGCCACTGTTTATAAAACAAACGACTCACTTCTTTCACAATAGTATAAGCAAACTCAAAACATTTAAGTTATATCATAAAATACAGTAGATAAAACATTTACTCAAAACGCAGCAGAAAATATAAAAAAAATATTTACAAATACATATTTATCAAAACTCAAGTTTTACAAAACACAAAATATATATATACATGTTTGGCAGTATGTCTTTGATCTTTAAGATCCACTATCAACACCTCAGAATCTAGACTCTACTCGGCCTAAAGGAACTCTCCGGTTCTTCCCTGTCACCTGCGCGATGAATCACAATGCGCTAAGCCAATGGCTTAGTGGTACAAACTACAATAATATTATGCTTCAATGCAATGCCAATGTCACACAAACAATTTTTCATAAACCATTCAAAAGAATCTTATATTCCAAAACCATACATTGTTTAATATCATATCAAAACATTCATGTTGTATCTTCATAGTTTTATTACTCAACGTAGCTTCCCATGCCACATTCATTTTCAGTAACATACTTATGTATTATAATCATCTCATAACATTATATCTCACAAACATGTATCTCATTTTTCATTGGTTTCACCATTCAAGAATCACATTGAAAACAAAGACAAGCATGGGCCCAAAGACACTAATATGCCATTCAACTTTCAGAGTTAATGCTTTGGTTTAATTATCACATTTATCATTATCATTATCCCAACTAGGCTTCAAGGATTTAGGTTCAACCAAGCTTCAAGGGGAACAAAGCATGCTAAGTATCAACCCAACTTGGCTTCAAGAACCAACCCAACCTAGCTTCAAGGGTTGTAACATCTCAATTAGGCTTCAAGGACTAGACCCAACCAAGCTTCAAGGGGAGTAAAACATGTTAAACTTCAACCCAACTTGGCTTCAAGGATCAAGCCCAACCTAACTTCAAGAGATTGTTACTATCGGCATGCCACCAACAACAAACTCTGAAAATGGAATAACACATTAGCCACACAATTCATTTATTATTTCATTATCAATTTCATTCTCAGTTCTCATCATCATCTAGGCAAACATGCCCCACTTATTTCAATTGAATCATCATAGCCAATCACAATGGCATCACCTTATATCTCAATTCACATTATAATACTTTGTTATTCAAGTATACATAATCAATTACATTGAACATACTTAAAGTATTCATCATAACTAATTGTATTGCACATATATTTCATATTTCTTCATATCATCATATATTTCACATTTTCAACACACATTCCACAAAGTTCACATTATGCAAAACATAACATTATTAATATGCATCAACAATGCAATAGATTACTTAACACATTTATAATCAAATGTATTAAGTCTCAAGATCATATAAAGATATGCAATAATGTAGGGTAGGGTTTGTACTTACCTCAAGAGCAACTCACTCCTCACCAAACTCCTCTTCTAAGAATCCTCAACACTAGGATTAGAGCAACTCAACTCTCTTCAAAACCTAAACCAAAGGTGATCATACACACTCACTTAGAGTTACACATGAGATAAAATAGATAAAAACAACTAGGGCAAACTCTACAATGACATGCTCAACAACACGGGCGTGTCCCTGACCGTGCCCTAACTCCAGAACACAGAAGCTTTGACACGTTCAGAACCACGGGCGTGTCACTGAACGTGTAATACATTCTGTCTCCCAGAAACATTAACACGTCCAACAACACGGGGTGCTCATGGCCGTGTCAATTTTTCACCAACACAGTAGCTATGACACGCCCAGTGACATGGGCGTGTCACTGGCCGTGTCTAACCACCAACAACACAGAATCATCGACACACCTAAAGACCTGGTCGTGCTCATGGGCATGTCAGGCCAAAAATCCAGATTTCGGCAACATCAACAACACAACCAACACACCACTTTCTTCCACCATTTTTCACTTCAAACAAACTGAACTAAACACACCCATAAACCATAATAACTTGCAAAAATACCAAAACACTTCAAAACATACGTCAAACACCACTTTACAACCATCACATACACACAACTCTTACTCTTTCAACATCAAACCTAACTCCTTCTTTCTAATCCAACACCAACATCAAAATCCATTAAACCAAACACTCTCAAATACATCTTAATCAAACATATTCACATACCAACAATAATCAACCAACAAACTCAAACACATCTTAAAAGAAAATCAAGGAAATCAAGAGGAAACTTACCAAAGATGAAGAAACTCTTAAATTTCCAACTTGATCACTTGAAAACTTCCTTAAATCTTGAGTTTAGAAGATCAAATCTCTCTCTTGCTCTCTTGATTCTTTGATAGCCGGCCAAAAGAAAAGAAAAGGAAAGAAAAGAAAATGAAAGCAAGTGAACCACGAAGAAGAAAGAAGGAAAGAAGAAAACCAAGAAAGCAAAGTCAACTTTCTTCCTCAAAACCCTCTCCACCAAGCAAAATACAATAAAATATTAAAATATCTTCTTCCACTTCCACTAACTCAATTTTAATTAATTAATTTAATCAATTTCAAATAATTAATTATCTTCTTTTGACCATCACATATTGACTTGTATATGTTGTATATATTGCTATATATACAACATATACACTCTCTCTTCACTTCCTTTTTCTTCCCAACTACACACATACATTAAATCCAATTGTAACAATAATTTTCCAAAACTTCTAGGGCATACTTGGGGGTATTACAATTCTCCCCCTCTAAAAAGAAATTTTGTCCTCAAAATTACCTGGTCTCAAGTTCGAAACGGTTGAGGATATTGATCTCGCATAGCTTGCTCACTCTCCCAAGTTGCCTCTTCTCTACCATGATTCTTCCAAAGAACCTTTACTAATGGCACTATCTTATTTCTCAACTTTTTCACTTCATGTGCCAGAATAGCAATTGGTTCTTCTTCAAATGTTAGATCCAGATTCACCTCAATAGATTCAACTGATAAAACATGAGATGGGTCTGATCTGTACCTCTGCAACATGGAAACATGGAAGACATTGTGGATTCTATCCAACTCAGGCGGCAAAGCAAGACGATAAGCAACTGGTCCAACTCTTTCCAATATCTCATACAGTCCAATAAAACGAGGACTCAGTTTTTCTTTACGACCAAATCTTAAAATCTTTTTCCAAGGAGACACTTTCAGGAATACTTTATCTCCAATATCAAACTCTATGTCTCTCCTCTTCAAATCTGAATAAGATTTCTGTCGGTCTGAAGCTACTTTTAACCGATCCCGAATTATCTTCACTTTCTCTTCAGTCTCTTTAACCAAATCAGGACCAATCAATTTGCCTTCTCCAAATTCATTCCAACACAAAGGCATCCTACATCGTCTACCATACAATGCCTCAAATGGTGCCATTCCAATACTGGATTGATGACTATTGTTGTAAGAAAATTCCACAAGTGGCAAAAATCTGTCCCAACTTCCAGAGAAATCAATGACACAGCTTCTCAACATATCCTCAATAATTTGTATCACTCTCTCTGACTGCCCATCTGTCTGTGGATGAAAAGCGATACTAAAGTGCAATCGAGAACCCAATGCACTATGCAAACTCTTCCAAAACCTTGAAGTGAACCGAGGATCTCGATCAGACACTAAAGAAATTAGGATTCCATGCAACTTCACTATCTCATTGATATACAGCTCAGCTAACCTCTCAAGAGAATAGTCCATCCGAACTGGAAGAAAATGAGTTGTCTTTGTCAAGCGATCAACATTCACTCAAATAGCATCATGCTTCTTCTGAGTCAATGGCAAACCAGATACAAAATACATTGTTACTCTCTCCCATTTCCATTCAGGCACTGTTAAAGGTTGAAGCAACCCTGTTGGAACTTGATGCTCACCTTTCACCCTCTGACATGTGAGACATTTGGATACAAACTCCGCTATGTCTTTCTTCATACCTGACCACCAGTAATGCTGCTTCAAATCATGGTATATCTTTGTACTTCCCGGATGTATAGCAAAAACTGATTGGTGTGCTTCTTCCAAAATAATCTTTCTCAAACTAGCATCATCAGGAACACACAACCTATCTTTGAACCAAAGGCTACCATCACTTCTCACATAAAAATCTCGGCTCTCTCCATGTTGGCAATCTGAAACAATCTTCTGAATTTTCTCATCAGCCAATTGAGCCTCTTTAATCTGATCCAACAATACCGATCTCAACTGCAACTGAGCCAACAATGCACCATCATCACATGATTCAAAACTAGCATGTAATGCTCTCAACTCCACAAGCAACGAGAGCGAATACATAGTCATACCTGCCATCGACTTCCGACTCAAGGCATCAGCAACAACATTTGCCTTGCCAGGATGATAATCAATCAAACAATCATAATCTTTGATCAACTCTAGCCACCGTCTCTGCCGAATATTCAGCTCCTTCTGAACACCCAAATATTTCAAACTTTTATGATCCGTATAAATAAAACACTTCTCCCCATACAGGTAGTGTCGCCAAATCTTCAAAGCAAACACTATAACTGCCAACTCCAAATCATGCGTCGGATAATTGAGCTCATGCGGCTTCAACTGCCGAGAAGCATAAGCTATGACTTTACCCTCTTGCATCAAAACACATCCTAAACCATTATGTGAAGCATCACTGTAAATCACATAAGGTTTATCTTCCAGAGGTAAAGTAAGAACAGGCGCTTGAGTCAACATCTCTTTCAACTGCTCAAAACTAGCTTGACACTGATCTGTCCACACAAATCTGATTCCCTTTCGAAGCAATCTGGTGAGTGGAGTAGCTATCAAAGAAAAACCTTTCACAAAGCGTCGATAATAGCCCGCCAAACCCAGAAAACTTCTAACTTCAGTCACTGACTTTGGTGGACTCCAATTCAAAATAGCTTCAACTTTACTTGGATCAACTCTTATACCATCTGCTGAAACTATATGACCGAGAAAAGTCACTTGATCAAGCCAAAACTCACACTTCGACAGCTTGGTATACATTTGCTTCTCTCTCAAGATCTGCAATACAATCCGCAGGTGCTTGTCATGCTCCTCTTCATTACGCGAGTACACTAAAATATCGTCAATGAAGACCACCACAAACTGATCCAGATAGGGCCTAAACACCCTATTCATCAAATTCATGAAAGCTGTAGGTGCATTCGTCAACCCAAAAGGCATCACCAAGAACTCATAATGCCCATACCTTGTGGAAAAAGCTGTCTTAGGAACATCTTCAGCTCTAACCCTCAACTGATGGTACCCTGATCTCAAATCAATCTTGGAAAACACTGCTGCTCCCTTTAATTGATCAAAGAGATCATCAATCCTAGGCAAAGGATACTTATTCTTGATAGTCACTTTGTTCAATTGCCTATAATCGATGCACAATCTCAAAGTACCATCCTTCTTCTTCACAAACAAAACAGGAGCTCCCCACGGAGAAACACTAGGGCGAATAAACCCATTATCCAACAACTCCTGCAACTGTACCTTCAACTCTCTCAATTCAGCAGGTGCCATTCGATATGGAGTAATAGAGATGGGAGTGGTACCAGGCAATAATTCAATACCAAACTCAACCTCTCTCTCAGGGGGTAACCCTGGCAACTCCTTAGGAAAAACATCTAGAAAATCTGCAACTGTGGGTATACTATCAAGTTGAGAACCCACTACTCTAGTATCCACAACATGAGCAAGATAAGCATCACACCCTTTTCTAATCAATTTTCTAGCTGTAACAGCTGAAACAAACAAAGATGCAAATTGTCTCTGCTCACTAGACACCATCACACTTTTACCATCACTAGTTCTCAAGGTAACACATTTCTTTTGACAATCTACCACATCTCCATGTTTAGACAACCAATCCATGCCTAAGATCAAATCATATTCCTTAAAAGGCATTTCAATTAAATCACCACAAAACTCTTCACCTTGCACTACCACTACACTATCACAATGCACCTTACTCACCACAACACTATGTCCTAAAGGATTTGTCACCAAGACATCAAATCCTAAGGACTCTGAATGCAATTCAGACACAGGCAATATGGATGCACTTATGTATGAATGAGTAGATCCTGGATCAATCAAAGCAAGAACTGGAATATCAAATAAAGAAAATATACCCGCTATAACTGCTGAAGCATCCGGCTGCCTTTGCATCACATATACTCTCTGAGAAGGTCCGGCCTCATCTGGCCTACTACCTCTGGATGAAGATCCTCCTCTCTGACTAAACCCAGGTCTACCACCTCTACTGAATCCTCTGCCCCCTCGACCACCTCTGCTGACACTGGGTCGAGAAGCTGCAGTATCAGTCTGTCTATCATCCTGCATCTCAGGGCAATCTTTAATAAAAATGAGCTGGTGACCCACATCTAAAGCATACTCCTGATCTACCCATCTTCCAACAAGTACCCCCATGGGTTCTACCACAATGAACACATACAGGTGGAGTAGATCACTGGAGTCGGAGCACTAGCTACAGAAGCTGTAGGTCTCGATCTTTGTCTTTGATATTGAATTGACCTACCAGACTGCCTCTGGCTCCTACTAATCCTCAGAATAAAACTTCCTCTGCCTCTCTTCATAGACGAAGACCCTGCCTCAAACTGGGATCTCCTTACTCTGGTCTCCTCCTCGGTAGCAGCTGCTGCAATACCTTGTGCTCTTTCAACACTTCTAGCTGCTGCAACTAGCTGAGAGAAATCCTGGTACCGAGAACCAGCAACAATGCACATAATAGAGGGCCTCAATCCCTCCTCAAACCTCCTGCACCGATCAATCTCATCGGATATAATCCCACCGGCATAGTGACTCAACCGGATGTACTCAATCTCATATTCTGTCACCGTCCGGTTGTCTTGCCTCAAATTTAAGAATTCCATCTTCTTAATATCTTTATACTCTCTTGGAGTATATTTCTGCTCGAACTCCCTCAAAAAATCACCATAAGATAATGTAGGTGGATCATCCATGGCATGAGGAACCGTCTTCCACCAGTCATAAGCATCTTTCTGCAGTAAAGATCTAGCATAATCAAATTTTTCTTCAGAAGTGGCTTGCAATTGGATAAATATCCTCTGTACTTTATCCAATTTACTTTACTTGAATAAATTCCCATTCTTTAATGTAGCAATTTAACTTATATAAATTTTCTCATATTATTTCTTTCTCAAATTTTCATTCATGTAGAACTTCATCCACACACTATCATCCATCTCATATAATTCAAATACATTTCAATTCACATAATGCCACATCCGAGACCAACCTAGGTGTTAATGCATATACATGTATTACCAATTGCATTTCAAAACTCTTCTTTTTAATTCATTTTAAGCGTTTCAAAACTTTTTCTTTTTAATTTCACTTAGGCCGAGAATCTCGAACCTAAGCTCTGATACCAAAATAATTGTAACACCCCGATACTCCATATAAGTACCATACATATACCTGGTATACATACAGTAAGTATATAAAGTATAAGGATGTCACTTCTCGTTACATTTTTAAAACCTTTAACAGAGTTCAAACCACAATACATAAATTTAAAGAACATTTACAAAATCATTATACTTTTAATGATCTTACAAATATATCATAATCTTATCTTTATCAAAACTTCATTTATACATGTAAATATACTCTTGTCAGAAATACATCATAGTTAAAAATTATTGTAATATCCCAATGTATGCCCTAGAAGTTTTGAATATTGTTGTTGTTGTTGTTGTTGTTGTTGTTGTTGTTGTTGTGGGTTTAAAATTGGATTGAATATATATATATATATTGTGATAAGAAAAGAAATTGGAAAAGAATGTTTATGTATATGTGTTTTGGGAAAGAAAAGAGGGTTTAGAGAGAAATGAATATGTTGTGTATATGATAATATATATAACATATAAGTTGGTCAAGGGAGAGTCAATGCAAGAAGATATTTTTATTTGTGATAGGTGAAATTACTTATATGGGCATATAAGAGACAAGAGTTAAGTTAAATGGTTAAAGGGTGTTTTGGTAATTGCTTGAATTGAAACTCTTGGTGGAGATTTAAAGAAGAGTTGACTTTGTTTTCTTCATGTTTTCTTCTTCTTTCTCCATTGTTGTTGGCCGGCTCCTCCATAGACAAAGAAAAGCAAGAGACAAAGAGAAGATCTTGATGAGTTAAGCTCAAATTGAAGGAAGATTAAGTGATCAAGTTGGTGATTCAAGAAGTTTTATAACTTTGGTAAGTTCTCTTTTGATCCTTTTGCTTATTTGAAATGATATTTGGATTTGATAGATGATCTAAGAGTGTGTTACTTGATTTTGATATAATCATGAGTGTTTGAATGTTTTGATCATGGATTTTAAGGATAAGTTGAAGGAAAGAGTAAGTTGGGTGGATGAGATGATGTTGTGTTGTGTTTAGGATTTTGAGATGATTTGGTTTTTTGATGTTGTTGTAAGTTTGAGATGGGTTTTTGGGTATGTTTTGTGAAGATTGTTTGAAGATGATGTTAAGGAATAGAAGTGTGTTGTTGAGTATTTGGTTATTTTGGCCGGAATCTTGATTTGTGGCCGGACACGCCCATGAGCACGTCCACGGTTTTTAGGCGTGTCAATTGTGTTGGAGGCAGTAGGTTTGACACGACCAGTAACACGCCCGTGTTGTTGAGCGTGTAAATGCTTCTGTGTTGTGGAGTTAGGGCACGGTCAGGAACACGCCCGTGTGGCTGAGCGTGTCATGGTTAGGGTTTGCCCTAGTTACTCTTAACTTGATTATCTCTTGTGTATCTCTAAGCAAGTGTGTGTTATTATTCTTGGATTAGGTCTTGAAGATAGTGATTGATCATTGATATAAGAGGTAAAAGGAGCTTGGACAAGAAAGTGTTTAGGGTTGTGTGACTTGTGATTGAGGTAAGTACAAATGACATAATTGCATACATTCATAAAATATTGAGATTTAACCTACATTTGCTCATGTTGATATTTATGAATGATGCTATGTGGGATGTAATGTGATCATTGTTGATGGATTACCTTGATGTTATGATTGAGGCTTGTTTGCCTAATTGATGATATGAATGTACACTTGAATAATGAAGAGTTATATTGTGAATTAAGAGGCAAAGCCATTGTGATTGGTTATGATGACTCTATTGAAAGAGATAAGGCATGTTTGCCTAAATAATGATGAGAATTGAGAATGGAAATGATAATGGAATAATAAATGAATTGTGTGGCTAATGTGTTATTCCATTTTCAGAGTTTGTTATTGGTGGCATGCCTAATAATGGTAACAATCTCTTGAAGTTAGGTTGGATTTGATCCTTGAAGCCAAGTTGGGTTGAAGTTAAACATGTTTTACTCCCCTTGAAGCTTGGTTGGGTCTAATCCTTGAAGCCTAATTGAGATGTTACAACCCTTGAAGCTAGGTTGGGTTGGTTCTTGAAGCCAAGTTGGGTTGATGCTTAGCATGCTTTGCTCCCCTTGAAGCTTGGTTGAACCTAATCCTTGAAGCCTAGTTGGGTCTATGATATTGAAAAATGTGATAACAAAACCAAAGCATTAACTCTGAAAATTGAATGGCATATTAGTGTGTTTTGGGCCCATGCATGTCTTTGCTTAATGTGATTTATGAATGGTAAAATAATTGACTAATGATGTATATAAATGGATGTTGAAGTGTGATATGTATATGTGTATGTGATTATGAAATGTAAAGGTATGTGGTTAGCTTTACATCTTTGGTATTGTTTTTATGAATAATATGTATGACATTGCATTGCACTAAAGCATAATATTAGCATGATTTGTCTTACTAAGCCGTTGGCTTAGCGCGAGAGTGTTAATCGCGCAGGTGATAGAGTTGAACCCGAGAGCTCATCGAGACCGAGTGAGAGTAGAAATTGAAGAGTTGGATTGGAACTTAAAGATCAGAGAAGATTTGCCAATCATGTATAACATCTTTAAATATTTTGTAAAGTATTGTTTATAATGTGAATATATGTTCATTTTTAAATATAAATGTTTAAATGTTTTTCCTATATGTAAATAGTTGTTAAATTCCGCTGCGTAATAAGTATATATATATATATAGATATCTACTTTGTTTTATATTACCGATTAATCACTTATTTTTCTATAATGTGTAATGAGAAAGATTATAGTATCATTGGAAATGTTTTGAATGTTAAGAAAATCCGTAGCATTCCTATATTCGATGCATGTATACTACATTGTGGTGTATGTAGTGTGCATGTATTGGATGTGGGGGTGTTACAATTATACATGTATGCATCACCCTCTAGTTGGTCTCGACAAACTCTTATTCTTCTCGTGGCAACAAAAGACTTCATATCTTCCACCTAGTCACCTGCGCGATTACACATCTGCGCTAAGCCCGAGAGCTTAGTAGTACAAATATAAAATATAAACATACATTATAGAAATTCTAACATATAATGAAATATCACTTCCATGTACCATTAAATTCTTATCATGTTTTTATTTGCCTTCTTAACTGCACCGTTCATATATCTCGTCTAATTTCGTATGTTATCTACATACATACATATCATTATCACCAACCACAGATCCCTCACTAATACTCACAATCAATATATCAATACACACATTTCGTATCATATTTCATAACATTTCATGTCATTATTTTATTCACAATTCACCAATCATGAATCACATTACCAACAAAGGCCACCATAGATCTCATTACTCATTTATTTCAACATTTGTATATCACATTGAAAACAAAGACAGACTCGGGCCCAAAAACACTAATATGCCATTCAACTTTCAGAGTTAATGTTTTGGTTTAATTCTCACATTTATCATTATCCCAACTAGGCTTCAAGGATTTAGGTTCAACCAAGCTTCAAGGGGAACAAAGCATGCTAAGTATCAACCCAACTTGGCTTCAAGAACCAATCCAACCTAGCTTCAAGGGTTGTAACA
This sequence comes from Garcia nutans, assembly GCA_947685225.1. Lineage (NCBI taxonomy): Eukaryota > Viridiplantae > Streptophyta > Magnoliopsida > Malpighiales > Euphorbiaceae > Garcia > Garcia nutans. Next base: position 6,961,224 of record CANTUV010000057.1, read on the forward strand.
TCTCAATTAGGCTTCAAGGACTAGACCCAACCAAGCTTCAAGGGGAGTAAAACATGTTAAACTTCTACCCAACTTGGCTTCAAGGATCAAGCCCAACCTAACTTCAAGAGATTGTTACTATCATTAGGCATGCCACCAACAACAAACTCTGAAAATGGAATAACACATTAGCCACACCATTCATTTATCAATTTCATTCTCAATTCTCTTCATCAAATAGGCAAACATGCCTTATGTCTTTCAATTGAATCATCATAACCAATCACAATGGCTTCACATCACATTTGAGTTATCATAGCCAATCACAATGGCTTCACATCACATTTGAGTTATCATAACCAATCACAATGGCTTCATATATCATTTGAATCATCATATTAATGTACAACATCAATTACATTTACTAAACCAACATATCATTATTCAATCATCTAGGCATGCTTCAATCATATCATTCACCTTATTATAACTCAAAACATTAGTTACACAACTCTTTATGTCTCAATTTACATTAAGGTAATTCATCATAAAAGTATTTACAATAATAAATTACATTGCATATACCTTTTTGAATGATCCTCATCTCTTCCACACTATACAAGTCATAATACTAGTCACATTATAATACTTCATCACTCAAGTATACATAGTCAAACACATTAAACATCCATTAAGAATGATCATCATTGATATACACATATATAATTTACCTTATTCTTAGATTTAGAATCCTCAATATACATTTGTTTAGGTCATCTTTATTTTAAGTATATTCAAAGTGTAAATACAAAAAGACCTTGGAAGGATTCAACAATGTGAGAAAGGCAAGGAACAAATCACAGTAGCAAACACACTCAAGGGACACGGCCAAGCTTGTGGCCGTGTCTCTCAACACCAAATCAACCGAGGCAGACACGGCCGTGTCTCTCAACAAAAATCAGGCAGTGGCAAACATGGGCAAGGGACACGGCTGTGTCTTCTCCAAAAATCATCCAACACGGCCAAATTTCAATAGACTTGGCCGTGTCTCCCAAAAATATTTAGTTTTGGCCGTGTCTCTTCTTAGGTTTGGCCGTGTCTCTCATGAATAAACCCTAAACATAGCCAAAACTCTTCTAATTGAATCAAGAACACATTATACACAACTTAACCTCATTCAAATGGATATAATCAATGTTATTAACACATATTTTACATATTCATCACAATATTCACATTAACACTATATTAACCATACAATCAATCACTTACCACTTCAAAACCCTAAAACCAAACATCACCCTTAACTTACCATCTTCAAACCAAAACCAACACCAATTCAACCTTTTAACTTACAATCAATTTTAACACTTATAAACACATCTTAAACATACTTATTCATAAAATCAACAATTTATAAATCACCTCAAACACCACTTCAAAATAACAAAGGAAAACAAGAGAGTACTTACCAAAATTAAGGAAATTCCACAAATCTCCAACTTAATCCTTTAATTCTTCCTTCAATTTGAGCTTAGAATATCACAATCCTCTCTTGCTCTCTTGCTTCCTCTTGTCTTTGGGTGAGCCGGCCAACACAAGAAAGAAAGAAGAAAAATCTCCTAAAAAATCAAAGTCAATTTCTCTTTAAATCTCCACCAAGAATTTCACATTAAGCAATTACCTAAACACCCTTCTTTACTTTGTTTTAACTTCCTTTAAAAACAATTGCCCTTTTTGTAATTTCACATATCACAAGTTAAAATATCTTCTTACCTTGACTCCCCAATTGACCAACTTATATGTTATATATATTACAATATACACAACATATACATTCTCTTAACACACTCATTTCCTTTGCAAAAACATATATACATTTAATTCAAATCAAAACAACAATTGTATCAAAACTTCTAGGCACACTTTGGGATATTACAAATATCATATCAAAACATTCATGTTGTATCTTCATAGTTTTATTACTCAACGTAGCTTCCCATGCCACATTCATTTTCAGTAACAGACTTATGTATTATAATCATCTCATAACATTATATCTCACAAACATGTATCTCATTTTTCATTGGTTTCACCATTCAAGAATCATTTTGAAAACAAAGACAAGCATGGGCCCAAAGACACTAATATGCCATTCAACTTTCAGAGTTAATGCTTTGGTTTAATTATCACATTTATCATTATCATTATCCCAACTAGGCTTCAAGGATTTAGGTTCAACCAAGCTTCAAGGGGAACAAAGCATGCTAAGTATCAACCCAACTTGGCTTCAAGAACCAACCCAACCTAGCTTCAAGGGTTGTAACATCTCAATTAGGCTTCAAGGACTAGACCCAACCAAGCTTCAAGGGGAGTAAAACATGTTAAACTTCAACCCAACTTGGCTTCAAGGATCAAGCCCAACCTAACTTCAAGAGATTGTTACTATAGGCATGCCACCAACAACAAACTCTGAAAATGGAATAACACATTAGCCACACAATTCATTTATTATTTCATTATCAATTTCATTCTCAGTTCTCATCATCATCTAGGCAAACATGCCCTACTTATTTCAATTGAATCATCATAGCCAATCACAATGGCATCACCTTATATCTCAATTCACATTATAATACTTTGTTATTCAAGTATACATAATCAATTACATTGAACATACTTAAAGTATTCATCATAACTAATTGCATTGCACATATATTTCATATTTCTTCATATCATCATATATTTCACATTTTCAACACACATTCCACAAAGTTCACATTATGCAAAACATAACATTATTAATATGCATCAACAATGCAATAGATTACTTAACACATTTATAATCAAATGTATTAAGTCTCAAGATCATATAAAGATATGCAATAATGTAGGGTAGGGTTTGTACTTACCTCAAGAGCAACTCACTCCTCACCAAACTCCTCTTCTAAGAATCCTCAACACTAGGATTAGAGCAACTCAACTCTCTTCAAAACCTAAACCAAAGGTGATCATACACACTCACTTAGAGTTACACATGAGATAAAATAGATAAAAACAACTAGGGCAAACTCTACACATGACACGATCAACAACACGGGCGTGTCCCTTACCATGCCCTAACTCCACAACATAGAAGCTTTGACACATTCAGAACTACGGGCGTGTCACTGAACGTGTAATACATTCTGTCTCCCAGAAACATTGACACGTCCAACAACACGGGGTGCTCATGGCCTTGTCAATTTTTCACCAACACAGTAGCTATGACACGCCTAGTGACATGGGCATGTCACTGGCCGTGTCTAACCACCAACAACACAGAATCATCGACACGCCTAAAGACCTGGTCGTGCTCATGGGCGTGTCAGGCCAAAAATCTAGATTCCGGCAACATCAACAACACAACCAACACACCACTTTCTTCCACCATTTTCCACTTCAAACAAACTGAACTAAACACACCCATAAACCATAATAACTTGCAAAAATACCAAAACACTTCAAAACATACGTCAAACACCACTTTACAACCATCACATATACACAACTCTTACTCTTTCAACATCAAACCTAACTCCTTCTTTCTAATCCAACACCAACATCAAAATCCATTAAACCAAACACTCTCAAATACATCTTAATCAAACATATTCACAAACCAACAATAATCAACCAACAAACTCAAACACATCTTAAAAGAAAATCAAGGAATCAAGAGGAAACTTACCAAAGATGAAGAAACTCTTAAATTTCCTACTTGATCACTTGAAAACTTCCTTAAATCTTGAGTTTAGAAGATCAAATCTCTCTCTTGCTCTCTTGATTCTTTGATAGCTAGCCAAAAGAAAAGAAAAGGAAAGAAAAGAAAATGAAAGCAAGTGAACCACGAAGAAGAAAGAAGGAAAGAAGAAAACCAAGAAAGCAAAGTCAACTTTCTTCCTCAAAACCCTCTCCACCAAGAAAAATACGATAAAATATTAAAATATCTTCTTCCACTTCCACTAACTCAATTTTAATTAATTAATTTAATCAATTTCAAATAATTAATTATCTTCTTTTGACCATCACATATTGACTTGTATATGTTGTATATATTGCTATATATACAACATATACACTCTCTCTTCACTTCCTTTTTCTTTCCAACTACACACATACATTAAATCCAATTGTAACAATAATTTTCCAAAACTTCTAGGGACTACTTTGGGGTATTACACTTTTGGTTTATCTAATGCACCTAGTACTTTCATGAGATTAATGAACCATGTTTTGAGAGCTTATTTAGGTAAGTTTGTGGTAGTTTACTTTGATGATATTCTAATTTATAGCAAAACTAAGGAAGAACATGTTGAACATGTTAGGAAAGTGCTTGAAATCCTTAGGGAGCAAAACCTTTATGCTAAGCTTAAGAAGTGTTCTTTTTGTCTATATAGGGTTGTTTTTCTTGGTTTTGTTGTAAGTATGCAGGGAATTGAAGTTGATCAAGAGAAGGTGAAAGCTATCCAAGAGTGGTTGAATCCTTCAACTGTGATAGAAGTGAGGAGTTTTCACGGATTGGCAAGCTTCTATAGGAGATTTGTCCCTAATTTCTCTACATTGGCAGCCCCCTTGACTAGCATAATCAAGAAAGAAGTGGGATTCGTTTGGGGCAAGGAGCAACAAGAAGCATTTGATGCTTTGAAAGAGAAGCTTTCTACTACACCCATTTTAGCTTTACCTAACTTTAATTCTACTTTTGAAATTGAATGTGATGCTTCTGGTGTAGGTATTGGAGCTGTTTTGATGCAAGAGAAGAAGCCCATTGCATACTTTAGTGAAAAGCTTAATGGAGCAAAGCTGAATTATTCAACTTATGACAAGGAGCTATATGCTTTGGTGAGAGCATTAGAAGTATGGGAGCATTATTTGCTGCCCAAGGAATTCGTGATCCATTCAGACCATGAATCATTGAAGCATTTGAGAGGGCAAGGCAAGTTGAATAAAAGACATGCAAAATTGGTTATGAAGATTGAGAAGTTTCCTTATGTGATCAAATACAAGCAAGGTAAAGACAATGTAGTGGCAGATGTACTTTTAAGAAGGTACGCTTTACTTAATGTTTTGAGTACTAAATTGCTTGGATTTGAATGTATAAAGGACTTATATGTTGGTGATTCTGATTTCGGGAATGTTTATGATGCTTGTGAGCATGGTGCTTTCAATTCTTTCTATAGACATGATGGGTTTTTGTTTAAGGGTTCGAAATTATGCATGCCTAGATGTTCTATGAGAGATTTGCTAGTATTAGAATCACATTGTGATGGGGCATTTTGGAGTTGAAAAGACTTTAGACATGCTGAATGAACACTTTTATTGGCCAAATATGAAAAGGGATGTAATTCGAATTTGTAAGACTTGTTTGGCTTGTAGGCAAGCTATGTCTAAATCTATGCCTCATGGTTTGTATATGCCATTACCCGTTCCTAGTTCTCCTTGGATGGACATTAGTATGGACTTTGTTTTAGGATTACCAAGGACTAAGAGGGGGAGAGATAGCATATTTGTGGTTGTTGATAGGTTTAGTAAGATGGCACAATTTATCCCATGTCATAAGAGTGATGATGCTAGTTTAGTGGCTGAACTCTTCTTTAGGGAGGTGGTTCAACTTCATGGGATACCAAAATCCATAGTTTCTGATAGAGACACCAAGTTTTTTGTCTCACTTTTGGCGTGTGCTTTGGGGAAAGTTAGGTACCAAGTTGTTATTTTCCACCACTTGTCATCCTCAAACGGATGGACAAACAGAAGTAGTAAACAGAACTTTAGGTACCATGTTGAGAGCTTTAGTGGGTAAGAATTTGAGTTATTGGGAAGATTGTTTGCCATTTATTGAGTTTGCTTATAATCGTGCTATTCATTCTTCTACAGGATATTCACCTTTTGAGCTTGTTTGTGGTTTTAACCCACTAACAATTTTGGATCTTGTTTCTTTACCTTCTCATGAGCTTGTTAGTTTAGATGGTGAGAATAAAGCTAAATTGGTGAAAGAGATGCATGAGAAAGCAAGGGCGAATATTGAGAAAAGGAACAAGAGATATGTTGATTCTGCAAATAGAGGGAGACGTGAGATTAAGTTTCAAGTAGGAGATTGGGTTTGGGTGCATTTTCGAAAAGAGAGGTTTCCTAACCAAAGGAAGAACAAGTTGCAAGCAAGGGGAGATGGCCCATTCCAAGTGCTGGAGAAGATTAATGACAATGCCTACAAGATCGACTTACCAGGTACGTATAATGTTAGTTCTACTTTCAATGTAAGTGATATTTCTCCTTTTGATGATGCAGATTTGAGGACAAATCTTTTTGAAGAGGGGGAGAATGATGCAAGAAAGGATCCCTTGAAGCTAGCAAGTGGACCAATCACTAGGAGCAAAGCAAAGAGATATCAAGCTAGTATGGCTTTGCATATTCAAGAAGAGATTTCCAAAGAGCTTCAAGAATTATCATTCAAGAAGATGGAGATAGAGCTTGAAGAAGGCACACCAAAGCTGATTATGATGCTTAGTGTGGAAGCTAAAGGCTAGCTAAAGAAAGGTCCAACGTGCAAGAAAGGTCCATGGGGGTTCATATAAAGCCTTGGGAAGTAATTTAAGGCCCATGGACAGCCCAAATAGTGTGGGACATTTCTTATGTTGAAGGGATTAGTTTGGTTGTTTCCATACTTTATATTTTCCTTATTGGATTAGGATTTTGTTTCCATACTTTATATTTTCCTTAGTAGATTAGGATTTTGTTTCCATACTTTATATTTTCCTTAGTGAATTAGGAATGTTTTCCTTATGCAATTAGGAATGTTTTAGTCTTAATTTTCCATATGCAATTAGGAATTTTGTAACCCTTATTTAAGGGCACTATTAGGCCGAATTTGATGAACAACAATTAATAAAAATTTTTGAATTCTTCTACAAGTTCTTCTTGTGAATTTTCGTGTGAGAGAGATTAGAGTGGATTCTTTAATTCTTTCTTTGCATCAAGAATTAGGTTTACTTATCAACAAGAGTTGTGGCATTTTCCTTCTTACCAACTAAATCCTTCAATCATAGTGAGTTCGCATCTCTTTATAGGCATTGGGTTCCTTAGGAGGTGATTATCAAGTTTCAAGGAGTTCTCTACCATTGTTATACATTGGGTTTGCTGCCATCATTGCTAAGGGTCCTCGTCACAACTCATCAAGCATATCATCAAGTCTAGGAATTGGATGTCTATACTTCACCGTGATTTTATTGATTGCTCGGCAGTCCACACACATTCTCCATGATCCATCCTTCTTTGGGACTAGTAAAACTGGAACAACACATGGACTAAGACTTTTACGCACATGTCCCTTTGCTAGCAACTCCTCCACTTGCCTTTGAAGTTCCTTGGTTTCCTCCAGATTACTTCTATGAGCTGGTCGGTTAGGAATTGTTGAGCCTGGAATGAAGTCAATTTGATGCTTAATCCCTCTTAAAGGTGGTAAACCTTTAGGTACATCTTTTGGAAAAACATCTCCAAATTCTTGTAAAAGAAAACTAACACAACTAGGCAAAGGGTTATCAAGGTCAGATGTAGAAATCAAAGTATCTTTGTACCTAAGTACAACCAGACTTCTTTTCTCATAAAAAGCACTCCTTAACTCTTTTTCTTTTGCATAGAAACACTCTTTTATTTTCTCTCCCTTTTTCTTTTTCTCTCACCAATGGGCCATTTTTATCAATCTTTTTCTCACACTTGGCCTCTTGTACACCATTTTTATTTGTTTTACCCTAACCGCCAGAATTCCTTTCAAATAATCTCAAAATCTTTACTTGATTTTCATACACTTGTTTAGGTGACAATGGATCAAGAGTGAAATTTAAACCATTTAAGCTGAAAGAATAATGATTCTTAAAGCCATCATGCAAAGCTTTTCTATCAAACTGCCATGGATGACCAAGAAGGATATGGCTAGCATGCATAGGCATAATATCACAACAAACTTCATCTTTGTATCTCCCAATTGTAAAAGAAAACAGAACCTGCTTTGTTACCCTCACCTCTCCACAATCATTCAACCATTGCAGCTTGTAGGGACTAAGATGTTTCATGCATGCTAACTCTAATTTATCCACAAAATCAGTACTAGCAACATTTGCACAACTACCCCATCAATGATCATGCTGCACACTTTTCCATTCACAACGCAACGAGTATGAAAAATGTTCTCTCTTTGATTACTTTCTTCATCATTAATTTGCATGTTTAAAGCTCTTCTAATAACCAAAGATTCACCATAGGTAGGATATTCAATGATATGTTCATTTTCCTCTAATGGTGGCATGCTATCATAATCATCATCACTTTCATGTTCACTAGCACTATCAATTTCACCATTATCTCGTATCAACATGATTTTCTTATTTGGACATTGAGATGCTATATGCCCTACTCCTAAACACCTAAAGCATTTAATGGTATTATGCTTTTGATTAGAGTTAGATGTTTTAGAGTTACCTTTAGGGTCAGCTGGAACTTGTTTTTCCTTTCCTTTCCAGGCAGCCTCCTTCCCTTTAGGATTATCATCTTTCTTTGGCCATTTTGAAGTGAAACTAGAGCTGGAATTAGAGAATCCCTTTGCTGCTCCCTTGAGTTTTAGTTGCTTCTCCACTTTCATGGCCATGTGTACCATTTCTAATAAGTATTGATACGGAACCTCCAAGAATAAGCCTGAGAACCCCTTGATTTCGAACCCCCACAACATTAACTTGAAAACCCCTAGTCGAATTCGGTACAACCCCCAAGGATTAGGTTAGATTTCAGATTACCTTGAATTGATCAAAGATCCAAGAGTTCGAAACAAGTCAGTTCCTAAATCCCAGATTTGAAACACTCCACAAGAAAGTTGATCAAACTACTTGAATGTTTCTGAAGCATGTATTCAAGCAAGAACACAAAGATAAAAGCAATTCGGCTTTAGGTTAATAAATTCATCCAAAACTTCAAAACTGGTGTCTTACAACCCTAAATGAGATATAAATAAGTAAACCCTAATTAGGGTTATTAAGTAGTGTTTGGCTTTCTAATCAAATTTTAAGAAATAATAAAGTGAACAACGTTCTGATTTAATACAAAACAAACAGGGCCCTTACTTTTTAAATAAGCATAACTAGTGGGCCTTAATACATATTAATTACAAGCCTCATTCCTGAATTACAACTTGTAGCAAGTTGTAATTGACTTCCTTTGGTCTTGTCTCCAAGCTTGTAATTCCTTGCAAACCATAGTTAGCCAAATTCACCAAATCTTGCAAATGGCAAATTAGTGCTTGCTGAATCTTTTTGGATCGCGATCTAGTTATAGGACCTTGTGGCAAAATAATTGGATTGATGATCTCCTCAACTTGTTCCCCACTTCCTAACTCTTGCTCATCCTTGCGGTGTGTTGGTTGTTCCACAACATTTCCCCTCTCCTCAAAAGGATTCGTCCTCGAATCAAAAGCATCACCTACATCAAAAGGACTTAAATCAGCAACATTAAACGAAGCACTCACATTATACTCACCTGGCAAATCCACTTTATACGCATTATCATTAATCCTTTCAAGTATTTGAAAAGGACCATCTCCTCGTGGATTTAACTTAGACTTGCGTTGCTATGGGAACCTTTCTTTGCGAAAATGTACCCAAACCCAATCACCAGGCTGAAAAAGCATTGGCTTTCTTCCTTTATTCACTCTAGAAGCTACTTTGGCATTTTGCTTTTCAATCCTTTCCTTAACCTGCTTATGTAACTTCCTCACAAAATCTGCCTTTGAACTAGCATCAACACTCACAAAATCGTTAGATGGCAATGGCAAAATATCTAAAGGAGTAAGCGGATTAAAACCATAAACAATTTCAAATGGAGAACAGTTAGTAGTGCTATGAATAGCCCTATTGTAAGCAAACTCCACAAATGGTAAACAATCCTCCCACATCCTAATATTCTTTTCTATTACTGCCCTAAGCAAAGTAATCAATGTTCGATTCACAACCTCAGTTTGACCCTCGGTTTGAGGATGGCAAGTAGTAGAAAACAGCAACTTAGTTCCCAACTTTCCCCACAAAACACGCCAAAAATGACTCAAAAACTTAATATCTCGATCACTAACAATGCTTTTGGGTATGCCATGCAAACGCACAACCTCTTTAAAGAACAAATCAACAATCAATTTTGCATCATCAGTTTTATGACATGGTATAAAATGAGCCATTTTACTAAATCTATCAACCACAACAAATATACTATCACGACCTCTCCTAGTTTTAGGCAAACCAAGCACAAAATCCATTGTGATTGGTTATGATGACTCTATTGAAAGAGATAAGGCATGTTTGCCTAAATAATGATGAGAATTGAGAATGGAAATGATAATGGAATAATAAATGAATTGTGTGGCTAATGTGTTATTCCATTTTCAGAGTTTGTTATTGGTGGCATGCCTAATAATGGTAACAATCTCTTGAAGTTAGGTTGGATTTGATCCTTGAAGCCAAGTTGGGTTGAAGTTAAACATGTTTTACTCCCCTTGAAGCTTGGTTGGGTCTAATCCTTGAAGCCTAATTGAGATGTTACAACCCTTGAAGCTAGGTTGGGTTGGTTCTTGAAGCCAAGTTGGGTTGATGCTTAGCATGCTTTGCTCCCCTTGAAGCTTGGTTGAACCTAATCCTTGAAGCCTAGTTGGGTCTATGATATTGAAAAATGTGATAACAAAACCAAAGCATTAACTCTGAAAATTGAATGGCATATTAGTGTGTTTTGGGCCCATGCATGTCTTTGCTTAATGTGATTTATGAATGGTAAAATAATTGACTAATGATGTATATAAATGGATGTTGAAGTGTGATATGTATATGTGTATGTGATTATGAAATGTAAAGGTATGTGGTTAGCTTTACATCTTTGGTATTGTTTTTATGAATAATATGTATGACATTGCATTGCACTAAAGCATAATATTAGCATGATTTGTCTTACTAAGCCGTTGGCTTAGCGCGAGAGTGTTAATCGCGTAGGTGATAGAGTTGAACCCGAGAGCTCATCGAGACCGAGTGAGAGTAGAAATTGAAGAGTTGGATTGGAACTTAAAGATCAGAGAAGATTTGCCAATCATGTATAACATCTTTAAATATTTTGTAAAGTATTGTTTATAATGTGAATATATGTTCATTTTTAAATATAAATGTTTAAATGTTTTTCCTATATGTAAATAGTTGTTAAATTCCGCTGCGTAATAAGTATATATATATATATAGATATCTACTTTGTTTTATATTACCGATTAATCACTTATTTTTCTATAATGTGTAATGAGAAAGATTATAGTATCATTGGAAATGTTTTGAATGTTAAGAAAATCCGTAGCATTCCTATATTCGATGCATGTATACTACATTGTGGTGTATGTAGTGTGCATGTATTGGATGTGGGGGTGTTACAATTATACATGTATGCATCACCCTCTAGTTGGTCTCGACAAACTCTTATTCTTCTCGTGGCAACAAAAGACTTCATATCTTCCACCTAGTCACCTGCGCGATTACACATCTGCGCTAAGCCCGAGAGCTTAGTAGTACAAATATAAAATATAAACATACATTATAGAAATTCTAACATATAATGAAATATCACTTCCATGTACCATTAAATTCTTATCATGTTTTTATTTGCCTTCTTAACTGCACCGTTCATATATCTCGTCTAATTTCGTATGTTATCTACATACATACATATCATTATCACCAACCACAGATCCCTCACTAATACTCACAATCAATATATCAATACACACATTTCGTATCATATTTCATAACATTTCATGTCATTATTTTATTCACAATTCACCAATCATGAATCACATTACCAACAAAGGCCACCATAGATCTCATTACTCATTTATTTCAACATTTGTATATCACATTGAAAACAAAGACAGACTCGGGCCCAAAAACACTAATATGCCATTCAACTTTCAGAGTTAATGTTTTGGTTTAATTCTCACATTTATCATTATCCCAACTAGGCTTCAAGGATTTAGGTTCAACCAAGCTTCAAGGGGAACAAAGCATGCTAAGTATCAACCCAACTTGGCTTCAAGAACCAATCCAACCTAGCTTCAAGGGTTGTAACATCTCAATTAGGCTTCAAGGACTAGACCCAACCAAGCTTCAAGGGGAGTAAAACATGTTAAACTTCTACCCAACTTGGCTTCAAGGATCAAGCCCAACCTAACTTCAAGAGATTGTTACTATCATTAGGCATGCCACCAACAACAAACTCTGAAAATGGAATAACACATTAGCCACACCATTCATTTATCAATTTCATTCTCAATTCTCTTCATCAAATAGGCAAACATGCCTTATGTCTTTCAATTGAATCATCATAACCAATCACAATGGCTTCACATCACATTTGAGTTATCATAGCCAATCACAATGGCTTCACATCACATTTGAGTTATCATAACCAATCACAATGGCTTCATATATCATTTGAATCATCATATTAATGTACAACATCAATTACATTTACTAAACCAACATATCATTATTCAATCATCTAGGCATGCTTCAATCATATCATTCACCTTATTATAACTCAAAACATTAGTTACACAACTCTTTATGTCTCAATTTACATTAAGGTAATTCATCATAAAAGTATTTACAATAATAAATTACATTGCATATACCTTTTTGAATGATCCTCATCTCTTCCACACTATACAAGTCATAATACTAGTCACATTATAATACTTCATCACTCAAGTATACATAGTCAAACACATTAAACATCCATTAAGAATGATCATCATTGATATACACATATATAATTTACCTTATTCTTAGATTTAGAATCCTCAATATACATTTGTTTAGGTCATCTTTATTTTAAGTATATTCAAAGTGTAAATACAAAAAGACCTTGGAAGGATTCAACAATGTGAGAAAGGCAAGGAACAAATCACAGTAGCAAACACACTCAAGGGACACGGCCAAGCTTGTGGCCGTGTCTCTCAACACCAAATCAACCGAGGCAGACACGACCGTGTCTCTCAACAAAAATCAGGCAGTGGCAAACATGGGCAAGGGACACGGCTGTGTCTTCTCCAAAAATCATCCAACACGGCCAAATTTCAATAGACTTGGCCGTGTCTCCCAAAAATATTTAGTTTTGGCCGTGTCTCTTCTTAGGTTTGGCCGTGTCTCTCATGAATAAACCCTAAACATAGCCAAAACTCTTCTAATTGAATCAAGAACACATTATACACAACTTAACCTCATTCAAATGGATATAATCAATGTTATTAACACATATTTTACATATTCATCACAATATTCACATTAACACTATATTAACCATACAATCAATCACTTACCACTTCAAAACCCTAAAACCAAACATCACCCTTAACTTACCATCTTCAAACCAAAACCAACACCAATTCAACCTTTTAACTTACAATCAATTTTAACACTTATAAACACATCTTAAACATACTTATTCATAAAATCAACAATTTATAAATCACCTCAAACACCACTTCAAAATAACAAAGGAAAACAAGAGAGTACTTACCAAAATTAAGGAAATTCCACAAATCTCCAACTTAATCCTTTAATTCTTCCTTCAATTTGAGCTTAGAATATCACAATCCTCTCTTGCTCTCTTGCTTCCTCTTGTCTTTGGGTGAGCCGGCCAACACAAGAAAGAAAGAAGAAAAATCTCCTAAAAAATCAAAGTCAATTTCTCTTTAAATCTCCACCAAGAATTTCACATTAAGCAATTACCTAAACACCCTTCTTTACTTTGTTTTAACTTCCTTTAAAAACAATTGCCCTTTTTGTAATTTCACATATCACAAGTTAAAATATCTTCTTACCTTGACTCCCCAATTGACCAACTTATATGTTATATATATTACAATATACACAACATATACATTCTCTTAACACACTCATTTCCTTTGCAAAAACATATATACATTTAATTCAAATCAAAACAACAATTGTATCAAAACTTCTAGGCACACTTTGGGATATTACAAATATCATATCAAAACATTCATGTTGTATCTTCATAGTTTTATTACTCAACGTAGCTTCCCATGCCACATTCATTTTCAGTAACAGACTTATGTATTATAATCATCTCATAACATTATATCTCACAAACATGTATCTCATTTTTCATTGGTTTCACCATTCAAGAATCATTTTGAAAACAAAGACAAGCATGGGCCCAAAGACACTAATATGCCATTCAACTTTCAGAGTTAATGCTTTGGTTTAATTATCACATTTATCATTATCATTATCCCAACTAGGCTTCAAGGATTTAGGTTCAACCAAGCTTCAAGGGGAACAAAGCATGCTAAGTATCAACCCAACTTGGCTTCAAGAACCAACCCAACCTAGCTTCAAGGGTTGTAACATCTCAATTAGGCTTCAAGGACTAGACCCAACCAAGCTTCAAGGGGAGTAAAACATGTTAAACTTCAACCCAACTTGGCTTCAAGGATCAAGCCCAACCTAACTTCAAGAGATTGTTACTATAGGCATGCCACCAACAACAAACTCTGAAAATGGAATAACACATTAGCCACACAATTCATTTATTATTTCATTATCAATTTCATTCTCAGTTCTCATCATCATCTAGGCAAACATGCCCTACTTATTTCAATTGAATCATCATAGCCAATCACAATGGCATCACCTTATATCTCAATTCACATTATAATACTTTGTTATTCAAGTATACATAATCAATTACATTGAACATACTTAAAGTATTCATCATAACTAATTGCATTGCACATATATTTCATATTTCTTCATATCATCATATATTTCACATTTTCAACACACATTCCACAAAGTTCACATTATGCAAAACATAACATTATTAATATGCATCAACAATGCAATAGATTACTTAACACATTTATAATCAAATGTATTAAGTCTCAAGATCATATAAAGATATGCAATAATGTAGGGTAGGGTTTGTACTTACCTCAAGAGCAACTCACTCCTCACCAAACTCCTCTTCTAAGAATCCTCAACACTAGGATTAGAGCAACTCAACTCTCTTCAAAACCTAAACCAAAGGTGATCATACACACTCACTTAGAGTTACACATGAGATAAAATAGATAAAAACAACTAGGGCAAACTCTACACATGACACGATCAACAACACGGGCGTGTCCCTTACCATGCCCTAACTCCACAACATAGAAGCTTTGACACATTCAGAACTACGGGCGTGTCACTGAACGTGTAATACATTCTGTCTCCCAGAAACATTGACACGTCCAACAACACGGGGTGCTCATGGCCTTGTCAATTTTTCACCAACACAGTAGCTATGACACGCCTAGTGACATGGGCATGTCACTGGCCGTGTCTAACCACCAACAACACAGAATCATCGACACGCCTAAAGACCTGGTCGTGCTCATGGGCGTGTCAGGCCAAAAATCTAGATTCCGGCAACATCAACAACACAACCAACACACTACTTTCTTCCACCATTTTCCACTTCAAACAAACTGAACTAAACACACCCATAAACCATAATAACTTGCAAAAATACCAAAACACTTCAAAACATACGTCAAACACCACTTTACAACCATCACATATACACAACTCTTACTCTTTCAACATCAAACCTAACTCCTTCTTTCTAATCCAACACCAACATCAAAATCCATTAAACCAAACACTCTCAAATACATCTTAATCAAACATATTCACAAACCAACAATAATCAACCAACAAACTCAAACACATCTTAAAAGAAAATCAAGGAATCAAGAGGAAACTTACCAAAGATGAAGAAACTCTTAAATTTCCTACTTGATCACTTGAAAACTTCCTTAAATCTTGAGTTTAGAAGATCAAATCTCTCTCTTGCTCTCTTGATTCTTTGATAGCTAGCCAAAAGAAAAGAAAAGGAAAGAAAAGAAAATGAAAGCAAGTGAACCACGAAGAAGAAAGAAGGAAAGAAGAAAACCAAGAAAGCAAAGTCAACTTTCTTCCTCAAAACCCTCTCCACCAAGAAAAATACGATAAAATATTAAAATATCTTCTTCCACTTCCACTAACTCAATTTTAATTAATTAATTTAATCAATTTCAAATAATTAATTATCTTCTTTTGACCATCACATATTGACTTGTATATGTTGTATATATTGCTATATATACAACATATACACTCTCTCTTCACTTCCTTTTTCTTTCCAACTACACACATACATTAAATCCAATTGTAACAATAATTTTCCAAAACTTCTAGGGACTACTTTGGGGTATTACACTTTTGGTTTATCTAATGCACCTAGTACTTTCATGAGATTAATGAACCATGTTTTGAGAGCTTATTTAGGTAAGTTTGTGGTAGTTTACTTTGATGATATTCTAATTTATAGCAAAACTAAGGAAGAACATGTTGAACATGTTAGGAAAGTGCTTGAAATCCTTAGGGAGCAAAACCTTTATGCTAAGCTTAAGAAGTGTTCTTTTTGTCTATATAGGGTTGTTTTTCTTGGTTTTGTTGTAAGTATGCAGGGAATTGAAGTTGATCAAGAGAAGGTGAAAGCTATCCAAGAGTGGTTGAATCCTTCAACTGTGATAGAAGTGAGGAGTTTTCACGGATTGGCAAGCTTCTATAGGAGATTTGTCCCTAATTTCTCTACATTGGCAGCCCCCTTGACTAGCATAATCAAGAAAGAAGTGGGATTCGTTTGGGGCAAGGAGCAACAAGAAGCATTTGATGCTTTGAAAGAGAAGCTTTCTACTACACCCATTTTAGCTTTACCTAACTTTAATTCTACTTTTGAAATTGAATGTGATGCTTCTGGTGTAGGTATTGGAGCTGTTTTGATGCAAGAGAAGAAGCCCATTGCATACTTTAGTGAAAAGCTTAATGGAGCAAAGCTGAATTATTCAACTTATGACAAGGAGCTATATGCTTTGGTGAGAGCATTAGAAGTATGGGAGCATTATTTGCTGCCCAAGGAATTCGTGATCCATTCAGACCATGAATCATTGAAGCATTTGAGAGGGCAAGGCAAGTTGAATAAAAGACATGCAAAATTGGTTATGAAGATTGAGAAGTTTCCTTATGTGATCAAATACAAGCAAGGTAAAGACAATGTAGTGGCAGATGTACTTTTAAGAAGGTACGCTTTACTTAATGTTTTGAGTACTAAATTGCTTGGATTTGAATGTATAAAGGACTTATATGTTGGTGATTCTGATTTCGGGAATGTTTATGATGCTTGTGAGCATGGTGCTTTCAATTCTTTCTATAGACATGATGGGTTTTTGTTTAAGGGTTCGAAATTATGCATGCCTAGATGTTCTATGAGAGATTTGCTAGTATTAGAATCACATTGTGATGGGGCATTTTGGAGTTGAAAAGACTTTAGACATGCTGAATGAACACTTTTATTGGCCAAATATGAAAAGGGATGTAATTCGAATTTGTAAGACTTGTTTGGCTTGTAGGCAAGCTATGTCTAAATCTATGCCTCATGGTTTGTATATGCCATTACCCGTTCCTAGTTCTCCTTGGATGGACATTAGTATGGACTTTGTTTTAGGATTACCAAGGACTAAGAGGGGGAGAGATAGCATATTTGTGGTTGTTGATAGGTTTAGTAAGATGGCACAATTTATCCCATGTCATAAGAGTGATGATGCTAGTTTAGTGGCTGAACTCTTCTTTAGGGAGGTGGTTCAACTTCATGGGATACCAAAATCCATAGTTTCTGATAGAGACACCAAGTTTTTTGTCTCACTTTTGGCGTGTGCTTTGGGGAAAGTTAGGTACCAAGTTGTTATTTTCCACCACTTGTCATCCTCAAACGGATGGACAAACAGAAGTAGTAAACAGAACTTTAGGTACCATGTTGAGAGCTTTAGTGGGTAAGAATTTGAGTTATTGGGAAGATTGTTTGCCATTTATTGAGTTTGCTTATAATCGTGCTATTCATTCTTCTACAGGATATTCACCTTTTGAGCTTGTTTGTGGTTTTAACCCACTAACAATTTTGGATCTTGTTTCTTTACCTTCTCATGAGCTTGTTAGTTTAGATGGTGAGAATAAAGCTAAATTGGTGAAAGAGATGCATGAGAAAGCAAGGGCGAATATTGAGAAAAGGAACAAGAGATATGTTGATTCTGCAAATAGAGGGAGACGTGAGATTAAGTTTCAAGTAGGAGATTGGGTTTGGGTGCATTTTCGAAAAGAGAGGTTTCCTAACCAAAGGAAGAACAAGTTGCAAGCAAGGGGAGATGGCCCATTCCAAGTGCTGGAGAAGATTAATGACAATGCCTACAAGATCGACTTACCAGGTACGTATAATGTTAGTTCTACTTTCAATGTAAGTGATATTTCTCCTTTTGATGATGCAGATTTGAGGACAAATCTTTTTGAAGAAGGGAGAATGATGCAAGAAAGGATCCCTTGAAGCTAGCAAGTGGACCAATCACTAGGAGCAAAGCAAAGAGATATCAAGCTAGTATGGCTTTGCATATTCAAGAAGAGATTTCCAAAGAGCTTCAAGAATTATCATTCAAGAAGATGGAGATAGAGCTTGAAGAAGGCACACCAAAGCTGATTATGATGCTTAGTGTGGAAGCTAAAGGCTAGCTAAAGAAAGGTCCAACGTGCAAGAAAGGTCCATGGGGGTTCATATAAAGCCTTGGGAAGTAATTTAAGGCCCATGGACAGCCCAAATAGTGTGGGACATTTCTTATGTTGAAGGGATTAGTTTGGTTGTTTCCATACTTTATATTTTCCTTATTGGATTAGGATTTTGTTTCCATACTTTATATTTTCCTTAGTAGATTAGGATTTTGTTTCCATACTTTATATTTTCCTTAGTGAATTAGGAATGTTTTCCTTATGCAATTAGGAATGTTTTAGTCTTAATTTTCCATATGCAATTAGGAATTTTGTAACCCTTATTTAAGGGCACTATTAGGCCGAATTTGATGAACAACAATTAATAAAAATTTTTGAATTCTTCTACAAGTTCTTCTTGTGAATTTTCGTGTGAGAGAGATTAGAGTGGATTCTTTAATTCTTTCTTTGCATCAAGAATTAGGTTTACTTATCAACAAGAGTTGTGGCATTTTCCTTCTTACCAACTAAATCCTTCAATCATAGTGAGTTCGCATCTCTTTATAGGCATTGGGTTCCTTAGGAGGTGATTATCAAGTTTCAAGGAGTTCTCTACCATTGTTATACATTGGGTTTGCTGCCATCATTGCTAAGGGTCCTCGTCACAACTCATCAAGCATATCATCAAGTCTAGGAATTGGATGTCTATACTTCACCGTGATTTTATTGATTGCTCGGCAGTCCACACACATTCTCCATGATCCATCCTTCTTTGGGACTAGTAAAACTGGAACAACACATGGACTAAGACTTTTACGCACATGTCCCTTTGCTAGCAACTCCTCCACTTGCCTTTGAAGTTCCTTGGTTTCCTCCAGATTACTTCTATGAGCTGGTCGGTTAGGAATTGTTGAGCCTGGAATGAAGTCAATTTGATGCTTAATCCCTCTTAAAGGTGGTAAACCTTTAGGTACATCTTTTGGAAAAACATCTCCAAATTCTTGTAAAAGAAAACTAACACAACTAGGCAAAGGGTTATCAAGGTCAGATGTAGAAATCAAAGTATCTTTGTACCTAAGTACAACCAGACTTCTTTTCTCATAAAAAGCACTCCTTAACTCTTTTTCTTTTGCATAGAAACACTCTTTTATTTTCTCTCCCTTTTTCTTTTTCTCTCACCAATGGGCCATTTTTATCAATCTTTTTCTCACACTTGGCCTCTTGTACACCATTTTTATTTGTTTTACCCTAACCGCCAGAATTCCTTTCAAATAATCTCAAAATCTTTACTTGATTTTCATACACTTGTTTAGGTGACAATGGATCAAGAGTGAAATTTAAACCATTTAAGCTGAAAGAATAATGATTCTTAAAGCCATCATGCAAAGCTTTTCTATCAAACTGCCATGGA
Organism: Garcia nutans; assembly: GCA_947685225.1. NCBI lineage: Eukaryota > Viridiplantae > Streptophyta > Magnoliopsida > Malpighiales > Euphorbiaceae > Garcia > Garcia nutans. The sequence goes on from CANTUV010000057.1 coordinate 6,981,294, forward strand.
TGACCAAGAAGGATATGGCTAGCATGCATAGGCATAATATCACAACAAACTTCATCTTTGTATCTCCCAATTGTAAAAGAAAACAGAACCTGCTTTGTTACCCTCACCTCTCCACAATCATTCAACCATTGCAGCTTGTAGGGACTAAGATGTTTCATGCATGCTAACTCTAATTTATCCACAAAATCAGTACTAGCAACATTTGCACAACTACCCCATCAATGATCATGCTGCACACTTTTCCATTCACAACGCAACGAGTATGAAAAATGTTCTCTCTTTGATTACTTTCTTCATCATTAATTTGCATGTTTAAAGCTCTTCTAATAACCAAAGATTCACCATAGGTAGGATATTCAATGATATGTTCATTTTCCTCTAATGGTGGCATGCTATCATAATCATCATCACTTTCATGTTCACTAGCACTATCAATTTCACCATTATCTCGTATCAACATGATTTTCTTATTTGGACATTGAGATGCTATATGCCCTACTCCTAAACACCTAAAGCATTTAATGGTATTATGCTTTTGATTAGAGTTAGATGTTTTAGAGTTACCTTTAGGGTCAGCTGGAACTTGTTTTTCCTTTCCTTTCCAGGCAGCCTCCTTCCCTTTAGGATTATCATCTTTCTTTGGCCATTTTGAAGTGAAACTAGAGCTGGAATTAGAGAATCCCTTTGCTGCTCCCTTGAGTTTTAGTTGCTTCTCCACTTTCATGGCCATGTGTACCATTTCTAATAAGTATTGATACGGAACCTCCAAGAATAAGCCTGAGAACCCCTTGATTTCGAACCCCCACAACATTAACTTGAAAACCCCTAGTCGAATTCGGTACAACCCCCAAGGATTAGGTTAGATTTCAGATTACCTTGAATTGATCAAAGATCCAAGAGTTCGAAACAAGTCAGTTCCTAAATCCCAGATTTGAAACACTCCACAAGAAAGTTGATCAAACTACTTGAATGTTTCTGAAGCATGTATTCAAGCAAGAACACAAAGATAAAAGCAATTCGGCTTTAGGTTAATAAATTCATCCAAAACTTCAAAACTGGTGTCTTACAACCCTAAATGAGATATAAATAAGTAAACCCTAATTAGGGTTATTAAGTAGCGTTTGGCTTTCTAATCAAATTTTAAGAAATAATAAAGTGAACAACGTTCTGATTTAATACAAAACAAACAGGGCCCTTACTTTTTAAATAAGCATAACTAGTGGGCCTTAATACATATTAATTACAAGCCTCATTCCTGAATTACAACTTGTAGCAAGTTGTAATTGACTTCCTTTGGTCTTGTCTCCAAGCTTGTAATTCCTTGCAAACCATAGTTAGCCAAATTCACCAAATCTTGCAAATGGCAAATTAGTGCTTGCTGAATCTTTTTGGATCGCGATCTAGTTATAGGACCTTGTGGCAAAATAATTGGATTGATGATCTCCTCAACTTGTTCCCCACTTCCTAACTCTTGCTCATCCTTGCGGTGTGTTGGTTGTTCCACAACATTTCCCCTCTCCTCAAAAGGATTCGTCCTCGAATCAAAAGCATCACCTACATCAAAAGGACTTAAATCAGCAACATTAAACGAAGCACTCACATTATACTCACCTGGCAAATCCACTTTATACGCATTATCATTAATCCTTTCAAGTATTTGAAAAGGACCATCTCCTCGTGGATTTAACTTAGACTTGCGTTGCTATGGGAACCTTTCTTTGCGAAAATGTACCCAAACCCAATCACCAGGCTGAAAAAGCATTGGCTTTCTTCCTTTATTCACTCTAGAAGCTACTTTGGCATTTTGCTTTTCAATCCTTTCCTTAACCTGCTTATGTAACTTCCTCACAAAATCTGCCTTTGAACTAGCATCAACACTCACAAAATCGTTAGATGGCAATGGCAAAATATCTAAAGGAGTAAGCGGATTAAAACCATAAACAATTTCAAATGGAGAACAGTTAGTAGTGCTATGAATAGCCCTATTGTAAGCAAACTCCACAAATGGTAAACAATCCTCCCACATCCTAATATTCTTTTCTATTACTGCCCTAAGCAAAGTAATCAATGTTCGATTCACAACCTCAGTTTGACCCTCGGTTTGAGGATGGCAAGTAGTAGAAAACAGCAACTTAGTTCCCAACTTTCCCCACAAAACACGCCAAAAATGACTCAAAAACTTAATATCTCGATCACTAACAATGCTTTTGGGTATGCCATGCAAACGCACAACCTCTTTAAAGAACAAATCAACAATCAATTTTGCATCATCAGTTTTATGACATGGTATAAAATGAGCCATTTTACTAAATCTATCAACCACAACAAATATACTATCACGACCTCTCCTAGTTTTAGGCAAACCAAGCACAAAATCCATAGACAAATCAGTCCAAGGTCCATTAGGAACAGGTAATGGCGTGTACAAACCATGCGGTTTCAGCCTAGACTTAACTTCTCTACATGTTATGCAATGCTCACAAACTTTATGCACATCATGTTTCATACCAGGCCAATAAAAATGTTCTATCAACACATCATAGGTCTTACTTACCCCAAAATGACCCATCAAGCCTCCTCCATGGGCTTCCTTAACTAACAACTCTCTCATGGAACACTTAGGAATACACAATCTACTTTTCTTGAACAAAAAACCATCAAACAAAATGAAAGTCTTTCAAAACAGCCACATCACCACACGAATTATATATGTCACCAAAATCCACATCACTAACATATAATCCCTTAATATGCTCAAAACCCAACAATCTAGCACTAAGAGAAATAAGTAAAACATACCTTCGAGACATCGCATCAGCCACTACATTCTCCTTACCTCGCTTGTATTTAATCACATATGGGAATGTTTCTATGAACTCCACCCATTTGGCATGCCTATGATTCAGCTTATCTTGACCCTTCAAATGCTTTAAACTCTCATGGTCAGTATGTATCACAAACTCTTTTGACCACAAATAATACTACCATGTATGCAAAGCTCGAAACAATGCATATAACTCCTTATCATATGTCGGATACTTCAAAGCCGCTCCACTTAGCTTTTCACTAAAGTGCATCAATGGCCTTTGATCCTGTATCAAAACAGCTCCAATTCCTATGCCACTTGCATCACATTCAATCTCAAAAGTTTTATCAAAATTAGGCAAAGCAAGCAAGGGTGCATTACACAATTTATCCTTAAGTTCATTAAATGCATGTTCTTGTGCATCTCCCCAAACAAATCTGACATTTTTCTTAACTAACTCATTCAAAGGTGCAGCTATAGTACTAAAATTTCTAATGAATCTCCTATAAAAACCAGCAAGTCCATGAAAACTCCTCACCTCACTAGCATTCTTAGGTTTCGGCCAGTCCCTAATAGCCTTTACCTTTTCCTCATCAACCTCAATACCTTGACTAGACACCACAAAACCAAGAAAATGAACCTTATCCATGCAAAAACTACACTTCTTAAGGTTAGCATATAACTTCTCACACCTAAGAATGTCTAACACAAGACGCACATGCATGACATGATCATCCAAACACTTAGAGTAAACAAGAATATCATCAAAGTAAACAACAACAAATTTACCCAAGTGCTCACGCAACACATGATTAATCAAACGCATGAATGTGCTAGGTGCATTAGTAAGACCAAACGGCATAACCAGCCACTCATACAGCCCATATTTAGTCTTAAATGCTATTTTCCACTCATCATCCACACTCATTCTAATTTAATAATAACCAGATTTCAAATCAATTTTGGTGAACAAACAAGAACCATGTAACTCATCAAGCATATCATCTAGTCTAGGAATAGGATGACGATACTTTACAGTGATTTTATTGATGGCTCTGCAATCCATGCACATCCTCCACGTCCCATCCTTCTTTGGCACAAGAATAACAGGAACTGAACAAGGACTTAAGCTTTCCCTCACATATCCCTTAGCTAGCAATTCCTCCACTTGCTTTTGTATCTCCTTTGTCTCAAAAGGATTAGCTCGAGGCCTATTGGGAATGGAAGCTCCAGGAATGAAATCAATTTGATGCTCTATGCCTCTGATTGGCGGCAATTCATCAGGCATTTCTTCGGGAAACAAATCTGCATATTCCTACAAAAGATCAACAAACACACTAGGCAAAGATTGGTTAGAAATAGTAGTATCTAAATGAGCCTCTTTGCACAAAAGCACAAACATAGGCTGTTTGGTGTAAAAAGCATGTTTAACCTCACTTGTACTAGCTAACAAACTCACATTCTTCTCTCCTTCTCTATTTTTCTCAAACTGAATTTGTTTTGATTTTTCTTTTCTCTCTTTCTTTTCATTTGCAATCTGATTTTTTTCACTCATTTTTTTGTCACTCTCTCTTTCTTTCTTTTCATTTGCAATCTGATTTTTTTCACTCATTTTTTTGTCACTTTCTCTTTCTTTCTTTTCAAATTCAAGTCTCATTCTTTCCATTTTACATTGGTCTTCATACACTTCTTTTGGAGAGAGTGGTGTCAGAATTGTCTTTCGTCCATCCTTAGTGAATGAATACCGATTGAGATATCCATCATGCTTAGCTCGCCTATCATACTGCCATGGACGTCCAAGTAGAATCTCTCCAGCATGCATTGGCACCACATCACACAACACCTCATCATGATACTTACCAATGGAAAAAGAAATGATAGATTGTCGATTTACCTTAACCTCTCCACAATCATTCAGCCACTGAAGTTTGTAAGGATGTGGGTGAAGTTTCATAGGCAGCCCCAATCGATCAACCAAAAATGTACTTACCACATTGGTACAGCTTCCACCATCCACAATCATACTACAAGCCTTGCCTTGAACGTGATACCTTGTATGGAACAAGTTGTCTCGTTGTTCTTCATGGTTTTCCTCCTTCAATTGCATATTAAGAGCACGCCTAGTAACCAGCAAGTCACCCTTAATTGGTTCTTCAATGCTCCCATCACTACAACTTTCCAATGCTGGCATCTCACCATCATCACTCTCATTGTCGTCTTCCTCTTCATCAGTCACTATCTCACCATTTCTCATGGTCATAACTCTCTTGTTTGGACATTCTTTGCTAATATGTCCCACACCTTGGCACTTCCAACACTTAATATCTCGATTTCGCAGCTTAGGCTCTTCAACTTTGGACTTGTCTTTAGAACTTGATTCAGCCTTCACTTTCCCACTATCTTGACCAGCCTTGTTTCTTTCCTTGTAATCACTCCTTCCTTCCCTATTCCAAGGAGAAAAAGAATTAGAAACAGGTTTTGAATAATACCTTAATGGTCGTCTTCCTTGGAGTTATTTTTCCACCTTGATGGCAATATGCACCATCTCTTCTAACTCCACATATGCCTGCAAATCAACCTGGTCAGCAATATCCGAATTCAAACCAGCCAAGAAAAGTGCCATAGTAGCCTCTACATCCTCATCTAGGTTAGCTCTAGTCATCAACATCTCCATCTCTTTGTAGTAGTCATCAACACTTTTACTTCCTTGCTTGAGAACCTGAAGTCTCTGCAAGATTTCCCTATGGAAATGTCTAGGCACAAACCTCTTCCTCATGACCGATTTAAGATCAGCCCAAGTCTCAATAGGATACTCCAAATTCCTTCTTCTACTAGTCACTAACTGATCCCACCAAGCTATAGCATAATCTATAAATTGAGTAACAATAAGCTTGACCTTCTTTTCCTCAGTACATTGATGGCAATCAAATATGAGGTCAACCTGCTTCTCCCATTGCAAATAAGCTTCTGGATCTGATTTACCACGAAAATTAGGAATTTTCAGCTTGATGCTTCCCAAGCTCCTATCAATGACTTCATCATCACCATGATTTCTACCATAGAAAGGATTATTATTCATCCTTCCTCTACCTCTACCAGCACCACGTCCTCCTCTACCTCCACCTCCATGTAGAGCTCCTTCAACCAGACTTGCATTATCCTCCTCAAGCTCATTTTCATCTTCCAAATGTTCAGGCTGTTGCATTCGATTTCTGCCACCTCTTTGCCTCTCAATGCGCTCCGGTGTGGCTCTTTCAACACTCTGCAACCTCAAATCCATGCGCTCCAATGTTTCTATTATGTTCTCCATAGTGCGGTATAAACGTGTAAATTCAGCTTGCTGCGCCTCACGCAATCGAGCTGGATCAATCGGAACACTCCTGCTATCACTTTCATCTCTCCAAGACATTTTTCCTCAATAAAAGGTTAGCACAAAACAAATAAAAGGCCTCACAACACTCCCTCACGTGTTTACACTCAATAGATGAAGGTTGGTCTCTCGTGTTTCACTCAATATATGAAATCACTCACGGTTCAGCTCACACCTCTCAAGCTGATATCTTTTACGTTCTTAGGTGAATCACACTTTATGAAACAACTCAAATAGCCTTCCGTGTGTAGTATCCCAAAATCTGAAATTTAATGAGAAAAAAATTCAGTTACTTCTAACCCACCTAGATTCGACCCTTAGCATCTAAATAACAATGAAAAAGAAAAATTTTTCTTGAAGTGATTCTATACTCTTTTTTTTTTGCTCCCTCTCACTATCTCTTTTGAAGGGCAGCCCTAGTTCACACCACGAAACTTTTTCCAATCAGGTAACAAGAACAAGATCAAATTTGAAGCACTTTCTTTGAATTTCGAAACTGAATCAGAATGAATAATCAAGACAAGATTCGAATTTAGCACACTTTGTTGAATTTTGAATTCAAATCAGAATGATTAACAAGAACAAGATTCAGATTTAGAACACTTTCCCTGAATTTCGAATTTAGGTTTTATGAAAACGAAAATGAAAATGAAAATAACCCACAAAGAAAACGAAAACGCAAATAACAGGTGAAGAAAACAAAAATGAAAATAATCCACAAAGAAAACAATTCAGAGGAACAAGGAAAACAAGAGAACGAATTCAACGATTGGATCAAAGTAACGAAAACGCAAATAACAAAAGAAGGAACAAAAATGAATTGATAGGGATAAAACCTGATATAGAGCGTAGGCTCTGATACCAAATGATACGGAACCTCCAAGAATAAGCCTGAGAACCCCTTGATTTCGAACCCCCACAGCATTAACTTGAAAACCCCTAGTTGAATTTGGTACAACCACCAAGGATTAGGTTAGATTTCAGATTACCTTGAATTGATCAAAGATCCAAGAGTTCGAAACAAGTCAGTTCCTAAATCCCAGATTCGAAACACTCCACAAGAAAGTTGATCAAACTACTTGAATGTTTCTGAAGCATGTATTCAAGCAAGAACACAAAGATAAAAGCAATTCGGCTTTAGGTTAATAAATTCGCCCAAAACTTCAAAACTGGTGTCTTACAACCCTAAATGAGATATAAATAACTAAACCCTAATTAGGGTTATTAAGTAGCGTTTGGCTTTCTAATCAAATTTTAAGAAATAATAAAGTAAACAACGTTCTGATTTAATACAAAACAAATAAGGCCCTTACTTTTTAAATAAGCATAACTAGTGGGCCTTAATACATATTAATTACAAGCCTCATTCGTGAATTACAACTTGTAGCAAGTTGTAATTGACTTCCTTTGGTCTTGTCTCCAAGCTTGTAATTCCTTGCAAACCATAGTTAGCCAAATTCACCAAATCTTGCAAATGGCAAATTAGTGCTTGCTGAATCTTTTTGGCTCGCGATCTAGTTATAAGACCTCGTGGCAAAATAATTTGATTGATGATCTCCTCAACTTGTTCCCCACGTCCTAACTCTTGCTCATCCTTGCGGTGTGCTGGTTGTTCCACAACAAGTATACCTTTACTTATGAAGGAAAGAAGGTTGTTCTAGCACCATTATCACCTCAAGAGATGGAAGAAGATCAGAAGAGGATGCTAGAGAGGGAGAAAGAAGTTTCGGCCAGCAAGAACCAAGGGGGTTCAAATTCGGCCAATGATGTTTCTTCAACACCCAAGGGTAATTCTAAGGGTAGGGAGAGAGAAAATAATAAAGTGAGTGAGTGCAGAAAGGGAAAAGAGGTCGAGAGTCAAAAGAAAGTAAGCAAACAAATAAATGGCCCGGTTCTACAATTCCAGACCGGCCAGCATATAGGAGCAATCCTATGGAGACAAAAGAGATGCAAAGACAAGTTGAAGAGCTTTTGGAGAAAGGCTTGGTTCGCGAGAGCCTTAGTCCTTGTGTTGTTCCAGTCTTATTAGTACCCAAGAAAGATGGTTCTTGGAGGATGTGTGTTGATTGTAGGGCTGTGAACAAGATTACTGTGAAGTATAGACATCCCATTCCTAGACTTGATGACATGTTGGACGAATTGCATGGGGAATATTTCACAAAGATTGATCTTATGAGTGGTTATCATCAAATTCGCATGAAGCCGGGAGATGAATGGAAGACTGCCTTCAAAACGAAATATGGTTTGTATGAATGGTTAGTTATGCCTTTTGGTTTATCTAATGCACCTAGTACTTTCATGAGATTAATGGACCATGTTTTGAGAGCTTATTTAGGTAAGTTTGTGGTAGTTTACTTTGATGATATTCTGATTTAGAGCAAAACTGAGGAAGAACAAGTTGAACATGTTAGGAAAGTGCTTGAAATCCTTAGGGAGCAAAACCTTTATGCTAAGCTTAGGAAGTGTTCTTTTTGTCTAGATAGGGTTGTTTTTCTTGGTTTTGTTGTAAGTATGCAGGGAATTGAAGTTGATCAAGGGAAGGTGAAAGCTATCAAAGAGTGGCCGAATCCTTCAAGTGTGACAGAAGTGAGGAGTTTTAGCGGATTGGCAAGCTTCTATAGGAGATTTGTCCCTAATTTCTCTACATTGGCAGCCCCCTTGACTAGCATAATCAAGAAAGAAGTGGGGTTCGTTTGGGGCAAGGAGCAACAAGAAGCATTTGATGCTTTGAAAGAGAAGCTTTCTACTACACCCGTTTTAGCTTTACCTAACTTTGATTCTACTTTTGAAATTGAATGTGATGCTTCTGGTGTAGGTATTGGAGCTATTTTGATGCAAGAGAAGAAGCCCATTGCATACTTTAGTGAAAAGCTTAATGGAGCAAAGCTGAATTATTCAACTTATGACAAGGAGCTATATGCTTTGGTGAGAGCATTGGAAGTATGGGAGCATTATTTTCTGCCTAAGGAATTTGTGATCCATTTAGACTATGAATCATTGAAGCATTTGAGAGGGCAAGGCAAGTTGAATAAAAGACATGCAAAATGGGTTGTGAAGATTGAGAAGTTTCCTTATATGATCAAATACAAGCAAGGTAAAGACAATGTAGTGGCAGATGAACTTTCAAGGAGGTACGCTTTACTTAATGTTTTGAGTACTAAATTGCTTGGATTTGAATGTATAAAGGACTTATATGTTGGTGATTCTGATTTCAGCAATGTTTATGATGCTTGTGACATGGTGCTTTTAATTCTTTCTATAGACATGATGGGTTTTTGTTTAAGGGTTCAAAATTATGTATGCCTAGATGTTCTATGAGAGATTTGCTAGTATTAGAATCACATTGTGAGGGTTTGATGGGGCATTTTGGAGTTGATAAGACTTTAGACATGCTGAATGAACACTTTTATTAGCCAAATATGAAAAGGGATGTAATTCGGATTTATAAGGCTTGTTTGGCTTGTAGGCAAGCTAAGTCTAAATCTATGCCTCATGGTTTGTATATGCCATTACCCGTTCCTAGTTCTCCTTGGATGGACATTAGTATGGAATTTGTTTTAGGATTGCCAAGGACTAAGAGGGGGAGAGATAGCATATTTGTGGTTGTTGATAGGTTTAGTAAGATGGCACACTTTATCCCATGCCATAAGAGTGATGATGCTAGTTTAGTGGCCGAACTCTTCTTTAGGGATGTGGTTCGAATTCATGGAATACCAAAATCCATAGTTTCTGATAGAGACACCAAGTTTTTGTCTCACTTTTGGCGTGTGCTTTGGGGAAAGTTAGGTTCCAAGTTGTTATTTTCCACCACTTGTCATCCTCAAATGGATGGACAAACAGAAGTAGTAAACAGAACTTTAGGTACCATGTTGAGAGCTTTAGTGGGTAAGAATTTGAGTTCTTGGGAAGATTGTTTGCCATTTATTGAGTTTGCTTATAATCATGCTATTCATTCTTCTACATGATATTCACCTTTTAAGCTTGTTTATGGTTTTAACCCACTAACAGTTTTGGATCTTGTTTCTTTACCTTCTCATGAGCTTGTTAGTTTAGATGGTGAGAAGAAAGCTAAATTGGTGAAAGAGCACAAGGGCGAATATTGAGGAAAGGAACAAGAGATATGCTGATTCTGCAAATAGAGGGAGACGTGAGATTAAGTTTCAAATAGGAGATTGCGTTTGGGTGCATTTTCGAAAAGAGAGGTTTCCTAACCAAAGGAAGAACAAGTTGCAAGCAAGGGGAGATGGCCCATTCCAAGTGCTGGAGAAGATTAATGATAATGCCTATAAGATCGACTTACCAGGTACGTATAATGTTAGTGCTACTTTCAATGTAAGTGATCTTTCTCCTTTTGATGAAGCAGATTCGAGGACAAATCTTTTTGAAGAGGGGGAGAATGATGCAAGAAAGGATCCCTTGAAGCTAGCAAGTGGACCAATCACTAGGAGCAAGGCAAAGAGATATCAAGCTAGTATGGCTTTGCATATTCAAGAAGAGATTTCCATAGAGCTTCAAGAATTATCATTCAAGAAGATGGAGATAGAGCTTGAAGAAGGCACACCAAAGTTGATTATGATGCTTAGTGTGGAAGCTAAAGGCTAGCTAAAGAAAGGTCCAACGTGCAAGAAAGGTCCATGGGGGTTCATATAAAGCCTTGGGAAGTAATTTAAGGCCCATGGACAGCCCAAATAGTGTGGGGTGTTTCTTATGTTGAAGGGATTAGTTTGGTTGTTTCCATACTTTATATTTTCCTTAGTGGATTAGGATTTTGTTTCCATACTTTATATTTTCCTTAGTGGATTAGAATTTTATTTCCATACTTAATGTTTTCCTTATGCAATTAGGAATGTTTTCCTTATGCAATTAGGAATTTTTCCTTATGCAATTAGGAATGTTTTCCTTATGCAATTAGGAATGTTTTAGCCTTAATTTTCCTTATGCAATTAGGATTTTTGTGACACTTATTTAAGGGCACTATTAGGCTGAATTTCATATACAAAATTAAAAAAAAATTGAATTCTTCTACAAGTTCTTCTTGTGAATTTTCGTGTGTGAGAGATTAGAGTGGATTCTTTAATTCTTTCTTTGCATCAAGAATTAGGTTTACTTATCAACAAGAGTTGTGGTGTTTTCCTTCTTCTTACCAACTAAATCCTTCAATCATAGTGAGTACGCATCTCTTTATAGGCGTTGGGTTCCTTAGGAGGTGATTATCAAGTTTCAAGGAGTTCTCTACCATTGTTATACGTTGGGTTTGCTGCCATCATTGCTAAGGGTCCGCGTCAGGCCTCCTCTTCTTCTTCATGTTCAGATTCTGATTCAATTTCCCCTTCATGGGTAGCAATCATCACCCTCTTATTCAGACATTGAGAAGCAATGTGTCCACTTCCCAAACACTTATAGCATTTAATTTCCCTACTTGGAGTAGGTCTAGAAGGTGTTTCCTTGGCTGTTTTTGCATCCCCATCATTCGGCTTCTTGAAATTAGGATTGTAGGAAGAATTCTTTTGGAAAGAACCCTTGTAATCCCCTTTGTAGGAACCTCCACTCGAACTTGAACCCTTGAAGTTTGAAAATTTTCCACTAGCTTTAGAGTAGCCAGTTTTTGAAATAGCTTTATTCTTCAATCTTCTCTCTATCTTCATGGCCTTTTTGAACTAACTCTTCCATTGTGTTGAATTCATATATCTCCAATTCATTGGCTATGTTCAAATTCAATCCCCCAAGAAATTGTGACTTCTTCTTGTCTTCATCTTCATCAATATTTGCCCTAGCCATGATCATCTCCATCTCTTTGTGGTACTCTTCCACACTTCTTCCACCTTGAACTAGTCTTGCTAGTCGATTGTACAAATCCCGAATGTAGTGATATGGTACAAATCGGCTCCTCATTAGTTCTTTCAAGGTTGACCATTCAGGAATAGGCCTTATACCTTTCCCTCTTCTATTAGGTTTCAATTGATCCCACCAAAAGGTAGCATACCCCTTAAACTCTACGGCTGCCAAAACTGATTTCTTCTCTTCGGTGTAGTTATGGCATTCAAAAATCTGCTCAACTTTCCTCTACCATTCTATGAACTCTTCTGCATTGTTCTTCCCTTCAAAGGAAGGAATCTTCATCTTGATGGAAGTAAGGTCACCATCAGTGGTAGGTTGATTTCCACCTTCATCTTCATCTTCTACCCTTTCGGCTGCTTCTAGGGCTTCAAGATTTCCTTGCCCTTCTCTCCTAAGCACTCTTCTAGCTCGCATTATGGGATTTGGATGTGCGGTTGGCTGCCCTTGTTGCACTTGCTGAATTTGTTGTGCTTGTCGTGCTGCATTCTCTTGCAATCTAGTATCTATCATCTCCATTCGACCAAGCATTGCTGCCAAAGTCTCATTAAGCCTAGCCAAGCTTTCGGCCATAGCTCCTTCTTTGCTAGTCTCTTCTCCTCACTTTTCTTGTCTTCCATGATTGCACTTCAGAACCAAGCTCACCAACCAACAATTGTCAAGTTGTTCAAGAAACTAGAACCTAAATCTTAGAACTAGATAGAAAACAAGACAAGTATCCGAAGGCAATGCAAGGTAATTTGCACTACACGATATAAAACCAAGTATCGACACAAGCAAATGATACTTAGCAATGTAATGGAATTAAAAGCTAGATAAAGAAATCAGAAACAATGAAGACAATAAACAAGACAAATTTGGATATAATGAATCAAAAACAACCCACACTTGGCAAGCTGCTTTATGGACCTAATCAATTCTACCCAAAACGCTAGCTTCTAGACTCTAATTCCCACCTATAACACTCAAATAACATGAATATTAAGGTCTGATTTTCGAATTTCCAAAAGCCCCTCAAAAGGTGAAATTTTTCGCCCAAAAATTTTATTACTTCTCACCCACCTAGATCTGATCCTTAGCACCCAAATAACAAGAATATCAAACAATTTTTGTTGAGGTGGTTTTGTACTCTTTTTTTTTTTGCTTCCTCTCACTATCCTCTTGATTCGGGACTTAATTTTCTCCCAAGGACTTTTCAAAATCTGGACTTAATTCGCAACCCCAGATTCACTCAAGACCAAATCGAAATCAAACTTGAACACAAACTCTAGCTTTTGTTTTCTTTCAAGAATCCTAATTCTTGGTTTCGAAATTCTCCAAGAATCCTTTAGTAGGTTTCGTTTTCATCCTAAGAATACCCTCCTTCAATTCGGCCTTGATCAGAATTGATGACTTTTTTTCGAAAATTAAAGACTAGACTCTTTAAGAACCCTAAAACGCAGAAATTTAAAAGACCTAAATTAACAAACCCTAGAAAGACAAAGTAGATAAAAATTACCTTGTAGCAAGGCTCTGATACCAAATGACGCGGACCATTAGCAACGATGGCAGTAAACCCAACGTATAACAATGGTAGAGAACTCCTTGAAACTTGATAATCACCTCCTAAGGAACCCAACGCCTATAAAGAGACACAAACTCACTATGATTGAAGGATTTAGTTGGTAAGAAGAAGGAAAACGCCACAACTCTTATTGATAAGTAAACCTAATTCTTGATGCAAAGAAAGAATTAAAGAATCCACTCTAATCTCTCTCACACGAAAATTCACAAGAAGAACTTGTAGAAGAATTCAAAAATTTTTATTAATTGTTGTATATGAAATTCGGCCTAATAGTGCCCTTAAATAAGGGTTACAAAATTCCTAATTGCATATGGAAAATTAAGACTAAAACATTCCTAATTGCATAAGGAAAACATTCCTAATTGCATAAGGAAAACATTAAGTATGGAAACAAAATCCTAATCCACTAAGGAAAATATAAAGTATGGAAACAAAATCCTAATCCACCAAGGAAAATATAAAGTATGGAAACAACCAAACTAATCCCTTCAACATAAGAAACGCCCCACACTATTTGGGCTGTCCATGGGCCTTAAATTACTTCCCAAGGCTTTATATGAACCCCCATGGACCTTTCTTGCACGTTGGACCTTTCTTTAGCTAGCCTTTAGCTTCCACACTAAGCATCATAATCAGCTTTGGTGTGCCTTCTTCAAGCTCTAGCTCCATCTTCTTGAATGATAATTCTTGAAGCTCTTTGGAAATCTCTTCTTGAATATGCAAAGCCATACTAGCTTGATATCTCTTTGCCTTGCTCCTAGTGATTGGTCCACTTGCTAGCTTCAAGGGATCCTTTCTTGCATCAATTGTTGTTCTCTACAACTTGTCATCCACAAGCCGATGGACAAATAGAAGTGGTAAATAGGACTTTAGGATCTTTGTTATGTTCTGTTGTGGGTAAGAATTTGAAAACTTAGGAAGATTGTTTGTCATTAGTTGAGTTTGCATATAATAGAAGTATACATTCTTCTACAGGTTATTCACCATTTGAAATTATTTATGGTTTTAATCCACTTACACCAATTGATCTATTTTCTCTGCCATTAAATGAAATAACTAACTTAGATGGTGAAAAGAAAGCGGAGTTGGTTAAGAAGATACATGAGAAGGCACGAGCTCATCTTGAGAAGAAATATGAATCATTTGCCTATAATGCAAATAGAAGAAGGAAACATGTGGTTTTCCAACCTAGTGATTGGGTATGGGTTCATATGAGGAAGGAAAGGTTTCCTAAACAAAGGAAATCCAAGTTGGATGCAAGGGGAGATGGCCCATTCCAAGTTTTAGAATGAATCAATGACAATGCCTATAAAATTGATCTACTAAGTGAGCATAATATTTCTACAACTTTCAATGTTAGTGATCTTTCTCCTTTCGATGTAGGTTCAAATTTGAGGACAAATCTTTTTGAGCAAGGAGGGAATGATGAGAAAACTATAAGCAATCTTGGTGAATCTATACAATGCAGCAAATATGTTGATGATATCATTATGCCAAATGGACCAATCACAAGATCACAGTCAAAGAAACTCCAGCATTTATTCCAACACTTCATTCAAAGGTGGATTGATGAAGAGGGAGACCAACTTGTACTGAATATGAAGGAACATGAAGAGGAAGTCAGAAACTCACCAAGAAGCATGAAGAATCTGCCCATAAATATGGTGATGGGCATTAGCACGAATTTGGAATATAATATTGATATGGTTTAGTGCTAGTGTGACTAGACACATGTGAACTAACACCTAAGTACATTTAGAATCTGCCCATCAATGTTGTCATAATTATGGGCACTAATTTAAAATATAATATTGATGTGGATGGATAATTAATGCAGTGTGACTAGATACATTTAAACCTAGAATTTTAAGTCATTAGTTCTTCTTTTGCAGCTATATAGAGAGGGGAAAAAGAATTCAAAAGGAGGATACGAATTTCCAGTTTATGCTGAATGTAACTGATGTGTTTTCAAGTTTGAGAGGTTTTCTTCTTATTCTCGTTGCATGAAGAATTGGTTCTAACTTATCAAGTCTGACTTGTGGCGTTTAAATCAATTCATTTCTTCATCCCAATCACCTAAGTTCTCAGTTACAGGTTATGATGCGGCTGGGCCAAGCATTTCCCAGGAGATCACCCATCCTGGTATTGACCCTGTACCAGCACTCTTAACCAGAAAAAGTGCTAACCATTTCTACCAAAAGCTTAAGCTGTCATTAGAGGCGCACCCATTTCCTTTATTTGGATCAAACATGGGCTCATTAGTCTCTTTCAACTTTATGTGCCACCTTGTCGAACCTGATCCACAACCCTTCAAACCCTCAGACTTATCATTCCCTCCCTCTTTAAGGAGGTTCATCCTCGAACCTGGAATAGTGGGATCAGACCCAATAAATAGGCTCTGATACCAAATGATGCGGCTGGGCCAAGCACTTCCCAGGAGATCACCCATCCTGGTACTGACCCTGCACCAGCATGCTTAACCGAAAAGAACTCTAACCATTTCTAGCAAAAGCTTAAGCTATCAGTAGAGAAACACCCATTTCCTTTATTTGGATCAAACATGAGCTCATCAGTCTCTTTCGACTTTTTGTGTCACCTTGTCGAACCTGATCCACAACCCTCCAAACCCTCGGACTTATCAGGTTAGTGTGGGATTGGTAGGGAGGATTTGTTTTTTGAGTTCTAAGATTCTATGCTAGATGTGTATATGGGGTTCTAGATGTAATATTTGATCCATGGGTTCTGCATCAGGTGGAGTCTTGATACAAGAAGGAAGACCAATATCATTCTTTAGTGAGAAGTTACGTGGTGCAAGTCTAAACTACCCAACTTATGATAAGGAGTTGATACAAACCAGATATGGCAGCTTTGTGCCATTGAAGAAAAGCAATCTTACATCATCCAAATAGATTTAAAAGGAGTTCAAAAGCTCTTTTATGAGGCTGAAATACACTTGGGGCGTGCTACACTTCATATGGAGCAGATTTGGTGCAATTCAAGCAATATGGGCTTTGTGGAGCTTGATACAGCTTATAGGCCAAAGCTACACAAAGGGAAGCCTAAAGTGAAGATCAAAGTATGGAAATCACGTCCAAACACATGGGCATGCTTTCTTGGGGCTTGTTCAGCAAGTTTTTTGGCATGTTTAGCAAGTTTTTAAGGCTGAACATGGCTGCACATGTTGGGCTTGTTTTTCCAATACATTAGGCCTTTTTTTGGACTTAATTAAGGCATGTTTAATATGGGCCCAAGGAAGTTACGAATTTCAGCAAGTGGAAGGCATCTTTTTGTCACATGGGATGTGGTCCCCTCATTCCTTAGTTAGTTAGGATATTATTTTATTTTCCATATCTTTTAGGATTTGATATTATTTAGTCTTTCCAAATCTATTTTGGATTTGTTTTATTAGATTTGGATAGGATTTAGATTACTTATCTGATTTAGATTCAGATTTACTTTATGTTTTCCTTAGTGGATTAGGATTACTTTATATTTTTCCTTATGCAATTAGGAATGTTTTCCTTATGCAATTAGGAATGTTTTCCTTATGCAATTAGGAATTTTGTAACCCTTATTTAAGGGCACTATTAGGCAGAATTTGAAATACAACAATTAATAAAAATTTTTCGAATTCTTCTCCAAGTTCTTCTTGTGAATTTTCGTGTGAGAGAGATTAGAGTGGATTCTTTAATTCTTTCTTTGCATCAAGAATTAGGTTTACTTATCAACAAGAGTTGTGGCGTTTTCCTTCTTCTTACCAACTAAATCCTTCAATCATAGTGAGTTCGCGTCTCTTTATAGGCGTTGGGTTCCTTAGGAGGTGATTATCAAGTTTCAAGGAGTTCTCTACCATTGTTATACGTTGGGTTTGCTGCCATCGTTGCTAAGGGTCCGCGTCATTTGGTATCAAAGCCTTGCTACAAGGTAATTTTTATCTACTTTGTCTTTCTAGGGCTTGTTTAATTGTTCCATTAGGGTTATTTTATTCAAATTCATTTTTTCCTTTCCTTCTCTATTCAATTTTCGTTTTTGGCATTCAAGAGTCAGTTTTAGTATTCAGAATAGTTTATTCAATTCATTTTTTTCACTTTCTCATCCATTTAAGTATTCCGTTTGTTAAGTCGTTGGTGTTCTAGTAGTCAGAATTTAGTTTGTTTTGTGTCTATTGGGTCTTGTTCAATTTGGTTGTGTTTTTCCCTTCAAATTCATCTTTTGTAAGCCTTTTCTTGGGGTTGATTGTTTCTTTCCTTCAAATCATTTTATGTGGCCATTCTTGTGCTGTTTCTTTTGTGTTTGTTTAGTGATTTTCAAATTCTACATATAAAAAAAAATGTCAACAACAATTGAGATTGAGATGGATGAAGAGGAAGCCAAAGAAAAATACCATCTACAATATCTCGATGGTAAGATTCGATTTCTTGAAGAGCTTATTGAAAGGTGGTATCAAAAGTTAGGAGGTGCACGAAGGTACACAAGGGAATATTCATATTGTGAAAAGGAGATTGCTTCATTAGAGGAAGAACTTTCAGTTTTCTATGCAAAGGAGAAAAACTTTCTTATTCATTGTAAGAGACGACAAGAAGAAAGGAAATCTAAGAGGATGAAACTAGAATATAAGAAACTGAGACAACAATTGGAAGATATGTGTAAGCATACTTCTAAACTATGTGAAGCAATAAGTGTGGTTTCAAAAATTCCTACCATTAAGGTGAAAGAGGAGAGTGCAACCATGGAGGATTCCAATGTTGAACTAAAAAAAGAGGATGAATTGGAAGAGTTGCATGAAGAGGATGTTTGTGAAGTAGAGGATGTAGTGCCATTACTTGATGAAGTAAGGAGTGAAGTTACTGAGATTCCCATAATTGAATTTAAAGAAGAGTTTGTGAAAAATGGAGATCTTCTTGGAGATGTGGATGAGAATTCACCTATTTATGATGATTATGGTTGTGATGATGATGATTGCGATGAAATTGTTCAAAATATGGTTGAAGAGGTAGACAAAGAATATGGAGCTGATTTAGAAGTTCAAGAAGAGGATGGTTCAGTTCCATGTGAGCTGTCTTTAACTAACGGAGCTTTTCCTAGTTTTTTTGACAATGTGCAGGTTGATGTTCTAGAAGAAACATTCAAACTATTTTCATCAACTCAAGAGGAGGTTTTTGAAGATCAATTGGTGCCTAAAGTTTCCATTCCAGATCTGAACATGAGCAAGATTTGAGGACGAATCTTTTCAAAAGAAAGGGAGAATGATACAAACCAGATATGGCAGCTTTGTGCCATTGAAGAAAAGCAATCTTACATCATCCAAATAGATTTAAAAGGAGTTCAAAAGCTCTTTTATGAGGCTGAAATACACTTGGGGCGTGCTACACTTCATATGGAGCAGATTTGGTGCAATTCAAGCAATATGGGCTTTGTGGAGCTTGATACAGCTTATAGGCCAAAGCTACACAAAGGGAAGCCTAAAGTGAAGATCAAAGTATGGAAATCACGTCCAAACACATGGGCATGCTTTCTTGGGCTTGTTCAGCAAGTTTTTTGGCATGTTTAGCAAGTTTTTAAGGCTGAACATGGCTGCACATGTTGGGCTTGTTTTTCCAATACATTAGGCCTTTTTTTTGGACTTAATTAAGGCATGTTTAATATGGGCCCAAGGAAGTTACGAATTTCAGCAAGTGGAAAGCATCTTTTTGTCACATGGGATGTGGTCCCCTCATTCCTTAGTTAGTTAGGATATTATTTTATTTTCCATATCTTTTAGGATTTGATATTTAGTCTTTCCAAATCTATTTTGGATTTGTTTTATTAGATTTGGATAGGATTTAGATTACTTATCTGATTTAGATTCAGATTTACTTTATGTTTTCCTTAGTGGATTAGGATTACTTTATATTTTTCCTTATGCAATTAGGAATGTTTTCCATTTTCCTTATGCAATTAGAAATGTTTTCCTTATGCAATTAGGAATGTTTTCCTTATGCAATTAGGAATTTTGTAACCCTTATTTAAGGGCACTATTAGGCAGAATTTGATATACAACAATTAATAAAAATTTTTGAATTCTTCTACAAGTTATTCTTGTGAATTTTTGTGTGAGAGAGATTAGAGTGGATTCTTTAATTCTTTCTTTGCATCAAGAATTAGGTTTACTTATCAACAAGAGTTGCTGCGTTTTCCTTCTTCTTACCAACTAAATCCTTCAATCATAGTGAGTTCGCGTCTCTTTATAGGCGTTGGGTTCCTTAGGAGGTGATTATCAAGTTTCAAGGAGTTCTCTACCATTGTTATACGTTGGAATTCAATGGTATCAAATGACGCGGACCCTTATGATTGAAGGATTTAGTTGGTAAGAAGAAGGAAAACGCCACAACTCTTGTTGATAAGTAAACCTAATTCTTGATGCAAGAAAGAATTAAAGAATCCACTCTAATCTCTCTCACACGAAAATTCACAAGAATAACTTGTAGAAGAATTCGAAATTTTTTTATTAATTGTTGTATATCAAATTCTGCCTAATAGTGCCCTTAAATAAGGGTTACAAAATTCCTAATTGCATAAGGAAAACATTCCTAATTGCATAAGGAAAATGGAAAACATTCCTAATTGCATAAGGAAAAATATAAAGTAATCCTAATCCACTAAGGAAAATATAAAGTAATCCTAATCCACTAAGGAAAACATAAAGTAAATCTGAATCTAAATCAGATAAGTAATCTAAATCCTATCCAAATCTAATAAAACAAATCCAAAATAGATTTGGAAAGACTAAATAATATCAAATCCTAAAAGATATGGAAAATAAAATAATATCCTAACTAACTAAGGAATGAGGGGACCACATCCCATGTGACAAAAAGATGCCTTCCACTTGCTAAAATTCGTAACTTCCTTGGGCCCATATTAAACATGCCTTAATTAAGTCCAAAAAAAGGCCTAATATATTGGAAAAACAAGCCCAACATGTGCAGCCATGTTCATCCTTAAAAACTTGCTAAACATGCCAAAAAACTTGCTGAACAAGCCCAAGAAAGCATGCCTATGTGTTTGGACGTGATTTCCATACTTTGATCTTCACTTTAGTCTTCCCTTTGTGTAGCTTTGGCCTATAAGCTGTATCAAGCTCCACAAAGCCCATATTGCTTGAATTGCACCAAATCTGCTCCATATGAAGTGTAGCACGCCCCAAGTGTATTTCAGCCTCATAAAAGAGCTTTTGAACTCCTTTTAAATCTATTTGGATGATGTAAGATTGCTTTTCTTCAATGGCACAAAGCTGCCATATCTGGTTTGTATCATTCTCTCTTTCTTTTGAAAAGATTCGTCCTCGAATCTTGCTCATGTTCAGATCTGGAATGGAAACTTTAGGCACCAATTGATCTTCAAAAACCTCCTCTTGAGTTGATGAAAATAGTTTGAATGTTTCTTCTAGAACATCAACCTGCACATTGTCAAAAAAACTAGGAAAAGCTCCGTTAGTTAAAGACAGCTCACATGGAACTGAACCATCCTCTTCTTGAACTTCTAAATCAGCTCCATATTCTTTGTCTACCTCTTCAACCATATTTTGAACAATTTCATCACAATCATCATCATCACAACCATAATCATCATAAATAGGTGAATTCTCATCCACATCTCCAAGAAGATCTCCATTTTTCACAAACTCTTCTTTAAATTCAATTATGGGAATCTCAGTAACTTCACTCCTTACTTCATCAAGTAATGGCACTACATCCTCTACTTCACAAACATCCTCTTCATGCAACTCTTCCAATTCATCCTCTTTTTTTAGTTCAACATTGGAATCCTCCATGGTTGCACTCTCCTCTTTCACCTTAATGGTAGGAATTTTTGAAACCACACTTATTGCTTCACATAGTTTAGAAGTATGCTTACACATATCTTCCAATTGTTGTCTCAGTTTCTCATATTCTAGTTTCATCCTCTTAGATTTCCTTTCTTCTTGTCGTCTCTTACAATGAATAAGAAAGTTTTTCTCCTTTGCATAGAAAACTTCTTGTCGTCTCTTACAATGAATAAGAAAGTTTTTCTCCTTTGCATAGAAAACTGAAAGTTCTTCCTCTAATGAAGCAATCTCCTTTTCACAATATGAATATTCCCTTGTGTACCTTCGTGCACCTCCTAACTTTTGATACCACCTTTCAATAAGCTCTTCAAGAAATCGAATCTTACCATCGAGATATTGTAGATGGTATTTTTCTTTGGCTTCCTCTTCATCCATCTCAATCTCAATTGTTGTTGACATTTTTTTTTATATGTAGAATTTGAAAATCACTAAACAAACACAAAAGAAACAGCCCAAGAATGGCCACATAAAACGATTTGAAGGAAAGAAACAATCAACCCCAAGAAAAGGCTTACACAAGATGAATTTGAAGGGAAAAACACAACCAAATTGAACAAGACCCAATAGACACAAAACAAACTAAATTCTGACTACTAGAACACCAACGACTTAACAAACGGAATACTTAAATGGATGGGAAAGTGAAAAAAATGAATTGAATAAACTATTCTGAATACTAAAACTGACTCTTGAATGCCAAAAATGAAAATTGAATAGAGAAGGAAAGGAAAAAATGAATTTGAATAAAATAACCCTAATGGAACAATTAAACAAGCCCTAGAAAGACAAAGTAGATAAAAATTACCTTATAGCAAGGCTCTGATACCAAATGACGCGGACCCTTAGCAACGATGGCAGCAAACCCAACGTATAACAATGGTAGAGAACTCCTTGAAACTTGATAATCACCTCCTAAGGAACCCAACGCCTATAAAGAGACGCGAACTCACTATGATTGAAGGATTTAGTTAGTAAGAAGAAGGAAAACGCCACAACTCTTGTTGATAAGTAAACCTAATTCTTGATGCAAAGAAAGAATTAAAGAATCCACTCTAATCTCTCTCACACGAAAATTCACAAGAAGAACTTGTAGAAGAATTCGAAAAATTTTTATTAATTGTTGTATATCAAATTCTGCCTAATAGTGCCCTTAAATAAGGGTTACAAAATTCCTAATTGCATAAGGAAAACATTCCTAATTGCATAAGGAAAATGGAAAACATTCCTAATTGCATAAGGAAAAATATAAAGTAATCCTAATCCACTAAGGAAAATATAAAGTAATCCTAATCCACTAAGGAAAACATAAAGTAAATCTGAATCTAAATCAGATAAGTAATCTAAATCCTATCCAAATCTAATAAAACAAATCCAAAATAGATTTGGAAAGACTAAATAATATCAAATCCTAAAAGATATGGAAAATAAAATAATATCCTAACTAACTAAGGAATGAGGGGACCACATCCCATGTGACAAAAAGATGCCTTCCACTTGCTGAAATTCGTAACTTCCTTGGGCCCATAGTAAACATGCCTTAATTAAGTCCAAAAAAAGGCCTAATGTATTGGAAAAACAAGCCCAACATGTGCAGCCATGTTCAGCCTTAAAATCTTGCTAAACATGCCAAAAAAACTTGCTGAACAAGCCCCAAGAAAGCATGCCCATGTGTTTGGACGTGATTTCCATACTTTGATCTTCACTTTAGGCTTCCCTTTGTGTAGCTTTGGCCTATAAGCTGTATCAAGCTCCACAAAGCCCATATTGCTTGAATTGCACCAAATCTGCTCCATATGAAGTGTAGCACGCCCCAAGTGTATTTCAGCCTCATAAAAGAGCTTTTGAACTCCTTTTAAATCTATTTGGATGATGTAAGATTGCTTTTCTTCAATGGCACAAAGCTGCCATATCTGGTTTGTATCAGGAGTTCTACGCATTGGTGAGAGTGTTAGAAAATTGGCAGCACTACTTATGGTATAAGGAATTCATAATCCACATTGATCATGAGTCCTTGAAATATCTCAAAGGACAAGGAAAGCTCAGTCGAAGACATGCTAAATGGGTGGAGTTCATTGAATCATTTCCTTACGTCATCAAGTACAAGCAAGGTAAGGAAAATGTGGTAGTCGATGCTTTATCAAGGAGGTATGCTCTAATTTCTACACTTGATGCAAATTTATTAGGTTTTGAGTTAATTAAGAATTTATATAATTCAGACCTTGATTTTGCTAATGTTTATAAGGCATGTGAGAAAGGGGGTTTTGGCAAGTTTTATAGGCTGAATGGTTTTCTTTTCAAAGAAAATAAGCTATGTGTGCCTCAATTTTCTTTGAGAGAGTTGGTTGTGAGGGAGGCATATGGTGGGGGTTTGATGGGGGCATTTTGGTGTGAGAAAAACTTTAGATGTTTTAAGTGATCATTTCTTTTGGCCACAAATGAAAAGAGATGTTGAGAGAATTTGTGAGAGATGCATTACTTGTAAACAAGCTAAATCCAAAATTGATGCCTCATGGGTTGTATACACCACTTCCCATATTAATTTAACCTTGGGCAGATATTTCCATGGACTTTGTTTTAGGATTACCTAGGTCAAGGGGAGGGAAAGATTCTATTTTTGTTGTTGTTGACTGATGCAAGAAAGGATCCCTTAAAGCTAGCAAGTGGACCAATCACTAGGAGCAAGGCAAAGAGATATCAAGCTAGTATGGCTTTGCATATTCAAGAAGAAATTTCTAAAGCGCTTCAAGAATTATCATTCAAGAAGATGGAGATAGAGCTTGAAGAAGGCATACCAAAGCTGATTATGATGCTTAGTGTGGAAGCTAAAGGCTAGCTAAAGAAAGGTCCAACGTGCAAGAAAGGTCCATGGGGGTTCAAATAAAGCCTTGGGAAGTAATTTAAGGCCCATGGACAGCCCAAATAGTGTGGGGTGTTTCTTATGTTGAAGGGATTAGTTTGGTTGTTTCCATACTTTATATTTTCCTTAGTGGATTAGGATTTTGTTTCCATACTTAATGTTTTCCTTATGCAATTAGGAATGTTTTCCTTATGCAATTAGGAATGTTTTAGTCTTAATTTTCCATATGCAATTAGGAATTTTGTAACCCTTATTTAAGGGAACTATTAGGCCGAATTTCATAAACAATAATTAATAAAAATTTTCAAATTCTTCTACAAGTTCTTCTTGTGAACTTTCGTGTGAGAGAGATTAGAGTGGATTCTTTAATTCTTTCTTTGCATCAAGAATTAGGTTTACTTATCAACAAGAGTTGTGAAGTTTTCCTTCTTCTTACCAACTAAATCCTTCAATCATAGTGAGTTCGCGTCTCTTTATAGGCGTTGGGTTCCTTAGGAGGTGATTATCAAGTTTCAAGGAGTTCTCTACCATTGTTATATGTTGGGTTTGCTGCCATCGTTGCTAAGGGTCCGCGTCATTTGGTATCAGAGCCTTGCTACAAGGTAATTTTTATCTACTTTGTCTTTCTAGGGTTTGTTAATTTAGGTCTTTTAAATTTCTGCATTTTAAGGTTCTTAGAGAGTCTAGTCTTTAATTTTGAAAAAGAGTCATATATCAATTTTGATCAAGGCCAAATTGAAGGAAAAGCAAAAGGATTAGGGTTCTTGAAAGAAAGCAAAAGCTAGAGTTTGTGTTTGATTTCAATTTGGTCTTGAGCGAATCTGGGGTTGCAAATTAAGTCCAGATTTCGAAAAGTCATTGGGAGTAAATTAAGTCCCGAATCAAGAGGATAGTGAGAGGAAGCAAAAAAAAAACCACCACAACAAAAAATGTTTGATATTCTTGCTATTTGGGTGCTAAGGATCAGATCTAGGTGGGTGAGAAGTAATAAAATTTTTGGGCGAAAAATTCACCTTTTGAGGGGCTTTTGGAATTCGAAAATTAGACCTTAATATTCATGTTATTTGAGTGTTATAGGTGGGAATTAGAGTCTAGAAGCTAGCGTTTTGGGTAGAATTGATTAGGTCCATAAAGCAGCTTGCCAAGTGTGGGTTGTTTTTTATTCATTATATCCAAATTTGTCTTGTTTATTGTCTTCATTGTTTCTGATTTCTTTATCTAGCTTTTAATTCCATTACATTGCTAAGTATCATTTGCTTGTGTCGATACTTGGTTTTATATCGTGTAGTGCAAATTACCTTGCATTGCCTCCGGATACTTGTCTTCTTTTCTATCTAGTTCTAGGATTTAGGTTCTAGTTTCTTGAACGACTTGACAATTGTTGGTTGGTGAGCTTGGTTCTGAAGTGCAATCAAGGAAGACAAGAAAAGTGAGGTAATTCTAAACACTTGATTGAATTTCGATTATTACTAATCTTTTTTCTTTGAGTTTGTTTGTTAACATGGCTGGAAAAGGAGAAGAGACTAGCAAAGAAGGAGCTATGGCCGAAAGCTTGGCTAGGCTTAATGAGACTTTGGCAGCAATGCTTGGTCAAATGGAGATGATGGATACTAGATTGCAAGAGAATGCAGCACGACAAGCACAACAAATTCAGCAAGTGCAACAAGGGCAGCCAACCGCACATCCAAATCCCATAATGCGAGCTAGAAGAGTGCTTAGGAGAGAAGGGCAAGGAAATCTTGAAGCCCTAGAGGCAGCCGAAAAGGGTAGAAGATGAAGATGAAGGTGGAAATCAACCTACCACTGATGGTGACCTTACTTCCATCAAGATGAAGATTCATTCCTTTGAAGGGAAGAACAATGCAGAAACGTTCATAGAATGGGAGAGGAAAGTTGAGCAGATTTTCGAATGCCATAACTACACCGAAGAGAAGAAATCAGTTTTGGTAGCCGTAGAGTTCAAGGGGTATGCTACCTTTTGGTGGGATCAATTGAAAGCTAATAGAAGAGGGAAAGGTATGAGGCCTATTCCTGAATGGTCAACCTTGAAAGAACTAATGAGGAGCCGATTTGTACCATCTCACTACATTCGGGATTTGTACAATCGACTAGCAAGACTAGTTCAAGGTGCAATAAGTGTGGAAGAGTACCACAAGATGGAGATGATCATGGCTAGGGACAATATTGATGAAGATGGAGATAAGAAGATGTCACAATTTCTTGGGGGATTGAATTTGAACATAGCCAATGAATTGGAGATGTATGAATTCAACACAATGGAAGAGTTAGTTCAAAAGGCCATGAAGATAGAGAGAAGATTGAAGAATAAAGCTATTTCAAAAACAAGGCTTCAAGTTCGAGTGGAGGTTCCTACAAAGGGGATTGCAAGGGTTCTTTCCAAAAGAATTCTTCCTACAATCCTAATTTCAAGAAGCCGAATGATGGGGATGCAAGAACAGCCAAGGAAACACCTTCTAGACCTCCAAGTAGGGAAATTAAATGCTACAAGTGTTTGGAAAGTGGACACATTGCTTCTCAATGTCCAAATAAGAGGGTGATGATTGCTACCCTTGAAGGGGAAATTGAATCAGAATCTGAACATGAAGAAGAAGAGGAGGCCGAATGTGGTGATAGGGCCGAATATGATGAAGAGGCTTGGGAGAATCAAGTCTTGAATGCTGAACATGGAGAGATGCTTGTTACTAGAAGAGCCTTGAATATTCAAGTCAAGGAAGAAGGCTTGGATCAAAGGGAGAATCTTTTCCACTCTAGGTGTTTGGTGAATGGTAAGGTTTGTACACTTATCATTGATGGTGGAAGTTGTACCAATGCTGCTAGTACTACAATGGTGGATAAATTGGGGTTAGTTTGTTTTAAACATCCTAATCCTTACAAGTTGCAATGGTTCAATGATGTTGGGGAAGTAAAAGTGTTGAAGCAAGTCAAGGTACCATTCTCCATTGGGTGGTATAAAGATGAGGTTTTGTGTGATGTAGTGCCAATGCAAGCTGGACATTTGCTATTAGGAAACCATGGCAACATGATAGAAGGGCACAACATGATGGCTTTTCTAATAAATATACCTTTACTTATGAACAAAAGAAGGTTGTTCTAGCACCATTATCACCTCAAGAGGTGTATGAAGATCAAAAGATGATGCTAGAGAGGGAGAAAGAAGTTTCGGCCAACATGAACCAAGGGGGTTCAAATTCGGCCAATGATGTTTCTTCAACACCCAAGGGTAATTCTAAGGGTAGGGAGAGAGGAAATAATAAAGTGAGTGAGTGCAGAAAGGGAAAAGAGGCCGAGAGTCAAAAGAAAGTAAGCAAACAAATAAATGGCCCATTGGTGAGAGAAAATAAGCAAGGAGAAAAAGCAAAACATACTTTTTATGCAAGAGCAAGAGAGATAGATGTAGGGCAGCCTGTACTCATTATTATGTATAAAGAATTGTTACTTGCTGAGAATCTCTTGATTCTTTACCTTCTAGTTTTGTGTCTTTGTTGCAGGATTTTAAAGATGTGTTTCCTAAAGACCTTCCTAGTGGTTTGCCGCCATTAAGAGGGATTGAACATCAAATTGACTTCATACCCGGTTCTACAATTCAAAACCAGCCAGCATATAGGAGCAATCCTATAGAGACAAAAGAGATGCAAAGACAAGTTGAAAAGCTTTTGGAGAAAGGCTTGGTTCGCGAGAGCCTTAGTCCTTGTGCCGTTCCAGTCTTATTAGTACCTAAGAAAGATGGTTCTTGGAGGATGTGTGTTGATTGTAGGGTTGTGAATAAGATTACTGTGAAGTATAGGCATCCCATTCCTAGACTTGATGACATGTTGGACGAATTGCATGGGGCAAAATATTTCACAAAGATTGATCTTGTCAGTGGTTATCATCAAATTCGCATGAAGCCTAGAGATGAATGGAAGACTGCCTTCAAAATGAAATATGGTTTGTATGAATGGTTAGTTATGCCTTTTGGTTTATCTAATGCACCTAGTACTTTCATGAGATTAATGAACCATGTTTTGAGAGCTTATTTAGGTAAGTTTGTGGTAGTTTACTTTGATGATATTCTGATTTATAGCAAAACTGAGGAAGAACATGTTGAACATGTTAGGAAAGTGCTTGAAATCCTTAGGGAGCAAAACCTTTATGCTAAGCTTAAGAAGTGTTCTTTTTGTCTAGATAGGGTTGTTTTTCTTGGTTTTGTTGTAAGTATGCAGGGAATTGAAGTTGATCAAGAGAAGGTGAAAGCTATCCAAGAGTGGCTGAATCCTTCAAGTGTGACAGAAGTGAGGAGTTTTCACGGATTGGCAAGCTTCTATAGGAGATTTGTCCCTAATTTCTCTACATTGGCAGCCCCCTTGACTAGCGTAAACAAGAAAGAAGTGGGATTCATTTGGGGAAAGGAGCAACAAGAAGCATTTGATGCTTTGAAAGAGAAGCTTTCTACTACACCCATTTTAGCTTTACCTAACTTTGATTCTACTTTTGAAATTGACTGTGATGCTTCTGGTGTAGGTATTGGAGCTATTTTGATGCAAGAGAAGAAGCCCATTGCATACTTTAGTGAAAAGCTTAATGGAGCAAAGCTGAATTATTCGACTTATTACAAGCAGCTATATGCTTTGGTGAGAGCATTGGAAGTATGGGAGCATTATTGGCTGCCCAAGGAATTTGTGATCCATTCAGACCATGAATCATTGAAGCATTTGAGAGGGCAAGGCAAGTTGAATAAAAGAAATGCAAAATGGGTTGTGAAGATTGAGAAGTTTCCTTATGTGATCAAATACAAGCAAGGTAAAGAAAATGTAGTGGCGAATGCACTTTCAAGGAGGTACGCTTTACTTAATGTTTTGAGTACTAAATTGCTTGGATTTGAATGTATAAAGGACTTATATGTTGGTGATTTTGATTTCGGCAATGTTTATGATGCTTGTGAGCATGGTGCTTTTAATTCTTTCTATAAACATGATGGGTTTTTGTTTAAGGGTTCGAAATTATGCATGCCTAGATGTTCTATGAGAGATTTGCTAGTATTAGAATCACATTGTGGGGGTTTGATGGGGCATTTTGGAATTGATAAGACTTTAGACATGCTGAATGAACACTTTTATTGGCCGAATATGAAAATGATGTAATTCGGATTTGTAAGGCTTGTTTGGCTTGTAGGCAAGCTAAGTCAAAGTCTATGCCTCATGGTTTGTATATGCCATTACCCGTTCCTAGTTCTCCTTGGATGGACATTAGTATGGACTTTATTTTAGGATTCCCAAGGACTAAGAGGGGGAGAGATAGCATATTTGTGGTTGTTGATAGGTTTAGTAAGATGACACACTTTATCCCATGTCATAAGAGTGATGATGCTAGTTTAGTGGCCGAACTCTTCTTTAGGGATGTGGTTCGAATTCATGGGATACCAAAATCCATAGTTTCTGATAGAGACACCAAGTTTTTGTCTCACTTTTGGCGTGTGCTTTGGGGAAAGTTAGGTACCAAGTTGTTATTTTCCACCACTTGTCATCCTCAAACGGATGGACAAACAGAAGTAGTAAATAGAACTTTAGGTACCATGTTGAGAGCTTTAGTGGGTAAGAATTTGAGTTCTTGGGAAGATTGTTTGCCATTTATTGAGTTTGCTTATAATCGTGTTATTCATTCTTCTATAGGATATTCACCTTTTGAGCTTGTTTATGGTTTCAACCCACTAACAGTTTTGGATCTTGTTTCTTTACCTTCTCATGAGCTTGTTAGTTTAGATGGTGAGAAGAAAGCTAAATTGGTGAAAGAGATGCATGAGAAAGCAAGGGCGAATATTGAGAAAAGGAACAAGAGATATACTGATTCTGCAAATAGAGGGAGACGTGAGATTAAGTTTCAAGTAGGAGATTGGGTTTGGGTGCATTTTCGAAAAGAGAGATTTCCTAACCAAAGGAAGAACAAGTTGCAAGCAAGGGGAGATGGCCCATTCCAAGTACTGGAGAAGATTAATGACAATGCCTACAAGATCGACTTACCAGGTACGTATAATGTTAGTGCTACTTTCAATGTAAGTGATCTTTCTCCTTTTGATGATGCAGATTTGAGGACAAATCTTTTTGAAGAGGGGGAGAATGATGCAAGAAAGGATCCCTTGAAGCTAGCAAGTGGACCAATCACTAGGAGCAAGGCAAAGAGATATCAAGCTAGTATGGCTTTGCATATTCAAGAAGAGATTTCCAAAGAGCTTCAAGAATTATCATTCAAGAAGATGGAGATAGAGCTTGAAGAAGGCACACCAAAGCTGATTATGATGCTTAGTGTGGAAGCTACAGGCTAGCTAAAGAAAGGTCAAACGTGCAAGAAAGGTCCATGGGGATTCATATAAAGCCTTGAGAAGTAATTTAAGGCCCATGGACAGCCCAAATAGTGTGGGGCATTTCTTATGTTGAAGGGATTAGTTTGGTTGTTTCCATACTTTATATTTTTCTTATTGGATTAGGATTTTGTTTCCATACTTTATATTTTCCTTAGTGGATTAGGATTTTGTTTCCATACTTTATATTTTCCTTAGTGGATTAGGATTTTGTTTCCATACTTTATGTTTTCCTTATGCAATTAGGAATGTTTTCCTTATGCAATTAGGAATGTTTTAGTTTTCCATATGCAATTAGGAATTTTGTAACCCTTATTTAAGGGCACTATTTGGCAGAATTTCAAACAACAAATAATAAAAATTTTCAAATTCTTCTACAAGTTCTTCTTGTGAATTTTCGTGTGAGAGAGATTAGAGTGGATTCTTTAATTCTTTCTTTGCATCAAGAATTAGGTTTACTTATCAACAAGAGTTGTGGCATTTTCCTTCTTTTTACCAGCTAAATCCTTCAATCATAGTGAGTTCGCGTCTCTTTATAGGCATTGGGTTCCTTAGGAGGTGATTATCAAGTTTCAAGGAGTTCTCTACCATTGTTATACGTTGGGATTGCTGCCATCGTTGCTAAGGGTCCGCGTCATCAAGAGAAGGTGAAAGCTATCCAAGAGTGGCCGAATCCTTCAAGTGTGACAGAAGTGAGGAGTTTTCACGGATTGACAAGCTTCTATAGGAGATTTGTTCCTAATTTCTCTACATTGGTAGCCCCCTTGACTAGCATAATCAAGAAAGAAGTCGGATTCATTTGGGGCAAGGAGCAACAAGAACATTTGATGCTTTGAAAGAGAAGCTTTCTACTACACCCGTTTTAGCTTTACCTAACTTTGATTCTACTTTTGAAATTGAATGTGATGCTTCTGGTGTAGGTATTGGAGCTATTTTGATGCAAGAGAAGAAGCCCATTGCATACTTTAGTGAAAAGCTTAATGGAGCAAAGCTGAATTATTCAACTTATGACAAGGAGCTATATGCTTTGGTGAGAGCATTGGAAGTATGGAAGCATTATTTGCTGCCCAAGGAATTCGTGATCCATTCAGACCATGAATCATTGAAGCATTTGAGAGGGCAAGGCAAGTTGAATAAAAGACATGCAAAATGGGTTGTGAAGATTGAGAAGTTTCCTTATGTGATCAAATACAAGAAAGGTAAAGACAATGTAGTGGCAGATGCACTTTTAAGGAGGTACGCTTTACTTAATGTTTTGAGTACTAAATTGCTTGGATTTGAATGTATAAAGGACTTATATGTTGGTGATTTTGATTTCGGCAATGTTTATGATGCTTGTGAGCATGGTACTTTTAATTCTTTCTATAGACATGATGGGTTTTTGTTTAAGGGTTCGAAATTATGCATGCCTAGATGTTCTATGAGAGATTTGCTAGTATTAGAATCAATTGTGGGGGTTTGATGGGGCATTTTGGAATTGGTAAGACTTTAGACATGCTGAATGAACACTTTTATTGGCCGAATATGAAAAGGGATGTAATTCGGATTTGTAAAGCTTGTTTGGCTTGTAGGCAAGCTAAGTCAAAGTCTATGCCTCATGGTTTGTATATGCCATTACCCGTTCCTAGTTCTCCTTGGATGGACATTAGTATGGACTTTGTTTTAGGATTCCTAAGGACTAAGAGGGGGAGAGATAGCATATTTGTGGTTGTTGATAGGTTTAGTAAGATGGCACACTTTATCCCATGTCATAAGAGTGATGATGCTAGTTTAGTGGCCGAACTCTTCTTTAGGGATGTGGTTCGAATTCATGGGTTACCAAAATCCATAGTTTCTGATAGAGACACCAAGTTTTTGTCTCACTTTTGGCGTGTGCTTTGGGAAAAGTTAGGTACCAAGTTGTTATTTTCCACCACTTGTCATCCTCAAACGGATGGACAAATAGAAGTAGTAAACAGAACTTTAGGTACCATGTTGAGAGCTTTAGCGGGTAAGAATTTGAGTTCTTGGGAAGATTGTTTGCCATTTATTGAGTTTGCTTATAATTGTGCTATTCATTCTTCTACAGGATATTCAACTTTTGTGCTTGTTTATGGTTTTAACCCACTAACAGTTTTGGATCTTGTTTCTTTACCTTCTCATGAGCTTGTTAGTTTAGATGGTGAGAAGAAAGCTAAATTGGTGAAAGAGATGCATGAGAAAGCAAGGGCGAATATTGAGAAAAGGAACAAGAGATATGCTGATTCTACAAATAGAGGGAGACGTGAGATGAAGTTTCAAGTAGGAGATTGGGTTTGGGTACACTTCCGAAAGGAGAGGTTTCCAAATCAAAGGAAGAATAAGCTTGATGCACATGGTGATGGTCCATTTCAAGTGTTGGCAAAGATCAATGATAATGCATACAAGATAGACTTGCCTGGTGAGTTTAGTGTTAGTACTACTTTTAATGTGTCTGATTTATCTCCTTATGATAATGCAGATTTGAGGACAAATCTTTTTGAAGAGGGGGAGAATGATACGAACCAGCCACAAGGTAAGGATCCATTGGTACTTCCAAATAGGCCATTGACTAGAAGCAGAGCTAAGAAGTTTGGAGCAGATATGGGATTGCATATTCAAGATCAAATTTCAAAGGAAGTGACTGAAATGGCAATGGAAAAGTGCACAATAGAGCTTGAAGAAGGCACACCAATGCTGATTATGATGCTTAGTGTGGAAGCTAAAGGCTAGCTAAAGAGGTCCAACGTGCAAGAAAGGTCCATGGGGGTTCATATGAAGCCTTGGGAAGTAATTTAAGGCCCATGGACAGCCCAAATAGTGTGGGGCGTGTTCTTATGTTGAAGGGATTTAGTTTGGTTGTTTCCATACTTTATATTTTCCTTAGTGGATTAGGATTTTATTTCCATACTTTATATTTTCCTTAGTGGATTAGGATTTTGTTTCCATACTTTATATTTTCCTTAGTGGATTAGGATTTTATTTCCATACTTTATATTTTCCTTAGTGGATTAGGATTTTGACTTTGTAGCTTTCCTTTTCCCATTAGAATTAGGGTTTCGGATTAATGTGTGCTTTTTAGTATAAATAGGGCCTTATTTTTCTTGTAAGGGGACTTTTGAGATATTATTATTAAAAATTTTTGAATTCTTCTACAAGTTCTTCTTGTGAATTTTCGTGTGAGAGAGATTAGAGTGGATTCTTTAATTCTTTCTTTGCATCAAGAATTAGGTTTACTTATCAACGAGAGTTGTGGCATTTTCCTTCTTCTTACTAACTAAATCCTTCAATCATAGTGAGTTCGCGTCTCTTTATAGGTGTTGGGTTCCATAGGAGGTGATTATCAAGTTTCAAGGAGTTCTCTACCATTGTTAAACATTGGGTTTGCTGCCATCGTTGCTAAGGGTCCGCATCAGATTACCACATTGCAAGGTGAGCCAAGGCATAGAAGGCAACCAACCTTTGCCAATGATGAATATGATGGAGGAATTGACAAAAATGATGATCAAGCAACCATTATTGGAGGGGATGCTCATCCTAGAAGGCAAAATAGGAGAGCAAGGTTTGACGGCATTGATCGAAATATAGGCAACATCAAAATGAAGATTCCTTCCTTCCAAGGAAAGAATGACCTAGATGCTTATTTGGAGTGGGAAAGAAAGGTAGAGATGATCTTCGAGTGTCACAACTACTCTGAAGAGAAAAAGGCAAAATTAGTCGTTGTTGAATTTTGTGATTATGCTATTGTTTGGAAGGATCAATTGTGTAAAGACAGGCATCGAAATGGTGAAAGGTCCGTTGAGACATGGCTTGAGATGAAACACATCATGAGAAAGCGATTTATCCCTAGCCACTATTATAGGTATTATGGAACAACCTACACACCATGAGGATGAGCATGACCAAAGAAGCAAGGATCAAATTGAGAAGATTTTCAATCCAAATATTCTGCCTCGAGGACCTATAACTAGATCACAGGCCAAGAAAATTCAGC
This sequence comes from Garcia nutans, assembly GCA_947685225.1. Lineage (NCBI taxonomy): Eukaryota > Viridiplantae > Streptophyta > Magnoliopsida > Malpighiales > Euphorbiaceae > Garcia > Garcia nutans. The sequence continues at coordinate 7,015,939 of CANTUV010000057.1, forward strand.
AAGCGTTAATTTGTTATTTGCAAGATTTGGTGAGTTTGGCTTGTAATGGGCTACAAGGGATCCAAGGCTTGGAAACAAGATCAAATAAAGTTAATTACAATCATTCAAGTCCAACTTCAAAATGGGCTTACTTAAAATTGAAGTCCAACTTCAAAATGGGCTTACTTAAGTTGTTTTTAGATCTTAGCCTTTTTAATTAAGTAAAATTAAATATGTTTGTATTTTTGTCTTAATGGGCTATTTAAAACATGTTAATTTAAAAAGCCTTTTAGTTTTATTGCTTTGATAATGGGCTGTCCAAACTTGTTTATGTTAAGGCCCATAAGTTGAGTTTGTCTATTTTAGTTTATGAGTTTTTAGGTCTTGTAAAGGCTATAAAAGGCCTAAAACGAATTTCAATTCAAATCATTGATGAATTATAACCAAAAGGGTGTTTGCTTATATCTTTGTGTTCTTGAGTAGAATACATGCTAAGAAACATTCAAGTGGACTGATCATCTTCTTGTGGAGTGTTTCCAATATGGAATTTAAGAACAAGTTTCCTTTATTCTAGATCTTTGATCATCTTTCTAAGCAGTCTGAATTCTAGCCTTTCTTAGGGGTTGAGACTGAATTGTTATTGGGGTTTTCAAGTTAATGTTGTGGGGGTCCATAATAATCAAAGGGGTTCTCAGGCTTATTCTTGGAGGTTCCGTATCATTTGGTATCAGAGACAGAGTTGGCTCTAGATAATGTTTTATCCTTAAAAAATTTGTGTTTTTGATTCTGAATTCTTGTTTTTTTTTTTGTTCTTCTAAGTTTATCTCTTATTGTTCTTGTGTTTCCTTTGTTTTTCCATCATTTGAATTATTATTGTCTCTTCGAATTCTGGTTTTATTTGTTGGGTTAATTTGAATTCTTTTCATCAAGTAAAAAGCTTGTACATCTGATTTAGTGCTTGTGGTTATAAAAAAATTTCGTCCAAAAAAAAAGATTAAAATCTTGCTGTTTAGAAGAGAAAAAGAAATACAAATATGAAAAAAAAATCTGGAAAAAAAATAGAAAAAAATCTGGAATTGTGGCTTTATATCTTCCTAATCATATTTGAATTATAGTTAACTACATTTATTGTGTGATTATTATAGTTATTAATCAATAATTAATAACTTTTGGGGCTGTTTCTTCAAAAAAATAACCTTCTAAATTTGACCTACATTTATTGTGTGATTATTATAGTTATTAATCATTAATTAATTAATAACTTTTGGGGCTGTTTCTTCAAAAAAATTACCTTCTAAATTGTCCTAATAAAATCTGTTTCATTTTTTTTCATATGTCATTTGCTTCTTAATGAGTTGTCATTTTTTTTTTGCTTCTAGTATATTAAATTTCTTGTTTTAGCCAATTTGCATCAAACTTGTTTTGAAAATTTCAGATTCAGAAATTCTGCACCAATCAAGCTATTTGAATTATTCTAAAAGTGTGATTCACCTAGGAACGTAAAAGAAATTAGTTAGAGTAGTGTGAGAAAAGCCATGAGCAAAATAAATAAATTGAGCGAAACACGAGTGACCACCCCATCTTTTGAGCCTAAACACGTAAGGGAGTGTTGTGAGGTCCTTATATTATTTTTTTTCTTTGTTATTTTCTAATCTTTTATTGCAGCAATGTCTGACCAAGGTGAAGGTAGTGGAGCTATACAAGTTGATGTGGCTACATTACGTGAGGCTCAACAAGCTGAATTTACATGTTTATACCGCACTATGGAGAACATAACAAAAACAATAGAGCGTGTGGATTTGAGGTTGCAAGCTGTTGAAAGAGCCACACCGAAGCACAATGAGAGGCAAAGAGGTGGTAGAAATCAAATACCTCAACCTGATAATTTGGATGATGAATACAAGTTTGATGGGTCATGTTGGGGTAAATAAAACCTATGATATGCTGATAGAACATTTCTTTTGGCCTAGTATGAAACATGATGTGCATAAGGTTTGTGAGCATTGCATAACATGTAGAGAGGCTAAGTCTAGATTGAAAACGCATGGTTTATATACACCATTACCTATTCCTAGTGAACCTTGGACTGATTTGTCTATGGATTTCATGCTTGGATTACCTAAAACTAGGAAAGGTCATGATAGTATTTTTGTTGCGGTTGATAGATTTAGTGCTCATTTTATACCATGTCATAAAACTGATGATGCTAAATTGATTGCTGATTTGTTCTTCAAATTGGTTGTGCATTTGCATGGCATACCTAAGAGCATTGTTAGTGATAGAGATGTTAAGTTTTTGAGTCATTTTTGGAATGTTTTGTGGGGAAAATTAGGAACTAAGTTGTTGTTCTCAACTACTTGCCATCCTCAAACTGATGGCCAAACTGAAGTAGTTAATCGAACTTTGATTACTTTGTTTAGGGCAATTATAGAAAAGAATATTAGGATGTGGGAGGATTGTTTACCATTTATGGAGTTTGCTTATAATAGGGTTGTTCATAGCACTACTAATTGTTCTCCATTTGAAATTTTTTATGGTTTTAATCCACTTACTCCTATTGATTTATTGCCATTGCCAGCTAACAAATTTGTGAGTGTTAATGATAATTCAAAGGCAGATTTAGTGAAGAAGTTACATAAGCAAGTTAAGGAAAGAATTGAAAAGCAAAATGCTAAAGTAGCTTCACGATTGAATAAAGGAAGGAAGCCAATGATTTTTCAGCCTGGTGATTGGGTTTTGATACATTTTCACAAAGAAAGGTTTCCACACCAAAGGAAGTCCAAGTTAAACCCAAGAGGAGATAGTCTTTTTCAAATACTTGAAAGGATTAATGATAATGCTTATAAAGTGGATTTGCCAGGTGAGTACAATGTAAGTGCTTCATTTAATGTGGCTGATTTGAGTCCTTTTGATGTTGGTGATGCTTTAGATTCTAGGACGAATCCTTTTGAGGAGAGGGGAGATGTTATGGAACAGCCTACACGCTAAGAGGATGAGCATGACCAAAGAAGCAAGGATCAAATTGAGGAGATTTTCAATCCAATTATTCTGCCTTGAGGACCTATAACTAGATCACGAGCCAAGAAGATTCAGCAAGCGTTAATTTGTCATCTACAAGATTTGGTGAATTTGGCTTATAATGGGCTACAAGGGATCCAAGGCTTGGAAACAAGATCAAATAAAGTTAATTACAACTTAATTCAAGTCCAACTTCAAAATGGGCTTACTTAAAATTGAAGTCCCACTTCAAAATGGGTTTACTTAAGTTGTTTTTAGATCTTAGCCTTTTTAATTGAGTAAAATTAATATGTTTGTATTTTTGTCTTAACGGGCTCTTTAAAACATGTTAATTTAAAAAGCCTATTAGTTTTATTGCTTTGATAATGGGCTGTCCAAACTTGTTTATGTTAAGGCCCATAAGTTGAGTTTGTCTATTTTTGTTTATGAGTTTTTAGGTCTTGTAAAGGCTATATAAAAGCCTAAAACGAATTTCAATTCAGATTATTGATGAATTATAACCAAAAGGTTGATTGCTTATATCTTTGTGTTCTTGAGTAGAATACATGCTAAGAAACATTCAAGTGGACTGATCATCTTCTTGTGGAGTGTTTCAAATCTGGAATTTAGAGACAAGTTTCCTTTATTCTATATCTTTGATCATCTTTCTAAGCAATCTGAATTCTAGCCTTTCTTAGGGGTTGAGACTGAATTGTTATTGGGGATTTCAAGTTAATGTTGTGGGGGTCCATAATAATCAAAGGGGGTTCTCAGGCTTATTCTTGGAGGTTCCGTATCACATCCTCTTTGATTAGGAATTATGGTCAATGGTTGATAGTCCTAGAAGAATTTGAGATTGAGTTCATAACCAGGAAAACCATAAAAGGTAGAGAGCAGTAGCAGAATTCCTAGCTCAACAGCCATTGCCCGATAGTAAGGAAGTAACCTTAGAATTTCCAGTTGAACACTTGGAGGCCATAGAAGTAAAGAATGGAAGATTTATTTTGATGGAGCAGTAAAAAGAAAAGGAGCTAGTTTTGGAGTGATATTAGAATCACCAAAAGGAGAACTTATTCCTTTAGCCAAGAATTAAGATTCAAGGCAACCAACAATATAGTAGAGTATAAAGCATGCATCTTTGGTTTGGAAACCTTGATGATAATGAAAGTTGATATAGTGCATGTTTTTGGTGATTCATTGCTAGTTGTATCCCAAGTAAATGGAGAACTGGAGTTGAAGGAAGAAAAGTTAAAGCCATACAATAATCACTTAACTATGATGAAGGAGAACTTCAAGGAGTGTAGGAGATGGAAATCATCAATTTAGCAGCCATACACCCTAATAGTTAAAGAACTATGATATAAATGGAATGCAAATTAACACCCTCCAATAGTTGAATCAAAATCTGGATCATTCAAGAATGAAGTAAGATTAACTATTCTAATCACTTTTATCAATGGAATTATGATTAAGTAATTAGAATAGCACTTTGATTTCCTCAAAATGACACAAACAAAGAAGGTTTGATAAGTTAAGTCTATTTCATTTTTGTTTTTATTTTCATCAAAGATCTTTGATCATCTAAGGTTTGATAAGTTATGTCTATTTCATTTTTGGTAGAGGCATGAGGGATGGGACTGTTGAGTCTGAAAGTGAGAGAGAGGAAGATGATGAAATGCCATCTTTAGAAGATGCTAGTGATGTTGAGTTTGCTAAGGGAGATATGTTAGTTGTACAACGCACACTTAGTTTGCAAAGTAAACATGGTGAACATGGTGAACAATGTGAAAATCTGTTTCATACTCATTGTTTGATTGCTAACAAGTTGTGTAATATGATTGTGGATAGTGGTAGTTATACAAACGTAGCTAGTATTTTGCTTGTGGAAAAACTGAAATTACCTACTACTAAACATCCAAAACCGTACAAGTTACAATGGTTGAATGATAGTGGTGTTGTGAAGGTTAATAAGCAAGTATTGGTTTCTTTCTCTATTGGTAGATATAAAGATGACGTGTTGTGTGATGTGGTTCCTATGTATGCTGGTCACATGTTGTTGGGGAGACCATAGCAATATGATCGAAGGGTCATACATGATGGGTTTAAGAACCGATATTCTTTGATCATGAATGGACAGAAATACCAACTTGGACCTTTGTCTCCAAAGACCATTTTTGAAGACCAAATGAGAATAAAAGAGCAATATGAAGAACTTGAATTTTCATTGGCTAAAACTTTAGGGAGGGAGCAAGAAAGAGAGAAAAAAGAAAAAGGTGAGAATGAGAGCAATGGGAAACACAAGGGGAGAGAAAATAAGGGAGGAATGTATGAAAGAAAAATGAGTGTTTATGCAAAAACGAGTGATGTGAGAAAAACAGTAACCATGAGGCAGCTTGTACTTGTACATATGTATAAGGATGTTTTGATTATATCTAACAAGCTTAACAAGAGTTTGCCTAGTGTTATGATTGATTTATTACAGGAACATAAAGATCTCTTTTCTGAAGATGTGCCTAAGGGTTTGCCACCAATTCGAGGAATTGAACATCAAATTGATTTCATTCCCAGTGCAAGCATACCAAATAGGCCAGCTTATAGATGCAACCCTGAGGAGACCAAGAAAATCCAAAGGCAAGTGAGTGAACTAATGGAGAAAGGGTACGTGCATGAAAGCATGAGTCCATGTGCTGTTCTTGTATTATTGGTGCCTAAAAAGGATGGTTCATGGAGGATGTGTGTTGATCGCCGAGCCATCAAAAAAATAACGGTGAAGTATAGACATCCTATTCCTAGGCTAGATGATATGTTGGATGAATTGCATGGTTCTTGTATTTTTTTTCTAAAATTGATTTAAAATCTGGATATCATCAAATTAGAATGCATGAAGGTGATGAATGGAAAGCTGCTTTCAAAACTAAATATGGTTTGTATGAATGGTTAGTAAAGCCCTTTGGCTTAACTAATGCACCAAGTACTTTTATGCGATTAATGAATCATGTTTTGTGTGCTTTCATTGGAAAGTTTGTGGTGGTTTATTTTGATGATATTCTTGTGTATAGCAAATCTTTAGATGAGCATGTAACACATTTAAAGGCTGTTTTTGATGTGTTAAGGCAAGAAAGTTATATGCTAATCTTAAGAAATGCACTTTTTCCTCTAATGAAATTACTTTTCTTGGATATATTGTTAATGAAAAGGAATTCATGTTGATCAAGAAAAAGTAAAAGTTATTAGAGATTGCCCAAAACCTACTAGTTTGCATGATGTTAGGAGTTTTCATGGTCTTGCTAGCTTTTATAGGAGATTCAGTAGGGATTTTCCTACAATTACTGCACCTTTAACAAAATGCATTAAAAAGAATGTGGGTTTCAAGTGGGGAAAAGAACAAGATGATGCTTTTAACTTGCTAGAAGACAAATTCAATTCAGCACCTTTACTTGCTTTGCCTAACTTTTCTAAAACTTTTGAGGTTGAGTGTGATGCAAGTGGAATAGGTATTTGATGAGGAACCCATAGATCAAATATTACATCTAGAACCCCACATAAACATCTAGCTTAGAATCTTAGAACTCAAAAACAAATCCTCCCTACCAAACCCACAACTAACCTGTAATTGAGAACTTGGGTGATTGGGATGAAGAAATGAATTGATTTAAACGCCACAAGTTAGACTTGATAAGTTAGAACCAATTCTTCAAGCAACAAGAATAAGAAGAAAACCTCTCAAACTTGAAAACACATCAATTTCATTCAGTATAAACTAGAAATTCATAGTAGTCCTCTTGAGTTCTTTTTCCCCTCCCTATATAGTTGGAAAAGAAGAACTAATGGCTTAAAAGTCTAGGTTTACATGTATCTAGTCACAATAGCATTAATTATTCATCTACATCAATAATATATTCTAAATTACTGTCCACAATTCTGACAACATTGATGGGCAGATTCTACATGCATTTTGGTGTTAGTTCACATGTGTCTAGTCACAATAGCACTAAACCACATCAATATTATATTCCAAATTCATGCTAATGTCCATCACCATACTTATGGGCAGATTCTTCATGCTTCTTGGTGAGTTTTTGACTTCCACTTCATGATCCATCATATTCAGTACAAGTTGGTCTCCCTCTTCATTAATTCACCTTTGAATGAAGTGTTGGAACACATGCTGGAGTTTTTTTTATTGTGATCTTGTGATTGGTCCACTTGGCATGATGATATCATCAACATATTTGCTGTCTTGTGTAGATTCATCAAGATTGCTTATAGTTTCCTCATCATTCCCTCCTTGCTCAAAAATTTGTCCTCAAATCTGAACCTACATCAAAAGGAGAAAGATCATTAACATTGAAAGTTGCAGAAACATTATACTCACCTGGTAGATTGATTTTGTAGGCATTGTCATTGATTCGTTCTAAAACTTGGATTGGGCCATCTCGCCTTGCATCCAACTTGGATTTCTTTTGTTTAGAAAATCTTTCCTTCCTCGTATGAACCCATACCCAATCACCAGGTTGGAAAATCACATGTTTCCTTCTATTTGCATTATGGGCAAATGATTCATATTTCTTCTCAAGATGAGCTCGTGCCTTCTCATGTATCTTCTTAACCAACTCCGCTTTCTTTTCACCATCTAAGTTAGTTATTTCATTTAATGGGAAAGGAAACAGATGAAGTGGTGTAAGCGGGTTAAAGCCATAAATAATTTCAAATGGTGAATAACCTGTAGAAGAATATATGTTTCTATTATATGCAAACTCCACTAATGGAAAACAATCTTCCCAAGTTTTCAAATTCTTGCCCACAATAGCATGTAACAAATATCCTAAAGTCCTATTTACCACTTCCGTTTATCCATCAGTTTGTGGATGACAAGTTGTAGAGAACAACAATTTAGTACCTAACTTATTCCACAAAACACGCCAAAAATGACTTAAGAACTTCACAACTCTATCACTTACAATTGTTTTAGGAATGCCATGCAAACGAACTACTTTCCCAAAGAACAAATTAGCAATATTTGTTGCATCATCAGTTTTGTGATATGCAATGAAATGAGCCATTTTGCTGAATCTATCATTTCCCTTTTCTAGTCCTAGGCAGCCCCAAAACAAAGTCCATAGATATGTCAATCCAAGGTGCATTAGGAATAGGTAAAGGAGTATACAGCCCATGAGATAAAGACTTAGATTTTGCTTGTTTACATGCAATACACTTGGCACAAATTCTTTCAACATCCTTTCTCATGTTTGGCTAATAGAAATGTTAATGCAGAATGTCTAAAGTCTTAAATACCCCAAAATGTCCCATGAGTCCTCCACTATGTGCCTCACGCACAAGCAATTCCCTTAATGAGCAACTAGGCATGCATAATCTTCCATCCTTAAACAAGTACTCATCATGCCTATAAAACTTCTGAAATGCAAAATGCTCACATGCTTTATAAACATTTGCAAAGTCAACATCATTGGCATACATATCCTTAATTTGCTCAAAGCCTAATAACTTAGAACTAAGAGTTGAGATTAAGGAATACCTTCTTGAAAGTGCATCTGCTACTACATTGTCTTTGCCACGCTTATACTTTATCACATATGGAAATGGCTCAATGAACTCTATGCACTTTCCATGTCTTCAGTTCAGCTTGGTTTCCCCCTTTAGATGCTTTAATGATTCATGATCTGTATGAATAACAAACTCTTTAGGCAATAAGTAATGTTGCCACACTTGTAAAGCTCTTACCAAAGCATACAACTCCTTGTCGTAAGTGGAATAATTTAATTGTGCACCATGAAGCTTCTCACTAAAATATGCAATTGGTTTCCCTTCTTGTATCAAAACAGCACCTATGCCCACACCTGAAGCATCACACTCTAATTTGAAGGTCTTATCAAAATCTGGTAAAGCAAGAATTGGAGCAGTAGTTAACCTTTCTTTCAACAAATTGAATGCCTTTTCATGAATCTTTGATGCAAGAAAGGATCCCTTGAAGCTAGCAAGTGGACCAATCACTAGGAGCAAGGCAAAGAGATATCAAGCTAGCATGGCTTTGCATATTCAAGAAGAGATTTCTAAAGAGCTTCAAGAATTATCATTCAAGAAGATGGAGATGGAGCTGCAAGGAAGGCCTAAATATATCATGGTTCTAGAAGCATGCAATGGAAGCCAAGAAGGAGCCTTTGAAGGCTATTTTTAAGCCTAGGCCGAAACTACCAAGGAAGAGTCAAAGCTTGGTCAATCTTATTTCCATGCACATGCATGAATGCAAGTTGGCGAATTCAAGGGAGTTTGTTGCACCCCTTGGCCGAATCTTCATAGTTAGAGGGGATATTTTTGTTATTTTGTGGTCCCCATCCTTTTATTTTAATTAGTTAAGTTGTTTTTGACTTTGTCAAATCCTATTCTTGTTGGGTTTTTTAAGTTGTTTTTGACTTTGTCAAATCATATTCCTGTTGGGTTTTTGGAAGTGTTTTCCCATACAAGCCTAGGATCCTTCTAGAATGTTTTAGTCTTAATTTTCCATATGCAATTAGGAATTTTGTAACCCTTATTTAAGGGCACCATTAGGCCGAATTTCAGCTACAACATTAATAAAATTTTTGAATTCTTCTACAAGCTCTTCTTGTGAATTTTCGTGTGAGAGAGATTAGAGTGGATTCTTTAATTCTTTCTTTGCATCAAGAATTAGGTTTACTTATAAACGAGAGTTGTGGCGTTTTCCTTCTTCTTACCAACTAAATCCTTCAAGCATAGTGAGTTCGCGTCTCTTTATAGGCGTTGGGTTCCTTAGGAGGTGATTATCAAGTTTCAAGGAGTTCTCTACCATTGTTATACGTTGGGTTTGCTGCCATCGTTGCTAAGGGTCCGCGTCATTTGGTATCAAAGCCTTGCTACAAGGTAATTTTTATCTACTTTGTCTTTCTAGGGTTTGTTAATTTAGGTCTTTTTAAGTTTCTGCATTTTAGGGTTCTTAGAGAGTCTAGTCTTTAATTTAAAAAAAAAGTCATATATTAAAATTCAAAAGGCCTAAAGATTGTTCAAAGAATAATTCGAAACCTAGGAAAAGGAGTCTGATTAAATTTTGAAACCTAGGTCTTACATCTGAATTGGATTCGAAACCAAGATTAGGGTTCTTGAAAGAAAGCAAAAGCTAGAGTTTTTGTTCAAGTTTGATTTCGATTTGATTTTGAGTGAATCTGGGGTTGCGAATTAAGTCCATATTTCGAAAAGTTCTTGGGAGTAAATTAAGTCCCGAATCAAGGGGATAGTGAGAGGAAGCAAAAAAAAAAAGAGTACAAAACCACCTCAACAAAAATTGTTTGATATTCTTGCTATTTGGGTGCTAAGAATCAGATCTAGGTGGTTAGAAGTAATAAAAAAATTTTAGGCAAAAAATTTCACCTTTTGAGGGGCTTTTGGAATTTGAAAATCAGACCTTAATATTCATGTTATTTGAGTGTTATAGGTGGGAATTAGAGTCTAGAAGCTAGCATTTTGGGTAGAATTGATTAGGTCCATAAAGCAGCTTGCCAAGTGTGGGTTGTTTTTGATTCATTATATCCAAATTTGTCTTGTTTATTGGCTTCATTGTTTCTAATTTCTTTATCTAGCTTTTAATTCCATTACATTGCTAAGTATCATTTTCTTGTGTCGACACTTGGTTTTATATCGTGTAGTGCAAATTACCTTACATTACCTCCGGATACTTGTCTTGTTTTCTATCTAGTTATAGGATTTAAGTTCTAGTTTCTTGAATGACTTGACAATTGTTGGTTGGTGAGCTTGCTTCTGAAGTGCAATCAAGGAAGACAAGAAAAGTGAGGTAATTCTAAACACTTGAGTGAATTTCGATTATTACTAATCTTGTTTCTTTGAGTTTGTTTGTTTGTTAACATGGCTGGAAAAGGAGAAGAGACTAGCAAAGAAGGAGCTATGGCCGAAAGCTTGGCTAGGCTTAATGAGACTTTGGCAGAAATGCTTGGTCGAATGGAGATGATAGATGCTAGATTGCAAGAGAATGCAGCACGACAAGTGCAACAAGGGCAGCCAGCCGCACATCTAAATCCATAATGCAAGCTAGAAGAGTGCTTAGGAGAGGAGGGCAAGGAAATCTTGAAGCCCTAGAAGCAGCCAAAAGGGTAGAAGATGAAGATGAAGGTGGAAATCAACCTACCACTGATGGTGACCTTACTTCCATCAAGATGAAGATTCCTTCCTTTGAAGGGAAGAACAATGCAGAAGAGTTCATAGAATGGGAGAGGAAAGTTGAGCAGATTTTCAAATGCCATAACTACACCGAAGAGAAGAAATCAGTTTTGGCAGCCGTAGAGTTCAAAGGGTATGCTACCTTTTGGTGGGATCAATTGAAAGCTAATAGAAGAGGAAAAGGTATGAGGCCTATTCCTGAATGGTCAACCTTGAAAGAACTAATGAGAAGCTGATTTGTACCATCTCACTACATTCAGGATTTGTAAAATTGACTAGCAAGACTAGTTCAAGGTGGAAGAAGTGTGGAAGAGTACCACAAAGAGATGGAGATGAACATGGCTAGGGCAAATATTGATGAAGATAAAGACAAGAAGATGTCACAATTTCTTGGGGATTGAATTTGAACATAGCCAATGAATTGGAGAAGTATGAATTCAACACAATGGAAGAGTTAGTTCAAAAGGCCATGAAGATAGAGAGAAGATTGAAGAATAAAGCTATTTCGAAAACTGGCTACTCTAAAGCTAGTGGAAAATTTTCAAACTTCAAGGGTTCAAGTTCGAGTGGAGGTTCCTATAAAGGGGATTACAAGGATTCTTTCCAAAAGAATTCTTCCTACAATCCTAATTTCAAGAAGCCAAATGATGGGGATGCAAAAACAGCCAAGGAAACACCTTCTAGACCTACTCCAAGTAGGGAAATTAAATGCTACAAGTGTTTGGGAAGTGGACACATTGCTTCTCAATGTCCAAATAAGAGGGTGATGATTGCAACCCATGAAGGGGAAATTGAATCAGAATATGAACATGAATAAGAAGAGGAGGCCGAATGTGGTGATAGGGCCGAATATGATGAAGAGGCTTGGGAGAATCAAGTCTTGAATGCTGAACATGGAGAGATGCTTGTTACTAGAAGAGCCTTGAATATTCAAGTCAAGGAAGAAGGCTTGGATCAAAGGGAGAATCTTTTCCACTCTAGGTGTTTAGTGAATGGTAAGGTTTGTACACTTATCATTGATGGTGGAAGTTGTACCAATGTTGCTAGTACCACAATGGTGGATAAATTGGGGTTAGCTTGTTTTAAACATCCCAATCCTTACAAGTTGCAATGGTTCAATGACGCTGGGGAAGTAAAAGTGTTGAAGCAAGTCAAGGTACCATTCTCCATTGGGTGGTATAAAGATGAGGTTTTGTGTGATGTAGTGCCAATGCAAGCTGGACATTTGCTATTAGGAAGACCATGGCAGCATGATAGAAGGGCACAACATGATGGCTTTTCTAATAAGTATACCTTTACTTATGAAGGAAAGAAGGTTGTTCTAGCACCATTATCACCTCAAGAGGTGTATGAAGATCAAAAGAGGATGCTAGAGAGGGAGAAAGAAGTTTCGGCCAACATGAACCAAGGGGGTTCAAATTCGGCCAATGATGTTTCTTCAACACCCAAGGGTAATTCTAAGGGTAGGGAGAGAGAAAATAATAAAGTGAGTGAGTGCAGAAAGGGAAAATAGGCCGAGAGTCAAAAGAAAGTAAGCAAACAAATAAATGGCCCATTGGTGAGAGAAATTAAGCAAGGAGAAAAAGCAAAACATACTTTTTATGCAAGAGCAAGAGAGATAGATGTAGGGCAGCCTGTACTCATTATTATGTATAAAGAATCGTTACTTGCTGACAGTGAAGAATCTCTTGATTCTTTACCTTCTAGTTTTGTGTCTTTGTTGCAGGATTTTAAGGATGTGTTTCCTGAAGACCTTCCTAGTGGTTTGCCGCCATTAAGAGGGATTGAACATCAAATTGACTTCATACCCGGTTCTACAATTCCAAACCGGCCAGCATATAGGAGCAATCATATGGAGACAAAAGAGATGCAAAGACAAGTTGAAAAGCTTTTGGAGAAAGGCTTGGTTCGCGAGAGCCTTAGTCCTTGTGCCATTCACGTCTTATTAGTACCCAAGAAAGATGGTTCTTGGAGGATGTGTGTTGATTGTAGGGCTATGAACAAGATTAATGTGAAGTATAGACATCCCATTCCTAGACTTGATGACATGTTGGACGAATTGCATGGGGCGAAATATTTCACAAAGATTGATCTTATGAGTGGTTATCATCAAATTCGCATGAAGCCTGGAGATGAATGGAAGACTGCCTTCAAAATGAAATATGGTTTGTATGAATGGTTAGTTATGCCTTTTGGTTTATCTAATGCACCTAGTACTTTCATGAGATTAATGAACCATGTTTTGAGAGCTTATTTAGGTAAGTTTGTGGTAGTTTACTTTGATGATATTCTGATTTATAGCAAAACTGAGGAAGAACATGTTGAACATGTTAGGAAAGTGCTTGAAATCCTTAGGGAGCAAAACCTTTATGCTAAGCTTAAGTAGTGTTCTTTTTGTCTAGATAGGGTTGTTTTTCTTAGTTTTGTTGTAAGTATGCAGGGAATTGAAGTTGATTAAGAGAAGGTGAAAGCTATCAAAGAGTGGCCGAATCCTTCAAGTGTGATAGAAGTGAGGAGTTTTCACGGATTGGCAAGCTTCTATAGGAGATTTGTCCCTAATTTCTCTACATTGGCAGCCCCCTTGACTAGCATAATCAAGAAAGAAGTGGGGTTCGTTTGGGGCAAGGAGCAACAAGAAGCATTTGATGCATTGAAAGAGAAGCTTTCTACTACACCCATTTTAGCTTTACCTAACTTTGATTCTACTTTTGAAATTGAATGTGATGCTTCTGGTGTAGGTATTGGAGCTGTTTTGATGCAAGAGAAGAAGCCCATTGCATACTTTAGTGAAAAGCTTAATGGAGCAAAGCTGAATTATTCAACTTATGACTAGGAGCTATATGCTTTGGTGAGAGCATTGGAAGTATGGGAGCATTATTTGCTGCCAAAGGAATTTGTGATCCATTCGAACCATGAATCATTGAAGCATTTGAGAGGGCAAGGCAAGTTGAATAAAAGACATGCAAATTGGGTTGTGAAGATTGAGAAGTTTCCTTATGTGATCAAATACAAGCAAGGTAAAGACAATGTAGTGGCAGATGCACTTTCAAGGAGGTACGCTTTACTTAATGTTTTGAGTACTAAATTGCTTGGATTTGAATGTATAATGGACTTATATGTTGGTGATTCTGATTTTGGCAATGTTTATGATGCTTGTGAGCATGGTGCTTTTAATTCTTTCTATAGACATGATGGGTTTTTATTTAAGGGTTCGAAATTATGCATGCCTAGATGTTCTATGAGAGATTTGCTAGTATTAGAATCACATTGTGGGGGTTTGATGGGGCATTCTGGAGTTGAAAAGACTTTAGACATGCTGAATGAACACTTTTATTGGCCGAATATGAAAAGGGATGTAATTCAGATTTGTAAGGCTTGTTTGGCTTGTAGGCAAGCTAAGTCTAGGTCTATGCCTCATGGTTTGTATATGCCATTACCCGTTCCTAGTTCTCCTTGGATGGACATTAGTATGGACTTTGTTTTAGGATTACCAAGGACTAAGACGGGGAGAGATAGCATATTTGTGGTTGTTGATAGGTTTAGTCAGATGGCACACTTTATTCCATGTCATAAGAGTGATGATGCTAGTTTAGTGGCCGAACTCTTCTTTAAGGAGGTGGTTTGAATTCATGGGATACCAAAATCCATAGTTTCTGATAGAGACACCAAGTTTTTGTCTCACTTTTGGCGTGTGCTTTGGGGAAAGTTAGGTACCAAGTTGTTATTTTCCACCACTTGTCATCCTCAAACGGATGGACAAACAGAAGTAGTAAACAGAACTTTAGGTACCATGTTGAGAGCTTTAGTGGGTAAGAATTTGAGTTCTTGGGAAGATTGTTTGCCATTTATTGAGTTTGCTTATAATCGTGCTATTCATTCTTCTACAGGATATTCACCTTTTGAGCTTGTTTATGGTTTTAACCCACTAACAGTTTTGGATCTTATTTCTTTACCTTCTCATGAGTTTGTTAATTTAGATGGTGAGAAGAAAGCTAGATTGGTGAAAGAGATGCATGAGAAAGCAAGGGTGAATATTGAGAAAAGGAATAAGAGATATGCTGATTCTGCAAATAGAGGGAGACGTGAGATGAAGTTTCAAGTAGGAGATTGGGTTTGGGTGCATTTTCGAAAAGAGAGGTTTCCTAACCAAAGAAATAACAAGTTGCAAGCAAGGGGAGATGGCCCATTCCAAGTGCTGGAGAAGATTAATGACAATTCCTAAAAGATCGACTTACCAGGTACGTATAATGTTAGTGCTACTTTCAATGTAAGTGATCTTTCTCCTTTTGATGATGCAGATTTGAGGACAAATCTTTTTGAAGAGGGGGAGAATGATGCAAGAAAGGATCCCTTGAAGCTAGCAAGTGGACCAATCACTAGGAGCAAGGCAAAGAGATATCAAGCTAGCATGGCTTTGCATATTCAAGAAGAGATTTCCAAAGAGCTTCAAGAATTATCATTCAAGAAGATGGAGATGGAGCTGCAAGGAAGGCCTAAATATATCATGGTTCTAGAAGCATGCAATGGAAGCCAAGAAGGAGCCTTTGAAGGCTATTTTTAAGCCTAGGCCGAAACTACCAAGGAAGAGTCAAAGCTTGGTCAATCTTATTTCCATGCACATGCATGAATGCAAGTTGGCGAATTCAAGGGAGTTTGTTGCACCCCTTGGCCGAATCTTCATAGTTAGAGGGGATATTTTTGTTATTTTGTGGTCCCCATCCTTTTATTTTAATTAGTTAAGTTGTTTTTGACTTTGTCAAATCCTATTCTTGTTGGGTTTTTTAAGTTGTTTTTGACTTTGTAAAATCCTATTCTTGTTGGGTTTTTGGAAGTGTTTTCCCATACAGGCCTAGGATCCTTCTAGAATGTTTTAGACTTAATTTTCCATATGAAATTAGGAATTTTGTAACCCTTATTTAAGGGCACCATTAGGCCAAATTTCAGCTACAACATTAATAAAATTTTTGAATTCTTCTACAAGCTCTTCTTGTGAATTTTCGTGTGAGAGAGATTAGAGTGGATTCTTTAATTCTTTCTTTGCATCAAGAATTAGGTTTACTTATCAACGAGAGTTGTGGCATTTTCTTTCTTCTTACCAACTAAATCCTTCAATCATAGTGAGTTCGCGTCTCTTTATAGGCGTTGTGTTCCTTAGGAGGTGATTATCAAGTTTCAAGGAGTTCTCTACCATTGTTATACGTTGGGTTTGCTGCCATCGTTGCTAAGGGTCCGTGTCAATCTTAATCCAATTAAACTTTACATCTTTTTTTACTAATTCATTTAATGGTGCAGCAATGGAACTAAAATTTTTAACAAACCTTCTATAGAAACTAGCCAAACCATGAAAACTTCTTACCTCACTCACTGTTTTAGGTGCTGGCAAAACTCTTATTACCTACATCTTTTCATCATCAACCTTAATACCTTGAGCACTAACCATAAAACCTAAGAATATGATTATATCACTATAAAACATGCACCTTTTCACGTTGGCATACAATATTTCCTTTCCCAAAACATCAAGAATAGCCCTAATATGCTCTACATGCTCATCTACTGATTTGCTATAAATGAGTATGTCATCAAAATGCACAACAACAAATTTACCAAGATATGCTCGCAAAACATGGTTCATTAATCTCATGAATGTACTAGGTGCATTAGATAAACCAAATGGCATAACAAACCACTCATAAAGATTGTATTTTGTTTTGAATGCAGTTTTCCACTCATCTCCTTCCTTCATCCTAATTTGATGGTAACCACTTTTCAAATCAATCCTAGTAAAAATGCAAGAACCACTCAACTTGATGCAAGAAAGGATCCCTTGAAGCTAGCAAGTGGACCAATCACTAGGAGCAAAGCAAAGAGATATCAAGCTAGTATGGCTTTGCATATTCAAGAAGAGATTTCCAAAGAGCTTCAAGAATTATCATTCAAGAAGATGGAGATAGAGCTTGAAGAAGGCACACCAAAGCTGATTATGATGCTTAGTGTGGAAGCTAAAGGCTAGCTAAAGAAAGGTCCAACGTGCAAGAAAGGTCCATGGGGGTTCATATAAAGCCTTGGGAAGTAATTTAAGGCCCATGGACAGCCCAAATAGTGTGGGGCATTTCTTATGTTGAAGGGATTAGTTTGGTTGTTTCCATACTTTATATTTTCCTTATTGGATTAGGATTTTGTTTCCATACTTTATATTTTCCTTAGTGGATTAAGATTTTGTTTCCATACTTTATATTTTCCTTAGTGAATTAGGAATGTTTTTCTTATGCAATTAGGAATGTTTTCCTTATGCAATTAGGAATGTTTTAGTCTTAATTTTCCATATGCAATTAGGAATTTTGTAACCCTTATTTAAGGGCACTATTAGGCCGAATTTGATGAACAACAATTAATAAAAAATTTTGAATTCTTCTACAAGTTCTTCTTGTGAATTTTCATGTGAGAGAGATTAGAGTGGATTCTTTAATTCTTTCTTTACATGAAGAATTAGGTTTACTTATCAACAAGAGTTGTGGCGTTTTCCTTCTTCTTACCAACTAAATCCTTCAATCATAGTGAGTTCGCGTCTCTTTATAGGTGTTGGGTTCCTTAGGAGGTGATTATCAAGTTTCAAGGAGTTCTCTACCATTGTTATACGTTGGGTTTGCTGCCATCGTTGCTAACCGCGTCATTTGGTATCAGAGCCTTGCTACAAGGTAATTTTTATCTACTTTGTCTTTCTAGGGTTTGTTAATTTAGGTCTTTTAAATTTCTACGTTTTAGGGTTCTTAGAGAGTCTAGTCTTTAATTTTTGAAAAGAGTCATATATCAATTCTGATCAAGGCTGAATTGAAGGAGGGTATTCTTAGGGTGAAAACGAAACCTAGGAAAGGATTCTTGGAGAATTTCGAAACCAAGAATTAGGGTTCTTGAAAGAAAGCAAAAGCTAGAGTTTGTGTTCAAGTTTGATTTCGATTTGGTCTTGAGAGAATCTGCGGTTGCGAATTAAGTCCAGATTTCAAAAAGTCCTTGGGAGTAAATTAAGTCACCTCAACAAAATTTTTTTTATATTCTTTTTATTTGGGTGCTAAGGATCAGATCTAGGTGGGTGAGAAGTAATAAAATTTTTGGGCGAAAAATTTCACCTTTTGAGGGGCTTTTGGAATTCGAAAATCAGACCTTAATATTCATATTATTTGAGTGTTATAGGTGGGAATTAGAGTCTAGAAGCTAGCTTTTTGGGTAGAATTGATTAGGTCCATAAAGCAGCTTGCCAAGTGTGGGTTGTTTTTGATTCATTATATCCAAATTTGTCTTGTTTATTGGCTTCATTGTTTCTAATTTCTTTATCTAGCTTTTAATTCCATTACATTGCTAAGTATCATTTGCTTGTGTCGATACTTGTTTTTATATCGTGTAATGCAAGTTACCTTGCATTGCCTCCAGATAGTTGTCTTGTTTTCTATCTAGTTCTAGGATTTAGGTTCTAGTTTCTTGAACGATTTGACAATTGTTGGTTGGTGAGCTTGGTTCTGAAGTGCAATCAAGGAAGACAAGAAAAGTGAGGTAATTCTAAACACTTGAGTGAATTTCGATT
Organism: Garcia nutans; assembly: GCA_947685225.1. NCBI lineage: Eukaryota > Viridiplantae > Streptophyta > Magnoliopsida > Malpighiales > Euphorbiaceae > Garcia > Garcia nutans. Next base: position 7,034,699 of record CANTUV010000057.1, read on the forward strand.
ATTACTAATCTTGTTTCTTTGAGTTTGTTTGTTAACAACATGGCTGGAAAAGGAGAAGAGACTAGTAAAGAAGGAGCTATGGCCGAAAGCTTGGCTAGGCTTAATGAGACTTTGGCAGCAATGCTTGGTCGAATGGAGATGATGGATACTAGATTGCAAGAGAATGCAGCACGGCAAGCACAACAAATGCAACAAGTGCAACAATTTCAGCAAGTGCAACAAGGGCAGCCAGCCGCACATCCAAATCCCATAATGCAAGCTAGAAGAGTGCTTAGGAGAGAAGTGCAAGGAAACTTGAAGCCCTAGAAGCAGCCGAAAGGGTAGAAGATGAAGATGAAGGTGGAAATCAACCTACCACTGATGGTGACCTTACTTCCATCAAGATGAAGATTCCTTCCTTTGAAGGGAAGAACAATGCAGAAGAGTTCATAGAATGGGAGAGGAAAGTTGAGCAGATTTTCAAATGCCATAACTACACCGAAGAGAAGAAATCAGTTTTGGTAGCCGTAGAGTTCAAAGGGTATGCTACCTTTTGGTGGGATCAATTGAAAGCTAATAGAAGAGGGAAAGGTATGAGGCCTATTTCTGAATGGTCAACCTTGAAAGAACTAATGAGAAGCCGATTTGTACCATCTCACTACATTCGAGATTTGTAAAATCGACTAGCAAGACTAGTTCAAGGTGGAAGAAGTGTGGAAGAGTACCACAAAGAGATGGAGATGAACATGGCTAGGGCAAATATTGATGAAGATGAAGACAAGAAGATGCCACGATTTCTTGGGGGATTGAATTTGAACATAGCCAATGAATTGGAGATGTATGAATTCAACACAATGGAAGAGGGATTGAAAATCAAATTGACTTCATACCCGGTTCTACAATTCCAAACCGGCCAGCATATAGGAGCAATCCTATGGAGACAAAAGAGATGCAAAGACAAGTTGAAGAGCTTTTGGAGAAAGGCTTGGTTCGCGAGAGCCTTAGTCCTTGTGCCATTCCAGTCTTATTAGTACCCAAGAAAGATGGTTCTTGGAGGATGTGTGTTGATTGTAGGGCTGTGAACAAGATTACTGTGAAGTATAGACATCCCATTCCTAGACTTGATGACATGTTGGACGAAATATTTCACAAAGATTGATCTTATGAGTGGTTATCATCAAATTCGCATGAAGCCTGGAGATGAATGGAAGACTGCCTTCAAAACGAAATATGGTTTGTATGAATTGTTAGTTATGCCTTTTTGTAACACCCCTATACCCCGTATACGTACACAGCATGCTATTACGATCGTAATATACGTATACTGAATGTAGGAATGCCACTGTTTATAAATAAAACGACTCACTTCTTTCACAATAGTATAAGCAAACTCAAAACATTTAAGTTATATCATAAAATACAGTAGATAAAACATTTACTCAAAACGCAGCAGAAAATATAAAAAAAATATTTACAAATACATATTTATCAAAACTCAAGTTTTACAAAACACAATATATATATATATATATACATGTTTGGCAGTATGTCTTTGATCTTTAAGCTCCACTATCAACACCTCAGAATTTAGACTCTACTCGGCCTAAAGGAACTCTCCGGTTCTTCCCTGTCACCTGCGCGATGAATCACAATCGCGCTAAGCCAATGGCTTAGTGGTACAAACTGCAATAATATTATGCTTCAATGCAATGCCAATGTCACACAATCAATTATTCATAAACCATTCAAAAGAATCTTATATTCCAAAACCTTACATTGTTTAATATCATATCAAAACATTCATGTTGTATCTTCATAGTTTTATTACTCAACGTAGCTTCCCATGCCACATTCATTTTCAGTAAAATACTTATGTATTATAATCATCTCATAACATTATATCTCACAAACATGTATCTCATTTTTCATTGGTTTCACCATTCAAGAATCACATTGAAAACAAAGACAAGCATGGGCCCAAAGACACTAATATGCCATTCAACTTTCAGAGTTAATGCTTTGGTTTAATTATCACATTTATCATTATCATTATCCCAACTAGGCTTCAAGGATTTAGGTTCAACCAAGCTTCAAGGGGAACAAAGCATGCTAAGTATCAACCCAACTTGGCTTCAAGAACCAACTCAACCTAGCTTCAAGGGTTGTAACATCTCAATTAGGCTTCAAGGACTAGACCCAACCAAGCTTCAAGGGGAGTAAAACATGTTAAACTTCAACCCAACTTGGCTTCAAGGATCAAGCCCAACCTAACTTCAAGAGATTGTTACTATAGGCATGCCACCAACAACAAACTCTGAAAATGGAATAACACATTAGCCACACAATTCATTTATTATTTCATTATCAATTTCATTCTCAGTTCTCATCATCATCTAGGCAAACATGCCCCACTTATTTCAATTGAATCATCATAGCCAATCACAATGGCATCACCTTATATCTCAATTCACATTATAATACTTTGTTATTCAAGTATACATAATCAATTACATTGAACATACTTAAAGTATTCATCATAACTAATTGCATTGCACATATATTTCATATTTCTTCATATCATCATATATTTCACATTTTCAACACACATTCCACAAAGTTCACATTATGCAAAACATAACATTATTAATATGCATCAACAATGCAATAGATTACTTAACACCTTTATAATCAAATGTATTAAGTCTCAAGATCATATAAAGATATGCAATAATGTAGGGTAGGGTTTGTACTTACCTCAAGAGCAACTCACTCCTCACCAAACTCCTCTTCTAAGAATCCTCAACACTAGGATTAGAGCAACTCAACTCTCTTCAAAACCTAAACCAAAGGTGATCATACACACTCACTTAGAGTTACACATGAGATAAAATAGATAAAACCAACTAGGGCAAACTCTACACATGACACGCTCAACAACACGGACATATTCCAGACCATGCCCTAACTCCAGAACACAGAAGCTTTGACACGTTCAGAACCACGGGCGTGTCACTGATCGTGTAATACATTCTGTCTCCCAGAAACATTGACACGTCCAACAACACGGGGTGCTCATGGCCGTGTCAATTTTTCACCAACACAGTAGCTATGACATGCCCAGTGACATGGGCGTGTCACTGGCCGTGTCTAACCACCAACAACACAGAATCATCGACACGCCTAAAGACCTGGTCGTGCTCATAGGCGTGTCAGGCCAAAAATCCAGATTTCAGCAACATCAACAACACAACCAACACACCACTTTCTTCCACCATTTTCCACTTCAAACAAACTGAACTAAACACACCCATAAACCATAATAACTTGCAAAAATACCAAAACACTTCAAAACATACGTCAAACACCACTTTACAACCATCACATACACATAACTCTTACTCTTTCAACATCAAACCTAACTCCTTCTTTCTAATCCAACACCAACATCAAAATCCATTAAACCAAACACTCTCAAATACATCTTAATCAAACATATTCACATACCAACAATAATCAACCAACAAACTCAAACACATCTTAAAAGAAAATCAAGGAAATCAAGAGGAAACTTACCAAAGATGAAGAAACTCTTAAATTTTCAACTTAATCACTTGAAAACTTCCTTAAATCTTGAGTTTAGAAGATCAAATCTCTCTCTTGCTCTCTTGATTCTTTGATAGCCGGCCAAAAGAAAAGAAAAGGAAAGAAAAGAAAATGAAAGCAAGTGAACCACGAAGAAGAAAGAAGGAAAGAAGAAAACCAAGAAAGCAAAGTCAACTTTCTTCCTCAAAACCCTCTCCACCAAGCAAAATACAATAAAATATTAAAATATCATCTTCCACTTCCACTAACTCAATTTTAATTAATTAATTTAATTAATTTCAAATAATTAATTATCTTCTTTTGACCATCACATATTGACTTGTATATGTTGTATATATTGCTATATATACAACATATACACTCTCTCTTCACTTCCTTTTTCTTTCCAACTACAGTCATACATTAAATCCAATTGTAACAATAATTTTCCAAAACTTCTAGGGCATACTTTGGGGTATTACAATTCTCCCCCTCTAAAAAGAAATTTCGTCCTCGAAATTACGTGGTCTCAAGTTTGAAACGGTTGAGGATATTGATCTCGCATAGCTTGCTCACTCTCCCAAGTTGCCTCTTCTCTACCATGATTCTTCCAAAGAACCTTTACTAATGGCACTATCTTATTTCTCAACTTTTTCACTTCGTGTGCCAGAATAGCAATTGGTTCTTCTTCAAATGTTAGATCCGGATTCACCTCAATAGATTCAACTGATAAAACATGAGATGGGTCTGATCTGTACCTACGCAACATGGAAACATGGAAGACATTGTGGATTCTATCCAACTCAGGCGGCAAAGAAAACGATAAGCAACTGGTCCAACTCTTTCCAATATCTCATACGGTCCAATAAAACGAGGACTCAGTTTTCCTTTACGACCAAATCTTAAAATCTTTTTCCAAGGAGACACTTTCAGGAATACTTTATCTCCAATATCAAACTCTATGTCTCTCCTCTTCAAATCTGAATAAGATTTCTATCGGTCTGAAGCTACTTTTAACCGATCCCGAATTATCTTCACTTTCTCTTCAGTCTCTTTAACCAAATCAGGACCAATAAATTTGCCTTCTCCAAATTCATTCCAACACAAAGGCGTCCTACATCGTCTACCATACAATGCCTCAAATGGTGCCATTCCAATACTGGATTGATGACTATTATTGTAAGAAAATTCCACAAGTGGCAAAAATCTGTCCCAACTTCCAGAGAAATCAATGACACAGCTTCTCAACATATCCTCAATAATCTGTATCACTCTCTTTGACTGCCCATCTGTTTGTGGATGAAAAGCGATACTAAAGTGCAATCGAGAACCCAATGCACTATGCAAACTCTTCCAAAACCTTGAAGTGAACCAAGGATCTCGATCAGACACTAAAAAAATTGGGATTCCATGCAACTTCACTATCTCATTGATATACAGCTCAGCTAACCTCTCAAGAGAATAGTCCATCCGAACTGGAAGAAAATGAGCTGTTTTTGTCAACCGATCAACATTCACCCAAATAGCATCATGCTTCTTCTGAGTCAATGGCAAACTAGATACAAAATCCATTGTTACTCTCTCCCATTTCCATTCAGGCACTGTTAAAGGTTGAAGCAACCCTGTTGGAACTTGATGCTCACCTTTCACCTCTGACACGTGAGACATTTGGATACAAACTCCGCTATGTCTTTCTTCATACCTGACCACCAGTAATACTGCTTCAAATCATGGTATATCTTTGTACTTCCCGGATGTATAGCAAAAACTGATTGGTGTGCTTCTTCCAAAATAATCATTCTCAAACTAGCATCATCAGGAACACACAACCTATCTTTGAACCAAAGGCTACCATCACTTCTCACATAAAAATCTCGGCTCTCTCCATGTTGGCAATCTGAAACAATCTTCTAAATTTTCTCATCAGCCAATTAAGCCTCTTTAATCTGATCCAACAATACCGATCTCAACTGCAACTGAGCCAACAATGAACCATCATCACATGATTCAAAACTAGCATGTAATGCTCTCAACTCCACAAGCAACGAGAGCGAATACATAGTCATACCTGCCATCGACTTCTGACTCAAGGCATCAGCAACAACATTTGCCTTGCCAGGATGATAATCAATCAAACAATCATAATCTTTGATCAACTCTAGCCAACCGTCTCTGCCGAAGATTCAAGTCCTTCTAAACACCCAAATATTTCAAACTTTTATGATCCGTATAAATAAAACACTTCTCCCCATACAGGTAGTGTCGCCAAATCTTCAAAGCAAACACTATAGCTTCCAACTCCAAATCATGCGTCGGATAATTGAGCTCATGCGGCTTCAACTGCTGAGAAGCATAAGCTATGACTTTACCCTCTTGCATCAAAACACATCCTAAACCATTATGTGAAGCATCACTGTAAATCACATAAGGTTTATCTTCCAGAGGTAAAGTAAGAACAGGCGCTTGAGTCAACATCTCTTTCAACTACTCAAAAATAGCTTGACACTGATCTGTCCACACAAATCTGATTCCCTTTCGAAGCAATCTGGTGGGTGGAGTAGCTATCAAAGAAAAACCTTTCACAAAGCATCGATAATAGCCCGCCAAACCCAGAAAACTTCTAACTTCAGTCACTGACTTTGGTGGACTCCAATTCAAAATAGCTTCAACTTTACTTGGATCGACTCTTATACCATCTGCTGAAACTATATGACCGAGAAAAGTCACTTGATCAAGCCAAAACTCACACTTCGACAGCTTGGTATACATTTGCTTCTCTCTCAAGATCTGCAATACAATCCGCAGGTGCTTGTCATGCTCCTCTTCATTATGCGAGTACACTAAAATATCGTCAATGAAGACCACTACAAACTGATCCAGATAGGGCCTAAACACCCTATTCAATAAATCCATGAAAGCTACAGGTGCATTCGTCAACCCAAAAGGCATCACCAAGAACTCATAATGCGACCTTGTGCGAAAAGCTGTCTTAGGAACATCTTCAGCTCTAACCCTCAACTGATGGTACCCTGATCTCAAATCAATCTTGGAAAACACTGCTGCTCCCTTTAATTGATCAAAAAGATCATCAATCCTAGGCAAAGGATACTTATTCTTGATAGTCACTTTGTTCAATTGCCTATAATCGATGCACAATCTCAAAGTACCATCCTTCTTCTTCACAAACAAAACACGAGCTCCCCACGGAGAAACACTAGGGCGAATAAACCCATTATCCAACAACTCCTGCAACTGTACCTTCAACTCTCTCAATTCAGCAGGTGCCATTCGATATGGAGTAATAGAGATGGGAGTGGTACCAGGCAACAATTCAATACCAAACTCAACCTCTCTCTCAGGGGGTAACCCTAGCAACTCTTCAGGAAAAACATCTAGAAAATCTGCAACTGTGGGTATACTATCAAGTTGAGAACCCACTACTCTAGTATCCACAACATGAGCAAGATAAGCATCACACCCTTTTCTAATCAATTTTCTAGCTGTAACAGCTGAAACAAACAAAGATGCAAATTGTCTCTGCTCACTAGATACCATCACACTTTTACCATCACTAGTTCTCAAGGTAACACATTTCTTTTGACAATCTACCACAGCTCCATGTTTAGACAACCAATCCATGCCTAAGATCAAATCATATTCCTTAAAAGGCATTTCAATTAAATCACCACAAAACTCTTCACCTTGCACTACCACTACACTATCACAATGCACCTTACTCACCACAACACTATGTCCTAAAGGATTTGTCACCAAGACATCAAATCCTAAGGACTCTGAATGCAATTCAGACACAGGCAATATGGATGCACTTATGTATGAATGAGTAGATCCTAGATCAATCAAAGCAAGAACTGGAATATCAAATAAAGAAAATATACCCGCTATAACTGCTGAAGCATCCGGCTGCCTTTGCATCACATATACTCTCTGAGAAGGTCCGGCCTCATCTAGCCTACTACCTCTGGATGAAGATCCTCTTCTCTGACTAAACCCAGGTCTACCACCTCTACTGAATCCTCTACCCCCTCGACCACCTCTGCTGACACTGGGTCGAGAAGCTGCAGTATCAGTCTGTCTATCATCCTGCATCTCAGGGCAATCTTTAATAAAATGAGCTGGTGACCCACATCTAAAGCATACTCCTGATCTACCCGTCTTCCAACAAGTACCCCCATGGGTTCTACCACAATGAACACATACAGGTGGAGTAGATCACTGGAGTCGGAGCACTAGCTACAGAAGCTGTAGGTCTCGATCTTTGTCTTTGTTATTGAATTGACATACCAGACTGCCTCTGGCTCCTATTGATCCTCGGAATAAAACTTCCTCTGCCTCTCTTCATAGACGAAGACCCTGCCTCAAACTGGGATCTCCTTACTCTGGTCTCCTCCTCGGTAGCAGCTGCTGCAATACCTTGTGCTCTTTCAACACTTCTAGCTGCTGCAACTAGCTGAGAGAAATCCTGGTACCGAGAACCAGCAACAATGCACATAATAGAGGGCCTCAATCCCTCCTCAAACCTCCTGCACCGATCAATCTCATCGGATATAATCCCACCGGCATAGTGACTCAACCGGATGTACTCAATCTCATATTCTGTCACCGTTCGGTTGTCTTGCCTCAAATTTAAGAATTCCATCTTCTTAATATCTTTATACTCCCTTGGAGTATATTTCTGCTCGAACTCCCTCAGAAAATCACCATAAGATAATGTAGGTGGATCATCCATGGCATGTGGAACCGTCTTCCACCAGTCATAAGCATCTTTCTGCAGTAAAGATCTAGCATAATCAAATTTTTTTTCAGAAGTGGCTTGCAATTGGATAAATATCCTCTGCACTTTATCCAACCACTGTTCAGCTACTGCAGGATCTGTAGTGCCCAAGAAATCCTTAGCCCCATATTTCCTCAGCTTATCATAATGCCTCACCGGCACTTGAGGCTGTGGTGGTGGTGGTGGTGGTTGCTGTACCGGAGCTCCCCTCAACAAATCTACCATATGCCTTAACCAACTCGGCGGTACCTCATCAGTAGCCGATCTCCCTGGCACAGAAGCAGGGGCCTCACTAACTCTCTCAACTCTAGCTCCATCTCTACCCTCTTCAGGAGCTACACTCTCGGCACTACCTTCTACAGACTGACGTGACTGAGACGCCATCACTACCTATATCTGCATACACAGTAGAATATACCTCATTAAAGATCAAAGACTACCAATACCAAAACATGTATCTTATTTAAAAACCGTATTTTAAAATCAAAATTTTCTTTTCTTGCATTTTACCTAGGTTGAGAACCTCAAACCTAGGCTCTGATACCAAAATAATTGTAACACCCCTATACCCCGTATACATACACAGCATGCTATTACGATCATAATATACGTATACTGAATGTAGGAATGCCACTGTTTATAAAACAAACGACTCACTTCTTTCACAATAGTATAAGCAAACTCAAAACATTTAAGTTATATCATAAAATACAGTAGATAAAACATTTACTCAAAACGCAGCGGAAAATATAAAAAAAAATATTTACAAATACATATTTATCAAAACTCAAGTTTTACAAAACACAATATATATATATATATACATGTTTGGCAGTATGTCTTTGATTTTTAAGCTCCACTATCAACACCTCATAATCTTGACTCTACTCGGCCTAGAGGAACTCTCCGGTTCTTCCCTGTCACCTGGGCAATGAATCACAATCGCGCTAAGCCAACGGCTTAGTGGTACAAACTACTATAATATTATGCTTCAATGCAATGCCAATGTCACACAATCAATTTTTCATAAACCATTCAAAAGAATCTTATATTCCAAAACCTTACATTGTTTAATATCATATCAAAACATTCATGTTGTATCTTCATAGTTTTATTACTCAACGTAGCTTCCCATGCCACATTCATTTTCAGTAAAATACTTATGTATTATAATCATCTCATAACATTATATCTCACAAACATGTATCTCATTTTTTATTGGTTTCACCATTCAAGAATCACATTGAAAACAAAGACAAGCATGGGCCCAAAGACACTAATATGCCATTCAACTTTCAGAGTTAATGTTTTGGTTTAATTATCACATTTATCATTATCATTATCCCAACTAGGCTTCAAGGATTTAGGTTCAACCAAGCTTCAAGGGGAACAAAGCATGCTAAGTATCAACCCAACTTGGCTTCAAGAACCAACCCAACCTAGCTTCAAGGGTTGTAACATCTCAATTAGGCTTCAAGGACTAGACCCAACCAAGCTTCAAGGGGAGTAAAACATGTTAAACTTCAACCCAACTTGGCTTCAAGGATCAAGCCCAACCTAACTTCAAGATATTGTTACTATAGGCATGCCACCAACAACAAACTCTGAAAATGGAATAACACATTAGCCACACAATTCATTTATTATTTCATAATCAATTACATTGAACATAAAGTATTCATCATAACTAATTGCATTGCACATATATTTCATATTTCTTCATATCATCATATATTTCACATTTTCAACACACATTCCACAAAGTTCACATTATGCAAAACATAACATTATTAATATGCATCAACAATGCAATAGATTACTTAACACATTTATAATCAAATGTATTAAGTCTCAAGATCATATAAAGATATGCAATAATGTAGGGTAGGGTTTGTACTTACCTCAAGAGCAACTCACTCCTCACCAAACTCCTCTTCTAAGAATCCTCAACACTAGGATTAGAGCAACTCGGGCGTGTCCCTGACCGTGCCCTAACTCCAGAACACAGAAGCTTTGACACGTTCAGAACCACGGGCGTGTCACTGAACGTGTAATACATTCTGTCTCCCAGAAACATTGACACGTCCAACAACACGGGGTGCTCATGGCCGTGTCAATTTTTCACCAACACAGTAGCTATGACACGACCAGTGACATGGGCATGTCACTGGCCGTGTCTAACCACCAACAACATAGAATCATCGACACGCCTAAAGACCTGGTCGTGCTCATGGGTATGTCAGGCCAAAAATCAAGATTTCGGCAACATCAACAACACAACCAACACACCACTTTCTTCCACTATTTTCCACTTCAAACAAACTGAACTAAACACACCCATAAACCATAATAACTTGCAAAAATACCAAAACACTTCAAAACATACGTCAAACACCACTTTACAACCATCACATACACACAACTCTTACTCTTTCAACATCAAACCTAACTCCTTCTTTCTAATCCAACACCAACATCAAAATCCATTAAACCAAACACTCTCAAATACATCTTAATCAAACATATTCACATACCAACAATAATCAACCAACAAACTCAAACACATCTTAAAAGAAAATCAAGGGAATCAAGAGGAAACTTACCAAAGATGAAGAAACTCTTAAATTTCCAACTTGATCACTTGAAAACTTCCTTAAATCTTGAGTTTAGAAGATCAAATCTCTCTCTTGCTCTCTTGATTCTTTGATAGCCGGCCAAAAGAAAAGGAAAGGAAAGAAAAGAAAATGAAAGCAAGTGAACCACGAAGAAGAAAGAAGGAAAGAAGAAAACCAAGAAAGCAAAGTCAACTTTCTTCCTCAAAACCCTCTCCACCAAGCAAAATACAATAAAATATTAAAATATCTTCTTCCACTTCCACTAACTCAATTTTAATTAATTAATTTAATCAATTTCAAATAATTAATTATTTTCTTTTGACCATCACATATTGACTTGTATATGTTGTATATATTGCTATATATACAACATATACACTCTCTCTTCACTTCCTTTTTCTTCCCAACTACACACATACATTAAATCCAATTGTAACAATAATTTTCCAAAACTTCTAGGGCATACTTTGGGGTATTACAATTCTCCCCCTCTAAAAAGAAATTTTGTCCTCAAAATTACCTGGTCTCAAGTTCGAAACGGTTGAGGATATTGATCTCGCATAGCTTGCTCACTCTCCCAAGTTGCCTCTTCTCTACCATGATTCTTCCAAAGAACCTTTACTAATGGCACTATCTTATTTCTCAACTTTTTCACTTCATGTGCCAGAATAGCAATTGGTTCTTCTTCAAATGTTAGATCCAGATTCACCTCAATAGATTCAACTAATAAAACATGAGATGGGTCTGATCTGTACCTCCGCAACATGGAAACATGGAAGACATTGTGGATTCTATCCAACTTAGGCAGCAAAGCAAGACGATAAGCAACTGGTCCAACTCTTTCCAATATCTCATACGGTCCAATAAAACGAGGACTCAGTTTTCCTTTACGACCAAATCTTAAAATCTTTTTCCAAGGAGACACTTTCAGGAATACTTTATCTCCAATATCAAACTCTATGTCTCTCCTCTTCAAATCTGAATAAGATTTCTGTCGGTCTGAAGCTACTTTTAACCGATCCCGAATTATCTTCACTTTCTCTTCAGTCTCTTTAACCAATCAATTTGCCTTCTCCAAATTCATTCCAACACAAAGGCGTCCTACATCGTCTACCATACAATGCCTCAAATGGTGCCATTCCAATACTGGATTGATGACTATTGTTGTAAGAAAATTCCACAAGTGGCAAAAATCTGTCCCAACTTCCAGAGAAATCAATGACACAGCTTCTCAACATATCCTCAATAATCTATATCGCTCTCTCTGACTGCCCATCTGTCTGTGGATGAAAAGCGATACTAAAGTGCAATCGAGAACCCAATGCACTATGCAAACTCTTCCAAAACCTTGAAGTGAACCTAGGATCTCGATCAGACACTAAAGAAATTGGGATTCCATGCAACTTCACTATCTCATTGATATACAGCTCAGCTAACCTCTCAAGAGAATAGTCCATCCGAACTGGAAGAAAATGAGTTGTCTTTGTCAAGTGATCAACATTCACCCAAATAGCATCATGCTTCTTCTGAGTCAATGGCAAACCAGATACAAAATACATTGTTACTCTCTCCCATTTCCATTCAGGCACTGTTAAAGGTTGAAGCAACCCTGTTGGAACTTGATGCTCACCTTTCACCCTCTGACACGTGAGACATTTGGATACAAACTCCGCTATGTCTTTCTTCATACCTGACCACCAGTAATGCTGCTTCAAATCATGGTATATCTTTGTACTTCCCGGATGTATAGCAAAAACTGATTGGTGTGCTTCTTCCAAAATAATCTTTCTCAAACTAGCATCATCAGGAACACACAACCTATCTTTGAACCAAAGGCTACCATCACTTCTCACATGCTCTCTCCATGTTGGCAATCTGAAACAATCTTCTGAATTTTCTCATCAGCCAATTGAGCCTCTTTAATCTGATCCAACAATACCGATCTCAACTGCAACTGAGCCAACAATGCACCATCATCACATGATTCAAAACTAGCATGTAATGCTCTCAACTCCACAAGCAACGAGAGCGAATACATAGTCATACCTGCCATCGACTTCCGACTCAAGGCATCAGCAACAACATTTGCCTTGCCAGGATGATAATCAATCAAACAATCATAATCTTTGATCAACTCTAGCCACCGTCTTTGCCGAATATTCAGCTCCTTCTGAACACCCAAATATTTCAAACTTTTATGATCTGTATAAATAAAACACTTCTCCCCATACAGGTAGTGTCGCCAAATCTTCAAAGCAAACACTATAGCTGCCAACTCCAAATCATGCGTCGGATAATTGAGCTCATGCGGCTTCAACTGCCGAGAAGCATAAGCTATGACTTTACCCTCTTGCATCAAAACACATCCTAAACCATTATGTGAAGCATCACTGTAAATCACATAAGGTTTATCTTCCAGAGGTAAAGTAAGAACAGGCGCTTGAGTCAACATCTCTTTCAACTGCTCAAAACTAGCTTGACACTGATCTGTCCACACAAATCTAATTCCCTTTCGAAGCACTCTGGTGAGTGGAGTAGTTATCAAAGAAAAACCTTTCACAAAGCGTCGATAATAGCCCGCCAAACCCAGAAAACTTCTAACTTCAGTCACTGACTTTGGTGGACTCCAATTCAAAATAGCTTCAACTTTACTTGGATCGACTCTTATACCATCTGCTGAAACTATATGACCGAGAAAAGTCACTTGATCAAGCCAAAACTCACACTTCGACAGCTTGGTATACATTTGCTTCTCTCTCAAGATCTGCAATACAATCCGCAGGTGCTTGTCATGCTCCTCTTCATTACGCGAGTACACTAAAATATCGTCAATGAAGACCACCACAAACTGATCCAGATAGGGCCTAAACACCCTATTCATCAAATTCATGAAAACTGCAGGTGCATTCGTCAACCCAAAAGGCATCACCAAGAACTCATAATGCCCATACCTTGTGGGAAAAGCTGTCTTAGGAACATCTTCAGCTCTAACCCTCAACTGATGGTACCCTGATCTCAAATCAATCTTGGAAAACACTGCTGCTCCCTTTAATTGATCAAAGAGATCATCAATCCTAGGCAAAGGATACTTATTCTTGATAGTCACTTTGTTCAATTGCCTATAATCGATGCACAATCTCAAAGTACCATCCTTCTTCTTCACAAACAAAACAGGAGCTCCCCACGGAGAAACACTAGGGCGAATAAACCCATTATCCAACAACTCCTGCAACTGTACCTTCAACTCTCTCAATTCAGCAGGTGCCATTCGATATGGAGTAATAGAGATGGGAGTGGTACCAGGCAACAATTCAATACCAAACTCAACCTCTCTCTCTCAGGGGGTAACCCTGGCAACTCCTTAGGAAAAACATCTAGAAAATCTGCAACTGTGGGTATACTATCAAGTTGAGAACCCACTACTCTAGTATCCACAACATGAGCAAGATAAGCATCACACCCTTTTCTAATCAATTTTCTAGCTGTAACAGCTGAAACAAACAAAGATGCAAATTGTCTCTACTCACTAGACACCATCACACTTTTACCATCACTAGTTCTCAAGGTAACACATTTCTTTTGACAATCTACCACAGCTCCATGTTTAGACAACCAATCCATGCCTAAGATCAAATCATATTCCTTAAAAGGCATTTCAATTAAATCACCACAAAACTCTTCACCTTGCACTACCACTACACTATCACAATGCACCTTACTCACCACAACACTATGTCCTAAAGGATTTGTCACCAAGACATCAAATCCTAAGGACTCTGAATGCAATTCAGACACAGGCAATATGGATGCACTTATGTATGAATGAGTAGATCCTGGATCAATCAAAGCAAGAACTGGAATATCAAATAAAGAAAATATACCCGCTATAACTGCTGAAGCATCCGGCTGCCTTTGCATCACATATACTCTCTGAGAAGGTCCGGCCTCATCTGGCCTACTACCTCTGGATGAAGATCCTCCTCTCTGACTAAACCCAGGTCTACCACCTCTACTGAATCCTCTGCCCCCTCGACCACCTCTGCTGACACTGGGTCGAGAAGCTGCAGTATCAGTCTGTCTATCATCCTGCATCTCAGGGCAATCTTTAATAAAATGAGCTGGTGACCCACATCTAAAGCATACTCCTGATCTACCCGTCTTCCAACAAGTACCCCCATGGGTTCTACCACAATGAACACATACAGGTGGAGTAGATCACTGGAGTCGGAGCACTAGCTACAGAAGCTGTAGGTCTCGATCTTTGTCTTTGATATTGAATTGACCTACCAGACTGCCTCTGGCTCCTACTGATCCTCGGAATAAAACTTCCTCTGCCTCTCTTCATAGACGAAGACCCTGCCTCAAACTGGGATCTCCTTACTCTGGTCTCCTCCTCGGTAGCAGCTGCTGCAATACCTTGTGCTCTTTCAACACTTCTAGCTGCTGCAACTAGCTGAGAGAAATCCTGGTACCGAGAACCAGCAACAATGCACATAATAGAGGGCCTCAATCCCTCCTCAAACCTCCTGCACCGATCAATCTCATCGGATATAATCCCACCGGCATAGTGACTCAACCAGATGTACTCAATATCATATTCTGTCACCGTCCAGTTGTCTTGCCTCAAATTTAAGAATTCCATCTTCTTAATATCTTTATACTCTCTTGGAGTATATTTCTGCTCGAACTCCCTCAAAAAATCACCATAAGATAATGTAGGTGGATCATCCATGGCATGAGGAACCGTCTTCCACCAGTCATAAGCATCTTTCTGCAGTAAAGATCTAGCATAATCAAATTTTTCGTCAGAAGTGGCTTGCAATTGGATAAATATCCTCTGTACTTTATCCAATTTACTTTACTTGAATAAATTCCCATTCTTTAATGTAGCAATTTAAAATATATAAATTTTCTCATATTATTTCTTTCTCAAATTTTCATTCATGTAGAACTTCATCCACACACTATCATCCATCTCATATAATTCAAATACATTTCAATTCACATAATGCCACATCCGAGACCAACCTAGGTGTTAATGCATATACATGTATTACCAATTGCATTTCAAAACTCTTCTTTTTAATTCATTTTAAGCGTTTCAAAACTTTTTCTTTTTAATTTCACTTAGGCCGAGAATCTCGAACCTAAGCTCTGATACCAAAATAATTGTAACACCCCGATACTCCATATAAGTACCATACATATACCTGGTATACATACAGTAAGTATATAAAGTATAAGGATGTTACTTCTCGTTACATTTTTAAAACCTTTAACAGAGTTCAAACCACAATACATAAATTTAAAGAACATTTACAAAATCATTATACTTTTAATGATCTTACAAATATATCATAATCTTATCTTTATCAAAACTTCATTTATACATGTAAATATACTCTTGTCAGAAATACATCATAGTTAAAAATTATACATGTATGCATCACCCTCTAGTTGGTCTCGACAAACTCTTATTCTTCTCGTGGCAACAAAAGACTTCATATCTTCCACCTAGTCACCTGCGCGATTACACATCCGCGCTAAGCCCGAGAGCTTAGTAGTACAAATATAAAATATAAACATACATTATAGAAATTCTAACATATAATGAAATATCACTTCCATGTACCATTAAATTCTTATCATGTTTTTATTTGCCTTCTTAACTGCACCGTTCATATATCTCGTCTAATTTCGTATGTTATCTACATATATACATATCATTATCACCAACCACAGATCCCTCACTAATACTCACAATCAATATATCAATACACACATTTCGTATCATATTTCATAACATTTCATGTCATTATTTTATTCACAATTCACCAATCATGAATCACATTACCAACAAAGGCCACCATAGATCTCATTACTCATTTATTTCAACATTTGTATATCACATTGAAAACAAAGACAGACTTGGGCCCAAAAACACTAATATGCCATTCAACTTTCAGAGTTAATGTTTTGGTTTAATTCTCACATTTATCATTATCCCAACTAGGCTTCAAGGATTTAGGTTCAACCAAGCTTCAAGGGGAACAAAGCATGCTAAGTATCAACCCAACTTGGCTTCAAGAACCAATCCAACCTAGCTTCAAGGGTTGTAACATCTCAATTAGGCTTCAAGGACTAGACCCAACCAAGCTTCAAGGGGAGTAAAACATGTTAAACTTCTACCCAACTTGGCTTCAAGGATCAAGCCCAACCTAACTTCAAGAGATTGTTACTATCATTAGGCATGCCACCAACAACAAACTCTGAAAATGGAATAACACATTAGCCACACCATTCATTTATCAATTTCATTCTCAATTCTCTTCATCAAATAGGCAAACATGCCTTATGTCTTTCAATTGAATCATCATAACCAATCACAATGGCTTCACATCACATTTGAGTTATCATAGCCAATCACAATGGCTTCACATCACATTTGAGTTATCATAACCAATCACAATGGCTTCATATATCATTTGAATCATCATATTAATGTACAACATCAATTACATTAACTAAACCAACATATCATTATTCAATCATCTAGGCATGCTCCAATCATATCATTCACCTCATTATAACTCAAAACATTAGTTACACAACTCTTTATGTCTCAATTTACATTAAGGTAATTCATCATAAAAGTATTTACAATAATAAATTACATTGCACATACCTTTTTGAATGATCCTCATCTCTTCCACACTATACAAGTCATAATACTAGTCACATTATAATACTTCATCACTCAAGTATACATAATCAAACACATTAAACATCCATTAAGAATGATCATCATTGATATACACATATATAACCTTATTCTTAGATTTAGAATCCTCAATATACATTTATTTAGGTCATCTTTGTTTTAAGTATATTCAAAGTGTAAATACAAAAAGACCTTGGAAGGATTCAACAATGTGAGAAAGGCAAGGAACAAATCACAGTAGCAAACACACTCAAGGGACACGGCCAAGCTTGTGGCCGTGTCTCTCAACACCAAATCAACCGAGGCAGACACGGCCGTGTCTCTCAACAAAAATCAGGCAGTGGCAAACATGGGCAAGGGACACGGCCGTGTCTTCTCCAAAAATCATCCAACACGGCCAAATTTCAATAGACTTGGCCGTGTCTCCTAAAAATATTTAGTTTTGGCCGTGTCTCTTCTTAGGTTTGGCCGTGTCTCTCATGAATAAACCCTAAACATAGCCAAAACTCTTCTAATTGAATCAAGAACACATTATACACAACTTAACCTCATTCAAATGGATATAATCAATGTTATTAACACATATTTTACATATTCATCACAATATTCACATTAACACTATATTAACCATACAATCAATCACTTACCACTTCAAAACCCTAAAACCAAACATCACCCTTAACTTACCATCTTCAAACCAAAACCAACACCAATTCAACCTTTTAACTTACAATCAATTTTAACACTTATAAACACATCTTAAACATACTTATTCATAAAATCAACAATTTATAAATCACCTCAAACACCACTTCAAAATAACAAAGGAAAACAAGAGAGTACTTACCAAAATTAAGGAAATTCCACAAATCTCCAACTTAATCCTTTGATTCTTCCTTCAATTTGAGCTTAGAATATCACAATCCTCTCTTGCTCTCTTGCTTCCTCTTGTCTTTGGGTGAGCCGGCCAACACAAGAAAGAAAGAAGAAAAATCTCCTCAAAAATCAAAGTCAATTTCTCTTTAAATCTCCACCAAGAATTTCACATTAAGCAATTACCTAAACACCCTTCTTTACTTTGTTTTAACTTCCTTTAAAAACAATTGCCCTTTTTGTAATTTCACATATCACAAGTTAAAATATCTTCTTACCTTGACTCCCCAATTGACCAACTTATATGTTATATTTATTACAATATACACAACATATACATTCTCTTAACACACTCATTTCCTTTGCAAAAACATATATACATTTAATTCAAATCAAAACAACAATTGTATCAAAACTTCTAGGCACACTTTGGGATATTACAAATATCATATCAAAACATTCATGTTGTATCTTCATAGTTTTATTACTCAACGTAGCTTCCCATGCCACATTCATTTTCAGTAACATACTTATGTATTATAATCATCTCATAACATTATATCTCACAAACATGTATCTCATTTTTCATTCGTTTCACCATTCAAGAATCACATTGAAAACAAAGACAAGCATGGGCCCAAAGACACTAATATGCCATTCAACTTTCAGAGTTAATGCTTTGGTTTAATTATCACATTTATCATTATCATTATCCCAACTAGGCTTCAAGGATTTAGGTTCAACCAAGCTTCAAGGGTAACAAAGCATGCTAAGTATCAACACAACTTGGCTTCAAGAACCAACCCAACCTAGCTTCAAGGGTTGTAACATCTCAATTAGGCTTCAAGGACTAGACCCAATCAAGCTTCAAGATGAGTAAAACATGTTAAACTTCAACCCAACTTGGCTTCAAGGATCAAGCCCAACCTAACTTCAAGAGATTGTTACTATAGGCATGCCACCAACAACAAACTCTGAAAATGGAATAACACATTAGCCACACAATTCATTTATTATTTCATTATCAATTTCATTCTCAGTTCTCATCATCATCTAGGCAAACATGCCCCACTTATTTCAATTGAATCATCATAGCCAATCACAATGGCATCACCTTATATCTCAATTCACATTATAATACTTTGTTATTCAAGTATACATAATCAATTACATTGAACATACTTAAAGTATTCATCATAACTAATTGCATTGCACATATATTTCATATTTCTTCATATCATCATATATTTCACATTTTCAACACACATTCCACAAAGTTCACATTATGCAAAACATAACATTATTAATATGCATCAACAATGCAATAGATTACTTAACACATTTATAATCAAATGTATTAAGTCTCAAGATCATATAAAGATATGCAATAATGTAGGGTAGGGTTTGTACTTACCTCAAGAGCAACTCACTCCTCACCAAACTCCTCTTCTAAGAATCCTCAACACTAGGATTAGAGCAACTCAACTCTCTTCAAAACCTAAACCAAAGGTGATCATACACACTCACTTAGAGTTACACATGAGATAAAATAGATAAAAACAACTAGGAAAACTCTACACATGACACGCTCAACAACACGGGCGTGTCCCTGACCGTGCCCTAACTCCACAACACAGAAGCTTTGACACATTCAGAACTACAGGCGTGTCACCGAATGTGTAATACATTCTGTCTCCCAGAAACATTGACACGTCCAACAACACGGGGTGCTCATGGCCGTGTCAATTTTTCACCAACACAGTAGCTATGACACGCCTAGTGACATGGGCATGTCACTGGCCGTGTCTAACCACCAACAACACAGAATCATCGACACGCCTAAAGACCTGGTCGTGCTCATGGGCGTGTCAGGCCAAAAATCTAGATTCCGGCAACATCAACAACACAACAAACACACCACTTTCTTCCATCTTCAAACAAACTGAACTAAACACACCCATAAACCATAATAACTTGCAAAAATACCAAAACACGTCAAAACATACGTCAAACACCACTTTACAACCATCACATACACACAACTCTTACTCTTTCAACATCAAACCTAACTCCTTCTTTCTAATCCAACACCAACATCAAAATCCATTAAACCAAACACTCTCAAATACATCTTAATCAAACATATTCACATACCAACAATAATCAACCAACAAACTCAAACACATCTTAAAAGAAAATCAAGGAATCAAGAGGAAACTTACCAAAGATGAAGAAACTCTTAAATTTCCAACTTGATCACTTGAAAACTTCCTTAAATCTTGAGTTTAGAAGATCAAATCTCTCTCTTGCTCTCTTGATTCTTTGATAGCCGGCCAAAAGAAAAGAAAAGGAAAGAAAAGAAAATGAAAGCAAGTGAACCACGAAGAAGAAAGAAGGAAAGAAGAAAACCAAGAAAGCAAAGTCAACTTTCTTCCTAAAAACCCTCTCCACCAAGCAAAATACAATAAAATATTAAAATATCTTCTTCCACTTCCACTAACTCAATTTTAATTAATTAATTTAATCAATTTCAAATAATTAATTATCTTCTTTTGACCATCACATATTGACTTGTATATGTTGTATATATTGCTATAAATACAACATATACACTCTCTCTTTACTTCCTTTTTCTTTCCAACTACACACATGCATTAAATCCAATTGTAACAATAATTTTCCAAAACTTCTAGGGCCTACTTTGGGGTATTACACTTTTGGTTTATCTAATGCACCTAGTACTTTCATGAGATTAATGAACCATGTTTTGAGAGCTTATTTAGGTAAGTTTGTGGTAGTTTACTTTGATGATATTCTGATTTATAGCAAAACTAAGGAAGAACATGTTGAACATGTTAGGAAAGTGCTTGAAATCCTTAGGGAGCAAAACCTTTATGCTAAGCTTAAGAAGTGTTCTTTTTGTCTATATAGGGTTGTTTTTCTTGGTTTTGTTGTAAGTATGCAAGGAATTGAAGTTGATCAAGAGAAGGTGAAAGCTATCCAAGAGTGGCCGAATCCTTCAACTGTGATAGAAGTAAGGAGTTTTCACGGATTGGCAAGCTTCTATAGGAGATTTGTCCCTAATTTCTCTACATTTGCAGCCCCCTTGACTAGCATAATCAAAAAAGAAGTGGGATTCGTTTGGGGCAAGGAGCAACAAGAAGCATTTGATGCTTTGAAAGAGAAGCTTTCTACTACACCCATTTTAGCTTTACCTAACTTTAATTCTACTTTTGAAATTGAATGTGATGCTTCTGGTGTAGGTATTGGAGCTGTTTTGATGCAAGAGAAGAAGCCCATTGCATACTTTAGTGAAAAGCTTAATGGAGCAAAGCTGAATTATTCAACTTATGACACGGAGCTATATGCTTTGGTGAGAGCATTAGAAGTATGGGAGCATTATTTGCTGCCCAAGGAATTCGTGATCCATTCAGACCATGAATTATTGAAGCATTTGAGAGGGCAAGGCAAGTTGAATAAAAGACATGCAAAATTGGTTATGAAGATTGAGAAGTTTCCTTATGTGATCAAATACAAGCAAGGTAAAGACAATGTAGTGGCAGATGCACTTTCAAGAAGGTACGCTTTACTTAATGTTTTGAGTACTAAATTGCTTGGATTTGAATGTATAAAGGACTTATATGTTGGTGATTCTAATTTCGGGAATGTTTATGATGCTTGTGAGCATGGTGCTTTCAATTCTTTCTATAGACATGATGGGTTTTTGTTTAAGGGTTCGAAAGTATGCAAGCCTAGATGTTCTATGAGAGATTTGCTAGTATTAGAATCACATTGTGGGGGGTTTGATGGGGCATTTTGGAGTTGAAAAGACTTTAGACATGCTGAATGAACACTTTGCCAAATATGAAAAGGGATGTAATTCGAATTTGTAAGACTTGTTTGGCTTGTAGGCAAGCTAAGTCTAAATCTATGCCTCATGGTTTGTATATGCCATTACCCGTTCCTAGTTCTCCTTGGATGGACATTAGTATGGACTTTGTTTTAGGATTACCAAGGACTAAGAGGGGGAGAGATAGCATATTTGTGGTTGTTGATAGGTTTAGTAAGATGGCACAATTTATCCCATGTCATAAGAGTGATGATGCTAGTTTAGTGGATGAACTCTTCTTTAGGGAGGTGGTTCAACTTCATGGGATACCAAAATCCATAGTTTCTGATAGAGACACCAAGTTTTTGTCTCACTTTTGGCGTGTGCTTTGGGGAAAGTTAGGTACCAAGTTGTTATTTTCCACCACTTGTCATCCTCAAACGGATGGACAAACAGAAGTAGTAAACAGAACTTTAGGTACCATGTTGAGAGCTTTAGTGGGTAAGAATTTGAGTTCTTGGGAAGATTGTTTGCCATTTATTGAGTTTGCTTATAATCGTGCTATTCATTCTTCTACAGGATATTCACCTTTTGAGCTTGTTTGTGGTTTTAACCCACTAACAATTTTGGATCTTGTTTCTTTACCTTCTCATGAGCTTGTTAGTTTAGATGGTGAGAAGAAAGCTAAATTGGTGAAAGAGATGCATGAGAAAGCAAGGGCGAATATTGAGAAAAGGAATAAGAGATATGTTGATTCTGCAAATAGAGGGAGACGTGAGATTAAGTTTCAAGTAGGAGATTGGGTTTGGGTGCATTTTCAAAAAGAGACGTTTCCTAACCAAAGGAAGAACAAGTTGCAAGCAAGGGGAGATGGCCCATTCCAAGTGCTGGAGAAGATTAATGACAATGCCTACAAGATCGACTTACCAGGTACGTATAATGTTAGTGCTACTTTCAATGTAAGTGATCTTTCTCCTTTTGATGATGTAGATTTGAGGACAAATCTTTTTGAAGAGGGGGAGAATGATGCAAGAAAGGATCCCTTGAAGCTAGCAAGTGGACCAATCACTAGGAGCAAAGCAAAGAGATATCAAGCTAGTATGGCTTTGCATATTCAAGAAGAGATTTCCAAAGAGCTTCAAGAATTATCATTCAAGAAGATGGAGATAGAGCTTGAAGAAGGCACACCAAAGCTGATTATGATGCTTAGTGTGGAAGCTAAAGGCTAGCTAAAGAAAGGTCCAACGTGCAAGAAAGGTCCATGGGGGTTCATATAAAGCCTTGGGAAGTAATTTAAGGCCCATGGACAGCCCAAATAGTGTGGGGCATTTCTTATGTTGAAGGGATTAGTTTGGTTGTTTCCATACTTTATATTTTCCTTATTGGATTAGGATTTTGTTTCCATACTTTATATTTTCCTTAGTAGATTAGGATTTTGTTTCCATACTTTATATTTTCCTTAGTGAATTAGGAATGTTTTCCTTATGCAATTAGGAATGTTTTCCTTATGCAATTAGGAATGTTTTAGTCTTAATTTTCCATATGCAATTAGGAATTTTGTAACCCTTATTTAAGGGCACTATTAGGCCGAATTTGATGAACAACAATTAATAAAAATTTTTGAATTCTTCTACAAGTTCTTCTTGTGAATTTTCGTGTGAGAGTGATTAGAGTGGATTCTTTAATTCTTTCTTTGCATCAAGAATTAGGTTTACTTATCAACAAGAGTTGTGGTGTTTTCCTTCTTCTTACCAACTAAATCCTTCAATCATAGCGAGTTCACATCTCTTTATAGGCATTGGGTTCCTTAGGAGGTGATTATCAAGTTTCAAGGAGTTCTCTACCATTGTTATATGTTGGGTTTGCTGCCATCATTGCTAAGGGTCCTCGTCACAACTCATCAAGCATATCATCAAGTCTAGGAATTGGATGTCTATACTTCACCGTGATTTTATTAATTGCTCGGCAGTCCACACACATTCTCCATGATCCATCCTTCTTTGGGACTAGTAAAACTGGAACAACACATGGACTAAGACTTTCACGCACATGTCCCTTTGCTAGCAACTCCTCCACTTGCCTTTGAAGTTCCTTGGTTTCCTCCAGATTACTTCTATGAGCTGGTCGGTTAGGAATTGTTGAGCCTGGAATGAAGTCAATTTGATGCTTAATCCCTCTTAAAGGTGGTAAACCTTTAGGTACATCTTCTGGAAAAACATCTCCAAATTCTTGTAAAAGAGAACTAACACAACTAGGCAAAGGGTTATCAAGGTCAGATGTAGAAATCAAAGTATCTTTGTACCTAAGTACAACCAGACTTCTTTTCTCATAAAAAGCACTCCTTAACTCTTTTTCTTTTGCATAGAAACACTCTCTTTTATTTTCTCTCCCTTTTTCTTTTTCTCTCACCAATGGGCCATTTTTATCAATCTTTTTCTCACACTTGGCCTCTTGTACCCCATTTTTATTTGTTTTACCCTAACCGCCAGAATTCCTTTCAAATAATCTCAAAATCTTTACTTGATTTTCATACACTTGTTTAGGTGACAATGGAGCAAGAGTGAAATTTAAACCATTTAAGCTGAAAGAATAATGATTCTTAAAGCCATCATGCAAAGCTTTTCTATCAAACTGCCATGGATGACCAAGAAGGATATGGCTAGCATGCATAGGCATAATATCACAACAAACTTCATCTTTGTATCTCCCAATTGTAAAAGAAAACAGAACCTGCTTTGTTACCCTCACCTCTCCACAATCATTCAACCATTGCAGCTTGTAGGGACTAGGATGTTTTATGCATGCTAACTCTAATTTATCCACAAAATCAGTACTAGCAACATTTGCACAACTACCCCCATCAATGATCATGCTGCACACTTTTCCATTCACAACGCAACGAGTATGAAAAATGTTCTCTCTTTGATTACTTTCTTCATCATTAATTTGCATGTTTAAAGCTCTTCTAATAACCAAAGATTCACCATAGGTAGGATATTCAATGATATGTTCATTTTCCTCTAATGGGGGCATGCTATCATAATCATCATCACTTTCATGTTCACTAGCACTATCAATTTCACCATTATCTCGTATCAACATGATTTTCTTATTTGGACATTGAGATGCTATATGCCCTACTCCTAAACACCTAAAGCATTTAATGGTATTATGCTTTTGATTAGAGTTAGATGTTTTAGAGTTACCTTTAGGGTCAGCTGGAACTTGTTTTTCCTTTCCTTTCCAGGCAGCCTCCTTCCCTTTAGGATTATCATCTTTCTTTGGCCATTTTGAAGTGAAACTAGAGCTGGAATTAGAGAATCCCTTTGCTGCTCCCTTAAGTTTTAGTTGCTTCTCCACTTTCATGGCCATGTGTACCATTTCTAATAAGTATTGATACGGAACCTCCAAGAATAAGCCTGAGAAGCCCTTGATTTCGAACCCCCACAGCATTAACTTGAAAACCCCTAGTCGAATTCGGTACAACCCCTAAGGATTAGGTTAGATTTTAGATTACCTTGAATTGATCAAAGATCCAAGAGTTCGAAACAAGTCAGTTCCTAAATCCCAGATTCGAAACACTCCACAAGAAAGTTGATCAAACTACTTGAATGTTTCTAAAGCATGTATTCAAGCAAGAACACAAAGATAAAAGCAATTCGGCTTTAGGTTAATAAATTCGTCCAAAACTTCAAAACTGGTGTCTTACAACCCTAAATGAGATATAAATAAGTAAACCCTAATTAGGGTTATTAAGTAGCGTTTGGCTTTCTAATCAAATTTTAAGAAATAATAAAGTGAACAACGTTCTGATTTAATACAAAACAAACAGGGCCCTTACTTTTTAAATAAGCATAACTAGTGGGCCTTAATACATATTAATTACAAACCTCATTCGTGAATTACAACTTGTAGCAAGTTGTAATTGACTTCCTTTGGTCTTGTCTCTAAGCTTGTAATTCCTTGCAAACCATAGTTAGCCAAATTCACCAAATCTTGCAAATGGCAAATTAGTGCTTGCTGAATCTTTTTGGATCGCGATCTAGTTATAGGACCTTGTGGCAAAATAATTGGATTGATGATCTCCTCAACTTGTTCCCCACTTCCTAACTCTTGCTCATCCTTGCGGTGTGTTGGTTGTTCCACAACATTTCCCCTCTCCTCAAAAGGATTCGTCCTCGAATCAAAAGCATCACCTACATCAAAAGGACTTAAATCAGCAACATTAAACGAAGCACTCACATTATACTCACCTGGCAAATCCACTTTATACGCATTATCATTAATCCTTTCAAGTATTTGAAAAGGACCATCTCCTCGTGGATTTAACTTAGACTTGCGTTGCTATGGGAACCTTTCTTTGCGAAAATGTACCCAAACCCAATCACCAGGCTAAAAAAGCATTGGCTTTCTTCCTTTATTCACTCTAGAAGCTACTTTGGCATTTTGCTTTTCAATCCTTTCCTTAACCTGCTTATGTAACTTCCTCACGAAATCTGCCTTTGAACTAGCATCAACACTCACAAAATCGTTAGATGGCAATGGCAAAATATCTAAAGGAGTAAGCGGATTAAAACCATAAACAATTTCAAATGGAGAACAGTTAGTAGTGCTATGAATAGCCCTATTGTAAGCAAACTCCACAAATGGTAAACAATCCTCCCACATCCTAATATTCTTTTCTATTACTGCCCTAAGCAAAGTAATCAATGTTCGATTCACAACCTCAGTTTGACCATCGGTTTGAGGATGGCAAGTAGTAGAAAACAGCAACTTAGTTCCCAACTTTTCCCACAAAACACGCCAAAAATGACTCAAAAACTTAACATCTCGATCACTAACAATGCTTTTGGGTATGCCATGCAAACGCACAACCTCTTTAAAGAACAAATCAGCAATCAATTTTGCATCATCAGTTTTATGACATGGTATAAAATGAGCCATTTTACTAAATCTATCAACCACAACAAATATACTATCATGACCTCTCCTAGTTTTAGGCAAACCAAGCACAAAATCCATAGACAAATCAGTCCAAGGTCCATTAGGAACAGGTAATGGCGTGTACAAACCATGCGGTTTCAACCTAAACTTAGCTTCTCTACATGTTATGCAATGCTCACAAACTTTATGCACATCATGTTTCATACCAGGCCAATAAAAATGTTCTATCAACACATCATAGGTCTTACTTACCCCAAAATGACCCATCAAGCCTCCTCCATGGGCTTCCTTAACTAACAACTCTCTCATGGAACACTTAGGAATACACAATCTACTTTTCTTGAACAAAAAACCATCAAACAAATGAAAGTCTTTCAAAACAGCCACATCACCACACGAATTATATATGTCACCAAAATCCACATCACTAACATATAATCCCTTAATATGCTCAAAACCCAACAATCTAGCACTAAGAGAAATAAGTAAAACATACCTTCGAGACAACGCATCAGCCACTACATTCTCCTTACCTCGCTTGTATTTAATCACATATGGTAATGTTTCTATGAACTCCACCCATTTGGCATGCCTATGATTCAGCTTATCTTGACCCTTCAAATGCTTTAAACTCTCATGGTCAGTATGTATCACAAACTCTTTTGACCACAAATAATACTACCATGTATGCAAAGCTTGAAACAATGCATATAACTCCTTATCATATGTCGGATACTTCAAAGCTGCTCCACTTAGCTTTTCACTAAAGTACATCAATGGCCTTTGATCCTGTATCAAAACAGCTCCAATTCCTATGCCACTTGCATCACATTCAATCTCAAAAGTTTTATCAAAATTAGGCCAAGCAAGCAAGGGTGCATTACACAATTTATCCTTAAGTTCATTAAATGCATGTTCTTGTGCATCTCCCCAAACAAATCCGACATTTTTCTTAACTAACTCATTCAAAGGTGCAGCTATAGTACTAAAATTTCTAATGAATCTCCTATAAAAACCAGCAAGTCCATGAAAACTCCTCACCTCACTAGCATTCTTAGGTTTCGGCCAGTCCCTAATAGCCTTTACCTTTTCCTCATCAACCTCAATACCTTGACTAGACACCACAAAACCAAGAAAATGAACCTTATCCATGCAAAAACTACACTTCTTAAGGTTAGCATATAACTTCTCACACCTAAGAATGTCTAACACAAGACGCACATGCATGACATGATCATCCAAACACTTAGAGTAAACAAGAATATCATCAAAGTAAACAACAACAAATTTACCCAAGTGCTCACGCAACACATGATTCATCAAACGCATGAATGTGCTAGGTGCATTAGTAAGACCAAACGGCATAACCAGCCACTCATACAGCCCATATTTAGTCTTAAATGCTATTTTCCACTCATCATCCACACTCATTCTAATTTAATAATAACCAGATTTCAAATCAATTTTGGTGAACAAACAAGAACCATGTAACTCATCAAGCATATCATCTAGTCTAGGAATAGGATGACGATACTTTACAGTGATTTTATTGATGGCTCTGCAATCCATGCACATCCTCCACGTCCCATCCTTCTTTGGCACAAGAATAATAGGAACTGAACAAGGACTCAAGCTTTCCCTCACATATCCCTTAGCTAGCAATTCCTCCACTTGCTTTTGTATCTCCTTTGTCTCAAAAGGATTAGCTCGAGGCCTATTGGGAATGGAAGCTCCAGGAATGAAATCAATTTAATGCTCTATGCCTCTGATTGGCGGCAATTCATCAGGCATTTCTTCGGGAAACAAATCTGCATATTCCTACAAAAGATCAACAAACACACTAGGCAAAGATTGGTTAGAAATAGTAGTATCTAAATGAGCCTCTTTGCACAAAAGCACAAACATAGGCTGTTTGGTGTAAAAAGCATGTTTAACCTCACTTGTACTAGCTAACAAACTCACATTCTTCTCTCCTTCTCTATTTTTCTCAAACTGAATTTGTTTTGATTTTTCTTTTCTCTCTTTCTTTTCATTTGCAATCTGATTTTTTTCACTCATTTTTTTGTCACTCTCTCTTTCTTTCTTTTCATTTGCAATCTGATTTTTTTCACTCATTTTTTTGTCACTCTCTCTTTCTTTCTTTTCAAATTCAAGTCTCATTCTTTCCATTTTACATTGTTCTTCATACACTTCTTTTGGAGAGAGTGGTGTCAGATGTAACACCCCCATGCCCTATATAAGTACTATACATATACCTAGTATACATACAATACGTATATAGAATATAGGAATGTCACTTCTAGTTTTAAATTTCAAAACCTTTGATCAAGTTCAAACAATATTACATTAAATTAAATAACATTAACAAAATCATTATACTTCCAATGATCTTAATCTTATTTACCAAAACTTCATTATTACATATGAATATTGTATTTCGAATAATACATCTTAATTAAAGTCATACATGTATGCATCACCTTCTAGTTGGTCTCGAGACACTCTTACCCTTCTCGTGGCATCACAGCTAGACCTTCGGATCAACTGCATAAATACCTGCGCGATTAAACATCCGCGCTAAGCCCGAGAGCTTAGTAGTACAACTAAATAATAAAATACACTTTACCAAAATTATCATACCTCATATGTTTAGCATTATGTTTTATTGTTCTCTTACCACGTTTTCCTTTCTCAATGCATTCTTCAAAAGTTCTCACTAATCTCATATACGTAAACATATACATTAGTTCAACCAATTACCATTCGAAGACCTATTCAACACCTTTAAGAACACAATGCTCACAAATACAACATTCATATACATTTTACACATCATATAACATTTTCAACATATCAAAACACCTATTACAAAATCATATTTCATAACATCATTTTATTCACAATTTATCAATCATAAATCACACTTCCAATAAAAGCAACCATAGATCTCATTACTTATTTATTTCAACATTTGAATATCACATCAACAACCAAGACAGACTCGGGCCCAACAACACACTAATATGCCATTCAATTTTCAGAGTAATGCTTTGGTTTAATTATCACATTTATCAATATCCCAACTAGGCTTCAAGGATTAGGCTCAACCAAGCTTCAAGGGGAACAAAGCATGCTAAGTATCAACCCAACTTGGCTTCAAGAACCAACCCAACCTAGCTTCAAGGGTTGTAACATCTCAATTAGGCTTCAAGGATTAGACCCAACCAAGCTTCAAGGGGAGCAAAGCATGCTAAGCTTCAACCCAACTTGGCTTCAAGGATCAAATCCAACCTAACTTCAAGAGATTGTTACTATAGGCATGCCACCAACAACAAACTCTGAAAATGGAATAACACATTAGCTATACAATTCATTTATCAATTGAATTATCATATCATTTGAATCTTTATAACCAATAACAATGGCTCCACATTTCAATCATCATAGCCAATAACAATGGCTCCACATTTCAATCATCATAGCCAATAACAATGGCTTCACATTTCATTTGATTTCAATTCTCATTTCATCTTTCATCACAACCTCACATCTTTTGTATTTCATACTTCATCACAATATCACATCTTTCACATCACAATACAATTTACAAAGTTCACAATGCATAACACATAACATTATTCATATAATATCATTATCATCATTAAATCATATTGATCAATTCATTACTCAAGTATACATAATCAATGGCATTGCACATACCTTTTTCCATGATCATTATATCTTCCACATTTCCTATATCATCATTGTTATATGCAAAACAATTTACATTATACATGAATGTAGAATCTTCTATATGCATTTGGTTGGATCATTATTGTTTTAAATGTGTTTAGGTATAAAAGACCTTTGAAGATCCAACAATGTATGATTAGTTCAAAATCAATATCCTTAGCCAACACACTCAAGGGACACGGCCAAGCTTGTGGCCGTGTCTCTCAATCCAAACATCCAGTAGCAAACACGGTCAAAGGACACGGCCAAGCTTGTGGCCGTGTCTCTCAATCCAATTTACACAGTAGCAAACACGGGCAGTAGACACGGCCAAGCCAGTGGCCGTGTCTCTCAACACAAAAATCCAGTAGCAGACACGGGCAAGGGACACGGCCGTGTCTCTCAACACAACATAGGCAGTGGCAAACACGGTCAAGGGACACGGCCAAGACAGTGGCCGTGTCTCTCCAAAAATCATCCAACACGGCCAAGTTTGCCCTAACTTGGCCGTGTCTCTCATAACTTGGCCGTGTCCTTCAAGGATTCATAGACCAAATACTTCAAAATTCATCCAAACTCTTCCAAATTCACACCACCACCCTCTTAACCATTATCTTTGTTTATAATTTTCATTCTCCTATCACCTTAACATTTAGATAATTTCATTATATCATCATAATAAGCAATATATATACATCAATTACTCAAAGTACCAATTCATTTATACTAAAACCTAACTCAACAATTCATCATCATCCTCACAATTTCCCAACTTATCATCACTTAAATACCAATTTAATACATTTACACACTTCCATCTCTCACTATAATCATCTTACACATCAATCCTCACCTCAATTCAAAGAAACCAAAACAAGAAGATACAAACTTACATATATATATATAATCAACAAAATCAATTCAAGATGTGAGTACTTACATAAATAGCTTGCCAAATCTTCAACTCCACTTGCAAATCTCTTGATATCCTCAATCTTTGATGTAATTAGAAGCAAAATCATCATTCTCTCTCTAGTTTCTCTCTCTCGTTCAAGCAACAAGAAGAAGACGAAGAAGAAGGAGCAGAAGAGAAAAGAAGTTTCTACTTCTTTCCTTCGTTCTTATCATATATATATATATAATAATAATAATAATAATAATAATAATAATAATAACACTAACAATAACAATAACAATAATAATAATAATAATAATAATAATAATAATAACACTTTAAATCTCCACCACATAATCTTTCTTTGACTTTCTTCTTCTCTTTTCTTTTTGTCCTTATTATTATTATTATTAATTCATTACACAAATATATATATATATATATACCATTCACTTATCCTACACCATTTAATATCCCATGTATATGTCTTATATATATATCTTTATATTTCCCCTATATACATATACATTAAATCCAAATTCAACAACAATAACTCCAAAACTCTTAGGGTCTATTCCGGGATATTACAATTCTCTCCCCCTTAAATAATTTCGTCCTCGAAATTATCTAACACAATAACATCCCATTCTTAACATAATACCATCTTAATTTTTATCAAATTACATAACTTTTACTCTCCCCCTTAGAGTCAATCATCTTCTCTAAATTCCATAACTTATCATGCTATAAGATTATATATCTTATTACTTCCTCAACAAAGTAATTAAGATAGTTTCTCACATTCCCAATGAAATTACCTTTAGACAAAAATCAGATCATCTTATGGTCTATACATTCCACTCATTTATTACATTCAAGATATTTATCACTTCATCTCTTTATAGATAATCTCCTAACTTTAACCTTAGAAATTATTGAATTATATTATACCATTGCTTATCTTGTCATTATAATCACTTTTGAAGATAGCTACGTATCAAACCTTGATTGATAACAATCTTTTCATTATGCTTGCACTTAAATCCTTTGCTATCATATTTTTCACTTAACATTTATATTAATATCTCCTCTGTAAACTTACTTAACAGATAATCAACCTTTTTCCCTTTATACCACTATTTGCAATTGATATAATTCAATTCATCAATGTCCATACATCCATCAAAATATTACATCATCCACATTATCATGTAAATTTTTATACTATTAGTACAACTATACATATTAAATCTTGATAATGATTCACAATCTTAATGCAACTTAAATCATTTGGTTCATCTATCACAAAATATCCACACTTCAATTCAAACCAACAAGTAACTTATTTAAACTTATCCTTAGATTTCACATTATATATATATCCTCATTCCACTCAATCAAAATTATATCCAATTCCTGATCTTTTCAGATCCATATTCAATCACATTATCATAATAACAAAGCACTTCAGATTGTTCTTCAGTATATATATATTTTGTTTTCTATTATTTATTATCATTTCCACCAATTCTTATGACAATCTCATATCATGTTGATTATGTATAATTCATTCACTTAAACTTTAAACTCATTCATTTTATACCATACACATTTTAGCATAACCTTCAATCATCTTTTTATAATATCTTCTCACATATCACCCCATTGCTATCTTAACAATAAATGTTATCCATACTTAACACATTTTCGAAAGTCTCCTCTGTTTCCTTACGTTTCATAATTATAACCAAATTTCTAGCATAAAATCATAAAATATCACTTTACCACATCATAATTATCAATCTCATCAGAACCATACAAGAATCATGTTATCTCAATCCCAAATCAGAAAATAACAAAATTAACCAACCACACTATACTAAATTGAATCTCAAGAATTTTATATTCATTTCTAAACTTTAGATACCGCAAGAGTTAACACATTCCAACTCCGTTATCACTCAAATTGCACTAGATTATATAATAATCACTAGCTTAATTCATGTTTCAACAATATTATCATCTTCTTGTATGAACACATATTCCATCATATAAACATTACATAATTTCTCTTTTGTCACATAATTTCTAATCCATTTACAATCTCTTACAATATACAAATACATAAACTTTTCCATAAGTGGATACTTTGGAACTCTAAATATCATATGACCATCAAATTAGTGATCACCATAACAATTTCATTATCCACTACTACACAAGTCTATTCTTACCCTCAATTCCATCATAAAATTCATCTAATTTGTTCAAGTCATAACCTAATCTTTATTAGATTCACCAATACATACAATATCATTATCCATATCACTAATCCAATATTTGTACCACATATACATTCATAATGTGATTCATATTTCTTACATGTCATAATTTCATTCATATAGAAAAACTCAACTCATACATTCTATACATGTATATACTTAATTATATGCTCTTGTTTTACTTCCTTTTTCATACATTCCATACAAATCTAATGTTTATCACTTTCCTTTGAACATTATCATTCTCATTTCTTCAATATGATGTAGAGTATTTATCATTACAACAAATATATAAATATTCTAACCATAATAACATTTTACATACCTTTTTGTCACAATCCTCATGTGACATCTCTTTCACTTTTGTCTTTAAAGACATTTAATATACCTTCATATCCATTTTTTTACTCTTTCCACTCAAATAACTCATTTTCATTGGCTTACTCACTTTTATACACATGTACATTACATCCAGTCATATACACATTGAGCCCAATAACCTCTATACACTTTCCAAGGCTAGTTATTACAAATCTCAATTTCTTGAATCACCAATGGTCCATTCCATTCTTACTATCAATCTTATCTCATAACCTAGCTTTGCACAAGTTTATCAATGCAAACGTAACCATTCTCATACTATCAATCACATTACCCAATTTAATAATAATCTCATATACAGTAATATTCATTCCACATAGTTCACAAGTTTAACTTACATTAAACTACCTATGTTTAACATAATTTTTATCCAAATTCCATTAACACTATAAATTTACAACTTACTACTTTACTTAAACTTCCATTTACTCATCTTGTTTTCTTAATATCAAATTGAGAAAAACATCTTATATATACATATTATAAAGTAACATCAAAGTGTATTCTTTTCACAATTATTAAAACTCATTTCAAAAATCCAAAAGTTACATCTTACCATCATTAACATGAGCTTTAACAACACTCAAACATATCACATTTCTAACATTAAAATCATAATGTTTGCATTTAAAAAAAAAACAACAATGCAACCAGCACCATTATATCTTCCTATCTAACCAACATCATCTCTTTTTCTTTTTAACAATTTTAACTTTACATATTCAAACCTTAAATGGTCAAACTTTGTCTATACTCATCAACTCACTCAATTTACCACCATACTCTCTTCATTTAACAGCATATCTATTCATATTATCCATCTAACAATATTTCCTCTTTCTAGAAATCCAAACATAAGGTTTAGTAGAAAGAGATTCAAATTATAGAGGAAAAATCACATATTGTAGTCTTAATTTGGTTTTTAACTCATTTCCAACTTATTCTTCTAGCCATTTCTTTATATGTCATACACATATCAATAATCAAACTTTTTACTTATACCTTCCATAACATTTCTTTACACCACAATCACCTCTCAATTATCAACATTTTAAAATTTACTTTCATATGAAACCTCATTTACATACTATCTTTTATCTCATGTAATTCAATTACATCACAATTCACATAATGCCACGTTCGAGACCAACCTAGGTGTGAATGCATATGCATGTATTACAAATTTCTTTTCAAAACTTTTCTTTTTACTTCTCTTTAAGCCTTTCAAAACTTTCTCTTTTTAATTTTACTTAGGCCGAGAATCTCGAACCTAAGCTCTGATACCAAAATAATTGTAACACCCCCATGCCCTATATAAGTACTATACATATACCTAGTATACATACAATACGTATATAGAATATAGGAATGTCACTTCTAGTTTTAAATTTCAAAACCTTTGATCAAGTTCAAACAATATTACATTAAATTAAATAACATTAACAAAATCATTATACTTCCAATGATCTTAATCTTATTTACCAAAACTTCATTATTACATATGAATATTGTATTTCGAATAATACATCTTAATTAAAGTCATACATGTATGCATCACCTTCTAGTTGGTCTCGAGACACTCTTACCCTTCTCGTGGCATCACAGCTAGACCTTCGGATCAACTGCATAAATACCTGCGCGATTAAACATCCGCGCTAAGCCCGAGAGCTTAGTAGTACAACTAAATAATAAAATACACTTTACCAAAATTATCATACCTCATATGTTTAGCATTATGTTTTATTGTTCTCTTACCACGTTTTCCTTTCTCAATGCATTCTTCAAAAGTTCTCACTAATCTCATATACGTAAACATATACATTAGTTCAACCAATTACCATTCGAAGACCTATTCAACACCTTTAAGAACACAATGCTCACAAATACAACATTCATATACATTTTACACATCATATAACATTTTCAACATATCAAAACACCTATTACAAAATCATATTTCATAACATCATTTTATTCACAATTTATCAATCATAAATCACACTTCCAATAAAAGCAACCATAGATCTCATTACTTATTTATTTCAACATTTGAATATCACATCAACAACCAAGACAGACTCAGGCCCAACAACACACTAATATGCCATTCAATTTTCAGAGTAATGCTTTGGTTTAATTATCACATTTATCAATATCCCAACTAGGCTTCAAGGATTAGGCTCAACCAAGCTTCAAGGGGAACAAAGCATGCTAAGTATCAACCCAACTTGGCTTCAAGAACCAACCCAACCTAGCTTCAAGGGTTGTAACATCTCAATTAGGCTTCAAGGATTAGACCCAACCAAGCTTCAAGGGGAGCAAAGCATGCTAAGCTTCAACCCAACTTGGCTTCAAGGATCAAATCCAACCTAACTTCAAGAGATTGTTACTATAGGCATGCCACCAACAACAAACTCTGAAAATGGAATAACACATTAGCTATACAATTCATTTATCAATTGAATTATCATATCATTTGAATCTTTATAACCAATAACAATGGCTCCACATTTCAATCATCATAGCCAATAACAATGGCTCCACATTTCAATCATCATAGCCAATAACAATGGCTTCACATTTCATTTGATTTCAATTCTCATTTCATCTTTCATCACAACCTCACATCTTTTGTATTTCATACTTCATCACAATATCACATCTTTCACATCACAATACAATTTACAAAGTTCACAATGCATAACACATAACATTATTCATATAATATCATTATCATCATTAAATCATATTGATCAATTCATTACTCAAGTATACATAATCAATGGCATTGCACATACCTTTTTCCATGATCATTATATCTTCCACATTTCCTATATCATCATTGTTATATGCAAAACAATTTACATTATACATGAATGTAGAATCTTCTATATGCATTTGGTTGGATCATTATTGTTTTAAATGTGTTTAGGTATAAAAGACCTTTGAAGATCCAACAATGTATGATTAGTTCAAAATCAATATCCTTAGCCAACACACTCAAGGGACACGGCCAAGCTTGTGGCCGTGTCTCTCAATCCAAACATCCAGTAGCAAACACGGTCAAAGGACACGGCCAAGCTTGTGGCCGTGTCTCTCAATCCAATTTACACAGTAGCAAACACGGGCAGTAGACACGGCCAAGCCAGTGGCCGTGTCTCTCAACACAAAAATCCAGTAGCAGACACGGGCAAGGGACACGGCCGTGTCTCTCAACACAACATAGGCAGTGGCAAACACGGTCAAGGGACACGGCCAAGACAGTGGCCGTGTCTCTCCAAAAATCATCCAACACGGCCAAGTTTGCCCTAACTTGGCCGTGTCTCTCATAACTTGGCCGTGTCCTTCAAGGATTCATAGACCAAATACTTCAAAATTCATCCAAACTCTTCCAAATTCACACCACCACCCTCTTAACCATTATCTTTGTTTATAATTTTCATTCTCCTATCACCTTAACATTTAGATAATTTCATTATATCATCATAATAAGCAATATATATACATCAATTACTCAAAGTACCAATTCATTTATACTAAAACCTAACTCAACAATTCATCATCATCCTCACAATTTCCCAACTTATCATCACTTAAATACCAATTTAATACATTTACACACTTCCATCTCTCACTATAATCATCTTACACATCAATCCTCACCTCAATTCAAAGAAACCAAAACAAGAAGATACAAACTTACATATATATATATAATCAACAAAATCAATTCAAGATGTGAGTACTTACATAAATAGCTTGCCAAATCTTCAACTCCACTTGCAAATCTCTTGATATCCTCAATCTTTGATGTAATTAGAAGCAAAATCATCATTCTCTCTCTAGTTTCTCTCTCTCGTTCAAGCAACAAGAAGAAGACGAAGAAGAAGGAGCAGAAGAGAAAAGAAGTTTCTACTTCTTTCCTTCGTTCTTATCATATATATATATATAATAATAATAATAATAATAATAATAATAATAATAACACTAACAATAACAATAACAATAATAATAATAATAATAATAATAATAATAATAACACTTTAAATCTCCACCACATAATCTTTCTTTGACTTTCTTCTTCTCTTTTCTTTTTGTCCTTATTATTATTATTATTAATTCATTACACAAATATATATATATATATATACCATTCACTTATCCTACACCATTTAATATCCCATGTATATGTCTTATATATATATCTTTATATTTCCCCTATATACATATACATTAAATCCAAATTCAACAACAATAACTCCAAAACTCTTAGGGTCTATTCCGGGATATTACATCAGAATTGTCTTTCGTCCATCCTTAGTGAATGAATACCGATTGAGATATCCATCATGCTTAGCTCGCCTATCATACTGCCATGGACGTCCAAGTAGAATCTCTCCAGCATGCATTGGCACCACATCACACAACACCTCATCATGATACTTACCAATGGAAAAAGAAATGATAGATTGTCGATTTACCTTAACCTCTCCACAATCATTCAGCCACTGAAGTTTGTAAGGATGTGGGTGAAGTTTCATAGGCAGCCCCAATCGATCAACCAAAAATGTACTTACCACATTGGTACAGCTTCCACCATCCACAATCATACTACAAGCCTTGCCTTGAACGTGACACCTTGTATGGAACAAGTTGTCTCGTTGTTCTTCATGGTTTTCCTCCAATTGCATATTAAGAGCACGCCTAGTAACCAGCAAGTCACCCTTAATTGGTTCTTCAATGCTCCCATCACTACAACTTTCCAATGCTGGCATCTCACCATCATCACTCTCATTGTCGTCTTCCTCTTCATCAGTCACTATCTCACCATTTCTCATGGTCATAACTCTCTTGTTTGGACATTCTTTGCTAATATGTCCCACACCTTGGCACTTCCAACACTTAATATCTCGATTTCGCAGCTTAGGCTCTTCAACTTTGGACTTGTCTTTAGAACTTGATTCGGCCTTCACTTTCCCACTATCTTGACCAGCCTTGTTTCTTTCCTTGTAATCACTCCTTCCTTCCCTATTCCAAGGAGAAAAAGAATTAGAAACAGGTTTTGAATAATACCTTGATGGTCGTCTTCCTTGGAGTTATTTTTCCACCTTGATGGCAATATGCACCATCTCTTCTAACTCCACATATGCCTGCAAATCAACCTGGTCAGCAATATCCGAATTCAAACCAGCCAAGAAACGTGCCATAGTAGCCTCTACATCCTCATCTAGGTTAGCTCTAGTCATCAACATCTCCATCTCTTTGTAGTAGTCATCAACACTTTTACTTCCTTGCTTGAGAACCTGAAGTCTCTGCAAGATTTCCCTATGGAAATGTCTAGGCACAAACCTCTTCCTCATGACCGATTTAAGATCAGCCCAAGTCTCAATAGGATACTCCAAATTCCTTCTTCTACTAGTCACTAACTGATCCCACCAAGCTATAGCATAATCTATAAATTGAGTAACAATAAGCTTGACCTTCTTTTCCTCAGTACATTGATGGCAATCAAATATGAGGTCAACCTACTTCTCCCATTGCAAATAAGCTTCTGGATCTGATTTACCACGAAAATTAGGAATTTTCAGCTTGATGCTTCCCAAGCTCCTATCAACGACTTCATCATCACCATGATTTCTACCATAGAAAGGATTATTATTCATCCTTCCTCTACCTCTACCAGCACCACGTCCTCCTCTACCTCCACCTCTATGTAGAGCTCCTCCAACCAGACTTGCATTATCCTCCTCAAGCTCATTTTCATCTTCCAAATGTTCAGGCTGTTGCATTCGATTTCTGCCACCTCTTTGCCTCTCAATGCGCTCCGGTGTGGCTCTTTCAACACTCTGCAACCTCAAATCCATGCGCTCTAATGTTTTTGTTATGTTCTCCATAGTGCGGTATAAACGTGTAAATTCAGCTTGCTGCGCCTCACGCAATCGAACTGGATCAATCGGAACACCCCTGCTATCACTTTCATCTCTCCAAGACATTTTTCCTGCAATAAAAGGTTAGCACAAAACAAATAAAAGGCCTCACAACACTCCCTCACGTGTTTACACTCAATAGATGAAGGTTGGTCTCTCGTGTTTCACTCAATATATGAAATCACTCACGGTTCAGCTCACACCTCTCAAGCTGATATCTTTTATGTTCTTAGGTGAATCACACTTTATGAAACAACTCAAATAGCCTTCCGTGTGTAGTATCCCAAAATCTGAAATTTAATGAGAAAAAAATTCAGTTACTTCTAACCCACCTAGATTCGACCCTTAGCATCTAAATAACAATGAAAACGAAAAATTTTTCTTGAAGTGATTCTATACTCTTTTTTTTTTTTTTGCTCCCTCTCACTATCTCTTTTGAAGGGCAGCCCTAGTTCACACCACGAAACTTTTTCCAATCAGGTAACAAGAACAAGATCGAATTTGAAGCACTTTCTTTGAATTTCGAAACTGAATCAGAATGAATAATCAAGACAAGATTCGAATTTAGCACACTTTGTTGAATTTTGAATTCAAATCAGAATGATTAACAAGAACAAGATTCAGATTTAGAACACTTTCCCTGAATTTTGAATTTAGGTTTTATGAAAACGAAAACGCAAATAACAGGTGAAGAAAACAAAAACGAAAATAATCCACAAAGAAAACAATTCAGAGGAACAAGGAAAACAAGAGAACGAATTCAACAATTGGATCAAAGTAACGAAAACGCAAATAACAAAAGAAAGAACGAAAATGAATTGATAGGGATAAAACCTGATATAGAGCGTAGGCTCTGATACCAAATGATACGGAACCTCCAAGAATAAGCTTGAGAACCCCTTGATTTCGAACCCCCACAGCATTAACTTGAAAACCCCTAGTCGAATTTGGTACAACCACCAAGGATTAGGTTAGATTTCAGATTACCTTGAATTGATCAAAGATCCAAGAGTTCGAAACAAGTCAGTTCCTAAATCCCAGATTCGAAACACTCCACAAGAAAGTTGATCAAACTACTTGAATGTTTCTGAAGCATGTATTCAAGCAAGAACACAAAGATAAAAGCAATTCGGCTTTAGGTTAATAAATTTGCCCAAAACTTCAAAACTGGTGTCTTACAACCCTAAATGAGATATAAATAACTAAACCCTAATTTGGGTTATTAAGTAGCGTTTGGCTTTCTAATCAAATTTTAAGAAATAATAAAGTAAACAACGTTCTGATTTAATACAAAACAAACAAGGCCCTTACTTTTTAAATAAGCATAACTAGTGGGCCTTAATACATATTAATTACAAGCCTCATTCGTGAATTACAACTTGTAGCAAGTTGTAATTGACTTCCTTTGGTCTTGTCTCCAAGCTTGTAATTCCTTGCAAACCATAGTTAGCCAAATTCACCAAATCTTGCAAATGGCAAATTAGTGCTTGCTGAATCTTTTTGGCTCGCGATCTAGTTATAGGACCTCGTGGCAAAATAATTTGATTGATGATCTCCTCAACTTGTTCCCCACGTCCTAACTCTTGCTCATCCTTGCGGTGTGCTGGTTGTTCCACAACAAGTATACCTTTACTTATGAAGGAAAGAAGGTTGTTCTAGCACCATTATCACCTCAAGAGATGGAAGAAGATCAGAAGAGGATGCTAGAGAGGGAGAAAGAAGTTTCGGCCAGCAAGAACCAAGGGGGTTCAAATTCGGCCAATGATGTTTCTTCAACACCCAAGGGTAATTCTAAGGGTAGGGAGAGAGAAAATAATAAAGTGAGTGAGTGCAGAAAGGGAAAAGAGGCCGAGAGTCAAAAGAAAGTAAGCAAACAAATAAATGGCCCATTGGTGAGAGAAAATAAGCAAGGAGAAAAAGCAAAACATACTTTTTATGCAAGAGCAAGAGAGATAGATGTAGGGCAGCCTGTACTCATTATTATGTATAAAGAATTGTTACTTGCTAACAGTGAAGAATCTCTTGATTCTTTACCTTCTAGTTTTGTGTCTTTGTTGCAGAATTTTAAGGATGTGTTTCCTGAAGACCTTCCTAGTGGTTTGCCGCCATTAAGAGGGATTGAACATCCAATTGATTTCATACCCGGTTCTACAATTCCAGACCGGCCAGCATATACGAGCAATCCTATGGAGACAAAAGAGATGCAAAGACAAGTTGAAGAGCTTTTGGAGAAAGGCTTGGTTCGCCAGAGCCTTAGTCCTTGTGCCGTTCCAGTCTTATTAGTACCCAAGAAAGATGGTTCTTGGAGGATGTGTGTTGATTGTAGGGCTGTGAACAAGATTACTGTGAAGTATAGACATCCCATTCCTAGACTTGATGACATGTTGGACGAATTGCATGGGGAATATTTCACAAAGATTATCTTATGAGTGGTTATCATCAAATTCGCATGAAGCCGGGAGATGAATGGAAGACTGCCTTCAAAACGAAATATGGTTTGTATGAATGGTTAGTTATGCCTTTTGGTTTATCTAATGCACCTAGTACTTTCATGAGATTAATGGACCATGTTTTGAGAGCTTATTTAGGTAAGTTTGTGGTAGTTTACTTTGATGATATTCTGATTTAGAGCAAAACTGAGGAAGAACATGTTGAACATGTTAGGAAAGTGCTTGAAATCCTTAGGGAGCAAAACCTTTATGCTAAGCTTAGGAAGTGTTCTTTTTGTCTAGATGGGGTTGTTTTTCTTGGTTTTGTTGTAAGTATGCAGGGAATTGAAGTTGATCAAGGGAAGGTGAAAGCTATCAAAGAGTGGCCGAATCCTTCAAGTGTGACAGAAGTGAGGAGTTTTCACGGATTGGCAAGCTTCTATAGGAGATTTGTCCCTAATTTCTCTACATTGGCAGCCCCCTTGACTAGCATAATCAAGAAAGAAGTGGGGTTCGTTTGGGGCAAGGAACAACAAGAAGCATTTGATGCTTTGAAAGAGAAGCTTTCTACTACACCCGTTTTAGCTTTACCTAACTTTGATTCTACTTTTGAAATTGAATGTGATGCTTCTGGTGTAGGTATTGGAGCTGTTTTGATGCAAGAGAAGAAGCCCATTGCATACTTTAGTGAAAAGCTTCATGGAGCAAAGCTGAATTATTCAACTTATGACAAGGAGCTATATGCTTTGGTGAGAGCATTGGAAGTATGGGAGCATTATTTTCTGCCTAAGGAATTTGTGATCCATTTAGACTATGAATCATTGAAGCATTTGAGAGGGCAAGGCAAGTTGAATAAAAGACATGTAAAATGGGTTGTGAAGATTGAGAAGTTTCCTTATATGATCAAATACAAGCAAGGTAAAGACAATGTAGTGGCAGATGCACTTTCAAGGAGGTACGCTTTACTTAATGTTTTGAGTACTAAATTGCTTGGATTTGAATGTATAAAGGACTTATATGTTGGTGATTTTGATTTCAGCAATGTTTATGATGCTTGTGACATGGTGCTTTTAATTCTTTCTATAGACATGATGGGTTTTTGTTTAAGGGTTCAAAATTATGTATGCCTAGATGTTCTATGAGAGATTTTCTAGTATTAGAATCACATTGTGGAGGTTTGATGGGGCATTTTGGAGTTGATAAGACTTTAGACATGCTGAATGAACACTTTTATTGGCCAAATATGAAAAGGGATGTAATTCGGATTTGTAAGGCTTGTTTGGCTTGTAGGCAAGCTAAGTCTAAATCTATGCCTCATGGTTTGTATATGCCATTACCCGTTCCTAGTTCTCCTTGGATGGACATCAGTATGGAATTTGTTTTAGGATTGCCAAGGACTAAGAGGGGGAGAGATAGCATATTTGTGGTTGTTGATAGGTTTAGTAAGATGGCACACTTTATCCCATGTCATAAGAGTGATGATGCTAGTTTAGTGGCCGAACTCTTCTTTAGGGATGTGGTTCGAATTCATGGGATACCAAAATCCATAGTTTCTGATAGAGACACCAAGTTTTTGTCTCACTTTTGGCGTGTGCTTTGGGGAAAGTTAGGTTCCAAGTTGTTATTTTCCACCACTTGTCATCCTCAAATGGATGGACAAACAGAAGTAGTAAACAGAACTTTAGGTACCATGTTGAGAGCTTTAGTGGGTAAGAATTTGAGTTCTTGGGAAGATTGTTTGCCATTTATTGAGTTTGCTTATAATCATGCTATTCATTCTTCTACATGATATTCACCTTTTGAGCTTGTTTATGGTTTTAACCCACTAACAATTTTGGATCTT
Source organism: Garcia nutans (assembly GCA_947685225.1). Lineage (NCBI taxonomy): Eukaryota > Viridiplantae > Streptophyta > Magnoliopsida > Malpighiales > Euphorbiaceae > Garcia > Garcia nutans. Next base: position 7,079,526 of record CANTUV010000057.1, read on the forward strand.
GTTTCTTTACCTTCTCATGAGCTTGTTAGTTTAGATGGTGAGAAGAAAGCTAAATTGGTGAAAGAGATGCATGAGAAAGCAAGGGCGAATATTGAGGAAAGGAACAAGAGATATGCTGATTCTGCAAATAGAGGGAGACGTGAGATTAAGTTTCAAGTAGGAGATTGGGTTTGGGTGCATTTTCGAAAAGAGAGGTTTCCTAACCAAAGAAGAACAAGTTGCAAGCAAGGGGAGATGGCCCATTCCAAGTGCTGGAGAAGATTAATGATAATGCCTACAAGATCGACTTACCAGGTACGTATAATGTTAGTGCTACTTTCAATGTAAGTGATCTTTCTCCTTTTGATGATGCAGATTTGAGGACAAATCTTTTTGAAGAGGGGGAGAATGATGCAAGAAAGGATCCCTTGAAGCTAGCAAGTGGACCAATCACCAGGAGCAAGGCAAAGAGATATCAAGCTAGTATGGCTTTGCATATTCAAGAAGAGATTTCCATAGAGCTTCAAGAATTATCATTCAAGAAGATGGAGATAGAGCTTGAAGAAGGCACACCAAAGTTGATTATAATGCTTAGTGTGGAAGCTAAAGGCTAGCTAAAGAAAGGTCCAACGTGCAAGAAAGGTCCATGGGGGTTCAAATAAAGCCTTGGGAAGTAATTTAAGGCCTATGGACAGCCCAAATAGTGTGGGGCGTTTCTTATGTTGAAGGGATTAGTTTGGTTGTTTCCAAACTTTATATTTTCCTTAGTGGATTAGGATTTTGTTTCCATACTTTATATTTTCCTTAGTGGATTAGGATTTTATTTCCATACTTAATGTTTTCCTTATGCAATTAGGAATGTTTTCCTTATGCAATTAGGAATTTTTCCTTATGCAATTAGGAATGTTTTCCTTATGCAATTAGGAATGTTTTAGCCTTAATTTTCCTTATGCAATTAGGATTTTTGTAACACTTATTTAAGGGCACTATTAGGCCGAATTTCATATACAAAATAAAAAAAAAATTCGAATTCTTCTACAAGTTCTTCTTGTGAATTTTCGTGTGAGAGTGATTAGAGTGGATTCTTTAATTCTTTCTTTGCATCAAGAATTAGGTTTACTTATCAACAAGAGTTGTGGTGTTTTCCTTCTCCTTACCAACTAAATCCTTCAATCATAGTGAGTACGCATCTCTTTATAGGCATTGGGTTCCTTAGGAGGTGATTATCAAGTTTCAAGGAGTTCTCTACCATTGTTATACGTTGGGTTTGCTGCCATCGTTGCTAAGGGTCCGCGTCAGGCCTCCTCTTCTTCTTCATGTTCAGATTCTGATTCAATTTCCCCTTCATGGGTAGCAATCATCACCCTCTTATTCAGACATTGAGAAGCAATGTGTCCACGTCCCAAACACTTATAGCATTTAATTTCCCTACTTGGAGTAGGTCTAGAAGGTGTTTCCTTGGCTGTTTTTGCATCCCCATCATTCGGCTTCTTGAAATTAGGATTGTAGGAAGAATTCTTTTGGAAAGAACCCTTGTAATCCCCTTTGTAGGAACCTCCACTCGAACTTGAACCCTTGAAGTTTGAAAATTTTCCACTAGCTTTAGAGTAGCCAGTTTTCGAAATAGCTTTATTCTTCAATCTTCTCTCTATCTTCATGGCCTTTTTGAACTAACTCTTCCATTGTGTTGAATTCATATATCTCCAATTCATTGGCTATGTTCAAATTCAATCCCCCAAGAAATTGTGACATCTTCTTGTCTTCATCTTCATCAATATTTGCCCTAGCCATGATCATCTCCATCTCTTTGTGGTACTCTTCCACACTTCTTCCACCTTGAACTAGTCTTGCTAGTCGATTGTACAAATCCCAAATGTAGTGAGATGGTACAAATCGGCTCCTCATTAGTTCTTTCAAGACCATTCAGGAATAGGCCTTATACCTTTCCCTCTTCTATTAGCTTTCAATTGATCCCACCAAAAGGTAGCATACCCCTTGAACTCTACGGCTGCCAAAACTGATTTCTTCTCTTCGGTGTAGTTATGGCATTCAAAAATCTGCTCAACTTTCCTCTCCCATTCTATGAACTCTTCTGCATTGTTCTTCCCTTCAAAGGAAGGAATCTTCATCTTGATGGAAGTAAGGTCACCATCAGTGGTAGGTTGATTTCCACCTTCATCTTCATCTTCTACCCTTTCGGCTGCTTCTAGGGCTTCAAGATTTCCTTGCCCTTCTCTCCTAAGCACTCTTCTAGCTCGCATTATGCGATTTGGATGTGCGGTTGGCTGCCCTTGTTGCACTTGCTGAATTTGTTATGCTTGTCATGCTACATTCTCTTGCAATCTAGTATCCATCATCTCCATTCAACCAAGCATTACTGCCAAAGTCTCATTAAGCCTAGCCAAGCTTTCGGCCATAGCTCCTTCTTTGCTAGTCTCTTCTCCTCACTTTTCTTGTCTTCCTTGATTGCACTTCAAAACCAAGCTCACCAACCAACAATTGTCAAGTTGTTCAAGAAACTAGAACCTAAATCCTAGAACTAGATAGAAAACAAGACAAGTATCCGAAGGCAATGCAAGGTAATTTGCACTACACGATATAAAACCAAGTATCGACACAAGCAAATGATACTTAGCAATGTAATGGAATCAAAAGCTAGATAAAGAAATCAGAAACAATGAAGACAATAAACAAGACAAATTTGGATATAATGAATCAAAAACAACCCACACTTGGCAAGCTGCTTTATGGACCTAATCAATTCTACCCAAAACGCTAGCTTCTAGACTCTAATTCCCACCTATAACACTCAAATAACATGAATATTAAGGTCTGATTTTCGAATTTCCAAAAGCCCCTCAAAAGGTGAAATTTTTCACCCAAAAATTTTATTACTTCTCACCCACCTAGATCTGATCCTTAGCACCCAAATAGCAAGAATATCAAACAATTTTTGTTGAGGTGGTTTTGTACTCTTTTTTTTTTTTTTGCTTCCTCTCACTATCCTCTTGATTCGGGACTTAATTTTCTCCCAAGGACTTTTCAAAATCTGGACTTAATTCGCAACCCCAGATTCACTCAAGACCAAATCAAAATCAAACTTGAACACAAACTCTAGCTTTTGTTTTCTTTCAAGAATCCTAATTCTTGGTTTCGAAATTCTCCAAGAATCCTTTCCTAGGTTTCGTTTTCACCCTAAGAATACCCTCCTTCAATTCGGCCTTGATCAGAATTGATATGACTTTTTTTCAAAAATTAAAGACTAGACTCTCTAAGAACCCTAAAACGCAGAAATTTAAAAGACCTAAATTAACAAACCCTAGAAAGACAAAGTAGATAAAAATTACCTTGTAGCAAGGCTCTGATACCAAATGACGCGGACCATTAGCAACGATGGCAGCAAACCCAACGTATAACAATGGTAGAGAACTCCTTGAAACTTGATAATCACCTCCTAAGGAACCCAACGCCTATAAAGAGACGCGAACTCACTATGATTGAAGGATTTAGTTGGTAAGAAGAAGGAAAACGCCACAACTCTTGTTGATAAGTAAACCTAATTCTTGATGCAAAGAAAGAATTAAAGAATCCACTCTAATCTCTCTCACACGAAAATTCACAAGAAGAACTTGTAGAAGAATTCAAAAATTTTTATTAATTGTTGTATATGAAATTCGGCCTAATAGTGCCCTTAAATAAGGGTTACAAAATTCCTAATTGCATATGGAAAATTAAGACTAAAACATTCCTAATTGCATAAGGAAAACATTCCTAATTGCATAAGGAAAACATTAAGTATGGAAACAAAATCCTAATCCACTAAGGAAAATATAAAGTATGGAAACAAAATCCTAATCCACTAAGGAAAATATAAAGTATGGAAACAACCAAACTAATCCCTTCAACATAAGAAACGCCCCACACTATTTGGGCTGTCCATGGGCCTTAAATTACTTCCCAAGGCTTTATATGAACCCCCATGGACCTTTCTTGCACGTTGGACCTTTCTTTAGCTAGCCTTTAGCTTCCACACTAAGCATCATAATCAGCTTTAGTGTGCCTTCTTCAAGCTCTAGCTCCATCTTCTTGAATGATAATTCTTGAAGCTCTTTGGAAATCTCTTCTTGAATATGCAAAGCCATACTAGCTTGATATCTCTTTGCCTTGCTCCTAGTGGTTGGTCCACTTGCTAGCTTCAAGGGATCCTTTCTTGCATCAATTGTTGTTCTCTACAACTTGTCATCCACAAGCCGATGGACAAATAGAAGTGGTAAATAGGACTTTAGGATCTTTGTTATGTTCTGTTGTGGGTAAGAATTTGAAAACTTAGGAAGATTGTTTGTCATTAGTTGAGTTTGCATATAATAGAAGTATACATTCTTCTACAGGTTATTCACCATTTGAAATTATTTATGGTTTTAATCCACTTACACCAATTGATCTATTTTCTCTGCCATTAAATGAAATAACTAACTTAGATGGTGAAAAGAAAGCGGAGTTGGTTAAGAAGATACATGAGAAGGCACGAGCTCATCTTGAGAAGAAATATGAATCATTTGCCTATAATGCAAATAGAAGAAGGAAACATGTGGTTTTCCAACCTAGTGATTGGGTATGGGTTCATATGAGGAAGGAAAGGTTTCCTAAACAAAGGAAATCCAAGTTGGATGCAAGGGGAGATGGCCCATTCCAAGTTTTAGAATGAATCAATGACAATGCCTATAAAATTGATCTACTAAGTGAGCATAATATTTCTGCAACTTTCAATGTTAGTGATCTTTCTCCTTTCGATGTAGGTTCAAATTTGAGGACAAATCTTTTTGAGCAAGGAGGGAATGATGAGAAAACTATAAGCAATCTTGGTGAATCTATACAATGCAGCAAATATGTTGATATCATTATGCCAAATGGACCAATCACAAGATCACAGTCAAAGAAACTCCAGCATGTATTCCAACACTTCATTCAAAGGTGGATTGATGAAGAGGGAGACCAACTTGTACTGAATATGAAGGAACATGAAGAGGAAGTCAGAAACTCACCAAGAAGCATGAAGAATCTGCCCATAAATATGGTGATGGGCATTAGCACGAATTTGGAATATAATATTGATATGGTTTAGTGCTAGTGTGACTAGACACATGTGAACTAACACCTAAGTACATTTAGAATCTGCCCATCAATGTTGTCAGAATTATGGGCACTAATTTAAAATATAATATTGATGTGGATGGATAATTAATGCAGTGTGACTAGATACATTTAAACCTAGAATTTTAAGTCATTAGTTCTTCTTTTGCAGCTATATAGAGAAGGGAAAAAGAATTCAAAAGGAGGATACGAATTTCCAGTTTATGCTGAATGTAACTGATGTGTTTTCAAGTTTGAGAGGTTTTCTTCTTATTCTCGTTGCATGAAGAATTGGTTCTAACTTATCAAGTCTGACTTGTGGCATTTAAATCAATTCATTTCTTCATCCCAATCACCTAAGTTCTCAGTTACAGGTTATGATGCGGCTGGGCCAAGCACTTCCCAGGAGATCACCCATCCTGGTACTGACCCTGTACCATCACTCTTAACCAGAAAAAGTGCTAACCATTTCTACCAAAAGCTTAAGCTGTCAGTAGAGGCGCACCCATTTCCTTTATTTGGATCAAACATGGGCTCATTAGTCTCTTTCAACTTTATGTGCCACCTTGTCGAACCTGATCCACAACCCTTCAAACCCTCGGACTTATCATTCCATCCCTCTTTAAGGAGGTTCATCCTCGAACCTGGAATAGTGGGATCAGACCCAATAAATAGGCTCTGATACCAAATGATGCGGCTGGGCCAAGCACTTCCCAGGAGATCACCCATCCTAGTACTGACCCTGCACCAGCATGCTTAACCGAAAAGAACTCTAACCATTTCTAGCAAAAGCTTAAGCTATCAGCAGAGGCACACCCATTTCCTTTATTTGGATCAAACATGAGCTCATCAGTCTCTTTCGACTTTTTGTGTCACCTTGTCGAACCTGATCCACAACCCTCCAAACCCTCGGACTTATCAGGTTAGTGTGGGATTGGTAGGGAGGGTTTGTTTTTTGAGTTCTAAGATTCTATGCTAGATGTGTATATGGGGTTCTAGATGTAATATTTGATCCATGGGTTCTGCATCAGGTGGAGTCTTGATGCAAGAAGGAAGACCAATATCATTCTTTAGTGAGAAGTTACGTGGTGCAAGTCTAAACTACCCAACTTATGATAAGGAGTTCTACGCATTGGTGAGAGTGTTAGAAAATTGGCAGCACTACTTATGGTATAAGGAATTCATAATCCACATTGATCATGAGTCCTTGAAATATCTCAAAGGACAAGGAAAGCTCAGTCGAAGACATGCTAAATGGGTGGAGTTCATTGAATTATTTCCTTACATCATCAAGTACAAGCAAGGTAAGGAAAATGTGGTAGTCGATGCTTTATCAAGGAGGTATGCTCTAATTTCTACACTTGATGCAAATTTATTAGGTTTTGAGTTAATTAAGAATTTATATAATTCAGACCTTGATTTTGCTAATGTTTATAAGGCATGTGAGAAAGGGGGTTTTGGCAAGTTTTATAGGCTGAATGGTTTTCTTTTCAAAGAAAATAAGCTATGTGTGCCTCAATTTTCTTTGAGAGAGTTGCTTGTGAGGGAGGCATATGGTGGGGGTTTGATGGGGGCATTTTGGTGTGAGAAAAACTTTAGATGTTTTAAGTGATCATTTCTTTTGGCCACAAATGAAAAGAGATGTTGAGAGAATTTGTGAGAGATGCATTACTTCTAAACAAGCTAAATCCAAAATTGATGCCTCATGGGTTGTATACACCACTTCCCATACCTATTGAACCTTGGGCAGATATTTCCATGGACTTTGTTTTAGGATTACCTAGGTCAAGGGGAGGGAAAGATTCTATTTTTGTTGTTGTTGACTGATGCAAGAAAGGATCCCTTAAAGCTAGCAAGTGGACCAATCACTAGGAGCAAGGCAAAGAGATATCAAGCTAGTATAACTTTGCATATTCAAGAAGAAATTTCCAAAGCGCTTCAAGAATTATCATTCAAGAAGATGGAGATAGAGCTTGAAGAAGGCACACCAAAGCTGATTATGATGCTTAGTGTGGAAGCTAAAGGCTAGCTAAAGAAAGGCCCAACGTGCAAGAAAGGTCCATGGGGGTTCAAATAAAGCCTTGGGAAGTAATTTAAGGCCCATGGACAGCCCAAATAGTGTGGGGGTGTTTCTTATGTTGAAGGGATTAGTTTGGTTGTTTCCATACTTTATATTTTCCTTAGTGGATTAGGATTTTGTTTCCATACTTAATGTTTTCCTTATGCCATTAGGAATGTTTTCCTTATGCAATTAGGAATGTTTTAGTCTTAATTTTCCATATGCAATTAGGAATTTTGTAACCCTTATTTAAGGGAACTATTAGGCCGAATTTCATAAACAATAATTAATAAAAATTTTCAAATTCTTCTACAAGTTCTTCTTGTGAACTTTCGTGTGAGAGAGATTAGAGTGGATTCTTTAATTCTTTCTTTGCATCAAGAATTAGGTTTACTTATCAACCAGAGTTGTGAAGTTTTCCTTCTTCTTACCAACTAAATCCTTCAATCATAGTGAGTTCGCGTCTCTTTATAGGCGTTGGGTTCCTTAGGAGGTGATTATCAAGTTTCAAGGAGTTCTCTACTATTGTTATACGTTGGGTTTGCTGCCATTGTTGCTAAGGGTCCGCGTCATTTGGTATCAGAGCCTTGCTACAAGGTAATTTTTATCTACTTTGTCTTTCTAGGGTTTGTTAATTTAGGTCTTTTAAATTTCTGCATTTTAAGGTTCTTAGAGAGTCTAGTCTTTAATTTTCGAAAAAGAGTCATATATCAATTTTGATCAAGGCCAAATTGAAGGAAAAGCAAAAGGATTAGGGTTCTTAAAAGAAAGCAAAAGCTAGAGTTTGTGTTTGATTTCGATTTGGTCTTGAGCGAATCTGGGGTTGCAAATTAAGTCCAGATTTTGAAAAGTCATTGGGAGTAAATTAAGTCCCGAATCAAGGGGATAGTGAGAGGAAGCAAAAAAAAAAACCACCACAACAAAAATTATTTGATATTCTTACTGTTTGGGTGCTAAGGATCAGATCTAGGTGGGTGAGAAGTAATAAAATTTTTGGGCGAAAAATTCACCTTTTGAGGGGCTTTTGGAATAATAAATTAGACCTTAATATTCATGTTATTTGAGTGTTATAGGTGGGAATTAGAGTCTAGAAGCTAGCGTTTTGGGTAGAATTGATTAGGTCCATAAAGCAGCTTGCCAAGTGTGGGTTGTTTTTGATTCATTATATCCAAATTTGTCTTGTTTATTGTCTTCATTGTTTCTGATTTCTTTATCTAGCTTTTAATTCCATTACATTGCTAAGTATCATTTGCTTGTGTCGATACTTGGTTTTATATCGTGTAGTGCAAATTACCTTGCATTGCCTCCAGATACTTGTCTTGTTTTCTATCTAGTTCTAGGATTTAGGTTCTAGTTTCTTGAACGACTTGACAATTGTTGGTTGGTGAGCTTGGTTCTGAAGTGCAATCAAGGAAGATAAGAAAAGTGAGGTAATTCTAAACACTTGATTGAATTTCGATTATTACTAATCTTTTTTCTTTGAGTTTGTTTGTTTGTTAACATGGCTGGAAAAGGAGAAGAGACTAGCAAAGAAGGAGCTATGGCCGAAAGCTTGGCTAGGCTTAATGAGACTTTGGCAGCAATGCTTGGTCGAATGGAGATGATGGATACTAGATTGCAAGAGAATGCAGCACGACAAGCACAACAAATTCAGCAAGTGCAACAAGGGCAGCCAGCCGCACATCCAAATCCCATAATGCGAGCTAGAAGAGTGCTTAGGAGAGAAGGGCAAGGAAATCTTGAAGCCCTAGAGGCAGCCGAAAGGGTAGAAGATGAAGATGAAGGTGGAAATCAACCTACCATTGATGGTGACCTTACTTCCATCAAGATGAAGATTCATTCCTTTGAAGGGAAGAACAATGCAGAAACGTTCATAGAATGGGAGAGGAAAGTTGAGCAGATTCTCGAATGCCATAACTACACCGAAGAGAAGAAATCAGTTTTGGTAGCCGTAGAGTTCAAGGGGTATGCTACCTTTTGGTGGGATCAATTGAAAGCTAATAAAAGAGGGAAAGGTATGAGGCCTATTCCTGAATGGTCAACCTTGAAAGAACTAATGAGGAGCCGATTTGTACCATCTCAATACATTCGGGATTTGTACAATCGACTAGCAAGACTAGTTCAAGGTGGAAGAAGTGTGGAAGAGTACCACAAGATGGAGATGATCATGGCTAGGGCAAATATTGATGAAGATGAAGACAAGAAGATGTCACAATTTCTTGGGGGATTGAATTTGAACATAGCCAATGAATTGGAGATGTATGAATTCAACACAATGGAAGAGTTAGTTCAAAAGGCCATGAAGATAGAGAGAAGATTGAAGAATAAAGCTATTTCAAAAACTGGCTACTCTAAAGCTAGTGGAAAATTTTCAAACTTCAAGGGTTCAAGTTCGAGTGGAGGTTCCTACAAAGGGGATTACAAGGGTTCTTTCCAAAAGAATTCTTCCTACAATCCTAATTTCAAGAAGCCGAATGATGGGGATGCAAGAACAGCCAAGGAAACACCTTCTAGACCTACTCCAAGTAGGGAAATTAAATGCTACAAGTGTTTGGAAAGTGGACACATTGCTTCTCAATGTCCGAATAAGAGGGTGATGATTGCTACCCTTGAAGGGGAAATTGAATCAGAATCTGAACATGAAGAAGAAGAGGAGGCCGAATGTGGTGATAGGGCCGAATATGATGAAGAGGCTTGGGAGAATCAAGTCTTGAATGCTGAACATGGAGAGATGCTTGTTACTAGTAGAGCCTTGAATATTCAAGTCAAGGGAGAAGGCTTGGATCAAAGGGAGAATCTTTTCCACTCTAGGTGTTTGGTGAATGGTAAGGTTTGTACACTTATCATTGATGGTGGAAGTTGTACCAATGCTGCTAGTACTACAATGGTGGATAAATTGCGGTTAGCTTGTTTTAAACATCCCAATTCTTACAAGTTGCAATGGTTCAATGATGTTGGGGAAGTAAAAGTGTTGAAGCAAGTCAAGGTACCATTCTCCATTGGGTGGTATAAAGATGAGGTTTTGTGTGATGTAGTGCCAATGCAAGCTGGACATTTGCTATTAGGAAGACCATGGCAGCATGATAGAAGGGCACAACATGATGGCTTTTCTAATAAATATACCTTTACTTATGAACAAAAGAAGGTTGTTCTAGCACCATTATCACCTCAAGAGGTGTATGAAGATCAAAAGAGGATGCTAGAGAGGGAGAAAGAAGTTTCGGCCAACATGAACCAAGGGGGTTCAAATTCGGCCAATGATGTTTCTTCAACACCCAAGGGTAATTCTAAGGGTAGGGAGAGAGGAAATAATAAAGTGAGTGAGTGCAGAAAGGAAAAAGAGGCCGAGAGTCAAAAGAAAGTAAGCAAACAAATAAATGGCCCATTGGTGAGAGAAAATAAGCAAGGAGAAAAAGCAAAACATACTTTTTATGCAAGAGCAAGAGAGATAGATGTAGGGCAGCCTGTACTCATTATTATGTATAAAGAATTGTTACTTGCTGACAGTGAAGAATCTCTTGATTCTTTACCTTCTAGTTTTGTGTCTTTGTTGCAGGATTTTAAGGATGTGTTTCCTGAAGACCTTCCTAGTGGTTTGCCGCCATTAAGAGGGATTGAACATCAAATTGACTTCATACCCGGTTCTACAATTCCAAACCGGCCAGCATATAGGAGTAATCCTATAGAGACAAAAGAGATGCAAAGACAAGTTGAAAAGCTTTTGGAGAAAGGCTTGGTTTGCGAGAGCCTTAGTCCTTGTGCTGTTCCAGTCTTATTAGTACCCAAGAAAGATGGTTCTTGGAGGATGTGTGTTGATTGTAGGGCTGTGAACAAGATGACTGTGAAGTATAGACATCCCATTCCTAGACTTGATGACATGTTGGACGAATTGCATGGGGAATATTTCACAAAGATTGATCTTATGAGTGGTTATCATCAAATTCGCATGAAGCCGGGAGATGAATAGAAGACTGCCCTCAAAACGAAATATGGTTTGTATGAATGGTTAGTTATGCCTTTTGGTTTATCTAATGCACCTAGTACTTTCATGAGATTAATGGACCATGTTTTGATAGCTTATTTAGGTAAGTTTGTGGTAGTTTACTTGATGATATTCTGATTTATAGCAAAACTTAGTAAGAACATGTTGAACATGTTAGGAAAGTGCTTGAAATCCTTAGGGAGCAAAACCTTTATGCTAAGCTTAAGAAGTGTTCTTTTTGTCTAGATAGGGTTGTTTTTCTTGGTTTTGTTGTAAGTATGCAGGGAATTGAAGTTGATCAAGAGAAGGTGAAAGCTATCCAAGAGTGGGCGAATCCTTCAAGTGTGACAGAAGTGAGGAGTTTTCACGGATTGGCAAGCTTCTATAGGAGATTTGTCCCTAATTTCTCTACATTGGCAGCCCCCTTGACTAGCATAATCAAGAAAGAAGTGGGATTCATTTGGGGCAAGGAGCAACAAGAAGCATTTGATGCTTTGAAAGAGAAGCTTTCTACTACACCCGTTTTAGCTTTACCTAACTTTGATTCTACTTTTGAAATTGAATGTGATGCTTCTGGTGTAGGTATTGGAGCTGTTTTGATGCAAGAAAAGAAGCTCATTGCATACTTTAGTGAAAAAGCTTAATGGAGCAAAGCTGAATTATTTGACTTATTACAAGCAGCTATATGTTTTGGTGAGAGAATTGGAAGAATGGGAGCATTATTGGCTGCCCAAGGAATTTGTGATCCATTCAGACCATGAATCATTGAAGCATTTGAGAGGGCAAGGCAAGTTGAATAAAAGACATGCAAAATGGGTTGTGAAGATTGAGAAGTTTCCTTATGTGATCAAATACAAGCAAGGTAAAGAAAATGTAGTGGCGAATGCACTTTCAAGGAGGTACGCTTTACTTAATGTTTTGAGTACTAAATTGCTTGGATTTGAATGTATAAAGGACTTATATGTTGGAGATTTTGATTTCGGCAATGTTTATGATGCTTGTGAGCATGGTGCTTTTAATTCTTTCTATAAACATGATGGGTTTTTGTTTAAGGGTTCGAAATTATGCATGCCTAGATGTTCTATGAGAGATTTGCTAGTATTAGAATCACATTGTGGGGGTTTGATGGGGCATTTTGGAATTGATAAGACTTTAGACATGCTGAATGAACACTTTTATTGGCCGAATATGAAATGGATGTAATTCGGATTTGTAAGGCTTGTTTGGCTTGTAGGCAAGCTAAGTCAAAGTCTATGCCTCATGGTTTGTATATGCCATTACCCGTTCCTAGTTCTCCTTGGATGGACATTAGTATGGACTTTATTTTAGGATTGCCAAGGACTAAGAGGGGGAGAGATAGCATATTTGTGGTTGTTGATAGGTTTAGTAAGATGGCACACTTTATCCCATGTCATAAGAGTGATGATGCTAGTTTAGTGGCCGAACTCTTCTTTAGGGATGTGGTTCGAATTCATGGGATACCAAAATCCATAGTTTCTGATAGAGACACCAAGTTTTTGTCTCACTTTTGGCGTGTGCTTTGGGGAAAGTTAGGTACCAAGTTGTTATTTTCCACCACTTGTCATCCTCAAACGGATGGACAAACAGAAGTAGTAAATAGAACTTTAGGTACCATGTTGAGAGCTTTAGTGGATAAGAATTTGAGTTCTTGGGAAGATTGTTTTCCATTTATTGAGTTTGCTTATAATCGTGCTATTCATTCTTCTACAGGATATTCACCTTTTGAGCTTATTTATGGTTTCAACCCACTAACAGTTTTGGATCTTGTTTCTTTACCTTCTCATGAGCTTGTTAGTTTAGATGGTGAGAAGAAAGCTAAATTGGTGAAAGAGATGCATGAGAAAGCAAGGGCGAATATTGAGAAAAGGAACAAGAGATATACTGATTCTGCAAATAGAGGGAGACGTGAGATTAAGTTACAAGTAGGAGATTGGGTTTGGGTGCATTTTCGAAAAGAGAGGTTTCCTAACCAAAGGAAGAACAAGTTGCAAGCAAGGGGAGATGGCCCATTCCAAGTACTGGAGAAGATTAATGACAATGCCTACAAGATCGACTTACCAGGTACGTATAATGTTAGTGCTACTTTCAATGTAAGTGATCTTTCTCCTTTTGATGATGCAGATTTGAGGACAAATCTTTTTGAAGAGGGGGAGAATGATGCAAGAAAGGATCCCTTGAAGCTAGCAAGTGGACCAAATACTAGGAGCAAGGCAAAGAGATATCAAGCTAGTATGGCTTTGCATATTCAAGAAGAGATTTCCAAAGAGCTTCAAGAATTATCATTCAAGAAGATGGAGATAGAGCTTGAAGAAGGCACACCAAAGCTGATTATGATGCTTAGTGTGGAAGCTACAGGCTAGCTAAAGAAAGGTCCAACGTGCAAGAAAGGTCCATGGGGGTTCATATAAAGCCTTGAGAAGTAATTTTTGTTTCCATACTTTATATTTTCCTTAGTGGATTAGGATTTTGTTTCCATACTTTATGTTTTCCTTATGCAATTAGGAATGTTTTCCTTATGCAATTAGGAATGTTTTAGTTTTCCATATGCAATTAGGAATTTTGTAACCCTTATTTAAGGGCACTATTAGGCAGAATTTCAAACAACAAATAATAAAAATTTTCAAATTCTTCTACAAGTTCTTCTTGTGAATTTTCGTGTGAGAGAGATTAGAGTGGATTCTTTAATTCTTTCTTTGCATCAAGAATTAGGTTTACTTATCAACAAGAGTTGTGGCGTTTTCCTTCTTTTTACCAGCTAAATCCTTCAATCATAGTGAGTTCGCGTCTCTTTATAGGCATTGGGTTCCTTAGGAGGTGATTATCAAGTTTCAAGGAGTTCTCTACCATTGTTATACGTTGGGATTGCTGCCATCGTTGCTAAGGGTCCGCGTCATCAAGAGAAGGTGAAAGCTATCCAAGAGTGGCCGAATCCTTCAAGTGTGACAGAAGTGAGGAGTTTTCACGGATTGGCAAGCTTCTATAGGAGATTTGTTCCTAATTTCTCTACATTGGCAGCCCCCTTGACTAGCATAATCAAGAAAGAAGTCGGATTCATTTGGGGCAAGGAGCAACAAGAACATTTGATGCTTTGAAAGAGAAGCTTTCTACTACACCCATTTTAGCTTTACCTAACTTTGATTCTACTTTTGAAATTGAATGTGATGCTTCTGGTCATTGGAGCTATTTTGATGCAAGAGAAGAAGCCCATTGCATACTTTAGTGAAAAGCTTAATGGAGCAAAGCTGAATTATTCAACTTATGACAAGGAGCTATATGCTTTGGTGAGAGCATTGGAAGTATGGAAGCATTATTTGCTGCCCAAGGAATTCGTGATCCATTCAGACCATGAATCATTGAAGCATTTGAGAGGGCAAGGCAAGTTGAATAAAAGACATGCAAAATGGGTTGTGAAGATTGAGAAGTTTCCTTATGTGATCAAATACAAGAAAGGTAAAGACAATGTAGTGGCAGATGCACTTTCAAGGAGGTACGCTTTACTTAATGTTTTGAGTACTAAATTGCTTGGATTTGAATGTATAAAGGACTTATATGTTGGTGATTCTGATTTCGGCAATGTTTATGATGCTTGTGAGCATGGTACTTTTAATTCTTTCTATAGACATGATGGGTTTTTGTTTAAGGGTTCGAATTAATGCATGCCTAGATGTTCTATGAGAGATTTGTTAGTATTAGAATCACATTGTGGGGGTTTGATGGGGCATTTTGGAATTGGTAAGACTTTAGACATGCTGAATGAACACTTTTATTGGCCAAATATGAAAAGGGATGTAATTCGAATTTGTAAAGCTTGTTTGGCTTGTAGGCAAGCTAAGTCAAAGTCTATGCCTCATGGTTTGTATATGCCATTACCCGTTCCTAGTTCTCCTTGGATGGACATTAGTATGGACTTTGTTTTAGGATTCCCAAGGACTAAGAGGGGGGAGAGATAGCATATTTGTGGTTGTTGATAGGTTTAGTAAGATGGCACACTTTATCCCATGTCATAAGAGTGATGATGCTAGTTTAGTGGTCGAACTCTTCTTTAGGGAGGTGGTTCGAATTCATGGGATACCAAAATTCATAGTTTCTGATAGAGACACCAAGTTTTTGTCTCACTTTTGGCGTGTGCTTTGGGGAAAGTTAGGTACCAAATTGTTATTTTCCACCACTTGTCATCCTCAAACTGATGGACAAACAGAAGTAGTAAACAGAACTTTAGGTACCATGTTGAGAGCTTTAGCGGGTAAGAATTTGAGTTCTTGGGAAGATTGTTTGCCATTTATTGAGTTTGCTTATAATTGTGCTATTCATTCTTCTACAGGATATTCAGCTTTTGTGCTTGTTTATGGTTTTAACCCACTAACAGTTTTGGATCTTGTTTCTTTACCTTCTCATGAGCTTGTTAGTTTAGATGGTGAGAAGAAAGCTAAATTGGTGAAAGAGATGCATGAGAAAGCAAGGGCGAATATTGAGAAAAGGAACAAGAGATATGCTGATTCTGCAAATAGAGGGAGACGTGAGATGAAGTTTCAAGTAGGAGATTGGGTTTGGGTACACTTCCGAAAGGAGAGGTTTCCAAATCAAAGGAAGAATAAGCTTGATGCACATGGTGATGGTCCATTTCAAGTGTTGGCAAAGATCAATGATAATGCATACAAGATAGACTTGCCTGGTGAGTATAGTGTTAGTACTACTTTTAATGTGTCTGATTTATCTCCTTATGATGATGCTGATTTGAGGACAAATCTTTTTGAAGAGGGGGACAATGATACGAACCAGCCACAAGGTAAGGATCCATTGGTGCTTCCAAATGGGCCATTGACTAGGAGCAGAGCTAAGAAGTTTGGAGCAGATATGGGATTGCATATTCAAGATCAAATTTCAAAGGAAGTGACTGAAATGGCAATGGAAAAGTGCACAATAGAGCTTGAAGAAGGCACACCAATGCTGATTATGATGCTTAGTATGGAAGCTAAAGGCTAGCTAAAGAGGTCCAACGTGCAAGAAAGGTCCATGGGGGTTCATATGAAGCCTTGGGAAGTAATTTAAGGCCCATGGACAGCCCAAATAGTGTGGGGCGTGTTCTTATGTTGAAGGGATTTAGTTTGGTTGTTTCCATACTTTATATTTTCCTTAGTGGATTAGGATTTTGTTTCCATACTTTATATTTTCCTTAGTGGATTAGGATTTTGTTTCCATACTTTATATTTTCCTTAGTGGATTAGGATTTTATTTCCATACTTTATATTTTCCTTAGTGGATTAGGATTTTGACTTTGTAGCTTTCCTTTTCCCATTAGAATTAGGGTTTCGGATTAATGTGTGCTTTTTAGTATAAATAGGGCCTTATTTTTCTTGTAAGGGGACTTTTGAGATATTATTATTAAAAAATTTTGAATTCTTCTACAAGTTCTTCTTGTGAATTTTCGTGTGAGAGAGATTAGAGTGGATTCTTTAATTCTTTCTTTGCATCAAGAATTAGGTTTACTTATCAACGAGAGTTGTGGCATTTTCCTTCTTCTTACCAACTAAATCCTTCAATCATAGTGAGTTCGCGTCTCTTTATAGGTGTTGGGTTCCTTAGGAGGTGATTATCAAGTTTCAAGGAGTTCTCTACCATTGTTAAACGTTGGGTTTGCTGCCATCGTTGCTCAGGGTCCGCATCAGATTACCACATTGCCAGGTGAGCCAAGGCATAGAAGGCAACCAACCTTTGCCAATGATGAATATGATGGAGGAATTGACAAAAATGATGATCAAGCAACCATTATTGGAGGGGATGCTCATCCTAGAAGGCAAAATAGGAGAGCAAGGTTTGACGGCATTGATCGAAATATAGGCAACATCAAAATGAAGATTCCTTCCTTCCAAGGAAAGAATGACCTATATGCTTATTTGGAGTGGGAAAGAAAGGTAGAGATGATCTTCGAGTGTCACAACTACTCTGAAGAGAAAAAGGCAAAATTAGTCGCTATTGAATTTTGTGATTATGCTATTGTTTGGAAGGATCAATTGTGTAAAGACAGGCATCGAAATGGTGAAAGGTCCGTTGAGACATGGCTTGAGATGAAACACATCATGAGAAAGCGATTTATCCCTAGCCACTATTATAGGTATTATGGAACAACCTACACACCATGAGGATGAGCATGACCAAAGAAGCAAGGATCAAATTGAGAAGATTTTCAATCCAAATATTCTTCCTCGAGGACCTATAACTAGATCACAGGCCAAGAAAATTCAGCAAGCGTTAATTTGTTATTTGCAAGATTTGGTGAGTTTGGCTTGTAATGGGCTACAAGGGATCCAAGGCTTGGAAACAAGATCAAATAAAGTTAATTACAATCATTCAAGTCCAACTTCAAAATGGGCTTACTTAAAATTGAAGTCCAACTTCAAAATGGGCTTACTTAAGTTGTTTTTAGATCTTAGCCTTTTTAATTAAGTAAAATTAAATATGTTTGTATTTTTGTTAATGGGCTATTTAAAACATGTTAATTTAAAAAGCCTATTAGTTTTATTGCTTTGATAATGGGCTGTCCAAACTTGTTTATGTTAAGGCCCATAAGTTGAGTTTGTCTATTTTAGTTTATGAGTTTTTAGGTCTTGTAAAGGCTATATAAAGGCCTAAAACGAATTTCAATTCAAATCATTGATGAATTATAACCAAAAGGGTGTTTGCTTATATCTTTGTGTTCTTGAGTAGAATACATGCTAAGAAACATTCAAGTGGACTGATCATCTTCTTGTGGAGTGTTTCAAATCTGGAATTTAGAGACAAGTTTCCTTTATTCTATATCTTTGATCATCTTTCTAAGCAATCTGAATTCTAGCCTTTCTTAGGGGTTGAGACTGAATTGTTATTGGGGTTTTCAAGTTAATGTTATGGGGGTCCATAATAATCAAAGGGGTTCTCAGGCTTATTCTTGGAGGTTCCGTATCATTTGGTATCAGAGACAGAGTTGGCTCTAGATAAGGTTTTATCCTTAAAAAATTTGTGTTTTTGATTCTGAATTCTTGTTTTTTTTTTGTTCTTCTAAGTTTATCTCTTATTGTTCTTGTGTTTCCTTTGTTTTTCCATCATTTGAATTATTATTGTCTCTTCGAATTCTGGTTTTGTTTGTTGGGTTAATTTGAATTCTTTTCATCAAGTAAAAAGCTTGTACATCTGATTTAGTGCTTGTGGTTATAAAAAAATTTCGTCCAAAAAAACAAAAAAAAAAGATTAAAATCTTCCTGTTTAGAAGAGAAAAAGAAATACAAATCTGAAAAAAAAATCTGGAAAAAAAAACAGAAAAAAAATCTGGAATTGTGGCTTTATATCTTCCTAATCATATTTGAATTATAGTTAACTACATTTATTGTATGATTATTATAGTTATTAATCAATAATTAATAACTTTTGGGGCTATTTCTTCAAAAAAATAACCTTCTAAATTTGACCTGCATTTATTGTGTGATTATTATAGTTATTAATCATTAATTAATTAATAACTTTTGGGGCTGTTTCTTCAAAAAAATTACCTTCTAAATTGTCCTAATAAAATCTGTTTCATTTTTTTTTCATATGTCATTTGCTTCTTAATGAGTTGTCTTTTTTTTTTTTGCTTCTAGTATATTAAATTTCTTGTTTTAGCCAATTTGCATCAAACTTGTTTTGAAAATTTCAGATTCAGAAATTCTGCACCAATTAGGCTATTTGAATTATTCTAAAAGTGTGATTCACCTAGGAACGTAAAAGAAATTAGTTAGAGTAGTGTGAGAAAAGCCATGAGCAAAATAAATAAATTGAGCGAAACACGAGTGACCACCCCATCTTTTGAGCCTAAACACGTAAGGGAGTGTTGTGAAGTCCTTATATTATTTTTTTTCTTTGTTATTTTCTAATCTTTTATTGCAGCAATTTCTGACCAAGGTGAAGGTAGTGGAGCTATACAAGTTGATGTGGCTAGATTACGTGAGGCTCAACAAGCTGAATTTACATGTTTATACCGCACTATGGAGAACATAACAAAAACAATAGAGCGTGTGGATTTGAGGTTGCAAGCTGTTGAAAGAGCCACACCGAAGCACAATGAGAGGCAAAGAGGTGGTAGAAATCAAATACCTCAACCTGATAATTTGGATGACGAATACAAGTTTGATGGGTCATGTTGGGGTAAATAAAACCTATGATATGCTGATAGAACATTTCTTTTGGCCTAGTATGAAACATGATGTGCATAAGGTTTGTGAGCATTGCATAACATGTAGAGAGGCTAAGTCTAGATTGAAAACGCATGGTTTATATACACCATTACCTATTCCTAGTGAACCTTGGACTGATTTGTCTATGGATTTCATGCTTGGATTACCTAAAACTAGGAAAGGTCATGATTGTATTTTTGTTGCGGTTGATAGATTTAGTACAATGGCTCATTTTATAGCTCATTTTATACCATGTCATAAAACTGATGATGCTAAATTGATTGCTGATTTATTCTTCAAATTGGTTGTGCATTTGCATGGCATACCTAAGAGCATTGTTAGTGATAGAGATGTTAAGTTTTTGAGTCATTTTTGGAATGTTTTGTGGGGAAAATTAGGAACTAAGTTGTTGTTCTCAACTACTTGCCATCCTCAAACTGATGGCCAAACTGAAGTAGTTAATCGAACTTTGATTACTTTGTTTAGGGCAATTATAGAAAAGAATATTAGGATGTGGGAGGATTGTTTACCATTTATGGAGTTTGCTTATAATAGGGTTGTTCATAGCACTACTAATTGTTCTCCATTTGAAATTTTTTATGGTTTTAATCCACTTACTCCTATTGATTTATTGCCATTGCCAGCTAACAAATTTGTGAGTGTTAATGATAATTCAAAGGCAGATTTAGTGAAGAAGTTACATAAGCAAGTTAAGGAAAGAATTGAAAAGCAAAATGCTGAAGTAGCTTCACGATTGAATAAAGGAAGGAAGCCAATGATTTTTCAGCCTGGTGATTGGGTTTTGATACATTTTCACAAAGAAAGGTTTCCACACCAAAGGAAGTCCAAGTTAAACCCAAGAGGAGATAGTCTTTTTCAAATACTTGAAAGGATTAATGATAATGCTTATAAAGTGGATTTGCCAGGTGAGTACAATGTAAGTGCTTCATTTAATGTGGCTGATTTGAGTCCTTTTGATGTTGGTGATGCTTTAGATTCGAGGACGAATCCTTTTGAGGAGAGGGGAGATGTTATGGAACAGCCTACACGCTAAGAGGATGAGCATGACCAAAGAAGCAAGGATCAAATTGAGGAGATTTTCAATCCAATTATTCTGCCTTGAGGACCTATAACTAGATCACGAGCCAAGAAGATTCAGCAAGCGTTAATTTGTCATCTACAAGATTTGGTGAATTTGGCTTATAATGGGCTACAAGGGATCCAAGGCTTGGAAACAAGATCAAATAAAGTTAATTACAACTTAATTCAAGTCCAACTTCAAAATGGGCTTACTTAAAATTGAAGTCCCACTTCAAAATGGGTTTACTTAAGTTGTTTTTAGATCTTAGCCTTTTTAATTGAGTAAAATTAATATGTTTGTATTTTTGTCTTAACGGGCTCTTTAAAACATGTTAATTTAAAAAGCCTATTAGTTTTATTGCTTTGATAATGGGCTGTCCAAACTTGTTTATGTTAAGGCCCATAAGTTGAGTTTGTCTATTTTTGTTTATGAGTTTTTAGGTCTTGTAAAGGCTATATAAAAGCCTAAAACAAATTTCAATTCAGATTATTGATGAATTATAACCAAAAGGTTGATTGCTTATATCTTTGTGTTCTTGAGTAGAATACATGCTAAGAAACATTCAAGTGGACTGATCATCTTCTTGTGGAGTGTTTCAAATCTGGAATTTAGAGACAATTTTCTTTTATTCTATATCTTTGATCATCTTTCTAAGCAATCTGAATTCTAGCCTTTCTTAGGGGTTGAGACTGAATTGTTATTGGGGATTTCAAGTTAATGTTGTGGGGGTCCATAATAATCAAAGGGGGTTCTCAGGCTTATTCTTGGAGGTTCCGTATCACATCCTCTTTGATTAGGAATTATGGTCAATGGTTGATAGTCCTAGAAGAATTTGAGATTGAGTTCATAACCAGGAAAACCATAAAAGGTAGAGAGCAGTAGCAGAATTCCTAGCTCAACAGCCATTGCCCGACAGTAAGGAAGTAACCTTAGAATTTCCAGTTGAACACTTGGAGGCCATAGAAGTAAAGAATGGAAGATTTATTTTGATGGAGCAGTAAAAAGAAAAGGAGCTAGTTTTGGAGTGATATTAGAATCACCAAAAGGAGAACTTATTCCTTTAGCCAAGAATTAAGATTCAAGGCAACCAACAATATAGTAGAGTATAAAGCATGCATCTTTGGTTTGGAAACCTTGATGATAATGAAAGTTGATATAGTGCATGTTTTTGGTGATTCATTGCTAGTTGTATCCCAAGTAAATGGAGAACTGGAGTTGAAGGAAGAAAAGTTAAAGCCATACAATAATCACTTAACTATGATGAAGGAGAACTTCAAGGAGTGTAGGAGATGGAAATCATCAATTTAGCAGCCATACACCCTAATAGTTAAAGAACTATGATATAAATGGAATGCAAATTAACACCCTCCAATAGTTGAATCAAAATCTGGATCATTCAAGAATGAAGTAAGATTAACTATTCTAATCACTTTTATCAATGGAATTATGATTAAGTAATTAGAATAGCACTTTGATTTCCTCAAAATGACACAAACAAAGAAGGTTTGATAAGTTAAGTCTATTTCATTTTTGTTTTTATTTTCATCAAAGATCTTTGATCATCTAAGGTTTGATAAGTTATGTCTATTTCATTTTTGGTAGAGGCATGAGGGATGGGACTGTTGAGTCTGAAAGTGAGAGAGAGGAAGATGATGAAATGCCATCTTTAGAAGATGCTAGTGATGTTGAGTTTGCTAAGGGAGATATGTTAGTTGTACAATGCACACTTAGTTTGCAAAGTAAACATGGTGAACATGGTGAACAATGTGAAAATCTATTTCATACTCATTGTTTGATTGCTAACAAGTTGTGTAATATGATTGTGGATAGTGGTAGTTATACAAATGTAGCTAGTACTTTGCTTGTGGAAAAACTGAAATTACCTACTACTAAACATCCAAAACCGTACAAGTTACAATGGTTGAATGATAGTGGTGTTGTGAAGGTTAATAAGCAAGTATTGGTTTCTTTCTCTATTGGTAGATATAAAGATGAGGTGTTGTGTGATGTGGTTCCTATGTATGCTGGTCACATGTTGTTGGGGAGACCATAGCAATATGATCGATGGGTCATACATGATGGGTTTAAGAACCGATATTCTTTGATCATGAATGGACAGAAATACCAACTTGGACCTTTGTCTCCAAAGACCATTTTTGAAGACCAAATGAGAATAAAAGAGCAATATGAAGAACTTGAATTTTCATTGGCTAAAACTTTAGGGAGGGAGTAAGAAAGAGAGAAAAAAAGAAAAAGGTGAGAATGAGAGCAATGGGAAACACTAGGGGAGAGAAAATAAGGGAGGAATGTATGAAAGAAAAATGAGTGTTTATGCAAAAACGAGTGATGTGAGAAAAACAGTAACCATAAGGCAGGTTGTACTTATGTATAAGGATGTTTTGATTATATCTAACAAGCTTAACAAGAGTTTGCCTAGTGTTATGATTGATTTATTACAGGAACATAAAGATCACTTTTCTGAAGTGTGCCTAAGGGTTTGCCACCAATTCGAGGAATTGAACATCAAATTGATTTCATTCCCAGTGCAAGCATACCAAATAGGCCAGCTTATAGATGCAACCCTGAGGAGACCAAGAAAATCCAAAGGCAAGTGAGTGAACTAATGGAGAAAGGGTACGTGCATGAAAGCATGAGTCCATGTGCTGTTCCTGTATTATTGGTGCCTAAAAAGGATGGTTCATGGAGGATGTGTGTTGATCGCCGAGCCATCAAAAAAATAACGGTGAAGTATAGACATCCTATTCCTAGGCTAGATGATATGTTGGATGAATTGCATGGTTCTTGTATTTTTTTCTAAAATTGATTTAAAATCTGGATATCATCAAATTAGAATGCATGAAGGTGATGAATGGAAAGCTGCTTTCAAAACTAAATATGGTTTGTATGAATGGTTAGTAATGCCCTTTGGCTTAACTAATGCACCAAGTACTTTTATGCGATTAATGAATCATGTTTTGTGTGCTTTCATTGGAAAGTTTGTGGTGGTTTATTTTGATGATATTCTTGTGTATAGCAAATCTTTAGATGAGCATGTAACACATTTAAAGGCTGTTTTTGATGTGTTAAGGCAAGAAAGTTATATGCTAATCTTAAGAAATGCACTTTTTCCTCTAATGAAATTACTTTTCTTGGATATATTGTTAATGAAAAGGAATTCATGTTGATCAAGAAAAAGTAAAAGTTATTAGAGATTGCCCAAAACCTACTAGTGTGCATGATGTTAGGAGTTTTCATGGTCTTGCTAGCTTTTATAGGAGATTTAGTAGGGATTTTCCTACAATTACTGCACCTTTAACAAAATGCATTAAAAAAAATGTGGGTTTCAAGTGGGGAAAAGAACAAGATGATGCTTTTAACTTGCTAGAAGACAAATTCAATTCAGCACCTTTACTTGCTTTGCCTAACTTTTCTAAAACTTTTGAGGTTGAGTGTGATGCAAGTGGAATAGGTATTTGATGCGGAACCCATAGATCAAATATTACATCTAGAACCCCACATAAACATCTAGCTTAGAATCTTAGAACTCAAAAACAAATCCTCCCTACCAAACCCACAACTAACCTGTAATTGAGAACTTGGGTGATTGGGATGAAGAAATGAATTGATTTAAACGCCACAAGTTAGACTTGATAAGTTAGAACCAATTCTTCATGCAACAAGAATAAGAAGAAAACCTCTCAAACTTGAAAACACATCAATTTCATTCAGTATAAACTAGAAATTCATAGTAGTCCTCTTGAGTTCTTTTTCCCCTCCCTATATAGTTGGAAAAGAAGAACTAATGGCTTAAAAGTCTAGGTTTACATGTATCTAGTCACAATAGCATTAATTATTCATCTACATCAATAATATATTCTAAATTACTGTCCACAATTCTGACAACATTGATAGGCAGATTCTACATGCATTTTGGTGTTAGTTCACATGTGTCTAGTCACACTAGCACTAAACCACATCAATATTATATTCCAAATTCATGCTAATGTCCATCACCATACTTATGGGCTGATTCTTCATGCTTCTTGGTGAGTTTTTGACTTCCACTTCATGATCCATCATATTGAGTACAAGTTGGTCTCCCTCTTCATTAATTCACATTTGAATGAAGAATTGGAACACATACTGGAGTTTTTTTTTATTGTGATCTTGTGATTGGTCTACTTGGCATGATGATATCATCAACATATTTGCTGTCTTGTGTAGATTCATCAAGCTTGCTTATAGTTTCCTCATCATTCCCTCCTTGCTCAAAAATTTGTCCTCAAATCTGAACCTACATCAAAAGGAGAAAGATTATTAACATTGAAAGTTGCAGAAACATTATACTCACCTGGTAGATTGATTTTGTAGGCATTGTCATTGATTCGTTCTAAAACTTGGATTGGGCCATCTCGCCTTGCATCCAACTTGGATTTCTTTTGTTTAGAAAATCTTTCCTTCCTCGTATGAACCCATACCCAATCACCAGGTTGGAAAATCACATGTTTCCTTCTTCTATTTACATTATGGGCAAATGATTCATATTTCTTCTCAAGATGAGCTCGTGCCTTCTCATGTATCTTCTTAACAAACTCCGCTTTCTTTTCACCATCTAAGTTAGTTATTTCATTTAATGGCAAAGGAAACAGATGAAGTGGTGTAAGCGGGTACCATTCTCCATTGGGTGGTATAAAGATGAGGTTTTGTGTGATGTAGTGCCAATGCAAGCTAGACATTTGCTATTAGGAAGACCATGGCAGCATGATAGAAGGGCACAACATGATGGCTTTTCTAATAAGTATACCTTTACTTATGAAGGAAAGAAGGTTGTTCTAGCACCATTATCACCTCAAGAGGTGTATGAAGATCAAAAGAGGATGTTAGAGAGGGAAAAAGAAGTTTCGGCCAACATGAACCAAGGGGGTTCAAATTCGGCCAATGATGTTTCTTCAACACCCAAGGGTAATTCTAAGGGTAGGGAGAGAGAAAATAATAAAGTGAGTGAGTGCAGAAAGGGAAAATAGGCCGAGAGTCAAAAGAAAGTAAGCAAACAAATAAATGGCCCATTGGTGAGAGAAATTAAGCAAGGAGAAAAAGCAAAACATACTTTTTATGCAAGAGCAAGAGAGATAGATGTAGGGCAGCCTATACTCATTATTATGTATAAAGAATCGTTACTTGCTGACAGTGAAGAATCTCTTGATTCTTTACCTTCTAGTTTTGTGTCTTTATTGCAGGATTTTAAGGATGTGTTTCCTGAAGACCTTCCTAGTGGTTTGCCACCATTAAGAGGGATTGAACATCAAATTGACTTCATACCCGGTTCTACAATTCCAAACCAGCCAGCATATAGGAGCAATCCTATGGAGACAAAAGAGATGCAAGGACAAGTTGAAAAGCTTTTGGAGAAAGGATTGGTTCGCGAGAGCCTTAGTCCTTGTGCCATTCACGTCTTATTAGTACCCAAGAAAGATGGTTCTTGGAGGATGTGTGTTGATTGTAGGAACAAGATTAATGTGAAGTATAGACATCCCATTCCTAGACTTGATGACATGTTGGACGAATTGCATGGGGCGAAATATTTCACAAAGATTGATCTTATGAGTGGTTATCATCAAATTCGCATGAAATGACGCGGACCCTTAGCAACGATGGCAGCAAACCCAACGTATAACAATGGTAGAGAACTCCTTGAAACTTGATAATCACCTCCTAAGGAACCCAACGCCTATAAAGAGACACGAACTCACTATGATTGAAGGATTTAGTTGGTAAGAAGAAGGAAAATGCCACAACTCTTGTTGATAAGTAAACCTAATTCTTGATGCAAAGAAAGAATTAAAGAATCCACTCTAATCTCTCTCACACGAAAATTCACAAGAATAACTTGTAGAAGAATTCAAAATTTTTTATTAATTGTTGTATCTCAAATTCTGCCTAATAGTGCCCTTAAATAAGGGTTACAAAATTCCTAATTGCATAAGGAAAACATTCCTAATTGCATAAGGAAAACATTCCTAATTGCATAAAGAAAATGGAAAACATTCCTAATTGCATAAGGAAAAATATAAAGTAATCCTAATCCACTAAGGAAAACATAAAGTAAATCTGAATCTAAATCAGATAAGTAATCTAAATCCTATCCAAATCTAATAAAACAAATCCAAAATAGATTTGGAAAGACTAAATAATATCAAATCCTAAAAGATATGGAAAATAAAATAATATCCTAACTAACTAAGGAATGAGGGGACCACATCCCATGTGACAAAAAGATGCCTTCCACTTGCTGAAATTCGTAACTTCCTTGGGCCCATATTAAACATGCCTTAATTAAGTCCAAAAAAAGGCCTAATGTATTGGAAAAACAAGCCCAACATGTGCAGCCATGTTCAGCCTTAAAAACTTGCTAAACATGCCAAAAAACTTGCTGAACAAGCCCAAGAAAGCATGCCCATGTGTTTGGACGTGATTTCCATACTTTGATCTTCACTTTAGGCTTCCCTTTGTGTAGCTTTGGCCTATAAGCTGTATCAAGCTCCACAAAGCCCATATTGCTTGAATTGCACCAAATCTGCTCCATATGAAGTGTAGCACGCCCCAAGTGTATTTGAGCCTCATAAAAGAGCTTTTGAACTCCTTT
The DNA here is from genome assembly GCA_947685225.1 of Garcia nutans. Taxonomy (NCBI): domain Eukaryota; kingdom Viridiplantae; phylum Streptophyta; class Magnoliopsida; order Malpighiales; family Euphorbiaceae; genus Garcia; species Garcia nutans. The sequence goes on from CANTUV010000057.1 coordinate 7,106,607, forward strand.
TAAATCTATTTGGATGATGTAAGATTGCTTTTCTTCAATGGCACAAAGCTGCCATATCTGGTTTGTATCATTCTCCCTTTCTTTTGAAAAGATTCGTCCTCGAATCTTGCTCATGTTCAGATCTGGAATGGAAACTTTAGGCACCAATTGATCTTCAAAAACCTCCTCTTGAGTTGATGAAAATAGTTTGAATGTTTCTTCTAGAACATCAACCTGCACATTGTCAAAAAAACTAGGAAAAGCTCCGTTAGTTAAAGACAGCTCACATGGAATTGAACCATCCTCTTCTTGAACTTCTAAATCAGCTCCATATTCTTTGTCTACCTCTTCAACCATATTTTGAACAATTTCATCGCAATCATCATCATCACAACCATAATCATCATAAATAGGTGAATTCTCATCCACATCTCCAAGAAGATCTCCATTTTTCACAAACTCTTCTTTAAATTCAATTATGGGAATCTCAGTAACTTCACTCCTTACTTCATCAAGTAATGGCACTACATCCTCTACTTCACAAACATCCTCTTCATGCAACTCTTCCAATTCATCCTTTTTTTTTAGTTCAACATTGGAATCCTCCATGGTTGCACTCTCCTCTTTCACCTTAATGGTAGGAATTTTTGAAACCACACTTATTGCTTCACATAGTTTAGAAGTATGCTTACACATATCTTCCAATTGTTGTCTCAGTTTTTTATATTCTAGTTTCATCCTCTTAGATTTCCTTTCTTCTTGTCGTCTCTTACAATGAATAAGAAAGTTTTTCTCCTTTGCATAGAAAACTGAAAGTTGTTCCTCTAATGAAGCAATCTCCTTTTCACAATATGAATATTCCCTTGTGTACCTTCGTGCACCTCCTAACTTTTGATACCACCTTTCAATAAGCTCTTCAAGAAATCGAATCTTACCATCGAGATATTGTAGATGGTATTTTTCTTTGGCTTCCTCTTCATCCATCTCAATCTCAATTGTTGTTGACATTTTTTTTTATATGTAGAATTTGAAAATCACTAAACAAACACAAAAGAAACAGCCCAAGAATGGCCACATAAAACGATTTGAAGGAAAGAAACAATCAACCCCAAGAAAAGGCTTACACAAGATGAATTTGAAGGGAAAAACACAACCAAATTGAACAAGACCCAATAGACACAAAACAAACTAAATTCTGACTACTAGAACACCAACGACTTAACAAACGGAATACTTAAATGGATGGGAAAGTGAAAAAAATGAATTGAATAAACTATTCTGAATACTAAAATGAACTAAAACTGACTCTTGAATGCCAAAAACGAAAATTGAATAGAGAAGGAAAGGAAAAAACGAATTTGAATAAAATAACCCTAATGGAACAATTAAACAAGCCCTAGAAAGACAAAGTAGATAAAAATTACCTTGTAGTAAGGCTCTGATACCAAATGACGCGGACCCTTAGCAACGATGGCAGCAAACCCAACGTATAACAATGGTAGAGAACTCCTTGAAACTTGATAATCACCTCCTAAGGAACCCAACGCCTATAAAGAGACGCGAACTCACTATGATTGAAGAATTTAGTTGGTAAGAAGAAGGAAAACGCCACAACTCTTGTTGATAAGTAAACCTAATTCTTGATGCAAAGAAAGAATTAAAGAATCCACTCTAATCTCTCTCATAAAAAAATTCACAAGAATAACTTGTAGAAGAATTCAAAATTTTTTATTAATTGTTGTGTCTCAAATTCTGCCTAATAGTGCCCTTAAATAAGGGTTACAAAATTCCTAATTGCATAAGGAAAACATTCCTAATTGCATAAGGAAAATGGAAAACATTCCTAATTGCATAAGGAAAATGGAAAACATTCCTAATTGCATAAGGAAAAATATAAAGTAATCCTAATCCACTAAGGAAAATATAAAGTAATCCTAATCTACTAAGGAAAACATAAAGTAAATCTGAATCTAAATCAGATAAGTAATCTAAATCCTATCCAAATCTAATAAAACAAATCCAAAATAGATTTGGAAAGACTAAATAATATCAAATCCTAAAAGATATGGAAAATAAAATAATATCCTAACTAACTAAGGAATGAGGGGACCACATCCCATGTGACAAAAAGATGCCTTCCACTTGCTGAAATTCGTAACTTCCTTGGGCCCATATTAAACATGCCTTAATTAAGTCCAAAAAAAGGCCTAATGTATTGGAAAAACAAGCCCAACATGTGCAGCCATGTTCAGCCTTAAAAACTTGCTAAACATGCCAAAAAACTTGCTGAACAAGCCCAAGAAAGCATGCCCATGTGTTTGGACGTGATTTCCATACTTTGATCTTCACTTTAGGCTTCCCTTTGTGTAGCTTTGGCCTATAAGCTGTATCAAGCTCCACAAAGCCCATATTGCTTGAATTGCACCAAATCTGCTCCATATGAAGTGTAGCACGCCCCAAGTGTATTTCAGCCTTATAAAAGAGCTTTTGAACTCCTTTTAAATCTATTTGGATGATGTAAGATTGCTTTTCTTCAATGGCACAAAGCTGCCATATCTGGTTTGTATCAACCACTGATGGTGACCTTACTTCCATCAAGATGAAGATTCCTTCCTTTGAATGGAAGAACAATGCAGAAGAGTTCATAGAATGGGAGAGGAAAGTTGAGCAGATTTTTGAATGCCATAACTACACCGAAGAGAAGAAATCAGTTTTGGCAGCCGTAGAGTTCAAAGGGTATGCTACCTTTTGGTGGGATCAATTGAAAGCTAATAGAAGAGGGAAAGGTATGAGGCCTATTCCTGAATGGTCAACCTTGAAAGAACTAATGAGAAGCCGATTTGTACCATCTCACTACATTCGAGATTTGTAAAATACTAGCAAGACTAGTTCAAGGTGGAAGAAGTGTGGAAGAGTACCACAAAGAGATGGAGATGAACATGGCTAGGGCAAATATTGATGAAGATGAAGACAAGAAGATGTCACGATTTCTTGGGGGATTGAATTTGAACATAGCCAATGAATTGGAGATGTATGAATTCAACACAATGGAAGAGGGATTGAACATCAAATTGACTTCATACCCGGTTCTACAATTCCAAACCGGCCAGCATATAGGAGCAATCCTATGGAGACAAAAGAGATGCAAAGACAAGTTGAAGTGCTTTTGGAGAAAGGCTTGGTTCGCGAGAGCCTTAGTCCTTGTGCCATTCCAGTCTTATTAGTACCCAAGAAAGATGGTTCTTGGAGGATGTGTGTTGATTGTAGGGCTGTGAACAAGATTATTGTGAAGTATAGACATCCCATTCCTAGACTTGATGACATGTTGGACGAAATATTTCACAAAGATTGATCTTATGAGTGGTTATCATCAAATTCGCATGAAGCCTGGAGATGAATGGAAGTCTGCCTTCAAAACGAAATATGGTTTGTATGAATGGTTAGTTATGCCTTTTTGTAACACCCCTATACCCCGTATATGTACACAGCATGCTATTACGATCGTAATATACGTATACTGAATGTAGGAATGCCACTGTTTATAAAACAAACAACTCACTTCTTTCACAATAGTATAAGCAAACTCAAAACATTTAAGTTATATCATAAAATACAGTAGATAAAACATTTACTCAAAACGCAGCGGAAAATATAAAAAAAATATTTACAAATACATATTTATCAAAACTCAAGTTTTACAAAACACAAAATATATATATATACATGTTTGGCAGTATGTCTTTGATCTTTAAGCTCCACTATCAACACCTCATAATCTAGACTCTACTCGGCCTAGAGGAACTCTCCGGTTCTTCCCTGTCACCTGCGCGATGAATCACAATCGCGCTAAGCCAATGGCTTAGTGGTACAAACTACAATAATATTATGCTTCAATGCAATGCCAATGTCACACAATCAATTTTTCATAAACCATTCAAAAGAATCTTATATTCCAAAACCTTACATTGTTTAATATCATATCAAAACATTCATGCTGTATCTTCATAGTTTTATTGCTCAACGTAGCTTCCCATGCCACATTCATTTTCAGTAACATACTTATGTATTATAATCATCTCATAACATTATATCTCACAAACATGTATCTCATTTTTCATTGGTTTCACCATTCAAGAATCACATTGAAAACAAAGACAAGCATGGGCCCAAAGACACTAATATGCCATTCAACTTTCAGAGTTAATGCTTTGGTTTAATTATCACATTTATCATTATCATTATCCCAACTAGGCTTCAAGGATTTAGGTTCAACCAAGCTTCAAGGGGAACAAAGCATGCTAAGTATCAACCCAACTTGGCTTCAAGAACCAACCCAACCTAGCTTCAAGGGTTGTAACATCTCAATTAGGCTTCAAGGACTAGACCCAACCAAGCTTCAAGGGGAGTAAAACATGTTAAACTTCAACCCAACTTGGCTTCAAGGATCAAGCCCAACCTAACTTCAAGAGATTGTTACTATAGGCATGCCACCAACAACAAACTCTGAAAATGGAATAACACATTAGCCACACAATTCATTTATTATTTCATTATCAATTTCATTCTCAGTTCTCATCATCATCTAGGCAAACATGCCCCACTTATTTCAATTGAATCATCATAGCCAATCACAATGGCATCACCTTATATCTCAATTCACATTATAATACTTTGTTATTCAAGTATACATAATCAATTACATTGAACATACTTAAAGTATTCATCATAACTAATTGCATTGCACATATATTTCATATTTCTTCATATCATCATATATTTCACATTTTCAACACACATTCCACAAAGTTCACATTATGCAAAACATAACATTATTAATATGCATCAACAATGCAATAGATTACTTAACACCTTTATAATCAAATGTATTAAGTCTCAAGATCATATAAAGATATGCAATAATGTAGGGTAGGGTTTGTACTTACCTCAAGAGCAACTCACTCCTCACCAAACTCCTCTTCTAAGAATCCTCAACACTAGGATTAGAGCAACTCAACTCTCTTCAAAACCTAAACCAAAGGTGATCATACACACTCACTTAGAGTTACACATGAGATAAAATAGATAAAACCAACTAGGGAAAACTCTACACATGACACGCTCAACAACACGGGCGTGTCCCTGACTATGTCCTAACTCCACAACACAGAAGCTTTGACACGTTCAGAACCACGGGCGTGTCACTGAACGTGTAATACATTCTGTCTCCCAGAAACATTGACACGTCCAACAACACGGGGTGCTCATGGCCGTGTCAATTTTTCACCAACACAGTAGCTATGACACGCCCAGTGACACGGGCATGTCGCTGGCCGTGTCTAACCACCAACAACACAGAATCATCGACACGCCTAAAGACCTGGTTGTGCTCATAGGCGTGTCAGGCCAAAAATCCAGATTTCGGCAACATCAACAACACAACCAACACACCACTTTCTTCCACCATTTTCCACTTCAAACAAACTGAACTAAACACACCCATAAACCATAATAACTTGCAAAAATACCAAAACACTTCAAAACATACGTCAAACACCACTTTACAACCATCACATACACACAACTATTACTCTTTCCACATCAAACCTAACTCCTTCTTTCTAATCCAACACCAACATCAAAATCCATTAAATCAAACACTCTCAAATACATCTTAATCAAACATATTCACATACCAACAATAATCAACCAACAAACTCAAACACATCTTAAAAGAAAATCAAGGAAATCAAGAGGAAACTTACCAAAGATGAAGAAACTCTTAAATTTTCAACTTGATCACTTGAAAACTTCCTTAAATCTTGAGTTTAGAAGATCAAATCTCTCTCTTGCTCTCTTGATTCTTTGATAGCCGGCCAAAAGAAAAGAAAAGGAAAGAAAAGAAAATGAAAGCAAGTGAACCACGAAGAAGAAAGAAGGAAAGAAGAAAACCAAGAAAGCAAAGTCAACTTTCTTCCTCAAAACCCTCTCCACCAAGCAAAATACAATAAAATATTAAAATATCTTCTTCCACTTCCACTAACTCTATTTTAATTAATTAATTTAATCAATTTCAAATAATTAATTATCTTCTTTTGACCATCACATATTGACTTGTATATGTTGTATATATTGCTATATATACAACATATACACTCTCTCTTCACTTCCTTTTTCTTCCCAACTACACACATACATTAAATCCAATTGTAACAATAATTTTCCAAAACTTCTAGGGCATACTTTGGGGTATTACAATTCTCCCCCTCTAAAAAGAAATTTCGTCCTCGAAATTACCTGGTCTCAAGTTCGAAACGGTTTAGGATATTGATCTCGCATAGCTTGCTCACTCTCCCAAGTTGCCTCTTCTCTACCATGATTCTTCCAAAGAACCTTTACTAATGGCACTATCTTATTTCTCAACTTTTTCACTTCATGTGCCAGAATAGCAATTGGTTCTTCTTCAAATGTTAGATCCAGATTCACCTCAATAGATTAAACTGATAAAACATGAGATGGGTCTGATCTGTACCTCCGCAACATGGAAACATGGAAGACATTGTGGCTTCTATCCAACTCAGGCGGCAAAGCAAGACGATAAGCAACTGGTCCAACTCTTTCCAATATCTCATACGGTCCAATAAAACGAGGACTCAGTTTTCCTTTACGACCAAATCTTAAAATCTTTTTCCAAGGAGACACTTTCAGGAATACTTTATCTCCAATATCAAACTCTATGTCTCTCCTCTTCAAATCTGAATAAGATTTCTGTCGGTCTGAAGCTACTTTTAACCGATCCCGAATTATCTTCACTTTCTCTTCTGTCTCTTTAACCAAATCAGGACCAATCAATTTGCCTTCTCCAAATTCATTCCAACACAAGGGCGTCCTACATCGTCTACCATACAATGCCTCAAATGGTGCCATTCAATACTGGATTGATGACTACTCAAGTGGCAAAAATCTGTCCCAACTTCCAGAGAAATCAATGACACAGCTTCTCAACATATCATCAATAATCTGTATCACTCTCTCTGACTGCCCATCTGTCTGTGGATGAAAAGCGATACTAAAGTGCAATCGAGAACCCAATGCACTATGCAAACTCTTCCAAAACCTTGAAGTGAACCGAGGATCTCGATCAGACACTAAAGAAATTGGGATTCCATGCAACTTCACTATCTCATTGATATACAGCTCAGCTAACCTCTCAAGAGAATAGTCCATCCGAACTGGAAGAAAATGAGCTGTCTTTGTCAAGCGATCAACATTCACCCAAATAGCATCATGCTTCTTCTGAGTCAATGGCAAACCAGATACAAAATCCATTGTTACTCTCTCCCATTTCCATTCAGGCACTGTTAAAGGTTGAAGCAACCCTGTTGGAACTTGATGCTCACCTTTCACCCTCTGACACGTGAGACATTTGGATACAAACTCCGCTATGTCTTTCTTCATACCTGACCACCAGTAATGCTGCTTCAAATCATGGTATATCTTTGTACTTCCCGGATGTATAGCAAAAACTGATTGGTGTGCTTCTTCCAAAATAATCTTTCTCAAACTAGCATCATCAGGAACACACAACCTATCTTTGAACCAAAGGCTACCATCACTTCTCACATAAAAATCTCGGCTCTCTCAATGTTGGCAATCTAAAACAATCTTCTGAATTTTCTCATCAGCCAATTGAGCCTCTTTAATCTGATCCAACAATACCGATCTCAACTGCAACTGAGCCAACAATGCACCATCATCACATGATTCAAAACTATCATGTAATGCTCTCAACTCCACAAGCAACGAGAGCGAATACATAGTCATACCTGCCATCGACTTTCGACTCAAGGCATCAGCAACAACATTTGCCTTGCCAGGATGATAATCAATCAAACAATCATAATCTTTGATCAACTCTAGCCACCGTCTCTGCCGAAGATTCAGCTCCTTCTGAACACCCAAATATTTCAAACTTTTATGATCCGTATAAATAAAACACTTCTCCCCATACAGGTAGTGTCGCCAAATCTTCAAAGCAAACACTATAGCTGCCAACTCCAAATCATGCGTCGGATAATTGAGCTCATGCGGCTTCAACTGCCGAGAAGCATAAGCTATGACTTTACCCTCTTGCATCAAAACACATCCTAAACCATTATGTGAAGCATCACTGTAAATCACATAAGGTTTATCTTCCAGAGGTAAAGTAAGAACAGGCGCTTAGTCAACATCTCTTTCAACTGCTCAAAACTAGCTTGACACAGATCTGTCCACACAAATCTGATTCCCTTTCGAAGCAATCTGGTGAGTGGAGTAGCTATCAAAGAAAAACCTTTCACAAAGCGTCGATAATAGCCCGCCAAACCCAGAAAACTTCTAACTTCAGTCACTGACTTTGGTGGACTCCAATTCAAAATAGCTTCAACTTTACTTGGATCGACTCTTATACCATCTGCTGAAACTATATGACCGAGAAAAGTCACTTGATCAAGCCAAAACTCACACTTCGACAGCTTGGTATACATTTGCTTCTCTCTCAAGATCTGCAATACAATCCGCATGTGCTTGTCATGCTCCTCTTTATTACGCGAGTACACTAAAATATCGTCAATGAAGACCACCACAAACTGATCCAGATAGGGCCTAAACACCCTATTCAATAAATCCATGAAAGCTGCAGGTGCATTCGTCAACCCAAAAGGCATCACCAAGAACTCATAATGCCCATACCTTGTGCGAAAAGCTGTCTTAGGAACATCTTCAGCTCTAACCCTCAACTGATGGTACCCTGATCTCAAATCAATCTTGGAAAACACCGCTGCTCCCTTTAATTGATCAAAGAGATCATCAATCCTAGGCAAAGGATACTTATTCTTGATAGTCACTTTGTTCAATTGCCTATAATCGATGCACAATCTCAAAGTACCATCCTTCTTCTTCACAAACAAAACATGAGCTCCCCACGGAGAAACACTAGGGCGAATAAACCCATTATCCAACAACTCCTGCAACTATACCTTCAACTCTCTCAATTCAGCAGGTTCCATTCGATATGGAGTAATAGAGATGGGAGTGGTACCAGGCAACAATTCAATACCAAACTCAACCTCTCTCTCAGGGGGTAAACTTGGCAACTCCTCAGGAAAAACATCTAGAAAATCTGCAACTGTGGGTATACTATCAAGTTGAGAACCCACTACTCTAGTATCCACAACATGAGCAAGATAAGCATCACACCCTTTTCTAATCAATTTTCTAGCTGTAACAGCTGAAACAAACAAAGATGCAAATTGTCTCTGCTCACTAGACACCATCACACTTTTACCATCACTAGTTCTCAAGGTAACACATTTCTTTTGACAATCTACCACAACTCCATGTTTAGACAACCAATCCATGCCTAAGATCAAATCATATTCCTTAAAAGGCATTTCAATTAAATCACCACAAAACTCTTCACCTTGCACTACCACTACACTATCACAATGCACCTTACTCACCATAACACTATGTCCTAAAGGATTTGTAACCAAGACATCAAATCCTAAGGACTCTGAATGCAATTCAGACACAGGCAATATGGATGCACTTATGTATGAATGAGTAGATCCTAGATCAATCAAAGCAAGAACTGGAATATCAAATAAAGAAAATATACCCGCTATAACTCCTGAAGCATCCGGCTGCCTTTGCATCACATATACTCTCTGAGAAGGTACGGCCTCATCTGGCCTACTACCTCTGGATGAAGATCCTCCTCTCTGACTAAACCCAGGTCTACCACCTCTACTGAATCCTCTGCCCCCTCGACCACCTCTGCTGACACTGGGTCGAGAAGCTGCAGTATCAGTCTGTCTATCATCCTGCATCTCAGGGCAATCTTTAATAAAATGAGCTGGTGACCCACATCTAAAGCATACTCCTGATCTACCCGTCTTCCAACAAGTACCCCCATGGGTTCTACCACAATGAACACATACAGGTGGAGTAGATCACTGGAGTCGGAGCACTAGCTACAGAAGCTGTAGGTCTCGATCTTTGTCTTTGATATTGAATTGACCTACCAGACTACCTCTGGCTAATATTGATCCTCGGAATAAAACTTCCTCTGCCTCTCTTCATAGACGAAGACCCTGCCTCAAACTGGGATCTCCTTACTCTGGTCTCCTCCTCGGTAGCAGCTGCTGCAATACCTTGTGCTCTTTCAACACTTCTAGCTGCTGCAACTAGCTGAGAGAAATCCTGGTACCGAGAACCAGCAACAATGCACATAATAGAGGGCCTCAATCCCTCCTCAAACCTCCTGCACCGATCAATCTCATCGGATATAATCCCACCGGCATAGTGACTCAACCGGATGTACTCAATCTCATATTCTGTCACCGTCCGGTTGTCTTGCCTCAAATTTAAGAATTCCATCTTCTTAATATCTTTATACTCCCTTGGAGTATATTTCTGCTCGAACTCCCTCAGAAAATCACCATAAGATAATGTAGGTGGATCATCCATGGCATGAGGAATCGTCTTCCACCAGTCATAAGCATCTTTCTGCAGTAAAGATCTAGCATAATCAAATTTTTCTTCAGAAGTGGCTTGCAATTGGATAAATATCCTCTGCACTTTATCCAACCACTGTTCAGCTACTGCAGGATCTGTAGTGCCCAAGAAATCCTTAGCCCCATATTTCCTCAGCTTATCATAATGCCTCACCGGCACTTGAGGCTGTGGTGGTGGTGGTGGTGGTTGTTGTACTGGAGCTCCCCTCAACAAATCTACCATATGCCTTAACCAACTCGCCTCATCAGTAGCCGATCTCCCTGGCACAGAAGCAGGGGCCTCACTAACTCTCTCAACTCTAGCTCCATCTCTACCCTCTTCAGGAGCTACACTCTCGGCACTACCTTCTACAGACTGACATGACTGAGACGCCATCACTACCTATATCTGCATACACAGCAGAATATACCTCATTAAAGATCAAAGACTGCCAATACCAAAACATGTATCTTATTTAAAAATTGTATTTTAAAATCAAAATTTTCTTTTCTTGCATTTTACCTAGGTTGAGAACCTCAAACCTAGGCTCTGATACCAAAATAATTGTAACACCCCTATACCCCGTATACGTACACAGCATGCTATTACGATCGTAATATACGTATACTGAATGTAGGAATGCCACTGTTTATAAAACAAACGACTCACTTCTTTCACAATAGTATAAGCAAACTCAAAACATTTAAGTTATATCATAAAATACAGTAGATAAAACATTTACTCAAAACGCAGCGGAAAATATAAAAAAAAATATTTACAAATACATATTTATCAAAACTCAAGTTTTACAAAACACAAAATATATATATACATGTTTGGTAGTATGTCTTTGATCTTTAAGCTCGACTATCAACACCTCATAATCTAGACTCTACTCGGCCTAGAGGAACTCTCCGGTTCTTCCCTGTCACCTGCGCGATGAATCACAATCGCGCTAAGCCAACGGCTTAGTGGTACAAACTACAATAATATTATACTTCAATGCAATGCCAATGTCACACAATTAATTTTTCATAAACCATTCAAAAGAATCTTATATTCCAAAACCTTACATTGTTTAATATTGTAACACCCCGATACTCCATATAAGTACCATACATATACCTGGTATACATACAGTAAGTATATAAAGTATAAGGATGTCACTTCTCGTTACATTTTTAAAACCTTTAACAGAGTTCAAACCAAAATACATAAATTTAAAGAACATTTACAAAATCATTATACTTTTAATGATCTTACAAATATATCATAATCTTATCTTTATCAAAACTTCATTTATACATGTAAATATACTCTTGTCAGAAATACATCATAGTTAAAAATTATACATGTATGCATCACCCTCTAGTTGGTCTCGACAAACTCTTATTCTTCTCGTGGCAACAAAAGACTTCATATCTTCCACCCAGTCACCTGCGCGATTACACATCCGCGCTAAGCCCGAGAGCTTAGTAGTACAAATATAAAATATAAACATACATTATAGAAATTCTAACATATAATGAAATATCACTTCCATGTACCATTAAATTCTTATCATGTTTTTATTTGCCTTCTTAACTGCACCATTCATATATCTCGTCTAATTTCGTATGTTATCTACATATATACATATCATTATCACCAACCACAGATCCCTCACTAATACTCACAATCAATATATCAATACACACATTTCATATCATATTTCATAACATTTCATGTCATTATTTTATTCACAATTCACCAATCATGAATCACATTACCAACAAAGGCCACCATAGATCTCATTACTCATTTATTTCAACATTTGTATATCACATTGAAAACAAAGACAGACTCGGGCCCAAAAACACTAATATGCCATTCAACTTTCAGAGTTAATGTTTTGGTTTAATTCTCACATTTATCATTATCCCAACTAGGCTTCAAGGATTTAGGTTCAACCAAGTTTCAAGGGGAACAAAGCATGCTAAGTATCAACCCAACTTGGCTTCAAGAACCAATCCAACCTAGCTTCAAGGGTTGTAACATCTCAATTAGGCTTCAAGGACTAGACCCAACCAAGCTTCAAGGGGAGTAAAACATGTTAAACTTCTACCCAACTTGGCTTCAAGGATCAAGCCCAACCTAACGTCAAGAGATTGTTACTATCATTAGGCATGCCACCAACAACAAACTCTGAAAATGGAATAACACATTAGCCACACCATTCATTTATCAATTTCATTCTCAATTCTCTTCATCAAATAGGCAAACATGCCTTATGTCTTTCAATTGAATCATCATAACCAATCACAATGGCTTCACATCACATTTGAGTTATCATAGCCAATCACAATGGCTTCACATCACATTTGAGTTATCATAACCAATCACAATGGCTTCATATATCATTTGAATCATCATATTAATGTACAACATCAATTACATTAACTAAACCAACATATCATTATTCAATCATCTAGGCACGCTTCAATCATATCATTCACCTCATTATAACTCAAAACATTAGTTACACAACTCTTTATGTCTCAATTTACATTAGGTAATTCATCATAAAAGTATTTACAATAATAAATTACATTGCATATACCTTTTTGAATGATCCTCATCTCTTCCACACTATACAAGTCATAATACTAGTCACATTATAATACTTCATCACTCAAGTATACATAATCAAACACATTAAACATCCATTAAGAATGATCATCATTGATATACACATATATAATTTACCTTATTCTTAGATTTAGAATCCTCAATATACATTTGTTTAGGTCATCTTTGTTTTAAGTATATTCAAAGTGTAAATACAAAAAGACCTTGGAAGGATTCAACAATGTGTGAAAGGCAAGGAACAAATCACAGTAGCAAACACACTCAAGGGACACGGCCAAGCTTGTGGCCGTGTCTCTCAACACCAAATCAACTGAGGCAGACACGGCCGTGTCTCTCAACAAAAATCAGGCAGTGGCAAACATGGGCAAGGGACACGGCCGTGTCTTCTCCAAAAATCATCCAACACGGCCAAATTTAAATAGACTTGGCCGTGTCTCCCAAAAATATTTAGTTTTGGCCGTGTCTCTTCTTAGGTTTGGCCGTGTCTCTCATGAATAAACCCTAAACATAGCCAAAACTCTTCTAATTGAATCAAGAACACATTATACACAACTTAACCTCATTCAAATGGATATAATCAATGTTATTAACACATATTTTACATATTCATCACAATATTCACATTAACACTATATTAACCATACAATCAATCACTTACCACTTCAAAACCCTAAAACCAAACATCACCCTTAACTTACCATCTTCAAACCAAAACCAACACCAATTCAACCTTTTAACTTACAATCAATTTTAACACTTATAAACACATCTTAAACATACTTATTCATAAAATCAACAATTTATAAGTCACCTCAAACACCACTTCAAAATAACAAAGGAAAACAAGAGAGTACTTACCAAAATTAAGGAAATTCCACAAATCTCCAACTTAATCCTTTGATTCTTCCTTCAATTTGAGCTTAGAATATCATAATCCTCTCTTGCTCTCTTGCTTCCTCTTGTCTTTGGGTGAGCCGGCCAACACAAGAAAGAAAGAAGAAAAATCTCCTCAAAAATCAAAGTCAATTTCTATTTAAATCTCCACCAAGAATTTCACATTAAGCAATTACCTAAACACCCTTCTTTACTTTGTTTTAACTTCCTTTAAAAACAATTGCCCTTTTTGTAATTTCACATATCACAAGTTAAAATATCTTCTTACCTTGACTCCCCAATTGACCAACTTATATGTTATATATATTACAATATACACAACATATACATTCTCTTACACACACTCATTTCCTTTGCAAAAACATATATACATTTAATTCAAATCAAAACAACAATTGTATCAAAACTTCTAGGCACACTTTGGGATATTACAAATATCATATCAAAACATTCATGCTGTATCTTCATAGTTTTATTGCTCAACGTAGCTTCCCATGCCACATTCATTTTCAGTAACATACTTATGTATTATAATCATCTCATAACATTATATCTCACAAACATGTATCTCATTTTTCATTGGTTTCACCATTCAAGAATCACATTGAAAACAAAGACAAGCATGGGCCCAAAGACACTAATATGCCATTCAACTTTCAGAGTTAATGCTTTGGTTTAATTATCACATTTATCATTATCATTATCCCAACTAGGCTTCAAGGATTTAGGTTCAACCAAGCTTCAAGGGGAACAAAGCATGCTAAGTATCAACCCAACTTGGCTTCAAGAACCAACCCAACCTAGCTTCAAGGGTTGTAACATCTCAATTAGGCTTTAAGGACTAGACCCAACCAAGCTTCAAGGGGAGTAAAACATGTTAAACTTCAACCCAACTTGACTTCAAGGATCAAGCCCAACCTAACTTCAAGAGATTGTTACTATAGGCATGCCACCAACAACAAACTCTGAAAATGGAATAACACATTAGCCACACAATTCTTTTATTATTTCATTATCAATTTCATTCTCAGTTCTCATCATCATCTAGGCAAACATGCCCCACTTATTTCAATTGAATCATCATAGCCAATCACAATGGCATCACCTTATAATACTTTGTTATTCAAGTATACATAATCAATTACATTGAACATACTTAAAGTATTCATCATAACTAATTGCATTGCACATATATTTCATATTTCTTCATATCATCATATATTTCACATTTTCAACACCCATTCCACAAAGTTCACATTATGCAAAACATAACATTATTAATATGCATCAACAATGCAATAGATTACTTAACACATTTATAATCAAATGTATTAAGTCTCAAGATCATATAAAGATATGCAATAATGTAGGGTAGGGTTTGTACTTACCTCAAGAGCAACTCACTCCTCACCAAACTCCTCTTCTAAGAATCCTCAACACTAGGATTAGAGCAACTCAACTCTCTTCAAAACCTAAACCAAAGGTGATCATACACACTCACTTAGAGTTACACATGAGATAAAATAGATAAAACCAACTAGGGCAAACTCTACACATGACACGCTCAACAACACGGGCGTGTCCCTGACCGTGCCCTAACTCCACAACACAGAAGCTTTGACACGTTCAGAACCACGGGCGTGTCACTGAACGTGTAATACATTCTGTCTCCCAGAAACATTGACACGTCCAACAACACGGGGTGCTCATGGCCGTGTCAATTTTTCATCAACACAGTAGCTATGACATGCCTAGTGACATGGGCGTGTCACTGGCCGTGTCTAACCACCAATAACACAGAATCATCGACACGCCTAAAGACCTGGTCGTGCTCATGGGCATGTCAGGCCAAAAATCCAGATTCCGGCAACATCAACAACACAACCAACACACCACTTTCTTCCACCATTTTCCACTTCAAACAAACTGAACTAAACACACCCATAAACCATAATAACTTGCAAAAATACCAAAACACTTCAAAACATACGTCAAACACCACTTTACAACCATCACATACACACAACTCTTACTCTTTCAACATCAAACCTAACTCCTTCTTTCTAATCCAACACCAACATCAAAATCCATTAAATCAAACACTCTCAAATACATCTTAATCAAACATATTCATATACCAACAATAATCAACCACCAAACTCAAACACTTCTTAAAAGAAAATCAAGGAATCAAGAGGAAACTTACCAAAGATGAAGAAACTCTTAAATTTCCAACTTGATCACTTGAAAACTTCCTTAAATCTTTAGTTTAGAATATCAAATCTCTCTCTTGCTCTCTTGATTCTTTGATAGCCGGCCAAAAGAAAAGAAAAGGAAAGAAAAGATAATGAAAGCAAGTGAACCATGAAGAAGAAAGAAGGAAAGAAGAAAACCAAGAAAGCAAAGTCAACTTTCTTCCTCAAAACCCTCTCCACCAAGCAAAATACAACAAAATATTAAAATATCTTCTTCCACTTCCACTAACTCAATTTTAATTAATTAATTTAATCAATTTCAAATAATTAATTATCTTCTTTTGACCATCACATATTGACTTGTATATGTTGTATATATTGCTATATATACAACATATACACTCTCTCTTCACTTCCTTTTTCTTTCCAACTACACACATACATTAAATCCAATTGTAACAATAATTTTCCAAAACTTCTAGGGCCTACTTTGGGGTATTACACTTTTGGTTTATCTAATGCACCTAGTACTTTCATGAGATTAATGAACCATGTTTTGAGAGCTTATTTAGGTAAGTTTGTGGTAGTTTACTTTGATGATATTCTGATTTATAGCAAAACTAAGGAAGAACATGTTGAACATGTTAGGAAAGTGCTTGAAATCCTTAGGGAGCAAAACCTTTATGCTAAGCTTAAGAAGTGTTCTTTTTGTCTATATAGGGTTGTTTTTCTTGGTTTTGTTGTAAGTATGCAGGGAATTGAAGTTGATCAAGAGAAGGTGAAAGCTATCCAAGAGTGGCCGAATCCTTCAACCGTGATAGAAGTGAGGAGTTTTCACAGATTGGCAAGCTTCTATAGGAGATTTGTCCCTAATTTCTCTACATTGGCAGCCCCCTTGACTAGCATAATCAAGAAAGAAGTAGGATTCATTTGGGGCAAGGAGCAACAAGAAACATTTGATGCTTTGAAAGAGAAGCTTTCTACTACACCCGTTTTAGCTTTACCTAACTTTAATTCTACTTTTGAAATTGAATGTGATGCTTCTGGTGTAGGTATTGGAGCTGTTTTGATGCAAGAGAAGAAGCCCATTGCATACTTTAGTGAAAAGCTTAATGGAGCAAAGCTGAATTATTCAACTTATGACAAGGAGCTATATGCTTTGGTGAGAGCATTAGAAGTATGGGAGCATTATTTGCTGCCCAAGGAATTCGTGATCCATTCAGACCATGAATCATTGAAGCATTTGAGAGGGCAAGGCAAGTTGAATAAAAGACATGCAAAATGGGTTATGAAGATTGAGAAGTTTCCTTATGTGATCAAATACAAGCAAGGTAAAGACAATGTAGTGGCAGATGCACTTTCAAGAAGGTACGCTTTACTTAATGTTTTGAGTACTAAATTGCTTGGATTTGAATGTATAAAGGACTTATATGTTGGTGATTCTGATTTCGGCAATGTTTATGGTTCTTGTGAGCATGGTGCTTTCAATTCTTTCTATAGACATGATGGGTTTTTGTTTAAGGGTTCGAAATTATGCATGCCTAGATGTTCTATGAGAGATTTGCTAGTATTAGAATCACATTGTGGGGGGTTTGATGGGGCATTTTGGAGTTGAAAAGACTTTAGACATGCTGAATGAACACTTTTATTGGCCAAATATGAAAAGGGATGTAATTCGAATTTGTAAGACTTGTTTGGCTTGTAGGCAAGCTAAGTCTAAATCTATGCCTCATGGTTTGTATATGCCATTACCCGTTCCTAGTTCTCCTTGGATGGACATTAGTATGGACTTTGTTTTAGGATTACCAAGGACTAAGAGGGGGAGAGATAGCATATTTGTGGTTGTTGATAGGTTTAGTAAGATGGCACAATTTATCCCATGTCATAAGAGTGATGATGCTAGTTTAGTGGCTGAACTCTTCTTTAGGGAGGTGGTTCAACTTCATGGGATACCAAAATCCATAGTTTCTGATAGAGACACCAAGTTTTTGTCTCACTTTTGGCGTGTGCTTTGGGGAAAGTTAGGTACCAAGTTGTTATTTTCCACCACTTGTCATCCTCAAACGGATGGACAAACAGAAGTAGTAAACAGAACTTTAGGTACCATGTTGAGAGCTTTAGTGGGTAAGAATTTGAGTTCTTGGGAAGATTGTTTGCCATTTATTGAGTTTTCTTATAATCGTGCTATTCATTCTTCTACAGGATATTCACCTTTTGAGCTTGTTTATGGTTTTAACCCACTAACAATTTTGGATCTTGTTTCTTTACCTTCTCATGAGCTTGTTAGTTTAGATGGTGAGAAGAAAGCTAAATTGGTGAAAGAGATGCATGAGAAAGCAAGGGCGAATATTGAGAAAAGGAACAAGAGATATGTTGATTCTGCAAATAGAGGGAGACGTGAGATTAAGTTTCAAGTAGGAGATTGGGTTTGGGTGCATTTTCGAAAAGAGAGGTTTCCTAACCAAAGGAAGAACAAGTTGCAAGCAAGGGGAGATGGCCCATTCCAAGTGCTGGAGAAGATTAATGACAATGCCTACAAGATCGACTTACCAGGTACGTATAATGTTAGTGCTACTTTCAATGTAAGTGATCTTTCTCCTTTTGATGATGCAGATTTGAGGACAAATCTTTTTGAAGAGGGGGAGAATGATGCAAGAAAGGATCCCTTGAAGCTAGCAAGTGGACCAATCACTAGGAGCAAAGCAAAGAGATATCAAGCTAGTATGGCTTTGCATATTCAAGAAGAGATTTCCAAAGAGCTTCAAGAATTATCATTCAAGAAGATGGAGATAGAGCTTGAAGAAGGCACACCAAAGCTGATTATGATGCTTAGTGTGGAAGCTAAAGGCTAGCTAAAGAAAGGTCCAACGTGCAAGAAAGGTCCATGGGGGTTCATATAAAGCCTTGGGAAGTAATTTAAGGCCCATGGACAGCCCAAATAGTGTGGGGCATTTCTTATGTTGAAGGGATTAGTTTGGTTGTTTCCATACTTTATATTTTCCTTATTGGATTAGGATTTTGTTTCCATACTTTATATTTTCCTTAGTAGATTAGGATTTTGTTTCCATACTTTATATTTTCCTTAGTGAATTAGGAATGTTTTCCTTATGCAATTAGGAATGTTTTCCTTATGCAATTAGGAATGTTTTAGTCTTAATTTTCCATATGCAATTAGGAATTTTGTAACCCTTATTTAAGGGCACTATTAGGCCGAATTTGATGAACAATAATTAATAAAAATTTTTGAATTCTTCTACAAGTTCTTCTTGTGAATTTTCGTGTGAGAGAGATTAGAGTGGATTCTTTAATTCTTTCTTTGCATCAAGAATTAGGTTTACTTATCAACAAGAGTTGTGGCATTTTCCTTCTTCTTACCAACTAAATCCTTCAATCATAGTGAGTTCGCATCTCTTTATAGGCATTGGGTTCCTTAGGAGGTGATTATCAAGTTTCAAGGAGTTCTCTACCATTGTTATACGTTGGGTTTGCTGCCATCATTGCTAAGGGTCTGCGTCACAACTCATCAAGCATATCATCAAGTCTAGGAATTGGATGTCTATACTTCACCGTGATTTTATTGATTGCTCGGCAGTCCACACACATTCTCCATGATCCATCCTTCTTTGGGACTAGTAAAACTGGAACAACACATGGACTAAGACTTTCACGCACATGTCCCTTTGCTAGCAACTCCTCCACTTGCCTTTGAAGTTCCTTGGTTTCCTCCAGATTACTTCTATGAGCTGGTCGGTTAGGAATTGTTGAGCCTGGAATGAAGTCAATTTGATGCTTAATCCCTCTTAAAGGTGGTAAACCTTTAGGTACATCTTCTGGAAAAACATCTCGAAATTCTTTTAAAAGAGAACTAACACAACTAGGCAAAGGGTTATCAAGGTCAGATGTAGAAATCAAAGTATCTTTGTACCTAAGTACAACCAGACTTATTTTCTCATAAAAAGCACTCCTTAACTCTTTTTCTTTTGCATAGAAACACTCTCTTTTATTTTCTCTCCCTTTTTCTTTTTCTCTCACCAATGGGCCATTTTTATCAATCTTTTTCTCACACTTGGCCTCTTGTACACCATTTTTATTTGTTTTACCCTAACCGCCAGAATTCCTTTCAAATGATCTCAAAATCTTTACTTGATCTTCATACACTTGTTTAGGTGACAATGGAGCAAGAGTGAAATTTAAACCATTTAAGCTGAAAGAATAATGATTCTTAAAGCCATCATGCAAAGCTTTTCTATCAAACTGCCATGGATGACCAAGAAGGATATGGCTAGCATGCATAGGCATAATATCACAACAAACTTCATCTTTGTATCTCCCAATTGTAAAAGAAAACAGAACCTGCTTTGTTACCCTCACCTCTCCACAATCATTCAACCATTGCAGCTTGTAGGGACTAGGATTTTTATGCATGCTAACTCTAATTTATCCATAAAATCAGTACTAGCAACATTTGCACAACTACCCCCATCAATGATCATGCTGCACACTTTTCCATTCACAACGCAACGAGTATGAAAAATGTTCTCTCTTTGATTACTTTCTTCATCATTAATTTGCATGTTTAAAGCTCTTCTAATAACCAAAGATTCACCATAGGTAGGATATTCAATGATATGTTCATTTTCCTCTAATGGTGGCATGCTATCATAATCATCATCACTTTCATGTTCACTAGCACTATCAATTTCACCATTATCTCGTATCAACATGATTTTCTTATTTGGACATTGAGATGCTATATGCCCTACTCCTAAACACCTAAAGCATTTAATGGTATTATGCTTTTGATTAGAGTTAGATGTTTTAGAGTTACCTTTAGGGTCAGCTGGAACTTGTTTTTCCTTTCCTTTCCAGGCAGCCTCCTTCCCTTTAGGATTATCATCTTTCTTTGGCCATTTTGAAGTGAAACTAGAGCTGGAATTAGAGAATCCCTTTGCTGCTCCCTTGAGTTTTAGTTGCTTCTCCACTTTCATGGCCATGTGTACCATATCTTCAAGCTCCACATAATGATGTAATTCAATTATGTAATTAAATTGAAAGCATACATCTTTGAAATGTATTTGGTGCATTGCACAGTCTGAATGGCATCCTCCGAAAGGCAAATATCACAAAGGGACAGTAAAGGTTGTCTTTGGTTGATCTTCTGGTGCTATCGGGACTTGGTAGTAACCTGAAAGACCATCAAGAAAATAGTAAAAAGCGTGTTCAGATAACCTATCAAGCATTTGATCAATAAATGGTAAAGGAATGTGATCTTTCTTGGTGACAATATTTAATTTCCTATAATTTATGCACATTCACCACCCAGATTGTATTTGTGTAGGTACCAACTCTCCTTTCTCATTCTGGACCACAGTCAAACCTGCTTTCTTTGGCACGACGTGAATGGGACTAACTCATTCACTATAAGCAATGGGGTAGATTACCTCTTCATCAAGCAATTTTAGAACTTCCTTCTTCACTACTTCGCTCGTATTAGGGTTAAGCCTTCTTTGAGCCTCTCTCACCGGTTTAGCCCCTTCCTCTAAAACTATCTTATGCATGTACATAGAGGGACTAATACCCTTGAAATCACTTAACCCCCAACCCATATCTCTCTTGAATTTTTTCAACATCCTCACAAGTTTATCTTCCTTCTCACTACTAAGAGTAGTATAAATTATCACTGGTTTTGAGTTGTTTTTCCCAAGAAAAACATGCTTTAAGTGCTTTGAAAGTTCTTTAAGTTCAACCCCCTTTGGTTGAATCTCCTCATTTGAACCCTCAACTTCTTCCTCCAGATTTAGAGCCCTTTCTAATTTGTCTTCACTACTCTCCTGTAAGAAAACTTCTTCAACAACATTATCAATAAAATCAATAAAAGAGCAGTCCTCATATAAAGCAGTAGTGGGAATAGGAGAAGTGTTAAAAATTAAAAATTCTACAGTTTGACCTAAAACAGTAATGGTCAATTTTCCATTTTTAACATCAATTAATGTGTTAGTTGTAGCCATAAAAGGTCTCCCTAACAAAGTTGTATGCTCAGAATCTCTAGAATTTTCTTCCCCCATATCTAAGACAATGAAATCAACGGGTACAATTAAACCACCTACTTAACTAGAACATCTTCTACGATTCCCTTAGGGTATCGAAGAGTTCAATCGGCAAGTTACAAAACTATTTTAGTTGGTTTAAGTTCCCCTAGCTCTAATTTCAAGTAAACAGAGTATGGCATCAAATTTATACTTGCTCCTAAATCACACATACCAATAGTTTCTTTCTCATTTACCATAGAGATACTAACTATAAAGCTTCCAGGATCCTTTAGTTTTGGAGGTAACCTGTGTTGTAAAACAGCACTTGTTACTTCCGAAACTATCACCTTCTCATTCAAGTCATACTTTTTCTTTTTTGTGTTAAGCTCCTTAAAAAATTTGGCATACGATGGCATGTTTTTAATTATCTCAAGTAAGGGAAGGTTAATACTTACCTTTGAGAGCATATAAATTTCAGTAAATTGCTTGTCATGCTTCTCATTTTTTAACCTGCTTGGAAAAGGAATTGGCTGTCTGTACGGATTTAGAGATTTATGTAGCTTTGGTGCCACTGATGCCTCCTTACTATCTTCCTTCAGCTCAATTGGTTGAGCTTTGCCTTCTTGTATTTCCTCGTTATCTTCTTCCAATGTTCCTGCATCCAAAGAATCATTAATGTTGTTATCGTCGATTTTGTTATCAAGTACCTTACCACTTCTTAGGAATGTGATTACTTTGGCTTGCTCTGGTTGGCTTGGGAATTTTCCTTTTTGATTAGCTTGTAATTGATTAGCCAATTGAACCACTTGAGTTTCAACCTTCTTAAGTGAGGCTTCCAAAGAGTCGAATTCTTTATTGTTCACCTCTTGATTTTGAGTGCTTATTTGAATTAAAGTATTCAAATTGTCTTCAAGTGAAGGTTTCTTGACTTGCTCATGATTTGAACCTTGCCCTTGAAATTGGAGTCCCCTTTGATAAGGTTAGAATGAATATTGAGGTGGAATTTGTTGTTGGTTCTTCCATGCAAAATTAGGGCGATTTCTCTAACCAAGTTATAAGAATTTGAGTACGGGCCCCTTTGTTGGAATTCTTCAAAAGCAAAAGCTTATTCTTGCCCTTCTTGAAATTGGTCAAAGTTTAAAGGACATACATTTGAATTGTGGCCTACCACACCACATGATGCACATGATTCTTGGCTTGGCCCCAGCAAGTTTCCTCTAGCATTCAATAATTTTACTTGCCTTGTCAACTCGACAATTTGCCTTGTCATTTCTGAGTTTGTATTCAGCTCATATATCCCTCTTCTCCTTTCTCCAATGCTCTTTTGTTGAGACATTACTCCCAACATTTCAAATAATGCAACCGTTTCAGCAGCTGTTTTCTCACCCATTGCCCCTCCTGCAACATTATCCACTGTATTTTGACATTGTTGAGTTAGCTCATCATAGAAGAACTGATTGAGCAATTATTATGGATAATAATGATGAGGGCATTGAAACAATAGAGATTTGAAGTGATCCCACACCTCATGAAATGACTCCCCATCAAATTGGGTGAAAGTTGCAATACTCCCCCAAAGCTCCTTTGTCTTTTGGCATGAATAAAATTTTTCCATAAATTTGTTGTACACTTCAGTCCAAGTGGTCAAAGAATTTTCTAGTAACGTCATCAACCATGCTTTTGCCTTATATTTCAAACTATATGGGAAACATCTCATTTTGAGTTTATCCCCTGTTAGTGCTTGCAAAGGGAAAGTATGCAGTGTTGTATAAAAATCTTGAATGAAGTTGAGAGAATCTTCATTTAGTAATCCATGGAAGGATGGCAACATACTATAATAATGAATGTTTTTAAGTTCATAATTCCTTGTTGCGTTGCTCAATCGGATACACGATGTGGTTACTCCAATGATCGGTCGGGCAAACTCCTTCATAGGTGGTTCCTCTATGTCACCCATTTCTACTTCCGTGTTATCCTCAAATTGCTCATCGATTTCTTCTCCTTCTCATCCCAAGTGTCCACTCCTTTGGTTCTTAGTAGTCTATGAATATCATCTATATATGGAACAAGTTTGTTTCCTTGAGACCTTCGTCCTTGCATAAATCACCTAGGCAATTCGAAAAGAAACACTTTTAATAATAAATCAATTAAAATAAAAGAATCAAACTACAAATAACAATTGCCTTCCTCGGCAGCGGCACCAAAAACTTGTTGCACTCGACTGACACTACTACAAGCGACACTCGCAAGTATACGAGGTAATTATAGCAATGGTTATCGCCCCAAGATCATCTCACAAGGAAGCATTTATGTTGTAATAGTTTGATTGACAAGTAAATTTAAAAGCAAGAGTGTGATATGTTAAAATGGTGAAAAGCGATTTTAATTTAAAAGTAAACACTTGGTAGTTGTGTAAGATCAATTCAATTCTAGGAATGGTAACTAGGGTTGTAGGTCAATTTAATCAAAGCTTAATTCTCAAATTATCCATTAATATAACCTTGTATTTTAATTTATTTCTTGAGTTAAATTAGTAATTACCAATTCATTAGTTTACACATTAATGAATTAACAACCAATTATTTTGAAATTGCAAATTAACAAACCCTAGAACTTATATTTCTTATTCATTCTTAGGGTGGTTGATTACATAGTTCTAATATTGAATTTCTCCTCTCGGTCTATCTTTCAATATTAAGTAATTAATAGGTGGCCAATCTATCAACCTAACATTCAATCCAATGTAATCGACCAACAACAAGGTATACTAATGGAATTATCAAATCAAGTCATCTAATTAAATCTACTACAACCCAAGGCATGAGTAAATTAGCTCCTCATCAATTTAAAATAAATATCCATCTCAATATTCATCAAATCAAAATTATACATTGTAATATTAATGTTCATAATAAAATAACGACAATTTAAAAATGAATCAAAAGAGAGAATACGAAAAACTCCTTGTAGATGCTAAGAGTTGGACTACTTGTCTTCCTCCTAGATTCCACCTTAATGTATGATGAACAACTTCCAAGCCCTCTCAACAATGGCTCTCCTCTTGAAATATGGAATGTAACTTTCTCAAGCTTCAACTCCAATCAAGCTTTCTTCAAACCCTAATTGTCTAAGAAACTTGCTCACTCAATTTAATTACTAAACTTGATTGACTCTTCTCTATGAAAGAAATGAAGGGTGAATAGTAATAAAGATGAAGAGAGAGTGGTGTCTCCCCTCTTCTAAAACTAAAAACAAAAACTAAGAAAAAAACTAAGTGCAAAAACCAAGAGAGCTCATGCGTATATACTCCTCCCACTACTATCTCCTTTCAATTTTTTTTAGAAACTAATCATCTCTTGCCAACTCACACACCACACTTTGTCTCCCTCCATTTTCTTTATTTTATATTTCTTCCCATAAATTAGACAACCTTTTTATTCTTTTATTATTTCTTTTTAAAAGACATCACTTATTGTCCCTCATTTCGTGTAAAATGATTGAAAGAATCTTCACAAGACACGGCCAAGTCATAAGTGACTTGGCCGTGTCACCCATTTTCTTATGGACACAGCCAAGTCATGTGACCGTGTCCATGGCTGCCTCACTAACTTCTTCTTTTTCCAAGTGAGACATGGCCAGTAGCTTGGCTAAGTCTCTTGAGTGTGTTCTCCACTGTCCATCCTTGCATTTGCTCTTTAGATGGGACACGGCCAAGGCCTTGGCCGTGTCATGTGACACAGCTAGTGGCTTGGCCGTGTCTCTTAGGTGTGTTCACTTCTGCCTTTGCTTCTTTGGTTTTGCTCTTTGGCTTCAATTTGTGAGACACGGCCAAGGCCTTGGCCGTGTCATGTGACACGGACAGTGGCTTGGCCGTATCTTCTCCCAATGTCTACCTCTGCCAATTTTTTCTGAAGGACACGGCCAGCAGCTTATGAACTCAGGTTGTGTCATGTAAGTATTGCCTTGGAAGAGGGACACGACCAAGCCATGAAGTGCCTTGGCCGTGTCACATGCTTTTCCACCTTTTTGGTCCTTCAATCCATTCTTTTGTGCTTCCATCTAAATCAAACACTTCAAGCAAAATTTAAACACAAATTAAAAGATAAATTAACTTAAAGTCAATAAAATTAACCTAAATATATGTACTTATATGATCAAAACAAACTACTTATATGATCAAAACAAACTACCCCACACTTAATCCTTTGCTTGTCGCCAAGCAAAGTTTAAATTAAGAACTAAATAAGAAAATTTAGTCAAGTTCAAGAGTTATAAGAATGCATCAAGACTTCCAATTTTTTAAATCCATAATCTATTTCAAACCAAATAAAACCAATACTCATGCAATTCAGTGGTTCTCGATGCATAACCAATGTTGACGCTCCCTCACCAACTCTTTAAAGTGTTTAAATAGATATTGTTTACACTCATAACATTCAATGACAGATTATCACCATAAGCTTGCTTATCAATCAAACTTCCACCACTAAATTTCAATCAATCATCAATCATAAGGTCTTTCATTTGGTTGTAATGGGGCTAAGGTAAAGGCATGACATTTAGAAAATGTGAGCTTATTCATTAAGTTCAAGAGCACTTCAAGAATGAAGTAAATGATGTGATACAACCAAACAATCTCAATGTACCTCCCAATCACTTAGCACTAGACATTAAAGAACTTTTTAGAAACTCCACTTATAAAATTTGCAAAGATCATTCCCAAAATCAATTCATCCTTTTCAATAAGAACAACAATTACTATAATTTTTTTTTATTTTTTATTATTTTTTATTTACTATTCTTTATTATTTTTTTCTCTTTTTTATTTTTTTAAATTATAATTTGCAACTAAAGAACATAATGGTTTGCAATCTTAAACCTACTAAATTTAACCCCACACTTTATTCAACACAACACTCAATCATACTCTTTAAAATGCTCTTAACCTAATGAAAGGGTAAGAGACAAAATAGCATGGTTCAAAGCTAGTAGTATTGTGAAAAAGAAA
Source organism: Garcia nutans (assembly GCA_947685225.1). Lineage (NCBI taxonomy): Eukaryota > Viridiplantae > Streptophyta > Magnoliopsida > Malpighiales > Euphorbiaceae > Garcia > Garcia nutans. The sequence continues at coordinate 7,133,873 of CANTUV010000057.1, forward strand.
GAAAATGAGAAATGAAATAGGCTCAAAATTGGCTAACTAAGGTTGAATAAAGGGTTGGTCTTTTTAAGCGAAAATGGGTTCACCTAATTGCCTTAATCATATTGATGCCTAATTGAAATTTTTATGTAGTCTCAACATGCATGTCAAAGCAAGTTCTAACAATTCATCAATCAAAGATGTTCACACACAACAAAGAATAATAACTTGATATTCAACTTAATAGGCTCAATTCCTCACTAGTTTAAAAAGGCAATGCAAGGAATATCCACCAAATCAATAATAGGCACAAATTTTATTCAATCCTCCAATTCATGCTTAAAAAATAAAAAGGTCATCTATCAACACATTTATAATAATTGAACTTAAACAATATGTAAGGTAAGGCAAAACACTTAACAAAATAACTAAAACAAAGATTTAAAAACAACAACAAAATTACAAAAAAAAAAAGAAACTTGCATTTATGAACAAAAACTTAGCAATTGGCATCGCTGCCGGGGAACAAACCCGGGTCGCCCGCGTGACAGGCGGGAATACTTACCACTATACTACAACGACACTTGCAAGTATATGAGATAATTGTTGCAACGGTGATCGCGCCAAGATCATCTCACAAGGAAGGAATTATTTTGCAATATTTTGATTGACAAGTAAATTTAAAAGCAATAATGTGATATGTTGGAATGGTGAAAAATGATTTTAATTTAAAAGTAAACGAGTGATAGTTGTGTAAGATCAATTCAATTCTAGGAATGGTGACTAGGGTTATAGGTCAATTTAATCAAAGCTTAATTCTCAAATTATCCATTAACATAACCTTGTATTTTAATTTGTTTCTTGAGTTAAATTAGTGATTACCAATTTATTAGTTTTCACATTCATGAATTAACAACAACCAATTATTTTGAAATTGTAAATTAACAAACCCTAGAACTTATATTTCTAATTCATTCTTAGGGTGGTTGATTACAAAGTTCCAATATCAAATTTCACCTCTCGGTCTATCATTCAATATTAAGTAATTAATAGGTGGCCAATCTATCAACCTAACATTCAATCTAATGTAATCGACCAACAACAAGCTATACTAATGGAATTATCAAATCAAGTCATCTAATTAAATCTACTACAACCCAAGGCATGAGTAAATTAGCTCCTCATCAATTTAAAACAAATATCCATCTCAATATTCATCAAATCAAAATTATACATTGTAATATTAATGTTCATAATAAAACAACAACAATATAGAAATGAATCAAAAGAGAGAATATGAAAAACCCCTTGTAGATGCTAAGAGTTGGACTACTTGTCTTCCTCCTAGATTCCACCTTGATGTATGATGAACAATTTCCAAGCCCTCTCAATCAATGGATCTCCTCTTGAAAGATGGAATGTAACTTTCTCAAGCTTCAACTCCAATCAAGCTTTCTTCAAATCCTAATTGTCTAAGGAACTTGCTCACTCAATTTAATCCCTAAACTTGATTGACTCTTATCTATGAAAGAAATGAAGGGTGAATAGTAATGAAGATGAAGAGAGAGTGGTGTCTCCCCTCTTCTAAAACTAAAAACAAAAACTAAGAAAAAAAACTAATTGCAAAAACCAAGAGAGCTCACGTGTATATACTCCTCCCACTACCATCTCCTTTCAATTTTTTTTTTAGAAACCAACCATCTCTTGCCAACTCACACACCACACTTTGTCTCCCTCCTTTTTCTTTATTTTATATTTCTTCCCATAAATTAGACAACCTTTTTATTCTTTTATTATTTCTTTTTTAAAGACATCACTTATTGTCTTCCATTTGTCCCTCATTTCGTGTAAAATGATTGAAAGAATCTTCACAAGACATGGCCAAGTCATGAGTGACTTGGCCGTGTCACCCATTTTCTTATGGACATGGCCAAGTCATGTGACATTGTCCATGGCTGCCTCACTAACTTCTTCTTTTTCTAAGTGAGACACGGCCAGTGGCTTGGCCGTGTCTCTTGAGTGTGCTATCCACTGTCCATCCTTGCATTTGCTCTTTAGATGGGACATAGCCAAGGCCTTGACCGTGTCATATGACACGGCCAGTGGCTTGGCCGAGTCTCTTGGGTGAGTTCACTTTTGCCTTTGCTTTTTTTGGTTTCGCTCTTTGGCTTCAATTTGTGACGCACGACCAAGGCCTTGGCCGTGTCATGTGACACGGCCAGTGGCTTGACCTTGTCTTCTCCCAGTGTCTACCTCTGCCAATTTGTTTTGAAGGACACAGCCAATAGCTTGTGAACTCAGGCCGTGTCATGTAAGTGTTGCCTTGGATGATGGACACGGCCAAGCCATGAAGTGCCTTGGCCTTGTCACATGCTTTTCCACCTTTTTGGTCCTTCAATGCATTCTTTTGCACTTCCATCTAAATCAAACACTTCAAGCAAACTTTAAGCATAAATTAAAAGATAAATTAACTTAAAGCCAATAAAATTAACCTAAATATATGTACTTATATGATCAAAACAAACTACCCACACTTTATCCTTTGCTTGTCTCCAAATAAAGTTTAAATTAAGAAGAACTAAATAAGAAAATTTAGTCAAGTTCAAGAGTTATAAGAATGCATCAAGACTTTCAATTTTTTAAATCTGCAATCTATTTCAAACCAAATAAAATCAATACTCATGCAATTCAGTGTTTCTCCATGCATAAACAATGTTGACACTCACTCACCAACTCTTTGAAGTGTTTAAATAGGTAGTGTTTACACTCATAACATTCAATGACAGATTATCACCATAAGCTTGCTTATTAATCAAACTTCCACCACTAAATTTCAATCAATCGTCAATCATAAGGTCTATCATTTGGTTATAATGGGGCTAAGGTAAAGGCATGGCATTTAGAAAATGTGAGCTTATTCATTAAGTTTAAGAGCACTTCAAGAATGAAGTAAATGATGTGATACAATCGAACAATCCCAATGTACCTCCCAATCATTTAGCACTAGACATTAAAGAACTTTTTAGGAACTCCACTTATTAAATTTGCAAAGATCATTCCCAAACTCAATTCAACCTTTCCAACAAGAACAACAATTATTATTATTATTATTTTATATTTATTTATTACTTTATTTATTTACTATTCTTTATTTTTTTTGTCTCTTTTATTATTTTTTTAAATTATAATTTGCAACTAAAGAACATAATGGTTTGCAATCTTAAACCTACTAAATTTAACCCCACACTTTATTCAACACAACACTCAATCATAAATGCTCTTTAAAATGCTCTTGACCTAATGAAAGGATAAGAGACAAAATAGCATGGTTCAAAGCTAGTAGTATTGTGAAAAAGAAAGAAAAGGAGAAACGAAATAGGCTCAAATTTGCTAACTTAGGTTGAATAAAGGGTTGGTCTTTTTAAGCCAAAATGGGTTCACCTAATTGCCTTAATCATATTGATGCCTAATTGAAATTTTATGTAGCTTCAATATGCATATCAAAGCAAGTTCTAGCAATTCATCAATCAAAGATGTTCACATACAACAAAGAATAATGACTTGATATTCAACTTAATAGGCTCAATTCCTCACTAGTTTAAAAAGGTAATGCAAGGAATATCCATCAAATTAACAATAAGCACAACTTTTATTCAATTCTCCTATTCATGCTTTAAAAATAAAAAGGTCATCTATCAACACATTTATAATAATTGAACTTAAACAATATGTAAGATAAGGCAAAACACTTAACAAAAATAACTAAAACAAAGATTTAACAATAATAACAAAATTACAAAAATAGAAACTTGCATTTATGAACAAAAACTTAGCAATTGGCATCGTTGCCGGGGAACGAACCCTGGTCGCCCGCGTGACAGGTGGGAATATTCACCACTATACTACAACGACACTTGCAAGTATACGAGATAATTGTATCAACGGTGATCGCGCTAAGGTCTTCTCACAAGGAAGGAATTATTTTGCAATATTTTGATTGACAAGTAAATTTAAAAGCAAGAGTGTGATAGGTTGGAATAGTGAAAAGTGATTTTAATTTAAAAGTAAATGAGTGGTAGTTGTGTAAGATCAATTCAATTCTTGGAATGGTGCCTAGGGTTGTAGGTCAATTTAATCAAAGCTTAATTTTTAAATTATTCATTAATATAACCTTGTATTTTAATTTGTTTCTTGAGTTAAATTAGTAATTACCAATTCATTAGTTTTCACATTCATGACTTAACAACAACCAATTATTTTGAAATTGCAAATTAACAATCCCTAGAACTTATATTTCTAGATCATTCTTAGGGTGGTTGATTACATAGTTCCAATATCGAATTTCATCTCTCCATCTATTATTCAATATTAAGTAATTAATAGGTGGCCAATCTATCAACCTAACATTCAATCCAATGTAATCGACCAACAACAAGGTATACTAATGGAATTATCAAATCAAGTCATCTAATTAAATCTACTACAACCCAAGGCATGAGTAAATTAGCTCCTCATCAATTTAAAACAAATATCCATCTCAATATTCATCAAATCAAAATTATACATTGTAATATTAATGTTCATAATAAAACAACAACAATATAGAAATGAATCAAAAGAGAGAATATGAAAAACCCCTTGTAGATGCTAAGAGTTGGACTACTTGTCTTCCTCCTAGATTCCACCTTGATGTATGATGAATAATTTCCAAGCCCTCTCAATCAATGGAACTCCTCTTGAAAGATGGAATGTAACTTTCTCAAGCTTCAACTCCAATCAAGCTTTTTTCAAACCCTAATTGTCTAAGGAACTTGCTTACTCAATCTAATTCCTAAACTTGATTGACTCTTATCTATGAAAGAAATGAAGGGTGAATAGTAATAAAGATGAAGAGAGAGTGGTGTCTCCCCTCTTCTAAAACTAAAAACAAAAACTAAGAAAAAAACTAAGCAAAGGTAATGAAGATGAAGAGAGAGTGGTGTCCATCCTTACATTTGCTCTTTAGATGGAACACGACCAAGGCCTTGGTCTCGTGGGTGTGTTCACTTCTACCTTTGCTTCTTTGGTTTCGCTCTTTGGCTTTAATTTGTGAGGCTTGGCCGTGTCTTCTCTCAGTGTCTGCCTCTGCCAATTTATTCTGAAGGACACAACCAGTAGCTTGTGAACTCAGGCCGTGTCATGTAAGTGGTACCTTGGATGAGGGACACGACCAAGCCATTAAGTGCCTTGGCCGTGTCACATGCTTTTCCACTTTTTTTGTCTTGCAATCCATTCTTTTGCACTTGCATCTAAATCAAACACTTCAAGCAAACTTTAAACACAAATTAAAAGATAAATTAACTTAAAGCCAATTGGTGCGCGCGAGCTACGCTATAGCAATACCGCAAGTGAACAGGTCGCCCAAGTAATAAAGTAGTGAGTGAGTTATCATTCCACTGAGGACAAGGTCAAGTACTAGTGCAAATCTTGACTGTTGTTTAGCAAATCAATAGTTGTTGTGATGTTTTGTAATTAAAAACAATTAAATTAATAACTGGAAGTAAAGGGAAATTAAATGTTGTGCAAATAGGATTGATGATAATAATACTATCCAGATATTTAATCCCCCTAGCCTCAATGATATTTATGAACAATCAATTCAGTTAAATCATTCAATAGAGTTGAGTTGGCATTCCTCTATATTAGACTAAAACCTCTCTCGAGTGAATTAATCCCTAATCACTAAGTAGAGTGCCAGAATCTCTTCTCAAACTCAATTAAATAGATCTTGCATTAAGAACAAGGAACTATAAACCAAAGGATCTTGTAAGGCTATCTCTAGCACTTCAATCAATCCTCAACCCTTATGAGTATTCAATTCATATCAAGCTTTCTCACGTCAATAATATTAAAATTGCAACCAATCAATAAGCATGCTATTATCAATTGGAAATAAAATCATTAAGCATCATAAGAATAAAATAAAATCATTAAGCATCATAAGAATAAAACAACTCCATCAATTAAAATTATTCAATCATACAAATAAGCTAGGGTTCATCAATATCTAGATAGAGAATGAATTAGTTCACGTTCAGTACTCTTAATATAACAACAACAACAACAACAACAACAACAACAACAACATTAAAATAAATAAAAGGAGAAAATAGAAAAACCCCTTTCAATGTAGCTTCTTCAATCTTCAGGAGCTTGCCAATGGAAGATGGAGATGGTGGAGAGGATAGAAATGGAGGATGAAGATGAAGAGTCAAGGAGAGTGTCACTCCCTCCTTGCCCAACCGTGTATGCCCAAGCCTCCTCCTCTCAAATCTCTCTTCTCTGTCTCTATTCTCTGTTTTCTCCAAAAAAAACCTCCAGAACTCCCCCTTCTTCTCTTTTTATTTCCCTCCAAAGCTCAAGCCATGCCTTCCAACTCACACCCCATACCTTCCAACTCACACCACTCTCCCTTGTTCCCCACATTCTCTTTGTTTAGTATTTCTTTTGGCAAGCACAATGTCTTGTTCCCCACTTTGTCTCCCAACTCGTGCAAGAGAAGCCAAAATTCCATAGGTGACACGGCCAAGCCATGAGTGGCTTGGCAGTGTCTTTCATCTTTCTTTGGAACACGGCCAAGCTAGCTGGTGACGCGGACCCTTAGCAATGATGGCAGCAAACCCAACGTATAACAATGGTAGAGAACTCCTTGAAACTTGATAATCACCTCCTAAAGAACCCAACACCTATAAAGAGACGCGAACTCACTATGATTGAAGGATTTAGTTGGTAAGAAGAAGGAAAATGCCACAACTCTTGTTGATAAGTAAACCTAATTCTTGATGCAAAGAAAGAATTAAAGAATCCACTCTAATCTCTCTCACACGAAAATTCACAAGAAGAACTTGTAGAAGAATTTGAAAATTTTTATTAATTGTTGTTGTCTGAAATTTTGCCTAATAGTGCCCTTAAATAAGGGTTACAAAATTCCTAATTGCATATGGAAAACTAAAACATTCCTAATTGCATAAGGAAAACATTCCTAATTGCATAAGGAAAACATTCCTAATTGCATAAGAAAAACATAAAGTATGGAAACAAAATCCTAATCCACTAAGGAAAATATAAAGTATGGAAACAAAATCCTAATCCAATAAGGAAAATATAAAGTATGGAAACAACCAAACTAATCCCTTCAACATAAGAAACGCCCCACACTATTTGGGCTGTCCATGGGCCTTAAATTACTTCCCAAGGCTTTATATGAACCCCCATGGACCTTTCTTGCACGTTGGACCTTTCTTTAGCTAGCCTTTAGCTTCCACACTAAGCATCAAAATCAGCTTTGGTGTGCCTTCTTCAAGCTCTATCTCCATCTTCTTGAATGATAATTCTTGAAGCTCTTTGGAAATATCTTCTTGAATATGCAAAGCCATACTAGCTTGATATCTCTTTGCCTTGCTCCTAGTGATTGGTCCACTTGCTAGCTTCAAGGGATCCTTTCTTGCATCAGCTGGCCGTGTCCATCACTGCCTCTCTTCCTTTCTTTCTTTTCTCTTTGGTTTCATGGGGTGACATGGCCAAGCTCCTGGCCGTGTCATGTGACACAGCCAATGGCTTGGCCGTGTCACTTGGGTGTGTCACCTTCTGCTTGCCAACTTGTCAATTTCTTTCTTTGGTTTCAAGGGGTGACACGGCCAAGCTCCTGGTCGTGTCATGTGATGGTGTGAGCTTCTGCTTCTTTTCTTTCATTCTTTGCTTGGTCTCTTTGGTTTTACTCCTTATGTGAGACACGGCCAGTGGCTTGGCTGTGTCTCCTACTGTCTTGAAATTCCTTTAGGGACACGGCCAAGATTGCTTTGGCTTGGCCATGTCTTGCTTGATTCATGCTCTTCCTTCATTATTTTGATCATCCCAGGGAGTTTTTGCACTTTAACCTAAAACAAACTGACGGGGACCCTTAGCAACGATGGCAGCAAACCCAACGTATAACAATGGTAGTGAACTCCTTGAAACTTGATAATCACCTCCTAAGGAACCCAACGCCTATAAAGAGACGCAAACTCACTATGATTGAAAGATTTAGTTGGTAAGAAGAAGGAAAACACCACAACTCTCGTTGATAAGTAAACCTAATTCTTGATGCAAAGAAAGAATTAAAGAATCCACTCTAATCTCTCTCACACGAAAATTAACAAGAAGAGCTTGTAGAAGAATTCGAAAATTTTATTAATAATATCTCAAAAGTCCCCTTACAAGAAAAATAAGGCCCTATTTATACTAAAAAGCACACATAAATCTGAAACCCTAATTCTAATGGGAAAAGGAAAGCTACAAAGTCAAAATCCTAACCCATTAAGGAAAATATAAAGTATGGAAACAAAATCCTAATCCACTAAGGAAAATATAAAGTATGGAAACAAAATCCTAATATTCTAAGGAAAATATAAAGTATGGAAACAACCAAACTAAATCCCTTCAACATAAGAACATGCCCCACACTATTTGGGCTGTCAATGGGCCTTAAATTACTTCCCAAGGCTTTATATGAACCCCCATAGACCTTTCTTGCACGTTGGACCTCTTTAGCTAGCCTTTAGCTTCCACACTAGGCATCATAATCGGCTTTGGTGTGCCTTCTTCAAGCTCTATTGTGCACTTTTCCATTGCCATTTCAGTCACTTCCTTTGAAATTTGATCTTGAATATACAATCCCATAGCTGCTCCAAACTTCTTAGCTCTGCTCCTAGTCAATGGCCCATTTGGAAGCACCAATGGATCCTTACCTCGTGGCTGGTTCGTATCATTCTCCCCCCCTTCAAAAAGATTTGTCCTCAAATCTGCATCATCATAAGGAGATAAATCAGACACATTAAAAGTAGTACTAACACTATACTCATCAGGCAAGTCTATCTTGTATGCATTATTATTGATCTTTGCCAACACTTGAAATGGACCATCACCAAGTGCATCAAGCTTATTCTTCCTTTGATTTGGAAACCTCTCCTTTCGGAAGTGTACCCAAACCCAATCTCCTACTTGAAACTTCATCTCACGTCTCCCTCTATTTGCAAAATCAGCATATCTCTTATTCCTTTTCTCAATATTCGCCCTTGCTTTCTCATGCATCTCTTTCACCAATTTAGCTTTCTTCTCACCATCTAAACTAACAAGCTCATGAGAAGGTAAAGAAACAAGATCCAAAACTGTTAGTGGGTTAAAACCATAAACAAGCTCAAAAGGTGAATATCCTGTAGAAGAATGAATAGCACGATTATAAGCAAACTCAATAAATGGCAAACAATCTTCTCAAGAACTCAAATTCTTACCACTAAAGCTCTCAACATGGTACCTAAAGTTCTGTTTACTACTTCTGTTTGTCCATCCGTTTGAGGATGACAAGTGGTGGAAAATAACAACTTGGTAACTAACTTTCCCCAAAGCACATGCCAAAAGTGAGACAAAAACTTGGTGTCTCTATCAGAAACTATGGATTTTGGTATCCCATGAATTCGAACGACCTCCTTAAAGAAGAGTTCGGCCACTAAACTAGCATCATCACTCTTATGACATGGGATAAAGTGTGCCATCTTACTAAACCTATCAACAACCACAAATATGCTATCTCTCCCCCTCCTAGTCCTTGGTAATCCTAAAACAAAGTCCATACTAATGTCCATCCAAGGAGAACTAGGAACGGGTAATGGCATATACAAACCATGAGGCATAGACTTAGACTTAGCTTGCCTACAAGCCAAACCAGCCTTACAAATCCGAATTACATCCCTTTTCATATTTGGCCAATAAAAGTGTTCATTCAGCATGTCTAAAGTCTTATCAACTCCAAAATGCCCCATCAAGTCCCCACAATGTGATTCTAATACTAGAAAATCTCTCATAGAACATCTAGGCATGCATAATTTAGAACCCTTAAACAAAAACCCATCATGTCTATAGAAAGAATTAAAAGCACCATGCTCACAAGCATCATAAACATTGCCAAAATCAGAATCACCAACATATAAGTCCTTTATACATTCAAATCCAAGCAATTTAGTACTCAAAACATTAAGTAAAGCGTACCTCCTTGAAAGTGCATCTGCCACTACATTGTCTTTACCTTGCTTGTATTTGATCACATAAGGAAACTTCTCAATCTTCATAACCCATTTTGCATGTCTTTTATTCAACTTGCTTTGCCCTCTCAAATGCTTCAATGATTCATGGTCTGAATGGATCACAAATTCCTTGGGCAGCAAATAATGCTCCCATACTTCCAATGCTCTCACCAAAGTTAGGTAAAGCTAAAATGGGTGTAGTAGAAAGCTTCTCTTTCAAAGCATCAAATGCTTCTTGTTTCTCCTTGCCCCAAACGAACTCCACTTCTTTCTTGATTATGCTAGTCAAGGGGGCTACCAATGTAGAGAAATTAGGGACAAATCTCCTATAGAAGCTTGCCAATCCGTGAAAACTCCTCACTTCTGTCACACTTGAAGGATTCGGCCACTCTTGGATAGCTTTCACCTTCTCTTGATCAACTTCAATTCCCTACATACTCACAACAAAACCAAGAAAAACAACCCTATCTAGGCAAAAAGAACACTTCTTAAGCTTAGCATAAAGGTTTTGCTCCCTAAGGATTTCAAGCACATTCCTAACATGTTCTTCCTCAGTTTTGCTATAAATCAGAATATCATCAAAGTAAACTACCACAAACTTACCTAAATAAGCTCTCAAAACATGGTTCATTAATCTCATAAAAGTACTAGGTGCATTAGATAAACCAAAAGGCATAACTAACCATTCATACAAACCATTTTTTGTTTTGAAGGCAGTCTTCCATTCATCTCCAGGCTTCATGTGAATTTGATGATATCCACTCATAAGATCAATCTTTGTGAAATATCTCGCCCCATGCAATTCGTCCAACATGTCATCAAGTCTAGGAATGGGATGTCTATACTTCACAGTAATCTTGTTCACAGCCCTACAATCAACACACATCCTCCAAGAACCATCTTTCTTGGGTACTAATAAGACTGGAACGGCACAAGGACTAAGGCTCTCACTAACCAAGCCTTTCTCCAAAAGCTCTTCAACTTGTCTTTGCATCTCTTTTGTCTCCATAGGATTGCTCCTATATGCTGGCCGGTTTGGAATTGTAGAACGGGGTATGAAGTCAATTTGATGTCCAATCCCTCTTAATGGCGGCAAACCACTAGGAAGGTCTTCAGGAAACACATCCTTAAAATCCTGCAACAAAGACACAAAACTAGAAGGTAAAGAATCAAGAGATTCTTCACTGTTAGCAAGTAACGATTCTTTATACATAATAATGAGTGCAGGCTGCCCTACATCTATCTCTCTTGCTCTTGCATAAAAAGTATGTTTTGGTTTTTCTCCTTGCTTATTTTCTCTCACCAATGGGCCATTTATTTGTTTGCTTACTTTCTTTTGACTCTCGGCCTCTTTTCCCTTTCTGCACTCACTCACTTTATTATTTTCTCTCTCCCTACCCTTAGAATTACCCTTGGGCGTTGAAGAAACATCATTGGCCAAATTTGAACCCCCTTGGTTCATGTTGGACGAAACTTCTTTCTCCCTCTCTAGCATCTTCTTTTGATCTTCATACACCTCTTGAGGTGATAATGGTGCTAGAACAACCTTCTTTCCTTCATAAGTAAAGGTATACTTATTAGAAAGGCCATCATGTTGTGCCCTTCTATCATGCTGCCATGGTCTTCCTAATAGCAAATGTCCAGCTTGCATTGGCACTACATCACACAAAACCTCATCTTTATACCACCCAATGAAGAATGGTACCTTGACTTTCTTCAACACTTTTACTTCCCCAGCATCATTGAACCATTGCAACTTGTAAGGATTGGGATGTTTAAAACAAGCTAACCTCAATTTATCCACCATTATGGTACTAGCAGCATTGGTGCAACTTCCACCATCAATGATAAGTGTACAAACCTTACCATTCACCAAACACCTAGAGTGGAAAAGATTCTCCCTTTTATCCAAGCCTTCTTCCTTAACTTGAATATTCAAGGCTCTTCTAGTAACAAGCATCTCTCCATGTTTAGCATTCAAGACTTGATTCTCCCAAGCCTCTTCATCATATTCGCCCCTATCACCACATTCGGCCTCCTCTTCTTCTTCATGTTCAGATTCTGATTCTATTTCCCCTTCATGGGTTGCAATCATCACCCTCTTATTCGAACATTGAGAAGCAATGTGTCCACTTCCCAAACACTTGTAGCATTTAATTTCCCTACTTGGAGTAGGTCTAGAAGGTGTTTCCTTGGCTGTTTTTGCATCCCCATCATTCGGCTTCTTTAAATTAGAATTGTAGGAAGAATTCTTTTGGAAAGAACCCTTGTAATCCCCTTTGTAGGAACCTCCATTCGAACTTGAACCCTTGAAGTTTGAAAATTTTCCACTAGCTTTAGAGTAGCTAGTTTTTGAAATAGCTTTATTCTTCAATCTTCTCTCTATCTTCATGGCCTTTTGAACTAACTCTTCCATTGTGTTGAAGTCATACATCTCCAATTCATTGGCTATGTTCAAATTCAATCCCCCAAGAAATTGTGACATCTTCTTGTCTTCATCTTCATCAATATTTGCCCTAGCCATGATCATCTCCATCTCTTTGTGGTACTCTTCCACACTTCTTCCACCTTGAACTAGTCTTGCTAGTCGATTGTACAAATCTCGAATGTAGTGAGATGGTACAAATCGGCTTCTCATTAGTTCTTTCAAGGTTGACCATTCAGGAATAGGCCTCATACCTTTCCCTCTTCTATTAGCTTTCAATTGATCCCACCAAAAGGTAGCATACCCTTTGAACTCTACGGCTGCCAAAACTGATTTCTTCTCTTCAGTGTAGTTATGGCATTCGAAAATCTGCTCAACTTTCCTCTCCCATTCTATGAACTCTTCTGCATTGTTCTTCCCTTCAAAGGAAGGAATCTTCATCTTGATGGAAGTAAGGTCACCATCAGTGGTAGGTTGATTTCCACCTTCATCTTCATCTTCTACCCTTTTGGCTGCTTCTAGGGCTTCAAGATTTCCTTGCCCTTCTCTCCTAAGCACTCTTCTAGCTCGCATTATGGGATTTGGATGTGCAGCTGGCTACCCTTGTTGCACTTGCTGAATTTGTTGCACTTGTTGCATTTGTTGTGCTTGCCGTGCTGCATTCTCTTGCAATCTAGTATCCATCATCTCCATTCAACCAAGCATTGCTGCCAAAGTCTCATTAAGCCTAGCCAAGCTTTCGGCCATAGCTCCTTCTTTGCTAGTCTCTTCTCCTTTTCCAGCCATGTTAACAAACAAAAGAACTCAAAGAAACAAGATGAGTAATAATCGAAATTCACTCAAGTGTTTAGAATTACCTAACTTTTCTTGTCTTCCTTGATTACACTTCAGAACCATGCTCACTAACCAACAATTGTCAAGTCGTTTAAGAAACTAGAACCTAAATCCTAGAACTAGATAGAAAACAAGACAAGTATCCGGAGGCAATGCAAGGTAATTTGCACTACATGATATAAAACCAAGTATCGACACAAGCAAATGATACTTAGCAATGTAATGGAATTAAAAGCTAGATAAAGAAATCAGAAACAATGAAGCCAATAAACAAGACAAATTTGGATATAATGAATCAAAAACAACCCACACTTGGCAAGCTGCTTTATGGACCTAATCAATTCTACCCAAAACACTAGCTTCTAGACTCTAATTCCCACCTATAACACTCAAATAATATGAATATTAAGGTCTGATTTTCGAATTCCAAAAGCCCCTCAAAAGGTGAAATTTTTCGCCCAAAAATATTTTATTACTTCTGACCCACCTAGATCTGATCCTTAGCACCCAAATAGAAAAGAATATCAAACAATTTTTGTTGAGGTGGTTTTGTACTCTTTTTTTTTTCTTCCTCTTACTATTCCCTTGATTCAGGAATTAATTTACTCCCAAGAACTTTTCGAAATCTAGACTTAATTCGCAACCCCAAATTCACTCAAAATCAAATCAAAATCAAACTTGAACAAAACTCTAGCTTTTTCTTTCTTTCAAGAACCCTAATCTTGGTTTCGAATCCAATTCAGATGCAAGGTCTTGGTTTCGAATTTCAATCAGACTCCTTTTCCTAGGTTTCGAATTACTCTTTGAACAATCTTTAGACTTTTCGAATTATGATATATGACTCTTTTTTTTTCAAAAATTAAAGACTAGACTCTCTAAGAACCCTAAAACGCAGAAACTTAAAAGACCTAAATTAACAAACCCTAGAAAGACAAAGTAGATAAAAATTACCTTGTAGCAAGGCTCTGATACCAAATGACGCGGACCCTTAGCAACGATGGCAGCAAACCCAACGTATAACAATGGTAGTGAACTCCTTGAAACTTAATAATCACCTCCTAAGGAACCCAACGCCTATAAAGAGAAGCGAACTCACTATGATTGAAGGATTTAGTTGGTAAGAAGAAGGAAAATGCCACAACTCTCGTTGATAAGTAAACCTAATTCTTGATGCAAAGAAAGAATTAAAGAATCCACTCTAATCTCTCTCACACGAAAATTCACAAGAAGAGCTTGTAGAAGAATTCAAAAATTTTATTAATAATATCTCAAAAGTCCCCTTACAAGAAAAATGAGGCCCTATTTATACTAAAAGGCACACATAAATCCGAAACCCTAATTCTAATGGGAAAAGGAAAGCTACAAAGTCAAAATCCTAACCCATTAAGGAAAATATAAAGTATGGAAACAAAATCCTAATCCACTAAGGAAAATATAAAGTATGGAAACAAAATCCTAATCTACTAAGCTAAAGGCCCCACACTATTTGGGCTGTCCATGGGCCTTAAATGACTTCCCAAGGCTTTATATGAACCCCCATGGACCTTTCTTGCACGTTGGACCTCTTTAGCTAGCCTTTAGCTTCCACACTAAGCATCATAATCAGCTTTGGTGTGCCTTCTTCAAGCTCTATTGTGCACTTTTCCATTGCCATTTCAGTCACTTCCTTTGAAATTTGATCTTGAATATGCAATCCCATAGCTGCTCCAAACTTCTTAGCTTTGCTCCTAGTCAATGGCCCATTTGGAAGCACCAATGGATCCTTACCTCGTGGCTGGTTCGTATCACAAACACTTAAAACAAACTTTAAACAAAAATCAAATGAAACATTAACTAAAAACACATAGAAAATCATACTAAAAACAAGTATAAAAATGCTCTTATCACCAATAAAATTAACCTAAATTATGTACTTATTTGAAAAAAACACAAAACCCTTACATGATCTTCTTAAGAAAAATCCAATTCCTTGGTTTGACTAGCATACAAAAATTGTTCAAACAATTAAATAGCAGGTTCAAACCATTCCCTTTCTTCATTTAGCTAATCCTCAAGCTCCTAAATTATAGAAACAAATGCTTCTAATTTATGATATAGGAGAATACTTAAGCAAGTTAGGAATAACAAGGAGCAAATTATTCGTTTCACTTCTGCACAATGGAATGATTGTCAGAAGAGTTACTCCACAATAAAGAAAGAAATTCTTTCTATTGTCATGTGCATTACAAAATTTCAAAGTGGTTTATTAAATAAAATTTTTTTACTTCACATTGATTGCAAATCTGCAAAAGAATTTTTGCAAAAAGATGTTCAAGACATTGCATCAAGATAAATTTTTGCAAGATGGCAAGCAACTCTTAGTGTTTTTTATTTTGCAATCAAATTTACAAAGGTAGAATCAAACTCAATTTCAGATTTCCTAACTAGAGAGTTTCTCCAAAATAGTACCTAACGCCTAAGAAAGGAAAAGGAAAAGCGATCTAGAAGGACCAAGAACCTCCTAAACCTTCTCCTAACCTTCTCCCTTCTTCTTCCTTACTAATCAAGCCATGGGCAAAAATAATTACTGAAGAGGAATAAAAGTCCTCCCAGAAAGATTTACAAAACCAATAATGGATTGAATCAATTTCTAAATAACTAGAGCTTGTAAAGGCTCTACAACAAAATTTTCAAGCCTAACAGGCCCATCCACCCAAGGACAAATAATTTCAGAAGTATAAGCCCAGTCTTCCCAGTACCCAATTCCAATTTTCCTAATTTCAGACTGACCAAGTCAATCTCCACAGAAGTAATTAATTTCTCAATTTCAGGCCTCATAGGCTTTGTTAGGTATACTTTCTAAAACTATTTCAAAAAATGAGAAAGGAGAGTCTTCTTCTCAAAAAATCCTTTCTTAAAACTAGGCTTCATAGCTTGTGATTTCCAAAAATTCTGAAATAGTTTTATCTCAAAAGAAATTTCAAAATCAACTATAAATTATTTTATGAAAAATAATTATCAAAATATTTAGATAGTTGAAGAAAGATTTTATAATCCTAATCCCTTAATAACAATTTCCAAAATCTTTCATCGAGTGTGGTACTTCAAACCATGGGATCTTTCCAAAATCATCGAATATTATAGGGCTATTTTAAAACATACTGGCTATGAACATTCACTGATTTCCACATGGATATTAACATTCCTAAACCTTCCTATTCCACTTGCAAATTTTCAAGGTTATATCTCCTTTAGAATGGGGAAATGACCTTTCCAAACCAATAATCCTTCCCATTAATTTCTAGATAAGGATTAAACACTACAGATGGTACTTATACTGGGATTATCACTAAGTATGGTTTAATACCTTTCTCATCCAAATCCCAAAAAATAGTCACTCTTGGCTACTTTATTTCAATATTAAAACCAATCCTTCTAAAGTCCTATCATGGTTTTGCCAATGGTGGTCATTCTTTGGCTTAATTCCAGAAATATTGAAACCAAAAGTCTAAAAAGGATTTAATCTTTTTCAAAACCAATTTCTAGCCATCCAATAGAGAAAAAAGGTCCTTTTCACTATAAAATGGTTCTTACCTTGGCAGTTTGCTTGGTATTTCGAATTACAAGATAAGATAACACTCTAAAGACTGCTAAGATTGAAGTATTTAAAACTTATTCAGTTAAAGGTTTTATACCAACCTATACTAGTCATATATGGATATATTTGAAAATTTTTTCCCAATGTTTCTATAGAGACTTAGAAGAACGAAGATGAACAATTTCAAAAGGTTTTGAAATTTGAATATCTCTTTCTTCTATTTTAATTGTGAATTTGTTTTAAAGAAATTAAGTTTTGAAGTTTTATAAATTTGATTCTTCTGGATCTTGGGAATTTCCCAATCATCAATTACTTTTTGAAAAATTTTCAATAATGAATTCTTTACTATTGATTATCTTCTTATTTTTTTAGTAGATTATTAAAGAATTAGAGAGGAAAGTTGTTCTATACAATAGATTATACATTTAAGCTTTTAAAATTAAATATCAATCAATAAAGCAACCTACCAAAGGATTCACTGCCCTTTGCCTACCACACTCTTAGGTTTAAAGGGGACTTACTACCCAGGTACCATCCTTTACATCATTAATTAAATTTAATCTATCTATACCCCCTAAGCTCTAATATTAATGTTCTCAGGATTTAAGGGTTATCAAAATGAAGAAAATAATATATGAAAATAAAACTACCTTTATCATTTTCTTTTTCCATGTGCATTTCAAAGGTGAGGAGTTTTCAACTAACTCATTGGTCATTAATTTGCTAAGATCATGAGCTTCTTTAATTGAAGAAACTTTTGACTCAATCTTCTTTTTTGGATGAGCTGTAAGTGCTCTCAAGATTTTGCTATTGACATCACTTTGAGTATAAACTTTACCATATTTCCTTAAGTCATTGATGATAGCAAGCAATCAATTTGTCATTTTGGTGACATTTTCATTTGCTTTCATTTTGAAGAGTTCATACTCATGCACTAATATTTGGGTCTTGGTAAACCTCACTTGGGTAGTACCCTTATGATAGTTCTCAAGAGTTTTCCAAAAGCTATATGCACTAGTAAGGTGTTGGACTCTTCCAACTTCTTCTCTATATATAAAATTCGCCAAAATGGAGCTAGCTCGATTATTTGTGTAAAGAGCCTTCTCTTGAGCTTTCGAATATTAAGCCCTAGGAAGAGGTACTAGAACATCATCAACTTCATGAGTTAAAGGTTTCCACTCTTCAATTACATACTTCCAAAGCTCAATTCTTTCACTATTTATGAACAAATGCATCTTATATTTCCAATAAGAAAAATTAGTTCCATTAAAGTAAGGCCTAAGATAAGAGTTTAGATTTCCATGAGAAGGAGCAATAGTGGTGGAAGTAAGAGTTGATGTAGAATAGCTAGATCGTGGTATGGCTGCCATTGCGGATCATATTTCACAATTAAGCTTCTTGAAATTTTGAGGTTGTGATGCTAATTGTTGTCCCTAGAGGGAAAATAAAAGGGGAGGGGGGAGGGTAAATGATTAATTCAAAAAAGTGATGAAAAATTAAAAATTAAATGCAATATAAAGAAATGAGTAGAGTAGAGAAGAATAAATATAAGATATTTATAGTGGTTCGGATTATCTCAATCCTACATCTAATTTCTTAACAACTAGTTAAGGTTCCACTAATTTTGAGTTTTTACAATCTCAACTCTAACTTGTTATTTTCACAATCTCACACCAAACTTTTATAAGGTTTGAGTATATTCCTCATAACCCTAACAAGAGTTTTTCTAAACTGACTCTAAAACCTAAGTGTTTCAAAGCTCACACTCAAACTTACATAATGGTTAATGCTCACACCCAGCACTTAAAGAATATCAATGTAAATTTTAATGCAAAGAGATGAAAGTAGTTTATCTTGGCTATAAAAATCACGATCCTCCTAAAAAATGAAGTTTCTTGTGGTTATAGCCTTTAAGTCTTTATATAGCTGTTTGAGGTGGGGTACCAACATGTTTGGATCTTGTCTCCCACTTTAATTATTGTTCAGAGCAACTTTATGATCAAACCACAAAATTTTCAATCATACTTTCAAAAGTATGGTCATACTTACTATGGCCCAGTCGTCCTTTTTAAATTTCTAACAATAATTTGTCAACGTCTAGTACACATGATATTTAATAATTGAGTGGAAGAGTAGTGATTATAATTTTTAAATCCAGATCCAAAGGTTCGGTCAGACTATCCATGGTCTTGTTGAACTTCTTGTGGTACGCTGAAAAAGTAAGAGTACCATAGGGCATGAACCTTATGAACACTTTTCTTCTGCTATGGTCCAATCATATTTTTTCTAGTGCATTCATACTTTCTCTATTCCAATCATACTTTTTTTTGTCAAATCATACTTTTTTTGTCAAATCATACTTTCTCTAATCTATTAATACTTTTGTCGGTCCGGTCACATTTTTGTTGTATGTTGAGAATGCGAGAGTACTTTTTGGTCATGAACTTTACTGGAAGATTCTTAGAATATTTTTATCAAAAATCTTGTCATACTTTGAGATGGTTCGATCGAGAAATTAAGGTACTCTGAGAAATTAAGAGTACTTTGGACCCTGATCTATTCTGTGTAATTTTCTTATTTCAAATTGCCTTAGGTCTGGTTAGACTATTCCATGGTCTGATCGGGCTTTTGAGTTTTCTCAAAAAATTAAGTTTCTGCAAAATATGACTTGATGTAAACATTAGCTCTATTCAATTTGATTGCTTAATATCAAAATAGATTTTATTAAGCCAAGAATTTGGCTAGCATTTGAATATTTT
This sequence comes from Garcia nutans, assembly GCA_947685225.1. Classification (NCBI taxonomy): domain Eukaryota; kingdom Viridiplantae; phylum Streptophyta; class Magnoliopsida; order Malpighiales; family Euphorbiaceae; genus Garcia; species Garcia nutans. The sequence goes on from CANTUV010000057.1 coordinate 7,153,541, forward strand.
TGTAATGAATTTTGTATATGACACAATTTTTCTGTTCCTAGGACACCATAACAAAATGGTGTGGTAGAAAGGAAAAATAAAATATTGGTTGAGATGGCCAAAGCATAATTTACCTTCATTCATTTGGGCAGAAGTCGGCAACACCACTTGTTATGTTTCAAATAGAGTTTTCAAAAAGACTTTTGTTAAATAAAACATCTTATGAGCTTTGGAATTGAAGAAAACCTAAAATTTGATACTGTAAATAGGGATTTTCGGCCCAACTCTCGGTCCAATGGTTCTTGTGACTTCAACACTATTAGGCTCTAAGCCTTAGAGAGTACGAGCCTAAATTCGGAGAATAGGAGTCACTATCCAGATGGGCCAAGAAGAAAATAGAAGGGGTGGATGACTCGATTCCTAAGAAATCCCTAACCCTTGCTGTGTTCAGAAAGTTTGGTATGTATGGAGAAGGTGAGAAGATGCCCAACACCTCCATATCGCTTGAATCATTAGAATTGACATCCTTTCAGGTCTAAATATTATTTAATTTATATTTTATTACAATATTATTCATATTATATGTAATTAAAGTAAATATAAATAAATATCATATTATAAATTAAATAATCAAGCAAAATGGACACACATACAGGATGAAAATATGCCCTTACAATATTCAAAGTCCATAAAATAAGGCAACCACATAAAGTAGAAACGTGCCCTTCCAAATATCCTAAAATCCTCAGAATAAATTAAATAATACAAACTAAATAAATAAGGCACTCACAAGTGAAAATATGCCTTTTACATCCTTAAAATCCAAATAAATGATTACAATTCCACCATATAATAAAACAAATATTCATCATACAAATAATCATAAAGTTAGGGTTTAATCATGCAATAGGGTTTTAATCCATGAAATTATACAACCTAAGATTTGGATTGTAAAATTAGGGTTTTAACATGTAATTAGGGTTTTGACATGCAATTAAACAAAATCAAGATGGCAAGGCAAATTAAAGTAAATCTGTAAAGCTACATAACAAATAGAGATGACAACTAAATTTAGTAGGATTATTGAAGGTTATTATATGAGTATTGAAGGTTATTACTGACATTGTTGACTACACCAAATAATAATATTGAACCAAGCCTCGTAACTAGTACAATCCCTTAGTGAAGATTAGTATGGGGTTCTGCTTGATAGTTCTATGAATGGTTTGGCTTAAATAAGTTTTAGGTTGTTCACCGTATCTCTTATTTTTTTGTGTCTTTTATTGTGCTTTTCCTCTCAAGCTTAGTTATTGCTTAGTTTTTTTGCTTTTGCTCTCCGTGTCTTTTTTTATTTTTGGTTTTTTTTTGTATCTTCATTGATGGTGGATCTATTCTATTAATTCATCCTAGTCCTCTTTTTATATTATTATATTAAGGTTAATCAAGAATGGAGTCCTGATTTAACTAGAAAGCCTTGTAATTACCTAAAAATACCCAAAGTTTAATGCAATTTAGGAAAGTTTAATGGGCGGGTCACATGGCGAATTGGCCATGAGCAATACTCATGGCGAATTAGCCCATGGCCAATTTGCCATGGGTAATGGCCAATTCGTCTTGATTTTTAGGGCTAATTTAGTAATTTAGTCTTTTAATTAGGACCGGATTTGATTTGGGCTTTTTAATTAGGATTGGATTCATCCGGGAGCCAAAATTAAGGGTCTACAGTTTTACTCTCTGCTCGAATGATCTTGAGTTTATTGAAAGAGAGTGAAGAACAATTTAATTCGCTAAATGCTTTAATAAATCTAGACTAATTTCAGATGCTTCAACAAATTTGAGATGGTCAGAGTGCTTCAAATAAATCTGAGATCGTCTAACGGATGCTTCAATAAAACTAAGCTTGTCCTAATGCTTCAAATAAACTCGTAAATTTTAAGTAGATGCTTTAATAAATCCAAGCTAGTCCGAGTGATTCAAATAAACTTGAGATCTTCAAGTGGATACTTTAATAAATCCAAGACATTTTGGTTGCTTTAAATAAACCTGAGACTTTAAGTGGATGCTTTAATAAATCCGAGCTAGTCTGGATGCTTCAAATAAGCCTGAGATCTTTAAGTGAATACTTCAATAAATCCAAGCTATGGATGCTTCAAATGGATACTTCAATAAATCTAAGCTGGTCTGGATGCTTCAGTATGTAACACCCTTAAACCCTATATATATATATAATACATATACCCAGTATATGTAAAATACGCATATAAAGTATAAAAATGTCACAACTCAGTTTATTAAAATTTTTATATTTCTAATTTAAAATCCCAAACATTTTAAAATGTATTTCTAATAAACCAATAAAATATTCTTTACAAGTTTTAGGTACCCAAAATAAGTATTTTATATAAAAATCTCTGAAATTTTTTTTTAGAGTTTTATCTGTAAATTGGACGTCCCAAAAATTTCAACAACACTCAACCTACAAAAATATACACTTCCAATAATAATAAATCAAAAATTTCACCCAACTTCTCAATCTCTCCATATTTTATTCAAAATATTCATATATGTGCATAAATATATAAAAACACATATACACATTTTCATATTGTACAATTTATCCAAAATTTCTTTATAATTTACAACACTCTAAAAAATATAACATAATATACATAACTATGTCATGTTTTATAAAATAAAATGTATACATGACAGCTGCTGGCTCTGATCTTGTGGCAGCAAAACTCACTTCAAATACTATCAACCTCAAAGCCTAGACCTAACCAGGTCTAGATGAACTCTCTCGATCTACAGGTGACCCTGTCACCTACGCAATGAATTTTAATCGTGCTAAGCTAAAAGCCTAGCGGTATATACTTTGATAATAATGAAACTTTAAAAGAAAGATGATGCATTATGTTGTATCATGGCATTTCACAATGTAATATGCAATTCCACAATACTTCAAATTTATCATTCTTTCTAAAATCACATCAACACATACATGAGAATTGGGCCCAATGTACTAGTATATTATTCAAATCTCAGAGTTACTATTTTGGTTTATTTTGACACCCAGTGTCTAGCATGAAGCCAAGAGACGCCCAGCGTCTGGCCTAAAGATAAATTATAGTGACGTCCAATGTCTAGCCCGAAGGTAAATCATATATCAGTGATGCCCAACGTCTAGCCTCGAAGGCAAATAATGAGAATAATCTCATAGGCATGCTACCATACGAACTCTGAAAATTGAATAATATACTATGCAACATACAAATAGTACATATTTTCCTTATCTCATTACCTCTTTTCTCATTTTTGTTATTCATCACAATGCCAAATCACTTCAATTCTTTATATCTCATTACTTTATCATAATGTATGCCATTTAGCATTACAATCATATTATTCAAATATTTTTGGATTATTTTCCCATAATTCACATAAACCATATTTCATTCATTTTAGCTATTAATAATGGCTTTTCATAATGCACATAATGCAAACTCATCAATTCACATATCATATCACAAAGTATATGAACGTTCAAATAGTCAAGTAGCTTAACACATTTTCTATCCAAAATGTGTTTGTGTTAAGCCACATTAAATGCAAATACCTTTAAATTATCAAAAAAATGTACGTACCTTAATTAACACTCAAACTCAAGCTAAAATGTCCTTTTAACTTCCACTTCCAAATTTCCCTTCAACACTAGGGTTGGGAAACTTGCTTCCACTTAATGCCTATTCAAAATGTGAGTAAATATAATAATTTAGAATCACATTTTAAAGCATTTCAAACATCAAACTCCAATTAAACCACATTTCTACTAATTTCCCAAAATTTGACTTTCCTTACTTTAAATTTATAATTCTATTCCATCACATTTTAATTGGTGTTTTAAGTTTATTTTAATCATTAAAAAATATTAGAATATGTTTTAACCAATTAAATTCAATAAACACATATTCTTTAATAAAATCTTAAAATGTGCCCTAAGCCTCATCATTACCAATTCTTCATTCCAACCCATTCTAAATGCTAATATAAGCCTATATACATCATTTTAATATTTTAATATCATGATTTATACATTAAAATCAAATAAAAGTAAATACTTTAAAAATTCTCTTCTACAACCCTAAATTCAACACTGCCTCTCTCAATCTCTAACCAAACTTGATTAAATCCATCACTTGACTTTAAAATCCTTGTTTAGGCATCAAAACAACATCATACACACCAATTCTAACAATTAAAGCACATAATTGGAAAATCTCAAATTACACATAACCCTAAACTACCTTCTTCATCCAAACTCAACCCAAACTTAATCCTTTCTTCTATCTAACTTGAAAATCATTATTTACTACTCAAAATAGCATCATACATACCCATTCAAGCAATAGAATCAAGCTACATCAAAATCCCAAATCCAACATATTCATAGCTTTTCATAAAACTTAGAAATTTGGTAAGAAAGCTTTCCAATTAGAGAAGAAATCACCAAAATTCCACTTAATTCCTTGAAATCCCTTCAATTCTTGGTGCTTGGAAGAAGAAGAAACCTTGCTTGCTCTCTAATGGAGATTCGACCACCCTTTGAAGAAGAAGAAGATGTATTATTTTGATATTTTCTCTTTCTTTTTCCTTTAATTTAAGACCATATATATAATATTTTAATATTTATTTATTTATTTATTTTAAAAATGATAATTTTTGTCTTTCATCCATAATTAATTTATTTTTAAATTATTTAATTTATTTTAATTTTTTAAAGCATATTTACAGTTTTACCATTTGTCTTTTTTACTTTCTTCTTTAAATGTTGACTTTTGTATATGTTATATATATATCATATATATTTAACATACACACTTTATTTTCTCACTTCTAATCCTTCAATTTCCATTTAAATTATTTATTTAATTTATTTAATTTAATTTTTGAAAAATTAACGAATGTTACACAATAAATCCAAGACTTTTAATGTATACTTCAACAAATCTGCACGTCATTAGGATACTTCAATAAATCCAATATAGGTTGGAGGTTTAGATACTTCAACAGATCAATAAACTGTGCCATCAGGATACTTCAATAAAATCAAATATAAGCTAGAGGTTTGGTTATTTCAACAAATCCATAAATCTGCACTGTCAGGATACTTCAACAAATCCAGTGTAGGATGAAGGTTCGGATGTTTCAACAAATCTAGAGAGTTCATCATAGTTTGCTAGACAAATCCATTAAGGTTTCATATGGATAAAACTTGATTCTAAATACTTCAACAAATCCAGAAAAACATTTGTCTTTATAGCAATGGATTTTCATACAAGTTCTGTATTATTGGGAATGGATCTTTGTCCTGCATCAACTTCAACTCCTTTAGCTTGATTGATCTTCTATTTATTTAAGACTTTTGACTTTCTTCATGGCACTTGCTCCATTTTTTCAGTTCATCGCTTTGCAAAAAAAATTAGCCTTTTTTTAGCCATCACGCCTCTCTTCTACCCCATAAACTCAAAAATTGAAAAGGAGAAGTTTTGCCTCCTGTGTAGCTCAAACCAATAATTTTATTCACATGCAGGCTCCAACTGATGTTTGTGTCCTATTTCATTCTTTGAACAAGCATGCATCTCTTCTTTCTTTTGTAATGGCCCTTTTATCCCCCCTAATTCCATATCTGCTTCTACTTGTTTACTTCACAAAGTGTCACCTATTCACTTTGATAGGCAATGCAAGACAACAAAAATGCAATATAATATGCTCATGTATATATGTATGCATGAGTGATACTTACAGTGATTGACTCATAGACCAAGGTGATAGTTCTAAGTATTCCCATTGGTACCCTCCAGATGCTTGTTTAGGTCTTGTATTAGAATAATAGAAGATGTCACATCTATGGCTTTATCTCTAAGATATTGAAAACATGAATAGTGGGGGACACAAGCATGGCAGTCAAAGACATAGGAGATACCCATTTCAGCCTAGTATTTAACACATTAGTTGATAACTTTTCTATGACCTTGCAAACAATCCTTTCTTTAGCCCAACTTTCAAATAATATATCTTTTAAGGTTTGATGATGAAACATACTTTCGTAAACTTGAAGGCTCGTATGACAAAAAAATACTTTTAAAAAAATCACATATTGGATTTGTAAAGTCAATGTCAATATACCTCAGAGCTCGATTTTTCCAAATTAACATATCTATAATATGACAATTCTAATTATCGTACTAAACTTGGGAATCATTTTTGTTTGAGCAAGAACTATTATACTTCAGATAGGCACATGCATATTATTTGGCCAAGGGTCTCATTGAGTTTAAATATTGTCTATCTCATATTTATACTTTTTCAAACAATCTCTATTAATAGGCTCTACCTACTAAGAGAAACTAACATGTCTTTAATAGGCTCAAAATGGGATCTATAAGGGACATGGTTTAAGTGAAGGCCATTCTAAAGCTGGAGCTAATGTGACACGAGTGACAAACCTTCACACCACAAACTTTATGTTGGAACCATATACTATTGGAAATATTCTTAAACTTTGTGCATCACTTCCATCTTCTAAGCATGAAAAGATAGAGCTTATTTTTTCCATCTTGGTAGAAATCTATATCTGATTAGGATGATCTTTGCAAAAAGTTCAAGGCCCTCATTCTTCTTTCCTCTTCTTCTTTTTTCTTTTCATTTTTTTCCTCTACTTTTTTCATTTTGGTTCTTTTCTATTTTTTCTCCTAACTCTGAGAGAGTTGTATTATTTATGCCATTTTATGCTTCTTACTATGAATGAGTGGAGTAATGCGAGTATGCTTCAATGAGGATGAATCCTTTATATTTTTTATGCCATTTCCAGATGGAGTAGTTTTGAGACATTATATCTGATTCGGATAAACTTCGTCCATCTTCATGCTCTTGATTATGCATCATTTTCTTTGATCTTCTTGCCCTTTAGTTCTTCAGTGATCATCAGTCTTACCATAAGTGTCATAATTCACAAGCTAATAAAAAGCGAGCTAAAATATGAAGGCTCAAAGGAAAAAACTAGGGATTGATATTAATAAGGTGGATACTAGTTGTTGGCTTACCAAACAATGCTTATATTATTTCTCCATTAAATAAGTAGGGTTCAATTTTACCTTGAAATTTGTTCAAAGCATATTCTAAGATTGGCTAGGATCTAGATAGAGATAATTGTACAAAAGCCCTGATGCAAGAAAGGATCCCTTGAAGCTAGCAAGTGGACCAATCACTAGGAGCAAGGAAAAGAGATATCAAGCTAGTATGGCTTTGCATATTCAAGAAGAGATTTCCAAAGAGCTTCAAGAATTATCATTCAAGAAGATGGAGATAGAGCTTGAAGAAGGCACACCAAAGCTGATTATGATGCTTAGTGTGGAAGCTAAAGGCTAGCTAAAGAAAGGTCCAACGTGCAAGAAAGGTCCATGGGGGTTCATATAAAGCCTTGGGAAGTAATTTAAGGCCCATGAACAACCCAAATAGTGTGGGGCGTTTCTTATGTTGAAGGGATTAATTTGGTTGTTTCCATACTTTATGTTTTCCTTATGCAATTAGGAATGTTTTCCTTATGCAATTAGGAATGTTTTAGTTTTCCATATGCAATTAGGAATTTTGTAACCCTTATTTAAGGGCACTATTAGGCAGAATTTCAAACAACAACAATTAATAAAAATTTTCGAATTCTTCTACAAGTTCTTCTTGTGAATTTTCGTGTGAGAGAGATTAGAGTGGATTCTTTAATTCTTTCTTTGCATCAAGAATTATGTTTACTTATCAACAAGAGTTGTGGCGTTTTCCTTCTTCTTACCAACTAAATCCTTCAATCATAGTGAGTTCGCATCTCTTTATAGGCGTCGGGTTCCTTAGGAGGTGATTATCAAGTTTCAAGGAGTTCTCTACCATTGTTATACGTTGGGTTTGCTGCCATCGTTGCTAAGGGTCCGCATCATTTGGTATCAGAGCCTTGCTACAAGGTAATTTCAATCTACTTTGTCTTTCTAGGGTTTGTTAATTTAGGTCTTTTAAATTTCTGCATTTTAGGGTTCTTAGAGAGTCTAGTCTTTAATTTTTGAAAAAGAGTCATATATCAATTCTGATCAAGGCCGAATTGAAGGAGGGTATTCTTAGGGTGAAAACGAAACCTAGGAAAGGATTCTTGGAGAATTTCGAAACCAAGAATTAGGGTTCTTGAAAGAAAGCAAAAGCTAGAGTTTGTGTTCAAGTTTGATTTCGATTTGGTCTTGAGTGAATCTGGGGTTGCGAATTAAGTCAAGATTTCGAAAAGTCCTTGGGAGTAAATTAAGTCCCGAATCAAGGGGATAGTGAGAAGAAGAAAAAAAAAGAGTACAAAACCACCTCAACAAAAGTTGTTTGATATTCTTGCTATTTGGGTGCTAAGGATAAGATCTAGGTGGGTGAGAAGTAATAAAATTTTTGGGCGAAAAATTTCACCTTTTGAGGGGCTTTTGGAAATTCAAAAATCAGACCTTAATATTCATATTATTTGAGTGTTTTAGGTGGGAATTAGAGTCTAGAAGCTAGCATTTTGGGTAGAATTGATTAGGTCCACAAAGCAGCTTGCCAAGTGTGGGTTGTTTTTTATTCATTATATCCCAATTTGTCTTGTTTATTGGCTTCATTGTTTCTGATTTCTTTATCTAGCTTTTAATTCCATTACATTGCTAAGTATCATTTGCTTGTGTCGATACTTGGTTCTATATCGTGTAGTGCAAATTACCTTGCATTGCCTCCGGATACTTGTCTTGTTTTATATCTAGTTCTAGGATTTAGGTTCTAGTTTCTTGAACGACTTGACAATTGTTGGTTGGTGAGCTTGGTTCTGAAGTGCAATCAAGGAAGACAAGAAAAGTGAGGTAATTCTAAACACTTGAGTGAATTTCAATTATTACTAATCTTGTTTCTTTGAGTTTGTTTGTTTGTTAACATGGCTGGAAAAGGAGAAGAGGCTAGCAAAGAAGGAGCTATGGCCGAAAGCTTGGATAGGCTTAATGAGACTTTGGCAGCAATGCTTGGTCGAATGGAGATGATGGATACTAGATTGCAAGAGAATGCAGCATGACAAACACAACAAATTCAGCAAGTGCAACAAGGGCAGCCAGCCGCACATCCAAATCCCATAATGCGAGCTAGAAGAGTGCTTAGGAGAGAAGGGCAAGGAAATCTTGAAGCCCTAGAAGCAGCCGAAAGGGTAGAAGATGAAGATGAAGGTGGAAATCAACCTACCACTGATGGTGACCTTACTTCCATCAAGATGAAGATTCCTTCCTTTGAAGGGAACAACAATGCAGAAGAGTTCATAGAATGGGAGAGGAAAGTTGAGCAGATTTTTGAATGCCATAACTACATCGAAGAGAAGAAATCAGTTTTGGCAGCTGTATAGTTCAAAGGGTATGCTACCTTTTGGTGGGATCAATTGAAAGCTAATAGAAGAGGGAAAGGTATAAGGCCTATTCTTGAATGGTCAACCTTGAAAGCACTAATGAGAAGCCGATTTGTACCATCTCACTACATTCGGGATTTGTACAATCGACTAGCAAGACTAGTTCAAGGTGGAAGAAGTGCGGAAGAGTACCACAAAGAGATGGAGATGATCATGGCTAGGGTAAATATTGATGAAGATGAAGACAAGAAGATGTCACCATTTCTTGGGGGATTGAATTTGAACATAGCCAATGAATTGGAGATGTATGAATTCAACACAATGGAAGAGTTAGTTCAAAAGGCCATGAAGATAGAGAGAAGATTGAAGAATAAAGCTATTTTGAAAACTGGCTACTCTAAAGCTAGTGGAAAATTTTCAAACTTCAAGGGTTCAAGTTCAAGTGGAGGTTCCTACAAAGGGGATTACAAGGGTTCTTTCCAAAAGAATTCTTCCTACAATCCTAATTTCAAGAAGTCGAATGATGGGGATGCAAAAACAGCCAAGGAAACACCTTCTAGACCTACTCCAAGTAGGGAAATTAAATGCTACAAGTGTTTGGGAAGTGGATACATTGCTTCTCAATGTCCGAATAAGAGGGTGATGATTGCTACCCATGAAGGGGAAATTGAATCAGAATCTGAACATGAAGAAGAAGAGGAGGCCGAATGTGGTGATAAGGCCGAATGTGATGAAGAGGCTTGGGAGAATCAAGTCTTGAATGTTGAACATGGAGAGATGCTTTGTAACACCCCCACATTCAATACATGCACACTACAAACACCACAATGTACTATACGTGCACTGAACATAGGGATGCTACGGATTTCCTTAACATTCAAAACATTTTAAATTATACCATAATCCTTATCACTATACATTATAGAAATTAAGTAATCAATTTGGAATACAAAACAAAATAGATATATAGGAATTTATAAAATATTTACATTATAAACAATACTTTGCAAAACATAAAGAAGTTATACATGATTGGCAGCTTTCTCTGATCTTTAAGTCCCAAAATCAACTCTTCAGTGTCTACTCTCACTCGGTCTCGAAGAGCTTTCAGGTTCAACTCTATCACCTGCGCGATCAACACTATCGCACTAAGCCAACGGCTTAGTAAGACAAATCATGCTAATATTATGCTTTAGTGCAATGCAATGCTACACACCTTATTAAAAAGAACAACATCATAGATGTAAAGCTAACAACATACTTTTACATTCCATAAACCACAATATATGAACATCACATTTCTCAATATCATATACCTCATTTATCAATTATGTTACCATTTATGAGTCACATTAAACAAAGACAAGCATGGGCCCAAAACATACTAATATGCCATTCAATTTTCAGAGTTAATGTTTTGGTTTTGTTATCACATTTATCAATATCATATACCCAACTAGGCTTCAAGGATTAGGTTCAACCAAGCTTCAAGGGGAACAAAGCATGCTAAGTTTCAACCCAACTTAGCTTCAAGGGTGGTAACATCTCAATTAGGCTTCAAGGATTCAATCCAACCTAACTTCAAGAGATTGTTACACTTATTAGGCATGCCACCAACAACAAACTCTGAAAATGGAATAACACATTAGCCACACAATTCATTTATTATTTAGTTATCATTTCCATTCTAAATTCTCATCATCATAGCCAATCACAATGGCTTCATATCACAATTATATCTCAACTCATTTTATACATATAGCATCATTGCTATAACATTTCAAGGTACATTATTCATGAATCACATTACCATTCACAATGTATATAACATAACATTGTTCATAGATTTATAATCTTCCATATGCCTTTGATTGAATCATTATTGTTTTAAGGGTATTTAGAATGTTCATTTTCATGTATAGGTGCAAAGAGACCTTTAAAGAATCACAACATTGCATGAAGAGCAAAGAACAAAAACATTAACTAACACATTTGAGGGACACGGCCAAGCTTGTGGCCGTGTCTCTCAACTTAATTTTGGCAGTGACAGACACATGCATGGGACACGGCCGTGTCTCTCAAAAATCAACCCAACACGTCCAAAATTTCCATGACTTGGATGTGTCTCTCCTTGCTTTTGGCCGTGTCACTCATGAACAACACCCTAACCAAAGCCAACACTCTTTCAATTGCATTTACACACTTTTTGCACAACATTAATCTCATTCAAATGGATACAATCAATAACATAAACACATATCTTACACAATTATCACAATAATCACTTTAACAACACATTAACATTACATTTAAACACAACCACTTCAAAACCCTAAATCCAACATCATTCATAATCTTTCAAAATCAACATCCACCACTTACAACAACAACACCTATTTAACCTCTTAACTTAAAACCAAATTTAACACTTGAAAACACATCACAAACACCTCTCATCATCAAATCAACAAACCCTAATTCACTTCAAATACCACTTCAAAAGAATAAAAGAAATCAAAGAAAAGAACTTACCAAAGTTGTTGAATTCCACAAATCTCCAACTTGATTCCTTGATTCTCTCTTCAATCTTGATTTTGGAACAACAAAAATCAACTCTTGTTCTTTGGTTTTGGAGAGCGGCCACCACTAAGGAAAAGAGAAGAAAAGAAAATAAATCAAGTCAACTTCCTCTTCTTCTTTAAATCTCCACCAAGAGATTTCCAAAAGAAAATTACCTCAATGCCCTTAACCATTTGTTCTAACTCTCTTTTAACTTATAAGCCCATTTAGGTAATTTCATACTCAACAAGATAAATATCTCTTCCCCCTTGACTCTTCATTTGACCAACTTATATGTTATATATATTACAATATAATCAACATATACACTTTCCTTTAATTTCTTTTCTCTTGCAAATTGACACCTACATTCAATCCAATTTTTACAACAACAACAACAACAACAACATTCAAAACTTCTAGGGCATATATGGGGATATTACATGCTTGTTACTAGAAGAACCTTGAATATTCAAGTCAAGGAAGAAGGCTTGGATCGAAGGGAGAATCTTTTCCACTCTAGGTGTTTGGTGAATGGTAAGGTTTGTACACTTATCATTGATGGTGGAAGTTGTACCAATGCTGCTAGTACTACAATGGTGGATAAATTGGGGTTAGCTTGTTTTAAACATCCCAATCCTTACAAGTTGCAATGGTTCAATGACGCTGGGGAAGTAAAAGTGTTGAAGCAAGTCAAGGTACCATTCTCCATTGGGTGGTATAAAGATGAGGTTTTGTGTGATGTAGTGCCAATGCAAGCTGGACATTTGCTATTAGGAAGACCATGGCAGCATGATAGAAGGGCACAACATGATGGCTTTTCTAATAAGTATACCTTTACTTATGAAGGAAAGAAGGTTGTTCTAGCACCATTATCACCTCAAGAGGTGTATGAAGATCAGAAGAGGATGCTAGAGAGGGAGAAAGAAGTTTCGACCAACATGAACCAAGGGGGTTCAAATTCGGCCAATGACGTTTCTTCAACAACCAAGGGTAATTCTAAGGGTAGGGAGAGAGGAAATAATAAAGTGAGTGAGTGCAGAAAGGGAAAAGAGGCCGAGAGTCAAAAGAAAGTAAGCAAACAAATAAATGGCCCATTGGTGAGAGAAAATAAGCAAGGAGAAAAAGCAAAACATACTTTTTATGCAAGAGCAAGAGAGATAGATGTAGGACAGCCTGTACTCATTATTATGTATAAAGAATTGTTACTTGCTAACAGTGAAGAATCTCTTGATTCTTTACCTTTTAGTTTTGTGTCTTTGTTGCAGGATTTTAAGGATGTGTTTCCTCAAGACCTTCCTAGTGGTTTGCCGCCATTAAGAGGGATTGAACATGAAATTGATTTCATACCCGGTTCTACAATTCCAAATCGGCCAGCATATAGGAGCAATCCTATGGAGACAAAAGAGATGCAAAGACAAGTTGAAGAGCTTTTGGAGAAAGGCTTGGTTCGCGAGAGCCTTAGTCCTTGTGCCATTCCAGTCTTATTAGTACCCAAGAAAGATGGTTCTTGGAGGATGTGTGTTGATTGTAGGGCTGTGAACAAGATTAATGTGAAGTATAGACATCCCATTCCTAGACTTGATGACATGTTGGACGAATTGCATGGGGTGAAATATTTCACAAAGATTGATCTTATGAGTGGTTATCATCAAATTCGCATGAAGCCTGGAGATGAATGGAAGACTGCCTTCAAAATGAAATATGGTTTGTATGAATGGTTAGTTATGCCTTTTGGTTTATCTAATGCACCTAGTACTTTCATGAGATTAATGAACCATGTTTTGAGAGCTTATTTAGGTAAGTTTGTGGTAGTTTACTTTGATGATATTCTGATTTATAGCAAAACTGAGGAAGAACATGTTGTACATGTTAGGAAAGTGCTTGAAATCCTTATGGAGCAAAACCTTTATGCTAAGCTTAAGAAGTGTTCTTTTTGTCTAGATAGGGTTGTTTTTCTTGGTTTTGTTGTGAGTATGCAGGGAATTGAAGTTGATCAAGAGAAGGTGAAAGCTATCCAAGAGTGGCCGAATCCTTCAAGTGTGACAGAAGTGAGGAGTTTTCACAGATTGGCAAGCTTCTATAGGAGATTTGTCCCTAATTTCTCTACATTGGCAGCCCCCTTGACTAGCATAATCAAGAAAGAAGTGGGATTCGTTTGGGGCAAGGAGCAACAAGAAGCATTTGATGCTTTGAAAGAGAAGCTTTCTACTACACCCGTTTTAGCTTTACCTAACTTTGATTCTACTTTTGAAATTGAATGTGATGCTTCTGGTGTAGGTATTGGAGCTGTTTTGATGCAAGAGAAGAAGCCCATTGCATACTTTAGTGAAAAGCTTAATGGAGCAAAGCTGAATTATTCAACTTATGACAAGGAGCTATATGCTTTGGTGAGAGCATTGGAAGTATGGGAGCATTATTTGCTGCCCAAGGAATTCGTGATCCATTCAGACCATGAATCATTGAAGCATTTGAGAGGGCAAGGCAAGTTGAATAAAAGACATGCAAAATGGGTTATGAAGTTTGAGAAGTTTCCTTATGTGATCAAATACAAGCAAGCTAAAGACAATGTAGTGGCAAATGCACTTTCAAGGAGGTATGCTTTACTTAATTTTTTGAGTACTAAATTGCTTGGATTTGAATGTATAAAGGACTTATATGTTGGTGATTCTAATTTCGGCAATGTTTATGATGCTTGTGAGCATGGTGCTTTTAATTATTTCTATAGACATGATGGGTTTTTGTTTAAGAGTTCGAAATTGTGCATTCCTAGATGTTCTATGAGAGATTTTCTAGTATTAGAATCACATTGTGGGGGTTTGATGGCACATTTTGGAGTTGATAAGACTTTAGACATGCTGAATGAACACTTTTATTGGCCAAATATGAAAAGGGGTGTAATTCGGATTTGTAAGGCTTGTTTGGCTTGTAGGCAAGCTAAGTCTAAATCTATGCCTCATGGTTTGTATATGCCATTACCCGTTCCTAGTTCTTCTTGGATGGACATTAGTATGGACTTTGTTTTAGGATTGCCAAGGACTAAGAGGGGGAGAGATAGCATATTTGTGGTTGTTGATAGGTTTAGTAAGATGGCACACTTTATCCCATGTCATAAGAGTGATGATGCTAGTTTAGTGGTCGAACTCTTCTTTAGGGAGGTGGTTCGAATTCATGGGATACCAAAATCCATAGTTTCTGATAAAGACACCAAGTTTTTGTCTCACTTTTGGCGTGTGCTTTGGGGAAAGTTAGGTACCAAGTTGTTATTTTCCAACACTTGTCATCCTCAAACGGATGGACAAACAGAAGTAGTAAACAAAACTTTAGGTACCATGTTGAGAGCTTTAGTGGGTAAGAATTTGAGTTCTTGGGAAGATTGTTTACCATTTATTGAGTTTGCTTATAATCGTGCTATTCATTCTTCTACAGGATATTCACCTTTTGAGCTTGTTTATGGTTTTAACCCACTAACAGTTTTAGATCTTGTTTCTTTACCTTCTCATGAGCTTATTAGTTTAGATGGTGAGAAGAAAGCTAAATTGGTGAAAGAGATGCATGAGAAAGCAAGGGCGAATATTGAGAAAAGGAATAAGAGATATGCTGATTCTGCAAATAGAGGGAGACGTGAGATTAAGTTTCAAGTAGGAGATTGGGTTTGGGTGCATTTTCAAAAAGAGAGGTTTCCTAACCAAAGGAAGAACAAGTTGCAAGCAAGGGGAGATGGCCCATTCCAAGTGCTGGAGAAGATTAATGACAATGCCTACAAGATCGACTTACCAGGTACGTATAATGTTTGTGCCACTTTCAATGTAAGTGATCTTTCTCCTTTTGATAATGCATATTTGAGGACAAATCTTTTTGAAGAGGAGAGAATGATGCAAGAAAGGATCCCTTGAAGCTAGCAAGTGGACCAATCACTAGGAGCAAGGCAAAGAGATATCAAGCTAGTATGGCTTTGCATATTCAAGAAGAGATTTCCAAAGAGCTTCAAGAATTATCATTCAGGAAGATGGAGATAGAGCTTGAAGAAGGCATACCAAAGCTGATTATGATGCTTAGTGTGGAAGCTAAAGGCTAGCTAAAGAAAGGTCCAACGTGCAAGAAAGGTCCATGGGGGTTCATATAAAGCCTTGGGAAGTAATTTAAGGCCCATGGACAACCCAAATAGTGTGGGGCGTTTCTTATGTTGAAGGGATTAGTTTGGTTGTTTCCATACTTTATGTTTTCCTTATGCAATTAGGAATGTTTTCCTTATGCAATTAGGAATGTTTTAGTTTTTCATATGCAATTAGAAATTTTGTAACCCTTATTTAAGGCACTATTAGGCAGAATTTCAAACAACAACAATTAATAAAAATTTTCGAATTCTTCTACAAGTTCTTCTTGTGAATTTTCGTGTGAGAGAGATTAGAGTGGATTCTTTAATTCTTTCTTTGCATCAAGAATTAGGTTTACTTATCAACGAGAGTTGTGGCGTTTTCCTTCTTCTTACCAACTAAATCCTTCAATCATAGTGAGTTCGCGTCTCTTTGTAGGCGTTGGGTTCCTTAGGAGGTGATTATCAAGTTTCAAGGAGTTCTCTACCATTGTTATATGTTGGGTTTGCTGCCATCGTTGCTAAGGGTCCACGTCAAGCCCTCTCTAAGTTAGTATACACAATTCAATGCAACAAAACAACTCTCTTACCTGGTAAAGTCATTCAAATCATGATGCATGGATATATTTATTTATGAATATCAAGCTAGACTCATCAATGTTGAGCACCAAAATGAACAAAAATCAACAAAAACATAAATATAAAAAAATAATTTATTTACAAACAAAATATAAATTTAAAAATAATTGCTCCAAAGAAAGAAAATGAGATGAATACCAAGCTAGACTCGTGCTTATAAAAATAATTTATTTACAAGCCAAGGGAAGTTTACTGAGTTAGAGTAAAAAAAGATTCATCTACTTGGACATGTCAAGGGAAAGGATCTTTCCATCATCAATGATATGTACATCAATCTGTTTTATGACTAGACATTTGATGGAACTGATAAAAAAACCTCTATATCAAAATTGGATGGTAAGGGATCTGGCAAAGGTCGAGTGGTCAAAGGTTGTAATAACTCCATTTTCTGTAATTTGTTGAAGACCCAAGATAGTGGCTTTTCTAATTTTGAGAATTGATGCTTCTTTGCTGGTTCAGTTGTTACATTCACTTTAGTATCTTTTTGTCCTCCTTGACTTTGTCCACCAAACTGATAGCCACTCTTATTGCTCCCTTTTCCATAATATATGTTCTTTTCTCTCTCCCATTCTTTCAATTGAAGATCTACCTATAGAAGATATTTGAAATCCCTTAAAAGGATCTACTCCATTCTTTCTTGGAGGTGGAGTAAATCGCCCTTGACTATCATCCGTGTTTGATCTGAATCATCTGTTCTTTTAATGAGAAAGACCACCTTATTTCTTCTTCTCTTTATAGAGTCAATAAAGCCCTCATTCTTTCTCTGTATGATAAACTCAATCTCCATTAAGGTTACCGCAAGCTTGATATTGTACCCATACTATTGGATAAAAGCTTTATATAGTAAATTCTAATCTTTCTGAGTGCTCTTCTCTAAAGGACTAAACCAGTTCTGTACCACATGATCTAAAGAGAGCATAAAGTACCATAGTGTTTGAGTTTTAGTAGCTCTAGCAGATTGCATGGCAGTAATGTACTGCTTAACATGTAAGTGAGGATTTCCTGTATCATTGTACTTAGCGAAAGCATGCATTTTGAACTTATATGGGAGATTCTCATCCTTTTCAAAAAGCTTATCAACTTTTGATGCCTCTTCAGCTTTCAGCCTCTTTTCAAGCTTCTTTTCTTGGTCAATAATGAGCTTTTGCACATTAGCAAATTTAGTCTTCTTCGTAGCCTTCTTCTCTTTCTTCCTTTTTGTTGGTCTTAAAAGTATGTATCATAGTCATCATCATCAATCACCACCTTTTCTTCATCAAAGGCTATCTCAGCTACCTTAGCCATTCACTTGTCCTTTTGATTCTTAGAATTGGTAGATGTCTCAGTAATGTTATTTTCCAGTAGTGCAGCTAGTTAGCTTCTCACAATCTTATTCAGGGCCCCTTTAACTCTTTCATCTTGCAGGTAAGGGCATCATTCACCAGCTTCTTAACTTGCTCAAGATCCATTGCTTTTGGTGTGAAGTTGACTAAATTCTCATTGAACTTTAGGTCGCTAATGTAGGTATGATTATCGTAAGCTCTTAAACTGCTATACTTTAGGTCTGTGAGCCAAAAAGAATTAATATGATACAATGCAATGCATGTATGCATGTGCAACAATCAAATAAAGAGAATTCCAACCTTATGTCTCCCACGCATGAATGGCAAGTCTCTTTCCTAGGTGTTATGTTCAATAAAAATATCAGTAGGGGATTTTTGAGAAGCCAATCCAAGTAATATCCTAAATTTTTAAGTAGTGAATTTCATAATTATATGGATATTGGAATATGTATAGTATTGAGAGTGACCTGAATATTTGAAATTGATGGAAAAAGGAGTTAGTCAAGCCTTAAAATGTTGAAAGTTATATCCAGGTATAGACAGAATCAATATTTTTGAAAAAGATTTTTTAAGCGATAAAAATTATGAAAATGCCCATATAACCTTATAATCAAATTTATTAAAGTTATGATGAGAAATATGAGTAGTATAATTTTAAATTAATTTAAAATTTTATTTTTACGATTTTACAGAATTAAAAATTGAATTTAAAAATAAATTAAGAAAGTAAGCTCACCAAAGTTATGGTGAGCACACCTTATAGGATTACAACCCTAAGATATTATTAAAAGCTAAATTTGACTTTGTTTCCACCATTTTTTCTTCTTCTACCCGTAGCCACCACATCTCCATCACCATTTTCATCTTTCTTCTTCTTCTTCCATTAATTTACTTAAAAACCAAAGAAGCTTTTGTAAATAATTCATAATTTTAGAGGAATTTAATGATTTTATGAGCAATTCTTCAAGAAAGTTATCATTAACCAAGAGATTGAAAGAGAGAGAGAGAGAGAGGGAGGAAAAGCTATTTGGAAAGGTTAGTATTTGCATATTTAATATCTTGGTATTATTTGGATTTTCTTTGATTTTAATTGCTCATGGAAGGTTTTCAATTGATTAATTGGATTTGATTGCAAAAAATATTGATTATCAGTTAATTAGTGAAGAGATTTGGTTGTGGAATTTTTATATCATGAAACAAAATAATGTTTATGGAATTTAAAAATATTTTTGTTAATTTTTAAATCATGTTTAAGTGCACTATTGAACCATTTGTGAATAAGGGTTTTCATATAGAAGAATATAATTCTTATTATAGATTTATTTAATGTTGTTTCAATATATATATAATGATCATATAGTCAGAAATTTATTATGGGTAACTTTACAAAAAGTTGATAAATTTAGGGTTATGTAAAAATTAGAACCATTTGTGAATAAGGGTTTTCATATAGAAGAATATAATTCTTATTATAGATTTATTTAATGTTGTTTCAATATATATATATAATTATCATATAGTCAGAAATTTATTATGGGTAACTTTACAAAAAGTTGATAAATTTAGGGTTATGTAAAAATTAGAGTTTAGTATGGATGAATATAGTTATTGAAATGGAATAATTTAATGTTGTTGTAGTATATATGGTGATTTTATAGTTGGAAATTTAATATGGTTAAGTTTGGATGAATATAAATTTTATAGTAAGAATATGTGAAAATGGGGTTTATAAAGGGGATGTTTATAATTATTAAATTGAGGTGTTTTGATGTTATTTTGATATAAAAATAATGATTTTATAGTTAAATGTTGGAAATAAGTAGATTTCGTTGAAGTTTGAATGAGTTAGTAAGGATAATTAATGTTTGAGTAAGATTTGGGTAGAATGGATGTAATGGGAATTTAATTGATTAAATTATATTGAAATGGAAATCTAATGCTATATTTAAACTTAAAACATGGTTTAGGATTGGATGGTGAAGATTTTCAAAATTAAAGAGTTAAATGGCAATTTGAGAAATGAAGGTTGGAGATTGAGATTGATTTGGAATTAGCCAAATTTAAGGTTAGTACATATTTTAATGACTTGTGTTTTTATTATATATAATTTAGCATATTTTATATTACTACTAGGAAAAATTGTTGTTCTCATAATCTATGCATTATTGAATAGTTGTGTGATAAGTGTGGCAATGGGCCATCATCCATTGTACAATGGTGATTGGATATGATTTATATGATATATATGAATGTTATGTAATGTGATGTGTGATATATGTTTGTTTGTATAAATGTGGAAAATGTGAAATGTGATTGGGAATATGAGAAATGGTTATGAAATAGTTAAAAATGTGATGTGAAAGTGATCATAGCACGCGATGATTACTTGAAAATGAAAAATGGGCATGAAATGTGGGAATTGAGAAAAGTGGTGAAAAAGTATTGAAAAATAAAAAATGAAGAAATTGGTTATCCTAAAAAAATAATGTGTGAAATATGTGTTTGCCTTGTACAGTATCTCATTCCAAAGAATTTTTTTTAGTGCTATTGATATGATTTGCCTTCAGGCTAGACGCTGATCGTCATTTATGAAATGATTTGCCTCCGGACTAGATGATGGGTATCACTATTATTTGCCTTCGGGCTAGATGCTGGCGTCACTATTATTTGCCTTCAGGGCTAGACATAGAGATATCAATAGGAGACGATTACGACACTTAGATCCCCGGTATTGCGATAGACCATGATAATATCTCTGTAACTGGAATACTATATAAGGTTATTTGGGCTCAATGTGTGTATTTATGATATGTCTATGTGTATATATGTGCTATGTTGTAAATGGATTGGTGTGATTGAGGTTATTATGTGAGATTTATGAATAAAGTGATGAGTTTGATGCTCAAAGAGAAAGATATCATGAGATGGTGATCATGATATGAGATGATCATAAGTAGTTGGGAATTGTAAATGAGATTATGGAAAGTGATCATGAATAAAATGATCACATGAGAAGTGTGCAAAATGAAAATGATAATGAAATTGATAATGTATGTGAATATGCTTACATGTTAGAATGTTGGTGATATATTTATGCATGAAGTATAAATTAAAAATTAACAAAAGTTTTACAAAAATATTATAAAGCTATAAATTGAGAGATAGTAAAGTAAATATGTATATAATATTTATTATTGTTTTTAAATATGTACCACTAAGCTTGTAACCTTAGCGCAGTAGTGTATATCGCACAGGTAGAAGAGTTGCTGTTCAGAGAAAGAGCTAGGCTGCGGTTGATACTTAGTGACTTAGGGTGCTGCAAGATCAACTGTGCCATTTGTATTTATGTAAAGTCATGGTTTAAAGTATTTTAGTTTATTATATTGAATTATAACACTTGAGTTTGCCTTAAAGATTTAAGATGGTCACATATGTGTGTATATACTTATGCAAGTATTTAATTATAAAAAGTAATGTTTTAAATGTTGAGACTTGAATGTGAATTATTGAATTGGTATTTTAGAGAATGGGTAAAAACTATATTTTAGGAGTGTCTATTCCTATGCAGGTTGTGTTTTTGATGTTTTGGAAATTATTGAAATTATAGACAAAACTCTAGCGAAATTTTTTCAAAGATTTTTTTTATAAATTTATAATTTTAACATATATTGTCTAATATATATATATATATACTTATTTGTCAAATCAATTATCTTTTAATGCATAAATTGAGTTATATAAAATATGAAAAAATTTTCTAAACGATAGGCTTGTGACATTCTTGTATTCTTCATATGTACTCTGCATATATGGATATATGTTTTGTATTATATATAGGGTATAAGGGTGTTACATTTATTTTGGTATCAGATCCTAGATTTGAGATTCTCGACCTAGGTGGGTTTTTTGAATGAGGAAGGAGAATTTTAAAATCTGATTTAAGTTTTAATATATGCATATGCTTGGCACTTAAGTTGGTCTTTGATATGGCAAAGTCTATTTGAGATATTAGATAAGTTAAGGTGGCGTCTGGGACGCATAGATTAGAGTGGCACAGCGAAATCATCTTTCTAGAGATTATAGATTAAAGATTTTTTTTTGGAACGTTCATATGAAAATTTAGATTTATGATTGATTCAATTGATGAATAAGTGAATTAAGAAAATGATTTAAAATATGAATTAAAATCCTGAGAGACAAGTATGATGGTTGCTTAAAATTCTACTTATGCGGGGCAAAGTGAATTTTTTTTCAAATTTTTAGACTAACCTAGATATTTTAAATGAGCTTGAAATTTTAATTGAAAGTTTGAATATGTGTTAGTATTTGATGTATGGAGTTTCACAAATTTTTAAAGATGATTTACTATTTAAGAAAAATAGAAGAACACAAACTACTAGAGCAATTCCGGCAATTTAGAATTTATAGAATATGAGAAACATATTTAAAATCCATAGCAAATGAACTCGAAAAAATCTAAAAATTTATATACAAGATCATATGATTTCTTTGATATAAGGTTAAAATTTCATAAATTTTTATGAAGGTTTGGCACCTAAAAATAAAGGGTAAATAAGTACTACTAGAGGAATTATTAAAGAAATAGAATTTGTGGGTTTGGATGACTTAATTTTTAAATATAGTAAATCAACTCAGAATAATCTAAAATTTTAAATATAAGTCCATATATGTGTCTATGTACATGATTAAATGTATATAATCTCTAGTGAAGATTTAGAGATGAATGAAAAGTTGATAAATGAGATTGACATGAAAGTTACGAAGGCATGCGTATTTGTGGAATTGAGTAATAGATTAAATTTATTGTGACAAATAAATAAAGAAGATTATGAAAATCTACATGTGGATTTGTAGATGTATGAAGGATGAATATGGAGTTTTTAATAAATTAGAACTAAGGGTTCATAATTAAAATAAATAGAAGAATTAGTTTATGAATGGAAGTATATTGAGGATTTATTAAAGTGACTTATAACTTTGGCTAAGTTAAGATTTACTATGAGTAAATTAAAATTAAATAATATTCCTTATCATAAGAAATTATCTATATTGATTATTTTCTAAGTTATAATGAATAGAAGTAATTAAAACGTGAATTTGCATGAATGGTTTACTATATTACATGAGGAAATAATTTATTATTGATTTCTACAATAGTAATTAAAAAAAATATAAGTGTCAATATATAATATTGTAGCATGAATTGATGGTGTTCTTTGAAAGTTTGATATTATTTATTTATTTGAGTTAATAAGTGAATTTAACGGTGGATTATTAATTTAAGCTTGTGAGTAATTGAAATTGACATCAGATTGTTAAAGATGAAAAAGAAACTAATTTATTAGTTGAGTTTGAAAAGTAAGAGTTATATAATGAGCATTTGACATATGTATATTGATGATTAAAATAAGTATATTGACTTATAATTGATTAATTTATGGAAGTATAGACTTCAAAATTGAGTTGTATTTTTGGAGAATTAGAAACTATATGTTGAATTAAGTAAATGAGTTTAACAATGAAATGTTGATAAAATCATGGAAATATTTAAAATTAATAGTTGATTGTTTATAAATTGAGATGAAGTTGATTTAATAAAAGAATAAGACTAGAAAGTGAGGAAATAATGAGAAAAATAATTAATATGTTTTGGATATTTAAGGTGAATGTAAAAAAATTAAATAATAGATACATAGTGATTTCATGTAAAAAAAATGAATTTTGGTTTACTTTGTGGAGGAAGTGGATAACTTATAGATCAAGAAAAGAAGATTGATAGAATGATAATTTATTAGTGACTTAAAATACCTTAGAAAAAAAAAGATAAAGAAAACAAAGAGGAGAGGGAAGGAAATAATTAAATGATGGAAGTTAAATATTAGAAATAGTGGGTATATATGTATACCTAATAGTAATGCTATGTGATGATTTAAATTAATTTGTAAATTATATATAGAAATATTTAAAAGTTAAGATATATTGATTGTTAATAGTTGAGAAAAAAAAGTGATTATATGTAGATGGAATATGAAAAGGACCATAATTTGTGCATTCAATTATTATTAGAGCTAAGGGAAAAGAATCAGAAATTGAATCTGGTATACAATAAGAGATTTGATAAAGATTTTTGAACATTTAGAGTGAATATATGCTTTAAGAAAGGATAAGTGAAAAAAAAATAGAAGAAAGATGGATCATTAATGCTTTGGGATAATTGTAAAAGAATGAGGGAAAAACTAGGAAAGAAAAAAAAATAAAGGGATTCAATAAATTGTAATAGTGGATAATTGTGAATAAAGTCTAAATATACTGATTATATACCTAACAGTAAAATCATTTGGTGACTTAAAATGATTGGTTAAGTATGTATATATATAAGTACTGGGTAAATTAATTTATATTAATTGTAAATGATTAAAAAGGAAGGAGTTATTATCTGTAAAGAAAATATGGTGATTATAGATCGAAAATAATTGAACAAATGTATATTCTAGGAGTGACTTTGGTAATTTGATACTCGATTTTGAGATAGCTTTTGATCTTAATAGAGATTATATGGTTAGTTATGGTGGTAAATTTTGCAAGAAGATGGGATTTGTGTTTGGTTTAGGTGATTTTGTTATATGGGTTATAAAAAAGAGTGATATACGCCTGCTATTATTAATGTGAATTGCAAAAGTGGATATGCATTCTGATGCACTTGATCTTTTATATATTTATAAGTGTAAAATGGTTTTAGGAATTGATTGACTAGGGCTTCATCAGACTTAGTGTATTGTTTGGAGTATAAGAACTTTTAAGGATGAATGTCCATAAGGGACGAATTACAAGTGACGGGTAAATTTCGAGGACTAAATTTCGTAAGGGGAAGAGAGTTGTAATATCCTAAATTTTTAAATAGTGAATTTTGAAATTATATGAATATTGGACTATGTATAGTATTGAGAGTGACCTAAATATTTGAAATTGATGGAAAAAAGAGTTAGTCAAGCCTTAAAATGTTGAAAGTTATATCCGAGTATAGAAGAAATATGTATTTTTGAAAAAGATTTTTTTTATACGGTAAAAATTATGAAAATGCCCATATAACCTTAGAATCAAATTTTATTAAAATTATGATGAGAAATATGAATAGTAGAGCTTTCAATTAATTTAAAAATTATTTTTATGATTTTACAATTAAAAATTAGATTTAAAAATAAATTAGAAAAGTGAGCTCGCCAAAGTTATGGTGAGCACACATTATAGGATTACAACCTTAAGATATTATTAAAAGCCAAATTTGACTTTGTTTCTACCATTTTTTCTTCTTCTACCCGTAGCCATCACATCTTTATGGCCATTTTCATCTTTCTTCTTCTTCTTCCATTAATTTACGTAAAAACTAAAGAAGCTTTTGTCAATAATTCATAATTTTAGTAGAATTTGATGATTTTATGAGTAATTCTTCAAGAAAGTTATCATAGACCAAGAGATTGAAAGAAAGAGAGGGGGGAAAAGCTATTTGGAAAGGTTAGTGTTTGTATATTTAATATTTTGGTATTATTTGGATTTTCTTTGATTGGAAGGTTTTGAATTGATTAATTGGATTTAATTATGAAAAATATTGATTATGAGTTAATTAGTGAAGGGATTTGGTTATTGAATAATTAGTGAAAGGATTTGGTTATGGAATTTTTATATCATGAAACAAAATAATGTTTGTAGAATTTTAAAATATGTTTGTTGATTTTTAATTTTAAAATCATATTTAAGTGCACTATTGAACCATTTAAGTGTTAATTTAGGACCATGTGATGATTATGTATGAATAAGGGTTTTGATATAGAAGAATATAATTTTTATTATAGATTGATTTAATGTTGTTTTAATATATATATAATGATTTTATAGTAAGAAATTGATTATGGGCAAGTTTGCACAAAGTTGATAAATTTAAGGTTATGTAAAAATTAGAGTTTTAGTATGGATGCATATAGTTATTGAAATGAAATAATTTAATGTTGTTATAGTATATATATGGTGATTTTATAGTTGAAAATTTAATATGGTTAAGTTTGGATGAATATAAGTTTTATAGTAAGAATATGTGAAAATAGGGTTTATAAAGGGGATGTTTATAATTATTAAATTGAGGTGTTTTGATGTTATTTTGATATAAAAATAATAATTTTATGGTTAAATATTGGATATAAGTAGGTTTGGTTGAAGTTTGAATGAGTTAGTAAGGATAACTAATGTTTGGGTAAGATTTGGGTAGAATGGATGTAATGGGAATTTAATTGATTAAATTATGTTGAAATGGAAATCTAATGCTATATTTAAACTTAAAACATGGTTTAGGATTGGATGGTGTAGATTTTCAAAATTAAAGAGTTAAATGGCAATTTGAGAAATGAAAGTTGGAGATTGAGATTGATTTGGAATTAGCCAAATTTGAGGTTAGTACATATTTTAATGACTTGTGTTTTTATTATATATAATTTAGCATATTTTATATTACTAGAAAAAAATTGTTGTTCACATAATCTATGCATTGTTGCATAGTTGTGTGATAAGTGTGGCAATGTAACTTTGTCCATTGTAAAATGGTGATTAGATATGATTTATATGATATATATGAATGTTATGCAATGTGATGTGTGATATATTTTTGTTTGTATAAATGTGGAAAATATGAAATGTGATTGGAAATATGAGAAATGGTTGTGAAATAGTTGGAAATGGGATGTGAAAGTGATCATAGCAGAAGAAGAGCAATTACAAGTACTGCAATTTTGCCACAACATGTATTACGGAGGGCATTTTGGAGGAAAGAAGACCACCGAGAAGGTTCTTCAAAGTGGTTTGTACTGACCTACTCTTTTCAAAGATGCTTATAGTTTTTGTATAAGATGTGATAAATACCAAAGAATAGGGATCATAAGCAAAAGAAATGAAATGCCTCTCAATATTTTTATTGTGGCAAAAATTTTTGATGAATGGGAAATAGACTTCATGGGACCATTTCCCAAGTCATTTGGCTTTGAATATATCCTTCTTGCAGTGGATTATGTGTCCAAGTGTGTTAAGGCTATCCCCATTAGGACCAATGATGCTAATATTATTTTGAAATTCTTGAAGGAAAATATTTTAAGCAGGTTTGGGACCCCAAAAGCAATTGTAAGTGATGGAGGAAACCATTTTTGCAATAAATGGTTTGAAAGGTTGATTACCAAGATGGGCATTCGACATAATGTGGAAACCCCATACCACCCCCAAACATCCAGACAAGCCGAGATATCCAGCAAGCAAATTAAAGGGATCTTGGAGAAAATAGTGAGCATGATGAGAAAGGATTGGTCGATCTGTTTCCAGAAGCACCGTGGGCTTATCAAATGGCTTTCAATATACCTTTAGGAATGAGTCTGTATATATTGATCTTTAGCAAGGCTTGACACCTACTAGTGGAATTATAGCTCAAAGCTTATTGGGAAATTAAGGCCACAAATATGGACTTGGATGGAGCAAAGGAGCAAAGGATGTTGCAAATTTTCAAGCTTGATGAGCTTTGGAATGAGGCTTATGAGAGTGCAAGGATCTATAAGGAGAAAATGAAAACTATGCATGACAAAATGATCCTTAGAAGAACCTTTGAACCTGGAATGAAGGTCTTTTTGTTCAATTCAAGGATGCGGTTGATTCCCGAAAAATTAAAGTCCCAGTGGAGTGGACCATTTCAAGTAGTTCAAATATTTCCATATGGAGTTATTGAATTGTTAAATTTGAAAAGCAATGAGACTTTTAAAGTGAATGGACAAAGGTGAAGCCCTATTTAGAAGAGCTCGAAGTTGTAAAAACCATAGAAAGCATGATATTCACTGATGAGTAACATAACGATGTCCAGCTACACGATGTTAAAGAAGCTCTCAATGGGAGGCAACCATCGATTTGTATTTCTTTTCATAATTAAAGTTTTGTATTTTGAAATTTAAATTTTCATTTTTGGTTTTTAATAAAATGAATGGAATGGGTACTCTAATAGGTATTTTGTTTTAATTGAGTTTCAGGGCAAGGAATGAAGGAAAGATTGGATAAATTAGGCTTGGGTGACACTATTAAAAAAAGAGAAGAATAAAATGGCAGTAGCTGACATAGCTAGGTGACACTGCCATGTCAAGTAGCTCAAAAATAGCCCAGAATCACAAACGTGAACACGGCCAAGCGATTTGGCCGTGTCCGTGGCCGTGTCACATGAACACGTCCAAGTCGCCCAAGTCGTGTCACTCCCCTCACCTCTGATGCCCAGACTTACAGTAGCAGACACACCCACTAGACACGGTCGTGTGCATGGTTGTGCCCAGCCCCCAACCATATGACATGACCAAGTCAATACCAACTTGGCCATGTCAAGCCTTTTTAACCCACTTAAAACCCAATTTTCCCCACTTTCTTCTTCACTAAAACCCTAAAAACCATATTTTCTCTCTCTCTCATTCTCTCTCTCGCCTCCCTCTCTCATCCCAACCTAAACCCACCCTAAATCTTCAATTTTTCCATCAAAATCCTCCTTATTTCTTCAAAAAACTCAAATAAATCACTCTAAGCTTCAATTTTCAGCAAATTTCAAAATGCCAAGGACCAAAATGGTGTCTCACCATAGAAGGAAGCAACCATCATCATCTTCTTCATCTTCTTCAAGAAGAATGGCTCTCCAAGCTAGAGGATTATTTCCCATAAGGTATGTTAGTGAAGAATCTCTTAATACTCTACAAATTAGGGAAAATTTTTCTAGGTATGTGCAAAACCTAGGATGGAAAAGATTTGTTGCCCTCAAACCCTTGCAATTTCAAGAATTCACAATTGAATTTCTAGCCTTTATTAAAGTTGAAAGAGATGAATCTAAGATTAGCACTAGGTTAGGATTCAAATTGTTTGGGAAACCATATGTGATTGATATTGTGCACTTAAATGGTATATTTGGTTTGAATCAAAAAGGGGAAAAACTGTGCCAAAGGATTTTAAGCAAAAATTTATGTGGCGAGCATTAGGATTTGGCGGAATGTATGCGGCCAAATCGGCTAAAGCAAAAAAATTGATAAACCCCTCTATGTGATATTTGCACTGTTTTATGTCTTGTAGATTCTTTGCTAGGAAGGAAAGTCCGGGAGTAGTTGAACTTAGCGAGCTGTTTTTCTTGGATTGTGCTAATAATGTTATACCGGTGAGCATTAAATATTAGTTAGTTGATGTTTTTGATAATGTGGCTAATAAGAAAAAGGGTACAATTTGTATTGGTGGATTGGTAACCACCCTTGCCATGGCACTTGATGATGACTTCTACCCGAACAATTGCAACATGATAGGAATTTTGGGCATTGACTTGCTTCACCTTGCCACTCTTTAAAAAATGTGCATAATTACCAAGAGGGGAGGGGCTTATATGATGGCATCTGAGGAGTCAAGTGCATAGGGGGACTGACAAAAAAGACAAAGAGTTAATGAAGAATCTAATTCTGATTCACTCAATTTGGATGAAGATACTCCAGTGCTGGAAAATTATGAGGTCATTAGTATGATAGAAGCCCTGGAGAACAAGGTCGATCACAATCATGCTGAAATACTAAAGCAATTGGAGCAAATCAACAGTAACTTGGCTATGATTCTTAGCCTTCATCCTTCGGATGCATTGTCATCACATCTTCCATCATTGTAGATTCTACCAGCTTGAACTTATTGAGAACTTAGTTTATTTACTTGTTTTCAATTGTCGGATGTTTTAGTTATCGTTTCTATTTACTATTTTTAGTTTTTAAAACCTTATGTTTTTGTTTTCTTATGTTTATTGCTATTTTGTTATTTGGAACAATTAATGTTTTGATTGTTGGAAATGATGAGGTATCACTTTGTCTCACACATGGAAATGATGGGAAACATGTCTTACCTTAACCCTTCTTCTTTTAAATTATGCTTGTTTCCATTGAGGACAATGCCAATCTTAAAGTGTAGGGTGCAAAGTTTTTGTTTTAAATTGATTTACTTTGTTAATTGAAGTACCTTATTTTATATTATTTTGAATGTTGAATAGTTCAATTATTATAAGAATACTGATAGATGACCTTTTAATTTCTGAAGCATGAATTGTGAATTGGATAAAACTGGTGCTTATTGTTGAGTTCAATTGTTTTAAGAATATTGATAGATGACCTTTTTAATTTCTAAAGCATGAATTGTGAATTAGATAAAATTGGTGCTTATTATCGATTTGGATAGATATTCCTTGCATTATCTTTAAACTTGTGAGAAAATTGAGACTCTTAAGTTAGATACCAACTTATTATTCTTTTTGTGTGAACATCATTAATTAATGAATTGCTAGAACTTTCTTTGACATGCATTTTGAGACCACATAAAAATATCAATTAGGCATCAATATGATTAAGGCAATTAGGTGTACCCATTTTAGCTTAAAAAGACCAACCTTATCTTCGACCTTAGTTCGCCAATTTTGAGCATATTTCATTTTTTTCTCTCCTTTCTTTTTCATAACACCATTATCCTTAAACCATTTTGTTCTAACTATTACCCTTTCATTAGGTCAAGAGCATTTTAAGAGCTTAAGTGATAAAGTGTTGTGTAAAATAAAGTGTGGGGGTTAAATTTAGTGGGTTGAAGTTGCAAATAAGCATGTTGTAATTATTGTGATCTTTTATTAAATTTTCTTTCTCTTCATATTATTGCTAAACTAAATCTAAAATAGGAACCAATTCAAATCCTATTTTGATTCAAAAAGACTATAAATTGTTGTTCTTTTGGGTAGGGTTGGAATAATTTTAGGAAATGATCATTGCAAATAAAACAAGTGGAGTCCCTTAAAAAGTACTTTAATGTCAAGTGCTAAGTGAGTGGAAGGTGTTTTGGGATTGTTTGGTTATAGTATGTTGCTTACTTCATTCTTGAAGTGCTCTTGACTTAATGAATAAACTCACACTCCCAAATGTCATGCCTTTATCTTAGCCCCATTTCAACCAAATGAAAGACTTTATGATTGATGATTGATTGGAATTTAGTGGTAGAAATTTGATTCATAAGCAAGCCTATGGTTATAATCTTTCATTGAATGTTTAGAGTGTAAACAATACCTTATTTAGACACTTCAAAGAGTTGGTAAGGGAGCAACAACATTGGGTATGCGTAAAAAGCCATTAAATTACATGAGTATTGGTTTTGTTTTTTTTTTTATAATGATTGTGGATTTTAGAAAATGGGAATCTTGATGTATCCTTATAACTCTTGAACTTGTCTAAATTTTTCTTGTTTAGTTTTGTTTTATTTTTAACTCTGCTAGGGGACAAGCAAATGATTAAGTGTGGGGTAATTGTTATGATCATTTATATGTGTATTTTTAGGGCAATTTTATTGGCTTTTGATTAATTTTTCTTTGAAAGTGTGCTTAAGTTTGCTTGAAGTTTTATGATTTAGGTTGAAGTGCAAAAATGGAGCTTTAATTCACTTATTGGATCCTATTTGGAGGAAAAGGCATTGACACAACCAAGTCACCCACTAACTTGGCTGTGTCCCTCATTAAAAAGTTGGCAGCCTGTGACACACTCAGGTGACATGGCCAAGTCACTGGCTATGTCACATGACATGGCCATGACAAAGAAGTCTTGTTTATGTCCCTTTAATAAGAAAAGAAAATTGAATAGAAGCTAAACATGCAGATGACATGGCCAAGTCATTGGTGGTGTCACCTTGATAAGAAAGGAAAATGAAAGGGCAGAGGACACAGGCTCATGACTTGGCCGTGTCCCACCTAAAGAGCAAAATAACAAAGAGAAGCAGAATAGGACACATCCAGGTGACACGGCCGTGTCACTCCCCACAAGAAGCATACATCGAAAGGCAGTTAAGGACACAGGCAAGTGACTTGGTCATGTTCAAGGTAAAATCGATAGACACGGCCAAGTCACCCATGTCTTGGTCGTGTCCATGCTTGATTATCTTTAATTATTTACATGATTGGGGGGAACAAGTTGGAGACAATATGAATGTTTGTATTTAAAAAAAAAGATAAAGAATTAGAAAGGTGAGTTGTTTTATGTGAAGAAAGTTTAAGAATAAGAAAAAGAGGGAACAACGTGATGTGGGGAGTATGGATTTGGAAAAGAAAATTCCCTTTATCTAAAATAATGGGAATAAAGAAATAATTGAAGAAGGGATAGGGGGATATACACGATGGAACCCATTGGAAAGAGACCATTCTCCATTCCATCATCTTGTTCTTAGTTTTTGGAAGACACCATCCTCATCACTATCTACAACTTCATCTTCCATTCATCTCATTTTCTTCTATAGACAAGACTTCAACATTTTTGGGATAGTTTTGGGTGAACAATCTCTTAAGAGGGTTAGGGTTTAGAGAAAGCTTTGATTTAAAAGCTGGAGGCTTGAGAGAGTTTTCATTTTATCTTTCAAGGGTAGAACAATTGATTGAAGGTTTAAAGAGAGCTTCAGAGTTTTTCATCACATTCAAGTTGAGCTAGGAGGGAGAACAAGAAGTTCTAACTCTTGGCATCTTCAAGGGGTTTTTCATATTCTCTCATTTAATTCATTTCTAGGTTGTTGTTGTTTTGTTATGAACATTAATATTTCAATGGATAATTTTAATTTGATTTATATTGAGATGAATGTTTGTTTTGAAATGATGATAAGCTAAATTACCCATTCCTAGGGTTTATTGTAAATTTGATTAAATGACTTAATTTGATTATTTCCATTAATATACCTTGTAATATTAGTTGAATGCATTGGATTGAAAGTTAGGTTGATTGGCCACCTATTGATCTCTTAATATTGAATGATGGACCGAGAGGTGAAATTTCATATTGGAACTATACTATCAACTACCCTAAGAACGAATTAGAAATATAATTTCTAGGGTTCTATTAATTTGCAAATTCAAAATAATTGGTTATTGTTAATTAATGGATGTGAGAACTAATGAATTGATAATTACTAATTAAACACAAGAAGCAAATTAAATTACAAGGTTGTATTAATGTATAATTTGAGGAATAAGCTTTGATTAAATTGATTTACAAACCCTAGGTACTGTTTCAAGAATTTAAATTAATCTTGCACAACTATTACTCGATTTACTTTTAAATTTTAATTACTTTTCACCATTACAACATATCACACTCAAACTTTAATATTTTATTTTAATCCAACTATTACAAAACAACACATTCCTTGTGAGACGACCTTAGAGCGATCACTATTGCTATAATAGCCACGTATACTTGCGAGTGCCACTTTATAGTAGTACTAAATAGAGCACAACATATGTCTTTTTTTTTACACCATTTTGTCTTATATAGGTGAGGTAGTGTCCTTTTAGCGAAAGATTCCTTCTCTCCAACCAAATGTACCTGGAGTAGATATCATTCTACACTAACTGTCAAGTAGTTTTTTGCTTACCGAGGACCCAACAGTACTATTTAGGCGAACATTTCATGCACCGATCATTTATGAGAAGACTGGTTCCATGTGCTCCACATGCAAATATGAGACTAGAAAGGAATGCACCTATTCACCCTTACTACTATACTGGCCTTTTGGCTTCCGAATTCACTCTCCCTGAGTTAGACTATGAAGATTTATGTAGGTCTTTTTTTATGTCTTTTATTGAGATTGACTGGAGCCACTAGTCCTAACATACTTTTTCTTCTTCTAAGGTTTCTTATCCTAAAAATAGTACAGCTAGAGCTAGCCGAGGTGCTTCTCCTTGTGGGCCTTAACAAGCTTTGATTATGAGTTTGCTAATCTGGGTGGCTCTTCCTTTGGATCACAGTCTATGTATACCGTGACCCATCCTGTGCCTCCTGAGGGTATTCCTCTATACTATTGGTTAGGGAATGCCATCTCATATGTTGTTGATGATGACAGAGGTGAAGCCAAGGCTCTGGTGCCTCTGATTCCAATCACTCCATTGCCAGAAAACCACCATGAGGTAAATCTTTGGCTTTTATGGCCTTTTTATTTCTTGAATCTTATTTAACCCCTAATTATATTTTTACTGTGGCCTTGGATTGGATTGATCACACCTACACAATGGCACGCTGTTATAAGGCCTGCCTATCAACTACTTTGAACCAGCTTGCTATGGAGCGTGGAGGGAGGCGCCATCGTGGCATAAGATAAACTCCTTTTCTTAGACATGTTCTCCTGTTTATGCAGGACTTATCTCTTATGCTTTATTAATTCACTATGATGCATGTAATGTCATGGATGATTGTACTGGAAGCTTATTTATTATTTAGATATCTTGAACCCTATGTTTAATATTGTTATTCAAAAATTATCACTATTACTATTATTATTAGTAGTATTAGTATTGCTACTACTACCACTACTATGACTATGCATGTAGCATGCGGATGCCGCGGGCAGCATAGAGTGTCTTTGGTGTGCGGGGACATCGTGCCTTATACGGTGTGTTCGCTGTGCTTGCGAATGCTGCTCATTGAGTGATGCATCCGTGGATTCTGCAGACATTACATCTACAAGTTATATGGATAAGGCATGTCACCTACATAAAAGATCATTATTCCTATTTTTGTCAAATTTTCACAACATTATAGGCTTTTCCTATGAGTTTTTAACCGATTGTTATGACAATAGAACCCTTTTTTAGTCATCTCTGCATCTATAGACCACCCATTTAGACAAAGTGGACAAAATTAATCTTGGCAAATATGGCATTGCTCCAACCATCTCATTAAAAGGAGTGAAACTGGATAATGATTTTATTCAAGCTTGTTTAAAAATTTGGGACCATATGGATCATATATTTAGATTTGAGGCTATGATAGAAGATATGTGTCTTACTTTTAAGGAATTTAGTGCTATCTTAGGGTGGAACACTGAATTTGAGTTGGAAACTCCCGAACGCCACTCTAGCTAATTTCATGCCTTTCAAACTTTGTTTAATTTGAGTGATAGTGTAGCTTCACCCATATTGAAAGATGATAAAGTGGATTTATGTGCACTCATTGCTGAATTTTAGGAGGATACTTAAGATAAAGTCAGGTAGAAGTTATGCTTAAGGGCTTTGACATTCTACTTGACTAGTGGCTTTTTAATCAGGGGAGAGCCAGGCTAGGGCTTGATTGATCTGATACCATTGATTCTGCAAATGGGGACTCTTGCTCTATTGTTGCACTCTTATTGGCTAAGATTATTATTAGCCTTGATAGGGTTTATTGGGCTTAGGGGAATTGGTATGTGACTCTTATCCTTCTTCAGGTGATCTCTTTTTTTTTTAAATTTGTTACTTGCAAGTTTAGTTGAGGGATCTAGACTTTCTTATTCCCCTTCTGCTTATTGAAGTAGAAAAATTCTCATCCATTGTGACATTGAGATGGCATGAACTTTTTGGTTATTAGAGTTTGGGCCAAATGAGGTTTTGTGGTATTGCCTCTGGTATCAGATTTGCTCCTTTATGACCATGAGTTTTGGTTATAGGTTTGTCTGCTTTCTAGGCTTATCCATGTTGACCTTCTACCTAGGGACTCGAATTCTTAGACAGATGGGTCATTCTCAGGGTGTTCTACCTGATGGTATAGCTCATACTCCTGTAGTTATTACTTCTGCTTCTACCCAAGCCATTCTAAATGGTTAGGCTCGGGGATTCCACGTTGTGTGGCCATCTGAACTGACCAACACTATTGACAAGTACAGAGGCTGGTTTATTACCATGGTTTGGCCTAGGGAGAAGGTTGGAACAAGCTAGAGGCAGAGATCACTGATGAGATTGCCTAGAATTTAAAGCCTACTTTTGATAGACTATCTAGGGAGACAATAGATTTTAGCTTGGGTATTTAATTTTGAACACGAGGAACCTTGTGGGAACTTTTATGAGCATTATAGAGTAAAGATCTTTTAATTTTCTCTTCTTTTCTCCATCTCCTTTTTTAATGCATTGTATGGAATGGATACTGTATAAGGATTTGGACTAAACCCAACTTCCTGCGTATCTCATTTTTTTATTGCTCAAAATTTTTGCTCAAGTGCCCTTTTTTAGTTTTCAACTCTCCTAGCTTTTTTTTTTTAGAATTAGGTCCACGTAGTTCTGGTAAAAATGTGTTAAGAAGATTTAGACAAAATATCTCTTGAGCTGGTCCATGTTGCATGGGCTTGCAAATTTAATGCCATCTAGATTCGAAAGTATTGCTGCTCCTCTTGATTTGATCTTTCTGAGCAAGTACAGTCCTACCCAGATAGGCTTGAATTTCCCCCTGGGTTCATGTATTGGGACCCTAGTTTCTTTTAGAACCAATTATCTCTCTTACAATCCACAATTTGTAACCCTTTTGTCGTAGTGTCTAGCTATTTTTTGCTAATAGCCTTGCATCCTATACAGGCCATCCATCCTTTTCTTATCAATAGCCATTAGTTAGTCATGATAGGCCTTGGCCCATTCAACTTTACTGATTGGCTTTTGCAGAGTGCTTTGGCTGATTAAACTTCTATTTCTATTGGAAGGACTACTTCTATACCAAATACCAAAGAGTAAGGAGCTGCCTCGGTTTGCATATTGATCGAAGTCCTATAACCCTAAAGGGAAAAAGGTTGATGCTCATGCCAACTCTTATTACCCTGCATCATATTTTATAGGATATTCTTTATGCTTTTATTTGCTACCTCAATAGCCTTGTTGGTTTGAGGTCTATAGGAAGAAGACCTGTGGTTCTGTGTCTTATACTTTGCCACTAATTGGACCATTTCTTTTTGAAAATGTGATCCGTTGTCTGAAATCACTTCAAATGGAACTCCATACCAACAAATGGTGTTAGCATGGATAAATTGGCCAAGTTCTTGGCGTTCAAGATAAAATAGGAAGCTATTTCTACCCATTTAATGAAATAATCTATGGCTAATAATGTATACTCATTCCCATTAGAGGACTTTGGGGTGATCTTCCCTATCACAATAATTCCCCATGTTATGAACATCCAAGGGGCTGTAAAAGGATGTAAAGGGACTAGTGGTTGCTTTAGGATCTATCTAACAATTATGGCATTTTTCTGAGAAAAAAAACTCGAGCAATCTTCCCTCATGGTAAGCTAATAGTAACCCAGATTGGTGATTTTTTGAGCCAAGATGATTTCATTCATATGAGGGCATTGTTCATCACCATAGACGCATTCCATTATTTGTTGCACCTCAGACTAATCTACACATCTTAGATGAATATTATTCTGAGATCTTTTATACAATACATCATTATTCAAGATGTACTAACTTGCTAATTACTTTAGGGTCCTTTGACCTATTCTCAAGGCTTGCTTAGGTTATTCGCCTTTCTAAATAAAATTAAGGATGTCCCAAAACCATGGCTTTTTATCTGGTGCCTTAACCATGGCACAATGTACTGGTTGAATTTTTGCACTAATGACAATGAGCAAACTATCATTTCCTTTCTCATTTGGGTTATGGAAGCTAGTGTAGCCAATGCAGCTGCAAATTGATTCCTTGTTCGAGGCAGCTAATGAAATGAAACCTCTCTGAATTGATGAACCAAGTCTTCTGAGCACTGATGGTAAAAAACCAAATGCTCTTCCCTTATTCTCCAGTTTCCCAATGCTTGAGATATAATAATGGAATAATCTCCATTTACCTCTAAGTTCTTAACTTCTCATTCCAATGCCATTTCTAATATGCAGGCTTCATATTCTACCTCATTGTTAGTTACTTTGAAAGCCAATTTAATTGCAAATGGCATATATTCCCTTTCTGGGGTAATAAAGACAATGTTTGTACTATAACCTTGGTGATTATATGCACCATCAAAATACATAATCCAAACCTCTTTATCAATACCCAAGATGCCCTCACCTGGAAACTCTGGTTTCTCAACCTCATCTGCCATAGGAGCAGTAACCAACTATTCTGCTACTACACTTACCTTGATGACTTTATGTGCCACAAACTTGAGATCAAATATGGCCAGCTTTGTGAGCCATCTTACCATCTTACTATCCAGGACCAGCCTTTCCATTATGAATTTCAAAGGGCTCTGTCTGTAATTACTTATGTAGTGTAAGAAGCCATGTAATGACGTAGTTTATGACATACCCATACTAGAGCCAAACACAACTTTTCAATCTAGTTATATTTGAGTTCATAAGCTAATAATCTTTTACTGAGGTAATAGATAGCAAACTCCATTTTCAATCCCTCTTTATTTTGAGCCAGCATAGCCCTAATTACTTCTTCTGTTACTAAGAGGTAAAGCAGCAGTGGTTCATCAGGCCTTAGTGGCTGTAGCACTGGTGGTGACAGTCGATATTGTTTGAATTTTTTTAATGCTTCTTGACATTTTTCATTCCACTTGGTTGGGGTATCCTTTTTAAGCAATTTAAAATGGGTCCACATACATCATCCATTTAAGAGATGAACCGGCTAATATAATGCAGACGACCTAAGAAACCCCTAATTTCTTTCTTTTTCTTGAGTGTGGGCATTTTTAAAATTGCCTTAGATTTGGTAGGGTCCACCTCAATCCCTCAAGAGCTAACCATGTGTCCTAGAAATATTCTCGATGTTGCCCCAAATACATACTTGGCTAGATTACATTTTAAGTTGTACTGGCAGAGTCTAAGGAAGAACCATCTTAGGGCCTCTACATACAATTCAACCTTTCTTGATTTGATCACCATATCATCCATATAAACTTCCACATCGTGGTGCATCATGTCATGAAAGAGCATAGTGACCATTCTTTAGTAGGTTGTCGCAGCGTTCTTGAGTCCAAAAGGCATGACCCTGTAACAGTATGTGCCCCATTCCACAATAAAAGTTGTCTTCTCTTTATTAGGAGGATGGACTAACCATGCATAGAGGTCGATTAATAAAACCATATAGGGCCCATCTAATCAATCCACTAAAGGGTCGATGTGAGGTAGAGGGAAATCATCATTCGGGCATGCTTTGTTGAGATCTTTGTAATCTACACACATTCAAACCTTTCCATTCTTCTTTGAAATTGGCATGATATTATCTACCCATTGAGGGTGCATGATGGGCACTATGAACTGGTTTTCCAATAGCTTGGTT
Source organism: Garcia nutans (assembly GCA_947685225.1). Classification (NCBI taxonomy): domain Eukaryota; kingdom Viridiplantae; phylum Streptophyta; class Magnoliopsida; order Malpighiales; family Euphorbiaceae; genus Garcia; species Garcia nutans. The sequence continues at coordinate 7,192,695 of CANTUV010000057.1, forward strand.
ATTTCTTCCTTAATCTTTAAGGACCATTATGGCTTAAGTCATCAGAGCATCTGCTTTATTTGTTTCATATGGTCAAATATTAGAATCTTATTTGCTGCTATAGAAGGATCAAATCTCGTCATATCACTTACTTCGCATGCAAAGTAATCCTGGAATTCCTTAAGAAGCATCTCCAACCCCTATTTATAAATGAATGAGGATGCAATGAATTTATTTTTTGTATTTCTACTATTCCTAGATTTATTATTTCTTTCTCTTCACTAATCTTATTGACATTTATATCCCATAATGCTCATCAAGAGACGAAAGAAGATAAGAGAAAATTTTGGAACTTTTATTGATAATGAAGTAGTTAAAAAGGCTCCTCTTAGAAATAAACTCAACATCAAATGAAGTTAAGAAATCAGAATTAGCAAACTCGGACTTTGAATTAGAAGATTCGGACTCAAAATCAAACTTGGAATCAGACTTGGGCTTGAACCCGGACTCAAACTCAAGCTTGATACTAAGAGCTGACTCAGAACTTGATTTGATTTTGAATTCCCACTGGATTCCTAGCTTGGTTATGACATAGGCTGAGAATCTGGTTGGATATTTGACTCTTGATCTAAATGGATTCTTGGTTCTACTATGGGTAGTATAGACTTTGATGATGGGCCGCCATTCTTTTCAAAATACCAATTGTTGTGTACTTTTGCATCTAACCAAATTAGTTGGCTAAAATATGATTCTGCACCTTCTAATATAGCTACTTGGAATAGATTGGGCTCCATATTGTCTTTAAAATCTTCCCCTTCTCCAAGGTAGGCCCACTATCCTGTAAGCTAAGCCCAACATAAAAAATATTACAAATCCTAGGATAAGCTCATTAGTAATGGGATTCAACCATGGTTTTAAAAATCTATAAAAAATTACAAATCCTAGGATAAGCTCATTAGTAATGGGATTCAACCATGGTTCTAGAAATCTATAATAAAGGGAGTATATTCCCTCTTTAACAAAACATCAATTCAAGGTTTTAAAGTAAGGTTTCATGGGCCAGTCAAATACTTCTCTAGCTTTTTTTACAATGGGATCTCTGTTTGGCTCTTCCTTCCATCTCTTCCACATTCTCTAGGGTTGGCATATAGCCCAAACCAAATGATGGCTAGATCAAAGGGTAATCTAGCAACTTTTGTGTTCCTTATTGGTTTGTACTTAATCCTATCCCAGGAAAATAGTTCATGTGTTTGAGGATGTTAGCAACTGTTTGGTTTCCATATGGGTCGAATCAAAGGGAATAAGTTCTTTACTTGCCTCCTCTTCTATGGACTGAACTAGATCAAAGGTGATGCCGAAGGTTCTAGCTTGATTTCTGAAATTGGCACTTGAGGTGGAATTTCTAACTTTCCACTTCGGTCTCCCTTTATAGTGACTACTCCATCCTTATATGGGAATTTGAGTTTATGATGAAGGGAGGATGCGATGGCTTTGGCTTGATGAATCTATGGTCACCCAAGTAATAAGTTAAAGCAAGCTGGTACATCTAGAACTTAAAAAGGGATTTCTTATTCTACCGGATCAATTACCAACTTGATGTTAGCCATACTCAAAACATCCCTTTTGGTATTGTCATATGCCCTCACAATCATGTCAGATGGCATTGCAACATCAGTAATTTTTACAAAATTAAATTAAATAAATTAAAATTAAATTAAATAAATAATTTAAATGGAAAATTGAATGATTAGAAATGAAAAAGTAAATAGTATATGTGAAATATATATTAAATATACATAACATATACAAAAGTGAACTCTTAAATAGAAAAGTCAAATGACAAATGGCAAAATGGTAATTATACTTTATAAAATTAAAATTAATTAAATAATTTTAAAATAAGTTAATTATGGGTGGAAGAGGTAATTTGTGATTTTTTTAAATAAATAAATAATTAATTAATTAATTAAAAATATAATAAAATAATATATATGGCCTTAAAATTAATGGAAGGAAAGAGAAAATTTAAAAACTAAAAATTTTCTTCTTCTTCATCTTCATGGAGGCCGAACCTCAATAGCCAAAGGATCAAGATTTTTTCTTTTTCCAAGCATCAAGAATTGAAGGAATTTTCAAGTTTCAAGTGGGGTTTTGGTGATTTTCTCCATAAATAGTAAGTTTTCTAACTTATTCTTTGGAATTCCATAAAGTTTTGGGTATGTTGAGTTTGCAGTTTTGATGTAGCATGATTTAATTGCTTGAATGAGGTTGCATGAAGTTATTTTGAATAGTTATTAATGATTCTTAAGTTGGATTGAATAAATGATTAAGTTTGAGTGGGGTTTGGAGGAAGAAGTTAATTTAGGGTTATGTAAAATTTGGGCTTGTGAAATCATGTGTTTTTATTGTGTAAATGGATTCCAAATGTATTGTTTTGAGGCATAAACAAGGATTTTAAATTCAAATGATAGATTTAATTGAGTTTGGTTAGAGATTGGATAAGGCAGTATAGAATTTAGGGTTTTGGAAGGGAATTTTCAAAGAATGGTTGATTGTTTAGTTTTAATGTTTAAAGCATGTTATTTAATGATATCAATGATGAAAATAAACTTGAATTAACAATTTGAATAGAATGGATTAAAGAATTGGATATGATGAAGGTTATGGTATTTTAGGGTTTTGTATAAGAGTATGTGTTTATTTAACGTGATTGATTAAAATATGTTATAATATGTTTTTAATGAAATAAATAAACTAAAAACACCAATTTAAATGGATTAAAATAGATTTTCAATGTTAAAGTAAGGTTAGGCATAATTTTGAGAATTTGTAGGAGTGATGTTTAATTAGGATTGTATGCTTGTAATGCCTTAAAATTGTATCCTAAATGTTTGTATTGGCTCGCATTTTGAATAGACATTAATAAGAAGTGAATTGCCCAACTCCAGTGTTAAGGGCAAGTTGGAAGTGAAGGTTGGGGAGTGATCTTGAGCTTGTATTTGAGTGCTAAGTGAGGTATGTGCAAACTTTTGATAAATTGGATATGTTTGCATTAAATTTGGCTTAACACATTTTGGATAGAAAATGTGTTAAGCTACTTGGCAACATGAACATTCATGAATATCGTGTTATAGCATGTGAATTGTTATGTATGCATTATGTGCATTATGAAAAGGCATTATTAATGGCTAAAATGAATACAATTTGATTTATATGCATTATGTGAGAATGACCCAAAAATATTTGGATAATGTGATTTTAATGTGAAATGTCATACATTATGATAAAGTGGTAAGATATGATGAATATGATTTTAAGCCATTGAATTATGGCTTATGTTTCAGATGTGTAAAAATTATGAAATAAAGTGAAGTTGTGAAAAGTGCAAGTTATGCACTAAGATGTGGAAGTGAGCCACATTTGCATTATATATATGATGATTATTTATGGAAATCATGATATGAGTTCAAAATGTGGAAGTATGATAAGAATGAAAAGGGTGAGATAAAGAATATATGTATGTTGTGATTTGAATGAGAAAAATGAGAAAATGTGATGAGAAAAGTTAATTGTGGAAAATATGAATTATTTGTTTGTCTAGTATGTTATTCAATTTTCAGAGTTCTGTATTTGGCGGAATGCCTATGAGGTTATCCTCATTATTTGCCTTCCGGCCTAGACACTAGGTGTTACTGATATATGATTTGCCTTCGGGGATAGACGCTAGGCATCACTGATATATGATTTGCCTTCAGGGCTAGACACTGGGTGTCAATATGGACCAAAATAGTAACTCTGAAATTTGAATAGTATATTAGATTAATTAAGCCCATGCTTGTGTATGTGTTAATGTAAGGTATGAAAGAATAAAGAATATGTTTTAAAGTGTAAATGCATACCACATTGTAAAATATCATGCAGCAACATTGTGCATTGTTATTAATTTAAAGTTTTATTATTATCAAAGTTTGTACCTCTAGGCTTTTAGCTTAGCGAGATTATAATTCATCGCACAGGTGACAGGGTTGATTTGGTATATCCGGAGAGTTCATCTAGACCTGGTTAGGTCTAGGCTTGGGATTAGTGTGCTTGAACTAGGTTTTTACTGTCACAGGATCAGAGCCAATTATTGTCATGTATATTTTCTATTTATTAGAACATGCCATAATTATGTATAATATATTTATGTTTTGGGGAGTATTGTAAAATATTAAGAACTTTCAAACTAATTTTGTAATAATGTATTGTATAAACACTTTATAAATATATATGTACACATTTAAATGTTTTGAGGAAAATGTGGAGAAATTGAGAAGTCGGATGAAATATTGATTTAATTTTTATTGGGAGTGTGTTTTTATGTGGGTTGAGTTTTATTAAAATTTTGGGATATCCAAATTATAGTTAAAACTCTAGCGAATTTTTTTTAGAGAAATTTATATAAAATACTTATTTTGAGTACCTATAATTAATAAAGAATATTTTATTTACTACTTAAATATACATTTTAAAAGTATTTGAGATTTTTAATTGAGAATATGTAACTTTTATTAAACCGGGTTGTGACATTCTTATACTATATATACATATTTTATATATACTGGGTGTATATATTATACGTATATAAGGTATAAGGGTGTTACATTTATTTTTGTATCAGAGCCTAGGTTTGAGATTCCCGACCTAGGTGGATTTCAAAAATGAGAAAGGAAAATCTTGAAAATGTGATTTAAGTTTTAATACATGCATATGCATTGGCACCTGTGTTGGTCTCTGATGTGGCAATATTCGTCCGATATGTCTGATATAAGTTGAGGTGGTATCTGTGATGCATATATCTGAGTGGCACCGTGGAACCATCATTTTAGAGATTCTAGATTAAGGATTTCTACAATATTCATCTGAAAATTAGGATTTTATTTGATTCAATTGATGAATAAGTGAAATTAAGAAAAAATGATTTAGATGTGAAATAAAAGTATGAGAGATGAGTATGATAGTTACAGAAAATTCTGTATATGTGCTACAAAGTGATATTGTTTGAATTTTTGGACAAATATAGGAATTTTAAATGAGCTTAAAAATTTACTGGAAAGTTTTTCTATATTTTAGAATCTAAATTATAAAAGTTCATAATTTTTAAGGATGAATTACTAATTAAGAAAAATAGAAGAACACAGATTGTTGTAGCAGTTTCAACAACTCAGAATCTGTAGAAATTGAGAAACATATTTAAAAAATATGGAAAAACAACCTAGAAAAATCTCAAAATTTACACACAATATCATATGTATTCCTAGAATATATGGTTTAAATTTCATAAATTTTTATTAAGGTTTGATACCTGAAAAAAATGGATAACTAGGTGCTACTAAAGGAATTATTAAAGAGAGAGATTTTATGAGTTTGGAAGACTTAATTTTTTTAAATATAGTAAATCAATTTGGAAAAATCTACAATTTTAAATATAAGTCCATATATATGTAACACCTTTATATCCTATATATGTATAATACATACACCCAGTATATGTAAAATATGCATATACAGTATAAGAATGTCATAATCCAGTTTAATAAATAGTTTCATTTCCAATTTAAAATCCCAAACACTTTAAAATATATATTTAAATAGTAAATAAAATATTCTTTATCAATTATAGGTTCCAAAATAAGTATTTTATATAAAAATCTCTGAGAAAAATTTGCCAGAGTTCTGTCTGTAAATAGGACATCCCAAAAATTCAACAAAACTTAACCTGCATAAAAATGCACTCCCAATAAAACAAATCAACATTTAATCCCAATTTCTCAATTTTTTCATATTTTCTCAAAATAGTTATATATATATATATCAAAATACATATACATAACCCCACATTACACAATTTACCCAAAATATCTTTATAATTTACAATATGTATCCCAAAACATAAACATAATATACATAATAATAAAATGTACTATAACATAAAATATATACATAATGGCAACCGGCACTGATCTGGAAACAGCAAAATCAACTCAATCAACCTCAAGTCTAGACCTGACCAGGTTTAGAAGAACTCTCTGAATCTACCGGATCAACCCTGTCACTTGCGTGATGAATTACAATCGCGCTAAGCTAAAAGTCTAGCGGTGCAAACTTTGATAATAATAAAACTTTGATATAATGTCAATGCACAATGCTTTTGCATGTTATGTCACAATGTGGTACTCAATTCCACTTTAAACATAATCTTTAATCTTTTTATAATTCACATAAACACATACACAAGCATGGGCCTAAACAAACTAATATATCATTCAAATCCCAGAGATAATGTTTTGGTGATGCAAGAAAGGATCCCTTGAAGCTAGCAAGTGGACCAATCACTAGGAGCAAGGCAAAGAGATATCAAGCTAGTATGGCTTTGCATATTCAAGAAGAGATTTCCAAAGAGCTTCAAGAATTATCATTCAAGAAGATGGAGATAGAGCTTGAAGAAGGCACACCAAAGCTGATTATGATGCTTAGTGTGGAAGCTAAAGGCTAGCTAAAGAAAGGTCCAACGTGCAAGAAAGGTCCATGGGGGTTCATATAAAACCTTGGGAAGTAATTTAAGGCCCATGGACAGCCCAAATAGAGTGGGCCGTTTCTTATGTTGAAGGGATTAGTTTGGTTGTTTCCATACTTTATATTTTCCTTAGTGGATTAGGATTTTGTTTCCATACTTAATGTTTTCCTTATGCAATTAGGAATGTTTTCCTTATGCAATTAGGAATGTTTTAGTCTTAATTTTCCATATGCAATTAGGAATTTTGTAACCCTTATTTAAGGGCACTATTAGGCCAAATTTCATATACAACAATTAATAAAAAATTTTGAATTCTTCTACAAGTTCTTCTTGTGAATTTTCGTGTGAGAGAGATTAGAGTGGATTCTTTAATTCTTTCTTTGCATCAAGAATTAGGTTTACTTATCAACAAGAGTTGTGGTGTTTTCCTTCTTCTTACCAACTAAATCCTTCAATCATAGTGAGTTCACGTCTCTTTATAGGCGTTGGGTTCCTTAGGAGGTGATTATCAAGTTTCAAGGAGTTCTCTACCATTGTTATACGTTGGGTTTGCTGCCATCGTTGCTAAGGGTCTGCATCATTTGGTATTAGAGCCTTGCTACAAGGTAATTTTTATCTACTTTGTCTTTCTAGGGTTTGTTAATTTAGGTCTTTTAAGTTTCTGCGTTTTAGGGTTCTTAGAGAGTCTAGTCTTTAATTTTTGAAAAAAAAAGAGTCATATATCAATTCTGATCAAGGCCGAATTGAAGGAGGGTATTCTTAGGGTGAAAACAAAACCTAGGAAAGGATTCTTGGAGAATTTCAAAACCAAGAATTAGGGTTCTTGAAAGAAAGCAAAAGCTAGAGTTTTTGTTCAAGTTTGATTTCAATTTGGCCTTGAGTGATTCTGGGGTTGCGAATTAAGTCCAGATTTCGTAAAGTCCTTGGGAGTAAATTAAGTCCCGAATCAAGGGGATTATGAGAGGAAGCAAAAAAAAAAGAGTACAAAACCACCTCAACAAAAATTGTTTGATATTCTTGCTATTTGGGTGCTAAGGATCAGATCTAGGTGGGTTAGAAGTAATAAAAAAAAATTTGGGCAAAAAAATTCACCTTTTGAGGGCTTTTGGAATTCAAAAATCAGACCTTAATATTCATATTATTTGAGTGTTTTAGGTGGGAATTAGAGTCTAGAAGCTAGCATTTTGGGTAGAATTGATTAGGTCCACAAAGCAGCTTGCCAAGCGTGGGTTGTTTTTGATTCATTATATCCCAATTTGTCTTGTTTATTGGCTTCATTGTTTCTGATTTCTTTATCTAGCTTTTAATTCCATTACATTGCTAAGTATCATTTGCTTGTGTCGATACTTGGTTCTATATCGTGTAGTGCAAATTACCTTGCATTGCCTCCGGATACTTGTCTTGTTTTCTATCTAGTTCTAGGATTTAGGTTCTAGTTTCTTGAATGACTTGACAATTGTTAGTTGGTGAGCTTGGTTCTGAAGTGCAATCAAGGAAGACAAGAAAAGTGAGGTAATTCTAAACACTTGAGTGAATTTCGATTATTACTAATCTTGTTTCTTTGAGTTTGTTTGTTTGTTAACATGGCTGGAAAAGGAGAAGAGACTAGCAAGGAAGGAGCTATGGCCGAAAGCTTGGCTAGGCTTAATGAGACTTTGGAAGCAATGCTTGGTCGAATGGAGATGATGGATACTATATTGCAAGAGATTACAGTACGACCAGCACAACAAATTCAGCAAGTGCAACAAGGGCAGCCAGCCGCACATACAAATCCACATAATACCAGCTAGAAGAGTTCTTATGAGAGAAGGGCAAGGAAATCTTGAAGCCCTAGAAGCAGCCGAAAGGGTAGAAGATGAAGATGAAGGTGGAAATCAACCTACCACTGATGGTGACCTTACTTCCATCAAGATGAAGATTCCTTCCTTTGAAGGGAAGAACAATGCAGAAGAGTTCATAGAATGGGAGAGGAAAGTTGAGCAGATTTTCGAATGCCATAACTACACTGAAGAGAAGAAATCAGTTTTGGCAGCCGTATAGTTCAAGGGGTATGCTACCTTATGGTGGGATCAATTAAAAGCTAATAGAAGAGGGAAAGGTATGAGGCCTATTCCTGAATGGTCAACCTTGAAAGAACTAATGAGGAGCTTATTTGTACCATCTCACTACATTCGGGATTTGTACAATCGACTAGCAAGACTAGTTCAACGTGGAAGAAGTGTGGAAGAGTATCACAAAGAGATGGAGATGATCATGGCTAGGGCAAATATTGATGAAGATGAAGACAAGAAGATGTCAAGATTTCTTGGGGGATTGAATTTGAACATAGCCAATGAATTGGAGATGTATGAATTCAACACAATGGAAGAGTTAGTTCAAAAGGCCATGAAGATAGAGAGAAGATTAAATAATAAAGCTATTTCAAAAACTGGCTACTCTAAAGCTAGTGGAAAATTTTCAAACTTCAAGGGTTCAAGTTCGAGTAGAGGTTCCTACAAAGGGGATTACAAGGGTTCTTTCCAAAAGAATTCTTCCTACAATCCTAATTTCAAGAAGCTGAATGATGGGGATGCAAAAACAGCCAAGGAAACACCTTCTAGACCTACTCCAAGTAGGGAAATTAAATGCTACAAGTGTTTGGGAAGTGGACACATTGCTTCTCAATGTCCGAATAAGAGGGTGATGATTGCTACCCATGAAGGGGAAATTGAATCAGAATCTGAACATGAAGAGGAGGCCGAATGTGGTGATAGGGCCGAATATGATGAAGAGGCTTGGGAGAATCAAGTCTTGAATGCTGAACATGGAGAGATGCTTGTTACTATAAGAGCCTAGAATATTCAAGTCAAGAAAGAAGGCTTGGATCAAAGGGAGAATCTTTTCCACTCTAGGTGTTTAGTGAATGGTAAGGTTTGTACACTTATCATTAATGGTGGAAGTTGTACCAATGCTGCTAGTACTACAATGGTGGATAAATTGGGGTTAACTTGTTTTAAACATCCCAATCCTTACAAGTTGCAATGGTTCCATGACGCTGGGGAAGTAAAAGTGTTGAAGCAAGTCAAGGTACCATTCTCCATTGGGTGGTATAAAGATGAGGTTTTGTGTGATGTAGTGCCAATGCAAGCTAGACATTTACTATTAGGAAGACCATGGCAGCATGATAGAAGGGCACAACATGATGGCTTTTCTAATAAGTATACCTTTACTTATGAAGGAAAGAAGGTTGTTCTAGCACCATTATCACCTCAAGAGGTGTATGAAGATCAGAAGAGGATGCTAGAGAGGGAGAAAGAAGTTTCGGCCAACATGAACCAAGGGGGTTCAAATTCAGCCAATGATGTTTCTTCAACACCCAAGGGTAATTCTAAGGGTAGGGAGAGAGAAAATAATAAAGTGAGTGAGTGCATAAAGGAAAAAGAGGCTGAGAGTCAAAAGAAAGTAAGCAAACAAATAAATGGCCCATTGGTGAGAGAAAATAAACAAGGAGAAAAAGCAAAACATACTTTTTATGCAAGAGCAAGAGAGATAGATGTAGGGCAGCCTATACTCATTATTATGTATAAAGAATTGTTACTTGCTGACAGTGAAGAATCTCTTAATTCTTTACCTTCTAGTTTTGTGTCTTTGTTGCAGGATTTTAAGGATGTGTTTCCTGAAGACCTTCCTAGTGGTTTGCCACCATTAAGAGGGATTGAACATCAAATTGACTTCATACCCGGTTCTACAATTCCAAACCGGCCAGCATATAGGAGCAATCCTATGGAGAAAAAAGAGATGCAAAGACAAGTTGAAGAGCTTTTGGAGAAAGGCTTGGTTAGCGAGAGCCTTAGTCCTTGTGCCGTTCCAGTGTTATTAGTACCCAAGAAAGATGGTTCTTGGAGGATGTGTGTTAATTGTAGGGTTGTGAACAAGATTACTGTGAAGTATAGACATCCCATTCCTAGACTTGATGACATGTTGGATGAATTGCATGGGGCAAAATATTTTACAAAGATTGATCTTATGAGTGGTTATCATCAAATTCGCATGAAGCCGGGAGATGAATGGAAGACTGCCTTCAAAACGAAATATGGTTTGTATGAATGGTTAGTTATGCCTTTTGGTGTATCTAATGCACCTAGTACTTTCATGAGATTAATGAACCATGTTTTGAGAGCTTATTTAGGTAAGTTTGTGGTAGTTTACTTTGATGATATTCTGATTTATAGCAAAACTGAGGAAGAACATGTTAGGAAAGTGCTTGAAATCCTTAGGGAGCAAAACCTTTATGCTAAGCTTAAGAAGTGTTCTTTTTTGTCTAGATAGGGTTGTTTTTCTTGGTTTTTTTTGTAAGTATGCAGGGAATTGAAGTTGATCAAGAGAAGGTGAAAGCTATCCAAGAGTGGCCGAATCCTTCAAGTGTGATAGAAGTGAGGAGTTTTCACGGATTGGCAAGCTTCTATAGGAGATTTGTCCCTAATTTCTCTACATTGGCAGCCCCCTTGACTAGCATAATCAAGAAAGAAGTGGGATTCGTTTGGGGCAAGGAGCAACAAGAAGCATTTGATGCTTTGAAAGAGAAGCTTTCTACTACACCCGTTTTAGCTTTACCTAACTTTAATTCTACTTTTGAAATTGAATGTGATGCTTCTGGTGTAGGTATTGGAGTTGTTTTGATGCAAGAGAAGAAGCCCATTGCATACTTTAGTGAAAAGCTTAATGGAGCAAAGCTGAATTATTCAACTTATGACAAGGAGCTATATGCTTTGGTGAGAGCATTGGAAGTATGGGAGCATTATTTGCTGCCCAAGGAATTCGTGATCCATTCAGACCATGAATCATTGAAGCATTTGAGAGGGTAAGGCAAGTTGAATAAAAGACATGCAAAATGGGTTATGAAGATTGAGAAGTTTCCTTATGTGATCAAATACAAGCAAGGTAAAGACAATGTAGTGGCAGATGCACTTTCAAGGAGGTACGCTTTACTTAATGTTTTGAGTACTAAATTGCTTGGATTTGAATGTATAAAGGACTTATATGTTGGTGATTCTGATTTCGGCAATGTTTATGATGCTTGTGAGCATGGTGCTTTTATTTCTTTCTATAGACATGATGGGTTTTTGTTTAAGGGTTAGAAATTATGCATGCCTAGATGTTCTATGAGAGATTTGCTAGTATTAGAATCACATTGTGGGGGTTTGATGGGGCATTTTGGAGTTGATAAGACTTTAGACATGCCGAATGAACACTTTTATTGGCCAAATATGAAAAGGGATGTAATTCGGATTTGTAAGGCTTGTTTGGCTTGTAGGCAAGCTAAGTCTAAATCTATGCCTCATGGTTTGTATATGCCATTACCCGTTCCTAGTTCTCCTTGGATGGACATTAGTATGGACTTTGTTTTAGGATTGCCAAGGACTAAGAGGGGGAGAGATAGCATATTTATGGTTGTTGATAGGTTTAGTAAGTTGGCACACTTTATCCCATGTCATAAGAGTGATGATGCTAGTTTAGTGGCCGAACTCTTCTTTAGGGAGGTGGTTCGAATTCATGGGATACCAAAATCCATAGTTTCTGATAGAGACAACAAGTTTTTGTCTCACTTTTGGCGTGTGCTTTGGGGAAAGTTAGGTACCAAGTTGTTATTTTCCACCACTTGTCATCCTCAAATGGATGGACAAACAGAAGTAGTAAACAGAACTTTAGGTACCATGTTGAGAGCTTTAGTGGGTAAGAATTTGAGTTCTTGGGAAGATTGTTTGCCATTTATTGAGTTTGCTAATAATCGTGCTATTCATTCTTCTACAGGATATTCACCTTTTGAGCTTGTTTATGGTTTTAACCCACTAACAGTTTTGGATCTTGTTTCTTTACCTTCTCATAAGCTTGTTAGTTTAGATGGTGAGAAGAAAGCTAAATTAGTGAAAGAGATGCATGAGAAAGCAAGGATGAATATTGAGAAAAGGAACAAGAGATATGCTTATTCTGCAAATAGAGGGAGACGTGAGATTAAGTTTCAAGTAGGAGATTGGGTTTGGGCGCATTTTCGAAAAGAGAGGTTTCCTAACCAAAGGAAGAACAAGTTGCAAGCAAGGGGAGATGGCCCATTCCAAGTGCTGGAGAAGATTAATGACAATGCCTACAAGATCGACTTACCAGGTACGTATAATGTTAGTGCTACTTTCAATGTAAGTGATCTTTCTCCTTTTGATGATGCAGATTTGAGGACAAATCTTTTTGAAGAGGGGGAGAATGATGCAAGAAAGGATCCCTTGAAGCTAGCAAGTGGACCAATCAAGAAAGGATCCCTTGAAGCTAGCAAGAAGGGATTAGTTTGGTTGTTTCCATACTTTATATTTTCCTTATTGGATTAGGATTTTGTTTCCATACTTTATATTTTCCTTAGTAGATTAGGATTTTGTTTCCATACTTTATATTTTCCTTATGCAATTAGGAATGTTTTCCTTATGCAATTAGGAATGTTTTAGTTTTCCATATGCAATTAGGAATTTTGTAACCCTTATTTAAGGGCACTATTAGGTCGAATTTCATATAGAACAATTAATAAAAAATTTTGAATTCTTCTACAAGTTCTTCTTGTGAATTTTCGTGTGAGAGAGATTAGAGTGAATTCTTTAATTCTTTCTTTGCATCAAGAATTATGTTTACTTATCAACGAGAGTTGTGGCGTTTTCCTTCTTCTTACCAACTAAATCCTTCAATCATAGTGAGTTCGCGTCTCTTTATAGGCGTTGGGTTCCTTAGGAGGTGATTATCAAGTTTCAAGGAGTTCTCTACCATTGTTATACGTTGGGTTTGCTGCCATCGTTGCTAAGGGTCCGCGTCATTTGGTCTATATTGACACCAAGTGTATAGCCCCGAAGGTAAATTATATATCAGTGACGCCAAGCATCTAACCCTGAAGGAAAAATCAAGTATCAGTGACGCTAAGCATCTAGCTCTGAAGGTAAAATCAAGTATCAGTGACACATAGCATCAAGCCCCGAAGGCAAATAATGAGGAGAACCTCATAGGCATGCCGCCAAACAAAAAACTCTAGAAATTGAATAATATACTAGGCACACAAATATTACAAGCTTTTCATATTCAACTTTTTCTCATTTTCTCATATTCAACTAGGTACATTGCCTCATTTCCACATTTTTCTCACATTGCTTCATTTTCTCATTTTTCATCACATTGCATCATTTTCACTTTTTTTCATTCATATCAATGTCAATTCATCATATCTCATCATGCTTCATCAATTCATCACAATGCATCAAATTTCACATTAAAAACACATAACCCAAATATTTTGGGTTATTTTCACATAATTCATATAAATCTTCTTCCACTATCCCTTTTATTATTATTATTATTATTATTATTATTATTATTATTATTACCTTTGACTTTCTCATTTAATACTTGACCATATATTATATATATAACGTATATATTTTTATATTCTCCTATTTTCAATACCTTCATTTAACCTTTAAACTTATTTATTAATTAAATTAAATTTAATCTTGGCAAATTTTGAGGATGTTACAATATATGTCAAGTGCATGTGGTTAAAAGTTTACAATATTTTATGAAGGATTGATGAGGAATGAAAAATGGAAAAATGAGATTGTCATAAAAGTGAGGAAGCCATGCAGATTTGTGTAAGTGAGTAATAAATTAATTTCATGTGACAAATGAATGAAGGAATGTAACACCCTTATACCCTATACAATACATACACCTAGCATATGTAAAATATGTATATACGATCCAAAAATGTCACAGTCCGATTTAATAAAAATTTTCAACTTTTCAAATTTAAAATCTTAAATACTTTAAAATGTAATTTTAAAGATAAATAAAATATTATTATAAATCATAGGTTCTAAAATAAGCATTTTTTATAAAAATCTCTGGGAAAAATTTGTCAGAGTTTTATTTGTAATTTGGACATTCCCAAATTCAACAAACAATACAACCTGCATACAAAAACACTCCCAAATAATATCAAAACATCATTTCACCTATACTCCTCAATTTCTCAAAATTTAACAAAATATTTATACACATATATATATGTTTATCCAAAAACAAATATAAAATCCATAATATAACATTTATCCAAAACGTCCTTTATAATTTACAATATATATACCAAAAATATAATATAATATATGTAATATCAAAATGTAAAAAATATATATAAATGTTGGTAGTCGGCACTGATCTCAAAGAAGCGGCCAAATCAACTCAAGAAAACTCAAAGGTAGACCTAACTCAGTTTAGACGAACTCTCTAGCTCCACCGGATCTACCGTGTCACTTGCGCAATGAATTTCAATCGCGCTAAGCCAAAAGCTTAGCGGTACAAACTTTGATAACAATAAAGCTCAAATACAATGCACAATGCATATGGATATCATATCTCTTATCATTTCATTTTAACATATTTCTCAATTGTTTCACAATTCACAATTCACATAAAAACAAACACAAGCATGGGCCCAAAGGATCTAATATGCTATTCAAATTTTAGAGTTACTGTTTTGGTCCATATTGACACCCAGTGTCTAGCCCAAAGGCAAGTGACACCCAGTGTCTAGCCCGGAGGCAAGTCATAGTAATGCCCAGCATCTAGCCCGAAGGTAAGTGAAGTCCAACGTCTAGCCCGAAGGCAAATCAAATAGTTGCTCAAAAGCTAGCCTCGAAGGCAAATAATGAGAATAACTTCATAGGCATGCCGCCAAACACAGAACTCTGAAAATTGAATAACATACTAGGCACACAATTAATTTACATTTCTCATTATCAATCTCTTTCTCATTTTATCATAATCAAGCTAGGCACATTGCCTCATTTTTCATTATCTATTAGGCACATTGCCTTATTTTCTCATCTTTTTCTCACTTTTCTCATTCATAGCAATATCAATTCATCACATTTCATCATATCATCACATTGCATCACATTTCACCTTAAAACTCATCACCCAAATATTTTGGATAATTTTACATAATCCACATATGATTCACATTTTATACACTTTAACCATTACCAATAGCTTTTTAACAATGCCCTTAATGCATACACAACAAATAACATTTTGGGTCATTTTCACATAATACACATATTTCACATTTTACACAATTTAGCCATTAACAATGGCTTTTCACAATGCATTTAATACATATATGACATTAAACATGTCATAGCACATTATTCATACATGTTCCATGTATAAAGTAGCTTAACATATTTTTCAATCCAAAATGTGTTAAGCCCAATATAATGCAAATATAATCAATTCATTCAAATTTTGTACATACCTCTAAGAGCAACCAAAAATAAGCTTAATACCAACCTTCTCTTTCAACTTGCCCTTCAACACTTGGATGGGGCAAATCAACTCTCCTCAATGCCTATACCAAATGTGATCATAAACAATCATTTAGTACCACATTCTAAGGCATTTCCAATCTTGAATCATAATTAAACATCATTCAAATAAAATCTCAAAGTTAAGGCTAACCTCACTTTAACTTTGGAATGTCATACTAGGCCTTTCAATTTGGTATTTTAAGTTTATTTATATTATTTAAAATATATTTTAACATGTTTGAAATAATTATATTACAAAAACACACACTTATAACTAAAACCCTAAAATGGCATAACCTTCCCCCATTGAAGGTTTTCCATTCCAACTCAATCCATTTATCATTTCAAGCTTATTCATCACTTTTATCACTAAAGAACATGTTTTAACCAATAAAATCAAACAATTCAACAACTTTGGAAAATCACTTTTCCAAAACCCTAAATCAACACTTCCATTCTCAAACTTCAATCAAACTCAACCAAATCCAATATTTGACTTAAAAATATTTGTTTATGCATTAATCAATTTTCATAATTAAATCACTAGATTCCACAAACCCAAAAGTCACATAATTCTAAATTCTCTCTCTTCACCAATCTTTACCCAAGCTCAACCATTTCTTCAATCAACCCTTAAAATCATTGTTAAATACTCAAAACAACTTCATAAACACTAATTCCAACAATTAAGTCGTACTAGATCAAAAATCCAAATCACACATATTCAAACTTTCATGGAAATTCAAGGAAATAAGTTGGAAACTTATGAAATATGGAGGAAATCCCCAAAAATCCAACTTAAACACTTGAAATCCTTCAATTAAAAGAGTATGGAAGAAGAAAATCTTAGAGTGGTTTGGCTATGGAGGTTTGGCCCTTCATGGAAGAAGAAGAAGATGAAGATCAATTTTAAATTTTCTCTTTCTTTCCACTTTAAATAATATCCATATATATTATTTTAATAATTTATTTATTTATTTATTTAATTAAAACCCCAAAATATTATCTTTCATCCAAAATTATTTATTTTTGAAATAATTTAATAATTTTAAAATCCAAAGTTTATTTACCGAAATACCCTTGTCTTTGACTTTTCTTTTAAAAAGTGTTAACTTTATTGTTGACTTTATATATAATGTATATTTAATGTATATTTCACATATACATTTCACTTTTCTCATTTAAAATCCTTTCATTTTTCATTTAAAATTATTTATTTAATTTATCCAATTTAATTTTAATTTATTTTATTTAATTTTTAAAAATTATGGATATTACAAGCAAAGTATGAAAATTTATATACGGATGGGTAGAGATATGAAGTGGGAATATGGAGTTTTTAATAATTACAACAAGGAGTTCATAACTTAAATTAAAGAGAGAGCTGGTATATAATAGCAAATTATTTGTTATGGAAGTATATTGAGAATTTATTAATATGATACATAGTATTGGTTAAGTCACGATTGACTATGAGTAAGTAAGAATTTAAATGTTGTTTCTTTTATTGATATAAATCTATATAAACGGATTACTAAGTTAAAGCGAGTTGTGGCTATGTATACAATCCATATTCAGTTGCATGATTGAGATGTGTTCATTGATGTGCTATGTGGAAATGAATATTATGAGAAAGGGTAATAAATGCATTTTTTGAATATTTAAGGTGAATGCAAAGATTTAATAATGGATATAAGATGGTTGTATAATAAATGACTCTTTAATTTATTTCATGAATGATAGTTGATTGACTAATTAAGACATGGTCTAATTGATTTGAGTGGATGGAATAAATTAAAACATAAGGAGTATATTGTGGGAGTATTTGTAATTGATATTAGATGATTATCAAAGGTAGCAATGGAATCAATTCATTGGAGGAGTTTGAAAGAATGATTTACATAAAGAGAATTTGACATTTATATGTAAAAAAATGCATAGCTGGAATTAAAGAATTTGGAAGTTAATGATAGAAATAATCTAAAATGTATGGATGTATTGTTATATTGAACATGTAAGTTTGTGGTTAGAATTCTAAGTCAAAATATACATTGGATATAAAAAAAGTAAAGATTAGTGTTTAATTATAATGGAGTCAAATATGGTACTAATTGTTAATTTGTATTGTTAAAGTATGTATATTCATGAGTTTTCAAAGAAAAGAGAGATAATATAATTAGTAAATAGAAATTATGATCAAATAATCAATGTTTAATAAAAAGGTTAGTGTATAGTTATTGAATGAAACTTAATGTAAGTATATTGATATAAGCTTGTTGGTTTGTTTATGAAAGTTTAAACTTGGAATTGATTATAATTGTTAGAGAATTAGACATTACTTATGTGATTTAAGAAGGAGAAATTGGTAAAAAAATTATTGGATAAATTTAGGTATAATTTGTAATTATTGGTAAATGGATTTTAAGTTTGGAAAGGAAGTTTTTGTTGAATAATTGTATAGAATTGGTAAGTGAATGGATATATATATATGTATGAATTGTTGATGATAATGTTGATGGATCATGTGTTTAGGCTAATGAAGAACAAGTGAATAAGGATAAATTATTTTAAAACAGAGTTGAGATGCGTTAACTCTTCGTGTAGTAAGAGTTTAGAGAGTAAATGTGTGATTTTGTAATGCCACAGGCATGTGACCATTGAGACATGGGCGTAGCGTTGAGATAAGAACTATTTGAGAAAGAGTTGTAGTGAAGGCAATGTTTATTTGTAACCCACGGGCATGGGCTTGAGATGACATATTGTGAAATACATTTGGTGAAATTGATAGTTTTGCTTCATGTGATACAAGCAAGATTTATGGTTGGTATAGTTGGAACTCATAACCTTATGTTAGACATTTATTTATGACTATAGATAGTGTGAAAATAGAAGAGAATTGTGAAAATATGATGAGCTATAAATAATGTATAAGGAAAGTGGTTATGTAAATATGGTAACTATATGAAATGTGAGAAGATGATTAATGAGAAGAATTATGAAATGTGAGTAAGAGTTATATTGAATGTGTTTGAAAATGGTATAATATGAATAAGTTGATAAAAATGACTTTTAAAGTGAATGAGACTAGGAGAAATGAATAAGGTAGGAGATGATCGTAAGAATTATGTGGAAATTGTATAGAGATAATAGAAAAAAAAATTGGAAAGATGTATAAAGATTGTATACAAGCATTAACTCTAATAAGTTGAAATGAATATTATTTGTGATGATGGATCCAAAGAGAATTAAGATTTGAGAATAAGTTTGATCTAGTATAGTTAGGTCATGAATTGAAACAAAATGATGAATTTAAGAAGGCTAAAGGCTGACTAGAATAGAATAAGGTTGTGATGTTTATATTATGATAGTTAGATCAATTGATCTGGATGTACTAAGTTTACGAGTAATTATTGAGATTCAAAATATATAGTTGTATTAAGAGTATGAGAGATATGTGATAATATATATGATGTAATGTTTTGATATGTATATATGGACATGAAAGAAATTAAGATATATCAGTTATAGATGGTTATAAGAGAAAGATGTTAAATATATTATGATTGAAATGTATATATAAGTTGGGTTAATGAATAACCTGTGGATAACCTATGGAAATGAATTTTAAGAAGGAAATAAGATTTTATTGTTGTAGACTAGTGATATTGAATTAATATGTGGTAATTGTATAAAGAGTGAGAACAAAGTGAGGATGTATAAAATTATTATGGTAAGACTTGTTAACTGGAAATTGGAAATTGCTATTATTTGTGATTTTTACAAATAACTATTTTTAAATATAAGCAAGGGGATAATTAAACAGAGATACTATTCATGAAATGGCTGTGATGACTGAATAGTTAGTGTTAGGGTATAAATTATTAACCTTTGAATTTAATGTTATGAATGTATATTTGTAAGATAATGAAGTGATAAAATATCTTGCGTGTAATAGATGTGTGATACATATATATTAAAGAGATAAACTAATTTTGTCTAATGACAATTCGGTTAATGATATGATAATTTATTGTTTGATTAAATATGAAGTACAATGATGAGTTATGAAATTGTGAAAAGGTAATTAAGAATGACCCTAAGGGGGAGAGTAGAAATTATGTAATTTAATGAGATGATTAATTTCATATGAGATTTTAAGATTACGTGTTGATTTGGATGATTTATTATCGTACTGGATAATTTCACGGGCAAAATTTTCTTTAGGGGAGAGAATTGTAACATCCGTAATTTTAAAAAAAATTAAATTTAATAAATAATTTAAATGAAAAATTGAAGGATTAGAAGTGAAAAAGTAAAGAATATATGTGAAATATATATTAAATATACATAACATATATAAAAGTCAACTCTTAAATAGAAAAGCCAAATGGCAAAATGATAATTATACTTTGTAAAAATAAAATTAATTAAATAATTTAAAAATAAATTAATTATGGATGGAAGAGGTAATTTATGATTTTTTAAATAAATAATTAATTAATTAATTAAAAATATAATAAAATAATATATATATGGTCTTAAAATTAATGGAAGGAAAGAGAAAATTTAAAAACTAAAAATCTTCTTTTTCTTCTTCATGGAGGCCGAACCTCAATAGCCAAAGGATCAAGATTTTTTCTTCTTGCAAGCATCAAGAATTGAAGGAATTTTCAAGTTTCAAGTGGGGTTTTGGTGATTTTCTCCATAAATAGTAAGTTTTCCAACTTATTCTTTGGAATTCCATGAAGTTTTAGGTATGTTGAGTTTGGAGTTTTGATGTAGCATGATTTAATTGCTTGAATGAGGTTGTATGAAGTTATTTTGAGTAGTTATTAATGATTCTTAAGTTGGATTGAAGAAATGATTAAGTTTGAGTGGGGTTTGGAGAAAGAAGTTAATTTAGGGTTATGTAAAATTTGGGCTTGTGAAATCATGTGTTTTAATTGTGAAAATGAATTCCAAATGTATTGTTTTGAGGCATAAATAAGGATTTTAAAGTCAAATGATATATTTAATCAAGTTTGGTTAGAGATTGGATAAGGTAGTATTGAATTTAGGGTTTTGGAAGGGAATTTTCAAAGAATGGTTGATTGTTTGGTTTTAATGTTTAAAGCATGTTATTTAATGATATCAATGATGAAAATAAACTTGAATTAAAAATTTGAATAGAATGGATTAAAGAATTGGATATGATGAAGGTTATGGTATTTTAGGGTTTTGTATAAGAGTATGTGTTTATTTAATGTGACTGATTAAAATATGTTATAATATGTTTTTAATGAAATAAATAAACTAAAAACACCAATTTAAATTGATTAAAATGGATTTTCAATGTTAAAGTAAGGTTAGGCATAATTTTGAGAATTTGTAGGAGTGATGTTTAATTAGGATTGTATGCTTGTAATGCCTTAAAATGTCCTAAATGTTTGTATTTGCTCACATTTTGAATAGACATTAATAAGAAGTGAATTGCCCAACACTAGTGCTGAAGGGCAAGTTGGAAGTGAAGGTTGGGGAGTGATCTTGAGCTTGTATTTGAGTGCTAAGTGAGGTATGTGCAAACTTTTGATAAATTGGATATGTTTTCATTAATTTGGCTTAACACATTTTGGATACAAAAATGTGTTAAGCTATTTGACAACATGAACATTCATGAACATTGTGTTATAGCATGTGAATTGTTATGTATGCATTACGCACATTATGAAAAGCCATTATTAATGGCTAAAATAAATAAAATGTGATTTATATGCATTATGTGAGAATGACCCAAAAATATTTGGGTAATGTGATTTTAATGTGAAATGTCATACATTATGATAAAGTGGTAAGATATGATGAATATGATGTTAAGCCATTGAATCATGGCTTATGTTTCAGATGTGTAAAAATTATGAAATAAAGTAAAGCTATGAAAAGTACAAGTTATGCACTAAAATGTGGAAATGAGCCACATTTGCATTATATATATGATGATGATTTGTGGAAATCATGATATGAGTTGAAAATGTAAAAATATGCTAAGAATGAAAAGGGTGAGATAAAGAATATATGTATGTTGTGATATGAATGAGAAAAATGAGAAAATGTGATGAGAAAAGTTGATTGTGGAAAATATGAATAGTTTGTGTGTCTAGTATGTTATTCACTTTCCAGAGTTCTGTGCTTGGTGGCCTGCCTATGAGGTTATCCTCATTATTTGCCTTCGGGCCTAGACACTAGGCATTACTGATATATGATTAGCCTTTGGGGCTAGACACTGAGTGTCAATATGGACCAAAATAGTAACTCTGAGATTTGAATAGTATATTAGATTAATTGGGCCCATGCTTTTATATGTGTTAATGTGATATATGAAAAGAATAAAGAATATGTTTTAAAGTGTAAGTGAATACCACATTGTGAAATATCATGCAACAACATTGTGCATTGTTATTAATTTAAAGTTTTATTATTATCAAAGTTTGTACCTCTAGGCATTTAGCTTAGCGTGATTATAATTCATCGCACAGGTGACATGGTTGATTCAGTAGATCCGGAGAGTTCATCTAGACCTGGTCAGGTCTAGGCTTGGGATTAGTGCGCTTGAACTAAGTTTTTACTGATACAGGATCAGAGCCAGCTGCTGTCATGTATATTTTCTATTTACTAGAACGTGCAATAATTATGTATAATATATTTATGTTTTTGGGAGTTTTATAAAATATTAAGAACTTTTGAACTAATTTTGTATATGCGCTTTATAAATATATATGTACATATTTAAATATTTTGAGGAAAATGTGGAGAAATTGAGAAGTGGGATGAAATGTTGATTTATTTTTTATTGGGAGTGTGTTTTTATACAGGTTGAGTTTTATTGAATTTTTGAGATGTTAAAATTACAGACAAAACTCTAGCGAATTTTTTTTAGAGAATTTTATATAAAATACTTATTTTGAGTACCTATAATTAATAAAAAAATATTTTATTTACTACTTAAATATACATTTTAAAAGTATTTGGGATTTTTAATTGGGAATATGAAACTTTTATTAAACCAGGTTGTAACGTCCCTAATTTTTAAAAATTAAATAAATTAAATTAGATAAATTAAATAAAAAATTTAAATAAAAAATTGAGTATTTTAAGTGAAAATTGGGATATATATGTAATATATATGCAAAATATACATACAGTATATAAAAGTCAACAAAAGTTAACTCTTTTAAAAGAAAAGTCAAAGGTCCAATGACATTTTTGTAAATATACTTTGTAAATTAAAATTATTTAAATAATTCAAAAATAATTTATTTTTGTATGGAAGAGAAAAATTATTATTTTTTAAATAAATAAATAAATAAATTATTAAAAAATTATTAAAATAATATATATGGCTATTTTTAAAATGAAAAGAAAGAGAAATTTAAAATCAAATTTCTTCTTCTTCTTCTCCCTTTGAAGGCTGAACCACCATGGTTGAAAAGCTCAAGGTTTTTCTTCTTCCAAGCTTCCAAAATTGAAGTGTTTTCAAGATTTCAAGTGAATATTTGGTGTTTTCCACTTTAATAAGTAAGTTCTCTCACTTTTTCTTTGAAAATCCATGGTTATATGGATATGTGGAGTTTGAGTTGTTGTGATAGCATGTTTTAATTGCTTAATTGGGTATGAATGAAGTTGTTTTGAGTACTTAATAATGATTTTAAGGTTGGATTGAAGAAATAGTTAAGGTTGAGTGAAGTTTGGTGAAGAGAGAGAATTTAGGGTTATGAAACTTTTGGGTTTGTGAAATCATGAGTTTTAATTGTGCAATTTGGTTCTAAATGTGTTGTTTTGATGCATGAACAAGGATTTTAAAGTCAAATGATGGATTTGGTTAAGTTTGGTTAAAGTTTGGATGAAGTAGTGTTGATTTAGGGTTTTAGAAAAAGGAATTTTCAAAGTATGGTTAATTATTTGATTTTAATGTTTAAAGCATATTGTTTAATGATATTAGTAATGGAAATAAGCTTGGATTGATAATTGGATTGAGTTGTGTTGTCCCAAGATGGCAACCAAGAGGGGGGGGTGAATTGGTTTCCACAAGAAGTAATGACAATTTAAAAAACTCAACAAACAAGAAGTGCGGAATATGAAGATTGTTGAGTGATGAAGGAAGAAAGAACACACAAGATTTATAGTGGTTCGGATTTACTTCAATCCTACATCCACTTCCTTAACAACTTGTTAAGGTTCCACTAGACTTTGAAGTTTTTACAAGCTCACTTCCAACTTTGGTGTTTTTACAAGTTCACACCTAACTTTACAAGTGTTTTTCTAAGGCTCACACTTACAACCCACACAAGAGTTTTACAAGGCTCACTCTCTCAACCTAAGTGTTTCCCAAGCTTACACTCAAACTTATACAATGGTGTTTTCAATGCTAACACCTAACATTCATAACAATTCAAATACAAGTTTAAGCAAAAGGAAATTTGTTGCTTGGCTATGAAAATCTTTTCTTAATAATGTTATTCTTTTGTTTTCTCATGGAAACATTGTATTTATAGCCAATGTGGTCTTACTAGCCGTTATTGCTGTTTAGAATAAAGTCTTGGCAGAATAGACCTTCTTTACTTAAACTGTCCGAAGCACTTCGCGGTCGCCCTTCATGCAAGGATGGTCGCGCTCATGCTTCTCGCGGTCGTCCTTTAACAAGGGACGGTCGCTGCTTTTGAAAAAGCTACAACGGTCGAATTTTAGTGCTCTGCAGCTGGAATCTTGTCCATGCTGTGATTGTCGGACCGTTTCTTGCCCATGCTTTGTTTGTCGGGACGGTCGCGCCAAGCAGAGGTGCGGTCGCCCTTTTTGAATCTTCAAGTGGGTTTACAACGGTCATATTACGTGTCATTCTCTGACAGAGCAAAACTGAATGTCCGCCATAATTTGAATCTCGCGGTCGCCCTTAGTAGTTTTTCGCGGTCGCACTCATATTCTCGCGTCGAACTTCTGGACGCACCTGAGGACGCGAACACTACTGTTTCTTTGAGCAATTTCTTCTTGAATTGTTGGGCGGTCGCGACTATAAATGAGCGGTCGCTAAATTGGTAAGCGAGGTCGAATCATTCACCGTTCTTGTCACCGCGAACCTTACTGTGATTGTAATGATTTAAGTTCCTTGAGTAGCGGTCGGGCAAATATTAGGACGGTCGCTATTATGTATGAGCGGTCGCGACTATGGTTGAACTTCTGACCGCGAAACCTACTGTGACAAGGTTTCATTCTGTAATTGCATGGAGCGGTCGTATTTAGGTGATGTGCGACCGCGAGAATTGTTCTGTTCACCTTTAGTTGAAGCAACCTAATCCTGCAACAAGCTTTCTCAAACACAAGTTAAATAGATCATCCATTTGAGTTGTCAAGGATCAAAATTAAGATCATTTGTCTAACAATCTCCCCCATTTTGACTTTGACAATTCAAATGGAATGATGAGAAAAATAATAAGTCTAAAATGCTCCCCCTTAACATATGCAACAATCATGGTTAAGAGCATTTGTGATTTAGTAGTTTATCTTGGTGCAAACATTTTTCTCCCATAAACATTTTTTCTTATTTGCAAATGTTCAATAAATTTCAACAAGAAATTAACTCCCCCATAAACATTTTTTCCTAATTTTGCAAATGTTCAAACAGATTGTTCTTATTTCTCCCCCATAATTTTATTGACATTCCATTTATACCACATTCCATTTTGGTATTTTCTCTCCCCCATTGGCATAGGCAAAATGAAATAAATGTTAAGCAAAAATATTAACAAAGCAAATGAAAGGAAATATAAACATTATATAGTTTGAAGTGGAGGAAAATACAAAACAGAAAGTAAATTAGCAAACATATGAAAATGCAAGTCCAATTTGCCTTGCATGTCATAAAGATCATGGTGCATGTGGGATATAAGGTCTATCCTTTTGTTCAAGTGCTGGAATCTCTTGGAGACACTCTTCTTGAACTTAGAGAGTTTCCTTGAGAGAGTCTTGATAGCTTGGAGGATGAGTTGTGTGGAGGATGAAGCAGTTTCATGAGCAGCTTTTGATGAAGCAGCTTTTGAAGGTAGTTCTACTGCAACTTCTACAGAATCTCCCTCTTCCTCAATTGTATACCTTGGCCTTTTCTTTTGTTTATCCATAACTCCTTTCTTGCCATAGCAGTATACGTATGACCCTTCTATCTTCCTTACACAACCAGCATGCTCTAAGTAATCCATTGTGATAGCATTGGAGGCTAGAGTGAGAGGGTTCCTCAAAGTGGCTAAGTTCAAATCATTCAGAAGGTTTAGGTGCCTAGCTATTTGAGTAACTTGAGAGGATAGGAAGAAGGTACCAGTTCTTGTAACAGCATGATGATAAAAGGTATCAATCAAGAACTTGGTTGTGTTCATTTTGATGTTGTGGGTGAAAGCATAGAGAAAGATAAGGTCTCTCTTGGTTACTTTCTCATTCCCATCTGCTCTTTGGTGAATGGTATAGGTGATAATCCTATGGAGCATCCAGTGGGTGAGAGATTTGATGTGCTTGGCTTTAGATTCCTTTTCAAAGGAAGTTTCAATGGAAATTTCTCGCCAGAAATCAGAAAGGGTTGGGTTTGAGAAGATTTGGTCATTGTAGGAGGTTATACCTTCAGAAGGGAAGTTCCAAATTCTGCCAAAATCTTCAAGGGTTAAGAATTGATACTGATCAAAGAGTTTGAACCTAACCCCATACCACCCTAGTGCAGAGTTTGCACTCTTCTCTATCTGGAATGACATTAGAAACTCCTTACTTATACTAGAGTAACCTACTTCTTCTGGAAAGACAAAATTTCTCCATCCAAGGACATCCAACAATCCTTCAATTTCGTCCTTGATGCCCAAGGCAGACAGCATCCCACCAAAAGGTGATTTGGTGCCTTCAACCTTCTTCTTCTTTAGCATGGCATACCTAATGTCTTCCTCAGTGGTTTGGTGATGAGGTTTGTGAATTTTCTCACCCCTTTTTGATTGTGGAGGAGATGGAGGTTCAACAACAGGTTCTCTAATGGTGATTCCTGGAACTCTCTTAGCTTGACCCTTAATTTTGGAAGTGGTTTTTCTTTTGGGAGCCATTGAAACAGAAAGAACAGATGAGAGCAGGAAAACAGAGGTTCAATTGAATGACAGATGATGATGAGTAGATTTTAGGGTTTCAGAAAGTTTTCAGAAGCAAAATATCAAAGAAAATGATTTATTATGCTCTTAAATAGATGAAATAACGAAAATAGCCGTTTAAGACTGTTGAAAATCAAGAATTGCGACCTGTCACACAGCCAACGGTTATAAATTTTCGAGCAGAGTGTACAGGGTGCGGTCGCAGATTTAACAACGTGCGATCGCGGAATGGTGTACAGCGACCATTATTATGATCAGTACGCTCACGAGTGAAGAAAAACATCTGTAACGGTCGAAACTATTCAAATTGGTGCGATCGCGCACAAATTTTCTCGACCGCGCTCAGAGAATTTTATTGAATGAAACTAGCAGACGAAGTAGCGAGCGCGAAAGAACACTGGAGCGACCGCTACATACTCAAAAATAAAAGATTCAAGGAAAGATGGAAGATATTCTAAGTGTGTTAAGAAAAATTAATTTCATGCACATAGAAACTTTATTTTAAGGCAAAAAAAATTCTAATTAACTCAAAGTGATTCCATCAATCATTCCTAAATTGAGTTTGATGAAGTTAAGTCTATCTTCATTCAAGGGTTTTGTAAAGACATCAGCAAGTTGATTTTCTGTATCTATGAATTCTAAGGTTATATTCTGATTTTGTACATTTTCTCTTAAGAAATGATGTCTAATATCTATGTGTTTGGATCTAGAATGTTGGATAGGATTCTTAGACAAATTGATAGCACTAGTGTTGTCACATTTAATGGAGATATTGTTAAACATTTTACCATAGTCAAGCAATTGTTGTTTCATCCATAATACTTGTGTGCAACAAAAACATGCTGCAACATATTCAGCTTCCGTTGTGGATAAAGCAACTGATGCTTGTTTCTTACTATGCCAAGAAACTAGACAATTACCAAGAAAGTGACATGCTCCTGTTGTGCTTTTCCTATCTAATATACTACCAGCATAATCTGCATCTGAAAATCCTATAATATGAAATGATGTGTTTTTAGGATACCAAAGTCCTAAATGTATTGTACCGCTCAAATATTTCAAGATTCTCTTAGTGGCATTCAAGTGTGATTCTTTAGGACTAGTTTGAAATCTAGCACAAAGACATACACTATACATTATATCAGGCCTAGAAGCAGTTAAGTAAAGTAGTGATCCGATGATACCTCGATATTTCTTCTCATCTACTGCTTTACCATTATCATCTTTACCTAATTTCAATGATGTGCTCATAGGAGTTTTGCTAGTTTTGCAGCCATCCATTCCAAATTTCTTGATGAGTTCTTTTGTATATTTGGATTGGTTGATGAAGATCCCATCTTTACATTGCTTGACTTGCAGTCCAAGGAAAAACTTGAGTTCACCCATCATGCTCATTTCAAATTCCCTAGTCATACAAGAAGCAAATTCTTTGCACAGAGCTTCATTAGTAGCTCCAAATATTATGTCATCCACATAAATTTGTACAATCAAAATGTTGTGCTTATTCTTTTTAACAAAAAGAGTTGTGTCTACTTTTCCTTTTGAAAAACCATTTTCAAGCAAATATGCACTAAGTTTATCATACCAAGCTCTAGGTGCTTGCTTTAATCCATATAAAGCTTTGGTAAGTTTGAAAACATGATCAGGAAATTTGTAGTTTTCAAAACCAGGAGGTTGTTCAACATAAACTTCTTCATTTATGAGTCCGTTTAGAAATGCACTTTTAACATCCATTTGATAAAGCTTAAAATTCATATGACATGCAAAAGCAAGTAATATTCTAATAGCTTCCAATCTAGCTACGGGGGCAAAGGTTTCATCATAGTCAATACCTTCTTCTTGATTATAACCTTTGGCTACCAATCTTGCTTTATTTCTAATGATGTGACCATTTTCATCAAGCTTATTCCTATAAACCCATTTGCATCCTATTATAGAATGATCTATAGGTCTAGGAGTAAGTTGCCAAACATTATTTCTTTCAAATTGATTAAGTTCATCTTGCATTGCAATTATCCAATTTTCATCATTTAAAGCTTCCTCAATAGTTTTTGGTTCAATTTGAGAAACAAAAGCAACATTAACATCAACATGATTAATTTTAGATCTAGTAGTTACTCCCTTTGATGTTTCTCCAATGATGAGTTCCTTTGGATGATCTTTCTTGTATTGCCAATCCTTAGGTAGATCTTGAGCCTTTTCTTCAAGTTGATTGATCTTTGGAGCATCAATAGATTCAAGAGGTTCAAGAGTGCCTGCAGGGTCATTGAAAGTAATACCTTTCTTTTGATCAAGTTTAGATGATTCATCAAATACAACATGCATTGATTCTTCTATAACTAGAGTTTTCATATTAAATACTCTATATGCTTTGCTATATGATGAATATCCTAAGAATATGCCTTCATCTGATTTGGATGAGAATTTTCCAAGATTATCCTTGGTATTCAATATGAAGCATTTGCATCCAAATACTCTAAAATATCCAATTCTGGGTATTCTTCCATTCCATAGCTCATAAGAAGTTTTATTAGTTAAATGCCTTTTATAAACACGATTTGCAATGTAACAAGCTGTATTAACGGCTTCCGCCCAAAAATAAGATGGTAAATCATATTCATTGAGCATTGTCCTAGCCATTTCGATTAAAGTTCTATTTTTCCTTTCAACTACACCATTTTGCTGTGGAGTTCTAGGAGCAGAAAAATTGTGTGAAATGCCAAGTTCATTGCAAAAGTTTTCAAAGTTTTCATTTTCAAATTCTTTGCCATGATCACTTCTAATAGATGTGATCACATATCCTTTTTCATTTTGAACTCTTTTTGCAAAGGTTTTGAAGTAATTAAAGGCTTCATTCTTTTGAGCTAAGAAATTAACCCATGTGAATCTAGAGTAGTCATCAACAAGAACAAATGCATATGATTTGCCTCCTAAGCTTGTAACTCTATTTGGTCCAAACAAGTCTAAATGAATGAGCTCTAAAGGTCTAGAGGTGCTTATAACACACTTTGATTTAAATGAGCTTTTATGTTGCTTACCATGTTGACAAGGTTCACAAATTCTGTCTTTATCATATTTTATCTTAGGTAAGCCATCAACTAAATTCTCATTACAAATATATTTCAATTGATCCATACCAGCATGTCCTAGTCTTCTATGCCATAACCATGCATCATTATTAGTGGACATTAAACATGTATGATCAGAATGTATGCTTACATTGTAAGTGTTGTTTGTTCTAGTACCCTTAAATATGATAACATCATTTGAATTTGTGATTTTGCATTCCTTGGAATCAAACTTAACAAAGTATGCTTTATCACAAAGTTGACTAACACTTAGCAAGTTATGTTTCAAACCATCAACAAGCCATACATCTTCAATTAAATCCTTACCAATAGAACCAATGGAGCCAACACCAAGAATTTTACCTTTAGCATTGTTTCCAAAAGTTACGTTACCTCCATGTTTATAGGTAATACTTGTAAAGAGCTTTGCATTTCCAGTCATATGCCTTGAGCATCCACTATCCACAAGCCATGTGCTTTCATTGGTAGTAGATTTTAGGCATACCTGCAAGCCAATTGTGGTCATCCTTTTTTAGGTACCCACATATAGTTGGGTCCTTGATGGTTAGTAGAAAGAGTGCCTTCTAAATTTAGATGAGCTTTTCTTATATAACAATAGAAATTTTTGTGACCAAATTTCATGCAATATGTGCATTGCCATGGTATCCTATGCTTCTGCATTTTTCTTTTTGCATTATACATACAACTACAAGTATGTGATTTCTTTTGTACAAGTTTAGTAAACAACAATGCATAATTGTTTTTGGCTTTATCTCCTAGTGAACCGTAAGAAGTTCTTTTAGTCTTGGTGCAAGCATCTTTGATATGAACATCAGAAATTTTAGTTGTAGATGCTTTCACAAAAGTTGGTTTACTAGGTGCAATGTTGGTTGAGCCATTGAATCCTAATCCATATTTCAAGGAAGGTGATCTTTGATTATTAATTAATGTGTTCAATGCTTCCTTTCCTTTATGAAATCTGGAAATTGATTCTTTTAGTTCTTTTAGTTCATGCTTCAATGCCTCATTCTCTTTAATCACTTTTTCTAAGTCATGTGAGCTTTTATTTAATTCTCCTATTGTATTCATCAAATGTTCATTTGAGGTTTTCAATTCTAAGGTAGAGTTCTTTAAGCATATAAAATCCTTTTCTAACTTAGAGTTTTTTTCTTTATAGAGCATCATTTTGGAGAAATATTTTTCTATTTTAGAATTCATGTGCTCAATCAAATCACTATCATCTATATCACTTATATCATCATGTGCTACAAGATCAAAAGATTGAGTACTTACCTCATTGGAGTCATCTTCAATAGCCATGAGACAAAGATTTGCAATTCCTTCCTCTTCTTCTTCTTCACTTGAGGAAGAGTCATCCCATGTGGCTTTGAGAGACTTTTTCTTTTCTTTATCCCATTTCCTTTTGTTCTTTAATTTGTAGCAATCCGACTTGATGTGACCGGTTTTTCCACATTCATAGCATTTTACCTCATTTTTCTTTTCTTTATCTTTGAAGGAGAATTTAGGAGGTGTACCTTTGTTTGCTTGTAATCTTTTCTTCCTTTTCCATTCATTCATTCTTTTTGAGAACATTGCCATTTCATCTTCATCATCAGTACCTTCATTGCTTGAGCTCTCAACTTCTTTGATTGCTTTGAGTGCAATTGGTTTTCTCTTTTCTTTCTCACCTTGATCTTCTTCTTTTTCACTGTGCAGCTCAAAAGTGAGTAATTTACCAACTAGCTCGTCGGTTCTTAATGTGCTGAGATCATGAGCTTCTTCTATGGATGATACTTTGGATTCAAAGTTCTTTCTAGCTCTTAGGGCTCTCAAGATCTTACTGTTTACATCACCTTGATCATATACCTTGCCATACTTCTTCAGTTCATTGACAATAGCAAGCAAGCGATTTGTCATGTCGGTGACATTTTCATTTGGTTTCATCTTGAATAGCTCATACTCATGAACATGCATTTGTTTCTTGGTAAATCTTACTTGAGTTGTACCTTCATGGTAGTTTTCAAGTGTTTTCCAAATACAATGTGCACAAGTTAAATGTTGAACTCTTCCACCTTCTTCTCTTGAAATGGAGTTCATCAAGATGGAAGCAGCTCTATTGTTCTTGAATCGATCTCTGATATTGCTAGTTGACCATTGAGCTTTGGGAAGTGGAACTTGAATACCGTCAACCTCATGAGTAGGAGATTTCCACTCATTTTCCACGAAATCCCATAGTTCAATCCCTTCACTGTCTAGAAACAAATACATTTTGTGTTTCCAGTATGAGTAATCCGTTCCATCAAAGTAAGGTCTAAGAATAGAGTTAAGATTTCCATGAGAGCTTGATGAAGAAGAAGTTGCCATTGTGGATCAGATTTCACAATTAAGTTTAAGAAATCTCAGGGCTCTAATACCAATTGTTGTCCCAAGATGGCAACCAAGAGGGGGGGGTGAATTGGTTTCCACAAGAAGTAATGACAATTTAAAAAACTCAACAAACAAGAAGTGCGGAATATGAAGATTGTTGAGTGATGAAGGAAGAAAGAACACACAAGATTTATAGTGGTTCGGATTTACTTCAATCCTACATCCACTTCCTTAACAACTTGTTAAGGTTCCACTAGACTTTGAAGTTTTTACAAGCTCACTTCCAACTTTGGTGTTTTTACAAGTTCACACCTAACTTTACAAGTGTTTTTCTAAGGCTCACACTTACAACCCACACAAGAGTTTTACAAGGCTCACTCTCTCAACCTAAGTGTTTCCCAAGCTTACACTCAAACTTATACAATGGTGTTTTCAATGCTAACACCTAACATTCATAACAATTCAAATACAAGTTTAAGCAAAAGGAAATTTGTTGCTTGGCTATGAAAATCTTTTCTTAATAATGTTATTCTTTTGTTTTCTCATGGAAACATTGTATTTATAGCCAATGTGGTCTTACTAGCCGTTATTGCTGTTTAGAATAAAGTCTTGGCAGAATAGACCTTCTTTACTTAAACTGTCCGAAGCACTTCGCGGTCGCCCTTCATGCAAGGATGGTCGCGCTCATGCTTCTCGCGGTCGTCCTTTAACAAGGGACGGTCGCTGCTTTTGAAAAAGCTACAACGGTCGAATTTTAGTGCTCTGCAGCTGGAATCTTGTCCATGCTGTGATTGTCGGACCGTTTCTTGCCCATGCTTTGTTTGTCGGGACGGTCGCGCCAAGCAGAGGTGCGGTCGCCCTTTTTGAATCTTCAAGTGGGTTTACAACGGTCATATTACGTGTCATTCTCTGACAGAGCAAAACTGAATGTCCGCCATAATTTGAATCTCGCGGTCGCCCTTAGTAGTTTTTCGCGGTCGCACTCATATTCTCGCGTCGAACTTCTGGACGCACCTGAGGACGCGAACACTACTGTTTCTTTGAGCAATTTCTTCTTGAATTGTTGGGCGGTCGCGACTATAAATGAGCGGTCGCTAAATTGGTAAGCGAGGTCGAATCATTCACCGTTCTTGTCACCGCGAACCTTACTGTGATTGTAATGATTTAAGTTCCTTGAGTAGCGGTCGGGCAAATATTAGGACGGTCGCTATTATGTATGAGCGGTCGCGACTATGGTTGAACTTCTGACCGCGAAACCTACTGTGACAAGGTTTCATTCTGTAATTGCATGGAGCGGTCGTATTTAGGTGATGTGCGACCGCGAGAATTGTTCTGTTCACCTTTAGTTGAAGCAACCTAATCCTGCAACAAGCTTTCTCAAACACAAGTTAAATAGATCATCCATTTGAGTTGTCAAGGATCAAAATTAAGATCATTTGTCTAACAATCTCCCCCATTTTGACTTTGACAATTCAAATGGAATGATGAGAAAAATAATAAGTCTAAAATGCTCCCCCTTAACATATGCAACAATCATGGTTAAGAGCATTTGTGATTTAGTAGTTTATCTTGGTGCAAACATTTTTCTCCCATAAACATTTTTTCTTATTTGCAAATGTTCAATAAATTTCAACAAGAAATTAACTCCCCCATAAACATTTTTTCCTAATTTTGCAAATGTTCAAACAGATTGTTCTTATTTCTCCCCCATAATTTTATTGACATTCCATTTATACCACATTCCATTTTGGTATTTTCTCTCCCCCATTGGCATAGGCAAAATGAAATAAATGTTAAGCAAAAATATTAACAAAGCAAATGAAAGGAAATATAAACATTATATAGTTTGAAGTGGAGGTTATGCCATTTTAGGGTTTTGAACAAAAGTATATATTTATTTAATGTAATTGGTTTAAACATGTTAAAAGATGTTTGTAATGATATAAATAAACTTAAAATACTAATTTAAATGGATTATAATGGTTTTTCAAAGTTAAAGTAAAGTTAGGCTTAATTTTGGGGTTTTGAAATGAATGATGTTTTAAATAAGGTTTGATATTGAGAATGCCTTAAAATGTGATATTAAATGATCGTATTTGATCACATTTGGTATAGGCATTAAGGAGAGGTGTTTTGCCCAACCCTAGTGTTGAAGAACAAGTTCGAAGAGAAGGTTGGTGGGAGATTTGTAGCTTGCTTTTGTGCGCTTTATAAGGTAAGTACAAACTTTTAATAAATTAGATAGATTGGCATTAAATTAGGCTTAACACATTTTGGTTGAAAAATATGTTCGGCTACTTGATACATTGAACATTCATAAACAATGTGCTATGACATGTGTATTGTTATGTATGCATTATATGCATTGTGAAAAGCCATTGATAATGGCTAAATTGAATAAAATGTGAAATATATGAATTATGCGAAAATAACCCAAAATATTTGGGTAATGTTATTTTGATGTGAAATGCGATACATTATGATGAAATGATGAATTAAAATGAAATGACATTGATATGAATGAGAACAAAAATAAAAATGAGGCAATGTGCCTAATTGATAATTAGAAATGAGGCAATGTTCCTAGTTAATTATGGAAAAATGAGACAAAGTTTAATATGTATGTTATTCAATTTTCAGAGTTCTGTGTTTGGCGGCATGCTTATGAGGTTATCCTCATTATTTACCTTCAAGGCTAGACGCTATGCATCACTGATACATGATTTGTCGTCGGGGCTAGACATTTGGCATCATTGTGATATGATTTGCCTTCGGGGCTAGCTTTTAAGCATTACTTTGATTTGCCTTTAGGGCTAGACACTTGGTATCAACATAGACTAAAATAGTAACTCTAGGATTTAAATAATGTATTAATTTATTTGGGCCCATGCTTGTGTATGTGACTTATGTGAATTATAAAAAGGTGAGAAATTATGTTATAAAATGGAATTGAATGCCACATTGTGACATGGCATACAAACGTATTATGCATTGGCATTGTATTTAGTTTTATTGTTATCAAAACTTATACCTCTAGGCTTTTAGCTTATCGCGATTATAATTCATCACGCAGGTGACATAGGTGATTCGGTTGAGCCGAAGTGTTCTTCTAGACTAGGTCGAGTCTAGATTTGAGTTGATTTTGGTGCATCAAGATCAGAGACACTGCCAGCATATATATATTTTATATTATAGTACATTTTGATATTATGTTATGTTTTGGAGAATTTATATTGTAAATTATAAAGAATATTTTAGATAAATTTTATAACGTGGGTTTTGTATGTGTTTTGATAAATATATATGTATATATATGTTTGAGAAAATATGGAGAAACTGAGAAGTGTTGGGGAAATGTGAGATGCATTATATATTGGGAGTGTTTTTGATGCAGGTTGTATTTGATTGAATTTTTGAGATTGTCCAAATTACAGATAAACTCTAGTAAATTTTTTCTAGAGATTTTCTTATAAAATACTATTTTGGAACCTGTAGTTAATAATAAATATTTTATTTATTACTTAACTATATATTTTAAAGTATTTTGGATTTTAAATTGGAAGTGTGAAAATTTTTGTTAAACAAGATTGTGATATTTTTATACCGTATACACATATTTTACATATAATGGATGTATATATTATATGTATATAGGGCATAAGAGTGTTACACGGGTTGTAACATTCTTATACTATATATACGCATTTTATATATACTAGGTGTATGTATTATACGTATATAGAGTGTAAGGGTGATACAGTATTAGCTCAGCCATTTCGATTCCCAGGTAGCTTGCCACTATGAGAGGGAAAACATTCAATGCTAACCCATTTTCAACTGGGAGATACTTATCTAAAAAGGATATAGTAGAAAAATTAGTCATGTGTTGGACAATTAAACTCTATTTTGATCATTGACAATCAAATTGATATGTACTAGTTATTTCAAACAAGTTTGTTATTGTAGGCATGAAACCTAACTTTTGTGTGACCACTCGAGCCCACTGAGCGACTGCACAAAGTTAAAAGACAAATTTACTAAAGTTATAGAAAGGATGGCTGGCTTGTAAAGCGGTGAAGTTGGATCGCTAGCTGGACATGTGACCGCCCGAGGCAACCGAATGACCTCACAACATACAGAGCTAAAATCCACAAAACTTACAAAGGAGCTCGCGGTCTCAGTGCGCGGTGTAGTCCAGTCATGAGGCAGACGAGCGACTGCACTAAAAATGGAGCTAAATTCATAAAATTATAGAAGAGTTTACAATCTCAGCGAGTGATGAAGTTAGGACATGTGGAAGGCATGTGACTGCACCACCATACCGAGTGACCGCATAACCCAATGACCCAAAAGGTCAAAAATGGCAAAAGAGATAGCGGTCAGCCTATGCAGTGCTTCCTCAATGCTCAATCACTTATGCGATCACCCGAGATAACCAAGTGACCACACAAGACCAATACATTTGAATCTTAGTCCAATGCTAAATGAACAAGTGGATGAAGAAATTCAAATTAAATGATAACTTTATGCCTTACAACTGCACAAAAGGTTATACGACTACACGACATGGTAGCATGTGCATACAAGATCCTGTCAGGCAAAAAAATCTTACCATTGGAGTTAGCCGTTAGAGCAATATTTGAATTGTACGACTACACAAAGTGACTTAGCCACTGAATTAGTGGAAGACAAGCTCTATACATGTGGAAACCACTTTAAATAGCTAGTTTAAATCTAATTGGCTATAAATACCCCAAGAAACCTCTTATTTGAGGGTAATTATGATTTTAATAGCCAAGGCAATATACTTTCAATTTCATATACTACAAGAAACATTTGTATTGTTTAAGTGTTGGGTGTGAGCATTAAAAATACTATAGTAAGTTGAGTTTTTGCTTTGAAACACTTAGGTTTTAGAGTGAGCCTTGGGTGAACTCTTGTAAGGGTTGTGAGGATTGATCTCAAACCTTGTTAAAGTTTGGTGTGAGCTTATGAAAACACCAAGGTAGAGTTAAGCTTGTAAAAACTCAAGATTAGTGGAACCTTAACAAGTTGTTAAGGAAGTGGACGTAGGATTGAGGTAAATCTGAACCACTATAAATCCTTTGTGTTCACTCTTCTCTACTCTACTCAATCTTCTTTTACATCTTCTTCATCTTGTTCTTTAAATTTTTAACTTATCATAACTACTCAAATTAACCAATTCAACCCCCTCTTAGTTGCTAATTTAGGATAACAATTGGTATCAAAAGCCTTTTATATTTCAAGAAACTTAATTGTGAAATTTGATCCAAAATGGCAACTACCTCCGCAACCACCTCTACATCAACTTCCACTTCCAACTCCATGACTCCTTCACATAGAAATCTAAACTCCTATCTTAGACCTTACTTCGATGGAACCGATTACTCTTATTGGAAACATAAGATGTATTTGTTCCTTGATATTGAAGGAATTGAGCTTTGGGAATATGTTGAAAATGAGTAAAAACCTCCCACTCATGAAGTAAATGGTGTTCAAGTTCCTCTTCCTAGAGCATAATGGACAAGTGATAAGGTGAGAGCGTATTCCAAGAAAAATAGGGCAGCCTCTATCTTGATGAATTCAATATCAAGAGAAGAAAGTGGGAGAGTCCAACATCTTACTTGTACACATAGTATTTGGAAAACTCTTGAGAACTATCATGAGGGTACTACCCAAGTGAGGTTCACCAAGAAGCAAATGTGTTGTGCATGAGTATGAGTTTTTTTAAGATGAAGCCCAACAAGAACTTCATCGACATGACAAACCACTTGCTTGCCATTGCCAATGAACTAAAGAAATATGGCAATGTCTATGATCAAGGCGATGTTAATAGCAAATTTTAAGAGCACTTAGAGCGAAGAAGAGTTTTGAGTCTAAAGTTTCTCCAATTGAAGAAGTTCATGACCTTAGCTCTTTGAGAACTGATGAACTCGTAGGAAAACTACTCACCTTTGAATTGCACACCTAAAAGGAAGAAGAATAAGGTGAAAAGGATAAAAGAAAAGCAATAGCTCTTAAAGCCATCAAGGAAGTTGAGAGCTCAAGTGAGGAAGATAGTGATGATAAAGAAGAAATGACTATGCTATCCAAAAGGATAAGTGTTTGTAAGAGAAAGAGAAGACTACAAGCTAAAAAAGGTACA
Organism: Garcia nutans; assembly: GCA_947685225.1. Classification (NCBI taxonomy): domain Eukaryota; kingdom Viridiplantae; phylum Streptophyta; class Magnoliopsida; order Malpighiales; family Euphorbiaceae; genus Garcia; species Garcia nutans. The sequence continues at coordinate 7,231,343 of CANTUV010000057.1, forward strand.
TTTTCTAAATCCTCTTTCAAAGATAAAGGGAAAAAGAATGAAGTAAAATGTTATGAATGTGGCAAAATGGGTCACATCAAATTGAATTGCTTCAAATTGAAGAACAAAAAGAAGTGGGGTAAGGAAAATAAGAAATCACTCAAAGCCACATAGGATAATGATTCCTCAAGTGAAGGAGATGAGGATGAAGAGCATGGAATTGCCAATCTATATCTCATGGCCATTAAGGATGATAATCATACCAATGAGGTAGGTACTTAATCCTTGAACTTGATTGCATATGATGATAATTTGATAATGCTTTAGGTGATAGTGATTTAATTGAGCATATGAACCTTAATGTAGAAAAATATTTCTTTAAAATGAAATTTTATAAAGATAAATATTCTAATCTACAGAAGGATTTGTTTCCTTAAAAATTCTACTATAGAATTAAAGGCATCAAATGAACAATTATTAAAATCCATTGATGAAATGTCTAAAATCTCACATAGTTTAGAAAATGTAATCAAGGAAAATAAAGTTTTGAAGGATGAAATAAGTGAACTTAAAAACTCTATATCTAAATTTCATAGAGGAAAAAGAAGCCTTAGATACTATGATTAGTAATCAAAGGTCATCCTCTTTGAAACATGGTTTAGGATTCAATGCCTCATCTATCACGACATCTAATGCACCAACATTTGTAAAATCATCTACAACTTAAACCTCTAGTGTTGAAGTTGTAAAGAACACAAATAAATGCACACACCAAACCTAAGAATCCTAAAAGGATCATATTGGGACCACAAGGCTCTAGAACTAAAGTTCTAAGAGTAAACCATGCATACATGTATAGAAGGCATGCACATAAACAAAAAAAATGTACAAAAATAATTTCACTTCACACACACTTGCAATTGTGTGCATAGTTCTTTAAATTTCAATAAAAGAGTGCATAAATATAAAATCTTGTATCAATGCACTTATTGTATAAAATTTGGATATAAGAGTACCTTTTGCTATGTTAGGAAGGCTCATCTCAAATTAGAGGATCCTTCTACTACTAACCCCTAAGGACCCAAGTTCATTTGGGTACCTAAAAGAACATAAACCTTATTGTCTTATAGGTATGCCTAAAGTCTACTATCAATGAAAGTGTTTGGCTTGTGGATAGTGGATGTTCAAGGCACATGACGAGAAATGAAAAACTCTTTACAACTCTTATGTACAATCAAGGAGGTAATGTGACTTTTAGAAATAATGCTAAAGGTAAAATCATTGGCATTGGTTCCATTGGTATGCGTAGAAAAAATATGATTGATAATGTATGGTTGTTGATGGATTCAAACATAACTTGCTTAGTGTGAGTCAATTGTGTGATAAAGGATAAAATGTAAATTTTGACTCTAAAGGATGCAAAATTACTTCTTCCAATGGTGAACTTGCTTTTAAAGGAGTTAGAATTGGGAATACTTATAAAATTGACTTACATTCTAATAATGTATTTGAATGTTTGATTACCATTAGCAATTATGCATGGATTTGGCATAGGAGACTTACTAGCATGGATCATTTACAATGCATTAGTAAAGAAGAGCTTATTGATGGTCTCCCCAAAATGAAGTTTAATAAAGATAAAATTTATGAACCATGCCAATTTGGAAAATAATATAAGAGTTTATTTAAAACTAAGAATGTTGTAAGCATATCTAGACCCCTATAACTAATTCATTTAGATTTGTTTGGTCTAAATAGAGTTACTAGATTTGTATGCATTTGTGCTTGTTGATGATTATTCAAGGTATGCATGGGTTAATTTCTTTAGCTTAAAAGAATGAAGCCTTCAATCATTTTAAAATTTTTACAAAAATAATTCAAAATGAAAAAGGCTATATAATCATATCCATTAGAAGTAATCATGGCAAAGAATTTGAAAATGAGAACTTTAAAAATTTTTGCAACGAGTTTGGTATTTCACATAACTTTTTGGCTCCTAGAACAACATAACAAAATGGTATGGTTGAAAGAAAAAATAGAACATTGGTAGAAATGGCTAGGACAATGCTCAATGAGTATGATTTACCATCTTACTTGTGGACGGAGGTCGTTAATCCGTATGTTATGTTTCAAATCGTGTTTACAAAAGGCCCTTATTAAACAAAACTTCTTATGAGCTTTGGAATGGTAGAAAACCCAAAATTTCATACCTTAGAGTGTTTGGATATAAATGCTTCATATTGAATACCAAGGACACTCTTGGAAATTCTCATCCAAATTGGATGAAGGCATATTTTTAGGATATTCATCTTCTAGTAAAGCATATAGAGTATTTAATAAGAGAACACTAGTAGTTGAAGAATTAATGCATGTTATTTTTTATGAATCCTCTAAACTTGATTAAAGAAAAGATAGTGTTCTTGATGATTTTATAGGTACATTTGAAGAACAAGAAATAAACAATGTTCTAAAGGACAATCTCAATGAAATTGAGACAAGAATGGAACAAGAAGAAGAGTCTCAAGAACTACCCAAAGATTGACAATTCAAGAAGGATCATCCAAAAGAACTTGTAATTGGTGACACATTAAAGGGAGTAACTACTAGATCTAAACTTAAGCACTTAGATGCTAATGTTGCCTTTGTTTCTTAAATTGAGTCAAGGACCATTGAGGAGGCTTTAGTGATGAGTGTTGGGTGATTGTTATGCAAGATGAACTCAATGGATTAGAGAGAAACAAAATATGTGAACTTGTTCCTAAACCTAAAGATCATCCAATTATAGGGTGTAAATGGGTATATAGAAATAAGCTAGATGAAAATGGTCTCATTAATAGAAATAAGGCTAGATTGGTAGCCAAAGGCTATAAACAAGAGGAAGGCATTGACTATAATGAGACATTTGCTCCAGTTTCTAGGTTAGAAGCAATTAGAATATTGCTTGTATATGATTGTCACATGAATTTTAAACTTTTTCAAATGGATGTCAAAAGCACATTTCTAAATGGGTTTATAAATGAGAAAGTTTATGTTGAACAACCCTCTGATTTTGAAGATTATAAATTTCCAAATCATATTTTTAAACTTACAAAAGCACTTAATGGATTGAAACAAGCTCCAAGAGCTTGGTATAATAGACTTAGTGTTCACTTGCTAGAAAATGGTTTTTCAAAATGCAAAGTTGACAACTCTTTTTGTTAAAAAGAAAATGCATAATATTTTGATTGTGCAAATTTATGTTGATGAGATTATATTTGGTTCTACTAATGAGTCTTTGTGCAAGGAATATACTTCTTGTATGACTAGGGAATTTGAAATGACCATGATGGGTGAACACAAATTCTTCCTTGGACTACAAATCAAGCAATGCAAGGATGGGATCTTCATCAACCAAAAATATAAGTATACAAAGGAACTTCTCAAGAAGTTTGGAATGGATGGTTGCAAAGCAAGTAAAACTCCAATGAGCTCATCCTTGAAACTTGACAAAAATGAAAGTGGTAAGGTAGTAGATGAGAAAAATATCAAGGTATTAGTGGATCACTACTTTACTTGACTACTTCTAGACCCGATATAATGTATAGTGTTTGCTTGTGTGCTAGATTTCAATTTTGCCCTAGGAAATCACATTTGAATGCCACTAAGAGAATTTTAACATATTTGAATGGTATATTGCATTTAGGTATATGGTATCCTAGAAACACATTGATGCAAGAAAGGACCCCTTGAAGCTAGCAAGTGGACCAATGACTAGGAGCAAGGCAAAGAGATATCAAGCTAGCATGGCTTTGCATATTCAAGAAGAGATTTCCAAAGAGCTTCAAGAATTATCATTCAAGAAGATGGAGATGGAGCTGCAAGGAAGGCCTAAATATATCATGGTTCTAGAAGCATGCAATGGAAGCCAAGAAGGAGCCTTTGAAGGCTATTTTTAAGCCTAGGCCGAAACTACCAAGGAAGAGTCAAAGCTTGGTCAATCTTATTTCCATGCACATGCATGCACATTCATGGATGCATGTTGGCCGAATTCCAAGGGAGTTTGTTGCACCCCTTGGCCGAATCTTCATAGTTAGTTAGAGGGGATATTTTTGTTATTTTGTGGTCCCCATCCTTTTATTTTAATTAGTTAAGTTGTTTTGACTTTGTCAAATCCTATTCTTGTTGGGTTTTTGGAATTGTTTCCCCATACAAGCCTAGGATCCTTCTAGAATGTTTTAGTCTTAATTTTCCATATGCAATTAGGAATTTTATAACCCTTATTTAAGGGCACTATTAGGCCGAATTGGAGGGACCATTATTATTAAAAAATTTTGAATTCTTCTACAAGTTCTTCTTGTGAATTTTCGTGTGAGAGAGATTAGAGTGGATTCTTTAATTCTTTCTTTGCATCAAGAATTAGGTTTACTTATCAACGAGAGTTGTGGCGTTTTCCTTCTTCTTACCAACTAAATCCTTCAATCATAGTGAGTTCGCGTCTCTTTATAGGCGTTGGGATCCTTAGGAGGTGATTATCAAGTTTCAAGGAGTTCTCTACTATTATTATACGTTGGGTTTGCTGCCATCGTTGCTAAGGGTCCGCGTCATTTGGTATCAGAGCCTTGCTACAAGGTAATTTTTATCTACTTTGTCTTTCTAGGGTTTGTTAATTTAGGTCTTTTAAATTTCTGCGTTTTAGGGTTCTTAGAGAGTCTAGTCTTTAATTTTTGAAAAAGAGTCATATATCAAAATTCGAAAAGCCTAAAGATTGTTCAAAGAGTAATTCGAAACCTAGGAAAAGGAGTCTGATCGAATTTCGAAACCTAGGCCTTGCATCTGAATTGGATTTGGAACCTAGGGAGTTAATCTGATTGAAATTCGAAAATTATTTTGTGTTGTTGGGTATTCCCTCGATTTGTTTTGTGGGTGAATTCTGTGTTGCGAATTAAGTCCAGATTTCAAAAAGTTCTTGTGAGTAAATTAAGTTTCGAATCAAGGGGATAGTGATCGGAAGCAAAAAAAAAAAAAAAGAGTACAAAACCACTTCAACAAAAATTGTTTGATATTCTTGCTATTTGGGTGCTAAAGATCAGATCTAGGTGGGTTAGAAGTAATAAAATTTTTGGGGTGAAAAATTTCACCTTTTGAGGGGCTTTTGGAATTAAAAAATCAGACCTTAATATTCATATTATTTGAGTGTTATAGGTGGGAATTAGAGTCTAGAAGCTAGCATTTTGGGTAGAATTGATTAGGTCCATAAAGCAGCTTGCCAAGTGTGGGTTGTTTTTGATTCATTATATCCAAATTGGTCTTGTTTATTGGCTTCATTGTTTCTGATTTCTTTATCTAGCTTTTAATTCCATTACATTGCTAAGTATCATTTGCTTGTGTCGATACTTGGTTTTATATCGTGTAGTGCAAATTACCTTGCATTACCTCCGGATACTTGTCTTGTTTTCTATCTAGTTCTAGGATTTAGTTCTAGTTTCTTGAACGACTTGATAATTGTTGATTGGTGAGCTTGGTTCTGAAGTGCAATCAAGGAAGACAAGAAAAGTGAGGTAATTCTAAACACTTGAGTGAATTTTGATTATTACTAATCTTGTTTCTTTGAGTTTGTTTGTTTGTTAACATGGCTGGAAAAGGAGAAGAGACTAGCAAAGAAGGAGCTATGGCCGAAGGCTTGGCTAGGCTTAATGAGACTTTGGCAGCAATGCTTGGTCGAATGGAGATGATGGATACTAGATTGCAAGAGAATGCAGCACGGCAAGCTCAACAAATGCAACATGTAATATCCCTATGCATGCCCTAGAAGTTTTGTATGTGTTGTTGTTGTTGTTGTTGTTGTTGTTGTTGGTTTAAGTTGAGAGAAGTAAAGTATATGTATATGTGTTTTGGGAAGAAATAGGGTTTAGAGACAAGTTTATATGTTGTGTATATGGTAATATATATAACATATATATGAGTCAAATTATGGTCAAAGAGAGAGTGGTAGTGGAGGAAGATATTTTTATATTATTGAGTATTTAATTATTAAGGAAAATGGAAGTAATTAATTAGTGGAAGGGATTAATTTGGATTATAATAATATTAAAATGCTTGGATGAGAGTGAGTGGATTTTGGTGTAGAGATAAGAGTTGATTTGTTTACTCTTCATTTTTTCTTCTTTCCATTTTTGTTGGCCGGACATCCAAGAAGGAAGAGAGCAAGAGAGAGATTGAAGAGCTAAGAGTAATTTGAAGGAAGAATCAAATCATCAAGTTAGAGATTTGTGAAGTTTCCTCAAATTTGGTAAGTTCTCTCTTGTTTTCTTGTGTTGTTTGAGTTGTGTTTGAGTTTTGATGGAGTGGTATAGTGTTAAGAGTATGTTGGCTTGATTGAGATGTTTTTATGGGTGTTTGATTCTTTGATTATGGATTTTGGGGTTTGTTTGATGGATAGAGTGGGTTTCTTGGTAAAGATGGAGATATGTTGGTGTTGAGGGTTTGAAGTGATGATGATGATTTGTGATTTGTGTTTGTGTATGTGTCTTGTCTTGTTTTGGTGTTGTTGTATGTTTGAGTTGGTTTTTGGGTTAGTTTGGATGAGTTTGTTTAAAAGGAAAGAAAGTGGTAAGAAGAGTTTGGTTGTTTGTTTGTTGGTGTGGCCGGAATCTGAGTTGTTGGCCTGACACGCTCATGAGCACGTCCAGAGTCTTTAGGCGTGTCAATTGTGTTGGAGGCAGTAGGTGTGACACGACCATTAACACGTCCGTGTTATTGAGCGTGTCATAGCTACTGTGAGATTGGAGAATTGGCACGGCCAGGAGCACGTCCAGGAGGTTGGACGTGTTGTTAAGTGGTTGAGACAGTATGTATTACACGCCCAGTAGCACGCCCGTGTGGGTGAGCGTGTTAAGTTTAGGGTTTGCCCTAGTTATTTATTAACTTGATTATCTCTTGTGTATCCCTAAGTAAGTGTATATTGCTATTTTTGGGATTAGGTCTTGAAGAGGGTGAACCATCATTTATTTGAAAAGTAAGAGACCCTTGATAGAGGAAGTAATTAGAGTTGAGTGAAGGGTTATTGAGGTAAGTGCAACTACATCATTGCATACATTTATAAGATGTGAAAGCATAACACACATGTATTTGTTAAAGCATTGAGAGCATTAATGCATTGTGAAGGCATATTTATAATGTTTTGTGTAATGTATGAGGAAGTTATTAATTGTGCATACTTATGTGATGGGGTATGGAATTAACATGATTGAGTTGCTTTGATATGATTTGAGAATTGATGTAAAACTAATGTGAATGATTAAGATGAATTAAATGATATGTGAGGCCACTGTGATTGGGCCAAGTTGATGTAAAGGGAATAAATTGTGAAAGAATAAATGAAATGTTAATATGCCTAATGTGTTGATTCAACTTTCAGAGTCCTGTTTTTGATGGCATGCCTATGAATCATTGGATAGGTGAAATGGGATGGCCCGTAAACCAATTCCAATTGAATCACTGGATAGGCGAAATGGGATGGCCCGTAAGCCAGTTCCAGTTGATATATGAGAAATGTGATGTTTATGAATCATTGGATAGGCGAAATGGGATGGCCCGTAAGCTGATGATTCCAATTGAAACTTGTAACAGTCTAACCGAGTGGAGGATCTCCTCATGTTAATGGGTTGATGGTCCAAGAGACTGGGTCTGTTACGCTATCCATGGATAGAGATATGATATATATATATATTGCCTACGGGCTTGATGATTATGATATTAAATCAAACACAGGGACTCTGAACTTTGAATAACATATTAGGGTGTTTTGGGCCCAGGTGTGTCTTAGGCTTAATGTGATTTATGATTGTTAAATTGTGACTATTGCTTAATGAAATTGATGAGTAATGATATAATGTAATTATGGGTTGATAATTTATGATGAATAAGTTATGATTTGCTATGTATTAGTTATTTGATTGAGGGTCATGAGCATGGCATCAAAGCATATTGATACTATAGTTGTTTTACTAAGCCGTTGGCTTAGCGCGATTGTGTTTATCGCGCAGGTGTTAGGGAAGAACCCGAGAGATCCACTAGACCGAGTGAGTCTAGGAATTGAAGAGTTGTACTGGACTTAAAGATCAAAGAGAAAGCTGCCAATCATGTATATAATCTATATGTTTTGTAAAGTATTGGATTTAATGTATATGTATATAACTTTGTGAACTGGTACTTGGATATATATATATATAAATATTTTGATAAATTCCGCTGCATATCAATTAAAATGTTTATACCTATTTTGATTTAGTTTACAAGTAAATATCATTATATTATATATATATTGTGAATTGTTTATGGAAAACCGTAGCATTCTTAGGTTCTATGTATGTTCATTACATGGTGGTGATATGTAGTGAACGTATATGGGATTTAGGGGTGTTACAATTGTTTTGGTATCAGAGCCTAGGTTTGAGATTCTCAACCTAGGAAAAATGTTATAAAAAGAATATTTTGATTTTAAAAGTTGATTTTGAAAAAAAAAATATATGTTGGTATTGGCAGCCTTTGATCTTTAATAAGGTGTATTTGGTCGTGTTTGCAGATATAGGTAGTAATGGATTCCCATTCACGGCAGTTTGTAGAAGGAAGTGCAGAGAGTATAGCTCCTGTTGAGAGTAGGGAGGGAGCTAGAGTTGAGGTAGCCAGTGAGGCACCTGCTTCAGTGTCGGGGAGACCAGCAGGTGATGAGATTCCACCAGCCTGGTTTAGACATATGATGGAAGTTATGAGGCAAGCACCAGCGCAACCTCCACCACCACCTCAGCCTCAGGTACCAGTGAGACAATATGATAAACTGAGGAAGTTTGGGGCAGAGGATTTTCTGGGTACGATAGATCCAGCTGTGGCAGAACAATGGCTTGATAAAGTTCAGAGAATTTTTATTCAGTTACAAGCCACATCAGAGGAGAAGTTTGATTATGCTAGGTCATTATTGCAGAAGGATGCATATGACTGGTGGAAGACCGTACCACATGCCATGGATGATCCACCCACATTGACCTATGCTGATTTCCTTAGGGAATTTGAATTGAAGTATACTCCTAGGGAGTATAAGGATGTGAAGAAAATGGAATTCTTGAGTTTGAAACAAGATCATCGGACAGTAACTGAATATGAAGTAGAGTTTATTCGATTAAGCCATTATGCGGGAGGCATTATATCCGATGACATTGATAGATGTAGGAGATTCGAAGAGGGGTTGAGGCCTTCTCTTATTTGTCATGTGGCTGGATCCAGATATACTGATTTCTCTCAGCTTGTGGCAGCAGCACGGAGTGTAGAGAGAGTTCAAGTCATTGCAGCTGCATCTGAGGAAGAGACTAGAGTGAGAAGACCACAGTTTGAGACAGGGTCTTCATCAGTGAAGAGGGGCAGAGGGAGCTTTGTTCCTAGAGTGGGAAGGAGTCAGAGGCAGATGAGTAGATCAGGACAGTTTCAGAGACCGAGACCTAGACCTACAGCTTCTGTGGCTAGTGCACCGACTCCCTTTATGCAGAGATCCACTCCACTGGCATGCGAGCTTTGTGGTAAGGTTCATGTGGGTAATTGTCAGAGGATTGGTAGAACAGGTGTGTGTTTTGGATGTGGATCGCCTAACCATTTCATTAGAGAGTGTCCTGAGATGCAGGACCAGAGATCAGTGGAATCTACAGCTTCTCGGCAGAGTTTTAGCAGAGGTCGAGGAAGCAGGGGTTTCAGCCGAGGGGGTAGGTCTGTGTTTAGTCAGAGAGGAGGATCTACACCCAGGGATGGCAGACCAGATGAGGCTGGGCCTTCTCAGCGGGTTTATGTGATGCAACGACAGCCTGATGCTTCTGCAGTCATAGCTGGTACTTTTTCTTTATTTGGCATTTCTGTATTTGCTTTGATTGACCCTGGATCCACACATTCATACATTAGTGCATCTGTATTGCCTGTGTCTGAAATGCATGCTGAGTCCCTAGGATTTGATGTGTTGGTGACAAATCCTTTAGGGCATAGCGTGATTGTTAGTAAAGTGCATAGAGATTGTGCAGTGGTGGTACAGGATGAGAAGTTTTGTGGTGATTTGATTGAGATGCCATTTAAAGAATTTGATTTGATTCTAGGCATGGATTGGCTGTCTAGGCATGGAGCTGTGGTAGATTGTAAGAAGAAGTGTGTTACTTTGAGAACTAGTGAGGATAAAGTAGTGTTGGTATCTAGTGAGCAGAGACAGCTTGCATCTTTGTTTATTTCAGCTGTTGCAGCAAGGAAGATGATTAGAAAAGGGTGTGAAGCTTACCTTGCTCATGTGTTGGATACTAGAGTGGTAGGTTCTCAATTGGATAGCATTCCCACAGTTTCAGAATTTCCAGATGTTTTCCCAGAGGAGTTGCCAGGATTGCCTCCTGAGCGAGAGGTGGAGTTTGGTATTGAGTTGTTACCAGGTACCGCTCCTATCTCTATTACTCCTTTTAGAATGGCACCTGTAGAATTGAGAGAATTGAAGGTGCAGTTGCAGGAGTTGCTGGATAAGGGTTTTATTCGCCCTAGTGTGTCGCCATGGGGAGCTCCTGTTTTGTTTGTTAAGAAAAAGGATGGTACTATGAGATTGTGTATCGATTATAGGCAATTGAATAAGATAACTATCAAGAATAAGTATCCTTTGCCTAGAATCGATGATCTCTTTGATCAATTGAACGGAGCAGCTGTGTTTTCTAAGATTGATTTGAGATCAGGGTACCATCAGTTGCGGGTTAGAGCCGAGGATGTGCCAAAGACAGCTTTTCGAACCAGGTATGGGCATTATGAATTTTTGGTAATGCCATTTGGGTTGACGAATGCACCTGCTGCTTTTATGGATTTAATGAATAGGGTGTTTAGGCCCTATTTGGATCAATTTGTGGTAGTGTTTATAGATGACATCTTAGTGTATTCGCGGAATGAGGAGGAGCATAGTGAGCATCTTCGGATTGTGTTGCAAATTTTGAGAGAGAAGCAATTGTTTGCTAAGTTATCAAAGTGTGAATTCTGGCTTGACCAAGTAGCTTTTCTCGGTCATATAGTGTCAGCAGATGGTATTAGGGTTGACCCGAGTAAAGTTGAAGCTATTCTGAATTGGAGTCCCCCGAAGACTGTGACTGAAGTTAGAAGTTTTCTGGGATTGGCTGGCTATTACCGACGGTTTGTGAAAGGTTTTTCTTTAATAGCTACTCCACTTACCAGACTACTTCGGAAGGGAGTGAGATTTGTGTGGACTGATCAGTGTTAGACTAGTTTTGAGCAGTTAAAAGAGTTGTTAACTCAAGCGCCTGTTCTCACTTTACCTGTAGAAGACAAACCATATGTGATCTACAGTGATGCTTCACATAGTGGTTTGGGTTGTGTACTGATGCAAGAGGGTAAAGTGATAGCTTATGCTTCTCGACAGTTGAAACCGCATGAACTCAACTATCCGACTCATGACTTGGAGTTAGCAGCTATTGTGTTTGCTTTGAAGATTTGGCGACATTATCTTTTTGGAGAGAAATGTTTCATCTATACGGATCACAAAAGTTTGAAGTATTTGGGTGTTCAGAAGGAGCTGAATCTTTGGCAGAGGAGATGGTTGGAATTGATTAAAGATTACGACTGCTTGATTGATTATCATCCAGGTAAAGCAAATGTTGTTGCTGATGCCTTAAGTCGGAAGTCTTTAGCAGGTTTGACTGCTTATTCGCTCTTGTTGCTTGTTGAGTTGAGAGCGTTGCATGCTAGTTTTGTAGTTTGTGATGATGGTGCATTGATGGCACAATTGCATTTAAAACCAATTTTATTGGATCAGATCAGAGAAGCTCAATTGATTGATATGAAGATTCAAAAGATTATTTCAGATTGCAAGAATGGAAAGACTAGAGATTTTATTGTGAAAAATGATGGGAGCTTGTGGTTCAAGAATAGATTGTGTATACCCGATGATGCTGATTTGAAAAGAGTTATTTTAGAAGAAGCACATCAGTCAGTGTTTGCTATGCATCCGGGTAATACCAAGATGTATCATGATTTGAGACAGCATTATTGGTGGATTGGTTTGAAGAGAGATATTGCAGATTTTGTGTCGAAGTGTCTCACCTGTCAGAAGGTTAAAGCAGAGCATCAAGTTCCAACTGGATTGCTTCAACCATTATCAGTACCAGAATGGAAGTGGGATAGAGTAACCATGGATTTTGTATCTGGTTTACCATTGACACAAAGGAAGCATGATGCCATATGGGTGATTGTGGATAGATTGACTAAGACAGCTCATTTCCTTCCGGTGCGGATGGATTACTCTTTGGAGAGGTTAGCTGAGCTGTATATCCATGAGATTGTGAAACTGCATGGTGTTCCAACTTCTTTAGTGTCTGATCGAGATTCCAGGTTTACTTCAAGATTTTGGAAGAGTTTGCATAGTGCTTTGGGTTCTCGATTACACTTCAGTACTGCTTTTCATCCACAGACGGATGGACAATCAGAGAGGGTGATACAGATTATTGAGGACATGTTGAGAAGCTGTGTCATCGATTTATCTGGAAGTTGGGATAGGTTTTTACCACTTGTGGAGTTTGCTTACAACAACAGTCACCAATCTAGCATTGGTATGGCACCATTTGAGGCATTATATGGTAGACGGTGTAGGACACCTCTCTGTTGGAGTGAACTTGGTGAAGGTAAAATAATTGGCCCTGATTTGATTCAAGAAACAGAAGAGAAAGTGAAGTTGATACGAGGTAGGTTAAAAGCAGCTTCAGACCGACAGAAGTCTTATGCAGATCTGAAAAGGAGAGACATAGAGTTTGATGTTGGAGATAAGGTATTTTTGAAAGTATCTCCTTGGAAGAAGATTTTAAGGTTTGGTCGGAAAGGTAAATTGAGTCCTCGTTTCATTGGGCCGTATGAAGTGTTAGAAAGAGTTGGGCCAGTGGCGTATCGACTTGCTTTACCACCTGAGTTGGATCGTATTCATAATGTGTTTCATGTTTCTATGTTGAGGAGATATAGGTCGGATCCATCTCATGTGTTGTCAATTGAATCTATCGAAGTGAGCCCAGATTTGACTTTTGAAGAGGAACCAGTTGCTATCTTGGCACGAGAAGTGAAAGAGTTGAGGAACAAGAGTGTGCCATTGGTGAAAGTTCTATGGAAGAATCATGGAAAAGAGGAAGCAACTTGGGAAAGTGAACAATCCATGCAAGGTCAATATCCTCAGTTGTTTCAGACTTAATAACAGGTAATTTCGAGGACGAAATTTCTTTTTAGAGGGGGAGAATTGTAATATCCCTATGCATGCCCTAGAAGTTTTGTATGTGTTGTTGTTGTTGTTGTTGTTGTTGTTGTTGGTTTAAGTTGAGAGAAGTAAAGTATATGTATATGTGTTTTGGGAAGAAATAGGGTTTAGAGACAAGTTTATATGTTGTGTATATGGTAATATATATAACATATATATGAGTCAAATTATGGTCAAAGAGAGAGTGGTAGTGGAGGAAGATATTTTTATATTATTGAGTATTTAATTATTAAGGAAAATGGAAGTAATTAATTAGTGGAAGGGATTAATTTGGATTATAATAATATTAAAATGCTTGGATGAGAGTGAGTGGATTTTGGTGTAGAGATAAGAGTTGATTTGTTTACTCTTCATTTTTTCTTCTTTCCATTTTTGTTGGCCGGACATCCAAGAAGGAAGAGAGCAAGAGAGAGATTGAAGAGCTAAGAGTAATTTGAAGGAAGAATCAAATCATCAAGTTAGAGATTTGTGAAGTTTCCTCAAATTTGGTAAGTTCTCTCTTGTTTTCTTGTGTTGTTTGAGTTGTGTTTGAGTTTTGATGGAGTGGTATAGTGTTAAGAGTATGTTGGCTTGATTGAGATGTTTTTATGGGTGTTTGATTCTTTGATTATGGATTTTGGGGTTTGTTTGATGGATAGAGTGGGTTTCTTGGTAAAGATGGAGATATGTTGGTGTTGAGGGTTTGAAGTGATGATGATGATTTGTGATTTGTGTTTGTGTATGTGTCTTGTCTTGTCTTGTTTTGGTGTTGTTGTATGTTTGAGTTGGTTTTTGGGTTAGTTTGGATGAGTTTGTTTAAAAGGAAAGAAAGTGGTAAGAAGAGTTTGGTTGTTTGTTTGTTGGTGTGGCCGGAATCTGAGTTGTTGGCCTGACACGCTCATGAGCACGTCCAGAGTCTTTAGGCGTGTCAATTGTGTTGGAGGCAGTAGGTGTGACACGACCATTAACACGTCCGTGTTATTGAGCGTGTCATAGCTACTGTGAGATTGGAGAATTGGCACGGCCAGGAGCACGTCCAGGAGGTTGGACGTGTTGTTAAGTGGTTGAGACAGTATGTATTACACGCCCAGTAGCACGCCCGTGTGGGTGAGCGTGTTAAGTTTAGGGTTTGCCCTAGTTATTTATTAACTTGATTATCTCTTGTGTATCCCTAAGTAAGTGTATATTGCTATTTTTGGGATTAGGTCTTGAAGAGGGTGAACCATCATTTATTTGAAAAGTAAGAGACCCTTGATAGAGGAAGTAATTAGAGTTGAGTGAAGGGTTATTGAGGTAAGTGCAACTACATCATTGCATACATTTATAAGATGTGAAAGCATAACACACATGTATTTGTTAAAGCATTGAGAGCATTAATGCATTGTGAAGGCATATTTATAATGTTTTGTGTAATGTATGAGGAAGTTATTAATTGTGCATACTTATGTGATGGGGTATGGAATTAACATGATTGAGTTGCTTTGATATGATTTGAGAATTGATGTAAAACTAATGTGAATGATTAAGATGAATTAAATGATATGTGAGGCCACTGTGATTGGGCCAAGTTGATGTAAAGGGAATAAATTGTGAAAGAATAAATGAAATGTTAATATGCCTAATGTGTTGATTCAACTTTCAGAGTCCTGTTTTTGATGGCATGCCTATGAATCATTGGATAGGTGAAATGGGATGGCCCGTAAACCAATTCCAATTGAATCACTGGATAGGCGAAATGGGATGGCCCGTAAGCCGGTTCCAGTTGATATATGAGAAATGTGATGTTTATGAATCATTGGATAGGCGAAATGGGATGGCCCGTAAGCTGATGATTCCAATTGAAACTTGTAACAGTCTAACCGAGTGGAGGATCTCCTCATGTTAATGGGTTGATGGTCCAAGAGACTGGGTCTGTTACGCTATCCATGGATAGAGATATGATATATATATATTGCCTACGGGCTTGATGATTATGATATTAAATCAAACACAGGGACTCTGAACTTTGAATAACATATTAGGGTGTTTTGGGCCCAGGTGTGTCTTAGGCTTAATGTGATTTATGATTGTTAAATTGTGACTATTGCTTAATGAAATTGATGAGTAATGATATAATGTAATTATGGGTTGATAATTTATGATGAATAAGTTATGATTTGCTATGTATTAGTTATTTGATTGAGGGTCATGAGCATGGCATCAAAGCATATTGATACTATAGTTGTTTTACTAAGCCGTTGGCTTAGCGCGATTGTGTTTATCGCGCAGGTGTTAGGGAAGAACCCGAGAGATCCACTAGACCGAGTGAGTCTAGGAATTGAAGAGTTGTACTGGACTTAAAGATCAAAGAGAAAGCTGCCAATCATGTATATAATCTATATGTTTTGTAAAGTATTGGATTTAATGTATATGTATATAACTTTGTGAACTGGTACTTGGATATATATATATATAAATATTTTGATAAATTCCGCTGCATATCAATTAAAATGTTTATACCTATTTTGATTTAGTTTACAAGTAAATATCATTATATTATATATATATTGTGAATTGTTTATGGAAAACCGTAGCATTCTTAGGTTCTATGTATGTTCATTACATGGTGGTGATATGTAGTGAACGTATATGGGATTTAGGGGTGTTACACAACAAGTGCAACAAATTCAGCAAGTGCAACAAGGGCAGCCAGCCGCACATCTAAATCCCATAATGCGAGCTAGAAGAGTGCTTAGGAGAGAAGGGCAAGGAAATCTTGAAGCCCTAGAAGCAGCCGAAAGGGTAGAAGATGAAGATGAAGGTGGAAATCAACCTACCACTGATGGTAACCTTACTTCCATCAAGATGAAGATTCCTTCCTTTGAAGGGAAGAACAATGCAGAAGAGTTCATAGAATGGGAGAGGAAAGTTGAGCAGATTTTCGAATGCCATAACTACACCGAAGAGAAGAAATCAGTTTTGGCAGCCGTAGAGTTCAAAGGGTATGCTACCTTTTGGTGGGATCAATTGAAAGCTAATAGAAGAGGGAAAGGTATGACGCCTATTCCTGAATGGTCAACCTTGAAAGAACTAATGAGAAGCCGATTTGTACCATCTCACTACATTCGGGATTTGTACAATCGACTAGCAAGACTTGTTCAAGGTGGAAGAAGTGTGGAAGAGTACCACAAAGAGATGGAGATGATCATGGCTAGGGCAAATATTGATGAAGATGAAGACAAGAAGATGTCACGATTTCTTGGGGGATTGAATTTGAACATAGCCAATGAATTGGAGATGTATGAATTCAACACAATGGAAGAGTTAGTTCAAAAGGCCATGAAGATAGAGAGAAGATTGAAGCATAAAGCTATTTCGAAAACTGGCTACTCTAAAGCTAGTGGAAAATTTTCAAACTTCAAGGGTTCAAGTTCGAGTGGAGGTTCCTACAAAGGGGATTACAAGGGTTCTTTCCAAAAGAATTCTTCCTACAATCCTAATTTCAAGAAGCTGAATGATGGGGATGCAAAAACAGCCAAGGAAACACCTTCTAGACCTACTCCAAGTAGGGAAATTAAATGCTACAAGTGTATGGGAAGTGGACACATTGCTTCTCAATGTCCGAATAAGAGGGTGATGATTGCTACCCATGAAGGGGAAATTGAATCAGAATCTAAACATGAAGAAGAAGAGGAGGCCGAATGTGGTGATAGGGCCGAATATGATTAAGAGGCTTGGGAGAATCAAGTCTTGAATGCTGAACATGGAGAGATGCTTGTTATTAGAAGAGCCTTGAATATTCAAGTCAAGGAAGAAGGCTTGGATCAAAGGGAGAATCTTTTCCACTCTAGGTGTTTCATGAATGGTAAGGTTTGTACACTTATCATTGATGGTAGAAGTTGTACCAATGCTGCTAGAACTACAATGGTGGATAAATTGGGGTTAGCTTGTTTTAAACTTCCTAATCCTTACAAGTTGCAATGGTTCAATGACGCTGGGGAAGTAAAAGTGTTGAAGGAAGTCAAGGTACCATTCTCCATTGGGTGGTATAAAGATGAGGTTTTGTGTGTTGTAGTGCCAATGCAAGCTGGACATTTTCTATTAGGAAGACCATGGCAGCATGATAGAAGGGCACAACATGATGGCTTTTCTAATAAGTATACCTTTACTTATGAAGGAAAGAAGGTTGTTCTAGCACCATTATCACCTCAAGAGGTGTATGAAGATCAAAAGAGGATGCTAGAGAGGGAGAAAGAAGTTTCAGCCAACATGAACCAAGGGGGGTTCAAATTTGGCCAATGATGTTTCTTCAACACCCAAGGGTAATTCTAAGGGTAGGGAAAGAGAAAATAATAAAGTGAGTGAGTGCATAAAGGGAAAAGAGGCCGAGAGTCAAAAGAAAGTAAGCAAACAAATAAATGGCCCATTGGCGAGAGAAAATAAGCAAGGAGAAAAAGCAAAACATACTTTTTATGCAAGAGCAAGAGAGATAGATGTAGGGCAGCCTGTACTCATTTTTATGTATAAAGAATCGTTACTTGCTGACAGTGAAGAATATCTTGATTCTTTACCTTCTGGTTTTTTGTCTTTGTTGCAGGATTTTAAGGATGTGTTTCCTAAAGACCTTCCTAGTGGTTTGCCGCTATTAAGAGGCATTGAACATCAAATTGACTTCATACCCGGTTCTGCAATTCCAAACCGGCCAGCATATAGGAGCAATCCTATGGAGACAAAAGAGATGCAAAGACAAGTTGAAGAGCTTTTGGAGAAAGGCTTGGTTCGCGAGAGCCTTAGTCCTTATGCCGTTTCAGTCTTATTAGTACCCAAGAAAGATGGTTCTTGGAGGATGTGTGTTGATTGTAGGGCTGTGAACAAGATTACTGTGAAGTATAGACATCCCATTCCTAGACTTGATGACATGTTGGACGAATTGCATGGGATGAGATATTTCACAAAGATTGATCTTATGAGTGGTTATCATCAAATTCGCATGAAGCCGGGAGATGAATGGAAGACTGCCTTCAAAATGAAATATGGTTTGTATGAATGGTTAGTTATGCCTTTTGGTTTATCTAATGCACCTAGTACTTTCATGAGATTAATGAACCATGTTTTGAGAGCTTATTTAGGTAAGTTTGTGGTAGTTTACTTTGATGATATTCTGATTTATAGAAAAACTGAGGAAGAACATGTTGAACATGTTAGGAAAGTGCTTGAAATCCTTAGGGAGCAAAACCTTTATGCTAAGCTTAAGAAGTGTTCTTCTTGTCTAGATAGGGTTGTTTTTCTTGGTTTTGTTGTAAGTATGCAGGGAATTGAAGTTGATCAAGAGAAGGTGAAAGCTATCCAAGAGTGGCCGAATCCTTCAAGTGTGACAGAAGTGAGGAGTTTTCACGAATTGGCAAGCTTCTATAGGAGATTTGTTCCTAATTTCTCTACATTGGCAGCCCCCTTGACTAGCATAATCAAGAAAGAAGTGGGATTCATTTGGGCAAGGAGCAATAAGAAGCATTTGATGCTTTGAAAGAGAAGCTTTCTACTACACCCTTTTTAGCTTTACCTAACTTTGATTCTACTTTTGAAATTGAATGTGATGCTTCTGGTGTAGGTATTGGAGCTGTTTTGATGCAAGAGAAGAAGCCCATTGCATACTTTAGTGAAAAGCTTAATGGAGCAAAGCTGAATTATTCAACTTATGACAAGGAGCTATATGCTTTGGTGAGAGCATTGGAAGTATGGGAGCATTATTTGCTGCCCAAGGAATTCGTGATCCATTCAGACCATGAATCATTGAAGCATTTGAGAGGGCAAGGCAAGTTGAATAAAAGACATGCAAAATGGGTTGTGAAGATTGAGAAGTTTCCTTATGTGATCAAATACAAGCAAGGTAAAGACAATGTAGTGGCAGATGCACTTTCAAGGAGGTACGCTTTACTTAATGTTTTGAGTACTAAATTGCTTGGATTTGAATGTATAAAGGACTTATATGTTGGTGATTCTGATTTTGGCAATGTTTATGATGCTTGTGAGCATGGTGCTTTTAATTCTTTCTATAGACATGATGGGTTTTTATTTAAGGGTTTGAAATTATGCATGCCTAGATGTTTTATGAGAGATTTGCTAGTATTAGAATCACATTGTGGGGGTTTGATGGGGCATTTTGGAGTTGATAAGACTTTAGACATGTTGAATGAACACTTTTATTGGCCGAATATGAAAAGGGATGTAATTTGGATTTGTAAGGCTTGTTTGGCTTGTAGGCAAGCTAAGTCTAAGTCTATGCCTCATGGTTTATATATGCCATTACCCGTTCCTAGTTCTCCTTGGATGGACATTAGTATGGACTTTGTTTTAGGATTACCAAGGACTAAGAGGGGGAGAGATAGCATATTTGTGGTTGTTGATAGGTTTAGTAAGATGGCACACTTTATCCCATGTCATAAAAGTGATGATGCTAGTTTAGTGGCCGAACTCTTCTTTAGGGAGGTGGTTCGAATTCATGGGATACCAAAATCCATAGTTTCTGATAGAGACACCAAGTTTTTGTCTCACTTTTGGCGTGTGCTTTGGGGAAAGTTAGGTACCAAGTTGTTATTTTTCACCACTTTGTCATCCTCAAACGGATGGACAAACAGAAGTAGTAAACAGAACTTTAGGTACCATGTTGAGAGCTTTAGTGGGTAAGAATTTAAGTTCTTGGGAAGATTGTTTGCCATTTATTGAGTTTGCTTATAATCGTGCTATTCATTCTTCTACAGGATATTCACCTTTTGAGCTTGTTTATGGTTTTAACCCACTAACAGTTTTGGATCTCGTTTCTTTACCTTCTCATGAGCTTGTTAGTTTAGATGGTGAGAAGAAAGCTAAATTGGTGAAAGAGATGCATGAGAAAGCAAGGGCGAATATTGAGAAAAGGAACAAGAGATATGCTGATTCTGCAAATAGAGGGAGACGTGAGAAAGGAGCCTTTGAAGGCTATTTTTAAGCCTAGGCCGAAACTACCAAGGAAGAGTCAAAGCTTGGTCAATCTTATTTCCATGCACATGCATGCACATTCATGGATGCAAGTTGGCCGAATTCCAAGGGAGTTTGTTGCACCCCTTGGCCGAATCTTTATAGTTAGTTAGAGGGGATATTTTTGTTATTTTGTGGTCCCCATCCTTTTATTTTAATTAGTTAAGTTGTTTTGACTTTGCCAAATCCTATTCTTGTTGGGTTTTTGGAAGTGTTTTCCCATACAAGTCTAGGATCCTTCTAGAATGTTTTAGTCTTAATTTTCCATATGCAATTAGGAATTTTGTAACCCTTATTTAAGGGCACTATTAGGCCGAATTGGAGGGACCATTATTATTAAAAAATTTCGAATTCTTCTACAAGTTCTTCTTGTGAATTTTCGTGTGAGAGAGATTAGAGTGGATTCTTTAATTCTTTCTTTGCATCAAGAATTAGGTTTACTTGTCAACGAGAGTTATGGCATTTTCCTTCTTCTTACCAACTAAATCCTTCAATCATAGTGAGTTCGTGTCTCTTTATAGGCGTTGGGTTCCTTAGGAGGTGATTATCAAGTTTCAAGGAGTTCTCTACCATTGTTATACGTTGGGTTTGCTGCCATCATTGCTAAGGGTCCGCGTCACACATCATTTGACATAATAGATTTTTTGGATGCGGATTTTGCCGGTAGTCTATTAGATCGGAAAAGCACCACCAGAGCATGTCATTTTCTTGGTGAATGCTTAGTTTCTTGGTTTAGCAAGAAATAAGTGTTGGTTGCTTTATCTATAGTGGAAGCCAAATATGTTGCTGCCTATTTTTGTTGCACACAAATTCTTTTGATGAAACAATAATTACTTGATTATGGAAAAACATTTGATCACATTCCTATTAAATGTGATAACACAAGTGCAATTAACTTATCCAAGAACCCTATTCAACATTCTATGTTAAAGAATATAGACACTAAACATCACTTTTTAATGGATAATGTTTGAAATTATAATGTAGTTTTAGAATTCATAGACACTCAAAACCAACTTGTCAATATTTTTACAAAATCACTATCTAGTTCATTTGTGAAGTACGCCAAAAATCTCGAGCGGTCACATTATTTTCATGTCTCCCGAGCTCGAGCATCAAAAATAAGTGTCTCCTGAGCTTGAGATTCAAAATCTCTTTGAGCGAGTGCACAACAGCTATTGTGGTCGCCCCATTTCCAATTTTCAAATTTTCTCAACCGTTACACGCTCATCAAACTCGTGCGAGGGCACACTATCTATAGAGATCGCCAGACCGAGCTTGCGATCACACAACCTATTGAGAAACCGCATAATATGTATAACTGATAATTTTTTAAACGTTGGAACTTTCAAATTTTAGCCCATTTTGCCCCCCAAATGGTCAGAAACGGCTAGTTTTTCAAATTTTGCCTATAAATACCATCCTTTGCATAAAAATGCATCTTTACAAATACTTAAACACATTCTCAAACAATCTTTCAAGCTTTTGATCATTAAGAAGAAGTTTTTGAAGGTTTTCCAAGCTCTATCAACACTTTATCCTCTACTTTTCTTTTCTATATTTTCTTTTGTGTTTTACTTTTATTGAGTTTATGGCACCCAAAACCAAGACTACCAAAAAGAAAGACACAACCAAGTGTAAAGGGATTGTCATTAGTGAGCCTCAACCTCAAACTCAACCTAAGCCCAAACACTTCATTAGGAAGAGTGTTCAACCACATAAACCCAAATATGAAACAGAGGAAGAGAAAACTAGGTATTGCATGCTTAAGAAAAAGACCATAGAACCCACCAAAATGCTTGCGAAAGGGATGCTCCTAGCCCTAAATGTCTAAGGAGAAATCTATAGCTACCTTGATAGGATTGGGTGGAGACACTTTGCATTCCCAAATGAGTTAGGTTATCCTAGCCTTATAAGAGAATTCCTAATGTCTTTAGGGGATAGAGAAAAACCATAATGCACTCATAGGATTCTATGGAGTTTACTTTAGGCTTTTTGACCAAGACTTTGCCATCTCTTTAGAAGAATTTGGTGAAGTTTGGGGATTCCAAACCCATGGAGCCTTTTCCTATAAGGATAAGGATTTTCCTTTGAAAAATTATTCTTATTTTTGGACTGAGGTTTCTATTAAGACCGAGTACAACAATAGGTCATCAAAAAGCTATCCACTTTAGAGCTCTCTTATTTTTGCTCCTACATAGAATCATCACTTACACTATCCACCAAAGAAGTGATGGAAATGAAAAGATCACTCAATGTAACATATTCTTTTTGTATGTCCTAGTGCATAACGAGTCAATCCAAAGTTCTAGGTTCCTCATAGACACCTTCTTACATTATGGGAAATATAAGGTAGACACTTTCTTTCTTTCCTCCCAAATCACACAGCTTGCTAGACACTTAGGCCTTCTAACCCCTGAAAATCTTGTAACCCTAAGTGGTCCCCTTGATCCATCCACTAACTCCATCAACCTAGACTACCCTAAGCATGCTAGATGCATCCAAAAGGTTGATAATCACTATAAGTATACCTTTGGGAGCAAGGGAGTTATCCAAAGAGAGAGGAAGAGGCCAAGGTACCACATTATCGAAGAAGGAGAACCTACCCATGTAGAAGTTGAGCACCCCCTAGACCATCTAAACCTTCCAAAGAAAAGGGCGAGTCTTCCAAAACCCTAAAGCTTATCCTCAAAGGATGTAACCAAGAGGATCACAAAACTCAACAAAAAAAATTATCTTATTTTCCACATTCATCATGACATATATGAATTGCAAGTGAAATTTGATCTTCCTCAATGTGAGTTGAGTAAATGGGATGTGAGTAAGCATATTGAAAGCTCTTATGAAGAACCCTTCCAATAATCTCATGGTTACTCTCCCTCTCCTTCTCTTAATGGTGATGATGAAGAAAACACTCCAACTCCTCCTCCACCATCGAGAAAAGGAAAAGAAAAAGTTATTGGTTAGTTTTGTTTCTTTGCTTTGTTATTTTTCATTTCCTTAATTATGTTTAATTTTTTATTGTTTTTATCTTGCATTTCATGAAATGGAATTTTTTTTTTACTTTGTCATTTTTCTCTTTCTCGCAATTCATTGTCATCTCCTTTTTACCTTTGTCAAAAGGGGAGAAGTTGTATGAACTTAATTAAGGTTATATAAAAGGGATGAAAATTTAAATTATATAAAAGGGATAAAAATTTAAAATATACTCTATACATTGAACATACTCCATACATTAAGGGGGAGAAGACAATGAAATAAATACACTCTTATACCCTATATACATACAATACATACACCCAGTCTATGTAAAATATGCATATACGGTATAAAAATATCACAGTCTGGTTTAATAAAAAAAATTTCACTTTTCAAATTTAAAATCTTAAATACTTTAAAATGTATATTTAAATAAAAATAAAATATTATCATAAATTATAGGTATTAAAATAAGCATTTTTCATAAAAATCTCTGAAAAAATTTGCCAGAGTTTTGTCTATAATTTAGACATTCCCAAATTCAATAAATAATACAACCTACACACAAAAATACTCCCAAATAATATCAAATCATCATTTCACCAATACTCCTCAATTTCTCCAAATTTCACCAAACATTTATACACATATATGTTTATCCCAAAAACACATATAAATTCTATATTATAACATTTATCCAAAACGTCCTTTATAATTTACAATATATATACCAAAAACATAATATATTATATGTAATATCAAAATGTAATAAAAACATATACATGCTGATAGTCGGCACTGATCTTGAAGAAGTAGCCAAAACAACTCAAGCAAACTAAAAGCTAGACCCGGTCTAGACAAACTCTCCGGCTCTACTGGATCTACCCTGTCACCTGTGCGATGAATTCCAATCACACTAAGCCAAAAGCCTAGCAGTACAAAATTTAATAAAAATTCAAATGCAATGCCAATGCACAATGCATATGGATATCATATCTCATATCGTTTCATTAAATCATATTTTGAATTATTTCACAATTCACAATGCATATAAAAGTAAACACAAGCATGGGCCCAAAGGATCTAATATGCTATTCAAATTCTAGAGTTACTATTTCGGTCCATAGTGATACCCAGTGTCTAGCCCAAAGGCAAGTGACACCCAGCATCTAGCCTGAAGGCAAATCATAGTGATGCCCAGCATCTAGCCTAAAGGCAAGTGACGCTAACGTCTAGCCCAAAGGAAAATTAATAATTGCTCAAAAGCTAGCCCCGAAGAAAAATAATGAGGATAACCTCATAGGCATGCCGCCAAACACAAAACTCTAGAAATTGAATAACATACTAGCACACAATTAATTCACATTTCTCATTATCAATCTCTTTCTCATTTTCTCATAATCAAGCTAGGCGCGTTACCTCATTTTTCATTATCTATTAGGCACATCGCCTTATTTTCTCATCTTTTTCTCACTTTTCTCATCTTTTCCATTTATAGCAATATCAATTCATTACATTTCATCATATCATCACATTGCATCATATTTTACCTTAAAACTCATCACCCAAATATTTTGGATAATTTCACATAATTCACATATGATTTACATTTTATGCACTTTAGCCATTACCAATGGCTTATTAATAATGCCCTTAATGCATACACAACAAATGGCATTACCCAAACACTTTGGGTCATTTTCACATAATACACGTATTTCACATTTTAAACAATTTAGCCATTAATAATAACTTTTCACATTGCATTTAATACATATATTATATTACACATGTCATAGCACATTATTCATACATGTTCCATGTATCATGTAGCTTAACACATTTTTCAATCTAAAATGTGTTAAGCCCAATGTAATGCAAATATGTCCAATTCATCTAAAGTTTGTGCATACCTCAAATGACAACCAAAAGCAAGCTTAACACCACCTCCAACCTTCTCTTTCAACTTGCCCTTCAACACTTGGATGGGGCAAATCAACTCTCCTCAATGCCTAAACCAAATGTGATCATAAATAATCATTTAGTATCATATACTAAGACATTTCCAATCTTAATCATAATTAAACATCATTCAAACAACAATCCCAAAGTTAAGGCTAACCTCACTTTAACTTTGGAATACCATACTAAGCCATTCAATTTGATGTTTTAAGTTTATTTATATTATTAAAAACATATTTTAACATGTTTAAACCAATTACATTACAAAAACACACACTTATAACCAAAACCCTAAAATGGCATAACCTTTCCCCATTGAAGGTTTTCCATTCCAACTCAATCCAATTATCATTTCAATATTATTTTCCATCCTTAATATCATTAAATAACATGTTTAAACAATAAAATCAAACAATTCAACAACTTTGGAAAATCACTTTTCCAAAACCCTAGATCAACACTTCCATCTCAAACTTCAATCAAACTCAACCAAATCTAATATTTGACTTTAAAATACTTGTTTATGCATTAAAACAACTCATTTAGACTCAATTTTCACAATTAAAAACCATGGTTTCTCAAACCTTAAAAGTCCATAACCCTAAATTCTCTCTCTTCACCAATCATTACCCAAACTCAACCATTTCTTCAATCTAACCTTAAAATCATTGTTAATCACTTAAAATAATCTTATTCAACCCAAAATAGATAATTAAATCATACTACTTCACATACCCAAAACACAAATAATCAAATCTTTATGGAAATCCATGGAAAAAGTTAGAAAACTTACTATTTATGGAAGAAAACTCTAAAAATCCACTTGAAACTTGTTAAATCCTTCAATTCATGGAGTAAGAAGAAGAAAAACTCTTGAGCTCTCCAACAATGGGGGTCGGCCCTTGGAGGAAGAAGAAGATGATGAAGAAAAGTTGAATTTTTCTCTTTCTTTCCACTTTAAATAATATCCATATATATTATTTTAATAATTTAATAATTAATTAATTAATTAATTAAAACCCTAAAATATTTTCTACCAAAATTATTTATTTTTAATTAATTTAATAATTTTAAAATCTAAAGTTTATTTACCAAAATACCCTTGACTTTGATTTTTCTTTTAAAAAGTGTTGACTTTTTTATCGACTTTTATATATAATGTATATTTTATGTATATTTCACATATACATTTCACTTTTTTCTTTTAAAATTCTTTATTTTTCTTTTAAAATTATTAATTTAATTTATCCAATTAAATTATAATTTATTTTATCAAATTTTCAAAAATTAGAAATTTTTAAAATTTTAGAATATTACAGAGCAACTAAAATCAAACAACATTGGCATTAAACAATTGCATTTGAATTGCAATTGATACATGCACTTGATTATTTTTAAATTAACTTTAATTTGATTGTAAAAGTCAAAAAAGAGGAGATTGTTGGACAATTAAACTCTATTTTGATAATTGACTATCAAATTGATATGTACTAATGATTTCAAACAAGCTTGTTATTGTAGGCATGAAACCCTAACCTTTGTGTGCTCGCCTGAGCCCACTGAGCGACTGCACAAAGTTAAAAGACAAATTTACCAAAGTCACAGAAAGAATGGAGGGCTTGTAGAGCAGTGAAGCTGGATCGCGAGCTGGACGTGCGATCACCCGAGCCAACAGAGCAACTACACAACATACAGAGCTAAAATCCATAAACTTATAGGGGAGCTCATGGTCTCAATGTGTGGTGTATTCCAGTTGCGAGACAGACGAGCAATAGCACCCGAGAACCGAGCGACCACACCAAAAATCAAGCTAAATTCATAAGCTTATAGAAGGGTTCGCAATCTCAGTATGCGGTGAAGTCAAGATGTGTGGAAGGAATGCGACCACACCACCATTCTGAGTGGCCGCACAACCCAATGACCCAAAAGCTCAAAAATGGCAGAAAGGATAACAGTCAACCCATGCAGTGCTTCCTTAATGCTCAATCACTTATGTAATCACCTGAGATAAACGAGTGACCGCATAAGTCTAATACATTTGAATCTTAGTGCCAAAAACCATAGACTAATGATAATTGAACATGTGGATAAAGAAATTCAAATTAAATGGTAACTTTGTGCCTCGCGACGACATAAGGGGTTGTGTGATGGCACAACATGGTAGCATGGGTATACAAGATCCCGTCAGATAACAAAATCTTACCGTTAGAGTAATATTTGAATTATACGACCACACAAGAAGTAGTGCGACCGCATAAAGTGACTCAACCACTAAATTAGTGGAAGACAAACTCTAAACATGTGGGAACCACTTCAAACAGTTAGTTTAAGTCCAATTGGCTATAAATACCTCGAGAAACCTTTTGTTTGTGGGTAATTGTGATTCTAATAAACAAGGCAATATACTTTCAATTTCATATACTATAATAAACATTTGTATTATTTGAGTATTAGGTGTGAGCATCAAAAACACCATTGTAAGTTGAGTGTTAGCTTTGAAACACTTAGGTTTTAGAGTAAGCCTTTGGAAAACTCTTGTAAGGGTTATGAGAATTGATCTCAAACCTTGTTAAAGTTTAAAAACAAGGTTGTGAGAATTGAGCTTATGAAAACACCAAGTTAGAGTTAATCTTGTAAAAACTCAAGATTAGTTGAACCTTAATAAGTTGTTAAGGAAGTGGATGTAGGATTGAGGTAAATCTGAACCACTATAAATCCTTTTTGTTCACTCTTCTCTACTCTACTCTACTCATTCTTCTTCTACATCTTCTTCATCTTGTTCTTTAAAATTTTAATTTATCATCACTACTCAAATTAACCAATTCACCTCCTCTTCTTGGTTGTTAGTTTGGGACAACATCATGGATGCAACCAAAGCTTTTGGGGTAGTTTCAACTGCCATCTGAATTTGACTTAAAGCCTTGCAAAGAGCTTAGAGATGAGGGTAACTAAATTGAAGGAGACTCCAAATGGAGAGGCTAGCTTGAGTCTTTTTGAGTTGCTTGAGTATGAGATCCCCATCTTGCTTGGGAGTGGGGTTTATTTTTGGTGGTATGATTGTTCTAGGTGGTGGTACTAATTGTGACAAATCCAGTGGTATTTATATGACCCTTCCACTTCTAATCATTGCATTAACCTCATTAATAAAATGATTCAAATCCAACACACAACAATAATCATGGATTAGAAGTGTGGGATCTATTTCGTCATCAACCAATGAGGCGATAACATTAATGCTTTGATGAGTTGGTAATGGATTAGGAGAGATGTTAGATCGCCTTGGTGGTAAGATGGATCCATTTTAAATAAAGTCTTGGATCCAATGCTAGAGATTTCTGCACACATCAAATTTATGACCAGTGCTATGACATTCTACTTCCTAGTTAGAAGATTTGGGGAAGGCTTAGGATCGAGAGGCTGGATTAAATAAGCCTCCAAGGCCTTCTTGTATACTAGGCTAAGGGGCATCCCCAAATTAGTGAAAATCCTTTACTATTAGCTCTTTTTTAGATGGAGCTGTGGCTAAGGGGTAATACTGGCCACTTTATTGACCTGCTGGGTGGCAGCTAATGGATTATTCAAGGTCGAGTTTTTTTGAACCTTGAGGAGGCAGCTGTCTCATCCTTAATCTGACTGGTGTGCATTAATTCTTCAATCTAAGTGGCAGTGAAAATAAAAGCTTTGAAAGTTGGTAAATATTGAGTTTGCATGTGGGTTTGGTAAGCTAGCTGTAAGTTCTTAACAATGATATCAATTTGCTCTTGCTTTGAAGGATGATTAACCATCTGTGCAGATTTTCCTCTCCATCCCATAAGGAAGAAGGTGGTCTCAAGGTCTCTTCTAGTGACATCCACCTCTGTGTTGTAGTGGTATTACTTAGAAAAAACATTACAAACATCCTCCCATGTTTGGTACTTCATCTTATTAAGGTCCATGAACCATCTGACAACTGTCCCTATGAGGGACCCCTGGAATAGCTAAGTGAGGAGCTCATTATTGAGTCCAATTGGTTTAAAGGTCCTCGCATACATCTGAAGTTGAGTTTTGGGGCAGGTGATGCCATCAAACTTATCCTTCTTAGGCATCTTGAACTTAGGTGGTAAGCGAGCTTCGGGATATAGGGTTAAGGACTCAAGATCAATGGTTTCATCTTGGTGCTTAAAATTCTCTATCTACTTCTCCATTGCTTCCAACTTCTCCATGTGAATGTGGATTTCAGGATGCTTCCCCTTTTGAAAAGGATTCACCGAGGGGATAGGTGAAGGAGCTTTTAGAGTCTCAACTGTAGCCCCTTGCTAAGTAAGGTCGACCATAGGCGAGAATGGATTGGAAGATGGACAATATCAGTTTGCTTCCCTCGCAACATTTTTTGCACTTTAGTCATGATTGAATTGTACTGTGCACCTAATGAATCAATTATTGTTTTGTTGAAATTATTTTGTTGAATAACCATCATATTCCTAAAACTTTCCTCTTGCTTTTTGATGATGGCTTCAAAAAAAGCATGCATTTCATGAGTCTCAATGGTTTGCTCCATGGGTACATTGAGTGAATAGAAGGAAGGGGGCTAGTATTTTGAACAATATCAGGCATTTTATGAGGCAAGGATGTGGGTAAACTCATTTTGGAGCTATAACCATGGTGTGAATGTCTATGAGAGCTTTCAGGTAAGGAAAACTAGAGATTCTGGGTGGCACATAGATTAATTTTTAAAAAATAATTATGAGAGCTCAAATTTCACAAAAAAAAAAATAAGACTTTTAACCATTAATGGTTAAGAGGGGTCCTAAAATTAAAGCTCATATTTTTTATTTTGGGGAAGCGGTTAGGCTAGTAGGGCCTTTCCGATTACTACGTGACTGGGCTATTACAGTTCCTTGGAGTTTTGTTTTTTTTAATTACCTTTTAAATGCACAAGGGGCAATGGCACAACAAAGGAAAAGGCCCAGAATTCTTGATGAAAGTGAGGAAAGAAGTAAAGTAGAGAAAAAGTGATGGCAAATTAAAAATTAAAACAATAAGATGAAGAAAGAAGTGGAGTAGAGAAGAACAAACACAAAGAGTTTATAGTGGTTTGGATTACCTCAATCCTACGTCTACTTCCTTAATAATTTATTAAGATTCCACTAAACTTGATTTTTTACAAGCTCAAATCTAACTTAGTATTTTTCACAAGCTCGCACTAAACTTTTATAAGGTTTGAGTATTATCCTCATAACCCAACAAGAGTTTTTCCAGGGTCACTCTAAAACCTAAGTGTTTCAAAGCTCACACTCAACTTACAAGGTGTTTGATACTCACACCCAACACGCAAAGGATGCATGTATAAATTTTGATGCAAAGAAATGAAAGTTGTTTATCATGGTTATCAAAATCACAATCTTCCTGAAAAATGAGGTTTCTTGAGGTATTTATAGCCTTCAAGTCTTGATATAGCCGTTTAAGGTGGGTTCCAACATGTTTGGACTTTTTCTCCCACTTTAGCTATTGTCTAGAGCAATTTCATGTTCAAACCATCAATTTCCCAATCTTACCATCCATGGTCCGGTCAAAATTTTCAATTTTTAGATAATAATCCTTCAACGGATAGTACATATGGCATTCATTATTTTGGTGGAGGAGTAATGGCTATAAAATTCAAACTAATTTCATAAGGTTCGGTCAAAATGCTCTTGAAGTATGCTCAAAAATTGGGAGTATCATAGACTGTGAAACTCTCTGGATGTTTTGAGAATTTGTCTTCCTTGGTAAGGTCCAGTCAAACTAGGGCTTGGGGAGTACTCTTAAAAGTGAAATATATTGGAACTTTTTGCCAATTCTTCAACCAATGGCTCGGTCGAACTTTAAGTGGTTCGATCAGGCTTTTCAATGGTTTGGTTAAACTTTTGATATTTGCTCCAAAAATTAATTTCCTGCAAGCATTAGTGCATATTCAATTTGATTGCCTAAGATCAAAATATGTTTAATTTGGTCAAGGGTTCTGTTTAACATTTTCCTCCTTTTTGACTTTGGTAATTAAATTGAATTGGATTATGTTAATTTGATTTATTTATCTCCCCCTTAATGTGTACCCCTAAATGTGTGTTTCAAAGTTAAGTTTATCTCTTTTTATCTCCTCCTTAGTGTGTGCTTCACTTTCCTTTAATGTATTAACTTATCTCTCTCCCTTTGATAAAGGTAAAAATATTCATGTAAACAAACTAAAATATAGAGTATTATAGATAAAATATTCATGTAAACAAACTAAATTTAAGATAAAAAGAAGAGCTTATTAAAAAAAATAAGAAAAACAAGTAACAATCATTGAAAGAAAGAAAAAAAAATCAATCGTCACTTTGGTCTTCATCATCCTCTTCTTCTTTATGATCTTTATCTATTTCTTCCTCATGTTCTTCTTCTCGAAGGTGAGATGCAACAGCTTCTCCTTCTTCTTCATGAGGATATGAACCATGAATGAAAGGAGAGAGACTTGGTTCATATTTATTGATTATAGAACATTGAGAAATTCCTAAGGCTCCTTGAATTTGTTGGATGTCAAGATGAAGATGAGAGACTTGAGAGGTGAGGCTATCAATTTTTATTCCTTGAGAGGTCATTTGACTTTGAAGATCTTGATTAATTGAGAGGACATTTACTTGACGTCTAGTGGATTGTGATATAGGAAATTCCATTTAAAAAGATTCTTCAATTTCATTTACAATCCTGGGCCTTTTTCTTTGTTGGGCTCTAGCTTCTTGTACTCCCAAAAGATATTCTTAAGTCCCCTCAACATCTCTAATGCACTTTGCATGCTAGAGATAGCCTATATTAATGGATTTTGTTGTAGGGTTAAGAGGATTAGGTAGAGTTTCTTTGTTTATTAGTGTAAATTCACCAATATACTTGGCAATTTATATGATTTGGGATGAGAGAAGAATCAAACCTGATTTGGTTTTTCTAATATATTGAAAAGTATCAAGTATAAACTTTTTGGTTTGGATGGCTTGGCCCCTAATAAGGCAATAGAGGAAGAGGATATCTTCCTGTGTCACTTTTTCATTACTTTCTCCTCTAATACTTATTATGTAGGTAATGGTCTTATATAACATCCAATAAGTCAAGGTTCTAAGGTTCTTAGCATTGGATTGCTTGTGGAGTGTTGTTTCAATGGAAATTTCTCTCCAAAAGTTCAATTGAACTTTAGGAGTGAGAGTGGTGTTTGAAATGTGTGAAATTCCTTCTAATTGGAAATCCCAAATGGAGGAGAAATCTTCTAGGGTAAGTCCATATTCTTGGTTGAACATCCTAAAGGAAATCCCATAATAACCTAAAGCATTTGTCCTCTTTTTGCTTACTACTAAGGTAGTGAGGAATTCCTTGTTTAAGGATTCCCATCTAAGAACATCATGATCTCAAAAAAAAACTTTTCCTAACCTTGGTTACTAAGGCAAGCTCTAATGTCATTCATTATACCTACAGCTTCAAGAGTTAGGGTAGAGAAGAGATGGTTTAGTTCAATTAGTTTATCTTTGATGATAGCATACCTTTTTCTCTCATCATCATCTTTGAATCTAATCTTATGACTTCTTCTTGGCATGGAAGGAGGCAACAATACCTTTTTCCTTCTCACTTCTAGAAGCTTTCCCCTTGTGTTCTTTGGGTACTATTAAAGATTGAGTGTTGGAGGAGAAATGTAGTATTTTGAGTGATTTTGAGTGTTTAAAGTGTTTTGATGTTTAGAGTTTGATAAAATGTTATAGAAACTGATATTGGGTGGTATTAAGTGTTTAAAGGGAAAACTAGCCGATTATAGCTGTTGGAGAGGATTTGTGCATGTTTCCAAGTGTTTCCAACGGCTAGAAATTTTGAAATTAAAGGCAAAGTCCGATCGGACCACCATTGGTCTGGTGGTGATTTTTTAAAAAATTACACAATACGGTCGGACCATATAGAGGACCGATCGGGGCTTTAAATTTTTACACAATGGCCAGAAAATTTTAAATAATGCCAGTCAAACCAACAAGGGTATGACATAATTAAGCTAGAAAAATCGATACTTATTTCTTACTAAACCAATAAACCAGGCAATCACTAAGAAAATGACATGCACCGGTCGTTCTCTTCCTATCTAGTAAGATACTAGTAAAATCTACATCCGAAAAGCTTAAAATATCAAATGATGTGTTTCTAAGATACTAAAGACCTAAATACAATGTTCTACTTAAATATTTTAGAATTCTTTTAACAGCATTTAAATGTGATTCTTTAGGGCATGATTGAAATATAGCACAAAAACAAATACTATATATTATATCGGATCTAGAAGCGGTTAAGTAAAGTAGGAATCTGATAATATCTTGATATTTCTTCTTATTTACTTTCTTACCAATTTCATCTTTGTCCAACTTCAAGGAAGTACTTATTGGAGTCTTACTTGATTTGAAACCATCCATGCCAAACTTCTTGAGAAGTTTCTTTGTGTATTTGGATTGATTTATGAAGAAACTGTGAGCGGAGATTTTTGCCCCCACTCCCGATGGAATGGTTCTTGCCACTTCGGCACTTTTAGGCTCGGGGCCTTACAGAACACGGACCTAAATCAATGTTATTGCCATATTTTCTTTTAAATACATATATCATTGATTTATAATCAAACCTCCATTCATTGGTTCCACCATAATGCCACATCTGAGACCAACCTAGGTGTCAATGCATATACATGTATTACAAATTACATTTCAAAACTCTTCTTTGTAATTCATTTTAAACATTTCAAAACTTTTTCTTTTTAATTTCACTTAGGCCGAGAATCTCGAAACTAAGCTCTGATACCAAAATAATTGTAACACCCCGATACCCTATATAAGTACTATACGTATACCTAGTATACATACAGTAAATATATAAAGTATAAGGATGTCACTTTTCGTTACCTCTTAAAAACCTGTAACAGAGTTCAAACCATAATACATTAATTTAAATAACATTTACAAAATCATTATCTTTATCAAAACTTCATTTATACATATAAATACTCTCTCGTCAGAAATACATGATAATTAAAAATTTATACATGTATGCATTAACCTCTAGTTGGTCTCGACAAACTTTACTCTTCTTATGGCATAATAAAAGACTTCATATCTTCCATCTATATACCTGCGTGAATAAACACCCACGCTAAGCCCGAGAGCTTAGTAGTCCAACTATAAAGATATAAACATATAGTATAGAAGTATTGACATATAATGATACATCAATTCAATATATAATTAGTTCTTATCATATCTTCTTTTCTTTTTAATTTCATCTTTAATATATCATAGCTAATTTCATATATGATGTACATATATACATAATATTATCACCAACCCCAATGCATCACCAATACTCAAAACCAATATATTAATACCCCTACATTTTATATACCATACCAATCATTATTGCAATACACACTTTACCTATCATACCAATTATTATTGCGATACACACATTACATATCATACACTCATTATTGCAATACACACATTACACATCATATCACTCATTATTGCAATACACAAATTACATATCATACAAATCATAAATCACATTTCCAATAAAGACAACCTTTATCATCAACCACAATTCATTTACATATCACACTTAATAACATTATATTATTCACAATTCACCAAGCATAATTCAGTATTAATACTCACAATCAATATTTCAATACTTGCATTTCACATTGACAATAAAGACAGACTCGGGCCCAAAACACTAATATGTTATTCAAAGTTCAGAGTTACTGCTTTGGTCTATAATCATAATTATCAAGCCCGTAGGCATCATATATCAATATCTCTATCCATGGATAGCGTAACAGACCCAGTCTCTTGGACATCAACTCGGCTAAACTCGAGGTGATCCTCAACCCGGCAAGACTGTTACCAATCATATATCTCATAATTACAATTTTTCATAGTGTAACAGACCCAGTCTCTTGGATCTCAATTCAACTCAAAATGAAGAGATCCTCAACCCGGCAAGACTGTTACCTTTTTCATTTTATAGGCATGCCTCCAAACCCAGAACTCTGAAATCGAATAACACATTAGTTACACAATTCATTTATTATTCCATTATCAATCTCATCATCAATTAGGCAAACATGCCTTATCTCTTTCAATTGAATCATCATAGCCAATCACAATGGCTTCACATCTCATTTGAATCATCATTGCCAATCACAATGGCTTTATATCACATTTAAATCATCATTGCACATTTGAATCATCATATCACATTTCATTCATTATATCACATTTGAATCATCATAGCCAATCACAATGGCTTCACATCATACACATCATTATTGATATATATATATATACAACACCAATTACATTAACTACACGAACATGTCATTATTCGAACATACATCATTAATTTCATTGTATATGTATCTTAAATTCATCGTCATATAAACAATATGTCTATTTATTTCATTTCAATCATTTCTCAAGACACATTAACATCATTCATTATTAAAACGTTTATCATAACAAATTACATTGTACGTACCTTTTTGAATGATCATCGCCTCTTTCGCGCTATTTAAGTCATAACACTAGTCACGTTATGCAAACAATATAATACCTTACCATTCACAATACATAATATAACATTGTTCAATCTCAACAATGATGTTAGACAAATGATCTCTATTTTGATCCTTGACAACTCATATGGATGATCTATTTAACATGTATTTGAGAATCTTGTTACAAAATTAAATTGCTTCAAATAAAGCAGAACAGAACACTTCTAGCGGTCGCGCCTCACCTGAATACGACCGCGCCATACAGTTACACGATGAAACCTTATCACAGTAGATTTCGCGGTCAGAAGCCCGACCTAAGTCGCGACCGCACTTCACAATCAAAAGATGAAACCCTATCACAGTAGGTTTCGCGGTCAGAAGTCCGACCTAAGTCGCGACCGCACATGACTAAATAGCGACCGCCCATGACTAATAGCGACCGTCCCAAATTACGTCTCTCATACATAAACCCTAAATGTAGCCAAACTTCTTTTGGTTAACTTAAAACACATTGTACACAACATAACCTCATTCAAATGGACATAATCAACATCATTAGCAATTATTTTACATACTCATCACAACATTTTCATCACCAACATATAACAATCAAACTTTCAAACAACTTCAATTAGCAAGAGAAATAAGTGTGTACTTACCTTAAGCACCACTTCTAAACACTTCCTTTTCCAAGACTTCTTCACTTCCCAAATCAATGACAATTCACTTCCTTCAAAACTTAATACTTAAAAACACATCACAAACACACTTAATCAACCATCCATATCAACTCACCAATCCCAAACACAATTTCAAAAGAACAAAGGAAAATCAAGAGAAAGAACTTACCTAAGTTGTTGAATTCCACAAATCTTCAATTAAATCCTTCGATTCTCCCTTCAATTTGATGTTAGAATTAAACAAATCTCACTTTGCTCTCTCTTGTCTAAGGAGGAGCCAACCAACGTGGAGAAGAGAAGAAGAAGAAGGAAATGAAGAAAAGACAAAATATCACCTCTTTAAATCTCCACCAAGTGATTCAACAAGAGTAATTACCTAAACACCCTTATACCATTTGTCTTGATTACCATTCATTACATGCCCTTTATAGTAACTTCACACTTAACAAAAATAAATATCTTCTTTCCTTGACTCTTCATTTTGACCAACTTATATGTTATATATATCATCATATACACAACATATACCATTCTCTCTAAACCCTAAATTCTTTCCCAAATCACATATACATAAAAATTCTTTTCTCTATTTCTTTTCTCTTGTAATTTAACACATATATTCAATCCAATTATATAACAACAACAACAACATAATCACAACTTCTAGGGCATATATGAGGATATTACACTAGGTGCTTGGCATCACTGTGAAAATATTTTTTTTGAGGTGAAAAGACTGGATCGTAAGCCTCAGAAATAGAGCCTTGAAGCTGGGCTGGGTGAAAAGACTGGGTCGTAAACCCAGGGCTAGTTGGACTATTACATTGATATTTTGCCTTCAGGGCTAGACACATGGTGTCATCACGGACCAAAATAGTAACTCTGAGATTTGAATGATGTATTAGTTGTTTGGGCCCATGCTTATGTATGTGATGTTGTGATACCTATTATATATAAAACCTGTGATGGTTAAATGGGATATATGATGGTGATCATGGAATGATATGATCACAATACATATGCAAATTACTAAAAAGGAATATGACATGAGAAAATATGCTAAATGATGAGAAATGAGTTGTTGAAAGACTTGAGCAGAGCTAAGTCTTGATATTGAAAATGAGATTATGGAAATATAATGTGATGTGTATATATGTATATGTTTGTGAAAATTATGTGTATTGTTTCATGAATGTTATGATAAGCCATTGAATTATGGCTTATGTTAAAGATTTGTATAAATTATGAAATTATTGAAAAGCTATGAAAAGTGCATTGAAAATGAGAATCATGATAAGAATATGATGATAAATGATGTTAGTGATGTGAGTGTGATTTTCTGTATTGTATGTATATGTTGTTTATATATACCACTAAGCTTTCGAGCTTAGCAGTTGTGTAAATCGCGCAGGTGAGTAGATTGTTGATCTGGGAGACAAACAGTTGTGCTACGAGAAGAATAAAAGTGTTTCAATACCAGCTAGAAGGTGGTGTATGCATGTACAATTTTATTATGTTGTATTTTGATAAAAATGTATATGTACATAAGTGAATTTAGAAAAAGACAATGTAAATTTATATATATAT
This sequence comes from Garcia nutans, assembly GCA_947685225.1. Taxonomy (NCBI): domain Eukaryota; kingdom Viridiplantae; phylum Streptophyta; class Magnoliopsida; order Malpighiales; family Euphorbiaceae; genus Garcia; species Garcia nutans. The sequence continues at coordinate 7,269,354 of CANTUV010000057.1, forward strand.
ATAATCTAATGAAAAGTATAATGGTTTTATAAATGTTACTTTTAAAAGAATGAGATTTGATAATGGGAAATGTTCTTTTATTAAAAATATAATTGGTGTGGACTAAAGTAAGGGTTTAAGCAATAATGTATAGTAACATCCTTATATTTTATATGTGTATTATATGTATATGGTATATGTATGGTATGTATATAGGCTATAGGGGTGTTACACCAAGAAATAATTTGAGCTCACCCATCATGCTCATTTCAAATTTCCTAGTCATACAAGAGGTAAAATCTTGGCACAAAGATTCATTAGGAGTACCAAATATAATGTCATCAACGTAAATTTGTACAACTAAGATATCATGCAATTTATTTTTAACAAAAAGTGTACCTTTTGAAAAACTATTTTTTCAATAAGTAAGCACTAAGCCTATCATACCAAGCTCTTAGAGCTTGTTTTAAACCATATAGTGCCTTGGTGAGTTTAAAAATATTATTTGAAAATTTATAATCTTCAAAACCAGGGGGTTGTTCAACATAAATTTCCTCATTTATAAAACCATTTATAAATGTACTATTAACATCCATTTGAAAGAGTTTAAAATTCATATGGCATGAAAATACAAGTAAAATTCTAATTGCTTTTAATCTAGTAATGGGAGAAAATGTCTCATCATAGTCAATGCCTTCCTCTTGGCTATAGTCTTTGGCTACCATTCTAGCTTTGTTTCTAGAAATGAGACCATTTTCATCTAGCTTATTCCTATAAATCCATTTACATCCTATATTTGGATGATCTTTAAGTCTAGGAACAAGTTTTCATGCTTTATTTCTTTCCAATTGGTTGAGTTCCTCTTGCATTACAGTCGCCTAACTTTCATCACTAAGAGCCTCCTCAATGGTCCTTGGCTCAATTTGAAAAATAAAAGCAATATTAGAATTTAAATTTTTAAGTTTGATCCAGTGGTTACTCCCTTCGATGTATCTCCAATGATAAGTTCTCTGGGATGATCTTTTTGAAAATGTCAATCCTTAGGTAGTTGTTGATTTGCTTCATCTTTAGATTCCTCTTAAGATGGCTTGTCTTTATCTTCCTTTGGAGCTTCATTGATTTCAATCCATTGAAATATATCTATAAAATCATCAAGAACACTACCTTTCCTATAATCAAGTTTAAAGGATTCATCAAATATAACATGCATTGATTCTTCAACTACTAGAGTTCTTTTTTTATTAAAGACTCTATATGCTTTACTAGAGGATGAATATCCTAAAAATACACCTTCATCTAATTTGGATGAAAATTTTCTAAGGTTGTCCTTGGTATTTAATATGAAGCAATTGCATCCAGATACTATAAGATGTGAAATTTTAGGTTTTCTTCCATTCCAAAGCTCATAAGATGTTTTATTTAATAAAGGTCTTTTAAAAACTCTATTTGAAACATAACAAACAATATTAACGGCTTTTGTCTGAAGGTAAGAAGGTAAATTATACTCATTGAGCATTGTTTTAGCCATTTCTACCAAAGTTCTATTTTTTTTTCACCACTCCATTTTGTTGTGGTATCCTAGGAGTTGAAAAATTATGTGATATACGAAGTTCATTACAAAAATTTTCAAAATGTTCATTTTCAAATTCTTTGCCATGGTCACTTCTAATTGAGGTGATTATATAGCCTTTTTCATTTTGAACTCATTTTGAAAAATTTTAAAGAAATTAAAAGCATCATTCTTATGAGCCAAGAAATTAACTCATGTAAACCTTTAGTAATCATCAATAAGTAAAAATGCATATAATTTACCACTTAGGCTAGCAACTCTATTTGGACCAAACAAATCTAAATGAATCAATTCTAAAGGTCTAGAAGTACTTGCAATATTTTTGGTCTTGAAAGAGTTTTTATGTTGCTTTCTAAATTAACAAGGTTCATAAACTTTATCCATGTGAAACTTTATCTTAGGTAGCCCATCATCAAGTTTTTCTTTGCATAAACATTATAAGTAGTCTATATTAGCATGATCTAATCTTCTATACCCAAGCTAAGCATCATTGCTAATGGTGACTAAACATTCAAAACATTATTAGAATGAAGGTCAAGTTTATATATGTTGTCAATTCTTCCTCCTTTGAATATAAGTTCTGGTGAAATAATCTTACATTCTCTGGAATTAAAATTAACACTATATCCTTTATCACATAATTAACTTACACTTAGCAAATTATACTTCAAACTATCAACCAACCAAACATTATGAATTTGATACTTACCAAGTATACCAATGGAACCAATACCAATGATCTTACCTATTGCATTATTTCCAAAGCTTACATCTCTTGGTTATGTATATGTGATAGTTGTGAAGAGCTTCACATTTCCTGTCATATGTCTTGAACAATCGCTATCAATGAGCCAAATGCTTTTATGGGTAGTAGACTTTAGACATGCCAAAAACATAGTAATATTAATCTTTTCTTAGGTACCCAAATGAAATTAGGTCCTTGAAGGTTAGTTATTGAAGGATCCTCTAACTTGAGATGGGCCTTTCTAATATAATAAAATGTGTTTATATGACCATATTTCATGAAATAATGGAATTGATATAAAGGCATATGTCTTTGAATTCTTCTTCCATTAACTCTAGAAGAATTATGTTGGGTGTGTTGGCAATGACAAGTATATTAGACATTTGCTTGTTTTTGTTCATGCTTATGTTTGTGTTCGTGCTTTGAATACATATATGCATAATTGGCTCTAGGAATTTTAGTTATAGATCCTAGTGAGCCTTGAGTAGTCTTGTTTGGACTCTTAGGCTTTGTGTGTACATTTGTATTCTTTACAATCTTAATACTAGAGGTTTGAGTTGTGGATGCTTTTACAAAGGTTGGAGTATTAGATCTTGTACTAGTTGAGCTATTGAATCCTAGGCCATATTTAGAAGAGGGTGATCTTTAAACACTAATTAATGTATCTAATGCTTCCTTGAAATTTTAAAATTGAATTTTTTTTAATTCATTTATTTCCTCTTTCAAAATCTTATTTTCTTTAGCGACATTATCTAAGCTAGATGAATTTTTTTATACTTCATTCAAAGATTTCATCAATTGTTCATTTGAAGCCCTTAAATCTAGAGTAGTATTCTTTAGTGAAATAAAATCCTTTTCTAACTTAGATTATTTTTCTTTATAGTGTTTCATTTTTGAAAAACTATTTTTGTACCCTAAGATTCATATGCTCAATTAAATCACTATCATCGAATGCATGATTAACATTATCATAATCAAAGTTTAAAGAAGGAGTACCTACCTCATTGGAATTATCATCATCATCTACCATAGCCAAGAGACAAAGATTTGCAACTCCTTACTCCTCTTCTTCCTCTTCTTCACTTGAGATATCATCATCCCATGTAGCTTTGAGGGATTTTTTCTTTTTATTGTTCCATTTCTTTTTACTCTTTAATTGGGACAATCTGTTTTGATATGACCCAGTTTTCTGCATTCATGTATTTTACTTCATTTTTCTTTTCATTATCTTTGAAGGAAAATTTGGAGAAGTTACCTTTAGCTTACATTCTTTTCTTTCTCTTCCAATCACTAACTCTTTTGGATAGCATTGCCATTTCTTCATCAACATCATTATCTTCCTCACTTAAGCTATCAACTTTTCCTTGATTACTTTGAGAGCTATTGATTTTCTTCTTTCCTTCTCACCCTTATCATCTTCTTTTTCAATATTCATTTCAAAGTTGAGGAGTTTTCCAACTAGCACATCGACCATTAATTTACTAAGATCATGAGCTTCTTCAATTGAAGAAACTTTTGATTCAAAGTTCTTCTTGGGATGAGCTCTAAGTGCTCTCAAGATTTTGCTATGAACATCACCTTGAGAATACACTTTGTCATACTTCCTTAAGTCATTTGTAATAGCAATTAATCAATTTGTCATTTCAGTAACATTTTCATTTGGCATCATTTTGAAGAGTTCATACTCATGCACTAACATTTGGGTCTTGGTGAACCTCACCTGGGTGGTACTCTCATGATAGTTCTCAAGAGTTTTCCGAATACTATATGCACTTCTAAGATGTTAGACTCTTCCACCTATCTCTCTATACATGGAGTTCATCAAAATGGAACTTACTCGATTATTCTTGTAAAGAGCCTTTTCTTGAGCTTCTGAGTATTGAGCTATAGTAAGAGGAACTTGAACACCTTCAACTTCATGAGTTGGAGGTTTCCATTCCTCTATCACATACTTCCAAAGCTCAATTCTCTCACTATTAAGGAACAAATACATTTTGTATTTCCAATAAGAAAAGTTGGTTCCATCAAAGTAAGGTCTAAGCTAAGAGTTTAGGTTTCAATGAGAAGAAGCAATTGTGATGGAAGTGGAAGTTGATGTCGAGGTGCTTGGTGGCGTGGCTGCCATTATGGATCAAATTTCACAATTAAGCTTCTTAAAATTTTGAGGCTTTAATACCAATTATTGTCATAAGATGGCAACAACGAGGGGGTGAATTGATTGACTTGAAGAAGTGATGGCAGATTAAAAATTAAAACAACAAGATTAAGAAGAAAGTAGAGTAGAGAGGAATAAACACAAAGAGTTTATAGTGGTTCAGATTACCTTAATCTGAACCACTATAAACTTGAGCTTATACAAGATAGTGATTCACTTTCTTAACAACTTGTTAAGGTTCCATTAAACTTGAGCTTTTGCAAGCTCAACTCTAACTTGGTGTTTTTTACAAGCTCACACCAAACTTTTACAAGGTTTGAGTACTATTCTCACAACCCAACAAGAGTTTTTCTTGGTTCACTCTAAAACCTAAGTGTTTCAAAGCTCACACTCAAACTTACAATGTTGTTTGATGCTCACACCCAACACTCAAAGGATACAAGTATAAATTTTGATGCAAAGAAATGGAAATTGTTTATCTTGGTTATCATAATCACAATCTTCCTAAAAATGAGGTTTCTTAAGGTATTTATAGCCTTCAAATCTTGATATAGCTGTTTGAGGTGGGTGCCAAAATGTTTGGACCTAGTCTTCCACTTTAACTATTGTCTGGAGCAATTTCATGGTCGAAACATTAATTTCTTAGTCATACCATCTATGGTCCAGTCAGACTTTTCAATTTTCAGATAATAATTCTTCAACGGCTAATACACATGGCATCCATTAATTTGGTAGAGGAGTAACAGCTATAAAATTCAAACAATTTTCATAAGGTATAGTTGGAATGGTCTTGGTCCAATCAGACTTCTTAGAGTATGCTAAAAAATTGGAGCACCTTGGGCTGTAAAACTCTCTGGATGTTTTGAAAATTTTTCTTCCTTGGTGATGTCTAGTAGGACTAGGGTTTTGTCCGGTCAGACTTCTCCTGATACTCTGAAAAATTGGGAGTACTCTTGAACATGAAATCTACTGGAACTTTTTGTCAATTCTTCAACTAGTGGTCTGGCCAGACTTTGAGTGATTCGGTGAGATTTTAAGAGTGCTTCTCCTCGTGGAACTTTCTATGAGATTTTTTCTCCAAGATGTATAAGCGGTCTAGTTGAACTTTTGATATTTCCTTTCAAAATTAATTTCCTGCAAAAATTATCTTGATGTAAATATTAGTGCATAGTCAATTTCATCGCCTAAGATCAAAATGTGTTGTCAAGGGTTTTGTTTAACAAAACCTAATAGAGCCCAAGGATCAATTCTTGACATTCTCTACCAAATTCAAGGATAATTTTTTTCTCAAAATTCTCAAGTGGATAATTTCTCCAAAAGGCTTTCATATCTTCATATGGACTTTAGGGAAATGCAAGAAGTAATAGGCATCCCTCAATGTCCTGCATCAAATGAAGGAGATGACACTCACCTTGAAGAAGGATATGAAGAAGAACCAATAAGAGGCTATGATGAAGGCTTCGAAGAAGAAGAAGAAGACAAAGATGAAGAGAAGGGAGATAAAAATGATGATGATGATTTTGACACTCCTCCCTATGCTCCCTATCTTTAATTTCTCTTTTGTTTATCTTGTGTATGATCTCTATATTTTGTAGGCACTCAATGATAATGATCATACATGCATGTTTACTCTTTTTTGTTTCCTATTAATAAAAGTTTTTATTGTTTGATTGCTTATTTCAAATGTTTAGTTTTTCTTGTTTACTTTTGCCTTTGTCAAAGGGGGAGAGGATAACAAAATGAATTGATATAGGGGAAGATAAAAGTATTAATAGGAGAGCATAATCTAGAAGCTTAACGAAAACATATTTTAAGGGGGAGAGTAATTCAAAAACTTAAACTTATTTTAATCCAATTTAATTTAATTGTCAAAGCCATAAAGGTGGAGATTGTTAGCCAAATTCTTGGCTTAATAGATTTTATTGTGATCTTAGGTTGAATAAGAACCAATATTTATATCAATTTACATTTTGCAGAAACTTAATTTTTGGACAAATCACCAAAAGTCTGATCGGACCATGAAGAATCCAGACTGGACTATTACTAAAAAAATTCAAGATAATTTAGACATAAAAATTCATGGGCTAAAATACTCTCAATTTCTTATCGAACCATAAGAAGTCCGATCGGACTATAAAAAAAGTCTGATCGTACCTTTGTTTGAAATTTAAGAAAACTTTTAGAGCATTTTACAGTCAAAAATACTCTCAAAATCTCAACATACCAGTCAAAGGCTAACCGAACTATATATAGTTAGACCGGACCCTAGTAAAAGAAAAACTTTTAAAAGATCTAGTGAAGTTCATGGCTTGTGGTACTTCCACATTTTTAGCATACCACAGGAAGTCCAACCGGACTAGTGGAAGCTCAAACAGACCATTGAAGCTAACTTCAAAAATTATAGTCGTTACTCTTCTATTCAATTATTAAATGCCATGTGTAGTAGCCATTAAAGAATTATTGTCAGAAATTTAAAAAGTACGATCGGTCAATTATAAGTATGACCATACTTTTAAAAGTATGATCGGGAATCTTAAGGTCTAACCATGAAGTCGCTTCAAAAAATAATTAAAGTGTAAGACAAGATCCAAACATGTTGGTACCCACTTCAAACTACTATATGAAGACTTGAAAGCTATAAATACCACAAGAAACCTCATTTTTCACAAGGATTGTGATTGCAAAAGCCAAAATAAACTACTTTCATCTCTTTGCATCAAAATTTCTAATTGTATTCCTTGAGTGTTGGGTGTGAGCATTAAACATCATTATATAAGTTTGAGTGTGAGTTTTGAAACACTTAGGTTTTATAGTGAGCTTGAGAAAGCTCTTATTGGGTTGTGAGAATAATACTCAAACCTTATAGAAGTTTGGTATGAGCTTGTTAAAATACCAAGTAATAATTAAGCTTATAAAAACTCAAGATTAGTGAAACTTTAATTAGTTGTTAAGGAAGTGGATGTAGGATTGAGGTAATCCGAACCACTATAGTGCTTATTCTTCTCTACTCTACTAATTTTCTTCATCTTGCTTTTAATTTTAATCTGTCATTTCTTCTTTGATTCAACCAATTCACCCCTTCTCTTGGTTGCCATTTTGGGACAATAGTAAAAAAAATGACAAATGAGATGATGTATACCCTTAATTTTAACCCAAAATGAATCCAGTTCTAATTAAAAAGCCAAATTAAATCTAGTTCCAATTAAAAGGTCCCAATCAAATCTGGTTCCAATTAAAAGGCCCAATCAAATTCATATCTAATTTAAAAGCTCAAACCAACTCTGATCCTATTCAAAAAGCTAAAAAAATTGTATCGTCCTAAAACTCATGACGAATTGGCCATGAACAATTGACCAGCCCTTAATCAGACAGTTTTAGTTCTACTAAAACTCAAAATGACTTTTCACTTTCCTAAGTTAATTAGGATTATCTAACAACCAGCTCGCCCTAATGTTGCCTATTAAAAAAATAATTAACAAGAGCAAGAGTGGAGCTACAACGAAGAAGTAGAAAGCCACCTTTAGCAATTGAGAGCCACAATCGATAATTAGTAGCCACAATTAGTAGAAAGCAATAGGCAAGAGTTAGCAATCAGAGAGACAGAAAGCAAACCATAGACATAGAGAGATAGAAAGCAAATACACAAAACCTTAAACAACGTTGCTCAACCAAAACTCTAGTTGATTCAAACCTATAAAACTTACACAAGGTAGAAATAATTGTGTAATTAAAAGGCTTACTGTAGACCCTTAATTTTGGTTCTGGTCCAAATATGGTTTTCATTTGAAGGCTAGATCAAGTTTGAGTCCAATAACAAGGCCCAAACTAAATCAAGTCTAATTATTTAATATTTGGATTGGGTCAATTCAGTTTAAATAGGGCCAATATGATTAAAATATGATTCGGTCCAATTAGTTTGGTTTTACAATAGGAAATCGGCCATTTGATTGAGTATTATGCTGCTCATGCCAATTCGACATGAGCAAGAGCTTGCATGGCTTGACTATGCACGATTTTAGTTTTAATGAAACTAAAACACCGTTCAACCTCTCTGAAGTCAAAAAGGACTGGCCTCTCCGAAGTCAATAAGGACTATTGAGAAGCCCTAATATTTCCTATAAAAAGGTAATTAATAAACAAAAGAGGGAGCCACAATTATTAAAAGAACAATTATCAAAGAGAAATGAGAACAACTATAATTATTAAAGCAACAATAACCAAAGAAAAGAAAAGACGTAGAATATCATCAACCTAGCAAATAATACAAAAGCAGTAGCTACTGTCTTTACTTTGCTTAACTAAAATTTTTTATTAGTGCAGGAAGTAGCTTGGATCAATATTCTTTCAATTTGGTGGAGCCATCAATGGAGGTTTGAGTTCTTTATTTAAATTGCTTTAAATTTACAATGGTTATTTAGTTTATTAACATCGTTTTCCAATATCACAATAGCCATTAGATAAATTCATAGTTGCAATTGCAATGCTTTAAATCAATATAATCCCATACAGTAGCCTATTAAAATCAACATCCAGTAGCCAAATATTCAATGACAGTGGAATCATGAGTTAGATAGAAACTGAGCCTTAAGTATTAAACCCTAATTTTGATGATGATAAACCCTAATAATCTATTGAATCCAATCTATTTTGTTCCAAAACCCTAATCCACTAGGTTTAGTTTTAAATTGCATATTCTAATCCAAAACCCTAGTTTGCATATTAAAAATCTAATATTAGATATAAACCCTAATTTTGTATCTTAAAACCTAATTTTACATGATTTAACTTTAATATTAGATTGAACTCTAGGTTTACATGATTAAGCTTTAGTTTAGGATCAAAACCCTAATTTAATCATAAAAATCCTAAAACCATATTTAAAACCCTATAAGCCCTAATTTAGTATGTAGACCTTAATCTTGTGTATTTAATGCTTTATTTAAGATTAAAACCTATATTTAATTGTTTGATTCATTATTGTGTGTTTGTGATAGATGATCTATTGGTGTTTTATTTATGATTATTAGTTGAGTGCTTTAATTAGTTTATTTGACTTCAAGGATGTAAGAGGTATGTTTCCACTTCGTGGATACCTCATTTGTTAAGTTCAATGTAAATTAATTTATTTTTAAGTTTTAGGATTAATGTAAAGGGTATGTTTCCACCAAATGGTGGGTGTCCTATTTTATTTAGTTTTAGACATTGGACACTAATTGTAAGGGCATGTTTTCATCTTGTATGGATGCCTATTTTTATTTGTTTGTTTTGGACCTCTGATTTTAATATAATGAATGTTTATTTATTTTAAATATCGTGTAGTATGGATAATATTTTAATAAGTTAAAAATTTAATAATATTAAGACCTGAAAAAGAGGTTGGTTCTAATATACCAGGGAGTTATAGGGTACTGGCTCATCCTCACCTTCCCCGTACGTACTCAACTTTTAGAACCAAATAGGGGGTTGGGAATTCCTTAGGAATTGAGTCATCCACCCCTTTCTATTTTCCAGCCCATCTAGGTGATGACTTTATTTTCTCCGGGCTTAGGCTCGTGTTCTTTAAGGCCATGAGTCTAACAGTACCAAAGTCGCAAGAACCATTTTACAGGAGTGTGAGCAAAAATCTTCGCTCACAGTGGTGACTCCACTGGGGACAAGAGAAGTCGATTTCGTTGGTCTTTATATTATTTTATTCTTTCTTATTATGATATTATCCATTGTATCATTTAGATTACATTGTCTACGTGAGTTAGGATGCCCGTGTAACCCATGTTGTGCTATGTAAGAGATACCATACTTTTACTTAAGGTATGGAGATCGAGCATGGCATAAACACTCATAGACTCGTACCTTTTGGTATATACTTGCTATGGAAACCAAAATTTTTCAGCCCAAAGACTAAAGCCCATTTAGTTGGCCTAGTAATTTTTCTTAAGTTTAACCTAAATGCTTATTATTTGACTATGGTTAACATGTCTTAACTAAGTTATGGCCTATTTGGTTTGTTCTTTTTCTAATATGACCTAATTATATTATTAGCTCAAAATAGTTTGTATTCCTGTTAAAAGACTAAAACTATTTTTAAAATTTTAAAGACTGTCCTTAGATATAAAACTTTTCTAAAATGGGCCAAAAATTCTTTTCTACCTCATGGCCCAAAATCTATTTTTAAATAAACCTTTTTATAATGGGTTTTGAAACAAAAGTATTTTTCACTTCATTCAACTTATAACTTTTCTTATCCTTCTTCTTAAATGAGCTTACAACTATTTAGATCAATTATGGAATACCAAAAAGCAATTGTGGGCCTAATTTATATTAAGAATTATTGATCATGGACTTGTTTATGGCATAAAAATAGGAAATCTATTTACGATAAACCATTTAATTTAGTTTAATCCATAATATAGTATAAAAGCTCTTTTTAGTTGATCCAATGAATTAAGGCTTAATTAATGTGAATTATCATAGACTGATTTCTAAATTTGAGAATATAACTATTGGTTAAACCGTTTGAGTTATTTTTTTTCTAAAAATAAGATGTCCCATATTGATATTTTGTTGACCATATACCTAAAAAAAGAGACTCGCCATTCGTGTATGGAAGATAGGTTGAAAGGAATGCCTTACTTATCTTTGTTTATCTGTTACTTGTGCATCCATACATACATACATGCATGCATTGCATTACATGGCATTGATCCTTTCTAGCTCACAGACCTGGAGTACAGCAGTTCAAGAGCTTACAACAATCTAACCTACGCTAGTGATGCTGAATCTAGTAATGACTCAGTCAGCTTCTCACCAAAAGTAATAGAACCTGAACAGATTCAGAAGATGATGGATGATGTAATCAACTCCAAGATGGAAGAACTGAAGGGGTCCTAGCTGAAACCATGAAAAGCCAGCTGGCTGCAATATTAGGGAACACTATTGAAGCATCTGCTAGTACTAAGAAGCAGAAAGGAAAGGCTAAAGTTGGTGAAGTGGCCTTTAATGATGACAAAGTAATGGTTGATGATGATGATTGGGCTCGGTATTTTTAAGAATCACAAGATAAAAAGAAAGAAGCGAAGACTGTAGAGAAGGCAATAATGGAAAAGACTGAAACATCGGATGTGGAGAAAATTATAGCTGACTTAGAAAAGAAGTTTGAAAAGAAGCTAAAGGTTGATTAGATGTCAGAAGTAGACAAGTTGTATGAACAAGTTGAGGAAGTCTCTTATAAGTTCAAGATGCCTTCCTTTACTAAATTCGATGGAACTGGCAATCCTCATCTACATGTCAAGTAATACATCACAGCTATGCAGTCTACTAGAGCTACTAAGGCTCAAACTCTAAGGCACTTTATACTCTCATTAGATCCTGTAGTGCATAATTGGTTTAACACCTTAGAGGATAGTACTCAGAAGAATTGGGATTCATTATATAAGGCCTTCATCCAGTAGTATAGGTACAATGCCGAGTTGAAAATTACTTTGATGGAGGTAGAGTCAATCAGGCAAAAACAGGAAGATAATTTTGATGTGAAGAGGTGGATAAACAAGGCTGCATTGCTCAAGAAATTGCTATATGACTCAGACCAGATTAGGGTGATTGTGAGAGGGGTGCTACCTAATCTTTGTGAAAGGATGTTTCACACCCTTATCGAAGATTTTAAAGACCTCCTTTAAGCTGGCTTGCAAATAGAAGAATGGAAAAAGAGAATAACCATTTTTTCTGCAAGAAGGAATTAGAAAGGGAATTATCAGTCTAAAAATCAAAGCACGCAAAAGGCAGTCAATGTTAATGCAACTAGTCAAAAAGATAGGAGGCAGATTTTGAAGTTGGGAAAACCACTGTCCTAGGTTTTCAACAAGCTACAAAAGAAAGGGCTTTTACAGCCACTGGCTCCTTGATTATTGCCAAAACCCTTACCACTAAACTTTGAAGGAGTTATGAAGTGAGAGGTCATTCAGAAGAAGAAAAAGGTTGATGTGGGAATGGTGTCATTTTCATATGCAGATTTACTAGAAGAGGAAAGAGATCACAGCTGCCCACTTTTCATCAAAGTAGAAGTCAAAGGAAAAAGGACTCCATGTGCCATAGTTGATGATGGATCTACCATAAATGTGTGTCCACTCAAGATCTTAACGAAGCTATCTATGTCAACAAGAGATTTGAGCCCGACCAAGGTGATCATAAGGGCTTATGACAATACTAAAAGGCATGCTGAGGGAACCTTTAAAACTATTATAAAGGCTGGCCCAATTGAATCTATGGTGAAATTTGTTGTCCTGGATATACCTGTTACTTTTACATTACCGTTGGGTCGGCCTTGTTTCCATCCTCTTAGTGGAGTTCCTTCTATGCTCCATCAGAAGATCAAGTTCCCAAATGGAGATGAGATAGTGGTTATCGATGCTAAGGATAATGAAGTGGTAAATGCTTTGATGATTGAGAGGCCTCTCAATAGATTTCAAATGGCTATTATTTCTGATGATCAGATGATTGACTCCAGAATCTTAACTATGATGAAGAAAATGAACTATCTATCAGGTACTAGTATTGGGAAAGGGAAGGTAGGTGTAATAGAGCTCCAAGATTTCAAGACTCAAACTTCCAAGAAAGGGTTGGGATACGATGAAGTAAAAGGAGATGTTTTGCTGAAAAAGAATGAGAAGATGAGTTTTCCTTCACTTGAAGAAGTGTTCATCAAAGCTCCAGATATGAGACCACTCTAACAAAAGCCGGAGCCAATCATGTTCATAAGGAAACTAATTTCAGGTTTAGAGATCTTTGTTGATGTTGCTAAGCTGGTGGAACATATGGAGAAAAAGCTTTTCTTATCAATCAACAAGGATTCCAGCCCAAACGAAAAGAGAGAAGCTACCCTGAAGATCCAGAAGACTCCAAAGAAAATTGTTGCTCTCATCAAAGAATAGTTTGAGAACCTTATAGTTTATGATTATGTGAATGATGATTCTGATTCTGATTTTAATTTATCTGCTCTGATTTTGCTTATTTGTGTGATATGTTTTCTGATGGTTGCATACATGCATTCAAGTAGTGATTACATGAGTATTTTTAATATTAACTCTGTTGATACATAATCGTTAAATTTGGGAACAATCGATAATCCTAAATTATTAGCATAACATCTAACCTTACTCCTGATGAGAGAGAGATTAGAAAAATATTTAAAAAAATATGAAGAAGTCTTTGCTTGATCTTATGAAGATATGCCTGAAATTGATTAAAATATAGCCGAGCACATGATTCCTACTTACACTCACATGAAACTTGTCAAACAAAAAGCTTAGATGGCTAAGGCCGAAATGGGCAAAGCTAATCAAAGAAGAAGTCACTAAGCATATACAAGTAAAGTTCCTTGAAGTGATAGATTATCCAGACTGGTTAGCCAACATAATTCCCGTGCCAAAGAAAGATGGAAGAATTAGGGTTTGTATGGACTATAGAGAATTGACAAGGCTACCCCTAAGGATGACTTTCCTTTCATATAGATGTTTTTATTGATAGGGCAGCCTCTAGCATGCTACACTCATTAATAGATGGATTTTTTGGATACAATCAAGTGTTAATGACCCAAGAGGATAAAGCCAAAATCGTCTTCATTACTACATGGGGTATATTTTGTTATAAGGTGATGTCGTTTGGGTTAAAGAATGCTGAAGCAACCTACCAGAGGATGGCCACCACCTTATTTCATGACATAATGCATAAGAAAGTAGAGGTCTATATTGATGATATGATGGTGAAGTCAAATACAAGAGAACAACATTTCCAAAACTTAGAGATATTCTTTGAGAGAGCGGTAAAGTATAATTTAAGGTTGAACCCAAAGAAGTGTGTGTTTGAAGTTACTTCAGGCAAAATGTTAGGGCATGTGATTAACCCAAATGGCATTGAGATTGACTCTGACAAGGTCGAGACAATCAAGGATATGCCAGCTCCTAAGATGGAGAAGGAAGTTTGGGGTTAATCGAAAGGTTACAACACATTAGCAGATTCATAACAAAGCTTACCATAATCTGTGAATCTATCTTTAAATTGTTTAAAAAGAACCAGCCAATCAAGTGGAATGAAGAATGTCAAAAGGCCTTTGAGCGTATAAAAGAGTATTTGTTAAATTCACCTATTTTAAAATCACCTATACCCGGTAAACCTTTGTTACTATACTTAGCAGAAGTGGAAGAGTCGATAGGCACAATGCTAGCCCAAGCAGATGAATGAGGGGTCGAGTATGCAATCTACTATTTGAGTATAAAGCTCCTACCTTATGAGATTAAGTATAGTATCATTGAAAAGACCTGTATAGTTGTGGTTTGACATCTAAAAAGTTACGGCATTACTTTCAATCTTATAGTGTATAAGTGATTTCCATAATGGATCCAGTAAAATATTTAAGGGAGACACCCTCGTTGATTGGAAAGTATGGCCAATGGTTAATAATTGTAAAAGAATTTGAGATTGAGTATATAACCAGGAAAACCATCAAAGGTAGAGAAGTACCTAGATTCCTTGCTCAATAACTATTGCTGGACAGTGAGGAAGTGGTTTTAGAATTCTCAAATGAACATTTAGAGGCCATAGAAGTACAAGGATAGAAGATGTATTTTGATGGAGCGGTAAATAGAAAGGGTGCAGGTTTAGGAGTGATATTGAAATCACCTTAAGGAGAGCTCATCCCTCTAGCTAAGAAGTTGAAGTTCAGGGCAACCAATAACATGGTGGAATATGAAGCGTGCATCTTTGGTTTGGAAAGCTTGATGATTATGAAGATTGATAAAGTGTAAGTTTTTAGTGATTCATTGTTAGTTGTATCCCAAGTAAATGGAGAATGGGAGTTGAAGGAAGAAAAGCTGAAGTTGTACCACGATCACCTGACTATGATGAAGAAAATTTTCATGGATTGCAGATTTATACACTTACCGAGAAAGCAAAACCAAATGGTCAATGCCTTAGCCACCCTGGCTTTGGTATGGGAGGATCATGTTAAGCTATTCCTTAAACCCCTAGTTTTGACTAGTTCATCAATCCCTTACTATGAGTATGAAATGGTTATGGAAACTGACAAGACCATGATGCGTGGTATGACACTATAAGACGATTCTTAGAAAGTAAGGAATACCCATTGGGGGCAACAAGGGAAGAGAGAAGAGCTATAAGGCAATGGTCATTATAATACATCACTTTTCATAAAAAGTTGTATCAAAGGTGGCCTGGCGGGGTACACTTGAGATTCTTGAGAATGTCTGAAGTTGAGCAAATCATGTAGAAAATACATGCAGGAAGTTGTGGACTCTACAGGAATGGATTGGCCCTAGTTAAGAAGATAATTCAAAAAAGGTACTATTGGTTGACCATAGAGAGAGATTGTATTGATTTTGTGAAGAGGTGCCATCAGTGCCAGATGTACAAAAACCTAAATCACCTACCTTCTAAAGAATTACACTCTATGTCTTCACCCTAGCCTTTTACAACTTGGGGAATTGACATTATTAGAGAGATACATCAGATGGCTTTAAATGGTCACCGATTCATTATCATAGCAGTGAATTATTTTTCAAAATGGGTTGAAGCTAAATCTTTCAACAAGCTAGGGCAAAGCAAATGGCTCAATTTATTGAGAAAAATCTCATCTGTAGGTATGGCTCCCACATAGTGTAGTATCGGACAATGGGTGCAGTTTCAAAGTGTAGTCAAGGACTTATTCTCAAAGTACCAGATCCGCCATCATCGATCCTCCCATTATAAACTAAAAGCCAATGGTATAGTGAAAGCAACAAATAAGACAATTAAGAAGATTTTGTCTAAAATGACCAAGACGTATAGGAATTGGTAAAAAATGCTTCCTTTTTCTTTATGGGGGTGTAGAACAAGTGTGCTAACCCCGATTGGAATGACACCATTTTCTTTAGTTTATGGAATGGAAGCAGAGTTGCCAATTGAGATTGAGATCAAGTCATTAATGGTGATCCTAGAAGCTGAGTTGCCTGAGACATAATGGGTAGTAAGTAAATACACGCATCTGGCCTTGTTAGAAGAAAGAATGTTAAAGGCATTGTATCATCACCAGCTGTACCAAAGAAAGATAACGCGAGACTACAACAAGAGGGTAAAGATCATGAAGCTTAAAGTCGGTGACTTGATGTTAAAACAATGCAAGCCAAATGTTCCTAATCTGAGAGGGAAGTTTAGACCTAGTTGGGAAGGGTCATATGTCATGAAGCAGGTCATGAACAAAGGTGCGGTTAAGCTATCGGATATGGATGGGAATGAGTTTAGTGAGCTAGTTAATATTGATAGGCTAAAGAAGTTTTATATTTAAAAAAAAAAAAAGAGGGCACGCTAGGTTGAAAATTCGAAAGGGCGAGCTATGCAACAATTAGGGCTAAAATGAGAGAAAATTATCAATTAGAAAACCCGCGACTACAGGAGTGATCTTGTGTATGCTGGTTTTATGTTTTTTGTTGTTCCCCAATTTAATAAAATAGAGTTAATAATAAATTATTCTATGTGCACTATTTTAAGTATCTGACTAATATATTAAAATAAATCACACAATAGCGAAAAGTGATGACAAATTATAAAAGGAAAGAAATATCTTACAATAGGATGAAGCAATTTCCTTACAGAATGATGTCAGGACAAATATTTGGTAAAGTCCATAGATGGTGTGTCGAGTAAGTAGAAGAACTCCTGTAGTTAGATCTATAAAGAAAAACAATACTTCATTTAAAAAATAAGAAAAAAAAAAGCCCGTTAAGTTAAAAACCCATAAGGGTGGCCTAAGCAAAAATTAGGACAGTTCTCTAGCTTTGAAAACCAGCAAGAGCGGTGTAGGAAAAAATTAGTACTAAAAAAAAGTCTTCTAGATTGAAAATTTGCAAGGGCAGCTTAGTAAAAAATTAGGACAGCTCGTTAGTTTCGAAAACTTGCAAGGGAAAACTAGGCAAAAATTAAAGTAATAAAAATAAGGGCTTAAGTTGAAAACCTAAAAGGGTGATTTATGCCATTACCTGAAGCAGTAGAGGACTTCTAGTTAACCTCCTAGAAGAATTTGTCCAAAATTGATCCAATTCAACTAGGGTTTCAGCCAAGATCACGGGTACTGGTAAAAATCCTCCCTCCATCTGGTCCACAATATCCAGTGCTCGCAGATCGATGTCCCCATTAGAAGAAATAAGTAGGAATTGACCGAGCAAGTATAGACAAAACATGAATCCCTACGCTTTGTTGGGAGCCAAATGGGAAGTGAAAAAATTGATCAATGGACCAAGCAAGATTTTCTCACCTCTGGTCAATTGCAAAACTTCAGATTTTGGGAGTTGAAACAAACATCTGCATCTTTTGATGAGTTTTTAAAGTCAATATGGGTAATGTCATTGGGTGGTTACTCGAATATCCAAGGATGGCTTCGAACTCTTCGATCATGGGACATATTTCAAAATTATTTATCTTAAAAGTTCTACTTTCCACATCCCAAACGGAAGCCATAACATGTAAAAAGTTGGTCCAACTTGACATTTTGAAAGCATTTTAAAACATTAAGTTGAGACCATGATATTTGCTCCCAATGTATAGCTTTGATGATCTTGAATCAATTCTTTATTTTTTTTAAAAAATTGGCGTCAATCATCCTTGGGAGTGTGAGAATTGAAGTTGCTTGGAATTTGTAAGAAGAAAATACTGGAGCACAGTTTCCTACCTCGATTTGAGAATGGCCTTAGGAAAATTGGTTTTTTAATTAATGTAGAAAAGGGCAAATTGTTGATTTATATAGCAAGAGGGTGAAGTCTGATCTGTTTAGAGATAATTTATCCATGTCGAATTGGGTTTGGATAAATTTTTCCATGTCGAATTGGGTTTGGGTTTGGAAATACTAAATTCATTGTGAAATTGGAAACTGTTAAACCAAATCCGAGTTGGTCTTGTAATCCATGTCGAATCCATGTTGAAAGAATTCAACATGGTACCAAATCTGTGTGTATTTATGTATAAAAGATCAAAGTGATATTTAAAAAACATCCAAACCCAAAGAAAAAAGGTTGAAAAGTTAAAGTATTATATTTTATTATGTACATTAAATTTAATACAAGCTTTTATTACGTATACATTAATACAATATAATATAATACAATCACTACGAAGGAAGAGGTGGTCTATAATCAAATAAAGCTCTCAGAAACTCATCGCCTGATGGAGGAAGAGGTACATCATCCGCCAAGAATCCACTCGAGCGAGAATCACTTGAGTCCCTATTGCCCTGAAAGTCGATTCTATAATAGTCGTCGCCTAAGAAAGGAGGAGACATGTCATGGTCATCAGTCCGAGGCACCCTCAAAGAAGAAGCATTAGGATCCCTCATGTCTTGAAATTGGAAGTCCCAGAAGTTCTATTCTGGCTGATGGTATAATCCTTCAAAATGAGCAGCATGTTGACGACTGGCAGTTAATTCTTCCTACAGCTTTTTATTATATTTCTTAAGCATCCGCTGTGAGCCAAATAAGGAAAAGATAAGCCCATACATTTTCATGCATACATATAACATATATCATTATGGAATGGGATGACAGACCAGGTAACTTAGATCGAAGCCCTGAGGATAAGATGGCATATGTGGATAAAGAAGAAGGAGCAAATGGAGAGAATTATCATTGTATCAAAGTAGTAAACGATGGGACAACTTCATGACTAAGGGAACCAACAACCTGCAATAATCATAAAGAGAATCAAAACAAATTAAGAATGAGCATTTTATGATGTAACGTGTGTTGGCATTCACCTGAGAAGTGTCAGCATCAGAATCACCATGAGGAGGGGCTAACTCCCTACCGTCATTTTCTTCCTCCTCTCCTTCTTCGTCTTCGTCTTCTTCTTCTTCTCCTTTAGGAAGTCCCTAAACACCAATAAGAGAAACTTCAAAATTCAAAAGCCTCTCCCATATATATTGGGTGTATGACTCAACAGATGAGAGAAGATATCATTCGACATCATATCTACCCCGAGCACACATCCAGAAGTTTTCCTGCATGGATGTGATGCCTAATGTATATGCGAAAATATCCTTAGGAACCATCTACTAGATATTGGACCATCAATAACTCGGCGAGAATTTTGAAGAGGTAAGGCGGATTCATGAAAGGAGTCCAATTGGCTCACTCGCTATCCCCCCACCAAGTGATATCTACCTGCAAACCAAGAAGAGAAGGTAAGTTAATGACGCGGACCCTTAGCAACGATGGCAGCAAACCCAACGTATAACAATGGTAGAGAACTCCTTGAAACTTGATAATCACCTCCTAAGGAACCCAACGCCTATAAAGACACGCGAACTCACTATGATTGAAGGATTTAGTTGGTAAGAAGAAGGAAAATGCCACAACTCTTATTGATAAGTAAACCTAATTCTTGATGCAAAGAAAGAATTAAAGAATCCACTCTAATCTCTCTCACACAAAAATTCACAAGAAGAACTTGTAGAAGAATTCAAAAATTTTTATTAATTGTTGTTTTTGAAATTTGGCCTAATAGTGCCCTTAAATAAGGTTTACAAAATTCCTAATTGCATTTGGAAAATTAAGACTAAAACATTCCTAATTGCATAAGAAAAATATTCCTAATTGCATAAGGAAAACATTCCTAATTGCATAAGGAAAACATTAAGTATGGAAACAAAATCCTAATCCACTAAGGAAAATATAAAGTATGGAAACAAAATCCTAATCCAATAAGGAAAATATAAAGTATGGAAACAACCAAACTAATCCCTTCAACATAAGAAATGCCCCACACTATTTGGGCTGTCCATGGGCCTTAAATTACTTCCCAAGGCTTTATATGAACCCCCATGGACCTTTCTTGCACGTTGGACCTTTCTTTAGCTAGCCTTTAGCTGCCGCACTAAGCATCATAATCAGCTTTGGTGTGCCTTCTTCAAGCTCTATCTCCATCTTCTTGAATGATAATTCTTGAAGCTCTTTGGAAATCTCTTCTTGAATATGCAAAGCCATACTAGCTTGATATCTCTTTGCCTTGCTCCTAGTGATTGGTCCACTTGCTAGCTTCAAGAGATCCTTTCTTGCATCATTCTCCCCCTCTTCAAAAAGATTTGTCCTCAAATCTGCATCATCAAAAGGAAAAAGATCACTTACATTGAAAGTAGCACTAACATTATACATACCTGGTAAGTCGATCTTGTAGGCATTGTCATTAATCTTCTCCAGCACTTGGAATGGGCCATCTCCCCTTGCTTGCAACTTGTTCTTCCTTTGGTTAGGAAACCTCTCTTTTCGAAAATGCACCCAAACCCAATCTCCTACTTGAAACTTAATCTTACGTCTCCCTCTATTTGCAGAATCAGCATATCTCTTGTTCCTTTTCTCAATATTCGCCCTTGCTTTCTCATGCATCTCTTTTGTCTCCATAGGATTGCTCCTATATGCTGGCCGGTTTGGAATTGTAGAATCGGGTATGAAGTCAATTTGATGTTCAATCCCTCTTAATGGTGGCAAACCACTAGGAAGGTCTTCAGGAAACACATCCTCAAAATCTTGCAACAAAGCCACAAAACTAGAAGGTAAAGAATCAAGAGATTCTTCACTATTAGCAAGTAACGATTCTTTATACATAATAATGAGTACAGGCTGCCCTACATCTATCTCTCTTGCTCTTGCATAAAAAGTATGTTTTACTTTTTCTCCTTGCTTATTTTCTCTCACCAATGGGCCATTTATTTGTTTGCTTACTTTCTTTTGACTCTCGGCCTCTTTTCCCTTTCTGCACTCACTCACTTTATTATTTTCTCTCTCCCTACCCTTAGAATTACCCTTGGGTGTTGAAGAAACATCATTGGCCGAATTTGAACCCCCTTGGTTCATGTTGGCCGAAACTTCTTTCTCCCTCTCTAGCATCCTCTTCTGATCTTCATACACCTCTTGAGGTGATAATGGTGCTAGAACAACCTTCTTTCCTTCATAAGTAAAGGTATACTTATTAGAAAAGCCATCATGTTGTGCCCTTTTATCATGCTGCCATGGTCTTCCTAATAGCAAATGTCCAGCTTGCATTGGCACTACATCACACAAAACCTCATCTTTATACCACCCAATGGAGAATGGTACCTTGACTTGCTTCAACACTTTTACTTCCCCAGCGTCATTGAACCATTGCAACTTGTAAGGATTGGGATGTTTAAAACAAGTTAACCACAATTTATCCACCATTGTAGTACTAGCAGCATTGGTACAACTTCCACCATCAATGATAAGTGTACAAACCTTACCATTCACCAAACACCTAGAGTGGAAAAGATTCTCCCTTTGATCCAAGCCGTCTTCCTTGACTTGAATATTCAAGGCTCTTCTAGTAACAAGCATCTCTCCATGTTCAGCATTCAAGACTTGATTCTCCCAAGCCTCTTCATCATATTCGGCCCTGTCACCACATTCAGCCTCCTCTTCTTCTTCATGTTCAGATTCTGATTCAATTTCCCCTTCATGGGTAGCAATCATCACCCTCTTATTAGGACATTGAGAAGCAATGTGTCCACTTCCCAAACACTTGTAGCATTTAATTTCCCTACTTGGAGTAGGTCTAAAAGGTGTTTCCTTGGCTGTTTTTGCATCCCCATCATTCGGCTTCTTGAAATTAGGATTGTAGGAAGAATTCTTTTGGAAAGAACCCTTGTAATCCCCTTTGTAAGAACCTCCACTCAAACTTGAACCCTTGAAGTTTGAAAAATTTCCACTAGCTTTAGAGTAGCCAGTTTTCGAAATAGCTTTATTCTTCAATCTTCTCTCTATCTTCATGGCCTTTTGAACTAACTCTTCCATTGTGTTGAATTCATACATCTCCAATTCATTGGCTATGTTCAAATTCAATCCCCCAAGAAATCGTGACATCTTCTTGTCTTCATCTTCATCAATATTTGCCCTAGCCATGATCATCTCCATCTCTTTGTGGTACTCTTCCACACTTCTTCCACCTTGAACTAGTCTTGCTAGTCGATTGTACAAATCTCGAATATAGTGAGATGGTACAAATCGGCTCCTCATTAGTTCTTTCAAGGTTGACCATTCAGGAATAGGCCTCATACCTTTCCCTCTTCTATTAGCTTTCAATTGATCCCACCAAAAGGTAGCATACCCTTTGAACTCTACGGCTGCCAAAACTGATTTCTTCTCTTCGGTGTAGTTATGGCATTCGAAAATCTGCTCAACTTTCCTCTCCCATTCTATGAACTCTTCTGCATTGTTCTTCCCTTCAAAGGAAGGAATTTTCATCTTGATGGAAGTAAGGTCACCATCAGTGGTAGGTTGATTTCCACCTTCATCTTCATCTTCTACTCTTTCGGCTGCTTCTAGGGCTTTAAGATTTCCTTGCCCTTCTCTCCTAAGCACTCTTCTAGCTCACATTATGGGATTTGGATGTGCGGCTGGCTGCCTTGTTGCACTTGCTGAATTTGTTGTGCTTGTCGTACTGTTTTCTCTTGCAATCTAGTATCCATCATCTCCATTCGACCAAGCATTGCTACCAAAGTCTCATTAAGCCTAGCCAAGCTTTCAGCCATAGCTCCTTCTTTGCTAGTCTCCTCTCCTTTTCCAGCCATGTTAACAAACAAACAAACTCAAAGAAACAAGATTAGTAATAATTGAAATTCACTCAAGTGTTTAGAATTACCTCACTTTTCTTGTCTTCCTTGATTTTACTTCAGAACCAAGCTCACCAACCAACAATTGTCAAGTCATTCAAGAAACTAGAACCTAAATCCTAGAACTAGATAGAAAACAAGACAAGTATCTGGAGGTAATGCAAGGTAATTTGCACTACACGATATAAAACCAAGTATCGACACAAGCAAATGATACTTAGCAATGTAATGGAATTAAAAGCTAGATAAAGAAATCAGAAACAATGAAGACAATAAACAAGACAAATTTGGATATAATGAATCAAAAACAACCCACACTTGGCAAGCTGCTTTATGGACCTAATCAATTCTACCCAAAGCGCTAGCTTCTAGACTCTAATTCCCACCTATAACACTCAAATGACATGAATATTAAGGTCTGATTTTCGAATTGCAAAAGCCCCTCAAAAGGTGAAATTTTTTGCCCAAAAATTTTATTACTTCTCATCCACCTAGATCTGATCCTTAGCACCCAAATAGCAAGAATATCAAATAATTTTTGTTGAGGTGGTTTTGCTTCCTCTCACTATCCCCTTGATTCAGGACTTAATTTACTTAAAAGGACTTTTCAAAATCTGGACTTAATTCGCAACCCCAGATTCACTCAAGACCAAATCGAAATCAAACTTGAACACAAACTCTAGCTTTTGCTTTCTTTCAAGAACCCTAATTCTTGGTTTCGAAATTCTACAAGAATCCTTTCATAGGTTTCGTTTTCACCCTAAGAATACCCTCCTTCAATTCGGCGTTGATCAGAATTAATATATGACTTTTTTTCGAAAATTAAAGACTAGACTCTCTAAGAACCCTAAAACACAGAAATTTAAAAGACCTAAATTAACAAATCCTAGAAAGACAAAGTAGATAAAAATTACCTTGTAGCAAGACTCTGATACCAAATGACGCGGACCCTTAGCAACGATGGCAGCAAACCCAACGTATAACAATGGCAGAGAACTCCTTGAAACTTGATAATCACCTCCTAAGGAACCCAATGCCTATAAAGAGACGTGAACTCACTATGATTGAATAATTTAGTTGGTAAGAAGAAGGAAAATGCCACAACTCTTGTTGATAAGTAAACCTAATTCTTGATGCAAAGAAAGAATTAAAGAATCCACTCTAATCTCTCTCACACGAAAATTCACAAGAAGAACTTGTAGAAGAATTCGAAAATTTTTATTAATTGTTGTTTTTGAAATTCGGCCTAATAGTGCCCTTAAATAAGGGTTACAAAATTTCTAATTGCATATGGAAAATTAAGACTAAAACATTTCTAATTGCATAAGGAAAACATTCCTAATTGCATAAGGAAAACATTAAGTATGGAAACAAAATCCTAATCCACTAGGGAAAATATAAAGTATGGAAACAAAATCCTAATCCAATAAGGAAAATATAAAGTATGGAAACAACCAAACTAATCTGTTTTGTTAGTTTTTGTCATAGATTTGTAGTTTATTTGTTATGATAATTATTGTTTTTTTTAGGTATTTTGGTAGTTTCAATCGGTTTATTTAGTGTTTTTATTAATTTTGATAGTTTTAATTTATTTCAGTGTTTTTGTCATTTTTGTCCTAATTTTTAGTGTGGTGTTTATGTTTTGTTGGTTAATATTTATTTACTTCTTGTTTAAAGTTTGTTTCAAGTTTTGTTTTAGTTTAAAAAGCCAAGGAACCAAGAAGAAGGGAAAATTGGACAGTGGCTGACACATGCAGAGGACACGGCCAAGCTTGTGGCCATGTCCCATACCAAGCTAAAGAGAAGCCACAAGACACAGAAGGTGACACAAGCAAGGGACACGGCCAAGCTTGTGGCCGTGTCCCTCCAAAAAAGCTCCAACACGGCCAAGTTGCTTAAGCTTGGCCGTGTCTCACTCAAGTCCAAAGAAAAAGAAAGAAGAAAATCAAGCAGTAGAAGACACAAGCAAGGGACATGGCCAAGCTTGTGGTCGTGTCCCTCCAAGAACCTCAAACACGGCCGTGTCTCTCATGGATCAAAGACAAAGCGGATTTTTAAAGCGGAGGTTTCATATAAATAGGAGAATTAGGGTTTTCAAAGGGTGGTTGAGAATTTGAGTTTAGTTTAGCCGTCAAAGAACATTAGGGTTTTCATATCTTGTTTTCTTTGATATTTTGATTACACTTTGATTAAACTAGCTTAGATTAGATTTGTTCTTGCCAATGATACATTCTTCAAGCAAGTTCTGAACAAGAGATTCTTCAAGAGCTAAGAAGTTTGTAATTTGGTTTTGTTCTCGAACTTTATCTCTTTAATTTCATTGGAATTGTATTTAAGAATATTATCATGTCTAAATTGATTTCTTTGAATTTTAATGAGATAAGTATGTTTGATAGCATTATGAACTAATTTGATCTAGTCTAGGGTTTGTATGGAACTACTATGATTGTATGAATTGGTTATTACTCTTAATTTAGCCTTGATTGAATGGAATTATTGTTAATATATAATTGATTGGCCACCAATTATGTATTTTAGGTATTAGATGATGGATTGAGAAATGAAGTCTAATGCTGGAACAATTCAATTAGGGACTTAGGTGAATTAGAGATATAACCTAGGAAAAGATTATTTCAATTGTAACAAGATTATTTGAGAAAGGTTTGAATGCGAGAGCTTATTGCCTTTATTCAATTAATTAAGTTGCTTGAGATTTAATCTTTGAAATTAAATTGGTTTAGAGGAATAACCGTTCATACATATAAGTAGTAGAGAAGTGCAAACCCTAGACCATTCTATTAAGTGAATCAATACATCAGCTTAATTTACTTTTATTACTCTAAAATTCCAATCGATCTATCTTCATTAGTTAGCAATTTAAATTTATTCATTACTTGTTATTTATAATCTGATAATCAATTAGCTACTTTAGCTTCCTTGTGAGATGACCTTGGGGCGATCACCTTTGCTACAGCTACCTCGTATACTTGCGAGTGACGCTTTGTGGTAGAGTTAATTCGAGCGCAACAAGTTTTTGGCGCCGTTGCCGGGGAAGCTAATTGGCGTAATTGTTTATTAGTAATAGATATTCTAGATTATTTTTCACTGTTTTCATTTTATTTTATTTGTCTTTTGCTTTTAATAATTCTTTTGTTCTAGAAATTTTGTTTATGCAAGGCAGGAGATCACTCGAAGGAGAGCTACATCCATTTATTCTAGAAATTTAGAGAGTGAAAAGGAGCATAGAAGAGTTTGAACTTTATACCAGATTTGATACCGAGGAAGACACTTCTGATTTTGAGTCAGACACTGCACAATCTGTCAATATGGGAGAAGAAAGACAAAGAACTATGAGAGACTTTGCTAGACTTGTCATTGGAACTTCCACCTCTTGCATAAGATTGACAGATGCAGCAAGAAATTATGAGTTGAAGAACATTCATTACAATATGCTGCCATCATTCTATGGAGTTCCAAATGAAGATCCTTTGAATTTTATTCGGGATTTTTATTCTACCCTCAACACTTTTCTTTGGGAGGACTAACAAAGGATCAGTTGAGGATGAGATGTTTCCCGTATACATTGAAGGATAGGGCAAAGAGCTGGCTTATGATGTTGCCCAAGAATTCTTTGACAACTTGGGAGCAAGTTTATAACAAATTTATGGGCAAGTTTTACTCACATCAGAAGACAGCTGAATTGAGAGGGAAGATTGCTACATTCTCTCAATTTGAAGGAGAGCCATTTCATGAGGCTTGGGACAGATTTAAGATGCTATTGATCCAGTGTCCACATCATCACTACCCACTTCAACTTCTTAATCAGTTTTTCTATGATGGTCTAACCTAGCAATTTCAGAACACTGTTGATAACGCAGCTGGGGGAGCCATGGGAGAAAAGACAGCAGCTGAAACTTATGATATCTTTGAGATGTTGGGAGCTAATTCTCAACAGAAAAGTGTAAGGGGAAGAAGTAAAGGGGTGAATCAATTGGAAGCCAATAGTGAGATGCTCAATCAAATAGCTGAATTGACAAGGCAAGTGCAGATGCTGAATATGAAGAACAATTCTCCTTCATCCACTCAAGAAATTTGTGAAATTTGTGGAACTTTCGGGCATGGAGCAAATATTTGCCCCTCCGCATATGAGTCTTATGGGAATGAAGCTGAGCAAGTCAATGCTATGGGGGGATTTCAACCAAGGGCCCGGAATGATCCTTATTCGAATACTTACAATCCTGGTTGGAGGAATCATCCTAATTTTTCCTGGGCAACAAATAATTCGTAACAGCCTTTCCATTTGCTCCAGAGACAGAACCAACAGCAGGGCCAATCCTCAAATCAAGGGCAGTCTAAGATAGAGAGTTTGGAGGAAAGTTTACAGGCTTTTATCCAGGTCAGTGCTAAGAATCAAGAGATGACAAACAAGAGGCTGGATTCCTTAGAAGCATCTTTTAAGAAAGTGGAGACTCAAGTAGGGCAACTTGCACAACAGATGCAGATTCAACAAAAGGGAAAATTCCCAAGTCAACCTGAGCAGGCACAATCAGTGACTGTTCTTAGACATGGCAAGGTAATTAACAATAATGTTGAAAATAATTCTGTGAATGCAGGTGACCAAGAGAACAAGAAGGAAGGAGAACCAGAGAACAAAGGTGCTGGAGAAAGATCAACGGAGAAATCCTCTTCAACAGATTTACATAAGGCAAGCAATCCATACCGGCCACCTATACCATTCCCCAGCAAGTTGAAGGATGATAAAAAAGATAAGCAATTTTCTAACATCTTCAACATGCTGTCTAAGGTAAGTATTAACTTACCCTTACTTGAAGCAATAAAGAACATGCCGGCTTATGCCAAATTCTTCAAAGAGTTGATCACCAAGAAAAAGAGGTATGAGCCGAATGAAAAGGTGATAGTTTCAGAGGTAGCTAGTGTTGTTCTGCAGCATAAACTACCTCCCAAGCTAAAGGATCATGGGAGCTTTATAATTCAAATTACTGTGGGGAATGGAAAGTGGACTGATAGCATGTGTGATCTAGGAGCCAGTGTAAATTTGATGCCTTATTCTGTGTATCAAGAATTAGAACTAGGGGAACTTAAACCAACTAAAATGGTGTTGTAATTAGCTGATAGATCTCTTAGATTCCCGAAAGGGGTTGTAGAAGATGTGTTAGTTAAGGTTGGAGGGTTGATAGTACCTGTGGATTTTATAGTTCTTGACATGGAAGGGAGTAACCCTACACCATCAGCACACACTATTTTGCTGGGTAGGCCTTTTATGGCTACTACCAACACTTTAATAGATGTTAAAAATGGTAAATTATCAATGATTGTCTTGGGACAAACTGTTGAATTTTCTATTTTTAACACTTCTCCCATTCCTACAACTGCTTTATATGAGAATTGTTCTTTAATTGATTGTGTTGACGCAGTTGTTTCAGATGTTTTCTTGCAGACAGGTTCCTCAGATAAATTGGAGCTGACACTGACCTTAGAAGAGGGGGCTAAACCAGTGAGGGAGACTCAAAGGTGCCTTAACCCAAAGGCATATGAGAGCTCAAGGATTTATAAGGATCGCACTAAAGCACTTCATGACAGAATTATAGTGCGAAAGACTTTGAGTCCAGGTATGAAAGTTTTACTTTTTAATTCTCGACTCCGTCTGCTTCCAGGCAAACTCAAATCTTGATGGAGTGGTCCTTTCGAGATAACTAAGGTATGTCCTTCTGGTGACATTGAATTGCTTAACTCTTGAACAAATAAGACTTTTAAAGTAAATGGACAGAGAGTTAAACCATATAAAGAAGGATTTCAAGAAGTAAGGATCATTGACAGCACTTTGATCCATGATCCCTAAGTCTTGCAGTAATGTCCAGCTATATGACATTAAAGAAGCGCTAAATGGGAGGCAACCCATCGGTTTGCATTTCTTTTTCATAGTTATAATTTTAAATTTAGCAATTTTGATTTTACGTTTGTTTAAATAAATGGATTGGGTGCTTTGATCGGTTTTTATTTTTCTAATGTGTTTCAGGGTGGATCGAAAAAGAGGTTTGCAATTTCTTTAAAATTTGGTGGTATAAAATAAAAATAAATAAATAAATATATAATAAAAAATGTTAATATTGACAGAAGGAGACACGGCCAAGGAGCTTGGCCGTGTCCCTTGGCCGTGTCACATGGTACACGGCCAAGCTTCACCAAAATTTTCTTTGTTTTTATTTTTGGACCTCTTCTTACAGTGAGTGACACACCCATGGGACACGGCCAAGTCACTGGCCGTGTCCCTCAAAACACACAAGACACGGCCGTGTTCACCCCAACTTGGCCGTGTCTCTCCACTTTTCCACTTTGAAAACACGATTTTTGCACAGTTTGTCCATTTAATCCCTAATTTTCTTTCTGTTCTCTCTCTCGCTCTCTCATTTTCTCTCTCACTAAAACTCCATTGATTGTGTTTCAAAGCTCCAAAACCTCCATTAGATTTCAATTTTCTTCACCAAAGCTTAAGTTAATTTGTTAAAACTTCTTCTTCTCTTACAAAAGATCGATTTAATCAGTTTGTGTCAAATTTTTCAGATTTTTCAAGATGCCAAGAACAAAGATAGTTTCACACCGCAAGAAGAAGAGACCTACAACTGAAGGGGCTTCTTCATCTTCATCGTTTTCATCTTTGAAGAGAGTGAATCTTTTGGCTCGGGGTTTCTTCCCGACGAGGTATTTTAATGATGAATCCCTTGATGCTCTGCAAATTAGGACTAATTTTTATTGTTATGTGCAAATTCTTGGGTAGGAGAACCTAGTCTCCTTAGGACCTTTGCAGTTTCAAGAGCTGACTTTGGAATTTTTGACATCTCTTAAGGTTGAAAGAGATGAAAAAAATTTTGCTCTAGGATGAGTTTTAAATTGCTTGGGAAATCATTTGTGATTAATATTGAACAATTGAATGCTATATATGGTTTTCATCAACACGAGAAAAGGTCGGTACCTAAAGAGTTTAAACAACAATTTGCTTGGGGAGCATTAGGCTCGGGGACTTATGTGGCCAAATCGGCCAAAGCATCTAAATTGAGCAATCCCGCTTTGAGGTATTTGCATCGTTTTATGTCCTGCGGATTCTTTGCTAGGAAGGAGAGCCCGGGTGTAGTGGAATTGAGAGAGCTCTTTTTCTTGGATTGTGCATGTAATGTCGTGCCCATTAGTTCCGGCTATTGGTTAGCCGATGTTTTTTATAGTGTGGCCAATAAAAGGAGGGGGGCAATTTGTATTGGAGGATTGATTACCACATTAGCAGTAGCCCTTCTTGATGATTTTGACCCGAATACCAGTCGCATGACTAGGATTTTGGGTAATGACTCATTGGATTTGGCCACATTAGAGAAGATGCATATGGTGGTGCACAGGAGAGGGGCTTATATGATGGCTTCAACTGAACCAGAAGTACCGGGGGACAGACAGAAGAGAGCACGAGTCCAAGAAGAGTCTGATTCGGATTCTCTTGGTTTAGATGAAGATGCTCTGGTCTCGGGTAATCAGGAGATAATTAATAGGATTGAGGCATTGGAGGGCAAGGTAGACAGTAACCATGCTGCAGTCTTACAGCAGTTGGAACAGATTAATAGCAACCTTGCAAAGATTTTGAGTCTTCATCCCTCGGCTGCATCATCTTCACATCCTCCTTCACCGTAGATTTTGAGTTCCTTGCTTTATTGTGTTTAGTGTATTTTTGTTATTATTTTTCGTTTTTGTTTTTTAATGTTAACATTTTATATTTTGGATATTTTATTTTTATATATTGTACTTTTGTTTTTGAACATTTGTGTTTGTGATGAAAAGTTAGGATCTTGCCTCACCAGGGTACGATGGAAGACAGGTTGTCCTTTAACTCTTTTTCTTTATTATTCTTGTTTTTTCCACTGAGGACAATGTCATTTATAAGTGTGGGGTAATCTTTAAACTTTTCTTTAATTCTTGTTTTGTTATGTGTTATATTGTGTGTTGTGCATGGCATAATTATTGAAAACTTATTAACTTTTCTGTGATTCTAGCATTATAATTGAGACTTTAGTATCAGCATAGAGATTAGCATTTGAATTCATTCATGATCAATTTTCACATTCTGCAATTCATGACATATAAATCTTTGTGAACCCACCTTTGTGAGTTTTGAGCCTTATAGATTAAATGTTAGTGTCAATTGATTTTCTTTTCTTAAGTGTGCACCTTCATGATTTTGCATCTCTAGAGCTTGCTTTTGCATACTAATTGAACTCACATTATGATTTAATCTCAAGTTTTAAAATGATGAAGGCAAATTAGGTTAGCCCTTTAGCTTAAAAAGACCTCCCTTAATATTGAATTCCTTAGTGAGCCAAGTTGAGCCTTTGACCTTTTCTTGTTTGATCAACACAATTATCAACTCAACACTTTCTTATTATCACCATACTTGCATTAAGGAATGGAGTTTCTTATGATATGACAATAGGGTGGTTTAATTCAAAAGTGTGGGGTAAGCAAGTAAAAAAAAAGAAAAAAAATGCTATTGCTATTTGGGGTTGAAATGCATACTTTGCACATTGTATTTGATTAAGAGTCGATTATTCTTTTCCTCCACATTTTAAGTTAGATGTTCTATGCAAGTTTATATTTTGTATATATATATATTAAAAAAATAAAAAAAATGATGATAAAAATAAAAGAAAAAGAGAAAGAGAAAATAAATAAAAAAGAAAATAAATAAAAAGATATATATATATATATACAAAATTCATATATTTTCTAGCATTAGAGGAATGTTGACTCATGTACTTTTCTTTTAGTGTGCAAGTATGTAAGATTATTAAGGGTTGGTGAATATGCCATATGAGGGAGCTATGAGTTTCTGAGCAAGAGTATTGTCTAATTTAGATATTCCATTTCTTGATGCTCCAGCTTAAATGTCTTTTCTCACACCTGCACCTTAGCCCCATTACATCCAAATAAAAGACCTTTGGATTATTTCTTGAGAAAATTAGTGAGGGAGATTGGATAATTAAGCAAGTTTATGGTAGTATGCAGTCATGAGTGGTTTGAGTGAATTAACCTATGAAATTGAGTGAAACACTTAGATGAGAGATGAGATTTGTATGTCTGAATTAATGAATGAGTTAAGAAAATCTTGATTGAAGGAAATTGTAATTATTTATGGCTGAGTCTTAAAGGATTTCATCTTATATACTGGAATTATAGTTAAGGTTGTTTGAGTTTTTAATTTATGCCATGTGAATTTGCTTGAGGACAAGCAAAGTTTTAAGTGTGGGGTAGTTGTTTTGTTAGTTTTTGTCATAGATTTGTAGTTTATTTGTTATGATAATTATTGTTTTCTTTAGGTATTTTGGTAGTTTCAATCGGTTTATTTAGTGTTTTTATTAATTTTGATAGTTTTAATTTATTTCAGTGTTTTTGTCATTTTTGTCCTAATTTTTAGTGTGGTGTTTATGTTTTGTTGGTTAATATTTATTTACTTCTTGTTTCAAGTTTTGTTTTAGTTTAAAAAGCCAAGGAACCAAGAAGAAGGAAAAATTGGACAGTGGCTGACACATGCAGAGGACACGGCCAAGCTTGTGGCCGTGTCCCATACCAAGCTAAAGAGAAGCCACAAGACACAGAAGGTGACACAAGCAAGGGACACGGCCAAGCTTGTGGCCGTGTCCCTCCAAAAAAGCTCCAACATGGCCAAGTTGCTTAAGCTTGGCCGTGTCTCACTCAAGTCCAAAGAAAAAGAAAGAAGAAAATCAAGCAGTAGAAGACACAAGCAAGGGACACGGCCAAGCTTGTGGCCGTGTCCCTCCAAGAACCTCAGACACGGCCGTGTCTCCCCCAACTTGGCCGTGTCTCTGATGGATCAAAGACAAAGCGGATTTTTAAAGCGGAGGTTTCATATAAATAGGAGAATTAGGGTTTTCAAGGGGTGGTTGAGAATTTGAGTTTAGTTTAGCCGTCAAAGAACATTAGGGTTTTCATATCTTGTTTTCTTTGATATTTTGATTACACTTTGATTAAACTAGCTTAGATTAGATTTGTTCTTTCCAATGATACATTCTTCAAGCAAGTTCTGAACAAGAGATTCTTCAAGAGCTAAGAAGTTTGTAATTTGGTTTTGTTCTCGAATTTTATCTCTTTAATTTCATTGGAATTGTATTTAAGAATATTATCATGTCTAAATTGATTTCTTTGAATTTTAATGAGATGAGTATGTTTGATAGCATTATGAACTAATTTGATCTAGTCTAGGGTTTGTATGGAACTACTATGATTGTATGAATTGGTTATTACTCTTAACTTAATTATTTCTTTAGCCTTGATTGAATGGAATTATTGTTAATATATAATTGATTGGCCACCAATTATCTGTTTTAGGTATTAGATGATGGATTGAGAAATGAAGTCTAATGCTGGAACAATTCAATTAGGGACTTAGGTGAATTAGAGATATAACCTAGGAAAAGATTATTTCAATTGTAACAAGATTATTTGAGAAAGGTTTGAATGCGAGAGCTTATTGCCTTTATTCAATTAATTAAGTTGCTTGAGATTTAATCTTTGAAATTAAATTGGTTAAGAGGAATAGCCGTTCATACATATAAGTAGTAGAGAAGTGCAAACCCTAGACCATTCTATTAAGTGAATCAATACATCAGCTTAATTTACTTTTATTGCTCTAAAATTCCAATCGATCTGTCTTCGTTAGTTAGCAATTTAAATTTATTCATTACTTGTTATTTATAATCTAATAATCAATTAGCTACTTTAGCTTCCTTGTGAGACGACCTTGGGGCGATCACCTTTGCTATAGCTACCTCGTATACTTGCGAGTGATGCTTTTTGGTAGAGTTAATTCGAGCGCAACATAATCCCTTCAACATAAGAAATGCCCCACACTATTTGGGCTATCCATGGGCCTTAAATTACTTTCCAAGGCTTTATATGAACCTCCATGGACCTTTCTTGCACGTTGGACCTTTCTTTAGCTAGCCTTTAGCTTCACACTAAGCATCATAATCAGCTTTGGTGTGCCTTCTTCAAGATTTATCTCCATCTTCTTGAATGATAATTCTTGAATCTCTTT
The DNA here is from genome assembly GCA_947685225.1 of Garcia nutans. Lineage (NCBI taxonomy): Eukaryota > Viridiplantae > Streptophyta > Magnoliopsida > Malpighiales > Euphorbiaceae > Garcia > Garcia nutans. The sequence goes on from CANTUV010000057.1 coordinate 7,303,568, forward strand.
GGAAATCTCTTCTTGAATATGCAAAGCCATACTAGCTTGATATCTCTTTGCCTTGCTCCTAGTGATTGGTCCACTTGCTAGCTTCAAGGGATCCTTTCTTGCATCAGTTAATTTCTTCACAAATTTTAATAGTTACTAATTCTTTTTTATCTGATCCCAGGCCAACCGACTCAAGTGATAGCGACGAGAATGCATATGATGAGAACCGGGTGTCATTGTGCAGCTCGCTAACCAAAGGCTCGATCTCTAATACTCGACTCTTCATCAGGAAATGCCTAGCACCTGCATGAGGTTATACTCATACACCCAAACCTACAGGAACAATGAAGGTCAGACTCATGTAAATCCTTTATTTGACTTAATAAATGGTGAGAATTAATACCTTGGCAACCACCATGAAGTCGGCAAATGATCTTTTCCTCCGAAAAAGTTTGTCAAAACCATGATACAAACAAGCTAGACCAGCCTCTCCTCAGTTGTATAATGACACAAGATCAATATCAGCAAGAGCCCGTAATACTAATAAGTGGATGATAGACTTAGTGCTGTGCAAAATGGTCATCCCCGGCAAATAGAGCAATAATCCTCGAGCATATTGTTCAGCCATTTCTCCATGAACCGATCGGGTATAATTCATCCAATATTCCCAAATAGGTTCGTACTTGATCTTGAATGACTATTTTAAGGAAGGTTCCATGCCTATTAGCTGTCGAATTTCATCGCACGTCAAGATGTTATCATTAAAGGGGATGTGGATTCCATGGCACAAGATACCGGTTGTGGTAGTAAGTGAAATGTATGGGTGGTATCCATCCACCTTTTATGCGCACGCTTGGATTACGCTCCTATCTATCTAGTATCCTTTTGACAGTAACTGCATGATAAAGTCCTCAAAGCCACACCGCCAGATCATCCGCTTTACTAAATACAAAAAAATGATTATACTATTGTTGGACTTTATATACACAACAGCCGTCGTGAACAACACAGCCATCATACTGCCATGAAACAGGTAAGTCATAAAAAGGTATGTAAAACTCCAAAATTTTGAAATATTTTTTACTTTTGCTCATATATAACAAATAATAATAATATATAATATATAAAAATATAAAATATAAAATAAAAATATGGAATAAGAAATAATAAAATAATAAGATAATATTTAAAAAATATATAATAATTAATATAAATTAATAGCACATCACTTATCATACTTAATTATGTTTTGTGCAATTAAATAACTAGTTTGTAATAAAAATTATATTTACCTTAGTTTTCTCATTTGAATTATGATGTAACTCCATGCCAGCTAATAACAAAACTCTTCCATGATCATGCACCCGAATATGATTAAGAAGTTCAGCATCTGAACGGGGTTTGGTCCTAGAAGAATGTTGATTAACTTCCATTTATAAGAAATGTTACTGTTCTTACGAGTTTTAAATGGTAGAACTTTAAAAAATAGAAAGTTTTGAAGGTTTTGAATTCAAAAACATTAATACATTGCTTCATATTTATATAAGGAGAGCCATAGAATGAATGATAGGAAAAGACAAACACTCTTATTGCAAGTAAAGTATAAGAAGCATAAAAGAAAAGAAAAGTCGCATGCAATACATAATGAATTATGCATTTACTTCTCAGACCAATAATTCAAAGTTTACTTTCCATTTCAATAATTCATTTGTTCAAACACAACACTCATACATACAGTAAATTGATATTTATTGTGGTCATTTTTTAATTTATAAAAAATATTTTTTGTACTTACAAATATTTTTTCCACGCCAGGGGCAAGAGTACACGGGTATAATAAAAATAGCCAATTTTTTTACAAAACTGACTATTAAAATTTTTCACATAAATATCGGGTCCAAAACCCGAACTATTTATGAATTCAGAACTCAATTCGGGTTCAGAACCCAAACTATTTTTTATCCAGAACTCAATCCGGGTCTAGAACCCAAACCAATCTGGGTCTAGAACCCAAACTCAATTTGAGTCTAGAACCCAAATCAATTCGGTTCCAGAACCCAAACTAAATTCGGTTCATAACTCAAACAAATTCAGGTTCAAAATCTAAATAATTTTTTAATCTATAACTCAATCCAAGTCCAAAACCCAAACCAATCTAGGTCTAGAATCCAAAATAATCTAGGTCCATAATTCAAACAAATTCAAGTCCATAACCTAAACCATTTTTTAGTCCAAAACCCAAACTATTTTCGAGTCCAGAACTCAATTTGAGTCTAGAACCCAAGCCAACCTAGGGTCCAAAACCCAAACTAGTCTCGGGTCCAGAACCCAATTTAGCCTTGAGTCCAGAATCCAAACCAATTCTCAGGTCCAGAATCCAAACCAATTCCTGGGTCCAGAACTCGAACCAATTCCTGGGTCCAGAACCCGAACCAGCCCAGTCTTTACAAATTAAATTGCTTTTCACTCTCTGAATAAATTCAAGATCATTCAAGCAAGAGGCAAGACTATAGACCTTTAATTTTGGTATCAGTCCAAATATGATTTTCATTTGAAGGCTAGATCAAGTTTGAGTCCAATAACAAGGCCCAAACTAAATCAAGTCTAATTATTTAATATTTGGATTGGGTCGGTTCATTTTAAATGGGGCCAATATGATTAAAATATAATTTGATCCAATTAGTTTGATTTTAGAATAGGTAATCAGCCATTTGACTGACTGTTATGTTCCTCATTCAAATTGGCCCATGCCAATTCAACATGAGCTACATGCCAATTCGATATGAACATGTAGCTCATGTCGAATTGGCCTAAGCTGCTTGTGCCGAATTGGCATGGGCAAACTCAACATGAGCTTGCATGGCTTGGCTGTGCATGGTTTCAGTTTTACTAAAACTAAACACCGCTCGACCTCTCTGAAGTCAAGAAGGACTGGCCTCTCCAAAGTTAAGAAGGGCTATTGATATGCCCTAATATTGCCTATAAAAAGGCAATTAATAAATAAAAAGAGGGAGCCATAATTATTAAAAGAACAATTATCAAAGAGAAACTAGAGCAGCTATAATTATCAAAGCAACAATAACCAAAGAAAAGAAAAGACATAAAATATCATCAACCCAGCAAATAATACAAAGGTAGTAGCTACTATCTTTACTTCGCTCAACCAAAATTCCGGATTGGTGCAGGTAGTAGCTTGGATCAATATTTTTTTAATTTGGTGGAGCCAACAACGGAGGTTTGAGTTCTTTATTTAACTTGCTTTAAATTTATTATGGTTATTTAATTTATTAACATTCTTTTCTGATATCACAATAGCCATTAGATAAATTCATAGTTGAAATTTCAATCAATATAATCCAATACAATAGCCTATTAAAATCAACATCCAATAGCCAAATATTCAATGATAGTGGAATCATGAGTCTTGGATAGAAACTGAGCCTTAATTATTAAACCCTAATTTTGATGATGATAAACCCTAATAATATATTGAATCCAGTCTATTTTGTTCCAAAACCCTAATCCACTATATTTAGTTTTAAATTACATATTCTAATCCAAAACCCTAGTTTGCATATTAAAACTCTAATATTAGATATAAACCCTAATTTTGTATCCTAAAAGCTAATTTTGCATGATTTAACTTCTATATTAGATTGAACTATAGGTTTACATGATTAAGCTTTAGTTTAGAATCAAAACACTAATTTAATCATAAAAATCCTAAAACCATGTTTAAAACCCTATAAGCCCTAATTTAGTATGTAAACCCTAATCTTGTGTGTTTGATGCTTTATTTAATATTGTTTGATAGATGATCTATTGATGATTTTATTGTATGTTTGTGATAGATGATCTATTGATGTTTTTATTTATGATGAATTGTTGAGTGCTTTAATTGGTTTGTTTTGATTTTAAGGATGTAAGATGTATGTTTTCACTTCGTGGGTATCTCATTTGTTAAGTTCAATGTAAATTAATTTATTTTAAAGTTTTGGGATTAAAATAAATGGCATATTTTCACCAAATGGTGGGTGTCCTATTTTATTTATTTTAGAAATTGGACACTGTTGTAAGGACATTTTTTCATCTTGTATGGATGCCTATTTTTATTTGTTTATTTATTTGTACCTTTTTATTTTAATATAATGAATGTTTATTTATTTTAAATTGCATGTAGTATTGATGATATTTTAATAAGTTAATAATTTAATAATATTAAGACCTGAAAAGGAGGTCGGTTCTAATGAATCAAGTGTTATGGGAGTGCTGGGTCATTCTCACCTTCCCGATACATGTCCAACTTTTTGAACCCAATAAGGGGTTAGAAATTCCTTAGGAATCAAGTCATCCATCCTTTCTATTTTCTCGGTCCGTCCGGATGGCGACTCTATTTTCTCTAGGCTCAGGCTTAGGCTTGTATTCTCTATGGCCCTGAGCCTAACAGTGTCAAAGTCACAAGAATCATTCCATAGGGAGTAGGGGCGAAAATTCCTGCTCATACTTACTTCAACATCCAAAATTATTTTGGTGGAACCAACAACAAAGTTATGATCTCTATTACTTAAATTTATCATATTTGTTTAGCTTTGCAAAGTTTATTATGTTTTAGTTTATTACTTTGATTTCATTACTATCTCATTCAGTAAACCTTAGTTTTATGGTTTAACCCCAATTCCATCAATAAAATTCTAATTGCATATTAAACACCCGAATTTTGGGATTAAAACCCTAATTGCATGCTCAAATCTTATTTTGTAAATCATTTACCTTTTGGGGGTGCTACCCCTTGTAATATCGATGATTTTGGAGAAATTAAATAAGTACTTGGAGATATAAATTGTATATACTCAATATATATATCTAGAGTATATATAACATATACATATGGTATATTAATTGTATATGTTGGATTAATACATTACATACTTAATATTTAATACACATATAAGGTACATTTGATGTGTATATAAGATACACATTACCTGTGCATATGTGTAATATCCCAAAATTTTGAAAAGTTCTAATTTTTGGAAATGTGATAAAATAAATTATAATTTAAATGGACAAATTAAATTAATGATTTTAAATGAAAAATGAAGGGGTTTTAAATGAAAAAGTGGAACATATTGTGATATATATGTAAAATATACATAACATATAAAAGTCAACAATTTTTAAAAGAAAAGTCAAAGTAAAAGGGTATTTTGGTAATTAAATCTTAGAAATTCAAAATCAATAAAAATAATTCAAAAATAATTTATTTTTGAATGGAAGAGGGAATTTATGACTTTTAATTTATTATTAAATAATTAATTATTAAATTATTTTAATATATATATATGGTTAAAAATAAAGATGAAAAGAAAAAGAAAATTTAAAAGTTTTTCATCTTCTTCTTCTTCTCCATCAAGGGCCGGCCACCATGGTTGTTTATTTCAAGAATTTTGATCTTCCATACTCCACAAATTGAAGGATTTAACAAGTTTAATGTAGATTTTTGGTGATTTCCACCAAAATTAGTAAGTTCTCAACTTCTTTCTTTTGATTTCAAGGGAATTGTGATTATGTTTGTTTTGGGCTTTTAAAGTTATAAGATTTAATTGTCTATTTGGGTATAGATGAAGCTATTTTAAGTGATTAACAATGATTTTAAGGTTGGATTAAAGAAATGATTGAGTTTGGGTAAGATTGGTGAAGAGAGAGAATTTAGGGTTATGCAATTTTTGGGTTTTGAAATTATGATTTTTAATTGTGTAAATTGATTCCAAATGAGTTGTTTTTATACATAAACAAGTATTTTAAAGTCAAATATTGGATTTGGTTGTGTTTGGTTGGAGTTTGAGAATGGAAGTGGAGATTTAGGGTTTTGTAAAAGTGATTTTCCAAAGTGGTTGAATTGTGGAATTTTATTTGTTTAATCATGTTGTTTAGTGTTAAAAATGATGAATATAAGCTTGAAATGAGTAATGGATTGTGTTGGAATGGAAAACCTTCAATGGGGGAAGGTTATGCCATTTTTGAGATTTTGTGTATAAGAGTGTATTTTTATAATGTAAATGATTTAAATGTATTAAAATAAGTTTTAAATAGTATAAATAAACTTAAAACACTAATTTAATTATAGTAGAATGGAATTCTAATGTTAAAGTAAGGAAAGGCTAAATTTTTGAAAATTTGTAGGAGTGATGTTTAATTATGGTTAAATATTGGAAATGCCATTAAATGTGATACTAAATGATTATTTGCTATAACATTTGGTTTAACATTGAGGGAGGTTGATTTGCTTCATCCAAGTGGTGAAGGGCTTGTTGGAAAGATAGGATTGGAGGTTGTTTTATGCTTACTTTGGGTTGCTAGTGGAGGTATGTACAAACTTTAAATATATTGTTTATATTTGCATGACATTTGGGCTTAACACATTTTGGTTAAAAATTGTGTTAAGTTACTTGGTTCATTGATTGAGTATGAATAATGTGCTATGACATTTGTAATATCATATATGTGTTAAATGCATTGTGAAAAGACATTGATAATGGCTAAATAGTGTAGAATGTGAAATATGTATATCATGTGAAAATACCCAAAGTAATTGGGTAATGTGTTGTGAATGCAAAAATGAGATATGTGGAATAATGAAATGAATTGATATTGATAAAAATGAGAAAAAAAAATGAGAAACGTGAGAAAAATGAGAAAGATGTGAAAAATGAGAAAAATGAGAAAAAAAAAATGTGAAAATGAGGCAATGAGCCTAGTTTGATTATGAGAAATGAAATGAGAAATGAATTGTGAAAGTATTTGATAATGAGATAAATGAATTAATTATGTGCCTAGTATGTTATTCAATTTTCAGAGTCTGGGTTTGGCGGCATGCCTATGAATTGCTGGGCAGGTGAAAAAACTGGGTCGTAAGCCGAGCCCAGCTGATAAATGATAAATATAATGTTTTTGGGGTAAAAAGACTGGGTCGTAAGCCTAAAAAATTGTAGCAATCTAGCTGGGTTGAGGACCAAGATACTGGGGCCTAAGGGTCTAGCCAGGTTGAAGTCCAAGAGACTGGGGCTGTTACATTATCCATGGATATATATATATTGCCTACGGGCTAGACACATGGTGTCATTATGGACCAAAGCAGTAACTCTGAAATTTGAATAGCATATTAGATCCTTTTTGGGCCCATGCTTGTCTTTGTTTTAATGTGAATTATGAATTGTGATACAATTGAGCAATATAATACTATGAGTTGTGATTATGAATATTTGAAAAATATAAGAAAGTAGAATGATGTGATATCTATATGCATTGTGCATTGGCATTGCATTGAGTTTTATTGTTATTATTAAAGTTTGTACCACTAGGCTTCAGCTGAGCGCGATTGTAATTCGTTGCGCAGGTGATGGATGATTTGGTTGAGCCGGAGAGTTTTACTAGACCTGGTCGATTCTAGGTTTGTATTTATTGAGCTTGAAGAGTTATTTTGGGTACATCAAGATCAGCGCCAGTTGCCAGCATGTACATTTTTTATATTATAGTATATTTTGATATTATGTATGTTATGATATGTTTTTGAAGCATATATTGTAAATTGTAAAGAATGATTTGAATAATTTTATTTAAGATGTGATTTTATATGTAATGTTGATATATATACCTATATATATAAGTATTTTGAGAAAATATGGAGAAATTGAGAAGTATTGGTGAATTGATTTTATTTGAAGTGTTTGTTTTATGCAAGTTGTGTTTTGTTGAATTTTGGAAACGTTCAAATTACAAACAAAACTCTGGCGAATTTTTCTCAGAGATTTTCATATAAAATATTTATTTTGGATTCCTATAACAAGCAAAGAATATTTATATACTATTTATTTTATATATTAGTATTTGAAATCTTAAAACAGAAATGTGAAAATTTTTATTAAATCGGTCTGTGACATTTTTATACAGTATATGCGTATTTTACATATGCTGAAAATATGTATTATACGTATATAGGATATAAGGGTGTTACATTTATTTTGGTATCAGAGCCTAGGTTTGAAGTTCTCGACCTAGGTGGGATGATAGAGAGAGAAAATTAGAATAAAAAAATATTTTTTCAATTGTGATGCATGCATTGGCACTGGCAATTTATCTGATCCCTGATGTGGCAATATCCATTTGATATAATGGATATGAGTTGAGATGGCGTCTGGGTTGCATAGATCAGAGTGATGCAGTGGAAGCGTAATTCTAGAGATTATGGATTAAGAATTTTTGAAACTTTTATTTGAAATTTAAAATTCGTAGCTGATTCAATTGATGAATGAGTGGAATTAGAAAAACAATCTAGGAAATGATTTAAGATATAAAAATAAAAAGTTTGAGAAATGAGCATGATAGTTACAGAAAATTTTATAGGTGTACTGCAAAGTGATATTGTCTGAATTTTTGGACAAATCTAGAAATATTGGATAAGTTTGAACATTTAATAAAAAGTTTTTCTATATGTTAGAATCTAATGTATAAAATTTCATAATTTTTAAAGATGAATTACTAATTAAGAAGGTAGAAGAACATAGATTGTTGGAGTTCCAGAAATTTAGAATCTATAGAAATTGAGAAACATATTTAAAAACTATGGAAAAACAGCCCATAAAAATCTAAAAATTTACACACAATATCATATGTATTCCTATAACATACGGTTAAAATTTCATGAATTTTTATTAAGGTTTGATACCTGAAAAAAATGGACAATCGGGTGCTGCCAGAGAAATTATTAAAGAGACAGATTCTCTAATTTCGGAAGATTTAATTTTTAAATATATTAAATCAGCTTGGAAAAATCTAAAACTTTAAATATAAGTCCATATATGTGTCCAGTGCACATGGATAAAATTTTACAAGCTTTTATAAAGAATTGGTAAGGAATATAAAAATTGAAAGTGAGATTGACATGAAACTGAGGAAGTCATGCAGTTTTGTGTAAGTAAGTAATAAATTAATTTTATGAGACAAATGAATGAAAAAAATTATAAAAATTTATATGCATATGGGTATAAGTATAGAATGAATATGGAGTTTTCAATAATTTGCAACAAAGAGTTCATAATTAAAATCAAAGAGTAAAATCATATATGATAGCGAATTATTTATTATGGAATAATGATGCATGATTTAGGGTTGAGTATGTAAAATTAAAGTATCTAATGGATGATGTTAATTAGTGTAATGAAATGAATTAGTGTTGTTTAAATGTAAATGTTATGATTTTAAGATTGAAAATGTGACATGGATGAGATTTGGTGAGATTCATGTTGTTGGTTGCAATATATGAAATTTGAATTTTTGAAATGGGTTTTCATAATTGTGAAAGTGATGTGTTTTGATATTATATTAATATAAAAATAAAGTTTATAAAGTTAGCTCTTGAAAATAAGATTAATAGAATGAAGTTTAAGTAAAGTAGTAAGTTAGAAATTTAGAGTTGTAAAAGAATTTTGATGAAGATTGTTTAGATGTTGATAGTTTAATGTTTAATAAGCATGGGAGTAATTTTGAATGAGTAATATTATTTATAAAAGTATTAATTAAGGTGTAATGTGGTTGATAATATAGAAATTTGTTATGAAATAAAGGGAAATGATTAAGTAAGTAAAAATGAGTTACTTTAGGTAATTGAATTGGAAATGATGAAAAGGGATATGAAGGGTATGATAAATGCATAAAAAAATGTGAGAGAGATGTCACATTGGAAATGTGACTAAGAGTTATGTGAAGTGTTAAAAAAAATATTATCGAGTGTTTGTTACCTTATACAATTACTTGTTTATTGATATTGAGAATGATATTGCAAGTATTAATATACCTAAGAGAGATTAGGTCTTGACCTGCGTAGAGCTAGGTCATGTGATGAAATTGAGATTGAGAATGGACCCGAGTAGCGTTGGATGATGAAATTATTATTGTAATAACTGAACTTTATGATTGTATAATGTTGGGCCCAATGTATATGCGTATTAATAAGAGATTGTAAGGAAAAAGAAAGTATAATGAAGAAAGTATGGAACTGGAAAAAAAATGAATGAAAATTTTTATAAGAGATAGATTAGAAATGGAGTAATAAATGGAAATTGTGTAAAATTAGCATATGAACGAATGTGTATATGTAAGAGATGTTAATGATAATATTGTTGAAACTTGAGTTAGGCTAATGATGATTAAGTGATTAAGAGTAAATTGTTTAGAAACAGAAGTAATCAAAAGTAAATTACTTTGAAACAGAGCTAAAATGTGTTAACTCTTTGTGTAGCAAAAGATTAAAAAAAATGAATATGTGATTTTTGAGATACGAACTTAATGTTGTGATTGGAAATATTTGAAGAAGAATGATAGAGGGGCAGAATTTATTTATAAGCCACAAGCATGACCATTATTATGCCATGGTCGTATGATTTGTTTAGTATATTGACTGATTAGTTTTGTTATACACGGGTATGGGCCTGAGATGATATGACCGTTGGATAGATTTGGTGAGATTGATAGTTATGTTATAAGAAACATGGTCAAGATTTATGGTTTACATAGTTGTATCTTATAATTTTATGTTAGAAATTTGTTTATAATTATAGAAAGTGTGGAACAGAAGAGAATTGTGAAAATATGATGAGCTTTAAATGATGTGTAAGAAAAGTGATTTGTGTAAATAAGGCAACTATAAGAAATGTGAGAAAATGGTAAATGAAAGGAATTATGAAATGTGAGTAAGAGTTATAATGAATGTGTTTAAAAGTGGTATAAAATGAATAAGTTGATGAAAATGATGTGTAAAGTAAACGAGACTAGGGGAAGTGGATATTATTTGTAATGATGAATTTGAAGAGAATTAAAATTTTAGAATAAATTTGACCTAATAGAATTAGGTCATGAATTAAAAATAGATTGATGAATTTAAAATAGACTAAAGGTTGGTCAGAATAGAATAAGGTTGTGATGGTCATATTGTGATAGTTAGATCAATTGATATGAAATGTAATAAGTTTACAAGTATTTATTGAAATTCAATGTATGTAGTTGTATTAAGAATATGCAAGCTATGTGATAATGTGCATAATACAGCGTTTTGATATATATATGCATATGAAAGGAGCTAAGTTATATTAGTTTCAAATAATTATAAGAGAAAAGTGTTAGTTATAGTATAATTGGAATGAATTTTAATAAGGAAATAAGATTTTGTTGTTGTATAATGGTGATATTAAATTAATATGTGGTAATTGTATAAAGAGTAAGATCAAAGTGAAGATGTGTAAAATTATTGTGTTAAGATAAAAGTTATTAACATTTGAATTTAAGGTGATGAGAGTATATTTTTAAGATAATGAAGTGATCAGACATATTGAGTGCAATAGGTGTGTGGTGTATATATATTAAGGAGATGAACTAATTTTGTCTAATGACAATTCGATTGAAGATATAATAATCTGTTGTGACTGTTTGAGTAAATAGATAGTATAATGATGTGTGAGGGAATGGTAAAAAGAAAATTAAGAAAGAACCTAAGGGGGAGAATAGAAATTATGTAATTTGGCAAAATAATGATTTGGATGATTTATTACTATACTGGATAATTTCGAGGGCGAAATTATTTAAGGGGGAGAAAATTATAACATCCGTAATTTTGGAGAAATTAAATAAGTATTTGGAGATATAAATTGTATATACTCAATATATATATCTAGAGTATATATAACATATATATATGGTATATTAATTGTATATGTTGGATTAATACATTACATACTTAATATTTAATACACATATATGGTACATTTGATATGTAAATAAGATATACATTACTTGTGCATATGTGTAATATCCCAAATTTTTTAAAAGTTCTAATTTTTGGAAATTTGATAAAATAAATTATAAATTAAATGGATAAATTAAATTAATGGTTTTAAATGAAAAATGAAGGGGTTTTAAATGAAAAAGTGGAACATATATGTGATATATATGTAAAATATATATAACATATAAAAGTCAACACTTTTTAAAAGAAAAGTCAAAGTAAAAGGGTATTTTGGTAATTAAATCTTAGAAATTCAAAATTAATAAAATAATTCAAAAATCAATTATTTTTTAATGAAAGAGGGAATTTATGACTTTAATTTATTAATTAATTAATTAATTAATTATTAAATTATTTTAATATATATATATGGTTAAAAATAAAAGATGAAAAAGAAAAAGAAAATTTAAAAGTTTTTCATCTTCTTCTTCTTCTCCATCAAGGGCCGGCCACAATGGTTGTTTATCTCAAGAATTTTGATCTTCCATACTCCACAAATTGAAGGATTTAACAAGTTTAAAGTGGATTTTTGGTGATTTCCACCAAAATTAGTAAGTTTCCAACTTCTTTCTTTGGATTTCATGGGAATTGTGATTATGTTTGTTTTGGGCTTTTAAAGTTATAAGATTTAATTGTCTATTTGGGTATAGATGAAGCTATTTTAAGTGATTAACAATGATTTTGAGGTTGGATTAAAGAAATGGTTCAGTTTGGGTAAGATTGGTGAAGAGAGAGAATTTAGGGTTATGTAATTTTTGGGGTTTTAAAATCATGGTTTTTAATTGTGTAAATTGATTCTAAATGAGTTGTTTTGATACATAAACAAGTATTTTAAAGTCAAATATTGGATTTGGTTGTGTTTGGTTGGAGTTTGAGAATTTTAGTGGAGATTTAGGGTTTTGGAAAAGTGATTTTCCAAAGTGGTTGAATTGTGTGATTTTATTTGTTTAAGCATGTTGTTTAGTGTTAAAAATGATGAATATAAGCTTGAAATGAGTAATGGATTGTGTTGGAATGGAAAACCTTCAATGGGGGAAGGTTATGCCATTTTTGAGATTTTGTGTATAAGGGTGTATTTTTATAATGTAAATGATTTAAATGTATTAAAATATATTTTTAATAGTATAAATAAACTTAAAACACTAATTTAATTATAGTAGAATGGAATTCTAATGTTAAAGTAAGGAAAGGCTAAATTTTTAAAAATTTGTAGGAGTGATGTTTAATTATGGTTAAATATTGGAAATGCCATTAAATGTGATACTAAATGATTATTTGCTATCACATTTGGTTTAGCATTGAGGGAGGTTGATTTGCTTCATCCAAGTGGTGAAGGGCTAGTTGGAAAGATAGGATTGAAGGTTGTTTTAAGCTTACTTTGGGTTACTAGTGGAGGTATGTACAAACTTTAAATATATTGTTTATATTTGCATGACATTTGGGCTTAACACATTTTGGTTGAAAAATGTGTTAAGTTACTTGGTTCATTGATTGAGTATGAATAATGTGCTATGACATTTGTAATGTCATATATGTGTTAAATGCATTGTGAATAGCCATTGATAATGGCTAAATCGTGTAGAATGTGAAATATGTGTATTATATAAAAATACCCAAAGTAATTGGGTAATGTGTTGTGAATGCAAAAATGAGATATGTAGAATAATGAAATGAATTGATATTGATAAAAATGAGAAAAAAAATGAGAAAAGTGAGAAAAATGAGAAAGATGTGAAAAATGAGAAAAATGAGAAAAAATGTGAAAATGGGGCAATGAGCCTAGTTTGATTATGAGAAATGAAATGAGAAATGAATTGTGAAAGTATTTGATAATGAGATAAATGAATTAATTGTATGCCTAGTATGTTATTCAATTTTCAGAGTTTTGGGTTTGGCGGCATGCCTATGAATTGCTGGGCAGGTGAAAAGACCGGGTCGTATGCCGAGCCCAGCTGATAAATGATAAATATGATGTTTTTGGGGTGAAAAGACTAGGTCGTAAGCCTCAAAAATCATAGCAGTCTAGCTGAGTTGAGGACCAAGATATTGGGGCCTAAGGGTCTAGCTGGGTTGAGGTCCAAGAGACTGGGGCTGTTACATTATCCATGGATATATATATATTGCCTACGGGCTAGACACATGGTGTTATTATGGACCAAAGCAGTAACTCTGAAATTTGAATAGCATATTAGATCCTTTTTGGGCCCATGCTTGTCTTTGTTTTAATGTGAATTATGAATTGTTATACAATTGAGCAATATAATGCTATGAGTTGTGATTATGAAATATTTAAAAAATATAAGAAAGTAGAATAATGTAACATCTATATGCATTGTGAATTGGCATTGCATTGAGTTTCATTGTTATTATTAAAGTTTGTACCACTAGGCTTCGGCTTAGCGCGATTGTAATTCGTCGCGCAGGTGATGGATGATTTGGTAGAGCCGGGAGTTCTACTAGACCTGGTCGGGTCTAGGTTTGTATTTATTGAGCTTGAAGGGTTGTTTTGGGTACATCAAGATCAGAGCCAGTTGTCAGCATGTACATTTTTATATCATACTATATTTTGATATTATATATGTTATGATATATTTTTGAAGCATATATTGTAAATTGTAAAGAATGATTTGAATAATTTTGTTTAAGATGGGATTTTATATGTAATGTTGATATATATATGTAACAACCCCCCACCCCCCTGTCCCAGGCTCCCAGAGGGGTCGGGCCAGACTGGGCTGGGAGATTGGGCCAGCTTTCCAGAATCCCGCCAGGCCATTACAGTACTGGACTTGTAATATCCCCAGGTACACCCTAAAAGTTTTGAAATAATTTATTTTATTATATTATTATTATTATATATATATATGATAAACATGAAAAGAAGAAGGGAAAAAGATATTTTTCTTCTTCTTCTTCTTCTTACACGAGAGAGAGAGAGAGAGAGAGAGAGAGATGTGATTTTACTAATATTCACATCAAATCCATAGGGATTTTGAGAGAATTGAAGATGGATGTTGAAGATTTGGCATAATATTCAAGTAAGTTCTCTCTCTTGATTTCCTTTGTTCTTTTTGAAGTTGTGTTTGAGGTGGATGAATTATTGTTGATAGTATGATTAAGGTTGTTGTGGTGTGTTTATAAGTGTTGAAATTGAATTAAGGATAAGAAGTTAGGTTGGTGTTGGTGATGAAAGAGTAAGAGTTGTGTTTAGTGAAGTTGAAATTTTTCTGTTTTACAATTAGTAAAGGCTGTGACTTGTATGATTTTTAATTAAATATAGAAAAATGTTCTTGAAGTGAATTTTTGATATGTTGTGCCTCTATGAGTCTAGAATGACTGAAAAATATGTTGATTCGATTTTGGAATAGTTATGATTTTGGAAAGATTATTTTTATTAGACCTGTTCCAGCAAGTACCTTAACTGAGACAGCTATCTTTCGGGATTTTTAATAAAATGTAGAAAAATCATATCCAATTGAATTTTTGATATGTTGTTGCTTAGTGAGTCTAGTATTTGAGAAAAATAATTTGGAACCACGTTGATTGAATTTAATTTACGGAATTCACAAAGTTCAGAACTGCTGTCAGGATGCAGGGCAATTGGAGCAGTCTGGTTGGGTGAACTATTTAACCAAGATTTTGTGTTCAGTTTGATCTGAAATTTTAAAGGAATGATTTTAAGATGTAAAACTAAATTCTGTAAAAATTTTAGAGTTTTTATTCAAGTAGATTATTTTATACAATTTTTCAAAATAAGGATTAAGTTGAGTCCAAAACCAGAATTTACTATTCATATGGTCATTTTGCTAATATTCCTTTTGGATTAGGTTGTGAAGAGGTTGAATTGCCCTAATCTAAGTGTTGAGGATTCTTGGAAGAGTAAGTGTATAGATTGGTGTGAGTTGGTTTTAAGGTAAGTACAAATTACATTATTTCATACATTCATATGATGTTGAGATTTAACATACATTTGATTGTAAATGTGTTAAGAAATCTAATGCATTGTTAATGCATATTAATAATGTATGTTTGGTATGATGTGAATGTTGTGATGAGCATGTAAAATATGTGTTAATGCCATTGATTATATCCATTTGAATGATGAAATGAAATATGGAATATGAAATGTAAAAGAGGTGATGATGAAATGAAATGTGAAAGATATGATATTATGAAGAATTGCCCTATTGTGATTTGAGATCATATGAGATATGAGGCCATGGTTGTTGGCTATGATAATGCAAATGAAATATATATAATGGAGGCATGGTTGCCTAATTAATTGATAATGAGATAAATGAAATGATTGTGTGCCTAATATGTTTATTCAATTTTCAGAGTTCTGGTTTTGGTGGCATGCCTATAAAATACTGGATAGGTGAAAAGACCGGGTCGTAAGCCGATTCCAGTTGATAAATGTGAAATGTGAATTATAGTAACAGTCTTGCCGGGTTGAGGATCTTCTTGGTTTATCCGGGTTGAGGTCCAAGAGACTGGGTCTGTTACAGGTAACAGTCTTGCCGGGTTGAGGATTTCCTCGAGTTTAGCCGAGTTGAGGTCCAAGAGACTGGGTCTGTTACCCTATACATGGATAGAGATATATATATATCGCCTACGGGCTTGATGATTGTGATTATGGACCAAAGCAGTAACTCTGAACTTTGAATAGCATATTAGTGTCTTTTGGGCCCATGCTTGTCTTTGTTTAAATGTGATTCTTGAAATGTGAAATGAATGAATAATGAGACCAATAATTATTTTTGTTTAAATGTGAATTATGGAATAAGATGTAATGTTATGAGATATATGATGATAATTATGAATGTTTTAATAAGTCATGGAATTGTGGGTTGTATTAATGAAATAGGTGCTTATGTATATAATTATGAGATTAGTAGAAATATATATAAGGTGTAATTAAAATGGGAAAATATGATAAGAAAATAATAATATATGAAGTTAACATATAAGTGTGATTGTCTGTTATGTATGTTTATAATATTTATTTGTACTACTAAGCTTTCGGGCTTAGCGCGGTTGTATAAATCGCGCAGGTGAGTAGGTGGTTGATCTGGAAGTCAAATTGTTATGCCACGAGAAGGGTAAGAGTATTTCGAGACCAACTAGAAGGTGATGCATATATGTATAATTTCGTTATGTTGTATTTTCTGACAAGAATGTATTCATAAGTATAAAAGAAATTTTGGTAAAGACAAGATTATCATATATATGTAAGATTATTGAAAGTATAATGATTTTGTAAATGTTCTATATTTAAATTAATGTAATATTATTTGAACTCAGATATAGGTTTTTAAACTGTAACAAAAAGTGACATTCTTATACTTTATATACGTACTGTATGTATACCCGGTATATGTATAGTACTTATATAGAGTATGGGGGTGTTACAGTTATATTGTACGTTAGTAGTATGTGATAATAATAAACCTCTACTTATTTTGTATTAGAAGTGTGAACTCTTCTTGCAGGTTCGTAGTTGAGGGTATAAGGTGGATTCATTAGGAGTGTATTGAAACTGATTGCATTGGTTTGTGTAAAAATGTTTTCAAAAATCAGAAAAAATCAGTTTTGTCGACACTTGGGATCCAATTTCTAGGCGAACCTCTGGCAAAATTTCTGTAAAACCGGAACTAAAATTCGAATTAAGTAAAATTGGTAGCAACATTAAGATAGTGTGGCGCCTCTACTCGGCTTACACATGTAGGCTGGGAAGGGGAGTTACAGGACTGCCCTCACGGGCCCTCCAGCAGGATTTGTTTATTTGGCTCCCTAAGGAGTCGCCTCCCCAGATCGAACACCTGACCTCTCCCTTAAGAGAGCCAGCGAGCGCAATCTAGTACCAATTCTGGGGTTGTTACAGTTAAAAAAGTGCCTTTTTAACTGTAACAACCCCCCTGCCCCAGGCTCTTAGAGGGGTCCCGCCAGACTGGACTTGCCAGGATTGGGCCAGCTTACCAGAATCGGGCCAGTCGCTACAGTACTGGACTGCCCTCACGGGCCCTCCAGCAGGATTTGTTTATTTGGCTCCCAAAGGAGTCGCCTCCCCAGATCGAACACCTGACCTCCCCCTTAAGAGAGCCAGCGAGCGCAATCCAGTACCAATTCTTCCAGTTAAAGCAGGATTTTTAACTGTAACAACCCCCCCCTTAAGAGAGCCAGCGAGCGCAATCCAATACCAATTCTTCCAGCGCTCGCTGGCTCTCTTAAGGGGGAGGTCAGGTGTTCGATCTGGGGAGGCGACTCCTTAGGGAGCCAAATAAACAAATTCTACTGGGCCCGTGAGGGCAGTCCAGTACTGTAGTGGCCTGGCGGGATTCTGGAAAGCTGGCCCAATCTCCCAGCCCAGTCTGGCCCGACCCCTCTGGGAGCCTGGGACAGGGGGGGTTGTTACAATATATATATACCTATATATATAAGTATTTTGAGAAAATATGAAAAAATTAAGAAATATTGGTGAATTGATTGTATTTGGAGTGTTTGTTTTATGCAGGTTGTGTTTTGTTGAATTTTGGAAACGTTAAAATTACAAACAAAACTCTGGCGAATTTTTCCCATAGATTTTCATATAAAATATTTATTTTAGATTCCTATAACAAGCAAAGAATATTTATATATTATTTACTTTATATATTAGTATTTGAAATCTTAAAACAGAAATGTAAAAATTTTTATTAAATCGGTCTGTGACATTTTTATACCGTAAATGCGTATTTTACATATGCTGAAAATATATATTGTACTTATATATGGTATAAGGGTGATACACCCCTGATCCCCTACAAGGGACCGCTGTATGTGTTGCACCCTATATTTTTTTAATGGTTTAATATTAAGATATGTTTTCTTTTAATTAAGCCCTAATTTTATAATTCTTTATATGATGATTATTTATATGTTTGTGTATTATAATTTTTATTATCTAGATTTTAATGATGTAGAAGGCATGTTTCCACTTGTGGGTGCCTTATTTGTTTAATTTAATTAGTTTGTGTAGTTTAATTAATGACTTTGGGACTATTGTAAGCGACATATTTCCACTCTTTGTGGGTATCCTATCTTAGTTGTTTTGTTTTAATTAAAGATTTTAGAACAGTTGTAAGGGCATATTTTCATCTTGTATGGGTGTCCATTTTATTTGGTTGTTTGATTTATAATATGATGAATGTTTATTTTTTTTTCATTGCATGTAAAATGAATTATATTATAATATGATAAAATTTTAATAATATTTACACATAAAAATGAGGTCGGTTCTAATGAACTAGGCATTATGAGGGTACTGGGTCATTTCTCACATTTCTCATGCATACCTAGCTTTTCAAACCCAGTAGGGCTTGGAGATTATTAGAAATTGAGTCATCCACCCTTTTCTATCTTTCTGGCCCGTCTGAGTAGCGACTCCTATTCTCTGGATTTAGGCTCGTGTTCTCTAAGGTCCAGAGCCTAACAGTATTGAAGTCGCAAGAACCATTCTACCGAAAATGGGAGTGAAAATCCCTGCTCACAAATGAGAATAAGGAAAATGTGATATAATGTGTGATGTTTGTTTGCCCTGCATAATTACTTATTCTAGAGAATTGAATTTGGTACTATTGAGTTGCCATACTAATGATACGTCATGATATTTTATATGTCTATGGGCAAGATACACCGGTATTACATTTATTATTACTCCTTTAGGCAATACAAGCTGGTGTACGACACTTTGTGTTGAGGAGATGACCTTCGGGTGACAGTGATACTCTGGTATCACATGACACTTAGATCTTCAATGTCTGACTTTCGAATCACGATAGGCCAAATCAATCTTTTTGAAATTTGAATATTATGGAGGAACTTCTTAGGCCAAATGTGTGTGAGTGTGATGTGTTGGTAAATTTTATGAGCTAACGAATGTTGAAATAAATAATGCATTGCAATGATAGCATAATGCATTGTGCGTGCCATGAAAAACATATATTAGTTTTTAAAAAATATTGTGTTATCAAAATATATACCACTAAACTTTTAGCTTAGCACGGTATATTTTTATCACACAGATGGCAAGGTTATTAAGAGATAGAGCCCTGATAGACCTAAGTAGGTCTACATTTTGGGTTTGATATGAAATTAAAGACTTTTCCCCGCAAGATCAATTTAATTGGTGTTGGGATGCATATCATGTAAATATATACTTTATTCAAATATATTATGTTTATGTCCATTAAAACATTTTAATAAACATGTTTATATAGGGTGGGTATTATAAAGTTTTGTAAAATGTTTGTCGAGTACATTCTACATATGTTTTATGAAATACTTGATGATGTTGGGAGTAATGTTAAATTTTGAGAAAATATATTTTGGGAGTGTTTTTCTCTTTACAGGTTATGTTGGTTGATTTTGGATTTTTTTTGAAATTACAGATAAAATTCTAGCAAATTTTTTCTAATTATTTTCTTGTGCTAAACATATATGTATTTTCTATTAAATTTAACTTTTTAAAGTTATAATTATTTTTGGTATCAAGTATGAAAAGTTTACTGTGGTATTCTTAGATTCTATATATATATATTATATATACGAGGTGTATGTATTATATGTATATAGAGTATAAAAGTGTTACAAGTCAGACCTTATCATATATTCACTGTACACAAAGCTTCCTTTGTTCTTTTTTTTTTAATTTTCTTAATGCGCATTAGAATGATTATAACCAAACTGTCATCTCTTTAGTTAGTGCTGATTTAGCTTCACTACAGGTACCTCATGTGGGATGGATCCTCTGTAACGTCCCTAATTTTTCAAAATTCAGTAAAATAAATAAAAATTAAATTAAATAAATTAAATAAATGATTTAAATAGAAAATTAATTGATTTTAAGTGAGAAAATGAAATTTATATGTGAAATATATATGAAATATGCATAAAGTATATAAAAGTTAACTCTTTTAAATGAAAAGTCAAAGGTTCAATGGCATTTTTGTAAATATACTTTAGAAATTAAAATTTATAAAAATAATGTTAAAATAATTTATTTTTGTATGAAAGAGGAAAATTATTATTATTATTAAATAAATAAATAATTAATTAATTAAAAATATAATAAAATATTATATATATAAGGTTAAAAATGAAAGTGAAAGGAAAGAGAAAATCAAATTTGGTCTTCATCTTCTTTTTTGTCCTTGCATGGACGAACCTCCATAGCTTCAAGAGAGGAGATTTTTCATCTTCCAAGCTTCCAAAATTGAAGGGTTTTCAAGGTTTCAAATGAAGATTTGGTGTTTTCCACTTGAATAAGTAAGTTTCCAACTTGTTTCTTTGAATTTCCAAGATTATATGAATATGTGTGATTTGAATTTTTGAAGCGATATGATTTAATTGTTGGAATTGGTGTGTATGAAGCTATTTTTCTTAGTTAAAAATGATTTTAAGGTTGGATTGAAGAAATGGTTGAGTTTGAGTGAAGTTTGATGAAGAGAGAGAATATAGGGTTATGGAACTTTAGGGATTGTGAAATCATAAGTTTTAATTGTGCAATTTGATTCCAAATGTGTTGTTTTGATGCATAAACAAGGATTTTAAAGTTAAATGATGGATTTGGTTATGTTTGGATGAAGTAGTGTTGATTAGGGTTTTGAAAAGTGAATTTTCAAAGAATGATGAATTCTTTGATTTTAATATTTAAAGCATGTTGTTTAATGATATTAGTGATAGAAATAAGCTTGGATTGATAATTGGATTGAATTGGAGTGGAGAACCTTCAATGGTGAAGGTTATGTCATTTTAGGATTTTGAACAAAGGCATGTATTTAATTAATGTAATTGGTTTAAACATGTTAAAATATATTTGTAATGATATAAATAAACTTAAAATACTAATTTAAATAGATTATAATGGTTTTTCAAAGTTAAAGTAAGGTTAGGTCTAATTTTGGGGTTTTGAATTGAATGATATTTAATTAATGTTTGATATTGAGAATGCCTTAAAATGTGATATTAAATGATTATATTTGATTACATTTGGTATAGGCATTAAGAAGAGGTGATTTGCCCAATCCTAGTGTTGAAGGGCAACTTGGAAGAGAAGGTTGGAAGTTGATTTTGAGCTTGTATTTGTGTGCTTTATAAGGTAAGTACAAACTTTTGATAAATTAGATAGATTAACATTAAATTGGGCTTAATACATTTGGTTTGAAAATGTGTTAAGCTACTTGATACATTGAATATTCATGAACAATGTGCTATGATATGTATCTTATTATGTATGCATTGTGAATGCATTGTAAAAAGCCATTGATAATGATTAAATTGCATAAAATATGAAATATGTGAATTATGTGAAAGTAATTCAAAATATCTGGGTAATGTAATTTTGATATGAAATGTGATATATTGTGATGAAATGATGAAATATGATCAATTAAAATGAAATGACATTGATATGAATGAGAAAAAATAAAATAAAAATAAAAATGATGCAATGTGATGAAAAATGAGAAAAATGATGCATTGTGAATTGCATAAAATATGAAATATGTGAATTATATAAAAATGACCCAAAATATTTGGGTAATGCAATTTTGATGTGAAATGTGATACATTGTGATGAAATAATGAAATATGATGAATTAAAAAGAAATGACATTGATATGAATGAGAAAAAGGAAAAAAATAAAAAATAAAAATAATGCAATGTGATGAAAAATGAGAAAATGATGCATTGTGAGAAAAATGAGGCAATGTGCCTAATTGATAATGAGAAATGAGGCAATGAGTCTAGTTGATTATGGAAAAATGAGAAAAAAAAATTTAAATATGAAAAATATGAATTATTTGTGTACCTAATATGTTATTCAATTTTCAGAGTTCTGTGTTTGGCGGTATGCCTATGAGGTTATCCTTATTATTTGCCTTCGGGACTAGACGTTATGCGTCGCTGATATATGATTTGCCTTCGGGACTAGACGCTTGGCGTCACTGTGATATAGTTTGCTTTCGAAGCTAGCTTTTGAACATTACTTTGATTTGCCTTTGGGGCTAGACACTTGGTGTCAACATAGACCAAAATAGTAACTTTAGGATTTGAATAATGTATTAGTTTATTTGGGCCCATGTTTGTGTATGTGTTTATGTGAATTAGTAAATTCTGAAAGAATATGTTTAAAAGTGAGCTTGGAAGTCACATTGTGACATAGCATAAAAGCATTAAGCATTGACATTGTATTTAAATTTTATTGTTATCAAAATTTGTACTGCTAGGCTTTTAGCTTAGCACGATTGTAATTTATCGCGCAGGTGACAGGGGTGATCCGGTTAAGCCGGAGAGTTCTTCTAGATCGGGTCAGGTCTAGATTTTAGTTGATTTTGGTGCATCAAGATCAGAGACACTGCTAGCATGTATATATTTTATATTATATACTACATTTTGATATTGTATATATTATGTTATATTTTTGAAGCATATAATGTAAATTATAATGAATGTTTTGGATAAATTTTATAATGTGGGTTTTATATGTGTTTTGATAAATACATATGTATATATATAAATATTTTGAGAAAATATGGAGAAATTGAGAAGTGTTAGGGAAATGTGAGATGTATTGTATATTGGGAGTATTTTTGGTGCATGTTGTGTTTTGTTGAAATTTAAAATGTCCAAATTACAGACAAAACTCTGACGAATTTTTTTCATAGATTTTTATCAAGAATACTATTTTAGAACCTATAGTTAATAATAATTTTATCTATTATTTAAATATATATTTTTAAATATTTGGAATTTTAAATTTGAAATATGAAAATTTTTATTATATCGGGGTGTGATATTTTTATACCATATATGCGTATTTTACATATATTGATATATATATTATACGTATTTAGGGTATAAGGGTGTTATGTCTTCCAGTTAATTGGTTGAAATTCATTATTAATGCAACTTTTTGTTCTCATTCTCATATTGTTGGGGGCAGCCATCATTATCACAAATCATATTGGGAAATTAATTGAAGGAGTTGCTTATTTGTTTAAATCCTTCTCGCCTTTAAGAAATGAAGCTCAAGCCCTTTTGACTATTTAGAAAGATGTCCATTTCAATTTGAATTTTTGTATATTTGAATAGACAATTTGCAACTCATTCAAGCTATGAATTCTCATGACTCTTGCCATGCCGAGATTGATGTTGTAGTAGTAAAGATTAAGAATTTTGCTAAGAGAATTAGTGAATGCTCTTTTGTTTGTATTAATAGA
Organism: Garcia nutans; assembly: GCA_947685225.1. Taxonomy (NCBI): domain Eukaryota; kingdom Viridiplantae; phylum Streptophyta; class Magnoliopsida; order Malpighiales; family Euphorbiaceae; genus Garcia; species Garcia nutans. The sequence goes on from CANTUV010000057.1 coordinate 7,327,644, forward strand.
TGGCTTAATATATTCAATGCCCCATATACTTGGCACGTTTAATCATTTTGCCCCATCTACTTTTGCTTTAACCATTTAACCCTTTCTACTTGTAAATTTCGTAACTCTTTAACCCTTATTTGCTGATGTGACAAGATGTTTGTGATTTACTTTCTTAAGACGCGTGATATGTAACACCCTTATACCTCATACACATATAATACACACATTCCATATATATAAAATACATATATAGAATACAAGAATATCACGTATTTTTTCATTTAAAAACTTTCATCATTCCAAATTAATTATTTAGAATACTATATATATATATTAATAAATAAGGAAAATTATTCCTCAGTAATGTAAATATAAAAAGACACATTTTAAAGGAAAATTTTTGAAAAAAATTCGTCAGAGTTTTATCTGTATTTCTTATATTTCCAAATTTTAACATACTAAACCTGCATTTAAAATACACTCTCAAATATTCATTTAACACATTTCTCCAAAATCTCTAACAAAACACAAAATTCACAAGTGTTTACATATAACCATACATACAACCCATCTCTCAAATTTATAACATTTAAAACTAAAAATCATTTTATAATTTACATCATATATATATGTGTGCTTACAAACATAAGATACATACTTAAGTAAATATGTCAAAGTTTAAAATATATACATGAAATGCAAATGGCTCTGGTCCGTGGCAGCTCGATGAACCCTAAAGGTAAATAACTATAATCTAGACCTAGTATAGTCTAGCAGCACTCTTCGAATCAGCTTTATCACTTGCACGATGCAATTTAATCGCGCTAAGCATAATGCTTAATGGTACATACTTTGGTAAAATAAATAAATGGTATAATACATGCAATGTCGTAAAATGCATTAGGGTAAAAATGCTGGACAATTTACTTCTTTTTACACATTTTAACAACACATCAATCATCTACATACATTGGGCCCAAAATCTTTATATTAGTCTAGTTTCACAAATATTGTCATGGGCTAACTCAATTATCTGTGGCACCAACGTGTCTCACCCGAATGTGTATAAAATCTGTGACACCAGTGTATCTCACCCAAAGACGTAATAATATCTATGATACTAGTGTATCTCATCCCAGGATGTAATAATATCTGTGACACAAACGTATTTCACCCAAGGGGCATAATAATATTCAATAACAAGGAACTAGACCATATAGAAGATGACATGCAATTATATTTTCACAATTTCCACTTTTCACATTCTTTTTCATATTTTCAATGCATCTTTAACATTATCATCACTTACAATGCAAATGTTGCTCATTCCTACATGTTAGTGCATAATTTGCACTTTTCATATTTTGCACACATATCCCATTTAGCCATTCTCAAATGGCTTATCATGCAATAATTATCACAAAACAACCATTGTTACTCCAAACAATGCCACACACACACACATTCATAAATATCAAGTAACATAACACATCCAATATAACCAATGTGTTATGCTAAAAATCAATGTAATCAAACATATTATAAACCAAAGTATATACTAACTTTTATTAAGCAATAAATAGAGTTAAAACTCTACTTCACTTTTAAAATCTCTTAGTACCTTTTGCTACTAGGTTAATGAAATTACAACCTACTCAATACCTATTTGAAAATGTGAATGTAAATAATCAATTACTATCACATTTCTAGGTGTTTAAAGCATAAAACATGAATTTAGGCACATTCCTTCAAAAATACCAAAATGTGCCTTTATACACTCCAACTTTGAAACTTCACTCTAATAAATCTCAATTTTATTTTAAAATTTAAATATATGATAAATATCATATTTTAATACATTCCAAGCATTAAATATAATGTACCACTTTTTCACCAAAATTTTAAAATTTTGTCCTAAGCCTCTTTGATTTTGATTTTTTCATTCTAACCAATTCAAAATGGTAATTTGAGCTCATTTATATCATTACCAACACAAAATAACACAATTCAAATTATAAAATCAAATACACCATAACTTTTTACTAAAATCCTAACTTCCATACTACCCCTTCCAAACTATAATTAAACATACTCAAATTTAATATTTAACCATAAAATCTTTACTTGCCCATTAAAATAACATCTTGCATATCCATTTCAACAATTATAACATACTCTTTTAAAAATTCAATTCATACATATTCATATTTAATCATAAAGCTTCCAAGTAATGTAAGAAAGCTTACTTTTGAACGGAGAAACCACTAAATTTCACTTTAATTTTTAAAAATCCTTCAAATTTTTTGATGTTAGAAGAATCAAACCCCACCTAGCTCCATCCATGAAAATTTTCGGCCAAATATGAAAAAGAAAGAATAAGATGGGTTTTTATTAAGTTTACTTTTCAAATATATCATTCATCTTTCTTTATAATTACTAAATAGTTAATTAATAAAATATTCATATTTAATTATTTATTTAGATAATTATTTAGTTATTTTTAAGTCTTTAATTTTCATCATCTATCCAAAAATATTTTTTTATTTTTTATTTTTATTTTTATAAATTACTATTTTACCCCTCATTTTATTTTTAAAATTTTATCTTTTTCTAACTTGTTTTTTAACTTTATATATAATGTATATTTTCTTTATATTTCATATATACATTATCTATTTTTTACTTCCAACATTTCATTTAACCCTCCAGCTTATTAATTTAATTTAATTTAAATTTAATTTTATTTATTTTGGCAATTATGCGAGCATTATATGATAACTTTTAAATATACTCATATGCATTATGAAATTCCCAAAATACCATTTAAATAGTTAAATATATTCATTGCTTATTTATTTTATTAATGTCTTAAATTATAAAATCATTTTTATTAAAATTAATTATATTAAATTTTATTTATAATATTATATTAAATTATTTATTAAATTAAATTAATTATTTTTAATTTAAATTTATCTGCTCATATTAAAAATTAAAAATTAGGTAAATTAAATGACTATTTAATTAAAATTTTAAACTATAATTTTATTTATAAACTTATATATCAAATAATAAATATAAATAAATTTAATTTAAAAAAGCAAAAAAAAAATTCGTTTGCTTATCGCCTCCACCGTCGCCTACATTGTTGCCGGTTAGACAAGAAAATGTTGGTGAAGAACCCAACATCATCGCCTCCATGAAACCCAACAATATTGCTTCCATCATTATCGCCTCCATCAAATACAACAACATCATTTCCACCATCATCGCTTTGACAAAATGCAGCAACATCGAATCCGCAAACCCAACATCATTGCATCCAATCAAACCCGACAAACTACAAATCCCAAATTAAAAGAACAAGCAACCATAAATGAAGAAAACAATGAAATAAGTTTATGTAACACCCCTTAACCCGACTATTTCCAGCCGAGCCAAGTGTGCTACAGTATATGCAACATGGTATACAGAACATGTACTAAATAAATTTTTTTTTCTTTTTTATTACAAATAATAATAATTTACACATTTCTTTAATTGTTATAATTACATTTTGAAAGTCCTTAACAGTACATGCCAAGCTAAACTTTGCTTTGCTCCTCACTTCGCCTCCTGTTGCGCACTCTGGTGCTCCTTTGTAGCTTCCCATTTGTCAGCTTGGACTCCATAACCTACGAGTTTAGAAAACTAAACTCGCTAAGCATATAGCTTAGTGGGTACTTTAACCGTTAAGTAGAAATTAGATGCAAACCACATAATGTTACAGATATGGCACCAGTGATTAAGAATCTGACTATTTTTATCCTAAATCAGCTCAATAGAACTAATTTGTAGTTCAAAGTTTCCATTCCGGGCCTTTGGGCCAGACTACACTTTTTAGGCCACACCGGATTTTACAATACTGCAAAAATCCCTCGTTGGGCTTTAAAATCTAAATAAAACATAATTGGGATGTGATTTTCAAAAAACGAAAAATACTATCTTGTTCTTAATTGGTCAAGCTTTCAAGAGCATATTTTTGATAATTTATTTCATTCCAAATGAATATTTTATCTCAATTGTACCTCATTTATTTCTTACCAAATGAACAGTGAATTCTAGCATTTAGTTTCTTATGTACCTTGTTATCTTTCTTCCCCAATAACTTTTGTTCTTCTAATCCGAATGTAAAAATTCTTGTTTTCACTCGAACTAGACTCATATGAGTCCTTATGGTTAAATTTCTAGATCTAAATTTGTTACACATAATTCTTGATGACTCCTTGAACTCTTCCCTGGCCAATTGGTTACTCAAGTCTGCGCAATGCATACTGTTTCATTTAAAACTTTACCTACGCAACTCGGATTGAGACGATTCTTATCTTAAATTAAACTAGACACATAAGTCTATATTCATTAAAAATTTCAGCTTAAAAAAGGCAACACGTGATTTTTGGCACAATTTCTAATTCAGCCCTGCAGTCTGCTAGGGTCTTCCTGTGCATGGTTCGCTCATTCGTGTGTAACTTCTACATTTTAAGTCCAATCGAGATGAATCCAACTCCTATGATTCACCAAAATACAAGGGTTCATTTATATCTTCTATCACAACATCTAATTCCTGAGGTAAATGGACCAAAACCTGGACTCAAGGCACAAATCTCAGTCTGTCCGGTTTCACAATTCCAGTGTGCATGAGTTATACTCTTTTGATCATATCTTTTTATCTACAAGTGGGATTTAGGAAATTCCAAATTCTATGGTTTCCTAACACATAATGGTACATTTAAGTCTTCTTTCACAGCTTCTAAATGTGTCATTAAGGTCACCTGGACTCAAGGCACAAATCTCAGTCTGTCCGATTTCACAATTCCAGTGTGCATGAATTATACTCTTTTGATCATATCTTTTTATCTACAAGTGGGATTTAGGAAATTCCAAATTCTATGGTTTCCTAACACATAATGGTACATTTAAGTTTTCTTTCACAGCTTCTAAATATGTCATTAAGGTCACCTAAACGTAGTCCCAAGTCACAGGTTACTGATTGAGGAATCTCAGTTTTTCAGTTTGTACGCCTGGTATCATTTTGATCATAACTTTCATTCCACACATGAAAATGAGTTGGTTCCAAAGCCTATGGTTTACTGACTTAATGGAGAACAAATAAGTCTTCTTTGTCAAGTTCTAGTTCTATCATTTTGCTAGTCTAAATTTCGGTTGAAGTTCCAGAAAAATACAGGACATATGGCTGGCTGCAACAAAACAACACAACATAGCACTCCCATATTTACCTTCCTTATAACCTCAACCCCACAATCAATCAATACACAACAAACACTTCTATATCATCATCAATCTCAACCACATAACCACCACAACTCAAGCACATGAACAATTATAGCCATTACCCATCCAAATGCAAAGGCAATAGAGATCACTAATTCAAGAAGGTTAAAGTACCAAACCTTTTTCCCCTTTGCTTTCCTTAGCTCATCTTTGATCTTTTTTTTCTTTTTCCTTTAGCTTTTCTTGATTTCCTACAAGAATTCCAGTATACACACTTTAAACATACATCCTATGGTTTGAAAACATAAGCTACCAATTCATTTCTTGCCAATTTTTCCTCAATCTAATCTCCTCTAACCTTAAAACCATTATTTCTTTCATCAAATCCTTCAAATAATTATTTCTTGAATTTTCTCCAAATCTAGCTACATGAACCCTAATTTCAATATCTTAAATTAACCATTAATCCATGAAATTAAAACTAGAGATAGGTTTCTCTTACCTTATAATATTGTTTGTCACCAAAATCTTCAACCAAAAGCCTTAAACTTTGGAAAAATCACCTCCTTCTTCCTTCTCTTATGGTTTGGACGAGTTCACCATGTAAGAGAGGACTTTTATTTTCTTTCCTTAGCTTATTTTGATCCAAATGGCAGCCATAAGTGGTGAAAATATGTTGGTATAGATGTTGACTTCCAATTGGTACACCTTATAGCAAAAATGACCACTTTTAATTGGTCCACTTGCCTTCTTCTTTTATCTATTTATTTGGCAAGCCATTAGGCTTCCTTTTATTCATATTTTGACCCCCTCAATTTTCTTGTGCTGTAATTTTATAGTCTAGGGTGTGAAAATATCAAAATACCCTCCAACGATTAATCGATTGTAACTTTTAAACCGTGAGTTTTCGGGAAAAATTAAAACCCACGGTTATAACCCGATTAATCTTAAGAATATTCTTCCAGGGTCGGATATGGGCACTATTAAGAACTTCCAACACTTAATTTTTACGTTTACATAGTTGCCCCTAACTTTTGAGAAATTTTCACTTAGATCCTTTTGATATCCCTTCCTGACTTTGCTGTCTTTCTTTATTAATATCTTTTTACTCACAACTCCAAATTAAGTAATTCTTATGCCCACTGAAACTAGACATCCGGGGCTACATTGTGTCAAAATTTCAGGTCGATCCGAGCTATATCTGATTTTTGACGGTCCTTCGAAGTCAAGCCTACTATGCTGTCTTGAGGCAGCTTGCACATTGTCTACTAAATCCATAATATCTTATTCTGTACAACTCCAAATTGAGTAATTTCAAGTTATACATCTAGCTAAGACACAAATAAACAATTAAGTCTTCTTTGAGACTCTCTAATTCTGTCATTAACTTGGATGAAATTCAAGCTCAAGTTATAAGTCATGTTCCAAACTCCTTTGTTCTAAGTTTAAATCATATCCTCTATGTTTGTTTCTTACCAATCTGGGATTCGGGATGTTACAGTTTAAGTAGAGATAAAGAGAAAGAGTAAGAAAATCTCTAAATTAAATAAAATCCCAAAATTAAACAAATTTCCTAATAAATTAAACAAAAATCCGTAAATTAAACAAATTACTCAACAAATTAAATAAAATCCCTAAATTTTTCTAAGTATCAAAGGAAACTAAATCTTTTCGTGCTCTTGAAAAGATTGAAAGCTTCATCACCATCACTGTTTTGAGCAAACCCAACAATATGGAGTCCAAACAATGAAATCTCCTATCACCTTATGTAGATTAGAGTTAATAATCTCTCTTTCTCATCAGCCATTAATTAGAGTCGATATTGGTGTTGAAAAAGGAAGAGAAACAAAGGCTTTTAGTGAATGGGAATTTGCAGAGAAGATATTGAATCAAATGCCAATATTCCTGTGATAATGATTTTCTTCATGTTTAGATGGGTAATTAGAGTTTAGAAAAATTTAAATTTTTGTATGATGAACCAAAAACGATTTTAAATTGGAAATCATAAAAGTATGTGGAGCTTATATTCAAAAATATTTTAATAAAAAATAAATATTTGATTTAATAAATTATAATAATTTTTATTTAATAAATTTTAGTGTTTAAAATAACAAACACAAATAAAAATCGACAGCCAAATTAACATGTGTCAAGATTTTATATAGCATGAGCCCATATATATGTGATGTTAGTGTGTATGAAAATTACTCGCATTTAATTTTTTTAGTTATATTAAAAGAATGAGTTATTGGTTAACTAAATTATTTAGTTGAAGGTGATATTTAATTACACGAAAAGTTAAAAGAATAAAATAATTAATTATGTCAAATATAAAAAGCGATGAATGAATTAAATCTTAATGAATTTTGAAGCATGATGGGTTAAATAAAATATTTTAAAAATTTAAGGTGTTATAATTTTTTTTTAACATGTAAATGAATTATCCCTTCCCCCAAAAAATTATCATAATTCTTTTATTCTATGTATAAATCATAAAGAAATCATCGGTCGTAAAATTCGACGCCAAAACACAAATTGGATTCTACGGACTGTTATTAATTTATCACCTACTTTAAATCAGGAACGGTCCCATGAATGTAATTTTGCCATGTTGGTCTACGAAACTACCTTCGCTTGATTGGGGGGAGAGAGAGAGAGAGAAATTAGAAGGTTTTTTTAGTGTGTCAGAAGCTTGGCAAAAGAACGGGCATTCTTAGAGGCACAGATCTGGATCTACTCAAGGGCTCCCAAATTCCCAACTACTTAACTCTCTCACTACCACACCACCTAGTCTTTTGTTTTTGTTTAGTTTATTTTTTATAAAATTATTATAACATTATTATTCATGGGAGAGAGGAAGTGGTAAGAGAGAGAGCATTGACTGTCCACTAGCCCAGAACCCAAAATGCAGCAGCAGCTGCAGTGAAGCAGTTGATGGTTCTTCTACTGTTTCTGCTGCTGTTCGATTCTGCAAGCAGCCTAGAAAGAAGGCGGTGGTCTGGCTTTTGTAGTAAATTTGAGAAACTGATTCATTAGAGAGAAGCAAATTCATTAGAGACTCTTTTAAATCTTCTTGTTCAGTAGCTAGAAAGAAAGACCCTTCTTTCATGGGTAAACTGTACTCTTTAGTCTTTGTTCATAAGTTTCTATTGCTCTGAGTATTTTAACTTAGAAGAAAAAGGCAAAATAAATAAATTAAAGTAAAAACAAAAAGAGAAAGCAAAGAGAATAGAGTGATATCGTCTTTGCTCTTACTTTTGTTGTTCTATCTTTTGTTCACGGTTTGCTTTATAAAGAAATTCAACTATCTTTTGTTCATGGTTTTCTTTATTCAGAAATTCACTACCAAAATTTTCTTTTGCTTTCAACAAAGGCAACTGTTAACTTCCTCCTCTATTCTTGATAGTTTCATCCTTTTAATCACCACACGGGAATACTCCTTTTGAACGCTTTCTTTACTTTTTGTTCTTTGGCTTTATTTTTTCTCTTCTTTCTTTCTTGGTTTTTGCAGGAATAAGAGAGAAACACCGTTCTACTGTTACTACTATCAATACACTTTCTTTCAAGTTGGTAGGTAGAAAGAAGTTTTACTTGTAAAGAGAGAGCATACTTACTATCACAAATCCAAGAAAAGAATACAAGTCTCTGTTAGCAAAAAGAAAAAGCTTTGTGCAGAGGGGTGTGGGTTTGGTGTGAAACCCACTACCAAACTCAAATTCTAAGAGTATGGATGGTTATGAGGCAACTAGAATTGTGTTCTCAAGGATCCAAAACCTAGACCCAGAAAATGCCTCTAAAATTATGGGTCTCCTGTTGATTCAAGACCATGGTGAAAAAGAAATGATTAGGTTAGCTTTTGGTCCGGAGGCTCTTGTTCACTCTGTGATTCTCAAGGCTAGGAAAGAACTGGGACTCAACTCTCCTACAAATCCTTCGTCTCCATCTCCATCTCCTCTTTTTTCCAGTAACCCGGTAATCTCTAGGCAAAGTTCCTCTTCTTCAAGGCTTGGATTTAATATTCCATCACCTCTCACTATTCCAAATCCTTCCTCAAGTGTTTCTTCGTCCTGGAGTGCTGTCTTTGACCTTCCAAAACCTGATGACTTTATTAGTCCTAATGGTAGTTTGCTTAATCCTACCTCTACACCCTTCTATGCTGGCGGGTCTGATTTGATAGATGAGTTTCAGCTCCAAGACCAGCTTTCTTTTCTTAATGATAACTCATCAAATCTTGGCGCTAAAAGCCAAGATCTTGTATACCATCAACTCGATTCTTTGTCAAGTCCAATTGCTGCTGGTACTGATTCTACGCTTTTCCCATCTTATTGGGATGGACCTGTTCACCGCCGTAGTTGCTCCGTTAGTGATATCTTGAACTCTGAGGATCCCGGTACTGGTTTCCTATGGAGGCCTTGTCTTTACTTTGCTAGAGGGTACTGTAAAAATGGGAATAATTGTAGGTTTGTACATGGTGGAGGTGGAGAAGCCGATGGTACAACTGTTGTTGGGTCACCTAACAACATTGAGATGATGGAGCAGTGCCATGAAATGCTTAGGTCAAAGCCTGCTCAGCAACAAAGGTTAGCTGGCTCTTCTCAACTCATGTGTTCTGCTTCTTCTTTCCCTTTCTCGCCTAAGTCTGTGAGCTTCCTCCTCCAACACCAGCAAAATGATAACCAGAGGTATACACATACATATATATATTGTTATTTAATTTGAGGACTTTGGCATGTGATTGTTCTGTGAAATTTTTACAGGGCTGCTGCTCCTGCTTTGATGGTGGGCGAGGATATGCACAAATTTGGGCGATCTCGTCTTGATCGGAACGATCTGATTAACCCGGCTTCAAGACAGATATACTTGACTTTCCCTGCTGATAGCACTTTTAGAGAGGAAGACGTATCCAATTATTTCAGGTTGATATTTAAGTTAATAATTGGTTTTTGCTCTGAGCCAAGTGTGAGTAACTCTGGGAAACTAACTTAATGCTTGAATTGTTTGATCTTGTTCAAGTATGTATGGGCCAGTTCAAGATGTGAGGATTCCGTACCAGCAGAAGAGAATGTTTGGGTTTGTTACTTTCGTTTATCCCGAGACTGTGAAGATGATCTTGGCCAAAGGGAACCCTCATTTTGTTTGTGATGCTAGAGTGCTCGTCAAGCCTTACAAGGAGAAAGGCAAAGTTCCAGACAAGTGCAGGCATTCTCCCTTTCAACCTATTTTTGGAATTTTCTTACAGCTTTATCTTAGTTTTGCTTTTAATTTTTATTCATATATATGTTTGGTTTTTCATTTTTCGGCCACAGGAAGCAACAGCAGCAAGTGGAGAGGGGAGAGTTCTCCCCATGTAGCACTCCTACTGGTCTTGATTCAAGAGACTCTCTTGATCTCCAGCTTGGTTGGCAATACAAATTAACTTTCCTGATATCCCGATTTTATTTTATATATGCGAAGGAGGGATTCATATGTAATTGTACTCGTTTTATTTAAAATTTTAGGATCAAGGGTGTTTTACAATCCTCAAGAGCTGATGTGGAGGAGGAAACTAGAGGAGCAAGCTGATTTGCAGCAAGTCCTTGAGGTTCAAAGTAGAAGATTGACGGGTTTACAACTCCTTGATGTCAAGAAACATCAACATCAGAGGGCTCTTTCTATTGGAAGCCCAATTTCTTCCAAACATGGTTCCAATCTTTTTAATCAATCCGTTGCATTTCCTTCAATCCACAACAGAACTGAAGTTTCCCAAGGTATAATTATAAATTTCAATGAACTTCATTAATCTGATGTTAAAGTGAGGTTTACACTTTGGTTTTGGATTTTGGTTGTTGCAGATAATTGTTGTAGCACTATGCCAGCCATTTCTGTGACAGGTCCACCTGAAAAGCAGACCTCAAGAGCTGCTTGTGGTGAGGAATTCACTACAAGTGAAGAAAATGGCAGTGGCAAAGGGAGCACTGATGGCGATGGTAATGATCATTTGCAGGAGAGGTAAAAGAATCCTTGTATCCATTTTTTTTTATGGTTAATTAACCTATAATTTGGCTTAATCTTGAATGCCATAATTGGTCGCAGTCTGGAGCATAACCTCCCTGACAGTCCTTTTGCATCTCCTACCAAAGGGTGTGGAGAGTATTTGTCTACCTTTGTCAGTGGGGTTGGCGAGGCTGTGAAGGATGCCACTCTCCCAACTTCATCTTCTGTTAACAGCAGTTCGGTCACTTTATCCACATTTATCCCTACCAATTCTTCACTAGACCCGGCATCCTTCAAATCCTTCAACTGCCAAATGCCTAGGTAAAGCGTAGTAATTAAAAAGAAATAATTCCATATGTCATTGGCTCTTTAAAAATGTATTGATGAGATTTGAGTATTATTTCTCATCAGGTTCTCATCTGGGCATGGAGCCATTAGCATGTATGCTGGCACGGGAGGGCCTACCTGCCCTGTTGGAATTTAGCCTCCTTTTTTAGGTAAATTATTCACCTTGGATTCTTTTATATTCCTGGTTTTGTTTTCTTTAAAAGAAATTATGTTTTTTTTATAATGAGGGCTGGTTGCCTTTTGTGTTTTACAATATGCAGGAAGATGGAGTATAACCAAACAAAACTTACATAAAAAGTTATGTAGAGAACCACCACCACCACCACACCAACCATCTTTGCAGCATGTATCGTCATCCTGAATAATATAATACTTACAACCACACAAATTGCATACGTGAAAGGCAGTAAAGGAAGTGGATCAGCCATTCCTTTTCTTCGTTGTACTATTTTTATCATTCACTTAAGTAGTTAAGTAGTTGGACCACAGGTAAAGAAAGCAAAGCAAGAAGGTGTTTGAAGAAGAGGGACTTGGGTAATTATCTAATTTTAGGCTGTAGTCCCTGAACGTTTGAGGTTTTAAATATTTGTTGTACTATATTATTGAATTTTCACCATCCTCGTGTGTTATATTATGCTACTTCGGTAGTTTTACTTTTTACACTGTGAAGGAAGCCTAGAGATTTCATCAGACAAAAAGTAAAAAATTTGATAAATAATATAATTGGAAAGATAAAAGTGAGTTTTATTATATTATTTATCTGTCATTATTCCTTTGCTGCCTGTCCATCAGATTTTGTCTATTAGTTTGTCTGTCCACTGATTTTGTCAGTTTGTGATATATATTACCTCCATTTTATTAACATAAAAAAAATATTAACATAAAAAAATATTATTTTTGTTTCATTAACATAAAAAAAATAAAATAAACATAAAAATTAAAAAAAAAAATTTATTTTTATTTATTTAAATATTTTAAAAAAAATATTTTTGAAATTAAAATTTTAAATAAGAATATAAATAGTATTTTATTTTATTTTATTTTTTAAAATTTATCTAAAATAGTATATTTTTTATATAAAAGATATAAAAAAATTTTATATTAATAAAATGAAAGGAGTATATATTTTTAAAAATTTTTGATACCATACATAATGAATGTAATGCGATGTATTTTAGTGGGGTCTGCTCTCTAAATTTTGCCGTTCAAGGGGGGAGCTGTTGAAGGGGAGAGGAAAAGTGAAAAAGAAAAAAGAAAAGAAAAAGAAAGGGCCTACAGGTATAATATGACAGCATACGTGGGTCCTACAATAATTAATCTTGCCAGGTTGTGTTGTGGTCCAATCCATGTGACGCCCTCTCTACTGTGATTTTTTTTTAAAACCTTCTTTCTCAGTTTAACAGGACAGGACACGCATCTAAAAGTAGATGTGACGCTACACGTATGATAACGTTACTGTTGCAGGAATCTTTTGGTTTTTGTGTGCAGCGATGAGTGTGTATGTGCGTGTGTTTAGTCAATTCTGTCTTTATTTTTTTTATTTTTTATTTTTAAAAAAATTAATTAATTAATATTTATTTATCAATTAAATTAATTATAAATTATGATGTAAAAAAATAATTTTTTTAATATTATAATTTAAATTATAATGTATGATGTGTCTAATTTACAAGAGAATATAAATTTAATTTATAATATAATTTTTTATTATTTTAATAATTTTTAAACATTATCAATGCACGGTGTAATAGAGTAATTCATTTTTATAGTATATTAAGATTAAAATAAATATAATTTATTTATTAATTATATTGATATATATACTATATAAAAATTAAATAATAAATATAATATAAATAATATATTTATTTGAATGAATTGTATGTTATTTATCACATATATTATTTATAATTTAAAATAAATTTTATATTCTTAAATATCAATTAAAAATATTTATATAATAAAATAATTTTAAAATATAAGTGTTAAAATATTTTTAAAAACATATAAAAATACAATATAATACAATTAATATAAAATAAATAATAAATGCCTTTTATATTTTATATAAAAAATATATTATTTAATTATTTAAATTATAAAAATTATTTAATTTTTAATATTTGATTTAGAAAAATATTTTTTAAAATTTATAAGATTTAAATTTAAATTAATTAATAATTAAATTAATAAACTAATTAAGAAGAATTTAGTAATAGGATGAAATTAAAAAAAAATTTAATAAAAATAATTAAAAATTAAATAAACTATTTTTAAATAAATTATAAAACATCATATAACAATGAAAAATTATAATAATATAATAAATATATCATATTTATTTTTATTTTTTAAAGTAAATAATAATCAAATAATATAATTTTAAATTATATAAAAATTAAATTATTTTAATTAAATAAATTATAGCATATTTATATGTTAATATGTTATATAATTTATTTAAAATTGTGTCAAATAAATTAATTTATTTATAATATTAATTTATTTAAAAATAATATTAACCAACTAATTTTATATATTTTATATATTATATTTGTATGTCGTAATTCATTTTAACACATCTATATTTAGGCATGCTTAATGTTATGGGAACTTTTAAAAAAATTGACAGTTTTGAGTTTCGCAATTCGCAAAGAGTTATATATATATATATATATATATATATATATATATATGTATATATATATATATACGCAAAAATTAAATGAATCTTACAGGGATGAAATGATTTTAAAATCTTTAATTAAAATAAGAAGCAAACAGGTAAAAGTCCCACACTTAGATCTAGACTTAAATAAATAAATATTAATTATAAATGAATATAAAAGACTATATTAAAATAAATTAAAACATATATTAAAAACATGTAAATAAATAATTTAAGTAAATAAATTTAAAGAACACAATTAAAAGAACATACAACTTCATATATAATCTTTAAAGAAAATACAATAATATAAATCAATTATTAGTATAATGCTTTTCGTTATACTAGGTACCACAGGCAATTAAATCCTGCTCATAGCCAGTAGCCGTTACAACCAGGTGTCCAGTTTATACTAATAAGATATAAAGAAAATAAATCTTTACAGATTTCTGATGCACCAGATCAACTTTCGTTGCAAGTGCAGAGCATACTTATACAAAATAAAATTTTAATTTATGAATTACAAGCTTTTAATATAAAATAATTTACAAGAGAATCAATAGAGGAAGATGTTACAGAAATGGAAGAAATTTAAGTGAAGGAGGAAAGGGGAAAAAAAGGAAAGCTAGAACTAAAGCTTTGAAGGTTCTTCAATGTCTTCTGTGTGAGGTAGAGAGGTTTTCGAATCCTTTTCAGCTTCAGAATAGGCTCCTTAATATAGACAGAGGCTTTAACTTCACACTTTTCTTGTCACATATCTGGTACTGTGAATAAATAGTAACCTATCTTACTATTTATTTTTACTGCACCTTCACGCATCTGGAACTGTAAAATAATAGTACCTTGTCGGATGTACTATTTGCTTCACTGTTAAATTTTATCTAGTAAATACTGTTGATGAACAGTATCCTGTCAGTGGGCACCGTCTTTATTGACTTTAACGAAGAAATAAGATTTCTTCTGCCTTTACTCAGTTGTATCTGAGTCAGATTCAACTTTCTTTTTATTTTTCTTTTCTTTCTTTATTTTTCTTTATTTTTCTTTATTTTTCTTTTTTCTTTTCTTTCTCTTTTCTTTTTCTCTTTTCTTTATTTTTTCTTTATTTTTACTTTTTATTTTAATGGGAGATAATATACCATAGCAGTCATCCTCATTACTAGGGCAGTAATCTGAGTCAGAAATTTCAGTGGAAGATGATGTCATGGATGACGAAGAGGTATCCGAAGAAGATGAAAGAGATTTTCTTCTTCTGGATGAGACTTTAGATCTTTTGGATTGGACTTTATTTGAGGATCCAGCAGAGCAAGTTCTGCTAGGCTTGATGGGCTCAGAGGTCGAAGAAAGGGATTCAACCATCTGTTCCATCAAAACTCTATATTCTTCAAGAAGAGCTATATTTTGGGCTCTTTGTGCGTCAAAAGAGACTGATAGCTTCGGGTCAAAACCATTATGGTTCCTCTTTAAGAGCCATTGCTTTACTGTTTCCTCGGTGGTAGAGTTGCGAAAGGCAGTTCACCACTTAACTTTTGCTTTTCTCAATACAACAGGGATATTGGTACCTGACTGAATAGAAGTGTCAAAATACCACTGATATACCCAAGGTATACTGAAAGTTAGACAAAAGAGAAGAAGAGGAGGAAATTTCTCCTCATATGGAGTAGGGTTTAGATGAGCTCTATAATATTAGTAGGCCAATTGTACATCTTGTGGTAGTGATCGATCATCACATCCACAGTAATGCTACCAATCAACGAACCAGAAAAGGAGGTTGTTTGTCTTTATATTGGTGTCAAAATAGATAAGCCAGGAATGGATTTTTCAGGGTTTTAGAAAAATAGGGCTTTAGTCCAAGCATCTATATAATCCCAATAGCTATAAGAAGGACAATTGGCTTTAGAAGGGAGAGCTTTAAATTGCACAGGAACATGCAAAAGGTTTTTCCCATTCAGAAGGATGGAGAATATTCTTTATTTTGAAAGAAGAATAGGCTATAACAGCCTTATGCTTTAAAAAAAAGAGAGCCAGAATCTACAAGAACATTAAGATAATATTCCTAGGTTTTAGAAAATTCTATTGGTTTAAAAAACCATTCTTTAGGGTATACAGACTCAATTACAGACCATGGGTTCTGCTGAGCAGGCCCATTTTCAATAATTAATTCTGTAAACAAAAAATTTTTATTATGCCATAAAGCTTTTTGTTTTAATGGAAAATTCGAAAAAATAATTTGAGTTAATGGGTTTGAAACAACCAACTCATCTTTAGAAATATTTTGAGTTAGGGTTTTAGAAGATTGACCTAACTCTGCTTTAAAAGGGATAATAGATTACTTGGGGCTTCAGGAGGAGGGAAGCCCATCTTTGATAAAGCTTTAAGGATTTCTAGTGATTGGGCCAGCTGAGAGACCCAAAGATCCATCTTTGCTTTATTATCATCTTCTTGGACCGCATCAGCCCAAGACTTTATAGGTTTAGGGTTTGCTATATCATCTGAATGATCAGATAGGGCTTTAGGAGAATCTTCTTTTAGGGTTTCTTTAGCCTTATTGGCCATCTTCTTTTTGGTTTTTCCCATGATTCCTGAGAAGGAATTCACGAGTAAGGAAGTCAGGTAAACTATTATTCTCTCCTTTAATAAATTCAATATCAAAATCAAATATACTTAAAATAGCTTGCCACCTAGCAAAAATTTATTTTGAGGCAATGTTTTTAACATCTTTTTGTAAAACATCTTTAGCACTTTTACAATCAATTCTAAGTAAAAACTTTTGGTTTAATAAATCTGATTGAAATTTTGAAATGCATAAAATAATACTCAAAATTTCCTTCTTTATGGTAGAATAGTTTAATTGGGTCGGACTCCAATGTCCTGATTAGAACTGGACTATGGCTTCTTTACCCTCTTTAACCTGCTTTAAAATTCCACCAAAATTTTTATCTGATGCATCAGTTTCTACTATCTTAGAGGCTAATGGATAAGCTATATGTAGGCAAGAAATAGTTTTAACTAGGGCTTTAACCTGTCTAACTATACCAGAATGGACTTCAGTCCATGGGCCTGGATTTTTCTTTAGTCTAAAATGTAATGGTTATATAGTCCTATTTAGGTTGGAAAAAAAAATTTTATAACATAATTTAAACAACCTAAAAATCTTTGTAGTTGAGCTTTATTAATAATCTGATCAGAAAATTTATCTCCAAAAGCTAAGTTTCTTTCTATAGGTTCTATAATTCCCTGTTCTATATAATGACCTAAGAATTTAATCTTAGTCTGAAATAGAGACATTTTAGTTTTACTTAATACTAACCCATTATGCTTGATTATCACGAAAAATATCTTTAAATGTTTAAAATGTTCATCTATAGTTGTAGAATATATTAATACATCATCAATGTATACTATACAAAATTTAGTATATGGATTAAAAATATCATTCATCACTCTTTGAAACTCAGAGGGTGCATTCTTTAAACCAAATGGCATAACATTCCATTCATACTGTCCAAATAGAACAGTGAATGCAGTTTTATATCTGTCTTTAGGGTTAATCTGAATTTGCCAAAATCCAGATTTCATATCAAATTTACTAAAAATATTAGCTTTATATAATCTTCCTAACAGATCTTTTTTATTTGGGATAGGATACCTAATCCATTTTAAAGCTTTATTTAAGGGTTTATAATTTATTACTAATCTAGGTGCTCCTCTTTCTATTTTAGAGGCATTGTTCACATAAAATGCAGCACAAAACCAAGGGCTTCTAGATTTTGTAATTAATCATTTATTTTCTAAATCATTTATTTTTTTTTTGCAAAATTCAATCATATCAGGCGCCATTTGAATGGGCCGAGCTTTAGTTGTAATAGACTTTTCATCAAAGCCTATTTCATATGGTAAGTCAACCATATGTTGCTTTCTATTCCAAAATGCATTTGGAATATCAGCACATAAGTCATTTTCTATCAGCAATTTTAATTTATTAATTTTATCTTGTATAAATCTATTATTTAATTGTTTATTTATTTTCTGTAGATGATAATTATTTTTAAATTACAAAGTTGTTTAGACTTTGCCTTTATAAGAGCATTTATTTGTAATTCATTTATTGAATGTGCCTTTAAAAGATTTAAATTTCTCTTTTTTGGTTTTTCCAAAAATGGAAAAATTAACTTTTGATTTTTAACTTTAAAACTTACACTATTATCATTTACAGAATAAGGTGTAATTAAATTCATAAATAGTATTCCTAAGATTACCATATGATGAATATTGGTCAAAATAAATATATTTTTTATTTCTAAGTTTTTATCTATTATTGATGCTTCTGCTTTGCCAAATATATTTAATTTAGATTTATTTGCTGTAGATAAACTTTCTTTAGTTTCTTGCCAAAAGCTTTTAGGTACTAAATTAGGTTTAATGCAATTTAGGTCAGCTCCTGTGTCAAATAAGGCTATAGTTTCTATATTATAATTATTCGAGAATTTTAGTCTTATCTTTATTAAATACTTTCTTGATGTTATTTCATGTAACATAAAAATTAAATTGCCAGAAAATTTTTCTTTACTTATTAAACTAATCTCATTATTATTACTACTTTCTTCTTTATTAATTATCTGTTCAATATCTTCTTCTCCTTCTTCATCAGAAGAAGTTGAATTTAACAAAGACTTTATTATTTGTGAATCATGTTCTTGCTTATTTTTTAGATCTTTTAATTCTAATTTTATTTCTTTAATTTCCTTTTGTAAATCATTTATAGTAGGTTTATTCTTTATTATTTTATTTTTATTTAATATTGCAGTTAAATTATATGTCTGTTTACTAGTACTAGGCAATAGTGAATGTTTAGGTTTATCATTATTATCTCCTAATATTTTATTTAAGAACTTTTCTTAGATTTTAGGATCACTAATATATTTTATTGCTTCTAATATAGATTCTTGTTCTTTAGTTAATACATTTATTGATTTACTACTATATCCAGAACTAGTTTATGTTCCTATATCATCTATTTGATTTATTTCCTCAAAGTCTGAATGATCTTCAGAATCTGAATAGTGTAAATATAATTCATGAATTTTATTTAATATAGATTCTTCTAAATCTAATTCTTGTAATTTTTTTTTATCAAATTTATAAAATCTTGATGTGTGATCTTTTCTTCCACATTTATAACATGTTAAATTTTTATATGATGTAAACTTGTTATCTTTCTGTTTATATGTCTTTCTATTAGGTTTTCTATATTTATAAGGTTTGTAAGGCTTCTGTTTCCTATAATAATCATCTTTATCAAATTTTTTCCTATAATTCTTTTTATGATATTTTTTATAAGGTTTTTTATTTTTTGTAGTAGAGCACTGTTCACCACAGTCTTTATGTTTTGGTGCTATGCTATAATCAAATTGTTTACAGAAAGAACCTAGTTCTTTTTTAGTTTTTCTCATTTCATATTTTAATGAATTTTGAAGCTTTATGTCTTGACAAAGTTTTAATCCTTTTTTTGAACTATACTAAACAATTGTCCATAAGTTAACAGGTCATAAGAAATATGATTTCCATACTCTTTTTTTATATGATTTCTAACTTTCTTTCCTAAGAAAAAGGGCAATCCTGCTAAGAATTTTTCTTTCCAGAAGGCCTTGGTTGGAATCTTCTCTAAGCATTATCCTAGTTAGAAAAGTTATTTTATAAA
Source organism: Garcia nutans (assembly GCA_947685225.1). Classification (NCBI taxonomy): domain Eukaryota; kingdom Viridiplantae; phylum Streptophyta; class Magnoliopsida; order Malpighiales; family Euphorbiaceae; genus Garcia; species Garcia nutans. The sequence continues at coordinate 7,347,584 of CANTUV010000057.1, forward strand.
ACTGAAAGTCACTAAGTTTCTTACACCTAAAATTACTTAGTAATTCAGCATTTTTATCCTTTAAGTGAGTAGGATTACCTATAAAGTGAAGTAATATAGTCAGGATTAGTGTTGCCACTGCATCCTGAATAGTATCACCATACTCATTTAATATGGGTATACCATCTTCATAAGTTTTTATGGCATTTAAAATTTCTAAATGTTGTTCATCAATGAGATGGTTATCCCACCAACCTTTTAATTGGCCAGTAAAGCCAGCTATAAGGAGTTCAACTATAGTTTTATCTGAGGTTTCTGTTTGGGTTCTATAAGCATTGGCAGCCATTGTAATCTGCTGTAGAAGACTCATAATGTTGTATTCTGATAGGCTATCAATGTTCCATTCATAAACTGAAGAGACATTATATTTATTTGTGTTAAGGTATTAGGTCTATCTATTATTCCTAAATCTGGGCCAGACATCCTTGGAACTATAGACTGATTAAATGTTATATGATTTATTTGTGGTTTTAAGGCTTTACTAAAGATTTCGATATCTTCAGACTCAGGTTGAGAATCTTCAACTGATTCTGATTCCTGCTCTTGGGTTACTATACTAATAGTTTTAGAAACTTTAGATTAAGGTGTTTCTTGTACTACTTGTTTTGACCTAGAAGAAGAGTCAATTTTACTCAATTGTTCTTTAACTGCTTTTACAAAATCAGAATCTTTAGATTTGACCTCTTTTTGTACTGTTTTAGAAACTTCGAAAGGTTTAAAAACATGGGACTTAAGTTTTTTATCTTTAATATCTTTTTCAACTTTTACTATTTTACTTTCTTTAATAGAACCTTCTATTCTATTTAATTGTTGTCCTATACTTAATAAATGTGCATTACTAAAATTATTTTGTTCTAATATTTTTTTATTCGGATCATTTTCTGATACTGTTTTAAATGGTGCTATTTGTATTTCTCTATCTCCATATAAGAATATACTTGATGCTTTAGGTGGATGTTCACTCTGTATTATTTTATTATTTACTTTTCATTCTGTGTCTTTATTCCTAATAGTTACTGGATTTATTAATTTTTCTGCTTTAAGTTTTCCCCTATAAATTCTTTTAAACCAATCAAAGAATTTCATATTGACTTCATAATATTTTATAAAACTAATATATTCCTCTTTAACTAATTCTAAACCTTTTACTTTATTTATTACAGTTTTTAATTTATCTCTATTTTTTACTGTTGTTAACTCTTTATCTAACTTATCATAATTAAAAATAAATTCTTTATTAATTACATTTAATTCTCTATCTATGTTTGCTACATTTTCTATCATAAAGGAAGCTGTAGGTGACATGGGTGGAGAAGGAGACTGTTCTATGTTCTGTGATCGATTATAATTAGGGTTTGACTCTGAAGGGTTCATGGTTCCTGTTGGATTATAATATAGGTGTGGTACATAGTCTACACCTTTTAATTTATTACTTAATTCAGGTATATCTGATGTAGAATACCTAGGCTTTACTACAGTTTGCAATATAGGTTTAGGTTCATTTTCTTTATATGAGGCGTATATAACAGAAGGTAACTGTGAGGCTCTACCTATATCTACTGTTGAAACAGAGGAGGAAGTGTCTGAATACCTACTGCTTATACTATGTCTACTAAATTTTAATTTAACTTTACAATCTTCATACTGTTCTATTTTACTGAGTTCTATATTGGGTTTTACTATGTTCTTTGGTTCAGGAAGAGGAACAGTGTCCTCTAAGACCCATTCATCAGAGAGACTAATATCTTTCCACTGAATAGTCCTAGGGATTACTGTATTAGCTTTACTTAAATTTGTTTGTAAAAATTTAGTTTCTCCTAATTTAGGTTGCATTATATATTTCATAGCGAAAGCAGATACCATTGCTTTATACTTTATTTTATACATTAATGCTACAAGAATAGATCCTTCAAGCATTTTATAAATATGTGTTTTAATTTCTAAGACTACGCTCTTCAATATATTTGGATCATTTAAAGATATTGTTATATCAGGGAAACAGTCAAATGAGATAGGTCCACTACTCAGACTGGTTTCTATAGTTCCTAATAGTGAGTCATTAAAATTTACAAACCTAGCATCTCTGACTACTGCCAGGATACTAGTATTTAATCCTTCTCTGGTTAAAGATTTTATACCTATTTGTACAAGTCCTATATGTATATATTTGTATTTTTTATTTTTATGGTGCTTTATTGATTCTGCAGAAAGTAAAATTATTTTTTCAAAGGGTTTACTTAATTGTACGTCCCTTTCTTCAGCTTTAATTATATAATTATTTTTAAATATATTTAATTTTGAAATTTTATAAATATGTTCTTTATCTATATTAGGTATTACCCAGTTGTCAATTGCTTTATTAAAGTCCTCTAAAATTACTTCATTTTTGTTTACAATCCTTTTAATTTCTGCTAACTCAGAACTATCTGATTTAGTTGTACTAGCAGATTTACATAGAAATGACTCCATCTTTAAATATTTGAAAAATAGATTTTAAAGCTTATTAATATTGGTTTTGGAAGCGACCACTAACTTAATGCCCTAAATGCCTATCCATCGGCTGACACGGGTCTTACTGCATATCCAATTCCTAGACAACACTAAGTCCACTTTTAGATCTATAAATACAAAATTTAACTATGAAAACAGTTCTATATCTATCTACTACCACCCCTAAAAGGAAATGGCTCTGATACCAGTAAAAACTAAATGGATATTACATGGGATGAAATGATTTTAAAATCTTTAATTAAAACAATAATCTTTAATATATAGAAAGAAATTTAAGTTTTATTTTCATTTATTATTATATTCAATTTATATTTATATTATTTAAAAATATGATAATAAAATAAAATATTTAATTGAGCAAAATTTTCCTTTTTAATACAATGAAGAACAAAGGATTTTTATTTATTAAAAGAGATCTACATTTTTTTAATTGATAAAAATTGTTATTTTACATTTATTTTTATAGATATTTAAATTTATTATTTTTGTATATTTTTTCATGTTATAAAATAAATTTCCATCCTAATTTTTATATTTTGTTTTAAACTATTTTTTTCTAAGAAAACATTGTAAATATTTATATTTAATTTAATCAAAATAATTATGCATAAAACAAAGTCTCTATTAATCTTGATTTTTTTTTTGTTTTCGCGTAAACAATAAAAGAGAAATTTTTTTCAATAGTAATTTAATTTTGAATAACAGAAGATCAAAATTTTGAAGAGCACAAAATGAAAATTTAATGAAGAATGATTTCTCTTACTTTCTCCTTAAACTTGATGATGAAAATGTTATTTTTGTTACTTTAACATCTATATTTTTAATATGCATTAAAATAATTGATATGGAGGGTTAACTAGTGTATTGGAAGAGAGGTATGCACGAAATATATCTAATATATACACCGGATATACATAATAAATATATTGCATATCTAATATAAATATTAGATATACATAATGTATACCTTGGACATATAGTATATATACTCCATATACATAGTATATACCTAATATTTATTAAATATAAACACTAGATACATTGTATATACCTAATATATATTTAATATAAACACTGGATATATATTTATATAATTAAAATATATATGACATATACACATATAAGTTGGAAAATAATAAAAGTAAATAAGTAAATAAATAAATAAAAATGAAAAGTCAAAGAAAGAAAATAAAATTTATGGGTAGAAAATAAGAAAGAAATATTAAATTAATTAATTAATATATATATATGGATGGAAAGGAACAAGAAAAATGAAGAAGTCTTCATCTTCTTCTTCTTCCCAAGTTTGGTCGAAATTTCCATGAGAGAAAAGGGAGAGTTTTTTTTTCAATAGTAATTTAATTTTGAATAACAGAAGATCAAAATTTTGAAGAGCACAAAATGAAAATTTAATGAAGAATGATTTCTCTTACTTTCTCCTTAAACTTGATGATGAAAATGTTATTTTTGTTACTTTAACATCTATATTTTTAATATGCATTAAAATAATTGATATGGAGGGTTAACTAGTGTATTGGAAGAGAGGTATGCACGAAATATATCTAATATATACACCGGATATACATAATAAATATATTGCATATCTAATATAAATATTAGATATACATAATGTATACCTTGGACATATAGTATATATACTCCATATACATAGTATATACCTAATATTTATTAAATATAAACACTAGATACATTGTATATACCTAATATATATTTAATATAAACACTGGATATATATTTATATAATTAAAATATATATGACATATACACATATAAGTTGGAAAATAATAAAAGTAAATAAGTAAATAAATAAATAAAAATGAAAAGTCAAAGAAAGAAAATAAAATTTATGGGTAGAAAATAAGAAAGAAATATTAAATTAATTAATTAATTAATATATATATATGGATGGAAAGGAACAAGAAAAATGAAGAAGTCTTCATCTTCTTCTTCTTCCCAAGTTTGGTCGAAATTTCCATGAGAGAAAAGGGAGAGTTTTTTTTTTCTTTAAACACCCAAAATTTCACTAAAAATCCAAGAAAATCAAATTGGTTTTGAAGACTAAGCAAGTTTTAGGTAAGTAATCTTTACTTCAAACTTAGTCTTCATGATTTTGAAGGTTATGTGAAATCTGGGTTTGTGGTAGAAATAGTTTTAATTGTTGAAATATATAGTTTTGAAGTTAATAAGATGAATATGTATTGACTTAGTGGTTGGATGATGGAAGTGAACTTGTTTTGGTGAAGTTTGCTTATGGAAGTAGTGAAATTAGGACTTTTTGTTGGGTTTTGATTAGAATTAATATGATTAGTGGTTGTTTTGTGTAAATTGAGTACAATAATGATTTTAATTGAAGAATTGATCACTTGTTTGATTTAAGGAAGGATAAACATATGGGAGCATAAGTCAAAGTATAGGGCTTTTTGAAACTAAAGCTTGGAAGGTGCTTTTAATTAGATTTCGAAGTTAAATAAGATTAGTACATGCTTTGATTATATATGTATTAAATATTCATATTTGGCATAAGCATATTAACATTGTAAAAAGATGGTTTTTTGCTTAAAAGTGAGGTTATTTATATAACCTAAGCATTGTTTCATAATTGTGATATGAATGTTGCATTGAGCATTTGGCCATTATAAAATGGCGTTTGGACATGTCTTGTATGAAGTACATTAGTGATATGTAATGTAATGTGCAACATGGAAATGTTTATGTAATGCGATAAAATATGAAAAAAATGATGAATGGAGATGAAAATAAGATATGGCATTGTGAGAATGTTTTTTCTACACAATTATTTGTTCCAGGATATTGACTTTGGTAGTGTCGAGTTAGCATACTAACGATACATCATAGCATTTTATACATCTTTGGTGCGAGATACACTCATATCACTCTTATTATTATGCCTTTGGGTGAGATATGCTGGTGTCGAAAACTTCGGTGTTGAGGAGGAGGCCTTCGGGTGAGAGTAGTATACTGGTATCACATGACACTTGACATCTAGTGTTGGACCTTTAGGTCGTGATAGACCAAATCATTTTTTCTGGAATCTGAATATGGTGTAGGGATTTGTTGGGCACAATATGTGTATTTGTGTTATGTTTATATAATTTATGAGATAATGGTTGTTAAGTGAGTGTTGCATCACAATGGCAATTAAATGCATTCTATGTCATAAAAAAACAAACATCGGTTTCAAATACTTTTTGTTATTAAAGTATGTACCGCTAAGATAGCGATTGATTTTATCTCGTAAGGGATAGAGTAGCGACATAAAGCCTTGGTAGATCTGAGAGAGCCTAGAACTTGAGGTCGCTTTTGAAGGTTAAGCTCTTTCCACGAGACCAAACCCTTTTGGTGCTGCATACATGTATAATTTTATTTTCTATATAATTTGATTTTGGTATATTATAATTATAGTGGAGACCCTTATTTTTGGTTCTAAATAAATTTATTTCCAATTAAAAAGGCCAAAATCAAATCCATTTCCAATTAAAATGACCAAATCAAATTCAGTCTTAATTTAAAAGTTCAAACCGAGTCCGGTCTGATTTAAAAAGTCAAGCTATCAAATCGGCCCAATAAGTCATGACGAATTGGCAATTTTGAATAGCCAATTCACCATAAACCTTAAGCCATGGCCAATTCAATTCTTTAAATGTCCTAATTCTACTTGAACTCAGATTGATTCCGATAAACAAATGATTTTGTAATACAATTTGGACTGTTTAACTGAGATGAAGCCGGATGTTGCCCTCATTTGGCTATAAAAGCAATTAATAGACAACAATTGGGAGACGATAAGAAATGGCAAAGAAAGAGGGCAAAAAAAATAAGCAATTAAAAATAGGAACCAAAAGAGAGACAAAGGGCAATCAAATAAAGATATAGACAGTAACTAAAGCTTGTGAACATAATAGGTAATCCCCATATTATTTAGCTCGGCCAAGACCTATTTTGATCCAAACAAACCATAGCATCATCACATACTAGCTTATGTGAAGAGATTGTGGTGCTTGGTCAAGACTTGGTTCAACAAAATTATTTTGGTGGAGCCAACAATGTAGGTATGTTTCCTAACACTTGTTCAGTTTTATGAAGTTATCATCTTTGTTTATTTTACATTGTTTCGTGGTTCCAATCTGATCTAAATCATATATTAAAACCTTGAATGCATCTTAAACCATAGTTTGATAAATCTAAAATCCTAATTACCTGATAAACATTAATTTATCATCAAAACCCTAATTTATGATCTAAAACCCTAATTTGAGTTTCAAAACCCTAATTTTGTGATTAATCTTAACTTTCTTTTAATTAAGCCCTAATTTTGATTATTGTATATATATATATTGGTGGGTTGCAATATTTATTATTTGGATCGTAAGGTTGTAAAAGGTATGCTTTTACTTATGGGCGCCTTCTTCATTTAAATTGTTTCTTTTATTTACTTTATTATTGAGATTATTGTAAGGGACACGTTTTCACTCTTTTGTATATGTCATATCTTAGTTTATTTGTTTTTCTTTAATTAAGAATTTTGGGGACATTTGTAAGAGTATGTTTTCACTTTATGTGGATGCCCATTTTTATGGACTTTGGATATTGTAAGGAATGTTTCCGTCTTGTATGGGTGCCCATTTTGTTTGATTGTTTGATTTATAATATGATGTTGGTTTATTTCAATAATGTTTGTAGTATGAATAAGGTTATAATAAGATAAAAATTTAATAATATTTAGACCTGAAAAGAAGGTCGATTCCAATGAACCGGAGCACTACGAGGGTGCGAAGCCGCTTTCTCACCTTCCCTATGTGTATCTAACTTTTCAAACCCAATAAGGGTTGTAGATTTTTTAGGAATCGAGTCATCAACCCCATCTATTTTCTTTTTGGCTCGTTCGAGTGATAACTTCTATTATCTGGGTTTAGGCTTGTGTTCTATAAGGCCCAAATCCTAACAGTGTCAAAGTCGTAAGAACCACTCCACCGAGAGTGAGGAAACAAGTTTTCCCTCACAGTGGCGACTTCACTTAGGATAAAAGAAGTTGATTCTATTGGCCTTTTTATATTTACATTACTAAGGAATAATTTTCCTTATTATTATGATATTATTCATTGTATCACTTAGAATTATATTGCATGTGTGAGTTAGGATGCCTCATGGAATCTGTGTTATGTGTGTGTAAGTGATACCATACTTTCACTCAAGATATGGAGATCGAGCACTATATAACCACTCATAACCTTGTACCTTTTAGTATATACTTGCTGTGGAAACCTAAGCCTTTCACCCAAAGACTAAAGCCCATGTAGTTGACCTAGTAACTTTTCTTAGGTTTACCTTAAATGCTTGTTGTTTGACTGTAATTAACATATTTTAGTTTGAGTCATGACCTTTTGGTTTGTATGTTCCTAATATGACCTAAATATGATATAAGCCTAAAATAATTTTATTCTTTTAAACCCAAAAGACCAAAATTATTTTCAAACATTTCAAGATGGACATTGGGCATGGAAACTGTAACATCGTCTGATAATTCTCATATAAAACTATAAGAATGTCACTTAACATACTATTTATCTTGTAACCATTCAAAACTCTTCATTTAAGAAATATTAATAATAGTTTGATCAAATTACTGATAAAGTTTCCATTAAAATTTTCAGTAAACAAAAATTTTCAAAAATAAGATCATAACCCTTCACATAACATTTCATTTGTTTTCTTTTTCCAACATTCAATTCAACTCTAACATCTCCAAATAAATTTATCTCCATTCATGTATCAAGGAGTCTATTATAAACTTAATAGTTCACAATACAATATATATCAAATATAGAAAGAATTTGATGTCATTAAGTCTCTAAATACAAATATTTAACCATGCTTACAAACTTGTATAACATATAATATTATCAATTGTACTAAACAATACATCAAGTCTATAAATAATTTATATATCTATGAATAATTCATTATAGTACCATTAGTTCTGAACATCTTCACTATAAAATCCTCAACTTTCTTCATTTCATTATACTTACGTGTCAAAAATATTCTAATACGCTAAGCCAATAGCTCAGTGGTGCTTATATAAATATATTTTACCACTTAATATTAAAGAAAATATTTATAAAAATTATAGTAATAAAACTCAATTTTAACAAAACATTTCAATAAATCAAGTATTCGCAATAACAAACTAACGTTATATTTTGATTACACTTAATAAGAGTAAAGTTGCAATATCAAAAGTGTAATATAGTATGATTGATTTAAGATTTGATTTCACATCTATTAACATTATTCTTATTACACTTAATGTGTTATTCAGTAAGTCTCACTTCTCAGATTTACATATAGGACATATACATTCAATTTTATAATTTTAGCACTTTGATTTAGTACCACAGTTTGGTACATTTTGTTTCAATCACCACTCTATACACTTTCAATTATTATAACACTTAGAAAATTATTGATTAATTTAATATTTTAAACATATCCATTTCATTTAGTACTTTATCAATTTCGTTCAAAGTGTTATTATATGCATTATCAATCACTTTCACATTGAAACACAGTAAGTCAATTTTAAATAATTGACTTATAATATTGTTTCATATTTCTTTCAATATTTATAACATCAAATTCACATATCTTTTCTAGCCCTCATATATCGAGCTGTAAATTTCTAGGTCTGGATAGCAGGTCATTGAAGACAAATAAATGCCCACTGTAAATATATGGCCAAAGGCCCACTATTAAGAAAGAGACCAAAGGTCCTCTATGATGCAAAGCATCCACTGATGGCTTAAATGCCAATATCACTGGAACACAAAAGAGTGTCCTCTATGGCACAAAGTGTCCACTGTCACTATAGTTATCCACCCTCTGATGCAAGAAAGGATCCCTTGAAGCTAGCAAGTGGACCAATCACTAGGAGCAAGGCAAAGAGATATCAAGCTAGTATGGCTTTGCATATTCAAGAAGAGATTTCCAAAGAGCTTCAAGAATTATCATTCAAGAAGATGGAGATAGAGCTTGAAGAAGGCACACTAAAGCTAATTATGATGCTTAGTGTGGAAGCTAAAGGCTAGCTAAAGAAAGGTCCAAAATGCAAGAAAGGTCCATGGAGGTTCATATAAAGCCTTGGGAAGTAATTTAAGGCCCATGGACAGCCCAAATAGTGTGGGGCATTTCTTATGTTGAAGGGATTAGTTTGGTTGTTTCCATACTTTATATTTTCCTTATTGGATTAGGATTTTGTTTCCATACTTTATATTTTCCTTAGTGATTTTGTTTCCATACTTTATATTTTGCCAAATTCGACTAGGGGTTTTCAAGTTAATGCTGTGGGGGTTCGACATCAAGGAGTTCTCAGGCTTATTCTTGGAGGTTCCATATCATTTGGTATCAGAGCCTACGCTCTAGATAAGGTTTTATCCCTATCAAATTCGTTTTAGTTTCTTCTCTTGTTATTTTCGTTCTGTTTCTTTGTTCTTGATTCTTGAATCGTTTTCTTTGTTCCTTGATCGTCTAAGTTGTTTGTTCCTTGAATTATTTTCGTTTTCTTTCAAATTCAAAAATTCCAAAAAAAAAAATTATAAAACCTAAAATTCGAAATTCAAGAAAAGGTGTTTTAAATTCGAATCTTGGTCTTGTTCATCATTCTGATTTGAATTCAAAATTCAACAAAGTGTACTAAATTCGAATCTTGTTCTTGATTATTCATTTTGATTAAATTTCGAGTTTCAAAGACAGTACTCTATATTCGACCTTGTTCTTGTTACTTAATTGGGTAAAAGTTTTGTGTGGTGTGAACTAAGGTCGCCCCCATCAAGAGAGATAGTGAGAGGGAGCAAAAAAAAAAAAAAAAGAGAATATAAAATCACTTCAACAAAATTTTTTCATTCTCCTTGTTATTTAGGTGATAAGGGTCGAATCTAGATAGGTTAGAGTCAATATAATTTTTGGTTACGAAATTTTCACCATTGAGGGGCTGTTTTGATTTGAATTGCATTAGTGATTCATTCAAAATTTCAGACTTGGGATACTACACACAGAAGACTATTTGATTTGTTTCATAAAGTGTGATTCACCTAAGAACATAAAAGAAATTAGCTTGAGAGGTGTGAGCCAAGCCGTGAGTGAATACATTATTGAGTGGAACACGAGTGACCAACCCCATCTATTGAGTGTAAACACGTGAGGGAGTGTTGTGAGGCCTTTTATTTGTTTTGTTATAACCTTTTATTGCAGGAAAAATGTCTGGCCGAGATGATAGTGACAGGGGTGTTCAAATTGATCCAGCTCGATTAAGTGAGGCGCAACAAGCTGAATTTACACGTTTATACAGTGTTATGGAGAACATAATAGAAACATTGGAGTGCATGGATTTGAGGTTGCAAAATGTTGAAAGAGCCACACCGGAGCCCAATGAGAGGCAAAGAGGTGGCAGAAATCAAATGCAACAGCCTGAAAATTTGGAAGATGAAAATGAGCTTGAGGATGATAATGCAAGTCTGGTTGGAGGAGCTCTACATAGAGGTGGAGGTAGAGGAGGCCGTGGTACCGGTCGAGGTAGAGGAAGGATGAATAATAATGCTTTCTATGGTAGAAATCATGGTGATGATGAAGTCGTTGATAGGAGCTTGGGAAGCATCAAGCTAAAAATTCCTAACTTTCGTGGTAAATCAGATCCAGAAGCTTATTTGTAATGGGAAAAGCAGGTTGATCTCATATTTGATTGCCATCGATGTACTGAGGAAAAGAAGGTCAAGCTTATTGTTACTCAATTTACAGATTATGCTATAGCTTGGTGGGATCAGTTAGTGACTATATCCAATTGAGACTTGGGTTGATCTTAAATCGGTCATGAGGAAGAGGTTTGTGCCTAGACATTTCCATAGGGAAATTATACAAAGACTTCAGGTTCTTAAACAAGTTAGTAAAAGTGTTGATGACTACTACAAAGAAATGGAAATGTTAATGACTAGAGCTAATATAGATGAAGACATGGAGACTACTATGGCACGTTTCTTGGCTAGTTTGAATTCGGACATTGCTGATCAGGTTGATTTGCAGCCTTATGTGGAGTTAGAAGAGATGGTGCATATTGCCGTCAAGGTGGATAAACAACTCCAAGTAAGACGACCATCAAGTTATCATTCAAAACCTGTTTCTAATTCTATTTCTCCTTGGAATAGGGAAGGAAGGCGTGATTACAAGGTGACGCGGACCCTTAGCAATGATGGCTACAAACCCAACGTATAACAATGGTAGAGAACTCCTTGAAACTTGATAATCACCTCCTAAGGAACCCAACGCCTATAAAGAGACGCAAACTCACTATGATTGAAGGATTTAGTTGGTAAGAAGAAGGAAAATGCCACAACTCTTGTTGATAAGTAAACCTAATTCTTGATGCAAAGAAAGAATTAAATAATCCACTCTAATCTCTCTCACACGAAAATTCACAAGAAGAACTTATAGAAGAATTCAAAAATTTTTATTAATTGTTGTTGTCTCAAATTCGGCCTAATAGTGCCCTTAAATAAGGGTTACAAAATTCCTAATTGCATATGGAAAATTAAGACTAAAACATTCCTAATTGCATAAGGAAAACATTCTTAATTGCACAAGGAAAACATTCCTGATTGCATAAGGAAAACATTCCTCATTGCATAAGGAAAACATTCCTAATTGCATAAGGAAAACATTCCTAAATGTATAAGGAAAACATTAAGTACGGAAACAAAATCCTAATCCACTAAGGAAAATATAAAGTATGGAAACAAAATCCTAATCCACTAAGGAAAATATAAAGTATGGAAACAACCAAACTAATTCCTTCAACATAAGAAATGCCCCACACTATTTGGGCTGTCCATGGGCCTTAAATTATCCCAAGGCTTTATATGAACCCCCATGGACCTTTCTTGCACGTTGGAACTTTCTTTAGCTAGCATTTAGCTTCCACACTAAGCATCATAATTAGCTTTGGTGTGCCTTCTTCAAGCTCTATCTCCATCTTCTTGAATGATAATTCTTGAAGCTCTTTGGAAATCTCTTCTTGAATATGCAAAGCCATACTAGCTTGATATCTCTTTGCCTTGCTCCTAGTGATTGGTCCACTTGCTAGCTTCAAGGAATCCTTTCTTGTATCATTCTCCCCCTCTTCAAAAAGATTTGTCCTCAAATCTGCATCATCAAAAGGAGAAAGATCACTTACATTGAAAGTAGCACTAACATTATACGTACCTGGTAAGTCGATCTTATAGGCATTGTCATTAATCTTCTCCAGCACTTGGAATGGGCCATCTCCCCTTGCTTGCAACTTGTTCTTCCTTTGGTTAGGAAACCTCTCTTTTCAAAAATGCACCCAAACCCAATCTCCTACTTGAAACTTCATCTCACGTCTCCCTCTATTTGCAGAATCAGCATATCTCTTGTTCCTTTTCTCAATATTCGCCCTTGCTTTCTCATGCATCTCTTTCACCAATTTAGCTTTCTTCTCACCATCTAAACTAACAAGCTCATGAGAAGGTAGAGAAACAAGATCCAAAACTGTTAGTGGGTTAAAACCATAAACAAGCTCAAAAGGTGAATATCCTGTAGAAGAATGAATAGCACGATTATAAGCAAACTCAATAAATGGCAAAGAATCTTCCCAAGAACTCAAATTCTTACCCACTAAAGCTCTCAACATGGTACCTAAAGTTCTGTTTACTACTTCTATTTTCCATCCGTTTGAGGATGACAAGTGGTGGAAAATAACAACTTGGTACCTAACTTTCCCCAAAGCACACGCCAAAAGTGAGACAAAAACTTGGTGTCTCTATCAGAAACTATGGATTTTGGTATCCCATGAATTCGAACCACCTCCCTAAAGAAGAGTTCGGCCACTAAACTAGCATCATCACTCTTATGACATGGGATAAAGTGTGCCATCTTACTAAACCTATCAACAACCACAAATATGCTATCTCTCCCCCTCTTAGTCCTTGGTAATCCTAAAACAAAATCCACACTAATGTCCATCCAAGGAGAACTAGGAACGGGTAATGGCATATACAAACCATGAGGCATAGATTTAGACTTAGCTTGCCTGTAATATCCCGGAATAGACCCTAAGAGTTTTGGAGTTATTGTTGTATTCGGATTTAATGTATATGTATATATGGGAAATATAAAGATTATATATATAAGACATATACATATACATCATATATACATGAGATATAATATGGTGTAGGGAAAGTGAATTGTATATATATTTGTATAATTAATTAATAATAATAATAATAATAAGGACAAAAAGAAAAGAGAAGAAGAAAGTCAAAGAAAGAATATGTGGTGGAGATTTAAAGTATTAGTATTGTAATTATTATTATTATTATTATCATTATTATTATTATTATTGTTATTGTTATTATTATTATTATTATTATTATTATTATTATTATTATTATATTTATATAAGAGATAAGAACGGAAGAAGCAAGAACTTTCTTTCTTCTTCTTCTGCTTCTTCTTCTTCGTGGTCGAGAGAGAGAGAGAGAGAGAGAGAGCGAGAGCGAGAGAGATGGTGATTTTGAGAGAATTGAAGATTTTTATTCAAGATTTGGCAAATAACCAAGTAAGTATTCATTCCTTTGCATTGATTTCTATGGTTTGAGTTTGGATTTGATGTGGTTAATTGTGAGGATGATGATGAATTGTTGAGATTATTGAGTAAGGGTTTAGTGTTAATGAATTGGGGATTTGAGTAATTGATATATGAGTGATGTATGTTTGTGTTTAAGGAAGTTGAAAATATAAAATATATGAGTTTGATAATTGAATATTGTATTGGAATTCAAGTATCTTATTATTTGATTTGAATTAGGTTGTGAAGGAAATGGATTGCTCTAGTTTAAGTGGTGAAGAGCTCTTGGAAGGTAAAGTGAATAGATTTGAGAATGGTTCTTAAGGTAAGTAAACTACCTAAATTCATATATTTACATGATGTTGAAACTTAACACATATTCAATTGTAAATGTGTTAAGGAATCAAATGTGTTGTTGATGTGTTTTGGTAATGTAAATATGGTTGTGTATGTAAAATAAGTGTTAGTGATGTTGATCAAATCCATTGGAATGATGTTATGATGTGTATGGAGTGTTTGAGTGCAACTAAAGGAGATTTGTAAATGTTTGGGGTTTAAATTCATGAGTGACACGGCTAAAAACAAGGAGAGACACGGCCAAGTCAAGGAAAATTGGATGGATTTTGGAGAGACACGGTCACAGTCTCAGCCGTGTTCTCTGCCCGTGTTTGTCACTGCCTGATTTTTGTGGAGAGACACGGCTGTGTCCCATGCCCGTGTCACCTACTGCTTGAATTTATGTTGAGAGACACGGCCGTGTTGCATGCCCGTGTTCACTACTGCCAATTGTGGTTGAGAGACACGGCCACAAGCTTGGCCGTGTCCCTTAAATGGTGTTGGCCGTGTCCCTCAAATTGGTTAGTTAATGATTCTTCTCCTTGATTATTCTTGTCTTGTTGGATCCTCTAAAAGTATTATTATATCTACACTTCAAATATATGTGAAACAAATGTATGTTGAGGATTCCAAATCTAAGAATAAAGTAAATTATATATGTATATATCAATGATGATCATTCTTGATGAATGTTTAATGTGCTTGATTATGAATATTTAAGTAATGAAGTATTCTAATGTGATTTGAGACTAAATGAGATGTGATGTCCTTGTGATTGGTAATGATGATATATGAAATGTGTAGTATATGAGATAAATGATTGTGTATTTGAAAGATGAAATGCTATGATATGAATTGAGATAAAATGAAATGTGAAGCCATTGTGATTGGCTATGATGATTCAAATGAGAAATGAAGCCATTGTTGTTGGATATGGTTATGTAAAATGAAAGTATTATGGCATGATTGCCTATGTGTTTATGAAATGTGAATTGAGAAAGAGAATGGTAAAGCAGTGAATGAATTGATTGTGTGTTAATATGTTATTCAATTTCAGAGTTCTGGATTTGGTGGCATGCCTATAAAATGTGAAAAGTAACAGTCTTGCTGGGTTGAGGATCTCTTCCTTTTGAGTTGAATTGAGGTCCAAGAGACTGGGTTTGTTACATTATATAAATTGTGAATATGAAATATATGAAAAGTAACAGTCTTGCCGGGTTGAGGATCTCTTCATTTTGAGTTGAATTGAGGTCCAAGAGACATGGTCTGTTACTTGATAAAATGTGAAATGTGAATTGTAGTAACAGTCTAGCCGGGTTGAGGATCTTCTCGAGTTTAGCTGAGATGATGGTCCAAGAGACTGGGTCTGTTACGCTATCCATGGATAGAGATATGAGATATTTTGCCTACGGGCTTGATCATTGTGATTATGAACCAATTCAGTAACTCTGAACTTTGAATAGCATATTAGTGTTTTTGGGCCCATGCTTGTGCTTGTTTATATGTGATTCTTGAATAGTGAAACAAATGAGTAATGCAATATAATGTTATGTGATAAATGGTGATAACTATGGAATGAAATATAATGTTATGAAATATATGATGATAATCATGGAATGAGATGTATACTATATGTAAGTAAATTATTGAAAGTGAATATAGCTTGCGAAGCTATGTTGAATGATGAGCTTATGAAAATCTAATATGATGTGTAAAATGTATATGAATGTGAGAATGGTGAATATTGCTTCATAAAGGTTTCGATTAGTTATTGAATTGTGAATTATTGAAATGAAGTATATGTGTGTGTATATAATTAAGACATTAGTAGAAGTATATATGAAAAGCATAATCAAAATGGGAAAACATGGTAAGAAAATAATAACATATCAAGTTAACAAGAAAATATGATTTTCTCTAATGTATGTTTATATGAATTATTTGTATTACTAAGCTCTCGGGCTTAGCGCGGTTGTGTGATCGCGCAGGTGATTATGCGGTTGATCTGGGAGTCAAGCGGTTATGCCACGAGAAGGGTAAGGGTGTTCTGAGACCAACTAGAAGGTGATGCATACATGTGTGGTTTAATTATGTTATTTTATTCACAAAAATATATTCGTATGTATAATGACTTACTAAATGTTATTAAAATCTAAAGGTAGTATTGTTTGAACTTGGATAAGAGTTTTTAAATTAAAACTATGAGTGACATTCTTACACTCTATATACGTATTGTATGTAAACTAGGTATATGTATAGTACGTATATAGAGTATGAGGGTGTTACATTGCCTACAAGCCAAACAAGCCTTACAAATCCGAATTACATCCCTTTTCATATTCGGCCAATAAAAGTGTTCATTCAGCATGTCTAAAGTCTTATCAACTCCAAAATGCCCCATCAAACCCCCATAATGTGATTCTAATACTAGCAAATCTCTCATAGAACATCTAGGCATGCATAATTTCGAACCCTTAAATAAAAACCCATCATGTCTATAGAAAGAATTAAAAGCACCATGCTCACAAGCATCATAAACATTGCCAAAATCAGAATCACCAACATATAAGTCCTTTATACATTCAAATCCAAGCAATTTAGTACTCAAAACATTAAGTAAAGCGTACCTCCTTGAAAGTGCATCTGCCACTACATTGTCTTTACCTTGCTTTTATTTGATCACATAAGGAAACTTCTCAATCTTCACAACCCATTTTGCATGTCTTTTATTCAACTTGCCTTGCCCTCTCAAATGCTTCAATGATTCATGGTCTGAATGGATCACGAATTCCTTGGGCAGCAAATAATGCTCCCATACTTCCAATGCTCTCACCAAAGCATATAGCTCCTTGTCATAAGTTGAATAATTTAGCTTTGCTCCATTAAGCTTTTCACTAAAGTATGCAATGGGCTTCTTCTCTTCCATCAAAACAGCTCCAATACCTACACCAGAAGCATCACATTCAATTTCAAAAGTAGAATCAAAGTTAGGTAAAGCTAAAACGGGTGTAGTAGAAAGCTTCTCTTTCAAAGCATCAAATGCTTCTTGTTGCTCCTTTCCCCAAATGAACCCCACTTCTTTCTTGATTATGCTAGTCAAGGGGGTTGCCAATGTAGAGAAGTTAGGGACAAATCTCCTATAGAAGCTTGCCAATCCGTGAAAACTCCTCACTTCTGTCACACTTGAAGGATTCGGCCACTCTTGGATAGCTTTCACCTTCTCTTGATCAACTTCAATTCCCTGCATACTTACAACAAAACCAAGAAAAACAACCCTATCTAGACAAAAAGAACACTTCTTAAGCTTAGCATAAAGGTTTTGCTCCCTAAGGATTTCAAGCACTTTCCTAACATGTTCAACATGTTCTTCCTTAGTTTTGCTATAAATCAGAATATCATCAAAGTAAACTACCACAAACTTACCTAAATAAGCTCTCAAAACATGGTTCATTAATCTCATAAAAGTACTAGGTGCATTAGATAAACCAAAAGGCATAACTAACCATTCATACAAACCATATTTCGTTTTGAAGGCAGTCTTCCATTCATCTCCAGGCTTCATGCGAATTTGATGATAACCACTCATAAGATCAATCTTTGTGAAATATTTCGCCCCATGAAATTTGTCCAACATGTCATCAAGTCTAGGAATGGGATGTCTATACTTCACAGTAATCTTGTTCACAGCCCTACAATCAACACACATCCTCCAAGAACCATCTTTCTTAGGTACTAATAAGACTGGAATGTCACAAGGACTAAGGCTCTCGCGAACCAAGCCTTTCTCCAAAAGATCTTCAACTTGTCTTTGCATCTCTTTTGTCTCCATAGGATTGCTCCTGTATGCTGGCCGATTTGGAATTATAGAACCGGGTATGAAGTCAATTTGATGTTCAATCCCTCTTAATGGCGGCAAACCACTAGGGAGGTCTTCAGGAAACATATCCTTAAAATCCTGCAACAAAGACACAAAACTAGAAGGTAAAGAATCAAGAGATTCTTCACTGTTAGCAAGTAACGATTCTTTATACATAATAATGAGTACAGGCTGCCCTACATCTATCTGTCTTGCTCTTGCATAAAAAGTATGTTTTGCTTTTTCTCCTTGCTTATTTTCTCTCACCAATGGGCCATTTATTTGTTTGCTTACTTTCTTTTGACTCTCGGCCTCTTTTCCCTTTCTGCACTCACTCACTTTATTATTTTCTCTCTCCCCACCCTTAGAATTACCCTTGGGTGTTGAAGAAACATCATTGGCCGAATTTGAACCCCCTTGGTTCATGTTGGCCGAAACTTCTTTCTCCCTCTCTAGCATCCACTTTTGATCTTCATACACCTCTTGAGGTGATAATGGTGCTAGAACAACCTTCTTTCCTTCATAAGTAAAGGTATACTTATTAGAAAAGCCATCATGTTGTTCCCTTCTATCATGCCGCCATGGTCTTCCTAATAGCAAATGTCTAGCTTGCATTGGCACTACATCACACAAAACCTCATCTTTATACCACCCAATGGAGAATGGTACCTTGACTTGCTTCAACACTTTTACTTCCCCAGCGTCATTGAACCATTGCAACTTGTAAGGATTGGGATGTTTAAAACAAGTTAACCCCAATTTATCCACCATTGTAGTACTAGCAGCATTGGTACAACTTCCACCATCAATGATAAGTGTACAAACCTTACCATTCACCAAACACCTAGAGTGGAATAGATTCTCCCTTTGATCCAAGCCTTCTTCCTTGACTTGAATATTCAAGGCTCTTCTAGTAATAAGCATCTCTCCATGTTCAGCATTCAAGACTTGATTTTCCCAAGCCTCTTCATCATATTCGGCCCTATCACCACATTCAACCTCCTCTTCTTCTTCATGTTCAGATTCTGATTCAATTTCCCCTTCATGGGTAGCAATCATCACCCTCTTATTCGGACATTGAGAAGCAATGTGTCCACTTCCCAAACACTTGTAGCATTTAATTTCCCTACTTGGAGTAGGTCTAGAAGGTGTTTCCTTGGCTGTTTTTGCATCCCCATCATTCAGCTTCTTGAAATTAGGATTGTAGAAAGAATTCTTTTGGAAAGAACCCTTGTAATCCCCTTTGTAGGAACCTCCACTCGAACTTGAACCCTTGAAGTTTGAAAATTTTCCACTAGCTTTAGAGTAGCCAGTTTTCAAAATAGCTTTATTCTTCAATCTTCTCTCTATCTTCATGGCCTTTTGAACTAACTCTTCCATTGTGTTGAATTCATACATATCCAATTCATTGGCTATGTTCAAATTCAATCCCCCAAGAAATCGTGACATCTTCTTATCTTCATCTTCATCAATATTTCCCCCAGCCATGATCATCTCTATCTCTTTGTGGTACTCTTCCACACTTCTTCCACCTTGAACAAGTCTTGCTAGTCGATTGTACAAATCTCGAATGTAGTGAGATGGTATAAATCGGCTCCTCATTATTTCTTTCAAGGTTGACCATTTAGGAATAGGCCTCATACCTTTCCCTCTTCTATTAGCTTTCAATTGATCCCACCAAAAGGTAGCATACCCTTTGAATTCTACGGCTGCCAAAACTGATTTCTTCTCTTCGGTGTAGTTATGGCATTCGAAAATCTGCTCAACTTTCCTCTCCTATTCTATGAACTCTTCTGCATTGTTCTTCCCTTCAAAGGAAGGAATCTTCATCTTGATGGAAGTAAGGTCACCATCAGTGGTAGGTTGATTTCCACCTTCATCTTCATTTTCTACCCTTTCGGCTGCTCCTAGGGCTTCAAGATTTCCTTGCTCTTCTCTCCTAAGCACTCTTCTAGCTCGCATTATGGGATTTGGATGTGCGGCTGGCTGCCCTTGTTGCACTTGCTGAATTTGTTATCCTTGTCATGCTGCATTCTCTTGAAATCTAGTATCCATCATCTCCATTCGACCAAGCATTGCTGCCAAAGTCTCATTAAGCCTAGCCAAGCTTTCAGCCATAGCTCCTTCTTTGCTAGTCTCTTCTCCTTTTCCAGCCATGTTAACAAACAAACAAACTCAAAGAAACAAGATTAGTAATAATCGAAATTCACTCAAGTGTTATAATTACCTCACTTTTCTTGTCTTCCTTGATTGCACTTCAGAACCAAGCTCACCAACCAACAATTGTCAAGTCGTTCAAGAAACTAGAACCTAAATCCTAGAACTAGATAGAAAACAAGACAAGTATCCGGAGGCAATGCAAGGTAATTTGCACTACACGATATAAAACCAAGTATCGACACAAGCAAATGATACTTAGCAATGTAATGGAATTAAAAGCTAGATAAAGAAATCAGAAACAATGAAGACAATAAACAAGACAAATTTGGATATAATGAATCAAAAACAACCCACACTTGGCAAGCTGCTTTATGGACCTAATCAATTCTACCCAAAATGCTAGCTTCTAGACTCTAATTTCCACCTATAACACTCAAATAACATGAATATTAAGGTCTGATTTTTGAATTTCAAAAGCCCCTCAAAAGGTGAAATTTTTCGCCCAAAAATTTTATTACTTCTCACCCACCTAGATTTGATCCTTAGCACCCAAATAGCAAGAATATCAAATAATTTTGTTGAGGTGATTTTGTACTCTTTTTTTTTTTGCTTCCTCTCACTATCCCCTTGATTTGGGACTTAATTTACTCCCAAGGAATTTTCGAAATCTGGACTTAATTCATAACCCCAGATTCACTCAAGACCAAATCGAAATCAAACTTGAACACAAACTCTAGCTTTTTCTTTCTTTCAAGAACCCTAATTCTTGGTTTCGAAATTCTCCAAGAATCCTTTCCTAGGTTTCGTTTTCACCCTAAGAATACCCTCCTTCAATTCGGCCTTGATCAGTATTGATATATGACTCTTTTTCGAAAATTAAAGACTAGACTCTCTAAGAACCCTAAAATGCAGAAATTTAAAAGACCTAAATTAACAAACCCTAGAAAGACAAAGTAGATAAAAATTACCTTGTAGCAAGGCTCTGATACCAAATGACGCGGACCCTTAGCAACGATGGCAGCAAACCCAATGTATAACAATGGTAGAGAACTCCTTGAAACTTGATAATCACCTCCTAAGGAACCCAACGCCTATAAAGAGATGCAAACTCACTATGATTGAAGGATTTAGTTGGTAAGAAGAAGGAAAACGCCACAACTCTTGTTGATAAGTAAACCTAATTCTTGATGCAAAGAAAGAATTAAAGAATCCACTCTAATCTCTCTCACACGAAAATTCCCAAGAAGAACTTGTAGAAGAATTCAAAAATTTTTATTAATTGTTGTTGTCTCAAATTCAGCCTAATAGTGCCCTTAAATAAGGGTTATAAAAATCCTAATTGCATATGGAAAATTAAGACTAAAACATTCCTAATTGCATAAGGAAAACATTCCTGATTGCATAAGGAAAACATTCCTAATTGCATAAGGAAAACATTAAGTATGGAAACAAAATCCTAATCCACTAAGGAAAATATAAAGTATGGAAACAAAATCCTAATCCACTAAGGAAAATATAAAGTATGGAAACAACCAAACTAATTCCTTCAACATAAGAAACGCCCCACACTATTTGGGCTGTCCATGGGCCTTAAATTACTTTCCAAGGCTTTATATGAACCCCCATGGACCTTTCTTGCACGTTGGACCTTTCTTTAGCTAGCCTTTAGCTTCCACACTAAGCATCATAATCAGCTTTGGTGTGCCTTCTTCAAGCTCTATCTCCATCTTCTTGAATGATAATTCTTGAAGCTCTTTGGAAATCTCTTCTTGAATATGCAAAGCCATACTAGCTTGATATCTCTTTGCCTTGCTCCTAGTGATTGGTCCACTTGCTAGCTTCAAGGAATCCTTTCTTGCATCACAAGGAAAGAAACATGGCTGGTCAAGATAGTGGGAAAGCAAAGGCCGAAACAAGTTCTAAAGACAAATCCAAAGTTGAAGAGCCTAAGCTGCGAAATCGAGATATTAAGTGTTGGAAGTGCCAAGGTGTGGGACATATCAGCAAAGAATGTCCAAACAAGAGAGTTATGACCATAAGAAATGGTGAGATAGTGACGGATGAAGAAGAAGGTGATGATGAGAGTGAAGATGGAGAAAAGCAAGACTTGGAATGTTGTAGTGATGGGAGCATTGAAGAACCAATAAAGGGAGACTTGCTGGTTGCTAGGCGTG
The DNA here is from genome assembly GCA_947685225.1 of Garcia nutans. NCBI lineage: Eukaryota > Viridiplantae > Streptophyta > Magnoliopsida > Malpighiales > Euphorbiaceae > Garcia > Garcia nutans. The sequence goes on from CANTUV010000057.1 coordinate 7,370,337, forward strand.
CTCTTAACACGCAATTGAAGGAGGAAAACCATGAAGAACAATGAGACAACTTGTTCCATACAAGGTGTCACGTTCAAGGCAAGGCTTGTATTGTGATTGTGGATGGTGGAAACTGTACCAATGTGGTAAGTACACTCTTGGTTGATCGATTGGGGCTGCCTACAAAACCTCACCCCCGACCTTACAAACTTCAGTGGCTGAATGAATGTGGAGAGGTTAAGGTAAATCGACAATCTAACATTTCTTTTTCCATTGGTAAATATCATGATGAGGTGTTGTGTGATGTGGTGCCACTGCATGCTGGAGAGATTTTACTTGGTCCTCCATGGCAGTATGATAGGCGAGCTATGCATGATGGATACCTCAATCGGTATTCATTCACTAAGGATGGACGAAAGACAATTTTGACCCCACTCTCTTCAAAAGAAGTGTATGAAGATCAATGTAAAATGGAAAGTATGAGACTTGAATTTGAAAAGAAAGAAAGAGAAAGTAACGAAAAAATGAGTGAAAAAAATCAGATTGCAAATGAAAAGAAAGAGAGAAAAGAAAAATAAAAACAAATTCAGTTTGAGAAAAATAGAGAAGGAGAGAAGAATGTGAGTTTGTTAGCTAGTACAAGTGAGGTTAAACATGCTTTTTACACCAATCAGCCTATGTTTGTGCTTTTGTGCAAAGAGGCTGGTTTAGATACTACTGTTTTTAACCAATCTTTGCCTAGTGTGTTTGTTGATCTTTTGCAGGAATATGCAGATTTGTTTCCCAAAGAAATGCCTGATGAATTGCCGTCAATCAGAGGCATAGAGCATCAAATTGATTTCATTCTGGGAGCTTCCATTCCCAATAGGCCAGTGTATCGAGCTAATCCTTTCGAGACAAAGGAGATACAAAAGCAAGTGGAGGATTGCTAGCTAAGGGATACGTGAGGGAAAGTTTGAGTCCTTGTTCGGTTCCTGTTATTCTTGTGCCAAAGAAGGATGGGACGTGGAGGATGTGCGTGGATTGCAGAGCCATCAATAAAATCACTGTAAAGTATCATCATCCTATTCCTAGACTAGATGATATGCTTGATGAGTTACATGGTTCTTGTTTGTTCACGAAAGTTGATTTGAAATCTGGTTATTATCAAATTCGAATGAGTGTGGGTGATGAGTGGAAAACAACATTTAAGACTAAATATGGGCTGTATGAGTGGTTGGTTATGCCGTTTGGTCTTACTAATGCACCTAGCACATTCATGCGTTTGATGAATCATGTGTTGCGTGAGCACTTGGGTAAATTTGTTGTTGTTTACTTTGATGATATTCTTGTTTACTCTAAGTGTTTGGATGATCATGTCATACATGTGCGTCTTGTGTTAGACATTCTTAGGCGTGAGAAGTTGTATGCTAACCTTAAGAAGTGTAGTTTTTGCATGGATAAGGTTCATTTTCTTGGTTTTGTGGTGTCTAGTCAAGGTATTGAGGTTGATGAGGAAAAGGTAAAGGCTATTAGGGACTGGCCGAAACCTAAGAATGCCAGTGAGGTGAGGAGTTTTCATGGACTTGCTAGTTTCTATAGGAGATTCATTAGAAATTTCAATACTATAGCTGCACCTTTGAATGAGTTAGTTAAGAAAAATGTCGGTTTTGTTTGGGGAGATGCACAAGAACATGCATTTAATGAACTTAAGAATAAATTGTGTAATGCACCCTTGCTTGCTTTGCCTAATTTTGATAAGACTTTTGAGATTGAATGTGATGCAAGTGGCATAGGAATTGGAGCTGTTTTGATACAGGATCAAAGGCCGTTGATGTACTTTAGCGAAAAACTAAGTGGAGCGGCTTTGAAGTATCCGACATATGATAAGGAGTTATATGCATTGTTTCGAGCTTTGCATACATGGCAGCATTATTTGTGGTCAAAAGAGTTTGTGATACATACTGATCATGAAAGTTTAAAGCATTTGAAAGGTCAAGATAAGCTGAATCATAGACATGCCAAATGGGCGGAATTCATAGAAACATTTCCATATGTGATTAAATACAAGCGAGGTAAAGAGAATGTAGTGGCTGATGCGTTGTCACGAAGGTATGTTTTACTTAATTCTCTTAGTGCTAGATTATTGGGTTTTGAGCATATTAAGGAATTACATGTTAGTGATGTGGATTTTGGTGACATATATAATTCATGTGGAGATGTGGCTGTTTCAAAAGACTTTCATTTGTTTGATGGTTTCTTGTTTAAGAGAAATAGATTGTGTATTCCTAAGTGTTCCATGAGAGAGTTGTTAGTTAAGGAAGCACATAGAGGAGGTTTGATGGGTCATTTTGGGGTAAGTAAAACCTATGATGTGTTGATAGAACATTTTTATTGGCTTGGTATGAAACATGATGTGCATAAAGTTTGTGAGCATTGCATAACATGTAGAGAAGCTAAGTCTAGGGTGAAACTGCATGGTTTGTACACGCCATTACCTGTTCCTAATGGATCTTGGACTGATTTGTCTATGGATTTTGTTCTTGGATTACCTAAAACTAGGAGAGGCCGTGATAGTGTATTTGTTGTGGTTGATAGATTTAGTAAAATGGCTCATTTTATACGATGTCATAAAACTGATGATGCTAAATTGATTGCTGATTTGTTCTTTAAAGAGGTTGTTCGTTTGCATGGCATACCCAAAAGCATTGTTAGTGATAGAGATGTTAAGTTTTTGAGTAATTTCTGGCGTGTTTTATGGGGAAAATTGGGGACTAAGTTGTTGTTTTATACTACTTGCCATCCTCAAACCGATGGTCAAACTGAGGTTGTGAATCGAACATTGATTACTTTGCTTAGGGCAGTGATAGAAAAGAATATTAGGATGTGGGAGGATTGTTTACCATTTGTGGAGTTTGCTTATAATAGGGCTGTTCATAGCACTACTAATTGTTCTCCATTTGAAATTGTTTATGGTTTTAATCTGCTTACTCCTTTGGATATTTTTCCATTGCCATCTAATGATTTTGTGAGTGTTGATGCTAGCTCAAAGGCAGATTTTGTGAAGAAGTTACATAAACAGGTTAAGGAAAGGACTGAAAGGCAAAATGCTAAAGTAGCTTCTAGAGTGAATAAAGGAAGGAAGCCAATGATTTTTCAGCCTGGTGATTGGGTTTGGGTTCATTTTCACAAAGAACGGTTTCCACACCAAAGAAAGTCCAAGTTAAACCCACGAGGAGATGGTCCTTTTCAGATACTTGAAAGGATTAATGACAATGCATATAAAGTGGATTTGCCAGGTGAGTATAATGTAAGTGCTTCGTTTAATGTTGCTGATTTAAGTCCTTTTGATATAGGTGATGCTTTTGATTCGAGGACGAATCCTTTTGAGGAGAGGGGAAATATTGTGGAACAACCAGCACACCGCAAGGATGAGCAAGAGTTAGGACGTGAGGAACAAGTTGAGGAGATCATCAATCCAATTATTCTGCCATAAGGTCCTATAACTAGATCGAGAGCCAAAAAGATTCAACAAGCACTAATTTGCCATTTGCAAGATTTGGTGAATTTGGCTAACTATGGTTTGCAAGGAATTACAAGCTTGGAGACAAGACCAAAGGAAGTCAATTACAACTTGCTACAAGTTGAAATTCACGAATGAGGCTTGTAATTAATATGTATTAAGGCCCACTAGTTATGCTTATTTAAAAAGTAAGGGCCCTGTTTGTTTTGTATTAAATTAGAACTTTGTTTACTTTATTATTTCTTAAAATTTGATTAGAAAACCAAATGCTACTTAATAACCCTAATTAGGGTTTAGCTATTTATATCTCATTTAGGGTTGTAAGACATCAGTTTTAGTTTTTGAAAAATTATTAACCTAAAAGCCAAATTTGCTTTTATCTTTGTGTTCTTGAGTAGAATGCATGCTTAGAAACATTCAAGTAGTTTGATCAACTTTCTTGTGGAGTGTTTCGATTCTGGGGTTTAGGAACTAGTTTGTTTCGAAATCTTAGGTCTGTGATCAATTCAAGGTAATATGAAATCTAACCTAATCCTTGGAGGTTGTGCCGAATTCGACTAGGGGTTTTCAAGTTAATGCTGTGGGGGTTCGACGTCAAGGAGTTCTCAGGCTTATTCTTGGAGGTTCCGTATCACATAATAAGAACCTATTAACTATTATTTCACTTTAAGATTTGTATACATATATATAATGTATGCACTACATTTAACATACTCACATATATCGATATATACATATACATACATATATATATATACATTTCACTAGTAGTGCATTTCCATATCACAACTTTTTACTAATTTCTTGTAATATAACGTGTAATATCCCAAAATTTTAAAAATTTAATTTTTGAAAATTAAATAAATGATTTAAATATATATATATATATATAATTAAGTGAAAAAGAAAAATGTGTATATGATATATATATGTAGATATACATAACATATACAAGTCAAAATTTTAATATGGGTCAAATGTTATTTTAATTATTAAAATATTAATGAAGTGGTTAGTGGAAGATGACTTTTTATGTATTAATTAAGTAATATGATTTTACTTGGTGGAGAGTGAAAGTGGGAATTTGTGTGGTTTATAAGAGTATTAGTTGGATTGAGTTGAGTGGATCTTCTTCTTCTTCTTCTTCTTCTTCTTTCTCCATTGAAGGCCGACTACCTCCATTAAAGGAAAGGAGAAACTTACTTCTTGCTAACTCAAGTAATTGAAGGATTTCAAGTGTTTAAGTTGGGGTTTTAAGGATTTTCTCCATATTTGGTAAGTTTCCAACTTGTTTTCTTGATTTTCTTTGGAAGTTGTATATGTGTGAATTGGATGTTTGGTGTAGTATGTGTTAATGGTTGATATTGCTATGTTTGAAGTTTTTTTGACTAGTTAACTATGAATTTAGGGTTGGATTGAAGATATGGTTAAGTTTGGTGAAGAGAATAAGAGTTTTGGATTGTGTAACTTTTAAGTTGTGAAGTCATGGTTGTAATTATGTATTTTGCTTTTAATTGAGTTATTTTGATGTTTATACAAATATTTTGTGGTATATGATGAATTTGGTTGAGTTTGTATAGTTGAAAAGGGCAAAGAAAGATAATTTTGGATGTGATAATTATGTGTTGATATCAGAATTTTTGGCCTGACACACCTGGTGACACGACCATGTCTTTGGATGTGTCGATGGTTCCATTTTCAGTGTTGGTGACATGCCCATGTCACTGAGCATGTCACAACTTCTATAATGTTATAGTATTGACATGTGCAGTGACACGCCTATGTCACTGAGCGTGTCACAACTACTGTATTGTAGGAGTTTTGGCACGGGCAGGGACACTCCCATATCTCTACATTTGTCTTATCTACTGTAATACAGAGTTTAGGACATGGTCATTGACACTCCCATGTCACTGAGCGTGTAAAAGCTTTTGTGTTGTGGGTTTAGGGCACGGTCATTGACACGCCCGTGTTGTTGAGCGTGTCATATGTACAATTTGCCCTAGATAGTTCTTTTCCTTATTTTCCTTTGTGTTTCTTATCCTTGTGTTGAGAGATTTTGTTTATACCTATAAGTGTGTTACTAAGTGATTACTTATAATTACATTTGGTTTAGGCTTTTTAGAGACTTGAGTTACCCTATCCAAGTGTTGAGGATATTTTGGAAGAGGAGGTTGGAAGTGGTGTTTGAACTTTTTATTGCTTTTAAAAGTAAGTACAAACTTTGAATAATTGCTTATATTTGCATGACATTTGGACTTAGCACATTTGGTTGGAAAATGTGTTAAGTTACTTACTACATTATTGGTGCATGAGTAATATGCTATGATTTGTATAATGTCACAAATCCAATATATGTAATGTGAACCATGTGCAAAATATGATGATGACCCAAAACATATGGGTAATGTAAAATTGTTATGTATACATTAAAGATGGTATGTAAAGCCATTGGTGATGGCTATATTGATATAAATGAGAAAATTGAGGCATTGTGCCTAGCTTGGATCTTGAGAAAATGAGAAAGATATTGATAATGGAATTATAAAAAAATTGTGTGCCTTGTATATTATTCAATTTTAGAGTTTTGTGTTTGGCGGCATGCCTAAGACGTAACAGTCCCTTGAAGCTTGGTTGGGCTTGGTCCTTGAAGCCCAGTTGGGATGTTACATGATGTAACAGTCCCTTGAAGCTGGGTTGGGTATAGTCCTTGAAGCCTAGTTGGGATGTTACATATGAGGTAATCCTCATTGCGATTATGATTTGCCTTCGGGGCTAGACACAGGGTGTCATCTTGGACCAAAGCAGTAACTCTGGGATTTGAATAACATATTGGAATCTTTTTGGCCCATGCTTGTATTTGTTTTTATGTGAATTATGAATTGTGGAATAATTAAGCAATATATTAAGATATAATGTTATGAGATATAATATCCTTATGCATTGTGCATTGGCATTGCATTTGAACTTTATTGTTATCAAAGTTTGTATCACTAGGCTTTTGGCTTAGCGCTATTATGATTCATCGCGCAGGTGACAGGGTAGATCCGGTTGAGCCGGAGAGTTCTTCTAGACCGAGCCAAGTCTAGGCTTGAGATCTTAAGTGCAAAGTTGTTGGGTGGACATTAAGATCAGAGACAAATTGCCAGCATGTACATATTTAATATTTTTTGTATATTTTGACTTAATGTATAATATATTATATTTTGATGTGTATATATGTATATTTTGCAAACTATAAAAAATGTTTTGGATAAACATTTGGTAATGAAATTATATATGTGTTTTAGCAAGTAATAATTCATCTATTATTTATATATTTGAGTTTATACAGATTTCAAAAGTAAAGGTTGTTTTATTAAAATAGATTGTGGCATTCTTGTAACATATATTCATATATTAAATATATTGGGTGTATGTAGTATACGTATATAGGGTATAAGAGTGTTACATAACGCTTATGTTTTTAAATAGTAATATAAATATATATATTACTAACTCGAACCTCACTAGATTCTTTCCTTTTCATAATATTAATTCCTTTTTTTCTGTTATTATTAATCAGTATTTGTCAACTCTTTAATATTTTTATATACACTCTATAACTTGTCTTCAATCACTAAATAATATTACAATCAAGTATATGATGAATAGATAATAAGTATATTTCATATTCTTATTTCCATCACTCAATCACTTCTTACAAATATTTCTTACTTTCCTTGTCTCACTATCCACTCCATTTAAAACATCAATGATTTATCAATCTATATGATTTAATTCTCTAAACATTTAAATATATAATTAATGAATTGTCTTAAGTTATCAAATGATATCGCTATCAACTATACACATGGTAATGACTTGTATACCTTTACCACATGAATTTCTACAAATCAACTAATTACTTTATTCTTCTCTTGAGTTTCCTTAACTTGCTCTCTAAATTATTTAAAATCAATAATAATTCATAGTATATCATTCTTCATATCTTATTTCTCAAATCATCTTATCCTCTTAGATAAATATTATAAAATTCATTAATCTCATACAATTATCTTTCAATCATTCTCTAACTATAAACAACACTTGTCTTGATTAATAAAGAACATATATTAATTTCCTCTTATAAATTTGACTTACTAAACTAAATAATTAATGTCAACCTCTCTCCAATTACACAACTCAATTTGAGCCGTGATTATCAATTAATAATACTTTCATTCCTCAGACCCTTTATCATCTTATGTTCGTATAGTTTAACCATATAACTATATAAACTCCTTACACATAACTTTAAACATAACTTACTTAACTCAAAAGTTTCCTTTAGTGGATTAACCATTTAGCTCCACATATAAATTTAATTAATAAACAATTGGTTCATCATTCCAATTTCCTAAGTAGTATACTTTAGATAGCCACTTAGCTATTAAAGACAAATCACTTCCAACTTAAATATTTAACACTTTAATAAACCTATGTATCATAAACATAACCTTATTTTCAAGATATCAAATCCTTTAACTCTAAAATCTTCCAACCTTATACTTTCCAAACCCATCTTCCATTAGAAACATATTTTGCTTGACAAATTATAAATAATCACTTTTCTCTAATCTTTACACTCTTTATCCAATCTTAACTTTCCATATTTAACATTGTATATACTTAACACACACTTATCATTTTCTACTCTTTTTAACATTTTTAACACATAGACATCGTAACACACTCGTACCCCATATACGCACACCGCATACACCCATATAACATGTGATATACGTATATAGGATATTAGGGTATCACAATTCATTTTAAAATCAAAACTAATCTTTACCATAAAATCAAAGCATCATTAGTAAAATCTAAATAAACTAAAAATATTTAACTCATGTTATAGAAATCAATAGAGAAAACATTCCTTGTTAAAATACATATACATTTATCTTCATTACCCCAAAAGTTTATCCAAAATATTTGTTTAATAAGCAGCGAAAAATACATATGTTTACATCAAAATCAATAGGTGCAAAAATATTAAATTTATACATGCTGGCAATTTGTCTCTGATCTTGATGTCCCTCACTCAACACTGCTCTCACAAACTCAAGCCTAGACTCGACTCGGTCTAGACGAGCTCTCCGGCACAACCGGATCTACCCTATCACCTGATCGATGAACCACAATTGTGCTGAGCAGAAAGCTTAGTGGTACAAACTTTGATTCAATATAGATCAATGCGATGCTCATGCACAATATATATGAATATATCAACTCATTGCATTATATCTCAACATATTAATCATTTGCATCACATTTCATAATTCATATTAAAACAAAGACAAACATGGGCCTAAAAAGGATCTAATATGCTATTCAAAGTTCAGAGTTACTACTTTGGTCCAATATGACACCTTGTGTCTAGCCCCGTAGGCAATATATATATATCCATGGATAATGTAATAGACCCAGTCTCTTAGACCTCAACCTGGCTAGACCCTTGGGCCCCAGTATCTTGGTCCTCAACCCGGCTAGACTGTTACAGTTTTTGAGGTTTACGACCCGGTCTTTTCACTTTAAAAACATCACATTTATCAGCTGGGCTCGGCTTACGACCCAATCTTTTCACCTGCTCAGCAATTCATTTCATAGGCATGCCGCAAAATCCAGAACTCTGAAAATTGAATAACATACTAGGCACACAACTTATTCATTTATCTCATTATCGAATACTTTCATAATTCATTTCTCATAATCAAATTAGGCACATTGCCTTATTATATCATCATTTTCTCATCTTTTCTCATTCTTCTCTTTTATATCAATATCAATTTGTTATATTATGATTTCACATATCATATCACATTTTTCTACATTTCTTTTCATATACAATACATTACTCAATTGCATTGATACATCAACATAATTCACATTATGCATATCATAACATATAACTCATTCATCAACAATATATCAAGTAACTTAACATATTTCTCAACTAAATGTGTTAAGTCCCAATGTCATATAAATGTATGCAATCATTCAAAGTTTGTACTTACCTCTTAAAGCAACAACACTACTCTATCAACTTCCTCTATCAAAATGTCCCTCAAACCTTGGCTTGAGTAACTCAATTCTCTTTAAAACCTAATCCAAAGATGATGATACTTACTCACTTAGTGATACACACAAGAAAATCAGGATAAGAACTATCTAGGGAAAACTCTACACTTGACACGCTCAACAACACGGGCATGTCCCTGACCGTACCCTAAACCTATAACACAGAAGCTTTGACATGCTCAATGACATGGGCATGTCACTGGACGTGTCAATCTTCCAACAACACAGTAGCTGTGACACGCTCAGTGACATGGGCGTGTCACTGGCCGTGTCAATGCTACTACAACACAGAAGCTGTGACACGCTCAGTGATATAGGCATGTCACTGCTTGTCTCACCAACCCAGAAAATAGAACCAACAACACGCCCAAAGACATAACTGTGCTCCTGGGCGTGTCAGGCCAAAAACCTTGAAATCGACACCAAACAAACTCAACCAAATTCATCAACAAACCATATAATACTTGAGTAAACCTTAAAACAACTCAATTACAAACATCCAACACAAACACAACCATATTCACAGCTCAAAAATCACACAATCATCAACTCTTGCTTTCTTTCACCAAACTTAACCCTTTTCTCTTCAATCCAACTCCAAAAATCAAAGTTAACAAAACAACACAACCTCAAATATACCAAAATAACCATAAACACATCTACACAACCAATCCAACAGACCCAAGAACACAAACTCAAAAGAAAACAAAGGAACAAGTTGAAAACTTACCAAAAGTGAAGAAAATTCTTAAAACTCCAACTTGATCTCTTGAAATCCTTCAATCTCTTGAGTTTGGAAGCAACAAAATCCCTTTTCCTTTGGTTGATAATGGTGACCGGCTCACTAGAAAAGAAAGAAGAAGATGAAGAGGAAAGAAGAAGAAGAAAGAAAGAAAGTCAACCTCTATAAAACAACCACTTCCCTCAAAATCCTCTCCACCAAGTATTATACCAATATAATAATAACCTCACTTACATCATCTTCCACTAACTCTTATAAATTCCATTTAAATAACTAAAATATCTTTTGACCAAAATAAACCCATTGACTTGTATATATATTGTATATATCCTCATATATACAACATATACACATCTCCTCTTATTCCATTAGTCATATATACACTTTAAATTATTTAATCCAATTCTCACAAATAAGCATTCCAAAATTTTAGGGTATAGTTTGGGGTATTACAGACATGAATTCTCAACACAAGTGTAAGAAACATAAACATACAAACCTCATATGACTTGCCCATATGTCATAAAATATAAGTAAAAAACATTACCCAAGCGCCTCACGGCCGTAGCAACTCAACCCCATGCTCGTGGGATAATAAACAAGGCTGTCAAACACATTTGGACACCCCCCGGTCGTGGCACTTAAGGGCCATGCCCGTGGCATGCAAAACAACACTGTTTCTTTAAAAATTTTCTAGAAAACAGATTCGATCCAAGGCCCATGGTCATGGCACTCAATAGCCACGCCTATGGCATCCCAAAATTGTATAATTTGTACATTAAACTCCATAAAACATAAACATATTCAAGATCTATGATAAAAATAAATTAAAATCAAATTTTTGACATAAAAAGATTCCATATCTAATACTTTAAGAAATAACTCATTTTGAGTGATTCAATAAACTAATTCAAACATTTAAACTCAAAGAAATTCAAATATTTACAAACTAAAATATATAAGCACATACCTTTTTCAAAAAACCCTTTCTTTCTCTTTTCCCTCTTTCTCTTTGATCACTTATTGATAATCTTACCTTCTCTAGCTAATTCTCTTAAAAATTTGTAACAAAAGATAGATTTTCCTTTATCCTTGATTAATTTGATGTAAAGAAGAAGAAAATAGAGAAGATGGTGATGGTGATGAAAGATTGCGTGGATGACGAAAGAAGAAGAAATAAGAAAATTCTACACACACACATGTATATATATATAATAAGTTCAATCAAGTGAGGGTAATTTCATTTTAACTATGGTGCACCCTCTCTATTAACCTATGATTCTTATTCTATTTTTAGTCCCGTAAAACCAAAAAAATAATTTTCTCAGTAAATTTTAAGATCTACTATTCACCATTTTCTATTTATATCATTTATAACATCTACTTAACCTTTAAAACTAAATTTCTAAATTTAATTCAAAACACACGCTCGTGTCTTCTCATTGACACGCCCGTGTGAAATAAACAACTTCTGTCACTTTGAAAAATTCCCTTAAAATAGTCCTAAAACCTATGCCTCTTTATATATATTTCAAACACTCCAAAAAAATATATAACACTCCAAACAAATCCCACTTATTACATATACACTTATTATAAAAAAAAATTCATAGTTAAAATTCTCAGGGTATTACAGAAACCTTTTTTTTTAAGATGGGTCAAAAATTATTTTCTACCTCATGGCCCAAGCATGAAATCCAAAATTAGTTTTTGAAATAAAATCTCACTTATGGCACAAAGTTAACCTTTTATTAAGCTTTAAAATTAAAACATTTTTCTTGAAATGGGCTTGCAACTAGTTGGGCCAATTACAAAACATTAAAATCAATCATTTTATATCAAGACTTGTTAATCATGGACTTATTTGTGGTCTGAATCATTAGTTCTTTTTTCAAATGAGAAATCTATTTATGATAAACTTTTTAATTTAGTTTTAATCCAAAATATAGCAGAAAGGTTATTTTTCAGTTGACCTAATGGATTAAGGCTTAATTAGTGAGAATTATCATAGATTGACTTTTATATTTGAAAATACAACTATTGATTAATTCATATGAGTAGTCATTTCTAAAATAAAATATACCATACTATATTATTATTGACCATAACACATGGGAAAGAGACTCGCCATCGATGTGTAGAAGATATAAGATTGAAAGGACTGTCCTAACTCTTTTTGTTTGATTGTTATACATGCATTGTATTTCATCACATTAATCCTTCCTGGCTCGCAGACCTGGAGTATAGTACTTCGAGAGCTTATGACAATTACATCAGTGAGTCAGAGTTCAGTGATAATTTAGTCAATTTCACACCGAAAGCAATGGATCTTGAGCAAGTTCAAAAGATGGTGAATGATACCCTTGCCTTCAAGATGGAAGAGTTAAAGGGGACCCTAGCTGAGACTATAAAAAGTCAACTAGCTGCACTATTGGAGAATAACATTGCTGAGGCATCTGCTAGTACCAAGAAGTAGAAGACAAAGGAAAGGCTAAGGTAGTTAAGGTAGCCTTTGATGAAGAAAAGGAGGTGATTGATGATGATGACTGGGATGCATACTTCTAAGACCATCAAGAAAAGAAGAAAGAAAATAATGATGTAGAGAAGATTAAAACTACTGATGTGGAAAAAATGATTGTTAATTTAGAAAAGAAGCTGAAGACTTAACAGATGTCAGAGGTAGACAAGCTATTTGAGAAAGATGAAGGGATTCTCTACAAGTTTCAAATGCCTCCTTTTGCTAAGTTTGATGGAACAAAAAATCCCCACCTATATGTCAAGTAGTACATTACTACCATGCAGTCTGCCAGAGCCATTAAGGCTCAAATACTAAGGTATTTCATTGCTTTCATTGGATCTTATTATGCAAAATTGATTCAGTACCTTAAACGAAAGTACTCAAAAGGATTGAGATTTGTTGTACAAAGTCTTTATCTAGCAATATAGAGATAATGCTGAACTGGAAGTGACTTTGATGGATTTTTGAATATTATTATGACTTAAATATTATTATGAGCGAGGATTTTTGCCCCCATTCTTGGCGGAATGGTTCTTACAACTTTGGCACTGTTAAGCTTAGGGCCTTAGAAAACATGGGCCTAAACACAGAGAAAATGGAGTCACCACTCGGACAGGCCTAGAAAATAGAAAGGGGTGGATGACTCGATTCTTAAGGAATCCCCTACCCCCTATTGGGTTCAGAAAGTTAGGTACGCTTGAGGAAGATGAGAAATGGCCCAGCACCCCTATAACTCCCTGTTCATTGGAATCAGGCCCTTTTCAGGTCTAAATATTATTGAATTCTTTATTATTATTATTATTATTATTATTATTATTATTATCATATTATTCGTATTACATACAACAAAAAGAAATAAGCATTCATCATATTATTAAAATAAAACAAATAAAATAGGCACCCGTCCAAGGATGGAAACATGCCCTTACAATGTCCAAATGTCCACAAAAAAAATAAATAAAATGGGACACCCATCAAAAGATGAAAATGTGTCCATTACAATTGTCCCAAAGTCTTTAAATAAATAAAATTATGAGTGGAAACATGCCTTTTACATCATTAAAATCCAAATAATAAAATTAATACTATTCAACCATTCATAGCGAAATAAATAATTCAAACATGTAGTTTAATCATTACAAGAACAATAAATAAATTAGAGTTTAATAAAAGAAAATTAGGGTTAATAAAAAATTACTATCTACAAATAAATATTGACCCCATTGACGAGGGGTCACATATAATAGTCCCAGTAGCCGGTTGGCGAGTGGGGGTCTAGGGGGCAGTGCCCCTTGCAAGGGATCAGGGGCAACACTCTCAAAAGGTAGATGGTTTAAATGATATGGCTTTGTTAGAAAATTAGGATTTCTATCTAATCTAGGGTTTTATATTTATAAAATTAGGGTTTTGGATTTATGGAAGTAGGGTTTTGATATAGTGTTTAGGATTATAGTTTTAGGTTTGGTATTTACAGAGTTAGGTTTTTAAGGTTTAGAAGTTTAAAGTTTCTAGAATTTAGGGTTTGGATCCTAGATTTTAGAAGCTAGGGTTTGGTGTTTGGTTTCTAGGGTTTTAGATGAAAACTAGGGTTCTTTAGGTGAAAACTATGGTTTTATGGTTTTATAAATGAGATTAGGGTTTTTGGCTAAGAGCTAAGGTTTAATGTTGGCTACTATAATGAATAAAATTATTTTGAAAAATAAACATTGCCACTGGATTGTTTAAATAATTGGCAAATTACTACATGAAATAATAACAAAAGTAACTGTTGTAATCTAAATGAGTTAAATACAAAAAATGAACCTTCGTTTGTTGGCTCCACCAAATTGAAAGAGTTAAACCAAGCTTTACATTTGCTATTTCCTGAATCAACCTAGTTCTTTGGTCGAGCTTCGACAATTTGGCAATTGCCTTAGATACTGCCTTGGTTGTGATTACTGACTTACTTTTGCTTTGATATTTGTTGCTGCCTCTTTTGTCTCTTTTAATTGCTTTCATAAATACTCAATGTTACCTCCTTTTACTTGGCTTTCAGCCTCTATATTTAGAAGCCATTATTAGGGGGTACAGTTCCCATTCCCAACTTCTTATCCGTACCTTATTAGGACTCTAAATGCACACTGCCTGATTAAAGACTTAAATTTGGCTAATTAAGGACTCATAGCGAATTGGGCTATCCAATTCGTTGTAGGCCTTGTTACATGCTCCTATGGAAAATTGGTTATGCCAATTCACTCTAGTCATGGCCTGCGGTGAATTAGCAAGGCCAATTCACCCCAGGCAAGGGCCTAGGATTTGGCCCAGGCATGGTCTAGGATGAATTGGCCTTGGCAAGGGCTTGGGATGAATTGGCCATGCCAATGTGTTCCAGGCATGGCCTTTCCAATTTGCCATGGATAGCCTGGTAGTGAATTGGCTAAGCCAATTTTGGGTAAGACCAAATTATTTTGGGTTTTTAAGATTGGATCAGACCATTTGAGGGCTTTAGTGGTTGAACCAGCTTATTTTAGGCTTTTAAAATTGGATCTACCTAAATCAAAGCTATAAACTAGGTTTAAACTTTTAAAATTAGACCGAATTTGGATTGGCCTTCTTTAATTGGGATCGGACTAGCTTAGGACCAAAATTAAGGGTCTACAATTATAATTTTATCCATATTACATGTAATTAAATAAAAATAGATTCATCCATAAAATAAAGTAAAATAATACATCACAAAATAAAAATAGGTTTCCATTCTTAGATGGAAACATACCCTTATAATTCTTAAATGTTCATAATGGGACACCCATCAATTGATGGAAACATGTCTCTTACAATAATCTCAAAGTTTTAAAATAAATAAGCTAAACAAAAGAAACAAGGCACCCAGAAAATGGAAACATGCCTTTTACATCTTAAAATCCCCTTTAAAATCTAAATAACAAAATAAATAGAAATCCATGAACATATAAGTAATTATTCAAAGAATTATAAAACTAGGGCTTAATTAAATTGAAATAGAGATTAATCACAAAGAACTGCAATTCAAAAATAAATATTGACTAAATTGATGAGGGATCACATACGGTGGTCCCACTAGCTGGTTAGTGGGCGGGGATTAAGGGAGCAGCGCCCCCGAAAGGTAAACAATTTATAAGATAGGATTTTGTTGGGGAATTAGGGTTTCTATCTAAACTAGGATTTCATATGTATGTAAATTAGGTTTTTTCCTAAACTAGGATCTTACATGTAAGGTTAGGGTTTAAATATGTAGATTAGGGTTTTGGAAATAAGGTTAGGGTCTAAAATACTAAATTAGGGTTTCTAACATAAAATTAGGGTTTAGAACCAAATAGATCAAAGATTTAAAACTACTGTATGAAGTAAACCCTAAGGTACTAGAAACTTAAAATAAATAATTGCTTGATATTGTTAACAACCTACTGGATGAAATGAAAATGGCTACTATACGAGATAATATTATTTTCAAGAAATTGAAATTACTGGCTATAAGTTTTAACAAGTTAAATAATAAAACCAAACCTTAATTTGTTGGCTCCACCAAAGTTGGATTTTGATCCAAGCTCTATATTTGTGCTACTACCTGCCTAGAATAATTATAATCTTGGTTGAGCGAAGCAATTGGAAGACAATCCTTATTGCCATCCTTGGTTGCTGTGTTTGATTCTGTGTTTTGGTTTCTGTGTGTATTGCTTTTCAATTGTGGTGGCTATTTCTACTTAAAATTGATTATTGCTGTTAGTTACTATGATTGCTGCTGCTTATGGCTATCAGGTGTCCCCCCTTGGTTGTGCTTTAATCTTATATTTATAGCCCAACACCTTAATTAACATGGCTTAATTAAAACCCTTAAACTGTTAATTCAAAAGCTATTCGAAGTCAAAAATTGGTTAGGAAACCGAAACTGCCCAATAATCAAAATTAAAACTAAATTAGCCAATTTGCCATCGCTAAGCCTCCATGGCTAACTGGCCAAGGCCAATTTGCCATGGGTCAACCCTTATGGTGAATTGGCTGAGCCAATTCATCATGGCTTCAGATTTTGGGCCTAGTCTGGCTTGGTTTTGTATTTTAAAATTGGATCGAACCAATTTTGGCTTTTAACATTAAATTAGACTAATTTTAGGGCTTTAAAAATTGAATCAACTTACTTTAGGCCTTTTAAAATTGGATCGACCTAATCCAAAGCTATAAACTAGGTTTAAGCTTTTAAAATCGAACCAAATTTAGCTAGGCCATCTTTAATTGGGATCAGACTTGCTTAGGGATAAAATTAAGGGTCTATAATAATAAAGGGTGTTTTGCCTAATCTTCATGAATAAATGTCTCACACCCTAATCAGAGACTTTAAGGATCTTCTTCTGGTTGGCCTACAAATCAAAGAATAGGAATGGAGAATTATCAATTTAGCAGTCAAGGTACATAGAAAGCAATGGATGTGATAAGGACCAACAAGCTCGAGTCCATTCGGCTAATGATGAAAAATGCAAAGAAAGACCCTTTAGCCATTCATGGAGGCCCAATAACAAGAGCTAGAGCCAAAAAGATGATGGAAACATTAACTTGCTTAATTGAAGATATTTGGAAGAAACAAGCTCAATGTGATGCAGTTAACTTATTATGGGAGGAACAAAAGTCAAAGATTGTAAACATGATCCAAGCATGTTCAAATATGAAGACAATAGTCTAACCCACATTGTCTGAATTAATCCAGCCCATTGAAGAATAAAGGGCCATTCAGCCTTGATTAAGTGAGCATGGATCTAGGGCTGTCATTTTATGTTATTTATTAATTTGGGTTTATTTTATTTGCTTTGTAAAATTAACATATCAGAATTAGGATTTTATTCTTGTTAAAGTTTGAGTTTTTGATCAGTTGTCATTTAGAAGTTACAAATGAGTTGAGTGCATTTAGTTTGGGGTGTGATTAGTTGTCATTTGGGAGTTACAAAATGAATGCTTTTAATGCATAAAAGCTCTTTTCAATGAGAGTTAGTGGGGATTATAGGGAAGAACGTGGAAGAGATATAATAACAGCCATTTAGGTTTCTTCTACCTCACTTAGGCTATAAATATCAAAGCCAACTAATTTGTAAGAAGACCATTCTCCATTCATGGAGGCCCAATAATAAGAGCTATTGGGCCAATAACAAGAGCTAGAGCCAAAAAGATGATGGAAACATGAACTTGATTAATTAAAGACATTTGGAAGAAATAAGCTCAATGTGATGCAGCTAACTTATTATGGGAGGAACAAAAGTCAAAGATTGTAAACATGATCCAAGCATGTTCAAATATGAAGGCAATAGTTTATCTCACATTGTCTGAATCAATCCAGCCCATTGAAGAATAAAGGGCCATTCAGCCTTGATTAAGTGAGCATGGATCTTGGGCTGTCATTTTATGTTATTTATTAATTTGGGTTTATTTTATTTGCTTTGTGAAATCAACATATCAGAGTTAGGGTTTTATTCTTGTTAAAGTTTGAGTTTTTGATCAGTTGTCATTTGGGAGTTACAAATGAGTGCATGGGGTGTGATCAGTTGTCATTTGGGAGTTACAAAATAAATGCTTTTAATGTATAACAACTCTTTTCAATGAGAGTTAGTGGGGATTAAAGGGAAGAACGTGGAAGAGCTATAATAATAGCCATTTAGGTTTCTTCTACCTCACTTTGGCTATAAATATCAAAGCCAAACTAATTTGTAAGAAGACCATTGATGAATGATAATCTGAATTTGCTCTTTGTGAGTGCTTTTGCTTAAGTTCTTTCATGAACTTTGAACTTATCAAACTAATTTGGTTTGTGGCATTCTCTAACCAAAAAAAAAAAATCTTGTGTTTAATTCTTAACTTATCAGATCATATCTGGTTTGTGGCATTGTGGGGTTGAATTTAAGTACTAGTTTCATTGGTAAACAATAACAATTGGAACTAGTTTTTCCCTAACTTGGTTGAATTCAAGTACTAGTTTCATTGGTAAATAATAACAATTGGAACTAGTTTTTCCCTAACTTCACTTGAGGAGGTCCTTGGGTTTTGGAATCATCTTGACTGGAGGGTGTTTTCTTGCATTCCATATGTATCATAACTTATTGGTTATTGGGGTATATGGTTGCTAAGATGATAATTTCCTATCAGGATGTCAATACAACAACTGGTCGAGACAGTTTTCAGATCTAGGTAGATGTCTATTTTGGGTTTTTTAAACAAGTTACAAAAAAAGGAGCTGTTGCAGCCATTGGCTCCTCGACCTTTGCCAAATCCTTTACCACCAAACTTTGATGTCAAGGCTTTTTGTCAATTCCATCAAATACGGAGGCATGAGACATATAAATGTATTTGGCTAAGGAACGAGGTTTAAGATTTGATTGACTGTGGTAAGCTTGAGCCCATTAAACCTAAGGCCAAGAATAATACTTTGCCTAATTTTATCTTGTTATACCTCTCTTAAAATTCGGCCTCCATAGTTGGAAGAAGAAGAAGAAGAGTTTTTCTTTTTATTTTCCAACATTTCCAATCTTACCCTTCACATAGTTACATAATTATAACATTATTAATTAATAAAATATTTAGATATTTTATTATTCCTATCCTTAAATCATTTTAATTTTAAATTTTATTTTTTATATATATTAATTTATTTTTTGTAAATTACTATTTTCCCCTTCCTTTTACTTTTTAAATTTTGTCTTTTTCTAACTTACTTTTGACTTCATATGTAATGTATATTTTCTTAATATTTCTTATATACATTACCTATTTCTCACTTTCAACACTTAATTTAACCATCCAACTTATTAATTTAATTTAATTTAAATTTAATTGTATTTGTTTAGCAATTATGCGGATGTTACAGCTGTTATTTTCTAATGATGTGATAATGGATTCTAAAGTCTTGATCATGATGAAGTAGATTGAAGCAAATTTAGTTCCAATTATGGGAAGTATTGGACCGATGACAAGATCTCCAGCTAAGAAGCTTAAGGAGTCACTTTACAATTTCACTCAAAAACATATTGAAGATGGGTTGTCCATTTATGAAAAAACAAATTGTGGAAGCTTTGAGGAGTCCAAGTTGTTAGGAAATCAAGGAGATCA
Organism: Garcia nutans; assembly: GCA_947685225.1. Taxonomy (NCBI): domain Eukaryota; kingdom Viridiplantae; phylum Streptophyta; class Magnoliopsida; order Malpighiales; family Euphorbiaceae; genus Garcia; species Garcia nutans. Next base: position 7,390,308 of record CANTUV010000057.1, read on the forward strand.
CTGCAAACCAAAAACACGCAGCGGAAAAATTTTTGATCTATGATTTCCCACCAGGATCCATGCTGTTCGTTTAATTCGATGAAAGTGTTCAAAGAACTAACTTGTTGATGATTCAAAATCACAGTTTGGAAGAGATGCCTCGATCGCAAAACACCCTCTATCGCGTATCCACACGAATGCTACCGTCTGGAGTGCAAGCTCTCTGCAACGGCGAAGGCTGGAAAAATGTTTTCTCTAAAACGTATTAAGGTTCCTTTGTTTTCATTCTCTTTTGTTTTCTAATGTTACCTCTAAGAAGACTTAACGTCTGGAGTGAATATAATCACTCCAGAATCCAATTCGAAATTGGATAAGGTAAGTCCAATTCAGAATCCAAATCTAATAAGGATTCTGAATATATTATCTAATAATATATATAAAAAATGAAAATAATAATAATAATAAATATTAATATCTAATATCTAATATTATTAATATTATATCCAGCCCAAAGCGCATTCTTGTGTGTGACCCGATAGGCCCATATTAATTGGCAGTCAATTTAATCTCTATTAAATCAACAAGTCGTAATTGGCCTCTAGCAAGGCGTTACAACTACCCAATTAATATAAGGAATGTCCAATTTGCCTAATAATAGTACATGCATTAATCCCTTTGTCACACGATATCTAGCTTGACCATAAGTCATGGTCAACGTCATACTTATATTGTCCAAACTTATGATTACTCGATCTCCAAGTAGATTGATAAAAAAACAAATGAAATTGATCACACTATCAATTCATTTGAGCACGACCATGCATTTCACAGTCTCACTTATCGAGGGGCCCAAAAGATATCTCTCTCAAAGAGAGGGACAAATTCTATCTTGATTGTTCATTATCCTCTACATAATTTCTATCATATATGATCATAACCTTTATTACTATCCAGTTACGGATAATGTTTGATCATGTCAAAATATAATAGTCCTTATATTGGAAACTATGACAATCTCAAGTCAAAGAATTAATACATAACTATCATGAGATTTACTTATGACACTAACCCATGTAGTAATCTCATGATGGGTCTATCCAATACATTGTTCTCTAACAAGTATCTATGAAATTGATTTGTATCACTATATACATAACCATCTGATGATTATCAAATCAATGTTCATACTGGTTAAGAATTATTTTTTTTATCTCTATAACAATAATAAACAAGGGACAAATATCAAAATTGTGTAACATGCAAACAAACAATAATGATAATAAAACCTCATTTATTAATAATGAATGTATAACATAAAGATCCAAATAAATGGCCTAGGGAACATACACTAACAATCTCCCACTTGCACTAGGCCTACAAATTTCTAAGACCCACAGATCTAGTGTGCTGATCATGCTTGACCCGTGAGAGAGGCTTTGTTAATGGATCTGCTATGTTATCATTTGTGTCAACTTTGCATATCTTGATATCTCCTCTATCGATAATGTCTCAAATGAGGTGAAAATGCCTGAGTATATGCTTAGACCTTTGATGAGATCTAGGCTCTTTTGCCTGTGCTATGGCACCATTGTTGTCACAATAAATGTCCACAGGATTTGCAATGCTAGGCACCACTCCTAGCTCAGTGATGAATTTCTTCAACCAGACTGCTTCCTTAGCTGCATCTGATTCTGCTATATACTCAACCTCTGTTGTAGAATCAGCCACAGTGCTTTGTTTTGAACTCTTCCAACTAACAGCTCCATCATTCAATGTGAATACAAAACCTGACTGCGATCTAAAATCATCTATGTCAGTTTGGAAACTAGCATCTGTGTAACCATTTACAACTAGCTCATCTTCCAAACCTCCATAAACCAAGAATACATCTTTAGTCCTTCGAAGGTACTTAAGAATATTCTTGACAGTTGTCCAGTGACCTTCACCAGGATCAGCTTGAAATCTACTAGTTGCGCTTAATGGATATGAGACATCTAGTCTAGTACATAACATGGCATACATAATAGATCCTATAGCAGAAGCATAAGGAATCTTATTCATTCGATCTCGCTCATCAGATGTCATAGGACATTGACTCTTGCTGAGATGAATGCCATGAGACATAGGCAAGAATCCCTTTTTGGAATCTTGCATGTTGAACCTCTTCAACACTTTATCTATGAATGTACTTTGACTCAGGCCAATTATCCTTCTAGATCTATCTCTATAGATCTTTATACCAAGGATATAGGCAACCTCACCTAAGTCTTTCATTGAGAAAGAATTCCCTAACCAAGTTTAACCTTTTGCAAGGTAGGGATATCATTCCCAATGAGTAATATGTCATCCACATATAAGACTAAAAACACTACTGCACTCCCACTAACCATCTTGTAAACACAAGGTTCATCTTCATTCTTGATGAAACCAAAGTTCCCAACTGTTTCATCAAAATGAAGATTCCAGCTTCGAGATGCTTGCTTCAATCCATAAATGGATCTTTGAAGCTTGCAAACCTTTGTAGAATTCTCAGGATTTACAAAACCCTCAGGTTGTGTCATATACACATCCTCAAGCAAGTTTCCATTAAGGAAAGCGGTTTTGACATCCATTTGCCATATCTCATAATCATAGTATGCTGCAATGGCAATGAGAATTCTAACAGACTTAAGCATAGCAACTGGTGAAAAGGTTTCATCATAGTCTATACCATGAGTTTGCTTGAAACCTTTTGCAACAAGCCTTGCTTTATAAGTTTGCACATTCCCATCCATGTCAGTTTTCTTCTTGAAAACCCATTTGCAGCCAATAGTCTTAATACCCTCTGGAGGATCAATTAAAGACCAAACTTAGTTGTCAAACATAGATTGCATCTCAGATTTCATGGCTCCAAGCCATTTGTCTGAATCTGGACCTGACACAACTTCTTGATAGGTAGTAGGCTCATCTTGATCTATGAGCATTACTTCACTATCATCAGTCACAAGAAATCCATATCTCTCTGGCTGACGACGTGTCCTATCAGACCTGCGAGGGATTTGTGTTACATCTTCAGACTCCACAACTATTTGTGGTTCTGAAATAGGCTCTATAGATGGCTCAATGATTTCTTGTGGTACTTGAGTTTCCTCAAGTTCTACTATACTCCCACTAGTTCTCTTAGAAAGAAATTCCTTTTCCAAAAAGATCTCATTTCGAGCAACAAACACTTTGTTCTCTGAAGGAGTATAGAAATAGTATCCTTTAGTTTCCTTAGGATACCCCACAAAATTACATTTGATAGACTTTGGAGCTAACTTATCTGAAACTGGTCTTTTCACATAAGCTTCACAACCCCAAATCTTAAGAAAAAAAAAACTAGGTGTCTTATCTGTCCATATCTCATATGGTGTCTTTTCAACCGCCTTAGATGGTACACGGTTCAGAATGAATGCAGCTGTCTCCAAGGCATAACCCCAAAAAGATAAAGGAAGATCCGCTTGACTCATCATTGATAGAACCATATCTAATAGAGTTCGATTTCTCCTTTCAGAAACTCCATTCCACTGTGGAGTTCCTGGAGGAGTCAGTTGTGAAACAATTCCACAATCCCTTAGATGATCATCAAACTCTTGGCTCAAATATTCACCACCTCGATCTAATCGAAGTAGTTTAATTGTTTTACCAAGTTGATTTTGTACTTCATTTTGAAAAGTTCTAAACATTTCTAAAGACTCATGCTTATGTTTCATTAGGTAGACATAGCCATACCTACTGAAATCATCAGTAAAAGTAATGAAGTATCGAAATCCTCCTCTGGCACTAATGCTAAAAGGACCACATACATCTGTATGTATCAAGCCCAATAAATCATTAGCCCTTTCACTATGCCCAGTAAAAGGATCCTTTGTCATCTTACCAAGCAAACAAGACTCACATGTTTCAAATGATTCAAAATCAAATGAATAATAATCCATCTTGATGGAGCTTAGAAATGCGTTTCTCATTTATATGGCTAAGGCGATAATGCCATAAATAAGTAGGGTTTAACTCATTTGGCTTAGTTCTCTTAGAAGTTATGTTATAGATATCATTAGCATTAGAATCATCAAGATTAAGGATATAAAGGCCATTATAAGAATTTGCAATACCATAAAGCAAATCATTTTTTTTTATTAAAAATAGAACATTTCTTATTCTTAATAAAAAATGAATAACCTTCATCATCCAAAAGAGATACTGAAATAAGATTCCTACTCATAGTAGGAACATAAAAGCAATTATTCAAAATTAACAAAAACCCATTGGGCATAACAAGTTCATAAGTTCCTACAGCTATAGCAGCAACTCTTGCTCTATTGCCAACATGTAGGTCCACTTCGCCCTTCTTCAGCATCCTACTCCTTTTGAGTCCCTGCATATTTGTACAAATATGAGATCCACATCCGGTATCTAATACTCAGGAAGAAGGAATAGATAAATTAATTTCTATAACATAAATACCTAAAGATGTAGTCTCACTACCCTTCAACTTCTTTAACTCATCCAAATAGAGTTGACAATTTCTCTTCCAATGCCCAGGCTTGTTGCAATGGAAACAAGTCCCTTCCTTAGGAACTTTAGCCTTAGGTTTAGGTTTTGGTTTAGCTTGTCCCTTGGACCCTTTAGCACCTTTTGCCTTACCCTTGCCTTAGTATCTTTGGCTTTCTTTTTCATTTGTTTAATATTGACATTCAATATTTGGGTAGGCTTTTTGATATTCCCTTCAGCAGTTTTGAGCATACCATGTAGCTCAGGAATGGATTTCTCCATGTCATTCATGTTATAGTTCATGACAAACTGTGAGAAACTGCTAGGCAATGAATGTAGGATCAAATTCGTGGAGAGTTCTAAACTCAGGGGATATCCAAGTCTAGCAAGGTGATCTAGATAGCCTTTCATCTTCAAAACATGAGCACTAACAGATTCACCTTCAGACATTTTGCAGTCAAATAATGCAACAGCGGTGTCAAACCTATCTAGCCTGTTGTTGGAAAGCTTGTTTGAGATGCACACTCATCTTATAAGCCTCTAAGTGTTCCAGATCCTTTTGAAGTCCTGGACACATAGTAGCCAACATAAGACATCCTATGTCATTGAAATCATCCACATGCTTCTTATGCTTACTCTTAGCAGCATTAGAAGCATCAACAGGAGGTGGGTCAGGGACAGCTTCATCAAGCACGTAGGACTTTTTCTCTTGTTTGAGAACAATTCTCAGGTTCCTAAACCAGTCAACAAAATTAGTCCCACATTCTTTCAGTTTTTTCCTTCTCAAGGATAGATCGCAGTGATAAGGTGGAATTGTTATTAGCAGCCATCTACAAAATAAATATGCAAAGTCAACTTTTAATTAATAATAAGGTTAAAATTATTTAAACTCCTACTAAAATATAACTAAAGAAATATTTTAGTAGGCTAAGATCCGTATTTCACTTAATTCTAAACTCAGCTTTGGCGTGACGCTTAAAATCAAGTTATTTAGGTAGGTAACATCTTTACCAATTACATCTCATGTAACTCTTAGTAATTATGGAATATTGACATCATATGTCATAGCATGTTGAATTCCATCTAATGCCTTAGGCCCAAAACCATTTTGATAGCCTAATTAAGTCTAACCAATTTTAAAACATATGAGTAGCACTATTACTCATCCTACTTAGCTAGGAATGTTTAAAGATTATTGCTTTGGCAATACCTACTTTAATACAATCTTAGTTTTGATAGGTGTTCAAAACGTGGATGGCATTTAGACATAAATTATTATTGAGGGTTCAACTAAATTATTATCACGTCTTGCATTACATATCATTATATTTTAGCATCCTATATGCATATATATAATTTATCACATAAGCATCATATACCAAATGACAAAATATGTAAACGTGACATAGCATGGCCAAACTAAATATGATCTTCAAGAGACCAAATGAAGATCATAAAGGCAACCCTAGGTGAAAAACCTATCTATTACAACACTTGCAATATTACATATCTTCAAAACTTGAGCTTGTGCTTCCATCACCATGGAACCATCTTCTCCTTGGTATGAATCTCCATCACAAACATTGTAGCTTGAATCTTCATTTATTACAATAAAAGAAAATCTAACTACTAGTAAAATAAATTACAACAAAATAAACGACACGCAGGCCGTATTTACCCAAAATTAAGATATGAATAAACCAATCACATAGGTCATAAGGCCATGCTATGCACCATGCCAAGACATCAAACAAACATAACATATTCATCACCAACATGTTAAATAGAAACAAATATATTGACATTCTTAATGTCGCGGTAACGAACTATAGGGCACGAACATACGGCGGTCCCGCTAGCCGGTTAGCGGGCGGGGCTCCCGCTGGCCGGTCAGCGGGCGGGGTTCCGAAGGGGCAGCGCCCCTCAAAGCCAAACAGAAACGTTAATCTCATTAACATTTTTCTTTGGTGAAACCCTAAAACAGAATCATTAATCTCATTAACCTTCTTACTATTTTATTTAGAATATGTACAACCCATTACAGAATCATTACCAAATGTTTATATCACATATAAACTTAATCGTTTTCATCATATGAAAATCGTTTTAGTCAACCAATCATATATTAAAAACACCAATCCTTTCTCATCATATGAATAACGAATTAGGGTTTTACAGAAACGAAACCAAAAAAACCAATCCTTTCTCATCATATGAAAAATGAATTAGGGTTTTATAGTTAACATGCCATATGAAATCAATATATCTCATGTAATCATATCAACATGGCATTTTCGACTTAAACGAAAACAACAAGTGGCTCTGATACCACTGTTAGGAAATCAAAGAGATCACTGCAAACCAAAAACACGCAGCGAAAAAATTTTTGATCTCTGGTTTCCCACCAGGATCCATGCTGTTGGTTTAAATTGATGAAAGTGTTCAAAGAACTAACCTGTTGATGATTCAAAATCACAGTTTGGAAGAGATGCCTCGATCGCAAAACACCCTCTATCGCGTATCCACACGAATGTTACCGTCTGGAGTGCTAGCTCTCTGCAACGGCGAAGGCTGGAAAAATGTTTTCTCTAAAACGTATTAGGGTTCCTTTGTTTTTGTTCTCTTTCATTTTCTAATGTTACCTCTAAGAAGACTTAACGTCTGGAGTGAATATAATCACTTCAGAATCCAATTCGAAATTAGATAAGGTAAGTCCAATTCAAAATCCAAATCTAATAAGGATTCTGAATATATTATCTAATAATATATATATAAAAAATGAAAATATTAATAATAATAAATATTAATATCTAATATTAATATTATTAATATTATATCTAGCCCAAAGCGCATTCTTGTGTGTGACCCGATAGGCCCATATTAATTGGCAGTCAATTTAATCTCTATTAAATCAACAAGTCGTAATTGGCCTCTAGCAAGGCGTTACAACTACCCAATTAATATAAGGAATGTCCAATTTGCCTAATAATAGTACATGCATTAATCCCTTTGTCACACGATATCTAGCTTGGACATAAGTCATGGTCAACGTCATACTTATATTGTCCAAACTTATGATTACTTGATCTCCAAGTAGACTGATAAAAAAACAAATGAAATTGATCACACTATCAATTCATTTGAGCACGGCCATGCATTTCACAGTCTCACTTATCGAGGGGCCCAAAAGATATCTCTCTCAAAGAGAGGGACAAATTCTATCTTGATTGTTCATTATCCTCTACATAATTTCTATCATATATGATCATAACCTTTATTACTATCCAGTTATGGATAATGTTTGATCATTTCAAAATATAATAGCCCTTATATTGGAAACTATGACAATCTCAAGTCAAAGAATTAATACATAACTATCATGAGATTTACTTATGACACTAACCCATGTAGTAATCTCATGATGGGTCTATCCAATACATTGTTCTCTAACAAGTATCTATGAAATTGATTTGTATCACTATACACATAACTATCTGATGATTATCAAATCAATGTTCATACTGGTTAAGAATTATTATTTTTTATCTCTATAGTAATAATAAACCAGGGACAAATATCAAAATTGTGTAACATGCAAAGAAACAATAATGATAATAAAACCTCATTTATTAATAATGAATGTATAACATAAAGATCCAAATAAATGGCCTAGGGCACATACACTAACACAAGTTAGTAACTATAATTGGGTTAAATAACTTGGGTTTGGGCTGATTTGGACATGATTTGAATCCTAATTATAAGGATTAAAAAAGCCTTATTGATTTTTATTATTTATTTTAAGGCTATTAGGTTAGTTTAAATAAGATTGCATTCTTTTTCTAGAAACACATATATGCTCTTCAAATAGCATTGAATTCTCTCCAAATGAAACCTCCAGCAATTACAACTCATTCAATGCAGTCAACCACTACTCATGGGAGTTTTAAGAAAATTAATGTAATCTCATTTAATTGTGTGTTTTTATGTCTTTTGTAAAGCCAATATATAGGCTAATTTCTTTGTGTTCATCATCAACTTTGTATTCAGATCAATATCTTCAATAAGGAGAGTTTTTTGTAGCTATCTTTTATGTTTTTTGCTCTAAGGTGCTTGTTGATTTGCTTAGGAGATTTTATTGGCATAATCAATTGAATTCCTTTTTTCTTGATGCTTGTGCAATTCGATTTTGGGGTTTAGATATTGTGAATTATTCAAGTTCTTAATCCAATTTTGTACAATTAGGTGAAAAAACAAACCAATTTAGTTGCTAAATTAAGCTTGGTCTGGTTACTACTTGATTTGGGGGGGGGGGGGGGGGGGGGTGGGGGAGGGAGGGGGGGTTTAAGACCATTTTGTTCTTAAAGGTTTTCGCATCACTTGGTATTAGAGCATAGGCTCAAATCATATGTAATTTCTATCCATTTCAATTCTATTTTTATTATTCTTATTGTGTTTATTGTAGTTTAGGGAAAGCATGAGCCCATGTGTGGTGCCCATTTTGTTGGTACCCAAGAAAGATGGAAGTTGGAGGATGTGTGTTGATTGTCATGTGGCCAACAAAATCATGGTAAAATATCGACACCCTATACCTCGACTTGATAAAATGTTGGATGAATTGCATGGTGCATGTGTATGTTGTAAAATTGATCTAAAAAGTGGGTATCATCAAATTCGTATGAAAACTGGTGACGAATGGAAAACATCATTTAAAATAAAACATGGTTTATATGAATAGATGGTAATGCCTCTTGGATTAACAAATGCACTTAGTACTTTCATGAGGTTAATGAATCATATGTTGCGAAATTTCATTGGAAAATTTATGGTTATGTACTTTGATGATTTTTGGTTTATACAAGTCAATTGATGAACATGTTATGCATTTAAGAGCTATTTTTGAAGCATTATGTGATTCATAATTCTATGCTAATTTTAAAAAAGTGCACATTTTGTAGTGACAAAATTATCTTTTTGGGATATGTAGTGAGTGTGAATGGGATTGAGGTTGATGAACAAAAAATAAAAGCAATAAATGATTGGCATGATCCTAAAAATGTTAATGAAGTTAGGAGTTTTCATGGATTAGTAAGCATCTATAGGAGGTTCATTAAAGATTTCAACACTATAGCCACACCATTAACTGAAATTATGAAAAAAGAAAAAGGGTTTGTGTAGGGAAGAGAGCAAGAGTGTGCATTCAATATGTTGAAGGAAAAATTATGTTCCACTCCATTATTATTTCTGCCCAATTTTGATAGAACTTTTGAAATTGAATGTGATGCCTCTGAGATTGGTGTAGGTGCTGTTTTGACGTAGATAAAAGGCCTATTTCATATTTTAGAGAAAAGCTAAATGGGGCATAATTAAACTACTCCACATATGACAAGGAGATGTATGTATTGGTATGAGCATTAGAAAGTTGGCAACATTATTTATGGCCTAGAATTTGTAATCCATACGGATCATGAATCCTTAAGGCATTTAAAATGTCAAGGGAAATTGAACAAGCAACATGCAAAGGCCAAGGGAAATTGAACAAGCAACATGCAAAATGGGTGGAATTCATCGAGTCATTTCCATATGTGAGTCAATACAAGTAAGGCAAAGAAAATATTGTTGCAGATTCACTTTCAAGAAGGTATGCCTTAATTTACAACTCATTCAAAGTAGTCAACCCACTACTTATGGGAGTTTCAAGGAAGTTAATGTAATCTCATTTAATTGTGTATTTTTATGTCTTTTGTAAAGCCTATATATAGATGCTAATTTTTGTGTGTTCATCATCAACTTTGTATTTAGATCAATATCTTCTTTTGTGTTTTATGCTCTAAGGTGTGTGTTAATTTGCCTAGGAGATTTTCTTGGCATAATCAATTGAATTCCTATTTTCTTTATTACAATTAAATTTTGGGTTTGGATATTCTAAATTATTCAAGTTCTTAATCATATATTGTACAATTGGGTGAAGAAATAAACTGATTTAGTTGCTGAATTAAGATTGGGTTGGTTACTACTTGATTTGGGGTTTTTCAAGACCATTTTGTTCTTGGGGCTTTCCACATCACAGACCAGGAACATGTCTTGGGAAAGGAAAAATAGGTGTGACAAAGCTTCCAAATTTCAAGACTCAATTTTTTAGAAAAGGGTTAGGTTACAAGGAAACTAATGAGGGTATTCTATTGAAGGGAGATAAGAAGATGAAATTCCCTCCACTAAACAAGACATTTGTCAAAGCTCCAAAGTTGGGACTGCTATAAGAGAAGCATGAACCGATCATGTTCATGGGAAGTTTGATTCTGAGTTTTGAGATATTTACTAACTGATGTTGCTAAGCTTGTGGAACAAGTGGGAAAGAATTTTTTTATCATCTGATTAGAAATCCAACTAAGAAAAGAAGAAGGAAGCTGCCCAAGAATCCAAATGACTCCAAAGGAAATTGCTGCTCTCATTGAATAACAATTGAAAGCCTTATAGTTTATGACTGTGAGAACATTAATTTTGATTTTGATTCGTCTGCTCTTTATGAGGATGATGATGTTTTCTTTTCTAAAATGATTGCAATAAAGTTTCATTTTGCTTACTTGTTTGATCTTATTCCAGATGGCAACATACATTCGTGTAGTGATTGTATGAACATTTTTAATATTAACTATGTTGACACTCAATCATTAAATTTGGGAACCCCTAAAAATCCTAAAAATATTAGCATAGCATGACCTTACTCCTGAAGAGAGAGAGAGAGAGAGAGAGAGAGAGAGATTCAAAAAAATATTCAAAAAGTATGAAGGGTGTAGACCCTTACTTTTGGCCCAATTTAAATTTAATTTAAATTTAAAGATTGGATCGAGTTTGGTTTCAATAACAAGGTCCAAATTAAATCAAGTCTAATTGTTAAAAGTTTGGATTAGGTTTGATCCATCTAAAATTGGGCCAATACAGTAGAAATTTGTTTGGTCCTTTCCAATTCGACATGGGCTTTGCCTCATATCGAGTTGGTGGACACCAAGATTTTGATTTGCTTCTACCCATAGAGATTTTCCCCTTAGACAGTCCCTTTTCCAATTCCACACCAGTGATTCTAGAAGAACATGCCCATGGCATTGCAATTTAACACATTTTACACATTTTAACTCAATATAATATATACTACATGAAAAGAATCATATGTACTAACCTTGTTCCACTTTCCAAGCCTCATTATTTTGATGCAATTCTACACTTCTTCACTTGATCTATCTTGACCTAATTACACAATCAAACAACAAGCATATTATTCATTTAGAATTATTCACATACTAATTTTTTACAATTTAATCACTAATTACCCAATTTCCAATCAGTTCCTAACAGAACTCTAATTTCTCCCCTTACCATCTTTTTCCTAACTTCAACTATCCATAACTATTTCCATGTTTCAACCATAAAATTATTACTTACATATCAAAATAACAACAAAACAACTTTTCAATAATTATATTAATCTCCATCCAAAACCCTAATTCTACATAACCTTCCATAAACCCTAACTTCACCTAAACTCACTCTTATTCAAATTTTGACCATAAAATCATCACATATGTATGAAAACAAAATTAAATTAAACCATTACTGGAATTATGATCATCCATATCAAAACCTCTTTACATATATTCAACTATAAAACCTTACTTTCATCATTTATGCTTATCTCCACAAATTAATCATCAAATAATCACATTCCACAATATTAACCTAATCACTATCAATTTTAATAATTCAATCATCTTTCTTTCACTAAACAAATAATTGCATAACCTTAAATTTGAAGAGAACAAAGCTTAGATAATAGGAAACTTACTTGATTTGTTGATTAGTCTTCAAAATTTACCTTGAATCCTATGAACTCTTTGTAATTTTTAGTATGTTTAATTGAAATTCTCTCTGTCTCTCTCTCTCTCTAGCCCTTCAAGTCGACCATGAAGAAATAAGAAGGAAGAAGATGAAGTTTTTTTTTTTTAATTTCAATCCTTATCCCTTTTATAGTTAAATAATTAAATATCTTATTTTTCTTTAATTTCCTGCCATGTATTTTATTTCTTCCTTTGACTTTTATTTTTATTAATTTATTTATTATTTTTATTATTATTATTATTATTATTTTTATTATTATTATTATCACCATCATCATCATCTTCATCTTCCACTAATAATTATACATCTATATTTTTTTATATTTCATTTATAGTTTGTGTATATTTATATGTATTGTATATTTTAAGTATACTTCATATATAATGTATATACATTTCACATATATTATGTTTATATCTTATATTTCTTTCTTCCAACATACCTAATTAATCATTCATATACTTATTCCAATGTATACCAAAAATGTGGATGTTACATGGAGAGCCACAAGCATGAGGTGACACGGGCATGTCCATGGAAAGACATGGGCATGGTTTGATGGATGACTCTATTTGAGAAAAATGTTATGTATGGCAGTGATGGCTTAAAACCCACCGCGTGGCCCTTGGATTGCCACGACCATGGCATGTGATCCACATGTGGAATTTTGAGTTTTAAATGTTATATATGGTATAAATGATATGTGTGTATAATTAGGTTTTAGAATAATTAAAATAATTGTTTATAGAATTGTATGGAGTTAAAAAGTTGGATTAAGAGACAAATAAAGAAAGTAGGTATACTAAAATAATGTTATGAGTGAGTACATGGAATTAAAAACCCTAAAGACTATATAAAGGGGGTTTCTAGTGTCTTTTACCGTCTTCCAAACTGCCACTCTCATTATCCATTAGCATCTTCACCTCTTTTCTTTCTTCTTCCATTCCTTACCCTGGAAATCATTGAAATTTTAAAGGAAAACCAAGTTTTGATGGATTTTAGCTACTTTAAGCTTTGATTTATCAAGAAAATCTTCATCAAATTAAAGGATTAAAGAGAAGGATATTGAAAGTGCAACTAGAGTGATGTTAGTGCTTGTATATTACTTATTTTGCTATAGATTGATTTTATCTTGATTTTGATTATTAAAAGAAGCTTGTGTTTTGATTATATGTGGTTATTTGTGAAAGAACTGTATTTAAAGTAATTTTAAAAGAAGTGATTATTGAAATTGATTTCCTTGAAAATAGAATTACTTTTATAATTGATAAAGAATGTATTTGATGATATTTAAATTATTTTGTATCCAAATCAATTATTGAAAAATATACTTAAGTAATCACTTAGGTTTGGAATAAACTAGGGTTTGGAAAGTTTAAGATTTTAGAGGATTTTTGGGGTTATGGAAGTTGTTATTTTGGATGAACTAAAATGTTTATGATATATGAAGTTCATTTATAGTTGTTTAATCCAAATCATGTTGAAGAAAAATTTTGAGTTAATTAGATGATGAATTATTTAATTATAGAAGATTTAGTAAGGAAAGAGAAGTCTTATCTTTGATGTATTCATGATTTAAATGATTGTTGGAGTTATTGAGAATTAATTATTTGATTTTGAAGTGAATTGTGTTTTTAGAATTAAATGGTTGTTTGAGGTATATTGCCAAGAGAATTGATAAATCATTGGTGATCTTAAATGGTTTGGAGAGCAAGATAAGGAAGCAAAGAGGTGAATGTAAGGATTAGTTAAGCAGTGGAAGTAAGAGTATGGAGGAATATATATTGTATACCTATTGTATACTTGACAGTAACATTATTTGGTGATTTGAGATAGGTCATAAATTGTGTATAGAAGTGTTAGAGAGCTAAATGGTACTAATAGGTGATAATAGAGAGGAAAGAATTGATAATGTAAAAGGAAAATCTAATAAAGATTGAAATTAGTATATTGTACTATTGTTAAATTTGAGTGAAATGACATTTCGAGGTTTGAGTTAAATATATATTACAATAGACTGATAAAGTCTATAGTGAGTAAATGTACCAATACTGAGATGTATCTACAAATATATGTATATATATCACATTTAGTGAACATATCATAATTATATGTATGATCTTGAAGTGAAAATGATAATTTATGAGATTTTGATATTTTAAGAAAAAAGCCAGGTAAGTAAGAGTGGAAATCTATTTAGATTACATTATTACAATGAAAACATAAAATGTGAATTAGAAAGATAAAGATTGATATGTAAATAAGATTTGTCAAATTATTTTGATACAAATCTCATATATATAAACATGATAAATGTAATTGAAATAATTATTCATAATCTTTAAATTTATGATGATAGATAAATTAATTCAGAAGGGAAATGTTTTATAATAATTAATATTATAATTTTTAAATATCTTGAAATAATGAAGTATGTGTATTGCCTAATTATAATGATATTAAATCTAGCTTCTGGATTGAACGACTAGCAAGAGGGTGAATGTCCATAGTGATAGCGGGCACTCTGAACCATCAATGGACACTTTTGTATCACTGGTGATAGTGAGCATTTATGCCATCAATGGACAATAGTCGGCATTTATGCCATTAGTAGATACTCTGTGTCATTAGTGGACCTTTGGCCATATTCTTTACAGTGGACATTTATTTGCCATCGACGACTCTTTATCTGAACCTAAGATTTAAAATTCAGTATATGAGGGCAAGATAATATATGAGCATGCAATTATTGAATGTACTTATTAAATTGTATTAAGAGAGCATTATTAAAATATTACTATAACTGATTGTATGAAATACTATAAGAATGCTAAATATAAGTTATTGTTAAATGTTTTGAATTGACTGACAGTATTTCAAATGTTGAGGTGATTGAGAATGTTATAATGGTATTTCAAACCAAAGTGTTAAAGTACTAAATAGAATGATTACATTCAAAATATTGAATTGATTGATGGCATTTTGAGTGTTAAATTAATTGGAAATGTTTATAGTGATATTTTTAAACTAGTGTTTAGAATGTTATAGTGAACCAAAGTATCAAAAAATTAGACTGAATGGGCATGTTCCCTAAATCAAACTGATAAAAGGGAATGATTGAAAAACACAAGGAATGTAATACAAATGTTGTTGAAAGATAGGCAATAAAGCATAAATGACAAATAGATTGAAAGTAAACAATTGCAACACTAAAAGTGTAGTATTATTTGTATTTATAAAGTTAAGTTGTTATTTTATATATATTCAAAATATTGAATTTGATTGTTAATGAAAATGTTTGATTTATTAAAATGATTTTATTGTAGTTGACTTTATTACTATATTACTGACATTATTTTCTTAAACAATCAGTGGTAAAATATGCATATATAAGCACTACTAAGCTATAAGCTTAGTGTGTGTTTCTGACATGCAGGTATAATAGATTGGAGGAAGTTAAGAATTGAAGAGTAAAGACATCAAAAAATTTTCTACAATGCAGTTGATGATTTTTATATATAATGTAACTGTGAATTGTTATATAGATATATTTTATAATTTATGTTGATGTAATTTATTGGAACTTTGTATAAATTTGTAAACAAGGAGGAGATAGATGTGTTAAAGTTTGAAGTCTTAAACCTTAGTGTTTGACCTTAAATTTTCATAATGCATTATGTATTTTATTTATAGATTGTTAGATTTATGGTGGTTACGTTGACATATGAATGGTATTGAATCATATTAGAAATGTTAGAGTTTGGTTTGAGTGTTGGAATTAGTAAGATTGTTCTACAGGTTATGTTATTTGTTGTAATTTTTGGATAGTGGATGTAACACACACGAATTTTAAAAACTGTTAAATAATATGTTGGAAGAAATAATACAAGATATATAAATAATATATACAAGATATATACATATTGTATACTTGATGTATACATAAAATATATATTACAAATACATATGCATAAAAATATACATAACATATAAATAAAGTATAAATGAGGTATAAATATATAAATATATATACATATATTTATGGATGGGAAGATAAAATAAATAAACAAACAAATAAATAAAAGAACAAAAAGAATAAAAATTCGAAAGAATAAAGAAAATGAATGGTGGAGAATAAAAAAAATAAAAAAATTAATTAATTAAATAGTTAATTAAATAATATATATGGATAGAAATGAAGAAGAAAACTAAAAGAGAGTCTTCTTCTTCTTCTTCTGCAAGGGATGGCTGAATTTTTTATGGAATTAAGGAGTGGAAATATTTTCTTTAAATACTTAAAATCTTACCAAAAACCAAAGGATCTCAAGTTGGTTTTGAAGAAAGATTAAGGTTTCAAGTAAGATCTTTCTCTTTAAAGCTTTATTTTCTTAGTTTTAAGGTTATGTAATATTGAGTTAGAAAGAGAAAGTATGTTTAAATTGTTAAATTGATAGTAATTGAGTTAAAATAATGGATATGTGATGATTTGCTGAGATAAGTATGATTGATGGAATTAGGGTTATGGAATGGATATGTAAAAATTAGGGTTTTGGAATAGGTGGATATAATTATTGTAATAAGATAATTTAATATATTTTTTTATGTATATATTATGATTTTAAGGTTGAAAATTGAATATGATTAAGTTTTGATGAAGTAGGGGTTTAGGGATAGGTTATGTGAAATTACGGTTTTGGATGGAGGTTGACATAATTATTAAAATGTGTTGTTTTGTTATTATTTTGATATGTAAGTAATGAGTTTATGATTAGATGTTGCAAATGAGTTGAATTGGATGAAGTTTAAATAAAGTAGTAAATGGTGAAAATAAAGTTTTATTGAGATTTTGGTGGAATTGGTATAAGTAATGGTTGTTTGATATAAATTAAGCATAAAATGATTTTAAATGAATAGTTATGCTTATTGTGTGGTTTATATGTTTTTAGGGTGAATTAATACAAGTGGTGAAGGTTAAGGCTTCAGTGAAAATGAGAGGTGGAGGGAGAATTGGATTGATTATGGAGTAAGAAAAAGGTTTGTACATACTTTGCTAACCCTCATTTTAAAAGTTCATGTTTGGTATATTGCGTATTGTTTCTTTGGAATGTGGTTGCTCATATAATCTATGCAATATTGCATAGTTATGTGATGAGTATTGCATTGAACATATGACCATTGTAACATAGTAGTTGGATGTGATTTGTATGTAGTATGTTAGTAGTATGTTATGCGAAATGTAATATGTATATGTATGTGAAATGTGAATAAAAATGTATAATGTGATGGCATTGTGTGAATAAAATGATAAAATATGATTAAAGGTGTGAAAATGAGCTACTTTATGTAACTTGATTGGAAATGATGAGAAATGTTGGCTATGAATAAGAAGGGTGGATGAATATGATAAAATGTGAAAAAGTATGTCACATTGTAGTGACTAAAAATATGAAAAATATTATTGATTATAATGAAATGATGAAATCATACATGATTATGGGAATAGAAATGAAAACGGATAAAAAGTGATGCATGTTACTTTATACAATAATTAGTTATAGACAATTGTATTTGGTACTACTTAGGATGTCATACGCCTTTGGATGAGACACACTGGCATCACAATTATAATTATGCCGTTAGGTGAGACACGTTGCTATCACAATATTGATTATGCCTTTGGACGAGATACTATGGTGTCATTACTGTTGAAATAGGCCAAAATAATATTTTTGGGACTAGATTATTGTATAAGGACTTTTGGGCCAATGTATGTGCTTGTGATTTCATTGTAAATATTAATAATTGTGGATAGGAAAATGAATTATACATGATGAAAGTATGTAAAAGTTTGTAAAATAAAGAATATGATAATAAATAGTGTATGTATTGAGAGCATGGTGTGTTGTGAATATAATGCATGCTTTGATTTTAAAATAATGTTATTATTATCAAAGTATATACCACTAAACTCTCAGACTTAGCACGGTAGTATGTATTGTCCAGGTATTGGAAGTGCAGATCGACATGATCGAGACTATGATTGGAGCTTAGAGATTAAGTGTTCCACGAGAACAACTTAAAGGGTGATGCATACATGTATATATTTTGACATTATGAACTTTGATTTTGTGTATTAGATAAGTCTTAGGAAAGATTTTATATAATACATTATGCATATGTGTTATATTGGTATTGTTTATATTGAGAAACTTTTAGAGGTAATTAATGAAAAAATGATTTTGTAATGAAATATTTGGTGATAATTGAAGCAATTATTGGTTTTTGGAGATACTATATTTTAGAAGTGTATATTTTAAATGCAGGTTGTGTTTTATTCTTTTTTTAGGATTTATTGGAATTACAGACAAATTTGATGAAATTTCCTAGAGATTTTCTTATATATAATTACATTTTTAACATTTAATTATTCTTATATATTTATTTACTTATTAAATTATCTTTTAAAGATTAATTTATATTGGCAACAGTTAAAAGGAAATTTTCTACCATATTACCTATGGCATTCTTATATTATGTATATACGTTTTACATATAGTGGATGCATGTATTATATATATATATATAGTATAAGGGCATTATAGTAGAAACTGCATAGGAAACTTTGCTGAAATTTTTATCGGATTGTTATTAAAATTGCTTAATTGTGAATGTTGAATGATTATAGATTAGTTTGTGTACTAAGTAGCATTCTCTGATAGTTTTCTAAAAGGATTGTCAGGGGATGTTACATTCCCCATAGGACAGCCCAAAAGTGGCTTAAGATCTCAATATCTCTATTAGAAACAATCATTTTAGGGATTCCATGCAAACGAACTACATCCCTAAAGAATAACTCAGCAATATGTGTAGCATTATTGGTTTTGAGATAAGTAATAAAGTGTACCATCTCACTAAACTTATCAAGTAAAAAAAATATGCTATCTTTTCCCCTTTTTGACTTAGGCAACCCCAACACAAAATCCATAGAAATATCCACCCAAGGTTGACTAGGAACGGGTAAAGGGGTATATTACTGTAGACCCTTAATTTTGGTTCAAATTGAATTTAGCCCTAATTAAAAAGGCAAAATTAAATTTGGTTTCAATTTAAAGAGCCTAATCAAACTTGGTTCCAATTAGAAAGGCCCTAATTAAATTTAAATCCAATTAAAAAGCCCAAATCGACTTAGGTTTGACCCAAAAGCCAAAATAGTGGGCCGACATTAAATTCATGTCGAATTGGCAAACTAATTCGACATGAGCCAAGCCCCATGTCGAATTGGCTTATGGCTATTCGACATGGGCTTCATGGCCAGCCTTATTTCAAAGAATTTTAGTTCTAAGAGGACTTGAATGGCTCAAACTTTCCTTAGTTGATTAAAACTATTTAGAACTAGTTGCCCTAGAAGATGGCTCATAAATAGCCAATTAACAGCAGCAAAAAAGGGGAGCCACCTTGAGGTAATCAAGAGTAACCTTTTAAGAATTGAGGAACCATCTTTAGTAGCCATAAAAATAAATAGTGAGACTCAGAAGCAATAGCCGTTAAAACAACAATCTAAAAATCAAACCGAGAGCAATCATCAAATAATCTTTGGATTATTTAGACAGTAGCCAAGAAACCCAATTGATTTAAGCTTCTCAACAACTTAATAGTAAGCATGGTTTAATTAAAATTTCTTAGTGAAGCCAACAATGAAGGTATGAACTTGTTAACTCAATCCAATTAAACTCCATCATCTTCATTGCTTCATAAATTATGACCATTCTAATTACAAGTTTGATTTTAAAATACTATGTAACAAGCAGTGGATTTAGATTTAATCCAATTGAAACCCTAAGTGCACAATCTAAAACCCTAGTCTTGTATCTTTGTTTTAGGATTAAACCTAGTTTTTTACATTAAATAATAACTTTGTATGATTGAGCCTTTGATTTAGAGTTAAAACCCTAGTTTGCATAAAAAAAACCTTAATTTAGCCTTCCAAACCATAACTTTAGGTTAAAAACCCTAATTTTGTACCAAAACCCTAATTTAACCTTTCAAACCGTAGCTCTAGGTTAAAAATCCTAATTTATACTAAAACTTTAATTTAACCTTCCAAACCCTAGTTTTAGGTTTAAAACCCTAATTTCATTCCCAAACCCTAGTTTGAGGTTAAAAACCCTACTTTCTAGGTTAGAACCCTAACTTCACAATAAAATCCAATTTGTATAATGAAACCCTAATTTGATTAAAGTTTAAATTTTGTGATTATTGGTTGTATGCTTAAATCAATTATTTTCTATAAAGGGTTAAATTGTATTTTCTTCTTATTGTTTGAGATTTTAAGGAAGTTATAAAAGGTATATTTTCACTTATGGGTGCCTTATTATGGGTTAAATTATTCAAGATATTTGTTCCTAATGAATAGCTTCAAGGGTCTTAAATAAATCCTTTATCTTCTTTAAATTGGCTTTGGTCATGGTTGGATTCTTGAAAACTGAAACTGCTTGCCTTGGTGAGAAGATGATTCGAGAATTTTTTTTATTTTAAATGGCTACAGCTTTAATTGGATTGGTGAGAAGGAAGAGACAAAGTGATGGTTTAAATAGTGATGAACTGAGGATTGAGTTGTAAAAGGAAGAAGGAACTCATGTCGAATTAGTTTTGGATCACCGAATTCGTCATGGCCTTATAAAACCTAATCCATAATAAATTCATATACATGAATTCTTCATGGGTACTATGTATATATGTATGTATTTAAGAAAAAGTAAAAAGGAGATTCATTAAAAAAATGAAAATTTTGAAAAAAAATGAAATTAGAAAAGTCAAAATAGGAAAAGTTAATATTACTAAATTGAGTGTCATTACATGCACATTAATAAATATAATACAAGTCAATCTTTGATAAGGAAGAGGTAGTCCAAAATCAAATAATGCTCTAAAGAAGTCGTCCCCTGAAGGAAACGAGGCACGTCATTAGCCCGAGGTCCCCTTGATGAAGAAGCGTCAGAATCTCTGTAACCTTGGAAGTCAAGCCTGAAGAAGTCATCACCTAAAGGAGAAGGCACATCATGGTCATGGTTATCAGCCCAGGGTCCCCTCGATGAAGAAGCATCAGGATCCCTAAAGCCTTAGAACCGGAAGTCTCAGAAGCTCCGCTCTGATTGGTGGTATATGCCTTCGAAATGAGTGGCATCCCAACGTCTGGCGTTTAGCTCTTAATGACTGGCAGCTAGCTCTTCCTGTAGCTTCTTAATTTTTTCCTCAAGCATCCACTGTGGGCCAGACAAGGAAAAGGTAAGCACATGCATTTTCATGAATACATACAACATAAATCAACATAAAATAAGATTACAAACTAGGTAATCCAGATCAATGCCTTGAGGACTAAATGATGTATCAGCATAAGGCGATGATGTCATGAAAGGAACATGTGGCTGAATCGAAGATGTGTGAGAAGGTCCAACTTCGTCATGAAAAGAACCACCTGACTATCTGATCACATGCAAGGTTCATAAAAGTTAGACAAGTAAAGAGAAAAAGTAGTCCTGGATAACAAATGCATGTATTTGATCAACTTGAGAAGAGACGACCCTAAGCATGGGAAGAAGACCCTCTTTTATCTTCCCCATCTTCATTTTCTTCTTCCTCTTCCTCTTCATCTTCGTTATCATCTTCCTCATCATCATTATCATCTTCTTCTTCTTCATCCTCTCATTCTTCTTTTTCTTCTTTGTCTTCCTCCTCTTATTCTTCAATACCTCGACACCAACAAAAGAAACTTGAAAATTTAGAAGCTGCTCCTAGATAAAATGGACATATGACACATTCGGTGAAAGTAGAAAAGCATCGACATCAAATCCAGTTCAAGCACATCTCTAAGAGTTCTCTGGCTTGGACAGGCTATTGAGTGTATATGCTGGAATGTCCATTGGTACCCTCCATTGATCAGGACTGAGGAACTAGTTGTACACTTGTTCACTAAGGAACTAGCCACTGGAAACTGGCCCGATAATAATCCAACGAGAATTTTGTAAAGGTAGTACAATATTCATGAAAGGAGTCCAATTGACCCTCCACCAAGTGACATCCAATTGCAAAATTAGAAAAGAGGTAAGTTGACTTTCTCATAAATTTTAATTATAATACTAATTTTATTTTTTACCTGGTCCCAGGTCAAGCTACTCAAGTGGTAACGATAGAAGTGCACATGGTGGTTGCTAGGCACTACTATATGGCCTGACAACTAGAAGTTTAGTCTTGGGTACCCAACCTGCCATCCGAAAACATCTGATACCCTTAAGAGTTTGTGCTCCTACAAAGACAAGGAAAGTTAGATTCATGCAAGCCCATTGCAATCAAGTGATGCAGAAGTTTCATACCTCGACAATAACCATAAAACCAGTGAAGGATATTTTATTTCTATAAAATTTATTGAAACCATGATAAAGGCAGGCAAGGGTGGCCTCCCTCCAGCCACAAAATGTCACAAGATCAATGTCAACAAGGACTCACAACACTGATAGGTGAATGGCAGACTTAGTGTTACATAGGATGGTAGACCCCAGTAGATATAGTAAGAACCCCCGGGTATACTATTTAGTCCATTCACCATGCACCGATCAGGTGTAATTCATCCAATACTCTTAGATTGACTCATATTTGATTTTAAATGGCCCCTTGAATAGAGGTCTCACACCAATCAGTTGCCCAATCTTATCTCGTGTTAAAATATTATCTGTAATGCCCTGGAAATTCTAAGTATGGATTTTTCTATAATAAGTGTATATGAAATAAGTGAGATTCATTTTGAGTTTTATATATTTGTTTAGAGTGCTTGAAATATGTATAAAGTGGTTATTTCATCCCCACAGGCATGGCTTTGGAGTGCCATGGCCATGGCATAGGTTTTAGGAATATTTTGAGAAAATTTTCTAAAGTGATAAAAGCTGTCTAATTCACACGGGCATGTTAATGAGAAGACACGGGAGTGTTAATGAGAAGACATGGGAGTGTGTCTAGAATCAAATCTGGAAATTTAGTTTTAAAGGTTATGTACATGATATAAATGGTATATGTGAATAATAGAGCTTTAAAATAATTAAAATAATAGTTTATATGATTGTATGGAATTATTTAAAAAGTTGAATTAAGTAATAAATCAAGAAAGTAGGTATACCAAAGAATGTTGTGATTGTATACATGGAATGAAAATCCTAAAGTCTATATAAAGAGCTTCTAGTCTATTTTGCACTCTTCCAAACTGCCATTCTCATCATCCAATTCCATCTTCATTTCTTTCTTCTTCTTCTTCCATTCTCTAGCTTAAAAATCAAGGAGATTTCATAGAAAAAACAAATTTTGATGGATTTTAGCTATTTTAAGCTAGATTCATCGAGAAAATATCATCAAATCTAGGATTAAAGAGAAGGATGATGGAAGTGTAACTTAAGTGAGGTTAGTGCTTGTATACTATTTAATTTGTTATTAGTTGATTCTATTATGATTTTGATCATTAAATAATGGTTGTGTTTTGATTTAGAAATGATTATTTGTGAAAGAAATCTATTAAAGGTGATTTGAAGGAAATGATTATTGAAATGAGTCTTTTGAAAGTGTTTGTCAATTAATAATTTGTAATTGTAAGATTTCTTTGAATTTTGAAACTTTAACAAATTAATTGAATCATTTTAGTTAGGTTAAGTGTTATAGAATTGATTGATTGTGTTTTGCACAAAAGATGGGTTTGGAATCATTTGTGAGAAGTGTTGGCTTTCTAGTTCATTTTGACTACATATAAGTGTGTTGATGTTGATTTTTACTTAAAAGTGAAGGTTGGAGTGGCTTTTAGTCTTATAAAAAGTTGAATTTTGGATTTGGAAGAGTCTGGGAAAAACACACGGGTGTGTAGATTTTCCAGAATCTGAAATTGTACTTTTAGTAGCATTTTAAAATACACAGCTGTGTGAAATATTTCACATGGGTGTGTAGATTTTTCAGCTTTTGCAAATGCACTTATAGCAAGGTTTTTATATACAATGGTGTGTGGATTCACTAGACATGCTCGTGTCTACTTTATTTCTCTTGTTTTCTTCTTTTTCAATAAAATTATTGATTTAGAAAGTTATAAATTCTAAATTGTTTATAAGTTAATTTTTAAAGAAATTTACAAACTTTGAAAATTTTGGATATAGGTTATAATAATCTTTGTTAAAGTGAAGTTTAACGGAATACTTAATTGGGAATGAAAGAGTATAGAGATTAAAGGAAAAGTGATTATTTATAATATGTCAAGCAAATATGTTCTAACGGAATGGGTTTGTAAAGTATAAGGTTTAAGAAGACTTCAGAGTAAGAATTTTATATCTTTAAAGTAAGACTATGTTTGTAATACTTAATGTTATTGAAGTGTTAATTATTTGGTTTGGAGGTGATTTACATTTTTGGATCCAAAAAGTTGTTAAAAGTTATGTATAAAAGTATTTATAGCATTATATGATTAACTTATGCAAAAATAAGGTGATAAAAGGTAAGAGGGAATGAAAGTGTTATTGATTGATAATTGAGACTTGAATTTAGTTATGTACTTGGGGTGTAATATCCCAAAATGTACCCTAGAAGTTTGGTGTAATAATTGTTGTAATTGAAGTAAGTGTATTTGTGCTTAATTGGAAAAGAGGAAAATAAGTGAAGAGAGATTTTATATGTTGTATATATGTAAATATATATAACATATACACAAGTCAATGGGAAAGTCAAAGGAAGAGATTAATTATTGATTAATTGTGTTTAAGGGATTATTTAATTATAAGTGGGATTAGAGTTAGTGGAGTGGAAGAAGATATTTGTATTATTTTATATTAAATGCTTGGAGGAGAGGGTTTTGAGGAGATGATTTGACTTTTGCTTTCTATCTTTTCTTCTTTCTTTCTTCCTTTGCCGTGGACCATTTTCTTTCCTTCTCTTCTCTTTGCTTTTCTGTGTTGTCCGGCCATCAAGAAGAAAGAGAGCAAGATAGAGATTTGCTTTTCCAAGTTCAAGATTGAAGAGAGTTTTCAAGAGATCAAGTTGGAGGTTTAAGAGTTCTCCATCTTTGGTAAGTTCTCTCTTGATTTCTTGTGTTGCTTTTGAAGTTATGTGGATTTGTGAGTTGAAGTTGTGTTTGAGAATGTGTTTGGTTTGATTGTGTTGGGTTTAAGAGTATTTGGTTTAAGTGGTTTTGGATTTTGGGGTTGGATTGAAGAAAAGAGTAAGTTGGTTGGAAGAGATGGTGTTGTATTTGTGTTTAGGGTTTTGTGATGATATTTGTGATTTGTGTTTGTTATAGATGTGGAGTTGTTTTGGGTATTTTTGTAAGTTAAGATGGTTTTTGGGTATGTTTTGTTATGTTTGTTTGAAGTAGATGTTGGTGGATAGAAGTGATTTGTTAGTTGTGGTGTTGTTTTGGCCGGAATCTGGGTTTTTGGCCTGACATGCCCATGAGCACTT
The DNA here is from genome assembly GCA_947685225.1 of Garcia nutans. Taxonomy (NCBI): domain Eukaryota; kingdom Viridiplantae; phylum Streptophyta; class Magnoliopsida; order Malpighiales; family Euphorbiaceae; genus Garcia; species Garcia nutans. The sequence goes on from CANTUV010000057.1 coordinate 7,416,165, forward strand.
CCAGGGTCCTTAGGCGTGTCAATTGTTCTGTGTGGCAGTAGTTTGACACGGCCAGTAACACGCCCGTGTTATTGAGCGTGTCATAGCTACTGTGAGAATGGAGAATTGACACGGCCAGGAGCACGTTCAGGTTGTTGGATGTGTCGATGTTTTTGTGTGAGGCAGTATGTATTACACGCCCTGTGACACGCCCGTGGTCATGAGCGTGTAATAGCTTCTGTGTTGTGGAGTTAGGGCACGGTCAGGAACACGCCCGTGTGGTTGAGCGTGTCATGTGTAGAGTTTGCCCTAGTTAACTCTTAACTTGATTATCTCATGTGTATCCCTAAGCAAGTATATGTTATTATTCTTGGATTAGGTCTTGAAGAAGGTGATTTGTCATTGATTTAAGAAGCATAAGAACCTTGGGAAAGGGAGTGTTTTGAGTTGTGTGAATTGCTTTTGAGGTAAGTACACATCTTGCATTATTGCATTGTTGATTATTGTGAAGAATGTACTTTGCTATGCTTATATCAATGATGATATATATATGTATTATATGAATGATATGATGATGCAAATGATTGTACATTTGAAAGATGAATTGCTAAGATGGGTATTGAGATGTGATGGAATGTAAAGCCATTGTGGTTGGCTATAATGACTTTAATGAGGCATGTTTGCCAAATTGATGATGAGAATTGAGAATGGAATTGATAATGAAATAATGAATGAATTGTGTGTCTAATGTGTTATTCCATTTTCAGAGTTTTGTTGTTGGTGGCATGCCTATTAGTAACAATCTCTTGAAGTTAGGTTGGATTTGATCCTTGAAGCCAAGTTAGGTCTAATCCTTGAAGCCTAATTGAGATGTTACAACCCTTGAAGCTAGGTTGGGTTTTGTTCTTGAAGTCAAGTTGGGTTGATACTTAGCATGCTTTGTTCCCCTTGAAGCTTGGTTGAACCTAATCCTTGAAGCCTAGTTGGGATAATGATATTGATAAATGTGATAATTGAACCAAGGCATTAACTCTGAAAATTGAATGGCATATTAGTGTCTTTTGGGCCCATGCTTGTCTTTGTGTAAATGTGATTCAATAATGATTGAATGATTGAATAATGAAATCTATGGAAAGTCATTGAAATGTGTGGCATTGCATTGCATTAAAGCATATTGTTAGTATCGTTTGTACTACTGAGCCGTTGGCTCAGCGCGCTTGTGGTTCATCGCGCAGGTGACAGAGTTGAACCCGAGAGTTCCTTGAGACCGAGTGAGTCTAGGCATTGAAGAATTTATTTTGGGACTTAAAGATCAGAGAAAAGCTGCCAATCATGTATAATTTCTTCATGTTTTGTAAAGTATTGACTTTAATGTAAATTTAGGTAAAACTGTAAACATGGACTTGAATGTATTCACATATGTAAATATATTTAAAATTTCCGCTGCGTATTAAGTAAAAGTTTATATCTACTTTGTTTTATAATACAAGTAAACTACTTTATTTTCTATATTGTATAATGAGAAAGAATGTCTTATGTTTTAAAATGATTCAAGTGTTAAAGGAAACCGTAGCATCTCTATGTTCGGTGTGTGTATACTACACTGTGGTGCTATTTAGTGTGCGTGTACGGGATGTAGGGGTGTTACATGGGGAGAGTTTGATATTATTTATTTCGTTAGCAAATGAAATTTACATAAGAAAATTAGCATATGTTCTTTAATAATCAAAACAAATTTATAGTTAGAAGGTGGATAAAAGATAACTGTGCAAGATTAGTGGATTTTGCATTATATATAAAGAAATAAGATAATCAGAAATAAGATAACAAGTATGACAAAATAATGGATTATTATTGATGTTGAATAGTTTGGAGGGCAAGTTAAGGGAAGCTAAGAAGTGACTAAAGTGATTAGTTTAATAGGGGAAATAAGTGTAGTGAAGGCATAATATATATATCAAATATTTTGTGCATTATTGACAATAATATCTTTTGATAAATTAAGACAATTCATTAACTGCATATAGAAGTGTTTAGAGAGTTGAATTATGTAGAATGATAAATCACTGTTGTTTCCAGATGGTTTGGAGAGTGAGACAAAGAAAGTGAGAAGTATTTTTTGGAATTGATTAAATGATGGAAACAAGAATATGAAATATACATATTGTTTGTATATTCATCATATACTTTATTGTAATATTATTTAGTGATTAAAGATAAATCATAGTGTGTTTTTAGAAATGTTAAAGAGTTGATAGATACTGATTAATGATAATAAAAAGAAAGGAATTGATAATATGAAAGGAAAGAATCTAGTGGGATTAGAATGTAGTTAATTCTACTAGTGAAATGACATCTCGAAGATCAAGTTAGATATATATGAAAGTAAACGTTATGTTTCAAAGAATTAATACAGTTTATAACATGAAAATGTACCACTAGTGAAATATATTTATAAATATAAATACATGTTTATATATATATATAGAAATATATATATGTGTGTGTGAATGTTAAATGTAGTGAATGCATCAAATATACATATACATACTCTTAAAGTGAAATAATAGTTTATGGATTCCTAATATTTTAAGAAAAGAACTAAATAAGTAAGAGTGAAAATTTATTTAGATTTCATTATTACAGTGGAAATGTGAAAGTGACTTGAAAGGTAGATGTTAATGAATAAATAAAATTAGCCAAACTAATTGGTAACAAATATAATATATATATGTTCATATGATAAATGTATTTGAAATAATTGCTCATATCCTATAAATTTACAGTGATAAATAAACAATTCAAAGAGGAAGTGTCCTATAATAATAGATATTATAAATAAGGAATTAGTTTAAAATAATGAAGTAAATACATAGCCCGATTATACTAATGTTAAATCTAGTTATGGGTTGAATGGCTAGCCAGAGGATGGACATCCATTGTGATAGTGGGCACTCTGTGCCATCAGTGGACACTTTTGTGTCTTTAGTGACAGTGGGCATTCATGCCATCAGTAGACTCTCTGCATCATCAGTAGGCCTTTGGCCATTTCTTACATTGGGCATTTACTTGCCATCGTTGACCCGTTATCCGGACCTAGCATTTAAGGTTCAGTATATGAGGGTGAGAAATTGTATACATATGTAACCATGGAATGTAGTGGTATGTGTTGAATTGAAAGAAATAATTATTTAAGTGTTACTTTAACTGATTATATAAATACTGAAAGAGTGTTAAACGAAATTATTGATAATGATTTGAAATTTGACTTACAATGTTTCAATGTGAAATTGATTGAGAATGTTACAATAATGTTCGAGTCAATGTATTAAAGCATTAAATGGAACAATTACATTCAAAGTAGTGAGTTGATCTATAATTTTCTAAATGCTAAAATATTTGAAGAGATATGTAACAATCTTTAAGCATCAAGTTTTAGAATGTATATCAAACTAAAACATCAAAGGAATGAATTGAAATTAAAATGTTCTATAAACTAATATTTACAGGTGGAACTTAATGAAATTTCAAAGTGTGTGATACAAATCATGTGGAAAGATGAGTAATAGTGTTTAAATGATAGAATAAATTGAGAGAGAAAAATATAAGTATTATAAGTATAAATTTAGTGTTTAAATGATAGAATAAATTGAGAGTGAAAAATATAAGTACTGTAAGTATAATTTTAGTTTTTAAATGATAGAATAAATTGAGAGTGAAAAATATAAGTATTATAAGTATAATTTAAATAAAATGATGTAAAAGAGAACAATTGCAATATAGAAAGTTTAGTATCATACAATGAGATCTTAAAGGTCAAGTGCTATTTTGTATATTCAATTATTCTGATTAAATTTTTAATGAAACATGTGATTTATTAAGATACTTTTATTATATTGATTATTTATTACTATTTTATTTGATATTTTCTTCAATGTTAAATGGCAAATTATTTGTATACAAGCACCACTAAGATGTAAGCTTAGCATGCTAGAATGTCTGACAAGCAGGTACAATGAGTCATAAAAAGTTAAAGATTGAAGAGTGAAGACACCAAGAGCCATCCATAGTTCAGATGATGATTTTATATATGTATAATGTAATGGTGGATTGTTATATAGGTATATTCTCTGTTTTGTGGTTATCACTGGTTTATGGCAACATTATACAAATTTGTTAACAAGAAGAAAATATATGTATTTTAAGTTGGAAGTATTGAACCTTAGTGTTTGGTTATAGATTATACTAAAGTGAAATATGTAAATTTGTGTATAAGGAATGTTGATTCTACAATATTTGTTGGGATATGTAAATGATATTGGGTTATTAGAGACAGTATTATTTGATTCAAATATTGAAATTGGAAATATTGTTCGACAGATTGTGAATTATTTGTTTGGTAAAAAATTTTGGTTAGTGACAATTACAAAAGATACTCTATGAAATAATATTTGATTCTTAATAGATTGCTTAATTATAAGTATTGAATGGCAAATGAGTAGCATTCTCTAATAATTCTTCGAGAGGATTGTTAGAGGTTACATTTAGTGGTATCAAGGCCTAGGTTTAGCCAGCTCTGGCATGTGAGGTTATGGGAAAAAGTGAAAGATAACCATCCAAGTGATGTGAATCTAAAAAGTGAATATAGATTCTTATGTAAGTGATGTGTACAAGAGTTCATAGTGTACCATTGGAGTGCTGTAGATATATTTATGGAAAATGAAGTATAATTTATTGGATTTGGGGATTCTAAGAAAGGAATGTTTTACAAGAAATGATTTACAACTGATAGGTAAATTTTGAGGATGAAATTTCTTAAGAGGGAGAGAATTGTAATGCCCTAGAAATTCTAAGTATGGATTTCTCTGTAATAAGTGTATATGAAATAAGTGAGATTTGTTTGGAGTGTTATATATTTGTTTAGAGTGTTTAAAATATGTATAAATTTTTAAAGCTTTGGATGACTGTGATGAATGCAATTGCATAGTGTTCCTTTATATAAAAATTAGCATGCTGAAGGCTTCAAGGATAAGACCAAATTCAAAAATGAATTAAAAGAAAAGAAAGCAGAGTAAAACAAAACAATATAAGATAGAGAAAAGAAAGGAATAGGAAAGAGTGCATACTAACAAAGCAAAGTAAATGCTTTCAATAATTCAACTGTGTTTTTCAGATAATTATTACAATGAAAAAGTCACAAGCACACAATATTATTATTAATCTAAATATATGTATGTCTAAAAATATTTTTTGTTAATAAAAATATTTTTCCACGCAGGGGGCAAGAGTATATAGGGGAAGATACCCAGCACAGTATGCAGTTAAAAAATAACAAAATTTTTTGCTAACTTTTGAAATCATTTTTTGCAGATATTGCTAGTTTATCTGAAGTACTTGAATCAATCCAGGACATCAAACCAACTCGGGTTTTTCTAAAGCACCCGAATCAATCTAAGACATCAAATCAACTTGGGTTTATCTGAAGCACCCAAATCAATCTAGGACATCAAACCAACTCAAGTTTATTTGAAGCACCCGAATTGATCCATGACATCAGACCAGCTTAGGTTTATTTGAAGTACCCAATCTAGTTTGAATTTTTTTGAAGCATCTAAAGATTCTGGATTTATTGAAGCATCTAAACCATCTCGAATTTATTTGAAGTATGCAAACCAATTCAGATTTGTTGAAGTATCCAAAGATTTTGGTTTTATTAAAGCATGTAGACCAGCTCAGGTTTATTTAAAGTATCCAAACTAGTTTGGGTTTTTTTGAAGCATTCGAAGATTCAGAATTTATAAAAGCATCTAGACCATCTCGGGTTTATTTAAAGTATCCAAACTAGTTTGGGTTTTTTTGAAGCATTCTAAGATTTAGAAGTTATAAAAGCATCTAGACCAGCTCAAGTTTGTTTGAAGTACCTAAACTAGCCCAAATATGTTGAAATATCTGAGAGCGACACCAATTGCTTTTCACTCACTGAATAAATTCAAGATCGTTCAAGAAAGGGGCAAGAATATAGACCCTTAATTTTGGATTGGATTGAATTCAGTCCCAATTAAAAGGGCCAAATTAAATCTAGTTTCAATTTAAAGGCACAACTAACTCGGGTTCGACCCAAAAGCCAAAAAAGTGGGCCGACATTAAATTCATGTCAAATTGGCAAACTAATTCGACATGAGCCAAGCCTCATGTCGAATTGGCTTTGTGCCAATTTGACATGAGCTTCATGGCCGGCCCTATTTTAAAGAATTTTACTTATAACAGGACTAGAATGGCTCAGACTTTCCTTAGTTGATTAAAACTATTCAACACCAATTACCCTAGAAGATAGCTTATAAATAGCCAACTAATAGAAGCAAAAAAGGGAAGCCACCTTGAGGAAATCAAGAGCGACCTTTTAAGAATTGAGGAACCATCTTTAGCAGCCATAAAAATAAACATTGAGGCATAGAAGTAATATCCTTTAAAACAATAATCTAAAAATCAAACCAAGAGCAATCATTAAATAATCTTCAAATTATTTGGACAGTAGCCAAGAAACCTAATTGATCCAAGCTTCTTAACAACTCAACAGTGAGCTTGGTTCAATTAAAATACCTTGGTAGAGCTAACAATGAAGGTATGAACTAACTAACTTAATCTAATTAAATTCCATCATCTTCATTGCTTCATAAATTATGACCATTTTAATTATGAGTTTGATTTTAAAATGTTAAAAACCCTAATTTTATACTAAAACCCTAATTTAACCATCCAAACCCTAGTTTTAAGTTTTAAACCCTAATTTCATTCCAAAACCCTAGTTCTATGTTTAAAACCCTACTTTCTAGGCTAGAACCCTAACTTCACAATAAAATCCAATTTGCATAATGAAACCCTAATTTGATTACAGTTTAAATTTTGTGATTATTAGTTATATGTTTTGACGCGGACCCTTAGCAACGATGGCAGCAAACCCAACGTATAACAATGGTAGAGAACTCCTTGAAACTTGATAATCACCTCCTAAGGAACCCAACGCCTATAAAGAGACGCGAAATCACTATGATTGAAGGATTTAGTTGGTAAGAAGAAGGAAAATGCCACAACTCTTGTTGATAAGTAAACCTAATTCTTGATGCAAAGAAAGAATTAAAGAATCCACTCTAATCTCTCTCACACGAAAATTCACAAGAAGAACTTGTAGAAGAATTTGAAAATTTTTATTAATTGTTGTATCTCAAATTCTGCCTAATAGTGCCCTTAAATAAGGGTTACAAAATTCCTAATTGCATAAGGAAAACATTCCTAATTGCATAAGGAAAATGGAAAACATTCCTAATTGCATAAGGAAAAATATAAAGTAATCCTAATCCACTAAGGAAAACATAAAGTAAATCTGAATCTAAATCAGATAAGTAATCTAAATCCTATCCAAATCTAATAAAACAAATCCAAAATAGATTTGGAAAGACTAAATAATATCAAATCCTAAAAGATATGGAAAATAAAATAATATCCTAACTAACTAAGGAATGAGGGGACCACATCCCATGTGACAAAAAGATGCCTTCCACTTGCTGAAATTCGTAACTTCCTTGGGCCCATATTAAACATGCCTTAATTAAGTCCAAAAAAAGGCCTAATGTATTGGAAAAACAAGCCCAACATGTGCAGCCATGTTCAGCCTTAAAAACTTGCTAAACATGCCAAAAAAACTTGCTGAACAAGCCCAAGAAAGCATGCCCATGTGTTTGGACGTGATTTCCATACTTTGATCTTCACTTTAGGCTTCCCTTTGTGTAGCTTTGGCCTATAAGCTGTATCAAGCTCCACAAAGCCCATATTGCTTGAATTGCACCAAATCTGCTCCATATGAAGTGTAGCACGCCCCAAGTGTATTTCAGCCTCATAAAAGAGCTTTTGAACTCCTTTTAAATCTATTTGGATGATGTAAGATTGCTTTTCTTCAATGGCACAAAGCTGCCATATCTGGTTTGTATCATTCTCCCTTTCTTTTGAAAAGATTCGTCCTCGAATCTTGCTCATGTTCAGATATGGAATGGAAACTTTAGGCACCAATTCATCTTCAAAAACCTCCTCTTGAGTTGATGAAAATAGTTTGAATGTTTCTTCTAGAACATCAACCTGCACATTGTCAAAAAAAACTAGGAAAAGCTCCGTTAGTTAAAGACAGCTCACATGGAACTGAACCATCCTCTTCTTGAACTTCTAAATCAGCTCCATATTCTTTGTCTACCTCTTCAACCATATTTTGAACAATTTCATCGCAATCATCATCATCACAACCATAATCATCATAAATAGGTGAATTCTCATCCACATCTCCAAGAAGATCTCCATTTTTCACAAACTCTTCTTTAAATTCAATTATGGGAATCTCAGTAACTTCACTCCTTACTTCATCAAGTAATGGCACTACATCCTCTACTTCACAAACATCCTCTTCATGCAACTCTTCCAATTCATCCTCTTTTTTTAGTTCAACATTGGAATCCTCCATGGTTGCACTCTCCTCTTTCACCTTAATGGTAGGAATTTTTGAAACCACACTTATTGCTTCACATAGTTTAGAAGTATGCTTACACATATCTTCCAATTGTTGTCTCAGTTTCTTATATTCTAGTTTCATCCTCTTAGATTTCCTTTCTTCTTGTCGTCTCTTACAATGAATAAGAAAGTTTTTCTCCTTTGCATAGAAAACTGAAAGTTCTTCCTCTAATGAAGCAATCTCCTTTTCACAATATGAATATTCCCTTGTGTACCTTCGTGCACCTCCTAACTTTTGATACCACCTTTCAATAAGCTCTTCAAGAAATCGAATCTTACCATCGAGATATTGTAGATGGTATTTTTCTTTGGCTTCCTCTTCATCCATCTCAATCTCAATTGTTGTTGACATTTTTTTTATATGTAGAATTTGAAAATCACTAAACAAACACAAAAGAAACAGCCCAAGAATGGCCACATAAAACGATTTGAAGGAAAGAAACAATCAACCCCAAGAAAAGGCTTACACAAGATGAATTTGAAGGGAAAAACACAACCAAATTGAACAAGACCCAATAGACACAAAACAAACTAAATTCTGACTACTAGAACACCAACGACTTAACAAACGGAATACTTAAATGGATGGGAAAGTGAAAAAAATGAATTGAATAAACTATTCTGAATACTAAAACGAACTAAAACTGACTCTTGAATGCCAAAAACGAAAATTGAATAGAGAAGGAAAGGAAAAAACGAATTTGAATAAAATAACCCTAATGGAACAATTAAACAAGCCCTAGAAAGACAAAGTAGATAAAAATTACCTTGTAGCAAGGCTCTGATACCAAATGACGCGGACCCTTAGCAATGATGGCAGCAAACCCAACGTATAACAATGGTAGAGAACTTGAAACTTGATAATCACCTCCTAAGGAACCCAACGCCTATAAAGAGACGCGAACTCACTATGATTGAAGGATTTAGTTGGTAAGAAGAAGGAAAACGCCACAACTCTTGTTGATAAGTAAACCTAATTCTTGATGCAAAGAAAGAATTAAAGAATCCACTCTAATCTCTCTCACACGAAAATTCACAAGAAGAACTTGTAGAAGAATTCAAAAATTTTTATTAATTGCTGTATCTCAAATTCTGCCTAATAGTGCCCTTAAATAAGGGTTACAAAATTCCTAATTGCATAAGGAAAACATTCCTAATTGCATAAGGAAAATGGAAAACATTCCTAATTGCATAAGGAAAAATATAAAGTAATCCTAATCCACTAAGGAAAACATAAAGTAAATCTGAATCTAAATCAGATAAGTAATCTAAATCCTATCCAAATCTAATAAAACAAATCCAAAATAGATTTGGAAAGACTAAATAATATCAATTCCTAAAAGATATGGAAAATAAAATAATATCCTAACTAACTAAGGAATGAGGGGACCACATCCCATGTGACAAAAAGATGCCTTCCACTTGCTGAAATTCGTAACTTCCTTGGGCCCATATTAAACATGCCTTAATTAAGTCCAAAAAAAGGCCTAATGTATTGGAAAAACAAGCCCAACATGTGCAGCCATGTTCAGCCTTAAAAACTTGCTAAACATGCCAAAAAAAACTTGCTGAACAAGCCCAAGAAAGCATGCCCATGTGTTTGGACGTGATTTCCATACTTTGATCTTCACTTTAGGCTTCCCTTTGTGTAGCTTTGGCCTATAAGCTGTATCAAGCTCCACAAAGCCCATATTGCTTGAATTGCACCAAATCTGCTCCATATGAAGTGTAGCACGCCCCAAGTGTATTTCAGCCTCATAAAAGAGCTTTTGAACTCCTTTTAAATCTATTTGGATGATGTAAAATTGCTTTTCTTCAATGGCACAAAGCTGCCATATCTGGTTTGTATCATGTTTAAATCAATTATTTTCTATGAAGGGTTAAATTGTATTTACTTATTATTGTTTGAGATTTTAAGGAAGTTGTAAAAGGCATATTTCCACTTGTGGGTGCCTTATTTAAATTTAAGTAATTTAATTTATCTTTTGGACTTTGGGACTATTGTAAGGGATACATTTTCTTTAATTGGTGGGTGTCCTATTTTATTTTTTATATAAACATTTGAGGATTATAAGGGTATGTTTCCATCTAAGGATGGGTGACGCGGACCCTTAGCAACGATGGCAGCAAATCCAACGTATAACAATGGTAGAGAACTCCTTAAAACTTGATAATCATCTCCTAAGGAACCCAACGCCTATAAAGAGACGCAAACTCGCTATGATTGAAGGATTTAGTTGGTAAGAAGGAGGAAAACTCCACAACTCTCGTTGATAAGTAAACCTAATTCTTGATACAAAGAAAAAATTAAAGAATCCACTCTAATCTCTCTCACACGAAAATTCACAAGAAGAACTTGTAGAAGAATTCAAAATTTTTTAATAATAATATCTCCAAAAGTCCCCTTACAAGAAAAATAAGGCCCTATTTATACTAAAAAGCACACATAAATCCAAAACCCTAATTCTAATGGGAAAAGGAAAGCTACAAAGTCAAAATCCTAACCCATTAAGGAAAATATAAAGTATGGAAACAAAATCCTAATCTACTAAGGAAAATATAAAGTATGGAAACAAAATCCTAATCCATTAAGGAAAATATAAACTATGGAAACAAAATCCTAATCCACTAAGGAAAATATAAAGTATGGAAACAACCAAACTAAATCCCTTCAACATAAGAACATGCCCCACACTATTTGGGCTGTCCATGGGCCTTAAATTACTTCCCAAGGCTTTATATAAACCCCCATGGACCTTTCTTGCACGTTGGACCTTTCTTGTACGTTGGACCTCTTTAGCTAGCCTTTAGCTTCCACACTAAGCATCATAATCAGCTTTGGTGTGCCTTCTTCAAGCTCTATTGTGCACTTTTCCATTGCCATTTCAGTCACTTCCTTTGAAATTTGATCTTGAATATGCAATCCCATAGCTGCTCCAAACTTCTTAGCTCTGCTCCTAGTCAATGGCCCATTTGGAAGCACCAATGGATCTTTACCTAGTGGCTGGTTCGTATCAATGGGTACCCATTTCATTTGTGATGTATTATTTTATTTTATTTTTTGAATGAATAATTTTTATTTTTAAAATGCATGTAAATGTGGATAATATTATAATGCTTAAGAATTTAATAATATTTAGACCTGAAAAGGATGTTGATTCCATTGAACCAGGTATTATGAGAGTGCTGGGTCATTTCTCACCTTGTCCATGCGTACCCAACTTTTCGAATCCAGTAGGGGTTGAAAATTGCTTAGGAATCAAATCATTCACCCTTTCTATCTTCCCGGCCTATCCAGGTGCAACTCCTATTCTTTGGATTTAGGCACGTATTCTCTAAAGCCCAAAGCCTGATAGTGCCAAAGTCGTAAGAAGCATTCCACTGGGAGTGGGGATGAAAATCTTCACTCACAATAAATCTAGGGGTTGGGCCCTAGATTCAGCTTGCTTACACTCTACACATCTAGAGCATATCCTATCTACATTCTCTTCATGTTAAGTTACTATAAATACTCATGCAATATGTTAAGTATTTTATCTATTATGTGATTCCTCACAAGCAACTCTCTAAAAGAACACATTAGTATGCATACTCTCCTTTCTCTCATTAGATACCCATTATGCTTATAAAATTTTTGAAATACAACATTTTCACATGTGTTATAGACATTAGTAAAATCAATATCATTTGTGTACAAAGTCTTAATATGTTCAAATCCCAAGAATTTGGTACTCAAGGTAGAGATTAAATCATATCTTCTAGATAAAGCATCTGCAACTATGTTCTCTTTACCTTTCTTATACTGGATCACATATGAAAAAGTCTCAATGAATTCCATCCATCGAACATGCCTCTTGTTCAATTTACCTTACCCCTTTAAATGCTTGAGTGATTCATGATTAGTGTAAATCACAAATTCCTTGGGTAGTAGATAGTGTTGCCATACTTCCAATGCTCTCACCAAGGCATAGAGCTCCTTGTCATATGTGGAATGGTTAAGTTGAGCTCCATTCAACTTCTCACTAAAATAGGCAATGAGATGCCTTTTCTATAATAAAACAACACATATTCCTACACCAGAGGCATCACATTCAATTTCAAAGCTCTATCAAAATTAAGCAAACATAAGATAGGAGCCGAACTCAATTTTTCTTTAAGTAAGTTAAAAGAATGCTCCAGTTTTCAGTCCTTTTGAAATTCACATCTTACTTAACTATGCTAGTTAAAGGAGTTGCAATTATGCTAAAATCTTTAACAAATCTCCTATAAAAGCTAGCTAGTCCATGAAAACTCCTAACTTCCCCTGTAATGGTAGGTCTTAGCCATTCTTTGATAGCCTTAATCTTCTTCTCATCAACAGTAAGACCTTCTTTACTAACAATGAATCCTAAGAAGACAATTTTATCACAATAAGATGTACACTTCTTGGTGTTGTCATACAATTGTTCCTTCTTAAGAACTTCTAAAACAACCCTAATATGCTAAAAAATGCTCATTTAACGTTTTACTATAAATTAATATGTCATCAAAATAGATGACAACAAATTTTCCTAGAAATTCACTCAAAACATGATTCATAAGTCTCATATATGTACTTGGTGCATTGGTTAAGCCAAAAGGCATGACTAGCCGCTCATACAACCCATATTTATTTTTAAAAAGTAGTTTTCCTTTCATCTATAGGTTGCATTCTAATTTAATGATATCCACGCTTAATATCAATTTTAGTAAAAATGCATGTGCCACTTAACTCATCAAGCATATCATCAAGTCTACGGATAGGATGTCTATACTTTAAGTGATTTTTTTTATAGCTTGACAATTAACACACATCCTCCTAGTACTATCTTTCTTAGAAACAAGCAACACGGGTACAATATATGGGCTCAAGCTTTCTCTAACATGTCCCTTCTCCATCAACTACTCCACTTGCCTTTGAAGCTCCTTAGTCTCATAGGGATTGCTTTGATAAGCTAGCCTATTTAGAATTGGAGCTCCCAAAATGAAGTCTATCTTGTGCTCAATTCCTCTCAAGGGTAGTAATCCCTTTGGCATCTCTTCAGGAAACACATCCTCAAACTATACAATAAAGAAACAATAACACTAAGCAAAGAGTCAAGGTTAGCTAAGTTCAGAAAATTCTCCTTGTACATGAGTACAATAAGAGATTTTTAGGTATAGAAATATTTTTCAACTCTCAATCCTTAGAATGAAAGCTGTTATTCTTTTCGCTCTTAACTACTTCTTTTCTCTCCTCTCCTTTTAACTCTTTTGAGCTCTCTCCCTTTACACTCTCTTTCTTTTTAACTTCTATCGCTTTCTTACTTTCTTCACTCTATCTCTTGCTTTCTTTTTCTCTCATTTTTCTTTGTATTTCTCCCTCATACACTTCTCTAGGTGATAAAGGAATCAAAGTGATTTTCTTTCCATCTTTCTTATAGGTGTAGTGGTTGGTAAACCCATTGTGCATCACCTTCCTATCATATTGCCATGGCCTTCCCAATAAAAGGTGACCCGCTTGCATTGGAACAACATCAAATAATATTTCATTGTGGTACTTACCTATTTTGAAAGCCACAAGAACTTGCTTAGTTACTCTAATTTCCCTATAATCATTAAGCCACTTCAACTTGTAAGGTTGGGGATGCTTGATAGTTTATAACACCCCCATACTCTATATAAGTATTATACGTATACCTCATATACATACAGTACATATATAAAGTATAAGAATGTCACTTTTCGTTTCAGATTAAAAGCCTTTCCTTTAGTTCCAAACAGTAACACATTTTATTTAAAGAACATTTACAAACTCATTTTACTTTTAATGATATTACATATATATATAATGATCTTGTCTTTACCAAAATTCATTTATACATATGAAAACATTTTTTATCAAAATACAACATAATTAAAATTGTACATGTATGCATCACCTTCTAGTTGGTCTCGAAATACTCTTACCTTGCGCGTGGCATAACGACTTGACTTCAGATCAACCACCTACTTACCTACGCGATTTACACAACCGTGCTAAGCTAGAAAGCTTAGTAGTACAAATAAATATTATAAACATATATTACAGAAAATCATACTTATATATTAAATTCATGTATCATTATTTTCTTATCATGTTTTCCTCATTTCAATTACACTTTTTATATGTTTCTACCAATCTCATAATTATATACATATATATACATATATCATTAACATAAACCGCCTTTTCATAACTTATTAGAACATTCATAAAATAAATACTCACAATGTCCACATCCATATACATAATACATACCATATTCTACTTTCAAAATCTCATCTTTCAACACAACTTCTTAGGCCATATATCTTTTCAATCATTTACTTATGTATTGTAATCATATCATACTTCATTACATTTCATTTCAAAAGAATATTATATTTCACAACCTTGCATTATTCAATAACTTATCAAAACATTCATGAGGTAATATTCACAATTTTCCACATCCATAAACTTATTACACATCATGTTGTATCTTCATAGTTTCATTACTCATCATAGCTTTCCAAGCCACAATCATTTTCATTAAGTTACTTATGTATTATAATCATCTCATAACATTACATCTCACTCCATAGTTCATATTAAAGCAAAGACAAGCATGGGCCCAAAAGACACTAATATGCCATTCAACTTTCAGAGTTAATGTTTTGGTTCAATTATCACATTTATCATTATCATTATCCCAACTAGGCTTTAAGGATTAGGCTCAACCAAGCTTCAAGGGGAACAAAGCATGCTAAGTATCAACCCAACTTGGCTTCAAGAACCAAACCCAACCTAGCTTCAAGGGTTGTAACATCTCAACTAGGCTTCAAGGACTAGACCCAACCAAGCTTCAAGGGGAGTAAAACATGTTAAACTTCAACCCAACTTGGCTTCAAGGATCAAGCCCAACCTAGCTTCAAGAGATTGTTACCATTAGGCATGCCACCAATAACAAAACTCTGAAAATGGAATAACATATTAGACACACAATTCATTATTTCATTATCAATTTCATTCTCATTTTCTTATCATCATTTAGGCAACCATGCCTCAATCATCTCATTTGCATCATTATAGCCAACAACAATGGCTTCACATCTCATCAATAGAATATACATAACCAATTGCATTGAACATATATTTTGAATTCATCATCATCTAGGCAAACATGCCCCATTTATTTCATTTGAATCATTATAGCCAACCACAATGGCATCACATCTCATCATTTCTCAAGCCACATTAAACCAATTCATCATTAAAGTATTTATCATAACAAATTGCATTGCACATACCTTTTTGAATGATCATCATATCTTTCACACTATACAAATCATAACATTAGTCACATTGTATTAACAATATAGTAAATTACTTAACACATTTATAACTAAATGTGTTAAGTCTCAAAATCATGTAAAAGAATGCATCCATGTAAGTTTGTACTTACCTCAAGAGCAACTCACATCAATCTATACACTTCCTTTTCCAAGAATTCTTCACATCTAGGTTAAGGTAACTCAACCTCTTCACAACCTAATCCAAAAGGAAGAATACACACTTACTTATAAATACACATGAATTCCAATACACTTATTCACCTATTAGTCTCATACTAGACCCATAGATCACAAATTACAAACCAAAACCCTTATCTAAGTCCCCACAGTCATGGCCTCACAACCCCATGGCCGTGGATTAGCAACCGAATCTGCCCACTTTTCTCTAAACCCGCACGGTCGTGTCCCTCACTTGCCACGACCATGGCACTCATTTGCCACGACCGTAGCATCCATTTTGCCTCTGTTTCGGACCAAACTCATGTATTTTGTATTTTTAACTTTAATAAACACAAACATATAGAAAATTCAAGATAATAGTTGATCAAACTCATCACATACATCAATTACCAATTAACCTAACACTTATATAACTTCAACATATCATAATAATAATCATTACATACATCATCCATATATCAATTATTCAATTTCCCAAGTCATTTATATTAAACCTTTACTAAACAATTCCGACAATCCATCATCATCCTCACAAACTAACCATATTATCATCATTTAAATACCAATTCAACATATCTATATACTTCAATCTTTCATTATCATCATCTTCACACACTAACCATATCAATTATAAGCTCAATCAATGGAAATCAATACAAGGAAATGAATACTTACTTGAATATTTTGCCAAATCTTCAATATCCACCTTCAATTCTCTCAAAACCCTTATGAATTTGATGTGTATGTAAGTAAAATCACATCTCTCTCTCTCTCTCTCTCTCTCTCTCTCTCTCTCTCTCTCCACGTCAAGAACAAGAAGAAGAAGAAGAAAGAAAGAAAATCTTCTTTCTTTATTCACTTATCATATATATATAAAATAATAATATAATAAAATATCCCAAAAATCCTCCACCACAATTATTCTTCCCTTTGACTTTCTTTTCTTCTTTTTCTTTTGTCATTACTATCATCATCATCATCATCATCATCATTATTATTATTATTATTATTATTATTATTATTATTATTATTATTTAATTATATACACTTACTTTTCCTACTCCAATATATACATCATGTATATGTGATGTATATGTTGCTATATGTATATCTCTTATATATTGTATTTATATTTCCCATATTTTTCAAATACCATATATATACATATCATCCTTCATATAAATTTATCTCTTATAATATTTCCTTTTAATTAACTTATCTTCTTTTGACTTCCATTTCTTGGACTTGTATATGTTATATATATATATATCTATATATACAACATATACACTCTCTCTTTACTTCTTTTCTCTTTCTATAAAACATATACATTAAATCCAAATACAACCATAATTCCAAAACTTTTAGGGTATACTTTGGGATATTACAATTCTCTCCCTCTTAAATAATTTCGTCCTCGTAATTATCCAGTATAGTAACAACCCAATCTTAACAAAATACCATCTTGACTTTCATATGAAGTTAATTATATTATTAAGTTATTATGTCATCAAATCACATAAGTTCTACTCTCCCCCTTAGAGTCAATCATCTTCTCTAAATTTCATAACTCACCATTATATATATATATATATATATATCTTATTACTTCTTAACCAAACATTCAAAATAACTCATTACATTCCCAATTAATTTATCTTTTTACAAGAATCAAATCATCTTATAATATCCATATACTTCATCCAATTATTACATTCAGGATATTTTATCACTTTATCTCTTTATAAATACTCTCTTAACTTTAACCTTAAAAATCATTGATTTATATCTTAATATTGATTATCCCATCATTACAATCACTTTCAGAATATACATTTATCAACCCTTAATTGATACCAATATCTTTATTTTTTTTATACACTTAATTCCTTCTTTAGTATGCTTCTCACTTAACATAAATATTAATACAATGCCCTTAAACTTACTTTATAGGTAATCAACCTTTTCCCTTTTTATCATCATTTACAACTGTTATAGCTCAATTCATTCCTATCCAGTTATTTGTTAGAATATTACATCATATACATTATCATTTAAATTTTTATACTCTTGATACAATTATACATATTAAATCTCAATATTGATTCACAACCTTAGCGAAATCTAGATCAATTGATCTATCTGTCACAATATACCCACGTTTCAATCTTGTTCGATTCAAACCAACAATTAATTTATTTAAACTTATCATTAAATTTCACAATATATATGACCTAATTCCATTAAGTCAAACTTATATTCAACTTCTAATATCTTCAGATCCATTTTTCAGTTTTTTTTTTGAGATTATGATTATTAATAACAAATCATTTCAAATTATCTTAGTACAATTTCCATAAAATTCTCATGATTATCTCATACCATATTTACTACCCATAGTTCACTCACTTAAACCTTAAGTCCATCCACTTATTCATTTTGTACCATAAACATATTCAGTATTACGTTTAATCACATTTAGTAATTTCTCCCATTTAATATCTCCTCACATTTCATACAACTACTATTTTTACAATAATTATTTTTTTTATCACATTATCCATAACTCAAAACATTTTCACAGTTCTCTTTCCTTCCATACTTTCTATAATTATAAACAAATTTCTAACATAAAAATGATAAAGTACAACTTTACCCATCATAACTCTTGACCATGTTTCTAAAAACATAACTATCAATCTCATCAAAACTATACTACAGTCATGTTATCTCAGGCTCAAATATGTGGATAACAAAACTAACCGACCAGATATACTAAACAAATCATATGGCCATAGGAGATTAATGGTCACGCCTGTGGCTTATAAATCAATACTGTCCCTTTATTATTCTGCTTCCAACTTTTCCAATTACAATGCTAAGTTTGTATCACAAGGATTACATAGTCATTCTCTAAACTTTTGCGACACCAAAATTTAACACATTTCAACTCCGTTTCAAACCAATTTGCACTCGATTATATGATCATCATTAACCTAATTCATGTTTCCACAATAATACTATTAACATTTCTTACATATACATATTCGATCATATGCAAATCTTACAAAATTTCCATTTGTTACTCCATTTCTAATCTATCTCTTCTAAAAATTTTTATACATTATACTTCCCCTTTTTCCTTACAATCTCTTATTATACACATATA
Organism: Garcia nutans; assembly: GCA_947685225.1. Taxonomy (NCBI): domain Eukaryota; kingdom Viridiplantae; phylum Streptophyta; class Magnoliopsida; order Malpighiales; family Euphorbiaceae; genus Garcia; species Garcia nutans. The sequence goes on from CANTUV010000057.1 coordinate 7,435,420, forward strand.
CATAGAACCTTTCCATATGTAAATACTTTGGGACTTAAAATAGTATATAATCATCAAGTTCAGTGATTACCATAATAATTTCACTGTCCAGTATTACTCGAATCCATTCCCACTCTCAATTTCATCACATAGCCTAGCTCTGCGCAGATCAAAACCTAATCTCTCTTAGGTTCATTAATACTTGCAATATCATTCTCAATATCACTAGACCAGTAGGTATACCACATACACATTTATAGGTCACATTCATAATGTGACTTATTTTCCACATTTCTTACATAATACAATTACATTCATATCGAAAAACTCATCTTACATATCCTATACATGTATACACATACTCATACAATTATATTTAATTCCTCTTTTGCATATAATCTATACAAATTTAACATTTATTACTTTTCTTTGAACATTATCATTCTCATTCTTTTAACATGACTTAAATTATTCATCAACTCAACAAATATATGCACTTTAACCATAATAAGACTTCACATAAGTCTTAGTCACATTTCTAATGTGACATCTTTCTCATATTTGTTTTTAAAAACATTTAGTATACCCTTCATATCCATCTTTATCATTTCCAGTCAAATTACTTAAAGTAACTCATTTTCCTTTTATTTCAAAACAAATTTCTGTATTATTAATTACATTATCCACTTCATAATACTTTCATGTGCAATAATAGTCATTCCACATAGCTCATATGTTTAATACACATTAAACTGTTGATATCTAAATAATCCTCATTAGAATTCCATTAAAACTCTAACTTTCAACTTACTACTTTACCTAAACTTCAATTTACAAATCTCATTTTCTTAATATTAATTTTAAAATCATTATATATACATATACCATAATGTAACATCAAAACATATCATTTTCACAATTATTAAAGCTCATTTCAAAAATTCAACTTTCACCTATTACCACCATTTATATGAGCTTTATTAACACTTAAACATATCACATTTCTAATATTGAGATCACAATGTTTGCATTAAAATAACAATATAAGTAATACCATTATATCTCCTTACTTTAACCAACTCCATCCTTTTTTTAAAACCTGAATTCTACATACCCAAACCTTAATTTGTCACACTTTGTCTATACCAATCAACTCACTCAATATTCCACCATACTTTTTTCAATTTAATAACACATTTATCCATTTTAACATTCAAACAATATTTCCTCTCTCTAGCAATCCAAACATAAGCTTTATTAGAGAGAGATCCAAACTTTAGAGAAAAGAGTAATTACTTTAATCTTGATTTTTTTAAACTCATTTCCAACATTATTCTCCTATTAATTTCTTTATGACCTTTTTCACAAGCACACTTCCATACTCAAAAATTTAAAAATTTACTTTACTTAAGTAAACTTCAATTCTTTAATTTATCAATTATACTTGTACAAATTTTTCTATATCATTTCTTTCTCTAGCTTTACTTTCATGTAAAACCTCATTCACACACTATCATCCATCTCATATAATTCAGATATACTACAAATCACATAATGCCACATCCGAGACCAACCTAGGTGTTAATGCATATGCATGTATCACAAATTCCACTTTTCAAAAATTTCCTCTTTTCTTTTTAAATCTACTTAGGCCGAGAATCTCAGACCTAAGCTCTGATACCAAAATAATTGTAACACCCCCATACTTTATATAAGTACTATACGTATACCTCATATACATACAGTACATATATAAAGTATAAGAATGTCACTTTTCGTTTCAGATTAAAAACCTTTCCTTTAGTTCCAAACAGTAACACATTTTATTTAAAGAACATTTACAAACTCATTTTACTTTTAATGATATTACATATATATATATAATGATCTTGTCTTTACCAAAATTCATTTATACATATGAAAACATTTTTATCAAAATACAACATAATTAAAATTGTACATGTATGCATCACCTTCTAGTTGGTCTCGAAATACTCTTACCTTGCTCGTGGCATAACGACTTGACTTCAGATCAACCACCTACTCACCTGCGCGATTTACACAACCGCGCTAAGCTAGAAAGCTTAGTAGTACAAATAAATATTATAAACATATATTACAGAAAATCATACTTATATATTAAATTCATGTATCATTATTTTCTTATCATGTTTTCCTCATTTCAATTACACTTTTTATATGTTTCTACCAATCTCATAATTATATACATATATATACATATATCATTAACATAAACCACCTTTTTATAACTTATTAGAACATTCATAAAATAATACTCACAATGTCCACATCCATATGCATAATACATACCATATTCTACTTTCAAAATCTCATCTTTCAACATAACTTCTTAGGCCATATATCTTTTCAATCATTTACTTATGTATTGTAATCATATCATACTTCATTACATTTCATTTCAAAAGAATATTATATTTCACAACCTTGCATTATTCAATAACTTATCAAAACATTCATGAGGTAATATTCACAATTTTCCACATCCATAAACTTATTACACATCATGTTGTATCTTCATAGTTTCATTACTCAACATAGCTTTCCAAGCCACATTCATTTTCATTAAGTTACTTATGTATTATAATCATCTCATAACATTACATCTCACTCCATAGTTCATATTAAAGCAAAGACAAGCATGGGCCCAAAAGACACTAATATGCCATTCAACTTTCAGAGTTAATGTTTTGGTTCAATTTTCACATTTATCGTTATCATTATCCCAACTAGGCTTCAAGGATTAGGCTCAACCAAGCTTCAAGGGGAACAAAGCATGCTAAGTATCAACCCAACTTGGCTTCAAGAACCAAACTCAACCTAGCTTCAAGGGTTGTAACATCTCAACTAGTCTTCAAGGACTAGACCCAACCAAGCTTCAAGGGGAGTAAAACATGTTAAACTTCAACCCAACTTGGCTTCAAGGATCAAGCCCAACCTAGCTTCAAGAGATTGTTACCATTAGGCATGCCACCAACAACAAAACTCTGAAAATGGAATAACATATTAGACACACAATTCATTATTTCATTATCAATTTCATTCTCATTTTCTTATCATCATTTAGGCAACCATGCCTCAATCATCTCATTTGCATCATTATAGCCAACAACAATGGCTTCACATCTCATCAATAGAATATACATAACCAATTGCATTGAACATATATTTTGAATTCATCATCATCTAGGCAAACATGCCCCATTTATTTCATTTGAATCATTATAGCCAACCACAATGGCATCACATCTCATCATTTCTCAAGCCACATTAAACCAATTCATCATTAAAGTATTTATCATAACAAATTGCATTGCACATACCTTTTTGAATGATCATCATATCTTTCACACTATACAAATCATAACATTAGTCACATTGTATTAACAATATAGTAAATTACTTAACACATTTATAACTAAATGTGTTAAGTCTCAAAATCATGTAAAAGAATGCATCCATGTAAGTTTGTACTTACCTCAAGAGCAACTCACATCAATCTATACACTTCCTTTTCCAAGAATTCTTCACATCTAGGTTAAGGTAACTCAACCTCTTCACAACCTAATCCAAAAGGAAGAATACACACTTACTTATAAATACACATGAATTCCAATACACTTATTCACCTATTAGTCTCATACTAGACCCATAGATCACAAATTACAAACCAAAACCCTTATCTAAGTCCCTACGGTTGTGGCCTCACAACCCCACGGCCGTGGATTAGCAACCGAATCTGCCCACTTTTCTCTAAACCCGCACGGTCGTGTCCCTCACTTGCCACGACCGTGGCACTCATTTGCCACGACCGTGGCATCCATTTTGCCTCTGTTTCGGACCAAACTCATGTATTTTGTATTTTTAACTTCAATAAACACAAACATATAGAAAATTCAAGATAATAGTTGATCAAACTCATCACATACATCAATTACCAATTAACCTAACACTTATATAACTTCAACATATCATAATAATAATCATTACATACATCATCCATATATCAATTATTCAATTTCCCAACTCATTTATATTAAACCTTTACTAAACAATTTCGACAATCCATCATCATCCTCACAAACTAACCATATTATCATCATTTAAATACCAATTCAACATATCTATATACTTCAATCTTTCATTATCATCATCTTCACACACTAACCATATCAATTATAAGCTCAATCAATAGAAATCAATACAAGGAAATGAATACTTACTTGAATATTTTGCCAAATCTTCAATATCCACCTTCAATTCTCTCAAAACCCTTATGAATTTGATGTGTATGTAAATAAAATCACATCTCTCTCTCTCTCTCTCTCTCTCCACGTCAAGAACAAGAAGAAGAAGAAGAAAGAAAGAAAATCTTCTTTCTTTATTCACTTATCATATATATATAAAATAATAATATAATAAAATATCCCAAAAATCCTCCACCACAATTATTCTTCCCTTTGACTTTCTTTTCTTCTTTTTCTTTTGTCATTACTATCATCATCATCATCATCATCATCATCATTATTATTATTATTATTATTTAATTATATACACTTACTTTTCCTACTCCAATATATACATCATGTATATGTGATGTATATGTTGCTATATGTATATCTCTTATATATTGTATTTATATTTCCCATATTTTTCAAATACCATATATATACATATCATCCTTCATATACATTTATCTCTTATAATATTTCCTTTTAATTAACTTATCTTCTTTTGACTTCCATTTCTTGGACTTGTATATGTTATATATATATATATATATATATATCTATATATACAACATATACACTCTCTCTTTACTTCTTTTCTCTTTCTATAAAACATATACATTAAATCCAAATACAACCATAATTCCAAAAATTTTAGGGTATAGTTTGGGATATTACATAGTTGGTAACCTAAGCTTCTATACTAGGATAATCCTTGCAAAATTCATCACACTCCTTCCATCCATAATGTCATTACACATTCTATCCTCTACTAGACATCTTGTATGGAAAAGATTCTCTCTTTGATCATTCTTCTTATGTTGAGCTTGTATATTCAAGGCTCTCCTAGCTAAAAGTGCTATACTTTTTTCAAGAATGGTAAGCTCTTCTTCCTCTTCCTCACTATCTTCATCTTTATCTTTAGCCTTATCAACCTCTTCCTCTTCATCACCACTTGAAAAATATTCCCCATCGATCATGTACATTCTCCTCTGATTGGGGGACTCCCTTTTATAATGACCTATATCACCACATTTAGAACATTTAATTTTAGATGTAGATTCAACCTTACCCTTATCCCTACTAATGCTAGGAAGTTTAGGAACTTCCTTGGCTTCAACCTTTAGTTTGGTTATTGGTGCTTTGTCTTCCCTTTTTCAAGTTGATTTAAATGATGAGGACATAGAAGAAAATCGATTAGAACTACTCCTCCTTTTCAATTGCCTTTCAACCTTTAGGCCTAGGTGTAACAACTCATCCATCTGCATGTATGGTTGTAGTTCTACTACATTAGCTATCTCCTTTTTCAATCCAATGAGGAATCTATCCATTGTTGCTTAATTATTTTCTTCAACATTAGCCCTAGTCATTGCTACTTTCATCTCTTTATAATTCCTCCACACTTTTAGACCCTTGAGTGAGGTTTTGAAGTTGGTTGTACAAGTCCCTATAGTAGTGGTTTGGTATAAACCTCCTTCTCATGATAGATTTGAGGTCCCTCCATTCTTTGATAGGTCTTTCCCTATTTCCCCTTCTTCTTTGCTTGGTGTCATCCTACTAAGTGATGGCATAATTATCAAATGCAATAATAGTAAGTTTAACTTTCTTGGCTTCAGTGTATTAATGAAAATCAAATACTATTTCTACCTTCTTCTCACAATCCAAGTCAGCTTTAGGGTCTATCTTCCCATGAAATGACATATTTTTAGCTTTACTCCACCTTCATCTCAATTATGATACCTCCTTCTTTGTCTTACTTCCTCTTCTTCTTCATTATCACTAAAAGACTCTTCACCTTTTGAACCATCATTGCCTGGATTTCTTTGGTTTTCTTCCCTCCTAAGGCCATTGTTTGGTTGAGTCCTTGTAATTGAGGCTTTCACTCTTTCCATGCGATGCATTATTTTTCCAACTCTCCTACTTAAAAGCTCTTTAGATTTAGCCATTGCAACCATCCAATAAATATGTCCTTGAGTTATTCTACTTTCTCCACTCATCTTAGAACTTGTTTATGATCTGTAACAAAAATGTTAGTGAAATGAGAAAATATATGTAAATAGTTCCTCACTTTCTCCCTCACGTGTTTCACTCAAGTTGGATGTTGACTGGTGTTTGCACTCAATATATGGCTTTTCTCTAGATGAGCTCACACTTTTGCCTTTTACCTCTCAAGTCTCTTGTTAAAATTTGTTGTATAGATCAAAATCCCTACAAGATAGATAATCACAAAAAGGTATAAATTCCCTTGAGAAATGGTTCTCACGACTGGACTATATGATGGTCCGATCAGGAAATGAGTGTCAATTAGGCACAGTAGAGGTCACGGTGGTTGGTATGCTCAGGTTTTGGGTAGGTCGAGAGAGGTATGGTTGGGATTAGGATTGTCTAACAAAGATTGGTGTGGACAAAAATTGGGAAATCTGGCAGTAGGTTTCACGGTTAGAGGTAGATGAAATTTTAGGTGGACTAAGGGAGGTACAATCAGAGTTATGGTAGTCAGATCAAGATTTTAGTGGATAAAAATTGGAGAATTTGGCAGTAGGTTTCAAGGTTAGAAGTACGGTGAAAATTTGGGTGGAGTACGTAAGATCAAAATTCTTTAGTTCCAACATGATTTGGTTTAGAAAAAAAAAATTCAAATTTGGAAGAATGTTTCGCGGTGGACGGTATGGTGAGAATTAAGGCGTAACAGACTTGGTCCAATTGGACCAGGTGCGGTATGGTCGAGAAAATGAGCATAAATTGGTTATGAAAATTTTTTTAGGGTTTGGACAAATTAGGTAATTTCTTTGGTAGTTTTTAGGACTTGAAACAATACTTTGACAACCATCAACACAACTTTGAACTAAAACATGATCAATAGCAAATTTTTTTTCAATTATTTTCTTTTCTTTTTTTAAATAGTTTCTTTTCTTTTCTTTTTCTTTCCTTTCCTTTCCTTTTCTTTTCTTTTCTTTTTGACTATGACTTTCTTAACTAAGAACAAGAATAATAAAGCAATGATAGAACAAGATAACAAGGACTAAATTAAATAATAATTTTGAAAGATAATAGTATAGATAAATAGATTGTGGAACCTGATTTAGAACCTAAGCTCTGATACTAAACTGACATGAATCCCTAGTATAAGGACTAGAGATCCTCTCATCTTTATGCTTGGAAGTGACTCCTTGGATAGCCAAATAAGATCCTTGCCAAATCCTTAACCCAATTATAGCCCATGGAAGAGAACCTTAGAATTATCTACTTCAAAACAATCAACTTTGTTGTAGTGAACCTTGATCTTACAAGTAAATTAAGAACAAGAGAAGATGATCTCTCAAATCTGGAATTTTTAATTTAATATTGTCTAACCTTTTGCTAGAAACTACAAGATGGTTTACAAAGGTTAAATAATAAAGTGGTGTTTGGTTACAATAATATCTCCACCCTCATAATACTAAACCAATAAAAAAATAACCCAATAATAAGCTAACAATTTTGGGCTTAAACAATAAGACCCAAACTGTAACACTCTTCTACCCTATACATATATAATACATACACCCAGTATATGTAAAATATGCATATACGGTATAGAAATGTTACAATCCAGTTTAATAAAAATTTTCAACTTTCAAATTTAAAATCTTAAATACTTTAAAATATATATTTAAATAACAAATAAAATATTTATTATTAACTAAAGGTTCCAAAATAGTATTTTTCATAAAAATCTCAAGAAAAAATTTGCCAAAGTTTTATCTGTAATTTGGATATTTCCAAATTATCAATAAAACACAACCTGCAAAAGAAGGACACTCCCAATAATACCAATCATACATTTCACCAATGCTCCTTAATTTCTCTAAGTTTCTCAAAATATTTATACATATATATTTATAAAAAATATGTATAAAATTCACATTACAAAATTTATCCAAAACATTCTTTTTAATTTACAATATATACACCAAAACATAATATAATATACATAATAACAAAATGTATGATAATATAAAATTTATACATCCTGGCAGTGTCTCTGATCTTAATGTCCAAAATTAACTCTACTAGCAAAATCTCAAATCTAAACCCGACCCGGTCTAAAAGAACTCTTCGGCTCAAACTAGATTGCCCCTATCACTTGTGCAATGATTTACAATCGCGCTAAGCCAAAATCCTAGCTGTACAAACTTCGATAACAATGAAATTGTAAAGCAATTCCAATGCACAATGCCTTACATATCATGTCACAATGTGTCATATAATTTCATTTTAAAATATATTCTTCAATTATTTAACAATTCACATACGTACAACCACAAGCGTGGGCCTAAAAGATCTAATATGTCATTCAAATCCTAGAGTTACTGTTTTGGTCCAAATTGATACCATGTGTCTAGCCCCGAAAGCAAATCATAATAATTGCTCAAAAGCTAGACCCGAAGGCAAATCATATCACAGTGATACTAAGCGTCTAGCCCCGAAGGCAAATCAAAATAGTTGCTCAAAAGCTAGCCTCGAAGGCAAATAATGAGGATAACCTTATAGGCATGCCGCCAAATACAGAACTCTAAAAATTGAATAACATACTAGGCACACAATTATTTCATATTTTCCATCACCAATTTCGTTCTCATTTTCCTATAAACAATTAGGCACATTGCCTCATTTTCTCATTTTCAATTAGGCACATTAGCTTATTTTCTCATTTATTTCATTCATATCAATGTCAATTCATTTCATTTCATCATATCTCAACATATCATCATAATATATCACATTTTACATTAAAACACATTGCCCAAACATTTTGGGTAATTTCACATAATTCACACATAAATCACATTTTATGCACTTTAGCTATTAACAATGGCTTTTCATAATGCCTTTAATGCATACATGACAAATCATATTACTCAAACACTTTGGGTCATTTTCACATAATGCACATATTTCACATTATACTCAATTTAACCATTAACAATGGCTTTTTATAATGCGTATAATGCATACATAACATTACACATGTCAGCACATTGTTCATGAATGTTCAATGCATCAAGTAGCTTAACACATTTTTCCAATCCTTTTTCATAATGCATATAATAACATGTTTACACCATTTATATTACATAAATACATACTTATGTCCAAAACCCTAAAATGGCATAACCTTATCCATTGAAGGTTTTCCATTCCAACACAATCTAATTATCAATTCAAGCTCATTTCCATCCTTAATATCATTAAATAACATGCTTTAACCATTAAAATCAAGCAATTTACCATACTTTGAAAATCCTTTTTCCAAAACCCTAAATCGACACTTTCATTCTCAAATTCTATCCAAACATAACCAAATCCAATATTTGACTTTAAAATACTTGTTTATGCATCAAAATAAGACATTTAGAGTCAAATTTCACAATTAAATCACATGAATTCAAAAGTTCAATTCTCCCATAACCCTAAATTCTCTCTCTTCACAAATCTTTACTCAAACTTAATCATTTCTTTAATCCAAACTTAAATTCATTGTTAACTACTCAAAACAACTTCATTCATACCCAAATAAGCAATTAAAACATAGCACTTCAAAACTCCAAAATCAACATAATCATACTTTTATGAAAATTAAAAGAAAAAGTAAGAAAACTTACTAATTAAGGAGGAAAACCCTAAAAATCCCACTTGCACACTTAAAATCCTTCATTTTAAGAAGCTTATAAGAAGCAAAAGCTTCACTTGAACTCCTATGGAATTTCGGCTAAGGAAGGAAGAAGGAGAAGAAGATGACCAAATGAGTTTTTCTCATTCTTTCCACTTTCAATTCCTACCTTATATATATTATTTAATTATATTTTTAACTAATTATTCAATTATTTATTTAATTAATAAAAACACTAATTTTTCTCTTCCATACAAAATAAAATATTTTTGAATTATTTTTATAAATTTTAATTTTTAAAGTTTATTTACCAAAATACCCCTTGACTTTGACTTTTAACTTTAAAGTTGACCTTTTTGTTGACTTGTATATATTATGTATATTTCACAAATACATCCCACTTTTTCACTTAAAATCACTCAATTTTCTATTTAAATTATTTATTTAATTTATCTAATTAAATTTTAATTTAATTTATTTAATTTCCAAAAATTAGGGATTTTCAAAAATTAGGATATTACAATTATCTCCCACTAAAAAAAATTTTGCCCTCGAAATTACTTACTATCCACTCTGGAACAACTAAGGATGTTGACTCTGTATTGTCTGCTCACTCTCCCATGTTGCCTTCTCAGTGGCATGATTCCTCCAAAACACTTTTACAAGTGGCACTTTCTTATTCCTCAGCTCTTTCACCTCTCGTGCTAAGATAGCCACTGGTTCTTCCTCATAAGTCAGATTCAGACTCACCTCAATGGATTCCACTGACAAGATATGAGTTGGGTTTGACTTATATCTCCAAAGCATAGATACATGGAAGACATTATGTATTCGATCCAACTCAGGTGTCAGAGCCAATCTATAAGCTACCGGACCAACTCTCTCCAGTATCTCATAAATTCCTATGAAACGAGGACTCAACTTTCCTTTTTGACCAAATCTCAGAATTCTCTTCCACGGAGACACCTTTAGGAACACTTTATCTCCCACACTAAGCTCTATGTCTTTTCTCTTCAAATCTGTATAGGATTTCTGTCGGTCTGAAGCTGCTTTCAGACAACCCCAAATCACTTTCACTTTCTCTTCTATTTTCTTAATCAAATCGAGACCAACCAATTTACCTTCTCCAACCTCATCCTAACACAAAGGTATCTCGCACTTCCTGCCATACAAAGCCTCATAAGGTGCCATCCCAATACTGGGCTGACGACTATTGTTATATGCAAACTCAATCAGTGGCAAGAATATGTCCCAACTCTCAGTGAAATCAATGATACAACTCCTCAACATATCCTCTAGAATCTATAACTCTCTCTCTGGCTGCCTATCTGTCTGAGGATGAAAAGTAGTACTAAAATGTAACCGAGAACCCAATGCATCCTGCAAACTCCTCCAAAATCTCAATGTAAACCAGAGATCTTGGTTTGACACCAAAGAAACTGGGACTCAATGGAACCTCACTATCTCACTGATATATAGCTTAGGCAACCTCTCCAAGAATAATCCACCTGAACTGGAAGAAAATGAGCTATCTTTGTCATCCGATTAACTATCACACAGATTACATCATGCTTCTTCTGGGTAAAAGACAGTCCAGTCACAAAATCCATTGTCACTCGCTCCCATTTCCACTCAGGCATTGATAATGGCTGAAGCAACCTTGAAGAAACTTGATGCTCAACTTTCACTCTCTGGAAAGTGAGACATCTAGATACAAATTCTGTTATATCCCTCTTCATTCTCAACCACCAATAATGTTGCTTCAAATCCTGATACATCTTGGTACTATCAGGGTGCATAGCATAGACTAACTGATGTGCTTCCACCAATATCATCCTCTTCAATTTTGCATCATCAGGAATACACAGCTTATCTCTGTACCATAAACTACCATCATCTCTCACAAGAAAGTCTCGACTCTCCCCCTTTTGGCAATCCATCATAATCTTTTGGATTTTCTTATCTACCAACTGGGCCTCCCTAATATGATCCAACAACACTGGCCTCAACTGCAACTGAGCCATCAAAGCATCATCATCACAAAACTCAAATCTGACATGCAACGCTCTTAACTCAACAAGCAACAAGAGCGAATAAGCAGTCAAACCTGCTAAAGATTTTTTACTCAAGGCATCAGCAACAATATTTGCCTTGTCAGGATGATAATCAATCAAACAATCGTAGTCTTTACTCAACTCTAACCACTGCCTTTGCCGAAGATTCAGCCCTCTTTGAACACCTAGTTTCTTCAAACTCTTTTGATCAATATAAATGAAACATTTCTCCACATACACATAATGCCGCCAAATCTTCCATGCAAAAACTATGGTTGTTAGCTCCAGATCATGAGTCTGGTAATTCAACTCATGTGGTTTCAACTGTTGAGAGGAATAACCAATGACTCTATCCTCTTACATCAGAACATAACCTAAACCACTATGTGAAGTATCACTGTATATCCCATAGGGTTTACCTTCCATAGGGAGGGTAAGGACAGGAACCTGAGTGAACATCTCCCTCAACTGCTCAAAACTCGCTGACACCGATCTGTCCACACCAATCTAACTTTCTTCTAAAGTAATATGGTGAGTGGTGTAGCAATCATATAAAAACCCTTCATAAATCGACAATAATAGCCTTCCAATCCAAGAAAAGTTCTAACCTCTGTCACAGTCTTTGGTAGACTCCAATTCAAGATAGTCTCGACTTTACTCAGATCAACTTTAATACCCTATGCTGAAACCATATGACCGAGAAAAGTCACCTCATCAAGCTAGAACTCACACTTAGACATCTTAGCATACAACTGCTTCTCTTTTAATGTCTGCAATATAATCCACAGACACCTATCAGGATCCTCCTCATTATGTGAATACACCAAAATATCATCAATGAAGACCATTAAAAATTGATCTACGTATGGTCTAAACACCCTGTTCATCAAATCCATAAATGTTGCTGGTGCATTTGTCAATTCAAAAGGCAACACCAGAAACTCATAATGCCTATAACTTATGCGAAAAGCTGTCTTGGGTACATCCATATCGCTGACTCTCAACTGTTGGTACTTTGATCTCACATCAATCTTAGAAAATTCTACTGCTCACTTCAATTTATCAAATAGATCATCTATCTGAGGCAATGGATACTTATTCTTGATGGTCAACTTATTCAAATGTCTATAATCAATACACAATCTCAAAGTGTCATCATTCTTCTTCACAAACAAAACAGGTGCTCCCCACGGTGACACACTAGGGCAGATGAACCCTATATCAAGCAACTCTTGCAACTGCACCTTTAACTCCTTCAATTCTGTAGGTGCCATCTGATAAGGGGTAATAGAGATGGGAGTGGTACCAGGCATCAGATCAATACCAAACTCCACCTCTCTCTCAGGAGGTACACTTGCAACTCATCAGGAAAAACATCTGAAAACTCGGCAACTATAGGTATACTGTCAAGCTGGGACCCTATTACTTTGGTATCTACAACATGAGTAAGATATGTCTCATATCCCTTCTGAATCATCCTCCTAGCTGAAACAGCTGAAATAAATATGGACGAAAGATGCCCCTGCTCACTAGATACCACCACATATCTACCATCACGTGTTCTCAGGGTAACACGTTTCCGTTGACAATCTACCATAATCCCATGCCTAAATAACCAATTCATGTCTAGAATTAGATCATACTCCTTGAAAGGCATCTCAATTAGGTCACCGAGAAACTCTTCATCCTGAACAACAACTAGACAATCTCGGTGCACCCTACTAACTACAACACTATGCACTAAAGGATTTGTGACCAAAACATCAAATCCTAGGGACTCAGAATGCAAATCACTCATAGGCAAGATGGATGCATTGATGTATGAATGAGTTGACCCAGAGTATATCAATGCAAGAACAGAAGTACCAAATAAAGTAAAAGTACCATCAATGACAGCTAAAGCATCCGACTACCTCTGCATCACATAGACCGGCTGTGATGGCCTTACCTCATCAGGTCTACTCCCAGTGGTAGAACCTCCTCTCTGACCAGACCCAGATCTACCACTCTACCAAAACCTCTGACACTATGTTTAAAAGTTGTAATGTCTATCTATCTATCCTCTGGTGGCTCTAGACAATCTCTAAGAAAATGGTCTAGCGACCCACATTTGTAACACACTGCTAGTGCACCTATCCTCCAGCAGGCACCCCCGTGTGCTCTACCACAATGAACACAGGTAGGTGGAGCAGGCCTCTGAGACACTGAGGTTAGAGCACTAGCCACTAAGGCTACAGGTCTTTGTCTCCGCCTCTACTATTGTACTGACCTGCCAGATTGCCCCTGGTTCCTACTAAACCTCTGAGGATATCCCCCTCTACCTCTCTTTATTGATGAAGACACTGCCTCACCTTAGGGTCTCCTAGCTCTGCTCTCCTCTGCTCTGGCTGCTGCTGTAAGACCCTATGCTCTCTCAATACTCCCGACAGATGCAACCAACTAAGAAAAGTCTTAATATTGAGAGCCTACCACCAGACACATGATAAAAGTTCTCAGCCTGACGGGGACCCTTAGCAACGATGGCAGCAAACCCAACGTATAACAATGGTAGAGAACTCCTTGAAACTTGATAATCAACTCCTAAGGAACCCAACGCCTATAAAGAGACGCGAATTCACTATGATTGAAGGATTTAGTTGGTAAGAAGAAAGAAAACGCCACAACTCTTGTTGATAAGTAAAACTAATTCTTGATGCAAAGAAAGAATTAAAGAATCCACTCTAATCTCTCTCACACGAAAATTCACAAGATGAACTTGTAGAAGAATTCAAAATTTTTTATTAATTGTTGTATATCAAATTCGGCCTAATAGTGCCCTTAAATAAGGGTTACAAAATTCCTAATTGCATATGGAAAATTAAGACTAAAACATTCCTAATTGCATAAGGAAAACATTAAGTATGGAAACAAAATCCTAATCCACTAAGGAAAATATAAAGTAATCCTAATCCACTAAGGAAAATATAAAGTATGGAAACAACCAAACTAATCCCTTCAACATAAGAAACGCCCCATACTATTTGGGCTATCCATGGGCCTTAAATTACTTCCCAAGGCTTTATATGAACCCCCATGGACCTTTCTTGCACGTTGGACCTATCTTTAGCTAGCCTTTAGCTTCCACACTAAGCATCATAATCAACTTTGGTGTACCTTCTTCAAGCTCTATCTCCATCTTCTTGAATGATAATTCTTGATGCTCTTTGGAAATCTCTTCTTGAATATGCAAAGCCATACTAGCTTGATATCTCTTTGCTTTACTCCTAGTGATTGGTCTACTTGCTAGCTTCAAGGGATCCTTTCTTGCATCATTCTCCCCCTCTTCAAAAAGATTTGACCTCAAATATGCATCATCAAAAGGAGAAAGATCACTTACATTGAAAGTAGCACTAACATTATACGTACCTGGTAAGTCGATCTTGTAGGCATTGTCATTAATCTTCTCCAACACTTGGAATGGGCCATCTCCCCTTGTTTGCAACTTGTTTTTCCTTTGGTTAGGAAACCTCTCTTTTCGAAAATGACCCAAACCCAATCTCCTACTTGAAACTTAATCTCACGTCTCCCTCTATTTGTAGAATCAGCATATCTCTTGTTCCTTTTCTCAATATTCGCCCTTGCTTTCTCATGCATCTCTTTCACCAATTTAGCTTTCTTCTCACCATCTAAACTAACAAGCTCATGAGAAGGTAAAGAAACAAGATCCAAAACTGTTAGTGGGTTAAAACCATAAACAAGCTCAAAAGGTGAATATCCTGTAGAAGAATGAATAGCACGATTATAAGCAAACTCAATAAATGGAAAACAATCTTCCCAAGAACTCAAATTTTTACCCACTAAAGCTCTTAACATTGTACCTAAAGTTCTGTTTACTACTTCTGTTTGTCCATCCATTTGAGGATGACAAGTGGTGGAAAATAACAACTTGGTACCTAACTTTCCCTAAAGCACACGCCAAAAGTGAGACAAAAACTTGGTGTCTCTATCAGAAACTATGGATTTTGGTATCCAATGAATTCGAACCACCTCCCTAAAGAAGAGTTCGGCCACTAAACTAGCATCATCACACTTATGACATGGGATAAAGTGTGCCATCTTACTAAACCTATCAACAACCACAAATATGCTATCTCTCCCCCTCTTAGTCCTTGGTAATCCTAAAACAAAGTCCATACTAATGTCCATCCAAGGAGAACTAGGAACAGGTAATGGCATATACAAACCATGAGGCATAGATTTAGACTTAGATTGCCTACAAGCCAAACAAGCCTTACAAATCCGAATTACATCCCTTTTCATATTTGGCCAATAAAAGTGTTCATTCAGCATGTCTAAAGTCTTATCAACTCCAAAATGCCCCATCAAACCCCCACAATGTGGTTCTAATACTAGCAAATCTCTCATAAAACATCTAGGCATGCATAATTTTGAACCCTTAAACAAAAACCCATCATGTCTATAGAAAGAATTAAAAGCACCATGCTCACAAGCATCATAAACATTGCCGAAATCAGAATCACCAACATATAAGTCCTTTATACATTCAAATCCAAGCAATTTAGTACTCAAAACATTAAGTAAAGTGTACCTCCTTGAAAGTGCATCTGCCACTACATTGTCTTTACCTTGCTTGTATTTGATCACATAAGGAAACTTCTCAATCTTCATAACCCATTTTGCATGTCTTTTATTCAACTTGCCTTGCCCTCTCAAATGCTTCAATGATTCATGGTCTGAATGGATCATGAATTCCTTGGGCAGCAAATAATGCTCCATACTTCAAATGCTCTCACCAAAGCATATAGCTCCTTGACATAAGTTGAATAATTTAGCTTTGCTCCATTAAGCTTTTCACTAAAGTATGCAATGGGCTTCTTCTCTTGCATCAAAACAGCTCCAATACTTACACCAGAAGCATCACATTCAATTTCAAAAGTAGAATCAAAGTTAGGTAAAGCTAAAATGGGTGTAGTAGAAAGCTTCTCTTTCAAAGCATCAAATGCTTCTTGTTGCTCCTTACCCCAAACGAATCCCACTTCTTTCTTGATTATGCTAGTCAAGGGGGCTGCCAATGTAGAGAAATTAGGGACAAATCTCCTATAGAACCTTGCCAATCCGTGAAAACTCCTCACTTCTATCACACTTGAAGGATTCAGCCACTCTTGGATATCTTTCACCTTCTCTTGATCAACTTCAATTCCCTGCATACTTACAACAAAACCAAGAAAAACAACCCTATCTAGACAAAAAGAACACTTCTTAAGCTTAGCATAAAGGTTTTGCTCCCTAAGGATTTCAAGCACTTTCCTAATATGTTCAACATGTTCTTCCTCAGTTTTGCTATAAATCAGAATATCATCAAAGTAAACTACCACAAACTTACCTAAATAAGCTCTCAAAACATGGTTCATTAATCTCATGAAAGTACTAGGTGCATTAGATAAACCAAAAGGCATAACTAACCATTCATACAAACCATATTTCGTTTTGAAGGCAATCTTCCATTCATCTTTCGGCTTCATGCGAATTTGATGATAACCACTCATAAGATCAATCTTTGTGAAATATTTCTCCCCATGCAATTCGTCCAACATGTCGCCAAGTCTAGGAATGGGATGTCTATACTTCATAGTAATCTTGTTCACAGCCCTACAATCAACACACATCCTCCAAGAACCATCTTTCTTGGGTACTAATAAGACTGGAACGGCACAAGGACTAAGGCTCTCGAGAACCAAGCCTTTCTCCAAAAGCTCTTCAACTTGTCTTTGCATCTCTTTTGTCTCCATAGGATTGCTCCTATATACTGGCCGGTTTGGATTTGTAGAACCGGGTATGAAATCAATTTGATGTTCAATCCCTCTTAATGGTGGCAAACCACTAGGAAGGTCTTCAGGAAACACATCCTTAAAATCCTGCAACAAAGACACAAAACTAGAAGGTAAAGAATCAAGAGATTCTTCACTGTCAGCAAGTAACAATTCTTTATACATAATAATGAGTACAGGCTGCCTTACATCTATCTCTCTTGCTCTTGCATAAAAAGTATGTTTTGCTTTTTCTCCTTGCTTATTTTCTCTCACCAATGGGCCATTTATTTGTTTGCTTACTTTCTTTTGACTCTCGGCCTCTTTTCCCTTTCTGCACTCACTCACTTTATTATTTTCTCTCTCCATACCCTTAGAATTACCCTTGGGTGTTGAAGAAACATCATTGGCCGAATTTGAACCCCCTTGGTTCATGTTGGCCGAAACTTCTTTCTCCCTCTATAGCATCCTCTTCTGATCTTCATACACCTCTTGAGGTGATAATGGTGCTAGAACAACCTTCTTTCCTTCATAAGTAAATGTATACTTATTAGAAAAGCCATCATGTTGTGCCCTTCTATCATGCTGCAATGGTCTTCCTAATAGCAAATGTCCAGCTTGCATTGGCACTACATCACACAAAACCTCATCTTTATACCACCCAACGGAGAATGATACCACTCCCACCATCAATGATAAGTGTACAAACCTTACCATTCACCAAACACCTAGAGTGGAAAAGATTCTCCCTTTGATCCAAGCCTTCTTCCTTGACTTGAATATTTAGGGCTCTTCTAGTAACAAGCATCTCTCCATGTTCAGCATTCAAGACTTGATTCTCCCAAGCCTCTTCATCATATTCGGCCCTATCACCACATTCGGCCTCCTCTTCTTCTTCATGTTTAGATTCTGATTCAATTTCCCCTTCATGGGTAGCAATCATCACCCTCTTATTCGGACATTGAGAAGCAATGTGTCCACTTCCCAAACACTTGTAGCATTTAATTTCCCTACTTGGAGTAGGTCTAGAAGGTGTTTCCTTGGCTGTTTTTGCATCCCCATCATTCGGCTTCTTGAAATTAGGATTGTAGGAAGAATTCTTTTGGAAAGAACCCTTGTAATCCCCTTTGTAGGAACCTCCACTCGAACTTGAACCCTTGAAGTTTGAAAAATTTCCACTAGCTTTAGAGTAGCCAGTTTTTGAAATAGCTTTATTCTTTAATCTTCTCTCTATCTTCATGGCCTTTTGAACTAACTCTTCCATTGTGTTGAATTCATATATCTCCAATTCATTGGCTATGTTCAAATTCAATCCCCTAAGAATTCGTGACATCTTCTTGTCTTCATCTTCATCAATATTTGCCCTAGCCATGATCATCTCCATCTCTTTGTGGTACTCTTCCACACTTCTTCCACCTTGAACTAGTCTTGCTAGTCGATTGTACAAATCCCGAATGTAGTGAGATGGTACAAATCGGCTTCTCATTAGTTCTTTCAAGGTTGACCATTCAGGAATAGGCCTCATACCTTTCCCTCTTCTATTAGCTTTCAATTGATCCCACCAAAAGGTAGCATACCCTTTGAATTCTACGGCTGCCAAAACTGATTTCTTCTCTTCGGTGTAGTTATGGCATTCGAAAATCTGCTCAACTTTCCTCTCCCATTCTATGAACTCTTCTGCATTTTTCTTCCCTTCAAAGGAAGGGATCCTTTCTTGCATCACAGCCCCTCCTCAAACCTCCGACATCAGTCAATCTTATCAGAAATGATCCCTCCAGCATATTAACTCAGCCGGATAAACTCAATCTCATACTCCATGACTGACCTGGTGTCCTGCCTCAAACTTAGGAATTCTATCTTCTTAGCATCCTTATAATTTCTAAGAATATACTTCTTCTAGAATTCCTGTAGGAAATCATCATAAGTTAGCACTGGTGGATCAGTTGTACCATGGGAAACCGTCTTCCAGCACTCATAGTTATCCATCTGCAGAAGAGATCTAGCATAATCAAACTTCTCCTCCAGACTAGCCTGCAGCTGGATAAACACTCTCTGGACCCTCCAGCCACTGCTCTGCTACTGCAAGGTCTGTAGTGCCAACAAAATCTTCGGCTCTAAACTTTCTAATCTTGTCATACTTCCTCATCAGCAACTGTAGCTGAGGCTGCAATTGTGGTGGCGGCTGCAACTGTGGTGGCGGCTGCAATTGCTAAACCAGAGCTTATCTCAACAACTCCACCATTTGCCATACCCAGCCCGGTGGAACCTCCTCTACTGCTGGTCTAGTAGGTACAGAAGCCGATGCCTCTCGAGTAGACACAACACTAACTCCAACTCTACTCTCATTAGGAGCTATACTCTCTGCACTACCCTTTGCAGACTGATGCGACCGAGACATCATAACTAACTATATCTGCAAACATAGCAGAAATTGTCACATTAAAGATCAGAAATTGACAGTACTAATGCATGTATCATAATTTAAAACCATATTTAAAATCTCCATTTTCTCTCTCTTACAACCCACCTATGTCGAGAACCTCAAATCTAGGCTCTAATATCAAAATAAATGTAACACCCTTATACCCTATATACATGTAATGCATAAACCCAGTATATGTAAAATACACATATATGGTATAAAAAATATTTCAACTTGGTTTAATAAAAATTTTCAACTTTCAAATTTAAAATCTTAAATACTTTAAAATTATATTTAAATAATAAATAAAATATTTATTATTAACTAAAGGTTCCAAAATAGTATTTTTTGTAAAAATCTTTGGAAAAAATTTGCTAAAATTTTATCTGTAATTTAGACATTTTCAATTTTCAACAAAGCACAACTTGCAAAAGCAGGACACTCCCATTAATACCAATCATACATTTCGCCCATACTCCTCAATTTCTCTAAGTTTCTCAAAATATTTATACATGTATATATTTATCAAAAACACATATAAAACCTACATTACAAAATTTATCCAAAACATTCTTTTTAATTTACAATATATACACCAAAATATAATATAATATACATAATATCAAAATGTACGATAATATAAATATACACATGGTGGCAGTGTCTCTGATTTTGATGCCCAAAATCAATTCTACTAGCAAAATCTTAAATCTAGACTCGACTAGATCTAGAAGAACTCTCTAGCTCAAACTGGATCGCCCATGTCACCTACGCGATGAATTACAATCGAGCTAAGCTAAAAGCCTAGCGGTACAAACTTAGATAGCAATGAAATTGTAATGCAATGCCAATGCACAATGCCTTGAATATCATGTCACAATGTGTCTTCATTTTAAAATAGATTCTTCAATTTTTTTACAATTCACATACGCACAACCACAAGCATGGGCCCAAAAGATCTAATATGTCATTCAAATCCCAGAGTTACTGTTTTGGTCCAAATTGACACCATGTGTCTAGCCCCGAAGGTAAATCATGATAATTGCTCAAAAGCTAGCCCCAAAGGCAAATCATATCACAGTGATGTCAAGCGTCTAGCCCCGAAGGCAAATCAAAGTAGTTGCTCAAAAGCTAGCTCCGAAGGCAAATAATGAGGATAACGTCATAGGCATGCCGCCAAACATAGAACTCTGAAAATTGAATAACATACTAAGCATACAGTTATTTCATATTTTCCATCACCAATTTCTTTCTCATTTTCCCATAAACAATTAGGCACATTGCCTCATTTTCTCATTTCTAATTAGGCGCATTGCCTCATTTTCTCATTCATTTCATTCATATCAATGTCAATTCATTTCATTTCATCATATCTCAACATACCATCACAATGTATCACATTTTACATTAAAACACATTACCCAAACATTTTAGGTAATTTCACATAATTCACATATAAATCACATTTTATGCACTTTAGCCATTAACAATGGCTTTTCACAATGCTTTTAATGCATGCATGACAAATCATATTACCCAAACACTTGGGGTCATTTTCACATAGTGTATATATTTCACATTTTACTCAATTTAGCCATTAACAATGGCTTTTCATAATGCATACAATGCATACATAACATTGCACATGTCATAGCAAATTATTCATGAATGTTCAATGCATCAAGTAGCTTTACACATTTTTCAATCCAAAATTTGTTAAGCCCCATGTAATGCCAACATAACCAATTTATCTAAAGTTTGTACTTATCTCTAAAATCTCCCAAATGCAAGCTCAAAAACAACCTCCAACCTTCTCTTCCAAGTTATCCTTCAATATTTGGGTTGGTCAAACTACTTCCTCTCAATGCCTATGCCAAATGTGATTATAAATAATCATTTAGTATCACATTTAAAAGTATTTGCAATTTTAAACCATAATTAAACAACACTCCCACAAAATTTCCAAAATTAAGCCTTACCTCACTTTAACTCTGGAAAACCATATTAAGCCATTCAATTTGGTGTTTTAAGTTTATTTATATTAATAAAAATATATAATAACATGTTTAAACCAATTACATTACATAAATACATACTTATGTCCAAAACTCTAAAATTGCATAACCTTTCCATTCCAACACAATCCAATTATCAATTCAAGCTCCTTAATATCATTAAATAACATGCTTTAACCATTAAAATCAAACAATTCACCATACTTTGAAAATCATTTTTCAAAATCCTAAATCAATACTTCCATTCTCATACTCTATCCAAATATAATGAAATCCAATATTTGACTTTAAAATAATTGTTTATGCATCAAAACAAGGCATTTAGAATCAAATTGTACAATTAAATCACATGAATTCAAAAGTCCAATTCTCCCATAACCCTAAATTCTCTCTCTTCACCAATCTTTACTCAAACTTAACCATTTCTTTAATCCAACCTTAAAATCATTGTTAACTACTCAAAACAACTTCATTCATACCCAAATAAGCAATTAAAACATAGCACTTCACAACTCCAAAATTAACATAATCATACTTTTATGAAAATTCAAAGAAAAAATAAGAAAACTTACTAATTAAGGAGGAAAACCATAAAAATCCCACTTGCACACTTGAAATCCTTCAATTTAAGAAGCTTGTAAGAAGCAAAAGCTTCAATTGAACTCTCATGGAATTTTGGCTAAGGAAGGAAGAAGAAGAAGAAGAAGAGAAAAAGAGTTTTTCTCTTTCTTTTCACTTTCAATTTCCACCTTATATATATATTATTTAATTATATTTTTAATTAATTAATTAACAAAAACACTAATTTTCCTCTTCCATACAACAATAAAATATTTTTGAATTACGTTTATAAATTTTAATTTTTAAAGTTTATTTACCAAAATGCCCATTGACTTTGACTTTTGACTTTTAAAGTTGACCTTTTTGTTGACTTGTATATATTATGTATATTTCATATATATATTTCACATATACATCCTATTTTTTCACTTAAAATACTCAATTTTCCTTTTAAATTATTTATTTAATTTATTTAATTAAATTTTAATTTATTTTATTTAATTTCCAAAAGTTAGGGATTTTTAAAAATTAGGGATATTACACAAACCACTAAAATGGGCGTGAAAATAATACCAATTACTAAATATCATTCAATTAATCATAAGTCTTATAAATAACTAATAATAAAATAATAATATTAAATATCTAGCTAGACTAAATAACAAGTAAACTAGCCTTCATCATCCATAGCCTTCAATGAATTGGTCAACTTCTCTTTGCCTCTACTTGGTCTATATGGCACCATGTTTGCATCCATGAATCTTTGCACATAAGCTTGCAAGGCTTTCTTTACCTTCTTAGCTCTTTGTCTTGTTGGTCCACAAAGAATCTGCAAGCTTTGAGTTCCATCACGTCCTTCCATGGATTCCATAGCCATGCTTGAGTCACATCTGCTCTCACATTGCAAGCTCTCACTTAAGTGCTTGATTTAGCTCCTGAACATTAGCCTTCATCTGCACCATTTCTTATTGCAACACTAATGAGGAATTTGAAACTGAAGATGAGGTGTTAGCCTCAAACACATACTGAAAACTCAACCCATACACCCTCCTCTTTCTCACCCCACCAGAAGCCTTAATAAATAGCTAAGTCTCATCAACAAGCTCATTTGTCTTAGATTGCCGATCCCGAGCTACTATAAAGTGGTCTTATAGAAAATATATATTAATATAATATAAATAATATATAGAAAAATTAAATGAAAATATTAAAATAAAAATTATATGCTTATATGTATGTACATCTCAGGAGCACTGAATAATGAAAGTGTATCCGACATGACTTTTAGTGTGTGTATGGACAAAACAGCTTATACTCAATGAGGGCCACCCCAATTGCTCCTCATAAATTAATAAAAAAATTAAATAACCTATTAATTTAGTATAAAATCAAAAAATTATAAAAAAGATAAGAAAAATTAAGGTATACTTACTAGTCCATGGACATGCTAAAAATGTGTTCTACTGCCTCCTGCATATGTAGATGGTTCTACATCATCAGTAAAGGGCTAAAGTCTATTACATGAGTAACTTGAGAATCAACCTGACTCGCTGGAGATGCCCAATGCACCTTAAGCATGACCCATAACTTATCACAAGATAACTTGCCCTTCTTCTTATATTCATTTATCATATCGTTGTAGAGGATAGCAGCCTTCCTCTCAAAGGTGATCTTAACTAAAGAGTCGATCACCTCCTCCCTCAAAAATATTTTTTTAAAAAAAATAATTAAATACTTAAATTCATTACTATTTGAGATAATTACTTTGATCAAATTATTTTAAATAATTTTTATACCTTAAATTCCACAAAATAAAAATCTTTTATTTTTCTAAAGACTAACTTCTAATTAATTCCCATTGACTTTATATTCTCAGTAAATATCTTCCTAATCTTTTGCAAGTACGAACTAGATGGCTCCATCATCCTACTGTAAATTTTGGCATCGATTATTTTTTTTCTAAAAAATAGAAAACAAAATGTTACTTGCTCTTGTGCTCGGAGAGTTACCTATTTGCAAGTTTCATGCATATTCGGTGTTGATGCTACTGCTGGTCCAAATGGTGTAGCTGAAGTAGATGGAACTGGAATTAAAGTATCCATCAAAATGGAACAAGCATAATTTAATGACGTGGCAATGCCTATAGGGTGATATCCATAGCAGACACAGAGGAATACTTTCCTATAGACCTATCCTCATAAGATCTAATCACTAGATGCCCTCTGCTTGATAAAGACCTAAACTTGCCTCCACGGAACTTTCTAGATGCCTAACTATATCTAAAAAAATAACAATTCAATTGTTAGTTCAAGGTAATAAAATTGTTAATACCGTTTATGTAACACCCGCATAATTGTTAAAATAAATTAAATTAAATTTAAATTAAATTAAATTAATAAGTTGGAGGGTTAAATGAAGTGTTGGAAGTGAGAAATAGGTAATATATATGAGAAATATAAAGAAAGTATACATTATATATAAAGTCAAAAACAAGTTAGAAAAAGACAAAATTAAAAGTAAAAAGAAGGGTAAAATGGTAATTTACAAAAAATAAAATAAAATAATTTTTGGATAGATGATAGAAATTAAAGACTTAAAAATTACTAAATAATTAACTAAATAATTAATCAAATATGAATATTTTATTAATTAACTATTTGATAATAATAAAGAAAGATGAGGGGTATATTTGAAAAGTAAACTTAATAAAAACCTTTCTTCTTCTTCCTTTTTCATACTTGGCCAAAATTTTCCATGGATGGAGCTAAGTGAGGTTTGATTCTGTTGACATCAAAAATTTTGAAGGATTTTGAAAGGTTGAAGTAAGATTTAGTGGTTTCTTCAATCAACGGTAAGCTTTCTTACTTTATTTGGAAGTTTTATGGTTAAATATGAATATGTATAAATTGGGTTTTTCAATGACTATGTTATAATTGTTGAAATGGATATATAGAATGTATGTTATAATTGTTGAAATGGATATGTATGATGTTATGTTATTTTGATGAGTAAGTAAAGATTTTATGGTTAAATATTGAATTTGAGTGGGTTTAGTTGAAGTTTGGAAGGGGTAGCATGGAAGTTAGGGTTTTGCTAAGGGTTTTGGTAAAACGTTATGGTGCATTTAGTTTTATGATTTGAATTGTGCTATCTTGTGTTAGTAATAATATAAATGAGCTGAAATTACCATTTAGAATTGGTTACAATGAAAAACCAAAATCAAAGAGGCTTAGGGCAAAATTTTGAAATATTGATCGAAAAGTGGTATATTTTATTTAATGCTTGGAATATGTTAAAATATAATGTTTATGATATATTTAAGCTTTAAAATCAAATTGGGATTGATTAAAGTGAAGTTTCTAAGTTGAAGTGTGTTAGGGCACATTTTGGTATTTTTGAAGGAATGCGACTAAATTTATGTTTTATGCTTTAAACTCCCAGAAATGTGATACTAATTGATTATTTACATTCACATTTTCAATAAGTATTGTGTAGGTTGTAATTTCATCAACCTAGTACTGAAGGGCATTAGAAGGTTGAGGAAGTGGAGTGGAGTTTTAACTCCATTTGTTGCTTAATAGAGGTTAGTACATACTTTAGTTTATAATGTGTTTGATTGCATTGATTTTTAGCATAACACATTGGTTATGTTGGATGTGTTATGTTTCTTAATATTTATGAATTTGTGTGTGTAGCATTGTTTGGAGCAATAATGCTTGTTTTGTGTTAATTATTGCATGATAAGCCATTGAGAATGGATAAATGGGACGTGTGTGCAAATTATGCACTAACATCTGGGAATGAGCAACATTTGCATTGTATATAATGTCAATGTTAAAGATGCATTGAAAATATGAAAAATAATGTGAAAAGTGGAAATTATGAAAATATAATTGCATGCCACCCTCTATATGATGCAAGAAAGGATCCCTTGAAGCTAGCAAGTGGACCAATCACTAGGAGCAAGGCAAAGAGATATCAAGCTAGTATGGCTTTGCATATGCAAGAAGAGATTTCCAAAGAGCTTCAAGAATTATCATTCAAGAAGATGGAGATAGAGCTTGAAGAAGGCACACCAAAGCTGATTATGATGCTTAGTGTGGAAGCTAAAGGCTAGCTAAAGAAAGGTCCAACGTGCAAGAAAGGTCCATGGGGATTCATATAAAGCCTTAGGAAGTAATTTAAGGCCCATGGACAGCCCAAATAGTGTGGGGCATTTCTTATGTTGAAGGGATTAGTTTGGTTGTTTCCATACTTTATATTTTCCTTATTGGATTAGGATTTTGTTTCCATACTTTATATTTTCCTTAGTGGATTAGGATTTTATTTCCATACTTTATGTTTTCCTTATGCAATTAGGAATGTTTTCCTTATGCAATTAGGAATGTTTTCCTTATGCAATTAGGAATGTTTTAGTTTTCCATATGCAATTAGGAATTTTGTAACCCTTATTTAAGGGCACTATTAGGCAGAATTTCAAACAACAATAATTAATAAAAAATTTTGAATTCTTCTACAAGTTCTTCTTGTGAATTTTCGTGTGAGAGAGATTAGAATGGATTCTTTAATTCTTTCTTTGCATCAAGAATTAGGTTTACTTATCAACAAGAGTTGTGGCGTTTTCCTTCTTCTTACCAACTAAATCCTTCAATCATAGTGAGTTCGTGTCTCTTTATAGGCGTTGGGTTCCTTAGGAGGTGATTATCAAGTTTCAAGGAGTTCTCTACAATTTTCCCAAGAACTCAAATTCTTACCCACTAAAGCTCTCAACATGGTACCTAAAGTTCTGTTTACTACTTCTGTTTGTCCATCCGTTTGAGGATGACAAGTGGTGGAAAATAACAACTTGGTACCTAACTTTCCCCAAAGCACACGCCAAAAGTGAGACAAAAACTTGGTGTCTCTATCAGAAACTATGGATTTTGGTATCCCATGAATTTGAACCACATCCCTAAAGAAGAGTTCGGCCACTAAACTATCATCATCACTCTTATGACATGGGATAAAGTGTGCCATCTTACTAAACCTATCAACAACCACAAATATGCTATCTCTCCCCCTCTTTGTCCTTGGCAATCCAAAAATAAAGTCCATACTAATGTCCATCCAAGGAGAACTAGGAACGGGTAATGGCATATACAAACCATGAGGCAAAGATTTAGACTTAGCTTGCCTACAAGCCAAACAAGCCTTACAAATCCGAATTACATCCCTTTTCATATTTGGCCAATAAAAGTGTTCATTCAGCATGTCTAAAGTCTTATCAACTCCAAAATGCCCCATCAAACCCCCACAATGTGATTCTAATACTAGCAAATCTCTCATAGAACATCTAGGCATGCATAATTTCGAACCCTTAAAGAAAAACCCATCATGTCTATAGAAAGAATTAAAAGCACCATGCTCACAAGCATCATAACATTGCCGATATCAGAATCACCAACATATAAGTCCTTTATATATTCAAATCCAAGCAATTTAGTACTCAAAACAATAAGTAAAGCATACCTCCTTGAAAGTGCATCTGCCACTACATTGTCTTTACCTTGCTTGTATTTGATCACATAAGGAAACTTCTCAATCTTCACAACCCATTTTGCATGTCTTTTATTCAACTTGCCTTGCCCTCTCAAATGCTTTAATGATTCATGGTCTGAATGGATCACGAATTCCTTGGGCAGCAAATAATGCTCCCATACTTCCAATGCTCTCACCAAAGCATATAGCTCATTGTCATAAGTTGAATAATTCAGCTTTGCTCCATTAAGCTTTTCACTAAAGTATGTAATGGGCTTCTTCTCTTGCATCAAAACAGCTCCAATACCTACACCAGAAGCATCACATTCAATTTCAAAAGTAGAATCAAAGTTAGGTAAAGCTAAAACGGGTGTAGTAGAAAGCTTCTCTTTCAAAGCATCAAATGCTTCTTGTTGCTCCTTGCCCCAAACGAATCCCACTTCTTTCTTGATTATGCTAGTCAAGGGGGCTACCAATGTAGAGAAATTAGGGACAAATCTCCTATAGAAGCATGCCAATCCGTGAAAACTCCTCACTTCTGTCACACTTGAAGGATTCGGTCACTCTTGGATAGCTTTCACCTTCTCTTGATCAACTTCAATTCCCTTCATACTTACAACAAAACCAAGAAAAACAACCCTATCTAGACAAAAAGAACACTTCTTAAGCTTAGCATAAAGGTTTTGCTCCCTAAGGATTGCAAGCACTTTCCTAACATGTTTAACATGTTCTTCCTCAATTTTGCTATAAATCAGAATATCATCAAAGTAAACTACCACAAACTTACCTAAATGAGCTCTCAAAACATGGTTCATTAATCTCATAAAAGTACTAGGTGCATTAGATAAACCAAAAGGCATAACTAACCATTCATATAAACCATATTTCGTTTTAAAGGCAGTCTTCCATTCATCTCCAGGCTTCATGCGAATTTGATGATAACCACTCATAAGATCAATCTTTGTGAAATATTTCGCCCCATGCAATTCGTCCAACATGTCATCAAGTCTAGGAATGGGATGTCTATACTTCATAGTAATCTTATTCACAGCCCTACAATCAACACACATCCTCCAAGAACCATCTTTCTTGGGTAATAAGACTGGAACGGCACAAGGACTAAGGCTCTCGCGAACCAAGCCTTTTTCCAAAAGCTCTTCAACTTGTCTTTGCATCTCTTTTGTCTCCATAGGATTGCTCCTATATGCTGGCCAGTTTGGAATTATAGAACCGGGTATGAAATCAATTTGATGTTCAATCCCTCTTAATGGCGGCAAACCACTAGGAAGGTCTTCAGGAAACACATCCTTAAAATCCTGCAACAAAGACACAAAACTAGAAGGTAAAGAATCAAGAGATTCTTCACTGTCAGTAAGTAACAATTCTTTATACATAATAATGAGTACAGGCTGCCCTACATCTATCTCTCTTGCTCTTGCATAAAAAGTATATTTTGCTTTTTCTCCTTGCTTATTTTCTCTCAACAATGGGCCATTTATTTTTTTGCTTACTTTCTTTTGACTCTCGGCCTCTTTTCCCTTTCTGCACTCACTCACTTTATTATTTTCTCTCTCCCTACCCTTAGAATTACCCTTGGGTGTTGAAGAAACATCATTGGCCGAATTTGAACCCCCTTGGTTCATGTTGGCCGAAACTTCTTTCTCCCTCTCTAGCATCCTCTTTTGATCTTCATACACCTCTTGAGGTGATAATGGTGCTAGAACAACCTTCTTTCCTTCATAAGTAAAGGTATACTTATTAGAAAAGCCATCATGTTGTGCCCTTCTATCATGCTGCCATGGTCTTCCTAATAGCAAATGTCTAGCTTGCATTGGCACTACATCACACAAAACCTCATATTTATACCACCCAATGGAGAATGGTACCTTGACTTGCTTCAACACTTTTACTTCCCCAGCGTCATTGAACCATTGCAACTTGTAAGGTTGGGATGTTTAAAACAAGTTAACCCCAATTTATCCACCATTGTAGTACTAGCAGCATTGGTACAACTTCCACCATCAATGATAAGTGTACAAACCTTACCATTCACCAAACACCTAGAGTGGAAAAGATTCTCCCTTTGATCCAAGCCTTCTTCCTTGACTTGAATATTTAAGGCTCTTCTAGTAACAAGCATCTCTCCATGTTCAGCATTCAAGACTTGATTCTCCCAAGCCTCTTCATCATATTCAGCCCTATCACCACATTCGGCCTCCTCTTCTTCTTCATGTTCAGATTCTGATTCAATTTCCCCTTGATGGGTAGCAATCATCACCCTCTTATTCGGACATTGAGAAGCAATGTGTCCACTTCCCAAACACTTGTAGCATTTAATTTCCCTACTTGGAGTAGGTCTAGAAGGTGTTTCCTTGGCTGTTTTTGCATCCCCATCATTCGGCTTCTTGAAATTAGGATTGTAGGAAGAATTCTTTTGGAAAGAACCCTTGTAATCCCCTTTGTAGGAACCTCCACTCAAACTTGAACCCTTGAAGTTTGAAAATTTTACACTAGCTTTAGAGTAGCCAGTTTTCGAAATAGCTTTATTCTTCAATCTTCTCTTTATCTTCATGGCCTTTTGAACTAACTCTTCCATTGTGTTGAATTCATACATCTCCAATTCATTGGCTATGTTCAAATTCAATCCCCCAAGAAATCATGACATCTTCTTATCTTCATCTTCATCAATATTTTCCCTAGCCATGATCATCTCCATCTCTTTGTGGTACTCTTCCACACTTCTTCCACCTTGAACTAGTCTTGCTAGTCGATTGTACAAATCCCGAATGTAGTGAGATGGTACAAATCGGCTCCTCATTAGTTCTTTCAAGGTTGACCATTCAAGAATAGGCCTCATACCTTTCCCTCTTCTATTAGCTTTCAATTGATCCCACCAAAAGGTAGCATACCCCTTGAACTCTACGGCTGCCAAAACTGATTTCTTCTCTTCGGTGTACTTATGGCATTCGAAAATCTGCTCAACTTTCCTCTCCCATTCTATGAACTCTTCTGCATTGTTCTTCCCTTCAAAGGAAGGAATCTTCATATTGATGGAAGTAAGGTCACCATTAGTGGTAGGTTGATTTCCACCTTCATCTTCATCTTCTACCCTTTCGGCTGCTTCTAGGGCTTCAAGATTTCCTTGCCCTTCTCTCCTAAGCACTCTTCTAGCTCGCATTATGGGATTTGGATGTGCAGCTGGCTGCCCTTGTTGCACTTGTTGCATTTGTTGTGCTTGCCGTGCTGCATTCTCTTGCAATCTAGTATCCATCATCTCCAATCGACCAAGCATTGCT
The DNA here is from genome assembly GCA_947685225.1 of Garcia nutans. Taxonomy (NCBI): domain Eukaryota; kingdom Viridiplantae; phylum Streptophyta; class Magnoliopsida; order Malpighiales; family Euphorbiaceae; genus Garcia; species Garcia nutans. The sequence continues at coordinate 7,466,992 of CANTUV010000057.1, forward strand.
GCCAAAGTTTCATTAAGCCTAGCCAAGCTTTCGGCCATAGCTCCTTCTTTGCTAGTCTCTTCTCCTTTTCCAGCCATGTTAACAAACAAACAAACTCAAAGAAACAAGATTAGTAATAATCAAAATTCACTCAAGTGTTTAGAATTACCTCACTTTTCTTGTCTTCCTTGATTGCACTTCAGAACCAAGCTCACCAACCAACAATTGTCAAGTCGTTCAAGAAACTAGAACCTAAATCCTAGAACTAGATAGAAAACAAGACAAGTATCTGGAGGCAATGCAAGGTAATTTGCACTACACGATATAAAACCAAGTATCGACACAAGCAAATGATACTTAGCAATGTAATGGAATTAAAAGATAGATAAAGAAATCAGAAACAATGAAGATAATAAATAAGAAAAATTTGGATATAATGAATCAAAAACAACCCACACTTGGTAAGCTGCTTTATGGACCTAATCAATTCTACCCAAAATGCTAGCTTCTAGACTCTAATTTCCACCTATAACACTCAAATAACATGAATATTAAGGTCTGATTTTCGAATTCCAAAAGCCCCTCAAAAGGTGAAATTTTTCGCCCAAAAATTTTATTACTTCTCACCCACCTAGATCTGATCCTTAGCACCCAAATAGCAAGAATATCAAATAATTTTTGTTGAGGTAGTTTTGTATTATTTTATTTTTTGCTTCCTCTCTCTATCCCCTTGATTCGGGACTTAATTTACTCCCAAGGACTTTTCAAAATCTGGACTTAATTCGCAACCCCAGATTCACTCAAGACCAAATCAAAATCAAACTTGAACACAAACTCTAGCTTTTGCTTTCTTTCAAGAACCCTAATTCTTGGTTTCAAAATTCTCCAAGAATCCTTTCCTAGGTTTCGTTTTCACCCTAAGAATACCCTCCTTCAATTAGGCCTTGATCAGAATTGATATATGACTTTTTTTCGAAAATTAAAGACTAGACTCTCTAAGAACCCTAAAACACAGAAATTTAAAAGAGCTAAATTAACAAACCCTAGAAAGACAAAGTAGATAAAAATTACATTGTAGCAAGGCTCTGATACCAAATGACGCGGACCCTTAGCAACTATGGCAGCAAACCCAACGTATAACAATGGTAGAGAACTCCTTGAAACTTGATAATCACCTCCTAAGGAACCCAACGCCTATAAAGAGATGCGAACTCACTATGATTGAAGGATTTAGTTGGTAAGAAGAAGGAAAACACCACAACTCTTGTTGATAAGTAAACCTAATTCTTGATGCAAAGAAAGAATTAAAGAATCCACTCTAATCTCTCTCACATGAAAATTCACAAGAAGAACTTGTAGAAGAATTCAAAAATTTTTATTAATTGTTGTTTGAAATTCTGCCTAATAGTGCCCTTAAATAAGGGTTACAAAATTCCTAATTGCATATGGAAAACTAAAACATTCCTAATTGCATAAGGAAAACATTCCTAATTGCATAAGGAAAACATAAAGTATGAAAACAAAATCCTAATCCACTAAGGAAAATATAAAGTATGGAAACAAAATCCTAATCCACTAAGGAAAATATAAAGTATGGAAACAAAATCCTAATCCAATAAGGAAAATATAAAGTATGGAAACAACCAAACTAATCCCTTCAACATAAGAAATGCCCCACACTATTTGGGCTGTCCATGGGCCTTAAATTACTTCCCAAGGCTTTATATGAACCCCCCATGGACCTTTCTTGCACGTTGGACCTTTCTTTAGCTAGCCTTCAGCTTCCACACTAAGCATCATAATCAGATTTGGTGTGCCTTCTTCAAGCTCTATCTCCATCTTCTTGAATGATAATTCTTGAAGCTCTTTGGAAATCTCTTCTTGAATATGCAAAGCCATACTAGCATGATATCTCTTTGCCTTGCTCCTAGTGATTGGTCCACTTGCTAGCTTCAAGGGATCCTTTCTTGCATCATATGGGTTTGCCTTAGTGATTGGTCCTTTAGGGTCCGTGTCACTATATGGTCTAGTTTTAGAATATTGTTGTTGGATATTATTATGCTCTTTGGGTGAGACATGTTGGTGTCACATATTGTTACACTTTAGGATGAGACATACTGGTGTCATAGATATTATTACGCCTTCAGATGAGACACGATGATGTCACAGATTTTATATGCCTTCAGGTGAGATACATTGGTGTCACAGATGATTGAGTTAGTCCAAGATAATATTTTTAAAACTAGACTAATATATAAGGATTTTGGGTTTAATGTATGTGAATGATTGATATGATGTTAAAATGTGTAAAAAGAAGTAAATTGTCTAGTATTTTTTATCTTAATTTATTTTATGGCATTATATGTATTATACCATTTATTTATTTTACCAAAGTATGTACCACTAAGCATTATGCTTAGCGTGATTGAATTGCATCGTGCAGGTGATAGAGCTAATTCAGAGAGTGTTGCTAGACACCACCAGGTCTAAATTATAGTTGTTTATCTTTGGAGTTTGTTGAGCTGCCACGGACCAAAGCCATCTGCATCTTATGTATATAATTTAAACTTTGTGAAGTTTACTTAAATATGAATATTATGTTTACTACATGTATATGATGTAAATTATAAAAAGATTTTTAGTTTCAATGTTGAAAATTTGAGAGATGGGCTATATGTATGGTTATATATAAACACTTGTGTATTTTGTGTTTATGTGGGAGATTTTGGAGAAATGAATGTGTTGAATGAATATTTGAAAGTGTATTTTAAATGCAGGTTGAGTGTGTTGAAATTTAGAAATATCTAAAATACAGACAAAACTCTAGCCAATTTTTTTCAGAGATTTTTCTTTAAAATGTGTCTTTTTATATTTATATTACTAAGGAATAATTTTTCTTATTTATTAACATATATATAGTATTCTAAATGATTAATTTGGAATGGTGGAAGTTTTTAAATAAAAAAAATATGTGACATTCTTGTATTATGTATATGTATTTTATACATACGGGTGTGCATATTATATGTATATAAGATATAAGAGTTTTACATTTTAAACCTATAAATTCATATATTCAAAGTGGTTTACAATCTTGGTAAGATGTTTGTTAGACAAAAGCTCAAATTTACACCCTATACTATAGTGAATAGATCATATTGGCTATTAAATATTTTTTTTGAACTAAAATAAAATTTTTTCTATTAAAATTGACTCAAATTAATCTTTTTTTAATGGAACCGTTAGAAGAGCTAAACGGTTGTTGACGTAACGGTTTTATCATGATCCAATGCAAATTTTGGATAAAGATTGAGGTCCAAATTGAACTTCAAAAAATTATAATTTATTAATATTGTAAATTATATTATGTTAATTTTTTTATAAATAGTTTTTATAATATTATACTTTATAATAATTTTGTTATATTAAAAAATATTTATTAATTATTTAATTTTTTAAATTATAAATTATTTGTTAAAACTAAACTGATATTATAAATTATAAAAATTAAAGTAAAATTAAAATTATTTTAAATATTATAAATTCTTGTAATCTATAATTATTTGTTATTATTTTTAATATAATAACAAATAAATTCATAAATTATACAATTTACGGAGCCTTCATAAGTTCAATGCATTAAACAAATATTATACATTTTTTTTTTCATCCTTCTTTACATACGCAATATTAGAAATGAATGTTGCATTATTTTATTTTTTTTATATATAAATTATTCATATCAATATAATATGTTGAAAAAAGAATCTCACATTAGTTTACATAAATAATAGTAAAATAATGAATAAATTTTTATAAAAAAAAAATGAAATTATTCTTTATAAAATAAGTCAATTCATTTTGCCCTCTTATATACAACTCAAACAATGATGAGCATTATAGTTTTCTTCATTGATTGCCTATTAATAGTTTTCTTAAAAGACTCCATTTTTTATCCACTTTTACAAATGGATTATGTTATTTGGCTAGAATCTAACAAGACAGAGATGATCATTTTTGTCCTTTTCTTTTAATTAATAGGCTCAATAATTAATAATATTTTTATCTTTTTATTTTTGGGACAAGATTATCCTTTAATAAATGTCCTAATATATCTTTTTATCTAGCTAAATTCTAGCCAAACAACTTTTTTATTTACAAATAATCTCTTTTAATAATGTTTGAATAATATTATTAAAAGTAAATAATAATAATAATAATAATAATAATAATAATAATAATAATAATAATAATAATTAGCAGTAATATTATCCGACACTGTATAAAATTTCAAACTAAAAGTATTTTATAATTCTATTATAAATATTTTACAATACTATTAATATACTATATTGTTTGCTGACATTTATAATACTATTATTATGTATTTGATCACCACTAGTCTTTTCCTTCATGCTCGAATAAAAACATGCGCAAATCAAACTTTTTTTTATATTTCTTATTATTTTATAATTATTTAATTTTTCAAATTATAACTTATTTGTTAAAATTAAATTGATATTATAAATTACTAAAATTCTTTTTAATATTATAAATTATTATAATCTATAATTATTTGTTATTATTTTTAATATAATAAAATTATTATAAAAGTATAATATTATAAAATTATTTATTATTGTTATAAATTATTGATATTAAAAAATAATTTATTAATAATTTTTAAAATAATATAATTTATAATATTAATAAATTATAATTTTTTAAAGTTTAATTTGAACCTCAATCTATGTCCAAAGTCTATATTGAACCCCGATAAATGCCACATTATAAATTGTTAGGCTCTTCTAACAACTATGTTAAAAAAGAATTGATTTGAGCCAATATTAACAGAAATTTTTTTTTATAATGGTTGAAAGTTAAATATACTGAAATGCCCTAAAGACTTTACTATTGGATTCTAATGAAATTGAAATAAGAAAAATGAATAATAGAGTTTTAAAATTAATTAGAGAAATTTACTTTACTATTTTATGGAACTAAAAGTTAGATTAGAAATAATTTAAAAAAATAGGTATACCGAAGTTTTGGTATGGTTTGCCTTATAAAATTAAAACCCTAAGTGGCATAATTGCAATTTTAAATTTTTAGATTCTTCTTCCTTCTTCTTCATATCTAAAATGCCACACACCTATACACCATCTCCATATTTCTTATATTCCATCTTCTCCCACCATCACACAAGGAACTACAAAGCACTACCGGAGAAGGAAAGCATTGTCACTGAACAATATCACAAGCACTCACCCTAGGAACCTGAAAAAATAGTGAGACAAAGATGAGTGTCTCGACTCAGTGAATAATACCGTCAAATATATCTACCTGGTATCCTACTCTGGTCCTAAACTAACCTTATAATTAATATGCTAATGCATCATGACAATTATACAAAAAATCTTATAATCATCCAATGATAGAATATAGTCCACAGAAACCACTCTAAAACTCAAATTTAGGCTCTCTTATACCAACATGGTCTCTTAATTCCAACTCATATGTTGTCCGCCATCAAGGCCTAAGCGAAGCAGCGCTGCTCGACTGACAAGCAATGCTGAGCATAAAAATGCCCTCGCCGTCACGTCAGTCTTAAACTCATCACAATATCATAACTCATTCATTAACATAATCCGATCATACCCTACATGGTTTCCATATCATTCCAATTCTATTAGGTAAACACATTTCAATACCAACATATAAATGCACACTCTCAAATAGATGACAGGAATCTAAACCCTAAATAATGCATAATGTTAATAATATATATTTGTTCACATACATTAAATGCTAATGCATGAAATTCAGGAAAATATATTAGAAAGTATCACTCACATTCTGAATGAAGAAACTCAATCAACTACTCAATCCGGGTGTGTTAAAATTTGTAACCGAATGGTCTGCAGAATAAAATACTAAAAATCGTTACAATGATGCAATTTAAGACTCTAAAATTAAGTATTTTTATAATTTAAAATTGATTGAACAATTAATATAATTTATTCAAAATTCGGTCTCCAAAATACTAGTAATTTACATAATTAATGTTTATTAATTAATTTAACAATTTAAATTTGATTTTTAAAATTTATTTATCAATTTCAATAATTAATTAACGGGCGATAATTTTCTGTCAAAAAATAATACTCACCGGCCTCTCGTCAGAAAATTTTTATCGAAAGAATCAGATAGTAAATTTGGTACCCATGCATTCGTCTCGATGAGAGGATCCCAAAAATGTGTACCACTCACCAAAATCTTACTGAAAAGCATGTCAGAAGTCACTGTCATCGTTGAATTTCAGCCAAAAATAAAGTTGGTCCTAAATTAGCAAATGATATATCAAAATAAAGCTCAGGAGGAGAGGAGTCTATTGGTACTTAAGAAACATGTCAAAAAATGGTCAAAAAATTTAATTGAAGCTATCAGTTGGCAGGCTGATTGGGCAGAACGTGCGCTATCGTCCGGTGACCATTGGCGGCGAGTACAGTGGCTTTGGAAGCATCGTCGAATGGCAGTTCCCCTAGTCCAACGTGTGTCAAATTTCAAGCACCAGACAGTGATAGATCATAGGTTTTTTCTATTGGCCACTTTTCTCCCTCTCTCTCTCCTATGCTCTTTCTCTCTCCTATTTAATTTATTTTCTTCTTCTATCTTTCCTTTCCCTCTTTTTTCGTTCCCTCTTTTTTCTCTTATTATTTATTTATTTATTTTAATTTTTGGGTTTTACAATCTTTTCCCGTTAAATAAATTCGTCCTCGAATTTAATAGAATGATCGCTAATGCATTACAAGTCTAATCATACAAAACTAAATAATGTGCTACTCATGGATTTCAATTACAAAATAAATAAGGATATTTTTCCCTCATCCTAGCTTATGTTTCCCACGTACACTCCTCGATGGTATTGTTACACCACAACACTTTCACCCATAGGGATTTTCTTATATCAGAGCCTTCGAATCTAAGAATCCAAAATGGCTACAGAGACCTCCTCATAATAAAGATCTTCGTAGATCTGAACTTCTTATAATTGTAACATGTGTGAAGGATCTGAAATGTACTTCCTCAACATCGAGATATGAAATATTGAATGAATGTAAGAAAGATTTGATGGCAAGTCCAATCGATATACAACTGCTCCAACTCTCTCAATAATCAAGTACGGTCCAATGTACCTCGGTGCCAGCTTACCCTTCTTACTGAACCTCACTACCCCTCTCATTGGAGAGACCTTTAAGAACACCAAGTTATCCACATCAAAAGACACATTGTAATATCCCATATAGTACCCTAAAATTTTGGATATGTTAATTGTTAAATTGAATTATATGATTTTAAGTGTATTTTTTATTAAGTGAAAAGATAAAAGGAAGGAGTGTGTATATGTTATGTATATGAAGATATATACATTATATACAAGTCAAAGGGTTTAATGGGTCAAAATATATTTTAGTATTTAAATGGATTTAGTAAGTTAGTGGAAGATGATGTCATTGGGTTTAATATTATATTAGTTAATACTTGGTGGAGAGTGATTTGAGGAGAGAGTGCTTGGTTAAAAGAGGTTGACTTTCTTCTTCTTTGCATTTTCTTCTTCTTCTTTCTTTTTTGGCCGGCCATCACCACCATCTTCAAGAGGGAGAGATTTTGTTGCTTCCAAACTAAATGAATTGAAGGATTTCAAGAGATCAAGTTGGAGTTTTAAGGATTTTTTTCACTTTTGGTAAGTTTCCAACTTGTTTCTTTATTCTCTTTTGAGTTGTGTTTAAGGGTTTGTTGGAATGGTTGTTGTAGATGTTATGTTTGAAGTGTTTTGTCTTATTAACTTTGATTTTTGGGGTTGGATTGAAGAGAAAAGGGTTAAGTTTGATGAAAGAGACAAGAGTAGTGGGTGTTGTGACTTTGAGTTGTGAGATATGGTTGTGATTGTGTTGTGATATTTGTAATTAAGTTGTTTTGATGTTTATTCAAGGTCATATGGTATATTGATGGTTTTGGTTAAGTTTGTTTGGAGTGAAAAAGGGTAAAAGAAAGATGTTTGTTGGATGTGGCGTTTTGGTGTCGATTTCAGGGTTTTTGGCCTGACATGACCAGTAGCACGGCCATGTCTTTGGGCGTGTCATTGGTTTTATTTTCTGGGTTGGTGACACGCCCATGTCACTGAGCGTGTCACAGCTTCTGTGTCATTAGTAGATAGACACGTCCAATGATACTCCCATCTCACTGAGCGTGTCATAGCTACTGTGTTGTTGGAAGATTGACATGTCCAGTGACACGCCCATGTCACTGAGCATGTCATAGCTTCTGTGTTGGAGGATAATTGACACGTGCAGTGACACGCCCATGTCACTAAGCATGTCAAAGCTTTTGTGTTGTGGGTTTAGGGCACGGTCAGGGACACGCCCGTGTTGTTGAGCGTGTCAAGTGTAGAGTTTGCCCTAGATAGTTCTTATCCTTATTTTCTTATGTGTAACACTAAGTGAGTATTTATAATTGCCTTTGGATTAGGTTTTGAAGAGATTTGAGTTTTGAGGGATATCTTGGAAGAGGAAGTTGATAGAGTGGTGTTGTTACTTTAAGAGGTAAGTACAAACTTTGAATGATTGCATACATTTACATGACATTGGGACTTAACACATTTAGTTGAGAAATGTGTTAAGTTACTTGATAAATATTGTTGATGAATGAGTTATATGTTATGATATGCATAATGTGGATTATGTTGATGTATCAAAGCAATTGAGTAATGTGTTGTAAATGAAAAGAAATGTTGAATAATGTGATGAGATAAATGAAAACATAATGGAACAAATTGATATTGATATAAAAGAGAAGAATGAGAAAAGATGAGAAAATAATGATATAATAAGGCAATGTGCCTAGTTTGATTATGAAAAATGAAAAGAGAATGGTATTATGAAAGTATTTGATAATGAGATAAATGAATAAATTGTGTGCATAATATGTTATTCAATTTTCAAAGTTCTGGATTTGGCGGCATGCCTATGAATTGCTGGGCAGGTGAAAAGACCGGGTCGTAAGCCGGGTGTTTAGGTCATTTTTGTACTAGTTTTTAGTATGATTTTATGTGTGTTTTAGTTAATTTTTTGATTGATTTTTGTTTTAAGTTTGTTTATTGTGTTTGTTTTTAGGTTTGAGAGCAAAAAGACCCTTGGAGGATCAAAACAGTGCAAAAAGAGCAAAGAACGAAAAAATGGACAGTAGCTGACACAGGCAGAGGACACGGCCAAGTCACTGGCCGTGTCCCATACCAAGCTAAAGATGGAAATCAAGCACAGAGAGGAACACACTCAAGGGACATGGCCAAGTCAGTGACCGTGTCCCTCCAATGAAGCCCAGACACGGCCAAGTCACTCTGACTTGGCCGTGTCTCACCATGTTCCAAAGGAAAAGAAGACTAAAATCTCACAGTGGAAGACACAGGCAAGGGACACGGCCAAGTCACTGGCCGTGTCCCTCCAAAATGGATCAACACGGCCAAGTCAAGCTCAAGACTTGGCCATGTCACTCAACAAAGAAGAAAAGAAGAAAAGGCAAGCAGAAGTGAACACATGCAAGGGACACGGTCAAGTCACTGGCCGTGTCCCTCCAATGCACTCCAACACGGCCAAGTCACTTCTGACTTGGCCGTGTCCCTCATGAACCAAACACGGAGCGATTTTAAAGTGGACGTTTCATATAAAAGGAAAAGAAAAGCTAGGGTTTGAGGGGTGTTGACAATTTGGGGAGACGGCTAGGGTTTTGAGAACAAAAAGAAAAGAGGAGAGGGGGCACTCATAACTTGGGATGAGGAGAGAGTGACACTCTCCTTGTCCCTCATCTTCATCCTCCATCTTCATCTTCTTCATCTTCCATTGATAGATCTTGAAGGTTCTTGGGATCAATTGGGTTACAAGCTCTCAAAGGTTGAAGAAGCTTCATTGAAAGGATTGGTGACTTGAGAAAGCTCCTTCTATCTTCCAAAGGCACAATCAATTGAAGGATTGGTGACTTGAGAAAGCTCCATTCCATATTGCAAATGGGAAATCAACCATTGAAGAGGGCTTGAGTTCTTCATCAAACATCAAAGTGGAGCTAGGAGGAAGACTAGTAATCCTACTCTTGGCATCTTCACAAGGGGTTTTTCTATTCTCTCTTTTAATTCATTTCAATATTGTTTTTGCTGTATTAAGAGATTGATATTACAATTGAACAATTTGTATTTGATTTATATTGAGTTGAATGAATGTTTTAAATTGATGATGTTGAGCTAAAAACCCATGCTTAGGGTTTGTAGTATATTTGATTGAATGCTTTGATTTGATATTTCCATTGATGTACCTTGTTATTGGTTGATTGCATTGGATTGTATGCTAGGTTAATAGATTAGCTACCTATTGATCTCTAGATATTGAATAAAGGACCGAGAGATGAAATTTGATATCGGAATTATGCAATCGACTACCGTTTGAATGAATTAGAAATATAAGTTCTAGGGTTTTATTAATTTGCAAATATAAAATAATTGGTTATTGCTATTTCATGAATGTAAGAACTAATGAATTGGTAATTGACTAATTAACCTTAAGGAACAAATTAATTACAAGGCTATGGATAATTGAGAATTGAACTTTGATTGAATGGACCTATAACCCTAGGCACTTTCCCAAGAACTGAATTGATCTTGTGCACTTATCACACACTTCAACCCTACTCTCTTTAATCTTAGGTTTAAATTGTTCTTTTACATTCCAACAAACAAACTTTCGCTTTTAATTTAATTGTTTTAATCAAGCTATTACGAACCACACCTTCTTGGGGAAACGACCTTGGGGCAATCACCTTTGCTACAGCTACCTCGTATACTTGCGAGTGACGCTTTGTAGTAGTACTTAATTTGAGAGCGCAACACTGGGCCCAGCTAATAAATGTGATGTTTTTGGGGTAAAAAGATCGGGTCGTAAGCCTCAAAAACTGTAACAGTCTAGCCGGGTTGAGGACCAAGATACTGGGGCCTAAGGGTCTAGCAGGGTTGAGGTCCAAGAGACTGGGGCTGTTACATTATCCATGGATATATATTGCCTATGGGGCTAGACACAAGGTGTCATTATGGACAAAAGCAATAACTCTAAACTTTGAATAGCATATTAGATCCTTTTTGGGCCAATTTTTGTCTTTGCTTATATGTGAATTCTGAAATGTGATGCAAATGATTAATATATTGAGCTATAATGTAATGAGTTGATATATTCATATGTATTATGCATTAGCATCACATTGATCTATATTGAATCAAAGTTTATACCACTAAGCTTTCTGCTTAGCGAGATTGTAGTTCATTGCGTAGGTGACAGGGTAGATCCGGTTGTGCCGGAGAGCTCATCTAGACCGAGTCGAGTCTAGGCTTGAGTTTGTGAGAGTAGTGTTGAGTTGTGGACATCAAGATCAGAGACAAATTGCCAGCATGTATAAATTTCATATTTTTGTACTTATTGATTTTGATGTAAACATATGTATACTCCGCTGCATATTTCTGCTGCTTATTAAACTAATGTTTTGGATAAACTTTTGGGGTAATGAAGATATATGAATATGTATTTTAGTAAGGAATGTTTTCTCTATTGATTTCTATAAAATAAGTTAAATGTTTTAAGTTTACTTAAATTGATTTACAATGATTTGATGATAAAGTTTTAAAGATTGGTTTGTTTAAAATGAACTATGACATTCCTATATCTGGTATACGTATACCGCATATAGTGTGTGTGTATGTGGTGTACGTATATTGGGTGTAGGAGTGTTACACTTGTTTTGGTATCGGAGCCTAGGTTTGATGTTCTCAACCTAGGTGAATTGTAAGAAAAAGAAAATTTTGATTTTTAAGATATGGTTTTTAAATAAGATACATGCATTGGCACTGGTAGTTTCTGATCTTTGATGAGGTATTCTACTGTGTTTGCAGATATAGGTAGTGATGGCATCTCAGTCACGTCAGTTTGTAGAAGGTAGTGCTAAGAGTGTAGCTCCTATTGAGGGTAGAGATGGAGCTAGGGTTGAGATAACTGGTGAGGCACCTGCTCCTATGCCAAAGAGACAAACTGCTAATGAAATTTTGCAGGTTTGGTTACGACATATGGTAGATTTGTTGAGGCAGGCTCCAGTGCAGCAGCCGCCACCGCAACCGCAGCTGCAAGTACCGGTGAGGCAGTATGATAAATTGAGGAAGTTTGGAGCTAAGGACTTCTTTGGTACTACAAATCCTGCAGTATCTGAGCAGTGGTTAGATAGAGTTCAGAGGCTATTCATCCAATTGTAAGCCACTCCTGAAGATAAATTTGATTATGCTAGATCTCTTCTGCAGAGAGATGCATATGATTGGTGGAAGACAGTTCCATATGCCATGGATGATCCACCAACCTTGTCTTATGGTGATTTTCTGCGGGAGTTTGAGCAGAAGTATACTCTGAGGGAGTATAAGGATGCTAAGAAGATGAAGTTTCTGAATCTGAGGCAAGATAATTGGACAGTGATAGAGTGTGAGATAGAGTTCATCCGGTTGAGTCATTATGCCGGTGGGATTATTTCAGATGAGATAGACCGGTGCAGGAGATTTGAGGAGGGGTTGAGACCCTCTATTATGTGTATTGTTGCTGGTTCCTGGTATCAGGATCTTTCCCAACTTGTTGCAGCGGCCTGGAGTGTTGAGAGAGCACAGGGTATTGCAGCAGCTGCTACTAAGGAGGAGACCAGAGTTAGGAGACCCCAGTTTGAGGCAGGGTCTTCATCTGCAAGGCCGAGGAGGTCATTTTCAGAGGTTCAGTAGGGGCCAGAGGCAGCCTGCTAGGTCAGTACCACATCAGAGGCAGAGATTGAGACCTACAGTTTTTGTGGCTAGTGCACCGACCCCAGTGGCTCAGAGGTCTACTCCACCTACATGTGTCCATTGTGGTAGGATACATGGGGGTGTTTGTTGGAAGATAGGTGGACCAGCTGTGTGTTTTAGATGCGGGTCGCCTGACCATTTCATCAGAGATTTTCCTGAGCTACAGGAGGATAGGCATACGGATTCTGCAGTTTCTCGACCTAGTGTCAGAGGAGGTCATGGTGGCAGAGGTTTTAGTAGAGGTGGTAGACCTGGGTTTAGTCTGAGAGGAGGCTGTACATCCAGAGGCAGTAGGCTGGATGAGGCTGGGCCTTCTCAGCGAGTGTATGTGATGCAGAGGCAGCTGGATGCTTCAGCCGTCATTGTCGGTACATTTTCTTTATTTGGCATTTCAGTTCTTGCTTTGATTGATTCTGGATCTACGCATTCATATATAAGTGCATCCATCTTGCCTGTGTCTGAATTGCATTCTGAGTCCCTAGGATTTGATTTTTTGGTGACAAATCCTTTAGGGCATAGTGTTGTGGTGAGTAAGGTGCACCGAGATAGTCCAGTTGTTGTTTAGGATGAGGAGTTTCTCGGTGACCTGATTGAGATACCTTTTAAGGAGTATGATCTGATCTTAGGCATGGATTGTTTGTCTAAGAATGGGGCTGTGGTAGACTGTCGGAATAAGTGTGTTACCCTTAGAACCGGTGATGATAGAAGCTTGATGGTATCTAGTGAGCAGAGACAACTTGCATCCATGTTTGTTTCAGCTGTTGCAGCTAGGAGGTTGATTTAGAAAGGATGTGAGGCTTATCTTGCTCATGTGGTATATACTAGAGTAGTGGATTCCCAGATTGATAGTATACCCACAGTAGCTGATTTCCCATATGTTTTTCCTGGGGAGTTGCCAAGGATACCCCCCGAGAGAGAGGTTGAGTTTAGTATCGATTTGTTGCCTGGTACCACTCCCATCTCTATTACTCCTTATCGAATGGCACCTGCTGAGTTGAGAGAGTTGAAGGTGCAATTACAGGAGTTGTTGGATAAAGGGTTTGTTCGCCCTAGTATTTCTCCGTGGGGAGCTCCTATTTTGTTTGTGAAGAAGAAGGATGGTACCTTAAGATTGTGTATTGATTACCGACAGTTGAATAAAGTGACCATCAAGAATAAGTATCCTTTGCCTAGGATTGATGATCTCTTTGATCAATTGAAAGGAGCAGCAGTTTTCTCGAAGATTGATATGAGATCAGGGTACCATCAGTTGAGAATCGGAGAGGAAGATGTATCCAAGACAGCTTTCCGCACAAGGTATGGGCATTATGAGTTTTTGGTGATGCCTTTTAGATTGACGAATGCACCAGCAGCTTTTATGGATTTGATGAATAGGGTGTTTAGACCCTATTTAGATCAGTTTGTGGTGGTCTTTATTGATGATATTTTGGTGTATTCACATAATGAGGAGGATCATGATAAGCACTTACGGATTGTATTGCAGACTTTGAGAGAGAAGCAGTTGTATGTTGAGCTGCCTAAGTGTGAGTTTTGGCTTGATCAAGTGACTTTTTTGGGTCATGTGGTTTCAACAGATGGTATTAGAGTTGATCTGAGTAAAGTTGAGGCCATTTTGAATTAGAGTCCACCGAAGACTGTGACTAAAGTTAGAAGTTTTCTAGGTTTGGCTAGCTATTATCGACAGTTTGTGAAGGGTTTTTCTTTGATAGCTACTCCACTCACCAGATTACTTCGGAAGGGAGTTAGATTTGTGTGGACAGATCAATGTCAAGCAAGCTTTGAGCAGTTGAAGGAGATGTTGACTCAAGCTCCTGTTCTTACCTTGCCTATGGAAGATAAACCATATGTGATTTACAATGATGCTTTACATAGTGGTTTAGGTTGTGTTTTGATGCAAGAGGATAGAGTCATAGCTTATGCTTCTCGGTAGTTGAAGCCGAATGAGTAGAATTATCAGACGCATGATTTGGAATTGGCAGCCATAGTGTTTGCTTTGAAGATTTGGCGACATTACCTTTATAGGGAGAAGTGTTTCATTTATACGGATCACAAGAGTTTGAAATACTTGGGTGTTCAGAGAGAACTGAATCTTCGGCAGAGACAGTGGTTGGAGTTGATTAAAGACTATGACTGTTTGATTTATTATCATCCTGGTAAGGTAAATGTTGTTGCTAATGCCTTGAGTCAGAAGTCTCTAGCAGGTTTGACTGCTTATTCGCTCTTGTTGCTTGTTGAGTTGAGAGTGTTGCATGCTAGCTTCATGCCTTGTTGTGATGGTTCTTTATTGGCTCAGTTGCAGTTGAGGCCAATCTTGTTGGATCATATTAGAGAGGCTCAATTGGCAGATGAGAAAATTTAGAAAGTTTATCTGACTGCCAAAAAGGAGAGAGTAGAGATTTCCATGTGAGAAGTGATGGCAGCCTTTGGTATAAAGATAGATTGTGTGTTCCTAATGATGCAAGAGTGCAAAAGATTATTTTGGAGGAAGCACATCTGTCGGCTTTTGCTATGCACCCTGGGAGTGCTAAGATGTATCATGATTTGAAGCAACATTATTGGTGGTCAGGTATGAAGAAGGACATAGCAGAGTTTGTATCCAAATGTCTCACTTGTCAGAGAGTGAAGGCCGAGCACCAAGTTCTTTCGGGGTTGCTCCAACCTTTAACAGTGCCTGAATGGAAATGGGAATGAGTGACAATGGATTTTGTGATTGGTTTACCTTTGACTCAGAAGAAGCATGATGCCATTTGGGTGATTATTGATCGGTTGACAAAGACAGCTCATTTCCTTCCAGTTCGGATGGACTATTCTCTTGAGAGATTGAGTGAGCTGTACATCAGTGAGATAGTGAGATTGCATGGAGTCCCAATTTCTTTGGTGTCTGATCGAGATCCTCGGTTTACTTCAAGGTTTTGGAAGAGCTTGCATAATGCTTTGGGTTCTCGGTTACATTTTAGCACTGCTTTTCATCCGCAGTTAGATGGGCAATCAGAGAGAGTGATACATATTTTAGAGGACATGTTGAGAAGTTGTTTCATTGATTTCTCTGGGAGTTGGGATAGATTTTTACCATTGATGGAATTTGCTTATAACAACAGTCATTAGTCCAACATTAGAATGGCACTATATTGTAGAAGATGCAGGATGCCTCTATGTTGAGATGAAGTTGGAGAAGGTAAGTTGGTTGGTCCTGATTTGATAAAGGAAACATAAGAGAAAGTGAAGATAATTTGGAATCATTTGAAAACAGCTTCAGATTGACAGAAATCCTATTTAGATTTGAAGAGGAGAGACATAGAGTTCAGTATTGAAGATAAAGTTTTTCTAAAAGTGTCTCCTTGGAAGAGAATTTTGAGATTTTACTGCAAAGGGAAGCTGAGTCCCTGTTTCATTGGACCTTGTGAGGTACTGGAAAGAGTTGGACCAGTGGCCTATCGACTCGCGTTGCCGCCTGATTTGGATAGAATTCACAATGTCTTCCATGTTTCTATGCTACGGAGGTACATGTCAGACCCATCTCACGTTCAATCGGTAGAATCTATTGAGGTGAGTCTAGATATGACTTATGAGGAAGAACTAGTGGCTATTTTGGCACATGAAGTGAAAGAGTTGAGAAATAAGAAAGTGCCACTTGTGTAGGTTCTTTGGAAGAATCATGCTAAGGAAGAGGCAACTTGGGAAAGTGAGCAAGTGATGCGAGATCAGTATCCCCGGTTGTTTCAGACTTGAGAACAGGTAATTTTGAGGATGAAATTTATTTATAGAGGGGGAGAATTGTAATATCCCATATAGTACCCTAAATTTTTGGATATGTTAATTGTTAAATTGAATTATATGATTTTAAGTGTATTATTGATTAAGTGAAAAGATAAGAGGAAGGAATGTGTATATGTTATATATTTGGAGATATATACATTATATACAAGTCAAAGAGTTTAATAGGTCAAAAGATATTTTAGTATTTAAATGGATTTATTAAGTTAGTGGAAGATGATGTCATTGGGTTTAATATTATATTAGTTAATACTTGGTGGAGAGTGATTTGAGGAGAGAGTGTTTGGTTAAAAGAGGTTGACTTTCTTCTTCTTTGCATTTTCTTCTTCTTCTTTCTTCTTTGGCCGGCCATCACCACCATCTTCTAGAGGGAGAGATTTTGTTGCTTCCAAACTCAAGGAATTGCAAGATTTCAAGAGATCAAGTTGGAGTTTTAAGGATTTTCTTCACTTTTGGTAAGTTTCCAACTTGTTTCTTTGTTCTCTTTTGAGTTGTGTTTATGGGTTTGTTGGAATGGTTGTTGTAGATGTGTTTTGGTATGTTTGAAGTGTTTTGTCTTGTTAACTTTGATTTTTGGGGTTGGATTGAAGAGAAAAGGGTTAAGTTTGATGAAAGAGACAAGAGTTGTGGGTGTTGTGACTTTGAGTTGTGAGATATGGTTGTGATTGTGTTGTGATGTTTGTAATTGAGTTGTTTTGATGTTTATTCAAGTTCATATGGTATATTGATGATTTTGGTTAAGTTTGTTTGGAGTGAAAAAGGGTAAAAGAAAGATGTTTGTTGGATGTGGCGTTTTGGTGTCAATTTCAGGGTTTTTGGTCTGACACGCCCAGTAGCACGGCCATGTCTTTGGGCGTGTCGTTGGTTCTATTTTCTAGGTTGGTGACACGTCCAGTGGCACGCCCATGTCACTGAGCATGTCATAGCTTCTGTGTTGTTAATAGATAGACACGTCCAGTGACACGCCCATGTTACTAAGCGTGTCATAGCTACTGTGTTGTTGGAAGATTGACACACCCAGTGACACGCCCATGTTACTGAGCGTGTCTTAGCTTCTGTGTTGGAGGAGAATTGACACGTGCAGTGACACGCCCATGTCACTGAGCGTGTCAAAGCTTCTGTGTTGTGGGTTTAGGGCACGGTTAGGGACACGCCCGTGTTGTTTAGCGTGTCAAGTGTAGAGTTCGCCCTAGATAGTTCTTATCCTTATTTTCTTATGTGTAACACTAAGTGAGTATTTATAATCACCTTTGGATTAGGTTTTGAAGAGAATTGAGTTACCCTAGCCAAGGTTTGCTGGATATATTGGAAGAGGAAGTTGATAGAGTGGTGTTGTTGCTTTAAGAGGTAAATACAAACTTTGAATGATTGCATACATTTACATGACATTGGGACTTAACACATTTAGTTGAGAAATGTGTTAAATTACTTGATAAATATTGTTGATGAATGAGTTATATGTTATGATATGCATAATGTGGATTATGTTGAAGTATCAAAGCAATTGAGTAATCTGTTGTAATTGAAAAGAAATGTTGAATAATGTGATGAGATATGTGAAAACATAATGGAACAAATTGAAATTGATATAAAAGAGAAGAATGAGAAAAGATGAGAAAATGATGATATAATAAGGCAATGTGCCTAGTTTGAATATGAGAAATGAAAAGAGAATGGAATTATGAAAGTATTTGATAGTGAGATAAATGAATAAATTGTGTTCCTAATATGTTATTCAATTTTCAGAGTTCTGGGTTTGGCGGCATGCCTATGAATTGCTGGGCAGGTGAAAAGACCAGGTCGTAAGCCGGGCCCAGCTGATAAATGTGATGTTTTTGGGGTGAAAAGACCGGGTCGTAAGCCTCAAAAACTGTAACAATCTAGCCGAGTTGAGGACTAAGATACTGGGGCCTAAGGGTCTAGCCGGGTTGAGGTCCAAGAAACTAGGGCTGTTACGTTATCCATGGATATATATTGCCTACGGGGCTAGACACAAGGTGTCATTATGGACCAAAGCAGTAACTCTGAACTTTGAATAGCATATTAGATCCTTTTTGGGCCCATGTTTGTCTTTGCTTATATGTGAATTATGAAATGTGATGCAAATGATTAATATGTTGAGTTATAATGTAATGAGTTGATATATTCATATGTATTGTGCATTAGCATCGCATTGATCTATATTGAATCAAAGTTTGTACCACTAAGCTTTCTGCTTAGCGCGATTGTGGTTCATCGCGCAGGTGACAGGGTAGATCCGGTTGTGTTGGAGAGCTCGTCTAGACCGAGTCGAGTATAGGCTTGAGTTTGTGAGAGCAGTGTCGAGTTGTGGACATCAAGATCAGAGACAAACTACCAGCATATATAAATTTCATATTTTTATACTTATTGATTTTGATGTAAACATATGTATACTCCGCTGCATATTTCTGCTGGTTATTGAACTAATATTTTGGATAAACTTTTGGGGAAATGAAGATATATGAATATGTATTTTAGTAAGGAATGTTTTCTCTATTGATTTCTATAAAATAAGTTAAATGTTTTAAGTTTACTTAGATTGATTTACAATGATTTGATAATAAAGTTTTAAAGATTGGTTTGTTTATAATGAACTGTGACATTCCTGTATCCGGTATATGTATATCGCATATAGTGTGTGTGTATGTGGTGTACGCATATTGTGTGTAGGGGTGTTACACACATCTTTATATCGTAGCTATGCATAACTCTTCTGATGGCTAGCTGCAATCTTCAGTCACTTTTGAATGATAGGAACTTTCTCAAAAGTGATTTGGACTAGGTCAGGTCCTACTAGCTATCTCTTACCAACTTCTTTCTAGCAAATTGGGGATCTATATTTTTTGCCATAAAGAGCCTCATAAGGTGCCATCCCGATGCTAGAATGATAACTTTTATTATAAGCAAACTAGACTAATGGCAGATGCCAATCCTAATGGCTGCCAAAATCTAGCACACACATGTGAAGCATATCTTCATAGGTTTGAATTGTTCTTTCTGATTGGCCATCAGTTTGGGGGTGGAAAGTTGTACTAAAATCTAATCTTGTACCCAAAGTATCTTGTAATGATTTCTAGGATCTACAAGTGAACTAGGGCTATCTAACACCATAGAAACTAGAACTCCATGTAGACAAACTATCTTCTCCACATACAATTTAGCATACTTAGCCATAAAATATTTTGCCTTCACTAGAATAAAGTGTGCTAGCCTGGTCAATCGATCTATGATAACCCATATGGTATCCTACCTTGAAGTGGTTTTATGCAATCCAGTCACAAAATCTATGGTAATCCTCACTTCCACTCAAGGATAGGAAGTGGCTGCAACAACCCAAAAGGCTTCTAATGTTCTAGCTTAACCTGTTGACAAGTGAGGCATCTAGAAACAAATTCAGCAATATCTTTCTTCATGCCATTTCACCAATATATACCTTTTAGATCTCGATACATTTTGGTAAAACCTGGATGTACATTATAAGCTGTAAGGTGTGCCTCTTCCATAATCTCTTTTCTCAAGTTATCTACATATGGAACACATAACCAAGAGCCATGTCAAAGTACACCTTTGTCATCAATCATGAAGTCTTTAGAGTTACCATCCTACAATTCTTCTATAATTTTGCATAGTTATAGATCTCGTCTCTGAGCCACCTTGATTCACTCTACAAGTATTAAACAAACTTGGAAATGTACCAATAACACACCTGAATTGTTCACTTCAAGCTGCAGTCCCTCATCAAATAACTCCATCAATTCCTTAATAATGGGTTGCCTTTCCACTATAATGTGATCTAGACTACCAAGAGATTTTTTACTCAAAGCATCAACCACTACATTTGCCTTACTAGGATGATAAAGGATGGTACAATCATAATCATTGAGAAGTTCTATCCACCTTCTCTAGCTCATATTTAGGTCCCTCTGATCAAAGATATACTTCAGTTTTTATGATCTGTGTATATTTCGTAAGTTTCACCATACAAATAATGTCTCCAAATTTTTAGGGCAAAGATTACCTCTGCCATCTCTAAATCATGAGTGAGATAACTCTGCTCATGCTTCTTCAATTAATAGGAGGCATAAGTAATTACTCTATCATGTTGCATCAGAACACACCCAAGTCCAACTCTAGAAGCATCATAATAAATAGTATAGCTGCCCATCCCATATGGTAAGGCTAACACTAGAGCAAAAGTAAGACAATTCTTTAGCTTTTGGAAACTATCCTTACATACATCAGTCTAGACAAACTTGGCATTTTTATGAGTTAATCGAGTCAAAGGAGCTGCTATCCTTCAAAATCTTGGACAAAGCGACGATAATACCCAGCCAACCCTTGAAAACTATGGATCTCAATAATAGTTGTAAGTTGTGGCCAATTTATAATAGCTTTAATCTTTTTAGGGTCTACCATAATGCCATCTTTAGTAAAAACATGCCCGAAAAATCTCATATTGTCTAGCCAAAATTCACACTTGAAAAACATGGCATACAACTGATGATTCCTTAGAGTCTACAATACCATCCTTAAATGTTGTGCATGCAATGCCGGTGACCTTGAATATACCAGGATTTCATAAATAAATATAATAACAAATTGGTCGAAGAATGGCTTAAACACCCTATTCATCAAATCCATAAACGGGGCTGGTGCATTAGTGAGTCCAAAAGACATTAAAAGGAACTCATAATGACAATACAAAGTTCTAAATGATGTCTTAGGTATATCATCCCACCTGATCCTCAACTAATGATACCCCAAACATATATCAATCTTGGAAAAATATTGAGCTCCCTAAAGTTGATCAAACAAGTCATCAAATCTAGGAAAGGGATACTTATTCTTTATTGTAACCTAGTTTAATTGCCTTTAATAAATGTAGAGGTGCATACTACCATCCTTCTTCTTCATAAATAATATCGAAGTACCCCAAGGCGAAGCACTAGGTTGGATGAATCCATTATCCAAAAGATCTTGCAATTATTCCTTAAGTTCCTTTAACTTAATAGGAGCCATCCTATAAGGAGGCATAGGTATGGGATTCGTATCGAGAACTACATCGATGTAGAACTCTATTTCTCTTTTAGGAGGCAATCTCAAGAGCTCTTCAGGAAAAACATCTAGAAACTCATTCATCACTGGCACATTTGTTAAATTCCCGACATCTACAGAAACATCCCTAATAACTGCCAAATACCCTTGATAGCCACGGCACAACATCTTTCTAGCGCTAATAGCTGAAATGAGACTACACGGGACAATATCACTGCTTCCCTTAAAAGAAAATTCAGAATCACCCAAAATTTGTATGATGAGTTCCTTATTACGGCAATCGAGAGTAGCATAATGAGTTGACCACCAATCCATACCAAGAATTAAATTAAAATCCTCCCCTCAACTAGAATTGGATAAGATAAAAAGGTTGTATCCACCAATAAGGAATCACTCATAGGAGTTGCAATCGATAAGGGGTAATCTAAACTAGTTGGCATCATATCATATCAAGTTTTACTGCAAATTGAGGGGACACAAAGGAGTGCGTAGCACCCAAATCTATCAACACGTGTGCAACAAAAGAACATATATTACCTGCCACCACTGCATTAGAAGCCTGAACATCCTGACGGGTATGTGTGAAAAGTTGAGCCTATCCCTGATTCTAACCTCTACTTGAATGCCCTAAGTTTTTACTCTGACTCTGTCCTCTACCCCCGTAACACCCTTATACTCTATATATGTATAATAAATACACCCCGTATATGTAAAGTTCCTATACAAAATACAAGAATATCATTGTTCTAGTCATTAGAAAATTTATCAATTTTCACTAAAATAATTTTAGTCTTTTAAAGATAATTTATTAAATAAAAATATAAAAAATATAAACATAAGTAATTTAAATATTAAAATAACATTTATTAATGAAAATCTCTGAAAGAAATTCGCTAGAGCTTTGTCTGTATTTTGAACATTTTCCAAAATCACAACTCAACCTGCATAAAATTTTACACTCCTAAAAATACATTCAAACATTCATTCCTCCAATATTCTCCAAAAAGTACCCCAAGTATATTAATAAACAAAATACTCCATGCTCTTATAATATTGGCCAAAAACTTAAAAATTTACAACATTTTCATATATTAATACAATGTACACAAACAAAACATGCTTCATCAAAATAAATAAATACATGTCAAATGTCTGGCTCTGGTCTCGTGGTAATCCAACAGAACTTCTCGCACAATCTAGAAACCCTAGACCTTATTAGGTTTAACAGGATCTCGGTGTCTACCTTGTTACCTGAGCGATGAGAAAATCATGCTAAGCTAATAGCCTAGTTATACATACTTTAATAATAAAAGAAATTTTGAAAGGTTAATGTATTATGCATTTACTTTGTTACTAACAATGTGTCATGCAAATACATTTTAAAAACTCATGCATAATTCTTATATCTCTATCAAAAACCACAAACACATGCATTGGGCCCAAATGGCCTTAGGTAATACTCAAGTTCCAGAGATATTACTTTGGACTCATATTTAACACCGAGTTTCTGGCCCAAAGGCAAATAACAGTAATGCCCAGCATCTAGCCCAAAGGCAATATAATATTAATGCCCAGCATCTGGCTTGAAGGCAATAAAAATGACTCCCAGTGTCTAGCCTGAAGGCAATCATCAATATATCATATAATACCAAACACAACACTCTGAAAATTGATATTACATAAGGTTACACACATTCCTTAAACAATTTCATATCCTTCTCATATATTGTCAATTATGTCATTTTCTATCTTTTCAGCACTTTTTCCAACATTACACAATATTTCCACACTCCTTTATCACAAACATCAATTTGTTTTCTACATTTTCATTATGGCCAAATTATGCCTAAAATTGGTATAAATGCTTACTTTTCACAAACATATTTAACAATGCCATTAGACATCTTAGAATGGCTTATTTATTCATATATTATGCATTTCATGCCTTTAAACACATAACCAAGCTCTTTGCATGTGAATATACACATCAAAGTAGCATAACATCAATGCCAACATAAATTTTAGCATGCTATTTCATTGCATTTTAATACATAAATGTCAAAGTATGTACTAACCTTTAACCAAGATAACTTCCAAGCTAAATTTATACTCTTCCCTTCACCACTCTAAAGTGTCCTTCACCACTTAGGTTGGACAAATCCAATTTATTCAATACCTAACCACATTTTGAGTTTAAATACTTCATTAGGATCACATTTCTATACAGTTCAACTAATTAAACTTAATTTGTTACATTCCTTTAAAATTTCAATGTTTTGCCCTAGTGTACTTTAATTTTAAAAGTCTATTCTACTCAATTCAAAATTGAGTTTTAAGCTCATTTATATCTTTAAAATCATATTATAGCACCATTAAAAAAATTAAATCCAATTTACCATATTTC
Organism: Garcia nutans; assembly: GCA_947685225.1. Taxonomy (NCBI): domain Eukaryota; kingdom Viridiplantae; phylum Streptophyta; class Magnoliopsida; order Malpighiales; family Euphorbiaceae; genus Garcia; species Garcia nutans. Next base: position 7,491,129 of record CANTUV010000057.1, read on the forward strand.
CTCCAAGTTTCCAATTTTTTACCCTAATCCCTTTTAATTTTGGGCAATCATTTTAACCAATTCCAAATCATATTTTAAGTTCATTTGTACCATTAAAACTACATTCTAACACATTTTAAAAATTAAATACAATTAACATCAATTCTTTATAAAAATTCCATGAAAACCCTAAATTTCCTACTACCTCTCTCAAACTTCAACCAAATTCCATCCTTTCTTCAATATAACCTTAAAATCATTGTTTCTATATCAAACTAACATCTTTCTAAACTATTTAAACAATTATAAAATTCTTTATCAAAAATTCAAATTACACATAATCTAAAATTTCAAGAAAACTACTTAAAATTCCAAGAAAGCTTACCTTTTCCTTGAGTTTTCCTCAAAATTCTCTTATTTCCTTTGAGAAACTTGAAAATTTTGATGTAAGAAGAAGCAAAAATCTTCTCTTTATCCATGGTGAAATTCGTCATAAGGTAGAAGAAGGAAGAGGAAGATGAGATAAATTGATATTTTATTCCCTTTCCATCAATTTTGACCATATATATATTAATAATTAATTAATTAATGATAAATATTTAATAATTCACATTTATTCTCTTCCATTAAAGTTAATTTAAAATTTGAATTATTTTTATTCTTCTTATTATTATTTTGTTATATATATATTTAATATTTTACTATTTAAACTTTGATTTTTTTACTATTTACTTTTGACTTTTTTATTTTTTAGTGACATTTATATTTTAGGTATATTTCATATATATATTTCACTTATATATTTTATACTTCTTACTTCCAACACCTCACTTAACCCTCCAAATTATTTATTTAATTATATTTTTAATAAAATTTGCGATCGTTACAGCCCCTACCCCTAAAACTACGGCCCTGCTGGTCACTCATCCATCCCTAAGACTGAGATGAAAAAGATGCCTGCAAAGGTTGGCCCACACTAGGCATGAAACCCTGAGTGTACCCCTTAATATGAACTCTCTATCCTCCTGATAAGGGGTAATCCCTAGCAAAATGACTTGGTTGACCACATCCAAAGCAAACATTCGATCCCTACATGCATTGACCCTGATGAACTTTACCATATTTAGCACATGTGGAAGTACATGAACCAGAACCCGATCCACTATAACTGGAGCCCCTACTACTACCACTGTAACCTTGACCATGTCTGGAGCTACCTTTAGTCTTGCGTTACGCTTGAAAGAACCCTGTGACTATGAACTATAAGTTCCCATCTAGAAAGCACTACTAGGACCAAAAAAAGTTGTGAGTGCCCTGTCCTCCATGCCAACCAGATCTTCTATATCTCTTCTTCCTTTCTTATAAAGTAAACTCTATGTCCCAAGCAGTATCAACTAACTCACTAAAAGGTCAAACCTAGCATCCACTGAGTAAGGAAGTATAATCATCACCTAGAGCCCGAACATATATGAACTTATTAAGCTCATCATCCACTACCATTATGGGGACAAACCTGCATAGCCCTAAAAACTTGGTGGTAAACTCTACCATTGAATTATGCTCATCCTTCCTCAAACTCTCAAGCTCTATCATTTTTCAATGCATAAATCCCGGGGGAACAAACCAAGCAAAAAACTCTTTTGGAAAATCCTCCAAATTAGTGGGGGCCATTTGAGCTCTAGTAATATATGTCATAATCCTTTGAAACCATAGTAACATAGCCTCTACACTAGAAAAGGCCTCATCCCAGGTATATCTACATCTACCCTGACTACTATGAGCAGCTTCGATTGGGATAGTGGAACCCTCCTCATTTAAAGTAGCTTGCTCCTTAGCAGCTGCCTGAGCTCTAGCAGTAATTCTAGTCGAACACTCACTCATCTTCTTGAAAATAAATAGAGAACTTTAATCAAATAGGATAAATAAATATATATAATTATACGATTATATAAAGGAAATGACAAACAACTGATTTGATACCATACAAAATGGTACCACATAAATGGAAAGCAAAGATAACACAAAAAGACGTATGAGGACCTTATACTCTGTAGATCTTAATTTTTCAAGGAAAAAAAACCAAAAATTGATACTAGCTTTGTCACGACTCAATTCCAAGCTCACATGACCAGCACTAAGGGGTGGGAAACCTGAGGCACAATATAACTGTAGAAACATCCAAACCATCACATTATTCATTAAATTATAAAACTAAATATAATATCTTAACATTTAAAATTTATGGAGTCTCTAAAATAAAAATACAAACTAATACAAAATAAACTGAATGTTTAATTTGTTCCTAAATAAAATCCACTTCCAGGGAAGGAAAGCAGTGTTGCTGAACAATATCACAAGTACTCACCCTAGGAACATGACAAAAAAATAGTGAGACAGGGGTAAGTGTCTCGACTCAGTGAAAGATACCGTCCAATATACCTACCTGGTGCCCTACTCTGGCCCTAAACTAAACATATAATTAATATGCCAATGCATCATGACAATCATACAACAAATCGTATAATCATCCAAAGATAGAATATAGTCTATAGAAAACACTCTAAACCTCAATTTGGGGTGCTGATCCCCTATCTGGCTCTCCTATTCCAACATAATCTCTTAATTCTAACTCATATGGGGTCCACCATCATGGCATAAGCTAAGTAGTGCTATGTAGACCCTTAATTTGGCCCTAAGTTGATATGGTCCATATTAAAGAATACCAAAATAAATTCGGTCTAATTTTTAAAGATTTAAACCTAGTTTACAACTTATAAATAAGTCAGTTCGATTTCGAAAGGCTTAAATTCAACTAATCAAAGCCCTAAAATTAAATTTGTTTAGCCTAAATTGAAATTGTCCGGTCCATTAACTAAAAATACAATATTATTTGAGTCAGGGCAGTCCCAGGCGACTTGAACCATTGCTCATGTAGACCTGGAGGGCCCAGGTCGACATGAGCCAAAGGTTCATGTCGATCTGGCATACCAGATGGACATGGTCCTAAATTATTTTAAGTTTTGGCTGGCCATTTATTTCCAAATTAGGCTAGAATTCATTTTAAAGGCGGATTATATAAATTAGGTTTAGAGTTTTTGGGGATGGTTTGCCTATAAATAATAATATGGTTTAATGCTAATAATAGGCAGTAAGAACAATCAAAAGAGCAACAAGTATTGAGTAACAGAAAGCAACAATGAGCAACAATCAACAATTAGTAAAGAGTCAATTAGCAACTAACAACGTTCATCAAAAATCAATTCATCAAAGGATGTAAGCATTGCCTTTGATCTTTGCTAGGCCAGAAACAACTATTGTTGCAACCAGTAACTTGGAATTAACAATCACTTTGGTGGAGCATTCAATGCAGGTCTCGTATATTAAACTTAAATTACTTAAGCATACAGTAGCCATAACATCTTTTCTTTTAAATGTTTTGATTATTTGTTTTGATTATAATTTTAATCCAGTAATTTAAATTATTAAACCTATGTTTTATAAAACAAGGTTCAATTCATGTCATCTAATCCAGTAACTCAAGGTTTAAATTAATTATCAAAACCCTAATCTATTTTCCAAACCACTAATCTATTTCCCTAATTGCCAAAGAAAAACCTAAATTGCTTCTCAACTTCCAAAACCTCAATCTGTTTCCCAAACCCTAAACTATTTTTTTAAAATGATTAATTAAAAAACCCTAAACTCTTTTAAAACCTTTATGAAGTAATTCTATTTTCCAAATTTCCCAGCCTAAATCACCAAGCCCTAGCACTAGTTCATCAATCCCCCGAAGCCCTAATCCAACAAACCCAAGATCCAAACATCCCATAACATCCAGTAAGCCCTAATCTATTTCTAGTAAATATAAAACCCTAATTCTAATAAATCTAATTCCAAAAACCTAATCCAAAATACAAAACCTAACTTCCAAACCTTATTTCCCTAAAAACTCTAAACCCTAATCCAAATGTCCAGTAGCCCATAAATCAAAATCTTATTTCTAAACCCTAATCCCGTAATACCAAAACCCTAATTCAAAAACCCTAAACCCTAGTTTCCAAAACCCATAAATCTAAACCCTAAAATTCTCTAAAACCCAAATTTCCTTAATCCTAAAATCAAAAACCTTATTTTCCAAGTTTCCTAATCCTGACCTAGTAACTATAAACTTAAAACCCTAAAACCCTAATTTCAAAATCTAAAACCCTAAATTTGTTTATTTAATGATTTAAACTTTAGTTTTAACTATTTATTTTATTATTTAATTTGTTATATGATTGATGGTTTATTTTATTTTCCAATGGATGTTTTAATTATCACGGTTGAATGATTTAATTTATTTAATTAATTGTTTATTTAGATTTTAAGATTGTAAAAGGCATGTTCCACTTCTTGGGTGTCTTGATTTTTTTTATGTAATTTAATTTATCGTTTAAAGATTTTGGGACAATTGTAAAGGATATGTTTTCACCTTTTGGTAGGTGTCCTATTAATTTTAGACATTGTACATGGTTGTAAGGGCATGTTTTCATCTTGTATGGGTGCCCATTTATTATTTTTATTTTGAACATTATTTTGATTTTAAAGCTTAATGCTCTTATGTAGTATGGATAATATTATAATAAGCTAGGAATTTTATAATATTTAGACCTAAAAAGGAGGTTGATTCTAATGAACCGGGCATTATGAGGGTGCTAGGTCATTCTTACCTTCCCCATACGTACCCAACTTTCCAAACCCATTAGTGGGTTGGGCATTCCTTAGGAATCAAGTCATCCACAAGACAAGAAGAAGGACCCGAAGGTTGTGGAAAAATCAACTATTGAGAAGACTGAAGCTTCTGATATTGAGAAGATGATTGCTAATCTGAAGAAGAAGTTTGAGAAGAAGCTGAAAATTAAAGAGATGTTAGAAGTAGACAAGCTATTTGAACAAGATGATGAGGTCCCTTATAAGTTTAAGATGCATTCCTTTGCCAAGTTTGATGGAACTGGCAACCCTCATCTTCATATGAAGCATTATATCATAGTTACATAGTCTGCCCAAGCTACTAAGGCTCAAACTCTAAGGTACTTCATGCTTTCATGGGATTCGATTGTGCAGAATTGGTTCAACACCTTAAAGGATAATACTCAAAAGAGTTAGAATTTATTATACAAGGCCTTCATCCAACAATACGGGTACAATGCTGAGTTAGAGGTTACTTTGATGGAGGTTGAATCAATTAGGCAAAAGTCGAATGAAAATTTTGTCGACTATGTGAACAGGTGGAGGAACAAGGCTACATTGCTCAAGAAGAGACCCAATGAGTCAGACCAAGTCAGGATGATTGTGAGAGGGGTGCTACCTAATCTTCGAGAGAGAATGTCCCACACCCTTATCAGGGATTTCAAAGATCTTCTCTAAGCTGGCTTGCAAATAGAAGAATAGGAAAGGGAGAAGAATCATTTTTCTAGAAGAAGGAATGATAGGGGGAAGTTATCAGTCTAGCAGTCAGGATACACAAAAGTCAGTGGATGCCAATGCAACAAATGGTCAAATAAATAAAAGATAATTTTCAGAGTTGGAAAAATCTCTATCTTGGGTTTTTAACAAGTTGCAAAAATATGGGCTATTACGGCCATTGGATCTACGACCTTTGCCTAATCCTTTGCCATCAAGCTTTGATGCCAAGGCCTTCTGTCAATTCCATAAAGTTCAAGGACATGAGACAAATAGATTCGTTCGCTTAAGGCATGAGATTCAAGATTTGATTGATAGTGGCAAGTTGATTGAGCCCAATAAACCCAACACTAAAAGCAATCCATTGCCTATGTTTGGAAGAGTGCCACCACTAGCAACCTTCATGATAGAAGGAGGATTGATGGAAAGTTCTGTCTTGACATATTGTCAAGATATAGATGGAGAAACTACTAAAGAAGGGGTTGCTAGTTTTGGCCTTTGCCCCTGACATGTCCAAACAGATAAAGCATTTCTAGACTCATACTCAATAAACTTCCCCTAGCTTGTTTGGTTTTTTTTTATTTTCTATCTTTGATATTTTCTGGAATAATAATGTTTTTTTAAATTAAAATTATTTGAATAAATTACTTTCATCAAATTTTTGTTTATATTGGTCTTTGTTTATTTTTCAACTGATGACGATAGCTTGATATTCATAAATTAGTGTATCTATGCATCACGATATGAATAACTTTACTAGGTGAGGGAATTGCTCTATAGCATCAAGTTGTGTGTGCTTGCTTAGAGAGGGCTCCTACATAACTACCTTTGTTTAGGTTTTTGTTGATCTTAGAACATGCTTTGACAAACTTTTAAGGTGAAATTGTACTTTGCCTATTTAAGGAGAAATGATCTAGTCATTGTTTGGTAAGCCAATGACTAGAATCCACCCAATTAAATATCAATCCCTAGTTGTCCCTTTGAGCCTTCATGAAATTTTTAGCTTGCTTTTATTGGCTTGTAAACCCCAATAAGTTATCCTGAGCTATTGTGATACTTATGGCAAGTCTGATGATCATTAAGGTACTAAGGACTAAAGAAGATCAAGGAAGAGGATGCATAGTCAAGACCACAAAGATAGTTGAAGTTAACCTGAATTGGACTTAATATCTCAGACCTATTAAGGCACCGAAAGATTCATCCTCATTGAAGCAAGCTCACTCTACTCGACTCATCCATAGTCAAATGCATATATAATACAAATAAGACAACTCTCTTAGATCTAGGGCAAAACAAAGATACAAAAAGAAAAAAAAAGAGAAAAAGAGAGAAAAATAAGAAAAAGAGAGAAAAAGAAAAAAAAAGAAAAAAGAGAAAAAGAAAATAAAACCCCAAGAGAGCAATTTAGAAAGCCAAAAGAGTTCCTTTTACATGAAGTAACAGAAAGACTTCTACTTAGTTTAAAAGAACATATTGACTTGAACCGGTTCAGTCTAGCCAAAGATTCAAATAAAATTAGGAGAAAACCCTAAGTCAGTAATATTGAAATTCTTAGAATTAATATTCCAAAAGGGAAAAGGACAGAAAGGTAGAGGAAGAAAAGGGTGGTCTAAAAATCAAGATAGTACTGATCATATCCAGATTTTTGCTAAGAAGGTGGAAGAACATTCAAGTTTTGTATTTTCATGAAGCAAGATAACAAGATGCCTGAAAGGTGGAAATTGTAATATCCCGGAATAGACCCTAAGAGTTTTGGAGTTATTATTGTTGTATTTGGATTTAATGTATATGTATATATGGGAAATATAAGGATAATATATGTAAGACATATACATATACATCACATATACATGGGATATAAAATGGTGTAGGATAAGTGAGTTATATATATAATTGTATAATTAATTAATAATAATAATAATAAAGACAAAAAGAAAAGAGAAGAAGAAAGTCAAAGAAAGAATATGTGGTGGAGATTTAAAGTATTATTATTATTATTATTATTATTGTTATTGTTATTGTTATTATTATTATTATTATATATATATATATAAGATAAGAACGAAGGAAAGAAGTAGAACCTTCTTTCTTCTTCTGCTCCTTCTTCTTCGTCTTCTTCTTTTCTGCTTGGTCGAGAGAGAGAGAGAGAGAGAGAGAGATGATTTTGAGAGGATTGAAGATTTTTATTGAAGATTTGGCATATTAACCAAGTAAGTATTCATTCCTTTACATTGATTTTTATGGTTTGAGTTTGGATTTGATGTGGTTTTTGTGAGGATAATGATGAATTGTTGAGATTATTGAGTAAGGATTTAGTGTTAAATGAATTGGGGATTTGAGTATTTGATTTATGAGTGATGTATGTTTGTGTTTAAGGAAGTTGAAAATATAAAATATATGAGTTTGATAATTGAATATTTGTATTGGTATTCAAGTATCTTTTTATTTGATTTGAATTAGGTTGTGAAGGAAGTGGATTGCTCTAAGTTAAGTGGTGAAGAGTTCTTGGAAGGTAAAGTGAATAGATTTGAGAATGGTTCTTAAGGTAAGTAAACTACCTAAATTCATCTATCAACATGTTGAAACTTAACACATATTCATTTGTAAATGTGTTAAGGAATCAAATGTTTGGTTGATGTGTTTTAGCAAGGTGAATAATGTGAGAAATATGTAAATTATGTGTTTAGGACATTGATTATGTTCATTTGATTAGTGCTATATTGTGTATGAAGTGTTTGAGTGCAACCAAAGGAGTTTTGTAAATGTTTGGGGTTTAAATTCATGAGTGACACGGCCAAAAACAAGGAGAGACACGGCCAAGTCAAGGAAAATTGGATGTGTTGGATTGAGTTGGGAGAGACACAGTCACAGTCTCAGCCGTGTCCTCTGCCCGTGTTTGTTACTGTCTGATTTTTGTAGAGAGACACGGCCGTGTCCCTTGCCCGTGTCACCTACTGCCTGAATTTGTGTTGAGAGACACGGCCGTGTCACATGCCCGTGTTCACTACTGCCAATTATGGTTGAGAGACACGGCCACAAGCTTGGCCGTGTCCCTCAAATGGTGTTGGCCGTGTCCCTCAAATTTGTTAGTTAATGATTATTCTTGTCTTGTTGAATCCTCTAAAGGTATTATTATATCTACACTTCAAATGTATGTGAAATAAATGTATGTTGAGGATTCCAAATCTAAGAATAAGGTAAATTATATATGTGTATATCAATGATGATCATTCTTGATGAATGTTTTATGTGTTTGATTATGAATATGTAAATAATGAAATATTCTAATGTGAATTGAGACTAAATAAGATGTGATGTATTTGTGATTTATAATGATGACATATGAAATGTGTAGTATATGGGATAAATGATTGTGTATGTGAAAGATAAAATGCTATGATATGAATTGAGTTATGATGATCTAAATGATATATGAAGCCATTGTGATTGGCTATGATGATTCAATTGGAAATGAAATTGATAAGGAAATAATAAATGAATTGTGTGTCTAATATGTTATTCATTTTCAGAGTTTTGTTGTTGGTGGCATGCCTATAGTAACAATCTCTTGAAGTTAGGTTGGGCTTGATCCTTGAAGCCAAGTTGGGTTGAAGTTTAACATGTTTTACTCCCCTTGAAGCTTGGTTGGGTCTAGTCCTTGAAGCCTAATTGAGATGTTACAACCCTTGAAGCTAGGTTGGATTGGTTCTTGAAGCCAAGTTGGGTTGATACTTATCATGCTTTGTTCCCCTTGAAGCTTGGTTGAACCTTAATCCTTGAAGCCTAGTTGGGATAATGATAATGATAAATGAGATAATTAAACCAAAACATTAACTCTGAAAGTGGAATGGCATATTAGTGTTTTTGGGCCCATGCTTGTGCTTTCATATATATATATATATATATATGATTCTTGAATAATGGAATAAATGAATAATGAGATAGATGTTTGTCTTTTGGTTAATTGTGAACTATGGAATGAGTTACAATGGTATGAAAAGTATGAGGATAATCATGGAATGAGATGTATACCATACATAAGTGAATTATTGAAGATGAATATATAGCTTGGGAAACTATTTTGAATAATGAGTTTATGATGTGTAAATTGTATATGATGGTATATTATGTGTAAAATGTATATGAATGTGGAAATGGTGAATATTGTTTCATCATTGAATTGTGAATTGTTGAAATAAAATGTATGAACATGTATATAAGTAAAACATTAGTAGAAGTATATATATGAAAAGCATAATCAAAATGGGAAAAAACATGATAAGAAAATAATGTCATAACAAGTTAACATGAAAATATGGTTTTTCTCTTTTGTATGTTTATATGAATTATTTATATTACTAAGCTCTCGGGCTTAGCGCGGTTGTGTGATCGCGCAGGTGATTATACGGTTGATCTGGAAGTCAAGCGGTTATGCCACGAGAAGGGTAAGAGTGTTCCGAGACCAACTAGAAGGTGATGCATATATGTGTAGTTTAATTATGTTATATTATTTACAATAATGTATTCATATGTATAATGATTTACTAAATGTTATTAAAATCTAAAGGTAGTATTGTTTAAACTTGGATAAGGGGTTTTTTTTAAATTAAAACTAAAAGTGACATTCTTATACTCCATAAATGTATTGTATGTATACTAGGTATATGTATAATACTTATATAGGGTATGGGGGTGTTACAGAAATGAAGCCTAGAGTTCAATGTTTCTAACAACATACAGTTCCAGCAAAAAGTTTATAGTGTAAAGGTTTTTCAACAGTATCACATCAGCCTAAAAATGGCCTTCATTTAACCCATATCCCTTATAGACCCCATTTTAATCCTATTAAAGACCTGTTGATCTCTTTTGGTAGGTAAAGTCTAATAGTGGAGATTGTTTGAAGAAGCATGCATATGAGATAGACAATATCCAAACTTAATGAGATCTTTGGCCAAGTAATGTGTATGTGCCTATCTGAAGTGCAACAGTTATTGCTTAAATAGAATTGATTTCTGAGTTTAGCATAGTAACTAGGGTTGTCATGTTATAGATATATTGATTTGGAAAAATCAAGCCCTGAGGTATATTGGCACTGATTTGACGAAGAAAATATGTGATTTGAAAAAAGAAGAAAAAAAAGAGTTTTTATCATATGAGCCTCCAAATTTAGGGAAGTGCATTGTACTATCAAACCTCAATGGACATATTGGGTATAAGTGGGCTAATAAAAGGATCACTTGCAAGGTCATGAAGAAAATGTGTTGAAATGGATGTTTCTTGTGTCTTTAACTATGTTGCTTGGGCCCCACCACTCATGTTTTCAACATCTTGAAAGCTATAAAAATAAAGACTTCTGCCATTTCAATGCAAGACCTGAATGAGCATCTGGAAGGAATCCATAGGAGCACTTCAGCTGATCACCTCAGTCTGTGAGTCAATAGAAGCACTGTGAGTATCACCCATGCATATCATGCATACATGAGCATACCACACTGTATTTTTGTCTTGTATCGCCTATTGTTTGTCAAAGTAAATAGCAATATTTTATGAAGCAAACATTGAGAAGCATATATGGAATCAGGGGGTATGAAATGCCCATTGCTTAAGAGTAATACAATCACTATGCAGAAATGGAGATGCATGCTTGTGCAAAGAATGAGACAAAGCACAAACATCAATCAGAGCCGACATGGGAATAAAATCAGTGCTTTGAGCCTACACAAGAAGAAAATTTTCCTTTTTTTCAAATCTTGATTTTATGAGTGTAAAAAATATTTTTAGAGTCACTTTCAATATTTTGCCACGCATAGGGCAAAGAAAGGATATGAGGGCTAGCTAAAAAATAATTGATTTTTTTTTTTGTAAAAGGAAGAACAAAAGACAAAAGATAAAAGTTAAGTCCAGCTAGAAGAGCTAAAGCAAAGCAGACAATGTCTAAGGATGAAGATCCATTTTGAAGTGTGAAGACCCACTGTCCAAAGGATGAAGATTCATTTTAAAGGGTGAAGACCCATTATGAAAGGTGAAGAATGAAGCAACTAGCTAGAAGAAAGCCAGAACTCTCAAATAATAGAAGGTCAGCCCAGCTAGAAGAGCTAAAGTCAATCCATTGAAAAATGGAATATGTAGACTAGAAGAAAGCCGAAATTCTCAAACGACAAGGGACAAAGTGCTAAAACCCAACCTATATTGGATTTGTTGAAGTATCCTAATGGCACAATTACCCAGCCTATATTGGATTTGTTGAAGAATCCTGACGGCACAACTTTCTTTGATATGATTAAAGTATCCAAGTTTCTTTCTAGTGAGATATTAGAGTCGCTCACTATCCTACCAAGATATTAGAATCACTTGGTGAATTTTGTTAGGATATTAGAATTGCTCGATGGCTATTTTCACTCACCAAGATATTAGAATCGCTTGGTAACTTTATCGAGATATTATATTCACTCGATAGACACATAGAGATATTAGAGTCGCCTAATAACCCGTTGCAATATGAGAATTGCTCAATAGTTTTATTGCTTAGTCATTAGGATATTAGAGTTGCCTGATGAACCCATTGGGATATTAGAGTTGCCCATTTACCCATTGTGATATTAAGTAGCTCAATGGTTTTTTCACTTTGTCATTTCATTAGGATATTAGATTTGTCTAATGAACCTATTGGGATATTAGAGTTGCCCAAAAAATCTCGGGTCCAGAACCCAAACCACTTTGGATCTAGAACACAAATATTTTTTGAGTCTAGAACTAAAACCGAGTCCAGAACCCAAAATAATTTTTCAAGTCCAAAACTCAAACTAGGTCCAGAACCCAAAATCATTTTTTGAGTCTAGAACTCAATCTATAATCCATGCCAAATTCAATTCGGGCCCAGAGCCCAAATCTAGCATTGAGTCCAGGACCCAAATCCAACATCGGGTCCAGAGCCCAATTAATTTTGCCAAAATTAATACAATAGTCATGTTGCTTTTCACTCTCTGAATCAATTCAAGATCGTTTAAGCAGGGGGCAAAATATAGACCCTTAATGTTAGCCCTAAATTGGTATGGTCCTGATTAAAGAATGTCAAATAAATTTGATTTGATTTTTAAAGATTTAAACTTAGTTTACAGCTTTTAAATAAGTCGGTTTGATTTCAAAAGGCATAAATTCAACTAATTAAGGCTTTAAAATTAAATTTGTTTGGTCCAAATTGAAATTGTCTGATCCATTAACTAAAAATACAATACTAATTTTTGTCAGGGCACACCAGATCGACATGTTCCTAAATTATTTTAAGTTTTGGGCGACCATTTGTTTCCAAATTAGGCTATAATTTATTTTAAATGCAGATTACGTAGATTAGGTTTATGATTTTTTGGGGATGGTTTGCCTATAAATTATAAGGTTTAATGCTAATAACAGGCAGCAAGAACAATCAAAAGAGCAACAACGATTGAGCAACTGAAAGCAACAATGAGCAACAATCAACAATTAGTAAAGAGTCAATTAGCAACCAACAACATTCATCAATAATCAATTCTTCAAATGCAGTAGGCATTGCCTTTGATCTTTGCTTAGCCAGAAACAACCATTGTTGCAAGCAGTAGCTTGGAATCAATAATTACTTTAGTGGAGCCTTCAGTGCAGGTCTCGTATATTAAACTTAATTTACTTAAGCATACAGTAGCCATAACATATTTTCTTTTAAATGTTTGGATTATTTGTTTTGATTATAATTTTAATCCAGTAATTTAAATTATTAAACCCTAATCATATGTTTTATAAACTAAGGTGCAATTCATGTTATCTCATCTAGCAGCTCAAGGTTTAAATTAATTTTCAAAACCCTAATCTATTTTCCAAACCACTAATCTGCTTCCCTTGTTTCCAAAAAAAACCTAAATTGCTTCCCAACTTCCAAAACCTTCATATGTTTCCCAAACCCTAAATTATTTTTCTAAAATGATTAATTAGAAAACCCTGATCTCTTTTAAAACCTTTATCCAGTAATTCTATTTTCCAAATTTCCTAGCCTAAATCACCAAGCCCTATCACTAGTTCATCAATCCCCCAAAGCCCTAATCCAGCAAACCCAATATCTAAACATCCCGTAACATCTAGTAAGCGCTAATCTATTTCCAATAAATCTAAAACCCTAATTCCAATAAATCTAATTCCAAAAACCTAATCCAAAATACAAAACCTAACTTCCAAACCTTATTGCCCTAAAAACTCTAAACCCTAATCCAAATGTCTAGTAGGCCAATCCAAATCTTAATTCTAAACCCTAATATCATAATACCAAAACCCTAATTCAAAAACCCTAAACCCTAGTTTCCAAAACCCATAAATCCAAACCCTAGTTCCAACTTGATCCTAAAATCAAAAACCATATTTTCCAAGTTTCCTAATACTGACCTAGTAACTATAAACTTAAAACCCTAAAACCCTAATTTTAAAATCTAAAACCCCAAATTTGTTTATTTAATGATTTAAACTCTACTTTTAATTATTTATTTGATCATTTGAATTTTTATATGATGGATGGTTTATTTTATTTTCTAACGGATATTTTAATTATCATGCTTTAATGATTTAATTTATTTAGATATAAGATTGTAAAAAGCATATTTTCACTTCGTGTGTGCCTTGATTTTTTTATGTAATTTAATTTATCATTTTAAGATTTTAGGATGATTGTAAAGGACATATTTTTACCTTTTGGTGGGTGTCCTATTTATTTTAAACATTGGACATGGTTGTAAGGGCATGTTTCCATCTTGTATGGGTGTCCATTTATTATTTTTATTTTGAACATTATTTTGATTTTAATGCAATACTTCTTTATTTTAATGTTCGTATGTAGTATGGATAATATTATAATAAGTTAAGAATTTTATAATATTTAGTCCTAAAAAGGAGGCCGGTTCCAATGAACCGAGCGTTATGGGGGTGCTGGGTCATTCTCATCTTTCCCATACATATCCAACTTTCCGAACTTATTAGATGGTTAGAAATTTCTTAGAAATCGAGTTATCCACCCCTTATTTTTCTCGATTCGTCCGGATGGAGACTCAATTTTCTCTGGGTTTAGGCCTGTATTCTCTAAGGTCTTGAGCCTAATAGTATCAAAGTCGCAAGAACCATTCCATTAGGAGTAGGGGCAAAAATCTCCGCTCACACGGTACCCGACTGACAAGCAGCGCTAACCATAAAAATATTCCCACCGTCATGCTAGTCCTAAGCTCATCACAATATCATAACTCATTCATTAACATAATCCCATGTCATCCCAATTCTATTCAGTAAACACATTTCAATACCAATATATAAATGCACAACCATAAACAAATGACAAGAATATACACCCTAAATATTACATAATTTTAATAATATATATACACATATATTAAATGCTAATGCATTAAATTCAGGAAACTATATTAGAAATTATCACTCACAGTTCGGATGAAGAAACTCGATGACCTGCTTGGTCTGAGAGTGCTGGAATCTGGAACCGAACGGTCTACAAAATAAAATATCAGAAATTGTTATAATGATGCAATTTAAAACTCTAAAATTAAGTATTTTTATAATTTAAAATTGAATAATTAATTAATATAATTTGTTCAAAATTTGGTCCCTGAAATACTGGTAATTTAAGTAATTAATATTAATTAATTAATTAATTTAACAATTTAAATTTGATTTTAAAAATTTATTTATCAATCTTGCAAAATTATATAATTTAATGCTTGATAAAATAAGTAATTAATTGGCGATAATTTTCTGTTGAATAATAATACTCAGTAGCCTCTCGTTGCTGTCTATCCAGAAAATTTTTGTCAAAAAATCCAACAGCAAATTTGGTATCCACGCATTTCTCTCGATGAGAGGATCCCAGAATTGTTTAGCACTCTCCCTCACTCACTGGAATCTTGCCAAAAATGCATCGAAAGTCACTACGGTTGCTCGATTCTAGCAAAAAATAAAAATGGTCCTAAACTAGCAAATGATATATTAAAATGAAGCTTAGGAACAGAGGAGTCTATTGATACCTAAATAACTATGAAAGGAGGTTGAAAAATGGTCAAAGCTGTCGGCCGACGGACTGATCTGGTGGCCGTTGGCGGTGAGTCCGGTGGCATTGGAAGCGTCATCTAGTGGCCATTCCCCTAGTCCAACACTTGTCAAATTTTGAGCACCGAATAATCGTAGATCAGAGGTTTTGTTGATCTGCCTCTTTTCCTCCCTCTTTCTCTCTCTTCTCTACTCTTTCTCTCTCCTATTTAATTTCTTTACTTCTTCTCTCTCTTCCCTTTCCCTCTCTTAATGTTCCCACATCTTCCTTTGATTATTATTATTATTATTTATTTATTTTAATTTTTGGGTATTACAAAAACTACTTTTGAGTTATAAAAGGACCAATTTAAAGGATATAGAAGCTTAGGGTTTAGAAATTGAATATGGAATTCCTTTACATGAATAAATTGGGTTTTAGTTCATTTTTTTTATAGACTTTAAGTGTGTTTATGTGGTGTTAAACTTAAAACTTGGTTTGGGACAACTTTTAATTTATGAAAGAACAAATTTTACTGTTTGGAAGATGTTGAGGAAAACACACGGGCATGCGGATTATTCCACACGGCCGTGTGGATTTTTCAACCTTTGTTTTTCTACTTCCAGCAAGGATTTTGAATACACGGGCATATGGGTTCATTAGGCACGACTGTGTCTACCTTATTTCTCCTATTTTCTTCTTTTTCAACTTCAACATACTTCATTTCTCTTCCTTAATGTAATTTATTTTTCAATTAATCATTATGATATAAGCTTTTCACTAAAATTTGAAAGATTATTAATTTGGAAGTTAGGGTTGAGAAAGAGTTTAGGATTGGAAGGAAAATGATTGTTATGATATATTTGATAACATACATTAATAAGATAATAAAGAAGTGTATACCTTAAAGTATTGTTTTTAGAAACATTGACATAATTGAAAGATTACTTATAATAAGAGAAATAATTTAAATGCCCAAGTGTACTGGTATTGAATCTAGTATTGGATTAAATGATTAGCCAGAGGGTGGACGTCTAAAGTGATAGTGGACACTCTATGCCATCAGGGTGCGCCTCTGCTGACATCTTAAACTTTTGGTAGAAATGGTTAGCGTTCTTTCCAGTTAAGCGTGCTGGTGCAGGGTCAGTACCAGGATGGGTGACCTTCTGGGAAGTGCTTGGCCTAGCCGTGTTGGTGCAGGGTCAGTACCAGGAGGGGTGACCTTCTGGGAAGTGCTTGGCCCAGCCGTGCTGGTGCAGGGTCAGTACCAGAATGGGTGTCCACCTGGGAAGTGCTTGGCCCGGCCGCATCATTTGGTATCAGAGCCTATTTATCGGGTCTGGTCCCACTGCTCTAGGTTCGAGGATGAACCTCCTTAAAGATGGAGGGAATGATATGTCTGAGGGTCTGGAGGGTTGTGGATCAGGTTCGACAAAAGGTGGCGGTGAGCCCATGTTTGATCCAAATAAAGGAAATGGGTGCGCCTTTGCTGACAGCTTAAGCTTTTGGTAGAAATGGTTAGCGTTCTTTCCGGTTAAGCGTGTTGGTGCAGGGTCAGTACCACGATGGGTGACCTTCTGGGAAGTGCTTGGCCTAGTCGTGTTGGTGCAGGGTTAGTACTAGGAGGGCTGACCTTCTGGGAAGTGCTTGGCCCAGCCGTGTTGGTGCAGGGTCAGTACCAGAATGGGTGTCCACCTGGGAAGTGCTTGGCCTGGCCGCATCAACCTTTGTCTTGGGTTTTCAATAAGTTGCAGAAGAAAGGACTGTTATAGTCATTGGCCCCTCAACCTTTGCTAAATCCTTTACCACCAAACTTTGATGCTAAAGCATTTTATCAATTTTATCAGATGTAAGGACATGACATTGATAGATGCATTCGGTTGAAGCATGAGACCTAAAATTTGATTAACATTGGAAAGTTGCCTGAACCAAACAAGCCTAGCACTAAGGACAATCCTTTACCCAGGTTTAATAGAGTACCACCACCAACAACTTTCATGATAGGTGGAGGATTGAATGAGAAGTTTGTTTTGTCATCTTTTCAAGACATAAATGGAGAGACCGCTAAAGAGGAAGAGTTGCTTAGCAAGATTGAGCCTACCATGGTTAAGGAGGAAGTAACCATTTGTATTGTGAATGAGTTTTGGTACTCAACTAACAGTGAAGGTGTATTGAAATCCAAGGAAGAAGAATGGGCCTGGTCCAATCCTGAAGAGGAAGAGGTACTGAACACTTGCTCTGGCAAGTCCTATGGGAGCCCTCCACTAAAAGAAATAGAAATTGGCAAAGGAAAAGATGTTGAAACAAGAGGGAAGGAAGAGGAAGATGATGTTGTCCTTAAGCAACTAAAAAGAACTTAAGCACTATAAGCATTTGGGATTTACTAGTTGCATCCAAGCAGCATCGGAAGACTATGGCTAAAGCTATGGCAAGCATATAGATTTCTACTTCTACAATGTCATAGGAGCTAATTAACTTTATGGGAGTAAATAAAGTTGAAGAAGTGAAGAAAGATGAAGATATTTGGAAGGGAACAAGGTTGATGTTGGGATGGTTTCATTATCAGATGATGATTTACTAGAAGAAAGGAGAGATCGCATCCATCCATTTTTCATTAAGATGGAAGTCAAAGAAAAAAGAACTCCTTGTGTCATGGTCGATGATGGATCTGCTATAAATGTGTGCCCACTCGAGATCTTACCAAAGCTAACTATGTCTACACATGATTTGAGTCTAACTAAGGTCACAATTAGGGCTTATGACAATACTAAGAGGCAAGCTAAGAGAACCTTTAAAGCTATTGTGAAGGCTGGCCCTATTAAATTCATGATGGAGTTTGTAGTCCTGGATATACCAGTCACCTTTGCATTGTTATTAGGAC
This sequence comes from Garcia nutans, assembly GCA_947685225.1. NCBI lineage: Eukaryota > Viridiplantae > Streptophyta > Magnoliopsida > Malpighiales > Euphorbiaceae > Garcia > Garcia nutans. Next base: position 7,509,479 of record CANTUV010000057.1, read on the forward strand.
ATCCTTGGTTTCATCCTCTTGGTGGAGTTCCTGCAACTCTTTATTAAAAGATCAAGTTCCCTAATGGGGATGAGATAATGGTTTTGAGGCTGAAGATAATGAGGTAGTGAATGCTCTGATAATTGAGAGGCCTCTCAACGAGTATTGAGTAGTTGTTTTTTCTGATGATGAGATAGTAGTTGTTTTTTTTCTTTTGATGATAACATAGTGGACTCCAAAGTCTTGGCCTTAACGAAGAAGATGAATTATCTACTAGGAGCTAGCTTGAGAAAAGGGAAAACACAGAGCTCCCTGATTTCAAGACTCAAGTTTATAGAAAGGGCTAGGTTACAAGGAAGTTGTTGGAGGTGTTCTGCTGAAAGAGAAGATGGATTTTCCCTAGTTTAAAGAAACATTTGTCAAAGCTCCAGATTTGGGACCACTATATGGGAAGTCGAAGCCAATCATGTTCACGGGAAAGCTGATTCCATGTTTTGAGATATTTGTTGATGTTGCTGAGCATATGGAACAGGTAAAGAAAAAGCTTGACTTACTAACTGACAAGGAATCCAACCCAGAAGAGAAGAAGGAAGCTACCTTGCGGATCCAAAAGACTCCAGAGGAGATTGCTGCTCTCATTAAAGAACAGTTTGAAAGCCTTATAGTTTATGATTATGAGAACACTAATTTTGATTTTGATTTGTCTGCTCTTTATGAGGATGATGGTGTTTTCTTTTCCAAAATGAATGCAATAAAGTTTGATTTTGCTTACTTGTGTGATGTTTTTCCTGATAGTTGCATACATTTGTGTAGTGATTACATGATCATTTTTAATATTAACTCTATTGATACACAATCATTAAATTGGGAATAACTGACAATCTTAAAAACATTAGCATAACATCTAACCTTACTCCTAGAGAGAGAGAGAGAGATTTGAAAAAATATTTAAAAAATATGAAAAAAGTCTTTGCTTGGTCTTATGAGAATATGCCTAGAATTGATCGAGATATAGCCGAGCATATGATTCCTACTTACACTCACATGATGCCTGTCAAACAAAAGTTAAGGCATTTACGGTCAGAGTGGGCAGAGTTAATCAAAGAGGAAGTCATTAAGTAGATATAAATAAAATTCCTGGAGGTGATAGATTATCTTAACTAGTTAGCTAACATAGTTCTTATGCCGAAGCAAGATGGGAGAATTAGGGTTTGTGTTGATTACAGAGTTTTAAACATGGCTTCCTTTAAGGATTACTTTCCTTTTACCCCATATAGATTTTTTTATCGATAGTGCAACATCTAGCATGCTATACTTATTTGTAGATAGATTTTTTGAATACAATCAAGTGTTAATTGCCTAAGAGGATGAAGCTAAAACTGCCTTCATCACTACATGGGGTATATTTTGTTATAAGGTGATGTCGTTTGGATTAAAAAATGCTGGAGCAACCTATCAGAGGATGGCCGCTACCTTGTTTCATGATATGATGCATAAGAAGGTTGAGGTTTATGCTGATGATATGATGGTGAAGTCTTATACAAGAGAACAATATTTCCAAAACTTATAAACCTTCTTTGAGAGGGCAGTGAAGTATAATATGATGTTAAACCCAAAGAAGTGTTTGTTTGGGGTTACTTCAGGTAAGATGCTGGGGCATGTCTTTAGCCTAAATGGCATTGAGATTGACCTTAACAAGGTTAAGGCAACCAGGGATATGCCAATCCCTAAGACAAAGAAGAAAGTTTGACGGTTTATCAAAAGCCTATAGTATATCAGTAGGTTCATTACAAAACTCACAACAATTTGTGAACCTATCTTTAAGTTGCTTAAAAAGAACTAACCGATTAAGTGGAATGAGGAATGTCAAAAGGTGTTTGATTGCATAAACGAGTATTTATTGAATCCACCTATTTTGAAATCACCCAAACCTAGTAAACCATTGTTATTGTACTTAGCAGTAGAAGAAGAATCAATAGGGGTAATGCTTGCCCAAGCAGATCAATCGGAGTTGAGTATGTAATTTACTATTTAAATACAAAACTTCTGCCCTATGAGATTAAGTATAATATCATTAAAAAAGACATGTATTGTTGTGGTTTGGTCTTCAAAGAAGTTGCTGCATTACTTCTAATCTTATAATGTGCAAGCAATTTTCAGGATGGATCCAGTGAAATATTTGAGAAAGATGCCCTCGCTAATCGAGAAGTATGGCCGATGGTTGATAATCTTATAAGAATTTGAGACCAAGTACATAACCAGGAAAACCATTAAAGGTAGAGCAGTAGCATAATTTCTGGCTCAACAACCACTGCCTAACAGTGAGGAAGTAACTTTGGAATTTCCAGAAGAATATTTGGTGGCCATAGAAGTGTAAGAATGGAAGATTTATTTTGATAGAGTAGTGAATTGAAAAGGAGCTAGTTTGGGAGTGATTTTGGAATCACCAGAAGGAGAACTCACCCCTTTAGCTAAAAAAATTAAGATTCAAGGTAACCAATAATAGGTAGAGCATGAAGTATGTATCTTTGGTTTCAAAACTTTAATAATGATGAAGGTTGATAAAGTGCAGGTTTTTGGTGATTCATTACTAGTGATATCCTAAGCAAATGGTGAATGGGAGTTGAAGGAAGAAAAGATGAAGCCATACTATAATTACTTGACTATGATAAAGAAACACTTTAAGGATTGTAGGTTCATACACTTGCCAAGGGAGGAAACCCAAATGGTTGATGGCTTCGGTATGGGAGGATTCTTTCAAATTATTCCTTTAACCTCTAGTTTTGACTAGTTCATGAACCTTGCTATGAGTATGAAATGGTCATGGAAACTGATACAGACCATGATGCATGGTAGATACAGTAAGGTGATTTTTAGAAAACAGGGAATACCCACATGGGGCAATAAGGGAGGAAGGGAGAGCTATAAGGCAATGGTCTTTGCAATATGTGTTGCACTCTATTAACACTACTACAAAGCGACACTCGCAAGTATACGAGATAATTGTAGCAATGGTGATTGCTCCAGGTCATCTCATAAGGAAGGAATTGTATGTAATAGTTTGATAAAACAAAATAATAAAATTGAGTGTATGTTTTTGAATTGGTGAATTGAAATTAAAATTTAAAAGTAAAACTAGTGAAGTTGTGCAAGATTAATTCAGTTCTTGGATTAGTGCCTAGGGTTGTAGTTCAATTTAATCAAAGCTTAATTCTAAAATTATCCATTAATATAACATTGAACTTAATTTGTTTCTTGTAATTAATTAGCAATTATCAATTCATTAGTTCTCACATTCATAAATTAACAACAACCAATTATTTTAAACTTGCAAATTAATTACTCCCTAGAACTTATATTTCTAATTCATTCTTAGGGCAGTTGAATGCATAATTCCAATATCAAATTTCATCTCTCGGCCCTTCATTCAATATCTGGATATCAATAGGTAGCTAATCTATCAACCTAACATTCAATCCAATATAATCAACTAATAACAAGGCATATTAATGGAAATATCAAATCAAGTCATTTAATCAAATCTACTACAAAACCTAGGCATGGGTAAATTAACTCATCATCATTAATTTAAAACAAATATTCATCTTGATATACTTCAAATCACAATTGTCCATTGAAATATTAATGTTCATAATAAACAACAATAATCTATAAATGAATTAAAAGAGAGAATATGAAAAACCCCTTGTAGATGCCAAGAGTTGAACTACTTGTCTTCCTCATAGCTTCCACCTTGATGTGTCATAAAGAACTTCCAAGTCCTCTTCAATCAATGGCTCTCTTCTTGAAAGATGGAATGGTAACTCTCTCAAGCTTACAACTCCAATCAAGCTTTCTTCAAATCCTAATCTTCTAAAGAGCTTGTTCACCCAATTTAATCCCCAAACTTGATTTAGTATTGTCTATGGAAAAAGTGAAAGATGGATATGGAGGATGAATATGAAGGTGTCTTGTCCAAAAACAAGAAAAAAAACAAGGACCAAGCCCCCTTGAATGGAGCCTCCAACGTGTATATATATTTCCACTTTCAATTCTTTTTAATTTTTTAAGACACCAAGCATGTCTTGCCAACTCACACACTCTTCTTTGTCTCCCTCTTTTTTCATTATTTAAATCTTTTTCCCATGAATTAGGCAACCTTTTTTCTTTTTTATTGTTTCTTTTTTAAAAGATAGCACTTGTTGTCTCCACTTTGTCCCTTCATCCGTGTAAATAATTCAAAGAATTCACACAAGACACAGCCAAGTCATGAGTGACTTGGCCATGTCACTAGAATTTCCATGGGACATGGCCAAGACATGAGGCCATGTCCATGGCTGCCTAATATTTCTTATTCTTTTTCAGGTGTGACACGACTAAGTCACTGGCCGTGTCATGTGACATGGCCAGTGGCTTGGCCGTGTCTTCTGCTTGTGTTTACCTCTGCCATTTGCTTTGCTTCCTTTATTCTTTATTTTTATAAAGTGGGACATAGCCAAGGCCTTGACCGTGTCATATGACACGGCCAATGGCTTGGCCGTGTCTCTTGCCAATGTCAATCTTTGACCATTTTCTTGCTTCCTTTCTTGAGGAACACGACCAAGGTTGCTTTGTCCTGGCCTTGTCTTGCTTGGTTCCTGATCTTCCTTGCCTTTGATGAGAGGCATGGCCAAGCCATGAGTGACTTGGCCGTGTCACATGCTTTTCTCCAAATTTCATCCATCAGTTGAATTGAATCTCCATTGTTTTGTATTTCAACCTAAAGAAAACACTTTAAGCAATCTTTAAACACAAATTAACATAAAAATTAACTTTAAACCAATAAAATTACCCTAAAAATATATACATAATTAATCAAAACAACTACCCCATACATAATCCTTTGCTTGTCCCCAAGCAAAGTTAAAATTAAAACAAACTAAATAATAAAATTTGGTCAAGTTCAAGAGTTATAAGGATGTATCAAGACTTCTAATTTCTTAAATCCGCAATCAATATCAAATCAAACAAAACCAATACTCATGTAATTTATTGGTTCTCCATGCATAACCAATATTGTCACTCCCTCACTAACTCTTTGAAGTGTTTAATAAGGTAGTGTTTACACTCATAACATTCAATAAAAGATTATCACCATAAGCTTGCTTATCTTTCAAACTTCCACCACTAAATTCCAATCAATCATTAATCATAAGGTCTTTCATTTGGTTGTAATGGAGCTAAGGTAAGGGCATGACATTTGGGAGTGTGAGTTTATTCACTAACTTTAAGAGCACTTCAACAGTGAAGTAAGCAATGTAGTATGACCGACAATCCCAACATACCTCCCAATCACTTAGCACTAGACATTAAAGAAGCACTAGACATTAAAGAACCTTTAGGAACTCCACTTATTCAATTTGCAAAGATCATTCCCAAACTCATTTCTACCCTTCCAACAAGACCAATAACTTCTATTATTTTGATACCATTTTTTTACCATTTATTATTATTATTTTTTCTAGTAAATTATGGTTTGCAACTAAAGAACACAATAGTTTGCAATCTTAAACCCACTAAATTTAACCCCACACTTATTTAACACAACACTCAATCATTAACTCTCTTCAAATGCTCTTGACTTAATGAAAGGGTAAGAGACAAAATAGTATAGTTCAAGGCTATTAGTGTTGTGAACAAGAAAGAAAAGGAGAAATGAAATAGGCTCAAAATTGGCTAACTAAGGTTGAATATAAGGTTAGTCTTTTAAAGCTAAAATGGGTTCACCTAATTGCCTTAATCATATTAATGTCTAATTGAAATTTTTATGTAGTCGCAAAATGCATGTCAAAGCAAGTTCTAGCAATTCATCAATCATAGATGCTCGCACATAAAGAAGAATATTAAGTTGGCATCTAACTTAATAGGCTCAATTTCTCACAAGTTTAAAAGTGATGCAAAGAATAACCATAAAAATTAACAATAAGCACCAATTCTAATCAATTCTCAAATACATGCTTAAATAATTCAAAGGTCATCTATCAACAATCTTATAACAATTGAACTTTTTAAAATTTCTTTATTCAAAGAAAAATATTAACTAAACTTAGACAAAGATAAGTTAAAAGTAAAAACTGCACCCCACGCTTAAAGATTAACATTGTCCCCAATGTGAGCATGAATAAATTTAAAGAGAAGGAGTTTAGATGAAACCTAATTTCCATCATTACCATATGCGATATAAAGTGCAACTTCAATCCTTAGTGAATTTGTCACCTATGTTTGAAAAGATGAATAGCATACAACTCCAAAAGGTACCCGGTGTATTGAAGAACCTAAATAGCATCCTTTGAAGAGAAAATGTCCTAAAGGAACAGGTGAAGGTCAACTTGGGGTGATCCTCCAATGCTATAGGAGCTTGGTAAAAACTTTTTTTCAGTCTGCAACATGGTTATATCAATTTTTTGCTCTTCCTCACCACCAAGAGTAAAAGAGATGATCATTGGTTGCATCCTGTTCTCCCCAAGAAAAACACATTTCAAAAAGCTTTAGGATCTTTTTAAGTTCAACCAAGTTTGGTTGAATCTCATGTTCATCCACTTTAACAATCTCAAGTCTCCTCTCAACAACCTCAGCATTTAAAATTAACTTGCACTCCTCAATTTTTAAATTAGAAACTTCAAGCTCTTCTTCCAAGGTCATGGCCATCTCAAGATTATCTTCACTATCTTCTTTGGAGGGCATGTCATGGATTTCAAAAAGTTACTTACCTTGCTTCTCATCCGTCAATCCACATGAAAATAGAATTGGTGGCTTATAAAGATTTGGAGGCTTATGCAATTTTGGTGAGGTCGATGCCTCCAAATTCTCCTCCTCCTTTGATTGACTTGGTTTCTCTATGTTGGGTTGTATCTCCTTGCCATTTTCTTCTTGATTAGTAACTACATCAAAGGAATCACAAACTTTGTTATATATTACCTTTTCACTCCTCAAAACTGCGATTGCATTGGCTTGTTCTAATTGGCTAGGAGATTTCACTTTTTGGTGTGCTTGGAGTTGATTTGCCAATTGCCTAACTTGACTTTCTACCTTCTTCAATGATACCCCCATAGAATCAAACCTCTTATTGCTCCCTTCCTAAATTTGTGTGCTAATTTGAATAAATGCATTCAAATTATCTTCCAATGTGGGTTTCTTGAATTGATTTTGATTTTTTGTGCTAATTTGAATAAAGGCATTCAAATTATCTTCTAATGTGAATTTCTTAAGTTGATCTTGAATTGAAAATTGTCAGTTTAAAAGATTATTGAGGTTGAATTTGCTGCTAATTTTTCCAATAAAATTTGGGTGGCTTCCCCAACTTGAATTATAAGGATTGGAATATGGGTCATTTCTACCCATTTGTTGGAAACTTTCAAAGTCTTATACTTCCTCTTTCCCCTCTTGGTATTGTTCAAAACCAAATGAACACATGTTTGCACTATGTCCTACAATGCCACATGTTGGACATACTTCTTGATTTGGCATAGGTGTTCTTCCTCTTGCATTTAGCATCTTAAGTTGACTTATTAATTTTGATAATTGCCATGCCATTTCAGAATTAAAATTCATATCATAAACTCCCTCATGCCTTGAGAACTGCATCTTTACAATAAACACTTAGTAATTCAAACAGAAACACTTTAAACAATTAAATAATTAAAATAAAAGAATCAAACTACAAACAACAGTTACCTTCCTCGGCAAGTATGCTAGGTAATTGTAGCAATGGTGATTGCCCCAAGCTCATCCCACAAGGAAGGAATTATATGTAATAGTTTGATTAAAACAAAATAATAAAATTGAGTGTATGTTGTTGAGTTGGTGAATTGTAATTAAAATTTAAAAGTAAAACTAGTGAAGTTGTGCAAGATTAATTCAATTCTTGGATTAGTGCCTAGGGTTGTAGATCAATTTAATCAAAGCTTAATTCTAAAATTATCCATTAATATAACCTTTAACTTAATTTGTTTCTTGTGATTAATTAGCAATTATCAATTCATTAGTTCTCACATTCATAAATTAATAACAACCAATTATTTTGAACTTGCAAATTAATTGCACCCTAAAACTTATATTTCTAATTCATTCTTAGGGTAGTTGAATGCATAATTTCAATATCAAATTTCACCTCTTGATCCTTCATTCAATATCGAGAGATCAATAGGTAGCTAATCTATCAACCTAACATTCAATCCAATACAATCAACTAATGACAAGGCATATTAATGGAAATATCAAATCAAGTCATTTAATTAAATCTACTACAAATCCTAGGCATGAGTAAATTAGCTCATCATCATCAATTTAAAACAAATATTCATCTCAATATACATCAAATTACAATTGCCATTGAAAATATTAATGTTCTTAATAAACAACAACAATCTAGAAATGAATTAAAAAGAGAATATGAAAAACCCCTTGTAGACTCCAAGAGTTGAACTACTTGTCTTCCTCCTAGCTTCCACCTTGATGTATGATGAAGAACTTCCAAGCCCTCTTTAATTAATGGCTCTCTTCTTGAAAGATCGAATGGTAACTCTCTCAAGCTTACAACTCCAATCAAGCTTTTTTCAAACCCTAATCTTCTAAAGAGCTTGTTCACCCAATTTAATCCCCAAACTTGATTAAGTCTTGTCTATGGAAAAAGTGGAAGATGGATATGAAGGATGAATATGAAGGTGTCTTGTCCAAAAACAAGAACAAAAAAAGGACCAAGCCCCCTTGAATGGAGCCTCCAATGTTTATGTATATTTCCACATTCAATTCTTTTTAATTTTTTAAGATACCAAGCATGTCTTGCCAACTCACACACTTCTCTTTGTCTCCTTCTTTTTTCATTATTTAAATCTTCATCCCATGATAGGCAACCTTTTTCTTTTTTTATTGTTTCTTTTTTAAAAGATAGCACTTGTTGTCTCCACTTTGTCCCTTCATCCCGTGCAAATAATTCAAAGAATTCATACAAGACACGACCAAGTCATGAGTGACTTGGTCATGTCACTAAAGTTTCTATGGAAATAGACCAAGACATGAGGCCGTGTCCATGGCTGCCCAATATTTCTTCTTCTTCTACAGGTGTTACACGGCCAAGTCACTGGCCGTGTCATGTGACAGGGCCAGTCGCCTAGCTGTGTCTTCTGCTTGTGTTCACCTCTGCCATTTGCTTTGCTTCCTTTATTCTTTGATTTTATCAAGTGGGACATGGCCAAGGCCTTGACCTTTTCATGTGACATGCCAATGGCTTGGCTGTGTCTCTTGCCAGTGCCACTGCCTGACCATTTTCTTGCTTCCTTTCATGAGGGACACGACCAAGGTTGCTTTGTCCTGGCCGTGTCTTCGTTGGTTTCTGATCTTCCTTGTCTTTAATGAGAGACACGGCCAAGCCATGAGTGACTTGGCCATGTCACATGTGTTTCTCCAAATTTCATCCATCAATTGAATTGAATCTCCATTATTTTGTACTTCAACCTAAAGAAAACACTTCAAGCAATCTTTAAACACAAATTAACATAAAAACTAACTTAAAACCAATAAAATTATCCTAAAAATATATACATAATTAATCAAAACAATACGTCACCTTCCAAGGAGAGTTGTATCAAAGATGAATTGATGGTGTGCATTTAAGATGTTTGAGAAAGTCTGAAGTTTGGCAAATCATGTCAGAAATACATGCGAGAAGCCATATACCCTATACGAATGACTTAGCCATTGTTAGGAAGATAATCTAGCAAGGCTACTATTATTTGACTATGTAAAAAGATTGTATTGATTTTGTGAAGAATTGTTAGCAATGCTAGATTTATGGAAACTTGAATTATCTTTCTCCTAAAAAATTGCATTATATGTCTTCTCTATGCCCTTTTGCTACTTGGGAGATTGACATTATTTGAAAGATACATCCGACAGCTTCAAATGGTTACAGGTACATGGTAGTAGTAGAGGATTACTTTTCAAAATGGGTTAAAGCTAAATCTTTCCATAAGATAGGGATAAAGTAAATGGCTCAATTTATTGAGAAAGTTTCATCTGCAGATATGGGGTCCCACACAGTGTAGTATTAGACAATGGGATGCAGTTTCAAGAAGTAGTCAAAAACTTATTTTCTATGCACCAGATCTATCTATAGACCCTTAATTTTGGCCATAATCTAGTCCAATCTCAATTAATAGAGGCCGAGTCATGTTCGATCCAAATTTAGAAGCTTAAACCAAATTTAAAGCTTTTAGTTAGGTCGGTCCAATTTTAAAAGGCCCACAAATAAGCCGGTTTAACTTTTAAAGTCCTAAAACTATTCAACCCGAGATTGGAACGTGTTTGTCTATGATTAATTTGATATGGACAGTGCCCATATCGAAATGGATCATGTCCAATTCGATATGGACAACATCCATATCAAATTGGACTTGATATTTGATATGGATTGTCCATATCGAATTAGATCAAGTCTAATTTGATATGGACACATGCATATCGAATTGGACTTGATCCAATTTGATATGGATGTTGGTCCATGTCGAATTAAACATGTTATAATTCGATATGGCCATGGTTTCATGTCGAACTTACAGAATTTTAATTCGATATGGTTCCTATTTTGGGACTTAATTCGAGCCCTATTTAGGAAAAATCCTGATTTAAGCTTGGTTTACACACCTAATGTTGACATGATTTATTTCTTATAAATACATGCATAAACAAACAATTAAGAAGGGGGGTTATTATTAAACCCTAGCAACAATACCTAATAGCAGGCATCAACACTTAAGAGCAATAGAAGTATTAAACCCTACTTGCATGTTTTTAAAACCTAAAACCCTAATTAGTTCATCTAAAGCCCTACTTGAATGTTTTTTAAAACCAAAACTCTAATTTGATTCCCAAAATCATATATCTTAGTTTAAAACCCTAAAATTATTTTAAAATCTATAAAACACTAGTTTTCTATTTAAAACCCTAATTTCACCCTAAAACCCTAGTTTTCCATCCAAAGCCCTAATTTCACCCTAAAACTCTAGCTTTCATCTAAAAACCCTAAATTTGTTTTTAAATCTATAAAACCCTATTTTTCCATCCAAAATGCTAATTTTCACTAGAAAACCCTAATCCTATTTCCAAAATCCTAGAAACCCTAATTCATATCAATAACTAATTTTGTATATTTAATATTTTATTTAAGATTAAAACCTAGATTTGATTGTTTGTTTCATTGGTGTATGTTTATGATGAATGATCTATTTGTTGTTTTATTTATGATAGATGATTTGTTTTATTTTGCATGTGGTGAATGTTTGAATTGTTTAATTATATTTGATTAATTATTTAAATATTAAAGGATGTAAAAGACATGCTTTCACTTTATAAATGCCTTATTTGTTAAGATTAATGCAATTTAATTTATTTTAAGTTTTAAGATAAATGTAAAGAACATGTTTCTAACAACTGGTAGGTGTCCTATTTTATTTAGTTTTGGACATTGGGCATTATTGTAAGGGCATAATCTTGTATGGGTGCCATTTTTTTTGTTTGTTTTAACCTTCTTTGATTTTAATATAATGAATGTTTATTTATTTTAGATTACATGTAGTATGGATGATATTTTAATAAGTTAAGAATTTAATAATATTTAGACTTGAAAAGAAGGCCGGTTCCAATGAACTGGCAGCTATGGGGATGCTGGATCATTCTCACTTTTCCCATGCATACCCAAATTTTTAAAACCAATAGGAGATTTGGGATTCCTTAGGAATTGAGCTATTTATCCCTTTCTATTTTCCCGGTCTGTCTAGGTGGTGACTCCATTTTCTCCAGGTTTAGGTCCGTATTCTCTAAGGCCCTAAGCCTAACAGTGTTGAAGTCGCAAGAATCATTCCATATGAGAGCGGGGGCAAAAATCACAGCTCATAGTGGTGACTCTACTGGGATAAGATAAGTCAATTCCATTGGTCTTTATATTATTTTATTCTTTCTTATTATAATATTATCCATTGCATCATTTAGATTGCATTGTGTGTATGAGTTAAGACGCATGTGTAACCCGTGTTATGTTATGTAAGGGATACCATATTTTCACTCAAGGTATGGAGATCGAGTATGGCATAACCACTTATAGCCTCGTACCTTTTGGTATATACTTACTATGAGAGCCTAAACTTTTCAATCTAAAGACTAAAGCCTATGTAGTTAGCCTAGTAACTTTCCTTAGGTTGATTCCAAATGCTTGTTGTTTAACTATGATTAGCTTATCTTAGTTTAAGTTTATGGCCCATTGGGTTTGTATTTTCCTAATATGACCTAATTATGGTGTAAGTCCAAAGTAATTTTAAAGTCCAAAATAATTTTATTATTTAAAGATTAAAATGATTTTACTCTTTTAGGCTAAAAGACCAAAAATATTTTCAAAATCTTTTTCAAAGATGGTCTTTTGACGTGGAATCTTTTTAGATGGGTCAAAATCCTTTTCCACCTTATGGCCCAAACTTAAAGCCCAAAATTTATTTTTAAATGAACCTTTTTGCAGTGGGGTCTTAAATATTTTTAAAAGATGATCTCAAGACAATTTTTCGTGCAAACTTTTATTAAAACCTTTTCTTAAATGGGCTTTCAACTAGTTAGGTCAACTATAGAATATTAAAATCAATTGTGGGCCTAATTTGCACTAAGACTTATTAATCATGGGTTTGTTTGTGGTATCGATCATTGGTTATTTTTTTCAAATAAGAAATCGATTCATGATAAATCCTTTAATTTAATTTTGATCTATAATATAGCATAAAATCTATTTCCAGTTGATCCAGTGAATTAAGACTAATTAATGAAAATTATCATGAACTGACTTCAAAATTTGAAAATACAACTATTATTTAAATCATCTGAGTGGATCTCTTGAAAACAAGATATCCCATGTTGATAGTTTGTTGACCATATACCTAAGAAAAAAGACTCGCCATTCGTGTGTGGGTGATATAAGGTTGGAAGGGTCATTCTTACTCCTTTTGCTTGTTTGTTATTTTTGCATGCATGCATACAAGCATTGCATTACATAACATTGATCCTTTCTGGCTCACTGACCTGGAGTATAGCAGTTCAAGAGCTTACGATAACCCAACCTATATCAGTTACCTGGAATCCAGTGAGAATGTAACGCCCGCATAATTACTAAAATAAATAAAATAAAATTTAAATTTAATTAAATTAATATGCTGGAGGGTTAAATGAAGTGTTGGAAGTGAGAAATACATAATGTATATGTGAAATATAAAGGAAACTCACATTACATATAAAGTCAAAACAAGTTAGAAAAAGACAAAATTAAAAAGGAAAAGGATGGGTAAAATGGTAATTTACAAAAAATAAAAATAAATAAAATAAAATTATTTTTTGATAGAAGATGGAAATTAAAGACTTAAAAATGACTAAATAAATAACTAATTAAATATGATGCAGGGCACCCATTCTGGTACTGACCCTGCACCAGCACGCTGAGGGTCACGGCTGGGCCAAGCACTTCTCAGAAGGTCACCCATCCTGGTACTGACCCTGCACCAGCATGCTTAACCGGAAGAACGCTAATTATTTCTACCAAAAGCTTAAGCAGTCAGTAGAGGCGCACCCATTTCTTTTATTTGGATCAAACATGGGCTCACCAGTCTCTTTCGACTTTATGGACATATGATGAACCTGGCGCGCCAAATGATGAGGAAACTATAAGCAAGCTTGATGAATCTACACATGGCAGCAAATATGTTGATGATATCATTATGCCAAGTGGACCAATCACAAGATCACAATCAAAGAGACTCCAACTTGTGTTTCAACACTTCATTCAGAGATGGATTAATGAAGAGGGAGACCAACTTGTAGTGAATATGATGGGTCATGAAGAGGAAGACAGAAACTCACCAACAAGCATGAAGAATCTGCCCATAAGTATGGTGATGGGCATTAGCATGAATTTGGAATATAATATTGATGTGGTTTAGTGCTAGTGTGACTAGACACATGTGAACCAACACCAAAATGCATGCAGAATCTGCCCATCAATGTTGTCAGAATTATGGGCAGTAATTTAAATTATATTATTGATGTGGATGAACAATTAATGCTATTGTGACTAGATACATGTAAACCTAGACTTTTAAGCCATTTGTTCTTCTTTTCCAACTATATAGGGATGGGAAAAAGAACTTAAGAGGGTGACTACAAATTTTCAGATTGTTGAATGTAATTGATGTGTTTTCAAGTTTGAGAGGTTTTCTTCTTATTCTTGTTGCATGAAGAATTGGTTCTAACTTATCAAGTCTGACTTGTGGCATTTAAATCAATTCATTTCTTCATCCCAATCACCCAAGTTCTCAATTACAGGTTAGTTGTGGGTTTGGTAGGGAGGATTTGTTTTTGAGTTCTAAGATTCTATGCTAGATGTGTATGTGGGGTTCTAGATGTAATATTTGACCCATGGGTTCTGCATCATTTAGTATCAGAGCTTTGGCTTGAAGATAAATCTCTACGTATCTTTTATGTTTTAATTACCCAAAAGAAAAAAAAAGAACCAGATTCAGTTTATGTCTCTTCTTTTTCTGTTCTAGTTGCACCTTGTTCTTGTTCTTCAAATCTGTGGATTTTTGTTTATCTTTTCAATTTCTATCCTTGTTTACTGAAAGTTCAAAAAAAAAAAGAAGGAAAAGATCAAAAGAAAAACAAAAAAAAGAATCAGATTCAACTTCCTCAAGATAAAAAAAAATCGTACTTGTTTTTGTCCAATATTTTTCTACACAAGTTTTTGAGATTTTTTTTTGCATATTTATACCATTAACATCTTGCTACCTTATTATATTTGGCCAAATTACATCAGCTCCTCATTATGCATCCATTTAGCATTTAAAATCTGATATTTAGAGCATATCTTGCACTAGGAATAGATTTAGGTTGCATATTCAGATTACTCATTGGAGTGATTCGAATTCTATTTTTTTTAGTATCCAGAATTGTTTTTCTTTGTATTCTTAGTTTCACTCTTTCATATACCTCTTGTTACTTGTATGCATTAAGTATCTAATTCTCAATCATAGTTACTTTGGTTTGATTTACACAAATACTTTTGCTTCTTGTGTTAACTTTCAGTTCTTGTTGTTTAAAATTAAATTGCTTCTAGAATTGCTGTATTCATTTTGTTCATTAGGTTCCTTGTAGAGTCTTTAAAACAAAACTTGTTTTACTTGATTTAAGTGGAATTCAATTCTGAAATACAACTTGATAAAATAAGAATTGAGGGGTAAAAAGGACCAAGTTTTGAGTGAAATACGAGAGGAGTGACAATCTGATCTTGAGTGAAACACGTAAGGGAGTGAGGTGAGGAAATTTTCTTTACTAACATTTTCTTGTAGGTTCTTCTTACACCATGTCAAATTTTGGAAGTGAAAAATGTGATATGACGATAAATGACATAGCCTTCATGTTAGAGGCAATGCAAAGGAGATTTGAAAGGTTTGATTTGGCCATAAACAACATGAGAGGTGATGTAGACAGCATAATGCAAAGGCAACAAAATGATACTAATCGAAGGGGGCAGAAAAGAGGGAAAGGAAACATGATGAATGATGATGAGTTAGAAAGGGAAGATGCCGAAGAAAGTGAGGAATCAATTGCTTAAAGAAGACCTTAACAAAGGGACAGTAACATATCTTCCATAAATATGAAGATACCATCATTCAAGGGGAGAAATGATGCTGATGCTTACCTTGAATGGGAAAGAAAAGTTGAGTTGGTGTTTGATTGTCATAGTTAGTGAAATGAAGAAAGTTAAAATTGCAGCAGTTGAATTCACAGATTATGCACTAATTTGGTGGGATCAATTGATGATTTCCAAGAGGAGAAATGGAGAAAGAGCCATCACTACTTGGGCTGAAATGAAAATTGTGATGAGAAAGAGATTTGTACCATCTTACTACTATAAGGAGCTTCACCAAAAATTACAACGGTTAACTCAAGGATCCATGTCAGTGGAGGATTACCATAAAGAGATGGAGATGATCATGAGTAGAACTAATATAGAGGAGGATCCAGAAATCACTATGGCTCGATTTTTGAGTGGGCTGAATAGAGAGATTGATAACATAATTGAATTACATCATTATGTGGAGCTTGAAGATATGATACACATGGCCATGAAAGTGGAGAAGCAACTGAAACTCAAGGGAGCAGCAAAGGGATTTTCTAATTCCAGCTCTAGTTTCACTTCAAAATGGCCAAAGAAAGATGAAAATCCTAAAGGGAAGGAGGCTTCCTGGAAAGAAAAGGAAAAACAAGTTCTGCTGACCCTAAAGGTAACTCTAAAACATCTAACTCTAATCAAAAGCATAGTACCATTAAAAACTTTAGGTGTTTAGGAGTAGGGCATATTGCATCTCAATGTTCAAATAAGAAAATCATGTTGATACGAGATAATGGCGAAATTGATAGTGCTAGTGAACATGAAAGTGATGAAGATAATGATAGCATGCTACCATTAGAGGAAATTGAACATATTATTGAATATCCTGCCCATGGTGAATCTTTGGTTATTAGAAGAGCTTTAAACATGCAAATTAAAGATGAAGAAAGTAATCAAAGAGAGAACATTTTCCATACTCGTTGCATTGTGGATGGAAAAGTGTGCAGCATGATCATTGATGGGGGTATTTGTGCAAATGTTGCTAGTACTGATTTTGTAGATAATTAGGGTTAGCATGCACAAAACATCCTAGCCCTTACAAGCTGCAATGGTTGAATGATTGTGGAGAGGTGAGGGTAACAAAGCAAGTTCTGTTTTCTTTTGCAATTGGGAGATACAAAGATGAAGTTTGCTGTGATGTTGTGCCTATGCATGCTAGCCATATCCTTCTTGGTCGTCCATGGCAGTTTAATAGAAAAGCTTTGCATGATGGCTTTAAGAATCATTATTCTTTCAGCCTAAATGGTTTAAATTTCACTCTTTCTCCATTGTCACCTAAACAAGTGTATGAAGATCAAGTAAAGATTTTGAGATCATTTGAAAGGAATTCTGGTGGTGAGGGTAAAACAAATAAAAGTGGAATACAAGAGGCCAAGTGTGAGAAAAAGAATGATAAAAATGGCCCATTGGTGAGAGAAAAAGAGAAAGGGAGAGAAAATAAAAGAGAGTGTTTCTATGCAAAAGAAAAAGAGTTAAGGAGTGCTTTGTGTGAAAAAAGAAGTCTGATTGTACTTAGGTACAAAGAGACCTTGATTTCTACATCTGACCTTGATAACCCTTTGCCTAGTTGTGTTAGTTCTCTTTTACAGGAATTTGGAGATGTTTTTCCAGAAGATGTACCTAAAGGTTTACCACCTTTAAGAGGGATTGAGCAACAAATTGACTTCATTCCGGGCTCAACAATTCCTAATCGACCAGCTTATTGAAGTAATCCGGAGGAAACCAAGGAACTTCAAAGGTAAGTGGACGAGTTGCTAGCAAAGGGACATGTGCGTGAAAGTCTTAATCCATGTGCTATTCTGGTATTATTAGTCCCAAAGAAAGATGGATCATGGAGAATGTGTGTGGACTGCCGAGCAATCAATAAAATCACGGTGAAGTATAGACATCCAATTCCTAGACTTGATGATATGCTTGATGAGTTGAGTGGTTCTTGCATTTTTACTAAGATTGATTTGAAAAGTGGTTACCATCAAATTAGGATGAAAGAAGGAGATAAGTGGAAAACTGCATTCAAAATAAAATATGGTCTTTATGAGTGGTTAGTTATGCCATTTGGTTTATCTAATGCACCTAGTACATTCATGAGATTAATGAACCATGTTCTGCGTGCATATCTTGGTAAATTTGTAGTTGTATATTTTGATGACATACTCATTTATAGCAAATCAGTAGATGAGCATGTAGAACATATTAGGGTTGTTCTTGATGTTTGTGAACACTCGAATTTTGAGGCTCGGAAAGCCAATTTTCTCATACTACTGACGATCGGACCAGACCGGAGGTCCACGGTAAAGTTCACCGGAAATATATCGATATGGTACTTGAAATGTCCGGGACGACGTGAGGATCACGGATATGATCTCGGAATATTTTTTGGAGGTCCGTAGCTTCCGAAAAATCAGTTTGAGCAAAAATCACGAGTGCCGATGCATTTTTTTGGCGGCCCAGCCGCCGTCCAGTCCGTTTTTTTGCCTATAAATAGCCTCCAAATGTTCTGAAGAGGGGTTCGGCTCTTGCGGCTCGGGTTCGGCTCTTTGGACTCGGTTTTTGGCTCGGGTTGGAAAAATTTTGGAGGGGGGGGAATTAATCTGTAATCAAAAATCATAATCGAAAGTCTAAGAAAACGAGATCTGGAACTTCGAAGTGGGAAGATTCTAAGCAAGGTAATATTCTAATCAATTCTTTGTAAATTTAAACATTTCATAAGCATTCCATCTTCTTCTCAATTTCTTCTTGGTCAAAGACCTAATCCTTTTAGGTCTAAGGCCTAATGGACTAATTAATCAATCTGTTGGCACGAAATCCAAATTACATCTTTCCGGTACAAAGTACCTAAATTTCACAATTAAAATCGACTTTTTGGCACGGAGCCAAAATCGCATTAAAATGAATTATGATGTGATGAGGTGCATTCATGCAACATAACAACATTGTTTTGGGGAAAAATTTTTGATGTATATAAGTGGACCAAGAGTTTTTCCTACCCTACACGCCACCCTGATCTCTTGCCCTTAACCTTTGCAGGTACCCACTGTCCGTGTGCCTTCACCTACACCAGACACACCAATACCAACTGTGCTATCCCCTACAAATTCTACTACCCCAACTTCACCAACTGCTCCAATTACTGAAATGGCTACTATTGAACAGACTAAGGCCTTGCTGGATGGACAGGTTAAGGAAATTGAAGCTAGAATGCAAGAGAGAATTGATGAAGCTTTAGCTGCCCAAAGGGTAGCCATCCTGGCTGAATTGGGAGGAGTACCAAAGACAGCCACTACTTCTGGAAATTTAGGGAAAGAACCTATTGTGGGACAAACTAGTACCCCCATTACTGCTCAGAATAATACCCCTGTCATCAATTTGGAGGATTCACCCTCTAAGACTGAGACTGATGAACTAAAAAAGAAACTTGAATTGCTTGAAAGGTCAATCACTGCCATGAAAACTCATAAAGAGGTGGTAGACATGGATTCCTTATCCTTGTTTCCCCAAGCTAGATTGCCTCCAAAATTCAAGATGCCTGGGATGAATAGATTTGATGGGACTACTTGCCCTAAAACTCACCTGAAAATGTATGTGGGAGCCTTAAGTCCTTGGGGTTTAAATGATGAGCTCTTTGCTCAGTTATTCCAACAATCCCTGACTGGTGCTGCCCTTAAATGGTTCGTGAGTCTAGACCGTTCCAAGATTAAGACATGGGAAGACATCTGCAATGCATTTAACTCTCAATACCACTACAATATTGAGGTGGATGTCACTAGAAGAGAACTTGAGACCACCAAACAAAACAACAATGAACCCTTCTCCTCGTTCCTTAAGAGGTGGAGGGCAAAAGCCGCCCAGATGATCAATCGCCCTTCAGAACAAGAGCAGATTGATATCATAATCAGGAATTTAAGACCTACATATCAGGCTCAACTGCAAACCCAATATCTACCTACTTTCAAATCGCTCATTGCGACTACAACCAAGGTAGAAGATTTGATACAGTTGGGTAAAATAGTGGATGAGGGGGCTGCTTCGAAATATAAGAAACAAAGCCAAACTCCTTCCTCAAGCAAGGTCAATCAAGTGGCCAATATTACCCCTGCGAATCCTTTACGTGTGGGCAATCTTGGGCCGAGAAATCAGCCGAGAAGGCAATATACTGACCTTGGAGTGCCCCTTCATTTGGTGTTTAAAAAGGCTGTGGAAGGGAAATATTTGAAGCCTTTGGACCCAAGACCTCCTCCAAACCCATTACCTTCCAGTTATAAAGTCAATGAGTATTGTGAATACCATCAAGGGAATGGGCATAAAACAGATGCTTGCTGGACACTGAAAAACCGCATCCAGGATCTGGTGGATAGTGGTGACATCATTCCTCTCAGGAGTCAACCAAACATTAACACTAATCCTTTGCCCAATCACTCCATCCATGCCATTACTGTGGAAGAAGAGCTGTTTGATCCTTTCGAACTTCTCTCAGAAATGAATGAAGTGTGTGTGTTAGATTTGAACAACCTTTCTGAAGAGGTCAGTGCTCTGACAAGAAGTGGAAGACAATATCAGCCACTTGACTTGGGAAAAACCCCTACAACCTCAAATCACCCCCATAAGAAGACTCCAGAGCCAAAAGAAAGCAAACCCAAGCTAAGGTGTCAATTTGGGAGCTCCTTGCTTCCTCATTCCCACACCGCCAGGCTCTCAGCGAAGCTTTGAGTCAACTTGATACACCAGTGGACACAAGCCCAGAAGCTTTGGTGGCCACTTTGACCCAATCAACCAAGGCATTGAGTATCAGATTTTCTGATGTAGATTTACCAGAAGACGGTAAGAAACACAATAATGCTCTATACATCACCATACAGACTGGGGGAAAGACTGTGCCCATGGTTCTCATTGATAATGGGTCAGCCTTAAATGTGTGTCCTTTGAAAGTGGCAAGCTGTTTGGGGTTGGAGACTACAGATCTTACACCTTCTTATCAGATTGTGAGAGCATATGATAACACTCGAAGAGAAATTTTGGGTGTTGCCACTCTAGAAATTGCTATTGGGCCGGTGAAAATGAAAGTGCCTTCCAGGTCATTGATGTACCCGCGAGCTTTAATCTCCTCCTTGGAAGGCCGTGGATTCATCAAATTAATGCTGTACCTTCTTCATTACACCAAAAACTTAAATTCCCTTTTGAAGGAAAAATCATCACTATCAAAGGGGATACCTGTGAAATCAACAAGAAAACCATGGATCAGTCTCTCTTTGAGGTTGTTCCTGGTGAAACCGCCATGACCTTGACTGGGTTTCATTACGACACAGTTCAATGCATTGAAGGTGAAAAACCAAAAGGGCCATTTGTCTCATATGACTTTGGGGAGTTCCAAATCAATTGCCTAGTGGGAATGATGTTGAGGGTAGGTCTATTGCCCGGAATGGAAATGATGAAGTCTGGGAGAAAAACCCCCGTAGTACGGCCATGGGAAGAGCCTGAGAATAAGGGAACTTTTGGCTTGGGGTACAAACCTACAGACGATGAAATAGAAGAGTTTGAGCGTGGAAGGAAGAAAAAGAGAAATTGGGGGGCAAGAAGCCTCAAAATGCACCCTTACTTTAGAACTCTGAATGGTCACTTTTGCAAACCTGGAAAGGCAGTTCATCACCGTGGTTTTCAGGAACCATTCTATTCTCCTATGACCGGAAAGAAGCTATCGGGTTTTGAAATGTTTGCTGACGTTGTGGCCATAAAAGAAGAAGAGCCAGAACCTGAAACTGACCCCCAAATGGAAGATTTCATGCGACCTGGTCTCTTTGAAAGGTTGCTATGATAACCAATGTCGAAGGCAAAAGGGACTTCACAAAGCTGATCAAGATAACAGATGGACCACTGATGAACTGGTATGCCGAGGAGGGACAAGCTGCTGTAGACAAAACTAGTCCAGTGTCACACCTTGAACCCGAGTCTTGTACCGAGTCAAATTCTGAGTCAAACACCAAGTCAGAGTCTAATTCTGAGTCTTCTGTAGTTTTAGATTTAGAAAACCCCAATGTCAAATCTAATGTAATCTTGGAGAATGACTCCACCATTATCAATGAAACTCTTCAAATTCTCGGTTACCCTGTGTCTTTTGCTTTTCAAGTATTATCTAGCAAAAATGAAATAAATGAAATAAAAGAAATAAATGAAAAGATAATAATTGGCAAAGAAAATGAACATACATACATTGCATATGATTATGCGAATAAGGAACAGGTTGTTGATTGCATCAGAAGATATGTCGACTGCTTCATGTGGAAGGCAAGTGATGTCACGGGAATAGACCCAGCAATAGCAGTTCATAAGATTCCGCTATACCCTGGTGCAAAGCCGGTAAAGCAGAAATTGAGAAGAATGAAGCCTGAATGGTCTTTGAAAATTAAAGAGGAGGTTGCCAAGCAACTGGATAATAGGTTCATAGAACCAATTGCCTATCCTTCCTGGTTAGCAAACATTGTGCCAGTCCCGAAGAAAGACGGAAAGGTCAGGATGTGTGTTGACTACAGAGATTTGAATAAGGCCTGTCCCAAGGACGATTTTCCACTACCACACATCGATTTGCTAATAGACAGGATGGCTGGGCATGTGACGGTTTCCATGACTGACCTCGCGGTTGGGTACAATCAGATCCTAGTTTACCCACCAGACAAAGAAAAGACAGCTTTCATCACAGAATGGGGCACTTTCTGCTACAGGGTTATGCCTTTTGGGTTGATAAATGCAGGGGCTACCTACCAAAGGATGGCGACAACAGTCTTTCATGACATGATTCACAAAGAAGTAGAGGTGTATGTTGATGATATGATTGTTAAGTCAAAATCTCCAGAAGAACACGTTGAAGCACTTGAGAAGTTCTTCCTTAGACTTCGCAAGTACAATTTGAAGCTTAATCCTGCAAAGTGCCTCTTAGGTGCAACATCAGGCTTATTTTTGGGATATTTGGTCAGCAAGAAGGGAATAGAAGTTGATCCAGCAAAGTCGAAGGCTATTCTGAAAATGCCTCTGCCAAAAACAGAAAAAGAGATTCGAGGCTTGCTAGGTAGATTACAGTATATCAGTCGATTCATATCGCAATTGGCAGAGACTTGTGGTCCAATATTTAAGCTACTAAGGAAAGATGCTTCACAAGAATGGAATGAAGACTGCCAAAAGGCCTTCGACAAGATCAAAGAATACTTGTTAAGTCCGCCAATTCTACAACCTCCCAGAATGGGAAAACCTCTGCTCTTGTATTTGTCGGTAACAGATGAAGCCATGGGGGCAATGCTAGCTCAAGAGGCTGAAGATACAAAGGTGGAAAATGCAATTTACTACCTCAGCAAAAGGATGTTGGACTATGAGTTAAAGTATAACAGGATTGAGAAGTTGTGTTTAGCATTGTATTGGGCTTGCACGAAGTTACAACACTACTTGTCTTCTTACACTACTTATGTCATTGCATAATAGAGTGCTTTGAAATTCCTTTTGGAGAGGCCTGTTTTGGACAGCAAAATGGCTAAGTGGGTGTCAACATTGGCAGCCTTTGACTTGAAATTTGTTCAAAGGAAAGCTGTGAAAGGCGGGGCAATAGCTGACCAATTAGCAGAATTACCTATAAAAGACGAGATGCGAGAAATGGGTTTCCCCGACGAAGACCTCTTGAATGTGGAAAGAAGTGTTTGGGAGATGTATTTTGATGGAGCATCCAATTATCATGGAAACGGAATTGGAATTGTGTTCAAAACTCCTTGTGGAGAATACATTCCATTCGCAGTTAAACTTGACTTTAGCTGCACAAACAACGAAGCAGAATATGAAGCTTGCATTAATGAGCTTGAAGCCGCCCTGAAATTGGGGATTAAGGACCTAAAGGTCTATGGTGATTCTATTTTAATAGTATCACAAGCTTTAAGGAAATGGAAGATAAGAGAAGAGCGTTTGGTTCCTTACCTACAACGCCTTGATCATTTGGCACAACAGTTCAATGATATGTCCTTCGAATATCTCCCAAGAGCAAAGAATCAGTTTGCTGATGCCTTGGCTACTTTAGCTTCCATGATCAATATCAGGGAGGGGAAAGTCATTCGTCCATTGAAAGTTCAGCTTCAAAAGCAACCCGCCCATGTAATGCACTTGGCCGATGGTAAACCATGGTTTTGGGATATCAAGACCTATCTCAAGGATGGAAATTATCCGGAGGGATCATCAAAGGTTGATCAGAGGGCAATAAGGCAGCTTGCCACAGGTTACATTCTTAATGGAGATATCCTCTACAAAAGAAGTTGGAATGGAATGCACCTAAGGTGTGTAAATGAAGCAGAGGCTAAGCGGATAATGGAAATGGTACATGGGGGCGAATCAGGACCGCATATGTATGGGATCGCCTTGGCTCGAAAAATAGCCAATCTAGGATATTACTGGTCCACCATGAATACAAACTGTGTATCATTTGTGCAAGAATGCCATCAGTGTCAGATATTTGCTAAGCTGCAGAAGCAACCTCCCGTTGCCCTGAATACAATCACTTCTCCATGGCCCTTCGCTACTTGGGGAATTGATATAATTGGAAAAATACATCCAAAAAGCCTTGAATGGACATCAGTTTATCTTGGTAGCAGTGGATTACTTCACAAAGTGGGTTGAAGCAGCTTCCTATGCAGAATTAGATGCCGAACCAACATCCTTTGTCGGTACGGAACACCATTTGAGATTATCACTGATAATGGAACTCATTTCCAAGCAGAGTTTGCCAAACTCTTGAAGGATAAGAAAATCCAGCACCATAAGTCCTCTCCTTATAGACCTCAAACAAATGGAGCTGTAGAAGCAGCGAACAAGTCTATAAAGATGATCATGTAAAAAATGATCAAGGAGCATAGGCGTTGGCATGAGAAGTTACCATTGGCCTTGTGGGGATACAGAACATCAATTAGAACTCCTACTGGGGCAACCCCGTATTCACTAGTATATGGAATGGAAGCAGTACTCCCCATTGAACTGGAAGTTCAATCGGCGAGAATAATTCAAGAAAGTCAGATAAATGAAGTTGAATGGATCAGCAGTTATCATCATCAGTTGTTGGGTTTGGATGAGAAAAGACTTCAAGCTCTACATCAGATTCAAGGATATCAGAGGCGAATGGCCAGACATTTCAACAAAAAGGTCAAAGATCGAAAGTTGGAAGAAGGTTGTTTGGTCCTGAAAGAGATCAGAACACCTGTTACAGATCCTCGTGGGAAGTTCCGTCCTCATTGGGCGGGACCCTACATTTTGAAGAAAATACTTTCCGGCGGAGCCGTCATCTTGTCTGATTTGGATGGTCTGGAGTTCACAAACCCATGCAATCTGGATCAACTAAAGAAATATTATGTATAATCATGCATTGTAATGAACTACATTAGACCTGATTCTCGCAAACAAATTCGAGATATGTAGGCAGCTCTCCTTGAGCACGGTCTAAATTTTAATAAAAATCATTTATTCATTTTTCTTTTGCCAACAAAAAAAAACAAACAAACAACAAACAACAAAAAATCCCTCTAAGCCGAAAACCCACAAAGGGCGGCTTAGGCAATAGTGGGGCCCGCTAAGTCGAAGACCCGCAAAGGGCGGCTTAGACAAGAATGGGTAAGAGCTCGCTAAGTTTAAAAGCCGAAAGGACGACTTAGGCAAAAATTAGAGCAAATAAATAAAGTAGATAATGCTTGGAAAGCAAACAAAAGAGTCAATCATTAAGAGTCATTCATTGCAAAAAGAATCATCTGTTACAAAAAAGAGTCATTCAGAAAGAGTCATGCATCCTATAAAATACACAACTAATCAAAAAGGTCAAGTCATATTCCCAAAAAACCAAAAAGGTAAAAAGACAACCCAAAAACAGAAAAGACAATGGAGTCACCTTGGGATCTAAATCCTACGCCTCCTACGGGGGGCGG
This sequence comes from Garcia nutans, assembly GCA_947685225.1. Classification (NCBI taxonomy): domain Eukaryota; kingdom Viridiplantae; phylum Streptophyta; class Magnoliopsida; order Malpighiales; family Euphorbiaceae; genus Garcia; species Garcia nutans. The sequence goes on from CANTUV010000057.1 coordinate 7,535,126, forward strand.
AGTCTTCGGCGTCTTCCTTAGTCCCGGAACTCTCCGCAATATCTACCTTTTCCTCGCTAAGAGGAACCACCTCCTCTCCCTCCAACTCCTGCAGCAATGCACACCTCCTCGGTTTTTCAACAGGCCAAACCTCAGCTATAAACCAAGTCCTGTACTCTGGAGTGGGCTGAGCAAGGGTAAGCCCGACAGGAAGGGGAACCCTCTGATCAATACCCATCTGCCTGAGGACTCGGGAAGCACTGTACCATGTACTGTGAGTGAACCCAAGAAGGTATACATGGTTGTGCATTGCATTTGCCTCCATGAATTGAGGAATCCTATACCAAGGGATGAACCATAATAATTCTTCTGGCCCAAGCTCAAATAGCCAGATAGTCCACTTGGCCATCGAAGGAAAAGAAATCTGAATTTTCCTGGTACGTTACTGCGAAGGGTTGTAGGTCAAAGTCTGGGGGGCGGCAACCACTCAAAGATGGTCTCTCAGCCAAACCTGAAAAAAATAGATCCTTTCTATTTTGCAAAGGAAAAGAGAGATGATGGAATAAGAACAAAAACAAAAGGTACGACAAAATTACCTGAAGGATGATCGGGGTAACGGTCCAACGTTCAAATCCGAGTGCACATCTGTCGAGACTCTGAATAGTCTCAGCCATAATCATGCCCCCGATACAGTTGAGCTCTTCTGTTTGCCTAACCATTGGACAAAGTTTCAAATCTCCAAAGCCGGGGTCACGGTTGAAGAGAAACCCAGCTAACAGACAAAAGACGAAGGCTCGCATTCTATGCCTCAATTGAATATCATCTTCAAAATCGGCAGTCAAGAATTCATCAATTAGAGGAAGCAGCATCGCCTTATCCCCGTCTACAATCATAGCTTGGGCTTGGGGTTTTGTGAAGCTAAAAAGTCTCTGAAAAGATCCCACATAGCCAATTTGAACCTCATGCCTTACAAGGGGGGCATTTGAGTCACATCCAATGATTGAGCAGAATTCCTCAAAAAGAGGACACATCTCGTCCATCCGGGCACCAAACCTGAAGATGTGAGCTTGCGGAACCCAAAATTTGGTACAAGCGTGCAAGAAATCCCAATCCACCAATATCTCTCTAAGAGTAGCAACAACTTTCAATCCATATCTTTCCATATTGATCCTTTCAACCTTATGGAGACTCTTGGTCCAGTTGTGCATACAACGGTTGTAAAAAAAAAAAAAGCCTTTTTGAAAAATAGAAGGGGACATCATGCATACATATGTACTGTTTGTGCTTAACAAAAGTGCAGGTACAGAAAAATCAGAAATGTTGCAAGCAATCAGAAATGCCAAAAGGCGGATCTTGTACCCCTCGCTCAAAATTCGCTCTTCAGAAGGCCACTGGGCCCCATAAATCATTTTTATGGACCCCAGTGGGGAGCAATTGTGAACACTCGAATTTTGAGGCTCGAAAAACCAATTTTCTCAGACTACTGACGATCAGACCGGACCGGAGGTCCAGGGTAAAGTTCACAGGAAATATATCGATATGGTACTTGAAATGTCCGGGACGACGTGAGGATCACGGATATGGTCTCGGAATATTTTTTGGAGGTCCGTAGCTTCCGAAAAATCAGTTTGAGCGAAAATCACGCGTGCCGATGCATTTTTTTGGCGGCCCAGCCGCCGCGCACTGTGCACGGCGGCTCAGCCGCCGTCCAGTCCGTTTTTTTGCCTATAAATAGCCTCCAAATGTTCTGAAGAGGGGTTCGGCTCCTGCGGCTCGGGTTCGGCTCTTTGGACTCGATTTTTGGCTTGGGTTGGAAAAATTTTGGAGGGGGAGGAATTAATCTGTAATAAAAAATCATAATCGAAAGTCTAAGAAAACGAGATCTGGAACTTCGAAGTGGGAAGATTCTAAGCAAGGTAATATTCTAATCAATTCTTTGTCAATTTAAACATTTCATAAGCATTCCATCTTCTTCTCAATTTCTTCTTGGTCAAAGACCTAATCCTTTTAGGTCTAAGGCCTAATGGACTAATTAATCAATATGTTGGCACGAAATCCAAATTACATCTTTCCGGTACAAAGTACCTAAATTTCACAATTAAAATCGACTTTTTGGCACGAAGCCTAAATCGCACCTTTTTCGGTACCAAGTACCTAAATTTCACATTTAGCATTAAGTGCTAAAACTCACCATTTTGGCATGAAGCCCGACAATGCAGGCCAAAGGCCCAAAATTTACATCCTTTTGGTACAAAGTACCTAAAATGGCACAATTTAGCACTAAGTGCTACGTCTCACAATTTTGGCATAAAGCCCGACAACACAGGCCAAAGGCCTAAAAATTGCATTCTTTTGGTACAAAGTACCTAAAATTGCACCATTTAGCACTAAGTGCTAAATTTCACAAATTTAGCAAAAAGCCCGATCAATACTTGGCATGAAGCCCGACACCAGCACGAAGCACTAAGTGCTCGAAATCTCACATTTGGCATGAAGCCTAAATTGCACTTTTTTGGTACAAAGTACCTAAATTTCACCATTTAGCACTAAGTGCTAAATCTCTCAATCCTTGGCATGAAGCTCGACAATGCACGAAGCATACACACACACATGCATGAAGCATAATTTTTATCGCCTTTAAATAGGCTTGTCCGAACTACATGGGCTTTGATCTCCTATTCAAAATGGAGTATGTAGGCATGTTTGGGATTCACCCCAAATAGCAAGTCCACAATTTACTAACAATCTGTCTGTTTTTATTTCTTTGTTCCTTTTGTTTGCAAGTTAGTCAAATGCATGACATAGTCCCCGAATCCTCCTTGGGTTCGTAGATCAGAAGCCTTTACATTGGATGCATTAATTGGAGTCAAACAAGGGTTTTCTTAGTTTTTCCCTTCGAACAAAATAAACTGAGTGGCGACTCCCGACAATGACTGAACGTTCATCAGAATCCTTTTCGGGTGGAAATGGAGGTTCACAAATTGGCGACTCCACTGGGGACCCATAAAAATGATTTATGGGATTCTAAGTGGACTACTATTGCTTATTTGATTAATTTGTCACTAGGGACCATAAAAAACGATTTATGGGATCCTAGTAGATTGTTATTATTTGTTTAACCGATTTGCCCTTCTTTAGGGTATTTTTGTTTATTTTGCAGGGTACCTTAGCAATATATATCCTTCCTTTAAGAATATTGGACTGAAGATTGAAGAAAGGAATCTTTTTCCTTTGATGGATCTATTGTTTGACTACTTGTGCATTTATTTTGTCATTCAGAGAATCTTTTTCTCTTGCATATATGGGGGAATCATTTTTCTCCATTGCATAAAAAATTGTTTTCAAATGAATTTCTTCTCTTTCTGTTCAAAGTTCTGAGTCTGGATAGCAAGTAGCGCTGACCGGCAGGTCTCCTTGATTATGCCGGCGGATAGCCAAAGCGTCCTCCCTGTTGTCGCAAACCATTCCAATCCTTTTGGAGTGGCCCATGAGTAATCGTACTGTTGGACCCACGCGAAACTCCTTGTTTCACATGTGGTTAGGTATATCTTACTCAAGACTCAAGGGTCCCTATGATAAGCCGATTCTCTATTTTTCACATAACAATAGAACCTTCCCTTAGGTTGTATGTACCCAATGATAGTGTTGCATTCCATTAAAATGAATTATGATGTGATGAGGTGCATTCATGCAACATAACAACATTGTTTTGGGGAAAAATTTTTGATGTATATAAGTGGACCAAGAGTTTTTCCTACCCTACACGCCACCCTGATCTCTTGCCCTTAACCTTTGCAGGTACCCACTGTCCGTGTGCCTTCACCTACACCAGACACACCAATACCAACTGTGCTATCCCCTACAAATTCTACTACCCCAACTTCACCAACTGCTCCAATTACTGAAATGGCTACTATTGAACAGATTAAGGCCTTGCTGGATGGACAGGTTAAGGAAATTGAAGCTAGAATGCAAGAGAGAATTGATGAAGCTTTAGCTGCCCAAAGGGTAGCCATCCTGGCTGAATTGGGAGGAGTACCAAAGACAGCCACTACTTCTGGAAATTTAGGGAAAGAACCTATTGTGGGACAAACTAGTACCCCCATTACTGCTCAGAATAATACCCCTGTCATCAATTTGGAGGATTCACCCTCTAAGACTGAGACTGATGAACTAAAAAAGAAACTTGAATTGCTTGAAAGGTCAATCACTGCCATGAAAACTCATAAAGAGGTGGTAGACATGGATTCCTTATCCTTGTTTCCCCAAGCTAGATTGCCTCCAAAATTCAAGATGCCTGGGATGAATAGATTTGATGGGACTACTTGCCCTAAAACTCACCTGAAAATGTATGTGGGAGCCTTAAGTCCTTGGGGTTTAAATGATGAGCTCTTTGCTCAGTTATTCCAACAATCCCTGACTGGTGCTGCCCTTAAATGGTTCGTGAGTCTAGACCGTTCCAAGATTAAGACATGGGAAGACATCTGCAATGCATTTAACTCTCAATACCACTATAATATTGAGGTGGATGTCACTAGAAGAGAACTTGAGACCACCAAACAAAACAACAATGAACCCTTCTCCTCGTTCCTTAAGAGGTGGAGGGCAAAAGCCGCCCAGATGATCAATCGCCCTTCAAAACAAGAGCAGATTGATATCATAATCAGGAATTTAAGACCTACATATCAGGCTCAACTGCAAACCCAATATCTACCTACTTTCAAATCGCTCATTGCGACTACAACCAAGGTAGAAGATTTGATACAGTTGGGTAAAATAGTGGATGAGGGGGCTGCTTCGAAATATAAGAAACAAAGCCAAACTCCTTCCTCAAGCAAGGTCAATCAAGTGGCCAATATTACCCCTGCGAATCCTTTACGTGTGGGCAATCTTGGGCCGAGAAATCAGCCGAGAAGGCAATATACTGACCTTGGAGTGCCCCTTCATTTGGTGTTTAAAAAGGCTGTGGAAGGGAAATATTTGAAGCCTTTGGACCCAAGACCTCCTCCAAACCCATTACCTTCCAGTTATAAAGTCAATGAATATTGTGAATACCATCAAGGGAATGGGCATAAAACAGATGCTTGCTGGACACTGAAAAACCGCATCCAGGATCTGGTGGATAGTGGTGACATCATTCCTCTCAGGAGGCAACCAAACATTAACACTAATCCTTTGCCCAATCACTCCATCCATGCCATTACTGTGGAAGAAGAGCTGTTTGATCCTTTCGAACTTCTTTCAGAAATGAATGAAGTGTGTGTGTTAGATTTGAACGACCTTTCTGAAGAGGTCAGTGCTCTGACAAGAAGTGGAAGACAATATCAGCCACTTGACTTGGGAAAAACCCCTACAACCTCAAATCACCCCCATAAGAAGACTCCAGAGCCAAAAGAAAGCAAACCCAAGCTAAGGTGTCAATTTGGGAGCTCCTTGCTTCCTCATTCCCACACCGCCAGGCTCTCAGTGAAGCTTTGAGTCAATTTGATACACCAGTGGACACAAGCCCAGAAGCTTTGGTGGCCACTTTGACCCAATCAACCAAGGCATTGAGTATCAGATTTTCTGATGTAGATTTACCAGAAGACGGTAAGAAACACAATAATGCTCTATACATCACCATACAGACTGGGGGAAAGACTGTGCCCATGGTTCTCATTGATAATGGGTCAGCCTTAAATGTGTGTCCTTTGAAAGTGGCAAGCTGTTTGGGGTTGGAGACTACAGATCTTACACCTTCTTATCAGATTGTGAGAGCATATGATAACACTCGAAGAGAAATTTTGGGTGTTGCCACTCTAGAAATTGCTATTGGGCCGGTGAAAATGAAAGTGCCTTCCAGGTCATTGATGTACCCGCGAGCTTTAATCTCCTCCTTGGAAGGCCGTGGATTCATCAAATTAATGCTGTACCTTCTTCATTACACCAAAAACTTAAATTCCCTTTTGAAGGAAAAATCATCACTATCAAAGGGGATACCTGTGAAATCAACAAGAAAACCATGGATCAGTCTCTCTTTGAGGTTGTTCCTGGTGAAACCGCCATGACCTTGATTGGGTTTCATTACGACACAGTTCAATGCATTGAAGGTGAAAAACCAAAAGGGCCATTTGTCTCATATGACTTTGGGGAGGTCCAAATCAATTGCCTAGTGGGAATGATGTTGAGGGTAGGTCTATTGCCCGGAATGGAAATGATGAAGTCTGGGAGAAAAACACCCGTAGTACGGCCATGGGAAGAGCCTGAGAATAAGGGAACTTTTGGCTTGGGGTATAAACCTACAGACGATGAATTAGAAGAGTTTGAGCGTGGAAGGAAGAAAAAGGGAAATTGGGGGGCAAGAAGCCTCAAAATGCACCCTTACTTTAGAACTCTGAATGGTCACTTTTGCAAACCTGGAAAGGCAGTTCATCACCGTGGTTTTCAGGAACCATTCTATTCTCCTATGACCGGAAAGAAGCTACCGGGTTTTGAAATGTTTGCTGACGTTGTGGCCATAAAAGAAGAAGAGCCAGAACCTGAAACTGACCCCCAAATGGAAGATTTCATGCGACCTGGTCTCTTTGAAAGGTTGCTATGATAACCAATGTCAAAGGCAAAAGGGACTTCACAAAGCTGATCAAGACAACAGATGGACCACTGATGAACTGGTATGCCGAGGAGGGACAAGCTGCTGTAGACAAAACTAGTCCAGTGTCACACCTTGAACCCGAGTCTTGTACCGAGTCAAATTCTGAGTCAAACACCAAGTCAGAGTCTAATTCTGAGTCTTCTGTAGTTTTAGATTTAGAAAACCCCAATGTCAAATCTAATGCAATCTTGGAGAATGACTCCACCATTATCAATGAAACTCTTCAAATTCTCGGTTACCCTGTGTCTTTTGCTTTTCAAGTATTATCTAGCAAAAATGAAATAAATGAAATAAAAGAAATAAATGAAAAGATAATAATTGGCAAAGAAAATGAACATACATACATTGCATATGATTATGCGAATAAGGAACAGGTTGTTGATTGCATCAGAAGATATGTCGACTGCTTCATGTGGAAGGCAAGTGATGTCACGGGAATAGACCCAGCAATAGCAGTTCATAAGATTCCGCTATACCCTAGTGCAAAGCCGGTAAAGCAGAAATTGAGAAGAATGAAGCCTGAATGGTCTTTGAAAATTAAAGAGGAGGTTGCCAAGCAACTGGATAATAGGTTCATAGAACCAATTGCCTATCCTTCCTGGTTAGCAAACATTGTGCCAGTCCCGAAGAAAGACGGAAAGGTCAGGATGTGTGTTGACTACAGAGATTTGAATAAGGCCTGTCCCAAGGATGATTTTCCACTACCACACATCGATTTGCGGATAGACAGGATGGCTGGGCATGTGATGGTTTCCATGACTGACCTCGCGGTTGGGTACAATCAGATCCTAGTTCACCCACCAGACAAAGAAAAGACAGCTTTCATCACAGAATGGGGCACTTTCTGCTACAGGGTTATGCCTTTTGGGTTGATAAATGCAGGGGCTACCTACCAAAGGATGGCGACAACAGTCTTTCATGACATGATTCACAAAGAAGTAGAGGTGTATGTTGATGATATGATTGTTAAGTCAAAATCTCCAGAAGAACACGTTGAAGCACTTGAGAAGTTCTTCCTTAGACTTCGCAAGTACAATTTGAAGCTTAATCCTGCAAAGTGCCTCTTTGGTGCAACATCAGGCTTATTTTTGGGATATTTGGTCAGCAAGAAGGGAATAGAAGTTGATCCAGCAAAGTCGAAGGCTATTCTGAAAATGCCTCCGCCAAAAACAGAAAAAGAGATTCGAGGCTTGCTAGGTAGATTACAGTATATCAGTCGATTCATATCGCAATTGGCAGAGACTTGTGGTCCAATATTTAAGCTACTAAGGAAAGATGCTTCACAAGAATGGAATGAAGACTGCCAAAAGGCCTTCGACAAGATCAAAGAATACTTGTTAAGTCCGCCAATTCTACAACCTCCCAGAATGGGAAAACCTCTGCTCTTGTATTTGTCGGTAACAGATGAAGCCATGGGGGCAATGCTAGCTCAAGAGGCTGAAGATACAAAGGTGGAAAATGCAATTTACTACCTCAGCAAAAGGATGCTGGACTATGAGTTAAAGTATAATAGGATTGAGAAGTTGTGTTTAGCATTGTATTGGGCTTGCACGAAGTTACAACACTACTTGTCTTCTTACACTACTTATGTCATTGCAGAACAGAGTCCTTTGAAATTCCTTATGGAGAGGCCTGTTTTGGACAGCAAAATGGCTAAGTGGGTGCCAACATTGGCAGCCTTTGACTTGAAATTTGTTCAAAGGAAAGCTGTGAAAGGCGGGGCAATAGCTGACCAATTAGCAGAATTACCTATAAAAGACGAGATGCGAGAAATGGGTTTCCCCGACGAAGACCTCTTGAATGTGGAAAGAAGTGTTTGGGAGATGTATTTTGATGGAGCATCCAATTATCATGGAAACGGAATTGGAATTGTGTTCAAAACTCCTTGTGGAGAATACATTCCATTCGCAGTTAAACTTGACTTTAGCTGCACAAACAACGAAGCAGAATATGAAGCTTGCATTAATGGGCTTGAAGCCGCCCTGAAATTGGGGATTAAGGACCTAAAGGTCTATGGTGATTCTATTTTAATAGTATCACAAGCTTTAAGGAAATGGAAGATAAGAGAAGAGCGTTTGGTTCCTTACCTACAACGCCTTGATCATTTAGCACAACAGTTCAATGATCTGTCCTTCGAATATCTCCCAAGAGCAAAGAATCAGTTTGCTGATGCCTTGGCTACTTTAGCTTCCATGATCAATATCAGGGAGGGGAAAGTCATTCGTCCATTGAAAGTTCAGCTTCAAAAGCAACCCGCCCATGTAATGCACTTGGGCGATGGTAAACCATGGTTTTGGGATATCAAGACCTATCTCAAGGATGGAAATTATCCGGAGGGATCATCAAAGGTTGATCAGAGGGCAATAAGGCAGCTTGCCACAGGTTACATTCTTAATGGAGATATCCTCTACAAAAGAAGTTGGAATGGAATGCACCTAAGGTGTGTAAATGAAGCAGAGGCTAAGCGGATAATGGAAATGGTACATGGGGGCGAATCAGGACCGCATATGTATGGGATCGCCTTGGCTCGAAAAATAGCCAATCTAGGATATTACTGGTCCACCATGAATACAGACTGTGTATCATTTGTGCAAGAATGCCATCAGTGTCAGATATTTGCTAAGCTGCAGAAGCAACCTCCCGTTGCCCTGAATACAATCACTTCTCCATGGCCCTTCGCTACTTGGGGAATTGATATAATTGGAAAAATACATCCAAAAAGCCTTGAATGGACATCAGTTTATCTTGGTAGCAGTGGATTACTTCACAAAGTGGGTTGAAGCAGCTTCCTATGCAGAATTAGATGCCAAAAAGGCCGCGCAGTTTGTCCGAACCAACATCCTTTGTCGGTACGGAACACCATTTGAGATTATCACTGATAATGGAACTCATTTCCAAGCAGAGTTTGCCAAACTCTTGAAGGATAAGAAAATCTAGCACCATAAGTCCTCTCCTTATAGACCTCAAACAAATGGAGCTGTAGAAGCAGCGAACAAGTCTATAAAGATGATCATGCAAAAAATGATCAAGGAGCATAGGCGTTGGCATGAGAAGTTACCATTGGCCTTGTGGGGATACAGAACATCAATTAGAACTCCTACTGGGGCAACCCCGTATTCACTAGTATATGGAATGGAAGCAGTACTCCCCATTGAACTGGAAGTTCAATCGGCGAGAATAATTCAAGAAAGTCAGATAAATGAAGCTGAATGGATCAGCAGTTATCATCATCAGTTGTTGGGTTTGGATGAGAAAAGACTTCAAGCTCTACATCAGATTCAAGGATATCAGAGGCGAATGGCCAGACATTTCAACAAAAAGGTCAAAGATCGAAAGTTGGAAGAAGGTTGTTTGGTCCTGAAAGAGATCAGAACACCTGTTACAGATCCTCGTGGGAAGTTTCGTCCTCATTGGGCGGGACCCTACATTTTGAAGAAAATACTTTCCGGCGGAGCCGTCATCTTGTCTGATTTGGATGGTCTGGAGTTCACAAACCCATGCAATCTGGATCAACTAAAGAAATATTATGTATAATCATGCATTGTAATGAACTACATTAGACCTGATTCTCGCAAACAAATTCGAGATATGTAGGCAGCTCTCCTTGAGCACGGTCTAAATTTTAATAAAAATCATTTATTCATTTTTCTTTTGCCAACAAAAAAAAAAACAAACAACAAACAACAAAAAATCCCTCTAAGCCGAAAACCCACAAAGGGCGGCTTAGGCAATAGTGGGGCCCGCTAAGTCGAAGACCCGCAAAGGGCGGCTTAGACAAAAATGGGTAAGAGCTCGCTAAGTTGAAAATCCGAAAGGACGACTTAGGCAAAAATTAGAGCAAATAAATAAAGTAGATAATGCTTGGAAAGCAAACAAAAGAGTCAATCATTAAGAGTCATTCATTGCAAAAAGAATCATCTGTTACAAAAAAGAGTCATTCAGAAAGAGTCATGCATCCTATAAAATACACAACTAATCAAAAAGGTCAAGTCATATTCCCAAAAAACCAAAAAGGTAAAAAGACAACCCAAAAACAGAAAAGACAATGGAGTCACCCTGGGATCTAAATCCTACGCCTCCTACGGGGGGCGGAGTCTTCGGCGTCTTCCTTAGTCCCGGAACTCTCCGCAATATCTACCTTTTCCTCGCTAAGAGGAACCACCTCCTCTCCCTCCAACTCCTGCAGCAATGCACACCTCCTCGGTTTTTCAACAGGCCAAACCTCAGCTATAAACCAAGTCCTGTACTCTGGAGTGGGCTGAACAAGGGAAGGCTCTGCAAGAGGCCTGATCATCTGATGGTCTCTGACCCAAGTCTGTAGAATAGCCCGAGTAACTCCGGGAGTAATAGGAGAAGCAATGGTAAGCCTGACAGGAAGGGGAACCCTCTAATCAATACCCATCTGCCTGAGGACTCGGGAAGCACTGTACCATGTACTGTGAGTGAACCCAAGAAGGTATACATGGTTGTGCATTGCATTTGCCTCCATGAATTGAGGAATCCTATACCAAGGGATGAACCATAATAATTCTTCCGGCCCAAGCTCAAATAGCCAGATAGTCCACTTGGCCATCGAAGGAAAAGAAATCTGAATTTTCCTGGTACGTTACTGCGAAGGGTTGTAGGTCAAAGTCTGGGGGGCGGCAACCACTCGAAGATGGTCTCTCAGCCAAACCTGAAAAAAATAGATCCTTTCTATTTTGCAAAGGAAAAGAGAGATGATGGAATAAGAAAAAAAACAAAAGGTACGACAAAATTACCTGAAGGATGATCGGGGTAACGGTCCAACGTTCAAATCCGATTGCACATCTGTCGAGACTCTGAATAGTCTCAGCCATAATCATGCCCCCGATACAGTTGAGCTCTTCTGTTTGCCTAACCATTGGACAAAGTTTCAAATCTCCAAAGCCGGGGTCACGGTTGAAGAGAAACCCAGCTAACAGACAAAAGACGAAGGCTCGCATTCTATGCCTCAATTGAATATCATCTTCAAAATCGGCAGTCAAGAATTCATCAATTAGAGGAAGCAGCATCGCCTTATCCCTGTCTACAATCATAGCTTGGGCTTGGGGTTTTGTGAAGCTAAAAAGTCTCTGAAAAGATCCCACATAGCCAATTTGAACCTCATGCCTTACAAGGGGGGCATTTGAGTCACATCCAATGATTGAGCAGAATTCCTCAAAAAGAGGACACATCTCGTCCATCCGGGCACCAAACCTGAAGACGTGAGCTTGCGGAACCCAAAATTTGGTACAAGCGTGCAAGAAATCCCAATCCACCAATATCTCTCGAAGAGTAGCAACAACTTTCAATCCATATCTTTCCATATTGATCCTTTCAACCTTATGGAGACTCTTGGTCCAGTTGTGCATACAACGGTTGTAAAAAAAAAAGCCTTTTTGAAAAATAGAAGGGGACATCATGCATACATATGTACTGTTTGTGCTTAACAAAAGTGCAGGTACAGAAAAATCAGAAATGTTGCAAGCAATCGGAAATGCCAAAAGGCGGATCTTGTACCCCTCGCTCAAAATTCGCTCTTCAGAAGGCCACTGGGCCCATAAATAATTTTTATGGACCCCAGTGGGGGGCAATTGTGAACACTCGAATTTTGAAGCTCGAAAAGCCAATTTTCTCAGACTACTGATGATCAGACCGGACCGGAGGTCCACGGTAAAGTTCACCGGAAATATATCGATATGGTACTTGAAATGTCCGGGACGACATGAGGATCATGGATATGGTCTCGGAATATTTTTTGGAGGTCCGTAGCTTCCGAAAAATCAGTTTGAGCGAAAATCACGCGTGCCGATGCATTTTTTTGGCAGCCCAGCCGCCGCGCACTGTGTACGGCGGCTCAGCCGCCGTCCAGTCCGTTTTTTTGCCTATAAATAGCCTCCAAATGTTCTGAAGAGGGGTTCGGCTCCTGCGGCTCGGGTTCGGCTCTTTGGACTCAATTTTTGGCTCGGGTTGGAAAAATTTTGGAGGGGGAGGAATTAATCTGTAATAAAAAATCATAATCGAAAGTCTAAGAAAACGAGATCTGGAACTTCGAAGTGGGAAGATTCTAAGCAAGGTAATATTCTAACCAATTCTTTGTCAATTTAAACATTTCATAAGCATTCCATCTTCTTCTCAATTTCTTCTTGGTCAAAGACCTAATCCTTTTAGGTCTAAGGCCTAATGGACTAATTAATCAATCTGTTGGCACGAAATCCAAATTACATCTTTCCGGTACAAAGTACCTAAATTTCTCAATTAAAATTGACTTTTTGGCAAGGAGCCTAAATCGCACCTTTTTCGGTACCAAGTACCTAAATTTCACATTTAGCATTAAGTGCTAAAACTCACCATTTTGGCATGAAGCTCGACAATGCAGGCCAAAGGCCCAAAATTTACATCCTTTTGGTACAAAGTACCTAAAATGGCACAATTTAGCACTAAGTGCTACATCTCACAATTTTGGCATAAAGCCCGACAACACAGGCCAAAGGCCTAAAAATTGCATTCTTTTGGTACAAAGTACCTAAAATTGCACCATTTAGCACTAAGTGCTAAATTTCACAAATTTGGCAAAAAGCCCGATCAATACTTGGCATGAAGCCCGACACCAGCACGAAGCACTAAGTGCTCGAAATCTCACATTTGGCATGAAGCCTAAATTGCACTCCTTTGGTACAAAGTACCTAAATTTCACCATTTAGCACTAAGTGCTAAATCTCTCAATCCTTGGCATGAAGCCCGACAATGCACGAAGCATACACACACACATGCATGAAGCATAATTTTTATCGCCTTTAAATAGGCTTGTCCGAACTACATGGGCTTTGATCTCCTATTCAAACGGGAGTATGTAGGCATGTTTGGGATTCACCCCAAATAGCAAGTCCACAATTTACTAACAATCTGTCTGTTTTTATTTCTTTGTTCCTTTTGTTTGCAAGTTAGTCAAATGCATGACATAGTCCCCGAATCCTCCTTGGGTTCGTAGATCAGAAGCCTTTACATTGGATGCATTAATTGGAGTCAAACAAGGGTTTTCTTAGTTTTTCCCTTCGAACAAAATAAACTGAGTGGCGACTCCCGACAACGAGTGAACGTTCATCCGAATCCTTTTCGGGTGGAAACGGAGGTTCACAATGTTTTGAGAAAGGAAGAATTGTATGCCAACTTGAAAAAGTGCATGTTTTGTAGTGATAAAATCATATTCTTAGGTTTTATGGTTAGTGCACAAGGAATTGAGGTTGATGATGAAAAGGTAAAGGCAATAAGAAATTGGCCAGCACCTAAAACCGTGAGTGAGGTAAGAAGTATTCATGGTTTGGCTAGTTTCTATAAAAGGTTTGTTAAAGATTTTAGTTCCATTGCTGCCCCATTAAATGAATTGGTAAAAAAAGATGTAAAGTTTAATTGGACTCAAATTCATGAAAGGGCATTCAATTTGCTGAAAGAAAGGTTAACTACTGCTCCAATTCTTGCTTTACCAGATTTTGATAAGACCTTTGAATTAGAGTGTGATGCTTCAGGTGTGGGCATAGGTGCTGTTTTTATGCAAGAAGGAAAACCAATTGCATATTTTAGTAAGAAGCTTCATGGTGCACAATTAAATTATTCCACTTATGACAAGGAGCTGTATACTTTGGTAAGAGCTTTACAAGTGTGGCAACATTACTTATTGCCTAAAGAGTTTTATATTCATACAGATTATAAATCATTAAAGCATCTAAGGGGGCAAACCAAGCTGAACCGAAGACATGGAAAGTGGATAGAGTTCATTGAGCCATTTCCATATGTGATAAAGTATAAGCATGGCAAAGACAATGTAGTAGCAGATGCACTTTCAAGAAGGCATTCCTTAAACTCAACTCTTAGTTCTAAGTTATTAGGCTTTGAGAAAATTAAGGATATGTAGGCCAATGATGTTGACTTTGCAAATGTTTATAAAGCTTGCGAGCATTCTGCATTTCAGAAGTTTTATAGACATGATGGGTACTTGTTTAAGGATGGAAGATTATGCATGCCTAGTTGCTTATTAAGGGAATTGCTTGTGCGTGAGACACATAGTGAAGGACTCAAGGGACATTTTGGTGTATTTAAGACTTTAGAAATTCTGCATGAACATTTTTATTGGCCAAACATGAGTAAAGATGTTGAAAGAATTTGTACCAAGTGTATTACATGTAAACAAGCAAAATCTAAGTCTTTACCACATGGGCTATATACTCCTTTACCTATTCCTAATGCACCTTGGATTGACATATCTATGGACTTTGTTTTGGGGGACTGCCCATAAGGAAAGATAACATATCTATTATTGATATGACTAGCAATAGGGAAAGATACAATACATATTTCATCCCATAGGGAAAGATGACTAGCAAAGGGAAAGATAACATATTTGTTATTGTTGATAGATTCAGCAAAATGGCTCATTTCATTGCATGTCACAAAACTGATGATGCAATAAATATTGCTAATTTGTTCTTTGGGGAAGTAGTTTGGTTGCATGGAATTCCTAAAACAATTGTAAGTGATAGAGATGTGAAGTTCTTAAGTCATTTTTGGCGTGTTTTGTGGAAAAAGTTAGGTACTAAATTGTTGTTCTCTACAACTTGTCATCCATAAACTGATGGACAAAGAGAAGTGGTAAATAGGACTTTAGGATCTTTGTTACGTGCTGTTGTGGGTAAGAATTTGAAAACTTGGGAAGATTGTTTGCTATTAGTGGAGTTTGCATATAATAGAAGAATACATTCTTCTACAGGTTATTCACCATTTGAAATTATTTATGGTTTTAATCCGCTTACACCACTTGATCTATTTCCTTTGCCATTAAATGAAATAACTAACTTAGATGGTGAAAAGAAAGCAGAGGTGGTTAAGAGGATACATGAGAACGCACGAGCTCATCTTGAGAAGAAATATGAATCATTTGCCCATAATGCAAATAGAAGAAGGAAACATGTGATTTCCCAACCTGGTGATTGGGTATGGGTTCATATGAGGAAGGAAAGATTTCCTGAACAAAGGAAATCCAAGTTGGATGCAAGGGGAGATGGCTCATTCCAAGTTTTAGAATGAATCAATGACAATGCCTACAAAATCGATCTACCAAGTGAGTATAATGTTTCTGTAACTTTCAATGTTAGTGATCTTTCTACTTTTGATGTAGGTTTAGATTTGAGGACAAATCTTTTTGAGCAAGGAGGGAATGATGAGGAAACTATAAGCAAGCTTGATGAATCTACACATGGCAGCAAATATGTTGATGATATCATTATGCCAAATGGACCAATCACAAGATCACAATCAAAGAGACTCCAACATGTGTTCCAACACTTCATTCAAAGATGGATTAATGAAGAGGGAGACCAACTTGTAGTGAATATGATGGGTCATGAAGAGGAAGACAGAAACTCACCAACAAGCATGAAGAATCTGCCCATAAGTATGGTGATGGGCATTAGCACGAATTTGGAATATAATATTGATGTGGTTTAGTGCTAGTATGACTAGACGCATGTGAACCAACACCAAAATGCATGCAGAATCTGTCCATCAATGTTGTTAGAATTATGGGCAGTAATTTAGAGTATATTATTGATGTGGATGAACAATTAATGCTATTGTGACTAGATACATGTAAACCTAGACTTTTAAGCCATTAGTTCTTCTTTTCCAACTATATAGGGATGGGAAAAAGAACTTAAGAGGGTGACTATGAATTTTCAGATTGTTGAATGTAATTGATGTGTTTTCAAGTTTGAGAGGTTTTCTTCTTATTCTTGTTGAATGAAGAATAACTTATTAAGTCTGACTTGTGGCGTTTAAATCAATTCATTTCTTCATCCCAATCAACCAAGTTCTCAATTACAGGTTAGTTGTGGGTTTGGTAGGGAGGATTTGTTTTTGATTTCTAAGATTCTATGCTAGATGTGTATGTGGGGTTCTAGATATAATATTTGATCCATGGGTTCCACATCATTTAGTATCAGAGCTTTGGCTTGAAGATAAATCTCTAGGTATCTTTTATGTTTTAATTACGCAAAAGAAAAAAAGAAAAAAAAGAACCAGATTGAATTTCTGTCTCTTCTTTTTCTGTTCTAGTTGCACCTTGTTCTTGATCTTCAAATATGTGGATTTTTGTTTATCTTTTCAATTTCTATCCTTGTTTACTGAAAGTTCAAAAAAAAAAAGAAGGAAAAGATCAAAAGAAAAACAAAAAAAAGAATTAGATTCAACTTCCTGAAGATAAAAAAAAAATCATACCTGTTTCTGTCCAATATTTTTCTACACAAGTTTTTGAGATTTTTTTTTGCATATTTATACCATTAACAGCTTGCTACCTTATTATATTTGATCAAATTACATCAGCTCCTCATTATGCATCCATTTGGCATTTAAAATCTGATATTTAGGGCATATCTTGTACTGGGAATAGATTTAGGTTGCATATTCAGATTACTCATTGGAGTGATTTGAATTCTATTTTTTTTAGTATCCATAATTGTTTTTCTTTGTATTCTTAGTTTCAGTCTTTCATATACCTCTTGTTACTTGTATGCATTAAGTAGCTAATTCTCAATCATAGTTACTTTGGTTTGATTAACACAAATACTTTTGCTTCTTGCGTTAACTTTCAGTTCTTGTTGTTTAAAATTAAATTGCTTCTAGAATTGCTAAATTCATTTTGTTCATTAGGTTCCTTGTAGAGTCTTTAAAACAAAACTTGTTTTACTTGATTTAAGTGGAATTCAGTTCTGAAATTCAACTTGATAAAAGAAGAATTGAGAGGTAAAAAGGACCAAGTTTTGAGTGAAATACGAGAGGAGTGACAATCTGATCTTGAGTGAAACACGTACGGGATTGAGTTGAGGAAATTTTCTTTACTAAAATTTTCTTGTAGGTTCTTCTGACACCATGTCAAATTCTAGAAGTGAAAAACGTGATATGACCATAAATGACATAGCCTTCATGTTAGAGGCAATTCAAAGGAGATTTGAAAGGTTTGAATTGGCCATAAACAACATTAGAGGTGATGTAGACAACACAATGCAAAGGCAACGGAATGATACTAATCGAAGGGGGCAGAATAGAGGGAAAGGAAACATGATGAATGATGATGAGGTAGAAAGGGAAGATGATGAAGAAAGTGAGGAATCAATTGCTCAAAGAAGAAATCAACAAAGGGACAGTAACATATCTTCCATAAAAATGAAGATACCATCATTCAAGGGGAAAAATGATGCTGAAGCTTACCTTGAATGAAAAAGAAAAGTTGAGCTAGTGTTTGATTGTCATAATTATAGTGAAATGAAGAAAGTTAAAATTGCAGCAGTTGAATTCACAGATTATGCACTAATTTGGTGGGATCAATTAATGATTTCCAAGAGGAGAAATGGAGAAACAGCCATCACTACTTGGGCGGAAATGAAAACTGTCATGAGAAAGAGATTTGAACCATCTAACTACTATAGGGGGGCTTCACCAAAAATTACAGCGATTAACTCAAGGATCCATGTCAGTGGAGGATTACCATAAAGAGATGGAGATGATCATGAGTAGAACTAATATGGAGGAGGATCCAGAAATCACTATGGCTCAATTTTTGAGTGGGCTGAATAGAGAGATTGCTAACATAATTGAATTACATCATTATGTGGAGCTTGAAGATATGGTACACATGGCCATGAAAGTGGAGAAGCAAATGAAACTCAAGGGAGCAGCAAAGGGATTTTCTAATTCCAGCTCTAGTTTCACTTCAAAATGGCCAAAGAAAGATGATAATCCTAAAGGGAAGGAGGCTGCCTGGAAAGGAAAGGAAAAACAAGTTCAGCTGACCCTAAAGGTAACTCTAAAACATCTAACTCTAATCAAAAGCATTGTACCATTAAATGCTTTAGCTGTTTAGGAGTAGGGCATATCGCATTTACCAAATTCAAGAAAGGGCATTCAATTTGTTGAAAGAAAGGTTAACTACTGCTCCAATTCTTGCTTTACCAGATTTTGATAAGACCTTCGAATTAGAGTGTGATGCTTCAGGTGTGGGCATAGGTGCTGTTTTGATGCAAGATAGAAAACCAATTGCATATTTTAGTGAGAAGCTTCATGGTGCACAATTAAATTATTCCACTTATGACAAGGAGCTATATGCTTTGGTAAGAGCTTTACAAGTGTGGCAACATTACTTATTGCCTAAAGAGTTTTATATTCATACAGATTATGAATCATTAAAGAATCTAAAGGGGCAAACCAAGCTGAACCGAAGACATGGAAAGTGGATAGAGTTCATTGAGCCATTTCCATATGTGATAAAGTATAAGCGTGGCAAAGACAATGTAGTAGCAGATGCACTTTCAAGAAGGTATTCCTTAATCTCAACTCTTAGTTCTAAGTTATTAGTCTTTGAGCAAATTAAGGATATGTATGCCAATGATGTTGACTTTGCAAATGTTTATAAAGCATGTGAGCATTCTGCATTTCAGAAGTTTTATAGGCATGATGGGTGCTTGTTTAAGGATGGATGATTATGCATGCCTAGTTGCTCATTAAGGGAATTGCTTGTGCGTGAGGCACATAGTGGAGGACTCATGGGACATTTTGGGGTATTTAAGACTTTAGAAATTCTACATGAACATTTTTATTAGCCAAACATGAGAAAAGATGTTGAAAGAATTTGTGCCAAGTGTATTGCATGTAAACAAGAAAAATCTAAGTCTTTACCTCATGGGCTGTATACTCCTTTACCTATTCCTAATGCACCTTGGATTGACATATCTATGGACTTTGTTTTGGGGGGCTGCCTAGGACTAGCAAAGGGAAAGATAGCATATTTGTTATCGTTGATAGATTCAACAAAATAGCTCATTTCATTGCATGTCACAAAACTGATGATGCAACAAATATTGCTAATTTTTTCCTTGGGGAAGTAGTTTGGTTGCATGGCATTCCTAAAACAATTGTAAGTGATAGAGATGTGAAGTTCTTAAGTCATTTTTGGCGTGTTTTGTGGAATAAGTTAGGTACTAAATTGTTGTTCTCTACAACTTGTCATCCACAAACTAATGGACAAACAGAAGTGGTAAATAGGACTTTAGGATCTTTGTTACGTGCCATTAGTGGAGTTTGCATATAATAGAAACATACATTCTTCTACCGGTTATTCACCATTTGAAATTGTTTATGGTTTTAATCTGCTTACACCACTTGATCTATTTCCTTTGCCATTAAATGAAATAACTAACTTAGACGGTGAAAAGAAAGCAGAGTTGGTTAAGAGGATACATGAGAAGGCACGAGCTCATCTTGAGAAGAAATATGAATCATTGGCCCATAATGCAAATAGAAGAAGGAAACATGTGATGTTCCAACCTAGTGATTGGGTATGGGTTCATATGAGGAAGGAAAGATTTCCTAAACAAAGGAAATCCAAGTTGGATGCAAGGGGAGATGGCCCATTCCAAGTTTTAGAACGAATCGATCTACCAAGTGAGTATAATGTTTCTGCAACTTTCAATGTTAGTGATCTTTGTACTTTTGATGTAGGTTTAGTTTTGAGGACAAATCTTTTTGAGCAAGGAGGGAATGATGAGGAAACTATAAGCAAGCTTGATGAATCTACACATGGCAGAAAATATGTTGATGATATCATTATGCCAAGTGGATCAATCACAAGATCACAATCAAAAAGACTCCAACATGTGTTCCAACACTTCATTTCAAAGATGGATTAATGAAGAGGGAGACCAACTTGTAGTGAATATGATGGGTCATGAAGAGGAAGACAGAAACTCACAAACAAACATGAAGAATCTGCCCAAAAGTATGGTGATGGGCATGAGCACGAATTTGGAATATAATATTGATGTGGTTTAGTGCTAGTGTGACTAGACACATGTGAACCAACACCAAAATGCATGCAAAATCTGCCCATCAATGTTGTCAGAATTATGGGCAGTAATTTAGAGTATATTATTGATGTGGATGAAAAATTAATGCTATTGTGACTAGATACATGTAAACCTAGACTTTTAAGCCATTAGTTCTTGTTTTCCAACTATATAGGGATGAGAAAAAGAACTTAAGAGGGTGACTAAGAATTTTCAGATTGTTGAGTGTAATTGATGTGTTTTCAAGTTTGAGAGTTTTTCTTCTTATTCTTGTTGCATGAAGAATTGGTTCTAACTTATCAAGTATGACTTGTGGCGTTTAAATCAATTCATTTCTTCATCCCAATCACCCAAGTTCTCAATTACAGGTTAGTTGTGGGTTTGGTAGGGAGGATTTGTTTTTGAGTTCTAAGATTCTATGCTAGATGTGTATGTGGGGTTCTAGATGTAATATTTGATCCATGGTTTCCGCATCATTTAGTATCAGAGCTTTGGCTTGAAGATAAATCTGTAGGTATCTTTTATGTTTTAATTACCCAAAAGAAAAAAAAGAAAAAAAAAGAATCAGATTCAGTTTCTGTCTCTTCTTTTTCTATTCTAGTTGCACCTTGTTCTTGTTCTTCAAATCTGTGAATTTTTGTTTATCTTTTCAATTTCTATCCTTGTTAACTGAAAGTTCAAAAAAGAAGAAGGAAAAGATCAAAAGAAAACAAAAATAAAAACAAAAAAAAGAATCAGATTCAACTTCCTGAAGATAAAAAAAAAATCGTACCTGTTTTTGTCCAATATTTTTCTACACAAGTTTTTTAGATTTTTTTTGCATATTTATACCATTAACAGCTTGCTACCTTTTTATATTTGATCAAATTACATCAGCTCCTCATTATGTATCCATTTAGCATTTAAAATCTGATATTTAGAGCATATCTTGCACTGGGAATAGATTTAGGTTGCATATTCAGATTACTCATTGGAGTGATTTGAATTATGTTTTTTTTTAGTGTCCAGAATTGTTTTTCTTTGTATTCTTAGTTTCAGTCTTTCATATACCTCTTGTTACTTGTATGCATTAAGTAGCTAATTCTCAATCATAGTTACTTTGGTTTGATTAACACAAATAATTTTGCTTCTTGTGTTAACTTTCAGTTCTTGTTGTTTAAAATTAAATTGCTTCTAGAATTGTTGAATTCATTTTGTTCATTAGGTTCCTTGTAGAGTCTTTAAAACAAAACTTGTTTTACTTGATTTAAGTGGAATTCAATTCTGAAATTCAACTTGATAAAAGAAGAATTGAGAGGTAAAAAGGACCAAGTTTTGAGTGAAATAGGAGAGGAGTGACAATCTGATCTTGAGTGAAACACGTAAGGGAGTGAGGTGAGGAAATTTTCTTTACTAACATTTTCTTGTAGGTTCTTCTTACACCATGTCAAATTCTGGAAGTGAAAAACGTGATATGACCATAAATGACATAGCCTTCATGTTAGAGGCAATGCAAAGGAGATTTGAAAGGTTTGATTTGGCCATAAACAACATGAGAGGTGATGTAGACAGCATAATGCAAAGGCAATGGAATGATACTAATCGAAGGGGGCAGAACAGAGGAAGAGGAAACATGATGAATGATGATGAGTTAGAAAGGGAAGATGATGAAGAAAGTGAGGAATCAATTGCTCAAAGAAGACCTCAATAAAGGGACAGTAACATATCTTCCATAAAAATGAAGATACCATCATTCAAGGAGAGAAATGATGCTGAAGCTTACCTTGAATGGGAAAGAAAAGTTGAGTTGGTGTTTGATTTTCAGAATTATAGTGAAATGAAGTTAAAATTGTAGCAGTTGAATTTACAGATTATGCACTAATTTGGTGGGATCAATTGATGATTTCCAAGAGGAGAAATGGAGAAAGAGCCATCACTACTTGGGCTGAAATGCAAACTATGATGAGAAAGAGATTTGTACCATCTTACTGCTATAGGGATCTTCACCAAAAATTACAGCGGTTAACTCAAGGATCCATGTCAGTGGAGGATTACCATAAAGAGATGGAGATGATCATGAGTAGAACTAATATGGAGGAGGATCCAGAAATCACTATGGCTCGATTTTTGAGTGGGCTGAATAGAGAGATTGCTAACATAATTGAATTACATCATTATGTGGAGCTTGAAGATATGGTACACATGGCCATGAAAGTGGAGAAGCCACTGAAACTCAAGGGAGCAAAAAAGGAATTTTCTAATTCCAGCTCTAGTTTCACTTCAAAATGGCCAAAGAAAGATGATAATCCTAAAGGGAAGGAGGCTGCCTAGAAAGGAAAGGAAAAACAAGTTCAGCTGACCCTAAAGGTAGCTCTAAAACATCTAACTCTAATCAAAAGCATAGTACCATTAAATGCTTTAGGTGTTTAGGAGTAGGGCATATCGCATCTCAATGTCCAAATAAGAAAATCATGTTTATACGAGATAATGGTGAAATTGATAGTGCTAGTGAACATGAAAGTGATGATGATAATGATAGCATACCACCATTAGAGGAAATTGAACATATTATTGAATATCCTGCCCATGGTGAATCTTTGGTTATTAGAAGAGCTTTAAACATGCAAATTAAAGATGAAGAAAGTAATCAAAGAGAGAACATTTTCCATACTCGTTGCATTGTGGATGGAAAAGTGTGCAGCATGATCATTGATGGGGGTGGTTGTACAAATGTTGCTAGTACTGATTTTGTAGATAAATTAGGGTTAGCATGCACAAAACATCCTAGCCCTTACAAGCTGCAATGGTTGAATGATTGTGGCGAGGTGAGGGTAACAAAGCAGGTTCTGTTTTCTTTTGCAATTGGGAGATACAAAGATGAATTTTGCTGTGATGTTGTGCCTATGCATGCTAGCCATATCCTTCTTGGTCTTCCATGGCAGTTTAATAGAAAAGCTTTGCATGATGGCTTTAAGAATCATTATTCTTTCAGCCTAAATGGTTTAAATTTCACTCTTGCTCCATTGTCACCTAAACAAGTGTATGAAGATCAAGTAAAGATTTTGAGATCATTTGAAAGGAATTCTGGTGGTGAGGGTAAAACAAATAAAAGTGGAATACAAGAGGCCAAGTGTGAGAAAAAGAATGATAAAAATGGCCCATTGGTGAGAGAAAAAGAGAAAGGGAGAGAAAATAAAAGAGAGTGTTTCTATGCAAAAGAAAAAGAGTTAAGGAGTGCTTTGTGCGAGAAAAGAAGTCTGATTGTACTTAGGTACAAAGAGCCTTGATTTCTACATCTGACCTTGATAACCCTTTGCCTAGTTGTGTTAGTTCTCTTTTACTGAAATTTGGAGATGTTTTTCCAGAAGATGTACCTAAAGGTTTACCACCTTTAAGAGGGATTGAGCATCAAATTGACTTCATTTCGGGCTCAACAATTCCTAATCGACCAGCTTATTGAAGTAATCCGGAGGAAACCAAGGAACTTCAAAGGCAAGTGGAGGAGTTGCTAGCAAAGGGACATGTGCGTGAAAATCTTAGTCCATGTGCTGTTCCGGTATTATTAGTCCCAAAGAAAGATGGATCATGGAGAATGTGTGTGGACTGCCAAGCAATCAATAAAATCACGGTGAAGTATAGACATCCAATTCCTAGACTTGATGATATGCTTGATGAGTTGAGTGGTTCTTGCATTTTTACTAAGATTGATTTGAAAAGTGGTTACCATCAAATTAGGATGAAAGAAGGAGATGAGTGGAAAACTGCATTCAAAATAAAATATGGTCTTTATGAGTGGTTAGTTATGCCATTTGGTTTATCTAATGCACCCAGTACATTCATGAGATTAATGAACCATGTTCTGTGTGCATATCTTGGTAAATTTGTAGTTGTATATTTTGATGACATACTCATTTATAGCAAATCAGTAGATGAGCATGTAGAACATATTAGGGTTGTTCTTGATGTTTTGAGAAAGGAAGAATTGTATGCCAACTTGAAAAAGTGCATGTTTTGTATTGATAAAATCATATTCTTAGGTTTTATGGTTAGTGCACAAGGAATTGAGGTTGATGATGAAAAGGTAAAGGCAATAAGAGATTGGCCAGCACCTAAAACCGTGAGTGAGGTAAGAAGTTTTCATGGTTTGGCTAGTTTCTATAAAAGGTTTGTTAAAGATTTTAGTTCCATTGCTGCACCATTAAATGAATTGGTAAAAAAAGATGTAAAGTTTAATTGGACTCAAATTCATGAAAGGGCATTCAATTTGTTGAAAGAAAGGTTAACTACTGCTCCAATTCTTGCTTTACCAGATTTTGATAAGACCTTCGAATTAGAGTGTGACGCAGAACCCTATGGCAATGAAGGCCTCAAATCCCAATGCACGCTTCGATATAGGAATCCAAGAACAAGGATAAACCACCCTCTATAGCACCCAATGCTTAGCGAAGCAAGAACACTAATGACGGAAGGATTTGGAAGGACGGATCAGAAGAACGCCACAATCGAAATTGATAAGTTAGTCTGATTCGTGATGCAATCAATGAAAGAAGCAAAATCTCTCACTCTCTCAAAGATGGCCGAAATTTTCATAAAGAGCAATCTGAATATAATTTGTCAAAAGATCCCCTTACAAGAAAATAAGGCCCTATTTATAGAAAAACAAATTAAAATTCGTAACTATCCTAACCCTAGTGGAAAAAGGAAAATTACAAAGTCAAAATCCTTGTCAAATAAGGAAAATATCATCCTAACCAACTAAGGAAAGAAGGGAACCACATCCCATGTGCATGGGTGTGAACACAGCCCATGTGCATGAAAGAATAGGCTGCCCATGTGACAAAAGTGGTCCCAAAAACCTAATTTCGTCCAAGGCCCATGTGCTTGCATGTGGCCTGCCTTCCTTACTCCTTTCTTGCTCCTCTAGCCCATTTTTAAAGCCTTATCTTCCATATAGACATTCAGCATCACAATCAGCCTTTGTTGGTCTTCCAGCTCCATACTGCACTTGTTTATTGCTAATTCAGTCACCTCCCTTGTAACAAAGTCTTGAACATGCAATCCAAGAGTGACGCCATACTTCCTTGCTTTATTCCTTGTCAATGGTCCTTGTTGTAGCACCAAAGGGTCCTTGCCATGCTGGTTTACATCATTCTCCCCTTCTTTAAAAAGATTTGTCCTCAAATCTGCATCATCATAAGGAGATAAATCAGTCACATTAAAAGTAGCACTAACACCATACTCACCAGGCAAGTCGATCTTGTATGCATTGTCATTGATTTTCTCCAATACTTGGAATGGACCATCACCACGTGCATCAAACTTACTCTTCCTTTGATTTGGAAACCTCTCCTTTCGGAAGTGTACCCAAACCCAATTGCCAGGAGCAAATGCCATTTTCTTTCGTCCCTTATTTGCCCTATCAGCATATGACTTGTTCTTTTTCTCTATATTTGCTCGAACCTTTTCATGCAAAGACTTTACCAAATCAGCCTTCTGCTCACCATATAAACTAGCAAGCTCATGTAAAGGCAAAGGAACAAGATCAAGTACAGTTAGTAGATTAAAACCATAAACAATCTCAAATGGCGAATAACCTATAGAACAATGAATTGAACGATTATAAGAAAATTCAATGAAAGGTAAACAATCTTCCCAAGTGACCAAGTTCTTCCCCACTAAAGCTCTCAACAACGTACAAAGTGTACGATTCACTACTTCAGTTTGCCCATCTGTTTGTGGATGAGAAGTAATAGAAAACAAAAGCTTAGTTCCTAATCTACTCCATAAAACACGCCAAAAATGGGACAAAAACTTAGTATCTCTATCAGAAACAATTGTCCTAGGCACCCCATGTAAACGAACAACATCTCTAAAGAACAAATCAGCCACAACTTTTGCATCATCAGCTTTGTGACATGGAATAAAATGTGCCATCTTACTAAACCTATCAACAACCACAAAAATGCTATCTCTACCTTTCCTAGTCCTAGGCAAACCAAGCACAAAATCCATACTAATATCAACCCAAGGTGAACTAGGTACATGTAATGGCATATAAAGACCATGAGGCATAGACTTAGATTTCGCCTGTCTACATGCAATACAAGCAGAACATAATCTCCCAACATCTTTACGCATAGACGGCCAATAAAAATGCTCAAACAGAATATCATAAGTCTTAGACACACCAAAATGCCTCATCAAACCACCACAATGAGATTCCAAAATAAGCAAATTACGCATGGAACATCTAGGCACACATAGTTTACTTCCCTTAAACAAATAACCATCCTGCCTAAAAAATGAATTAAAAGCTCCTTGTTCACAAGCGACATAAACATTGCCAAAATCAATATCACCAATATATAAGTCCTTAATATACTCAAAACCAAGCAATTTAGAACTCAAAATAGACAACAATGTATATCTCCTAGACAACGCATCAACAACAACATTATCTTTACCTTGCTTATACTTAATGACATAAGGAAATTTCTCAATTTGTTCAATCCACATACCATGTCTTTTGTTCAACTTACCTTGGCCTTTCAAATGCTTGAGGGATTCATGGTCAGTGTGAATAATGAACTCCTTTGGCAGCAAATAATGCTCCCACACAGTCAATGCCCTTACCAAAGCATGCAACTCCTTGTCATAGGTAGAATAATTCTGTTGCGCACCATTGAGCTTCTCACTAAAATATGCTATTGGCTTCTTTTCTTGCATCAAAACAGCCCCAATACCTATACCTGAAGCATCACATTCAATCTCAAAAATAGAATCAAAGTTAGGTAAAGCTAAAACAGGCGCAGTAGTGAGTTTTTCTTTCAAACTTTCAAACAACCATTGTTGCTGTTCACCCCATTGAAATCCAACTTCCTTCTTGACAATACTTGTGAGTGGTGTGGCGATGGTAGAAAAAATCCTTCATGAATCTCCTATAAAAACTCGCTAGCCCATGGAAGCTCCTCACTTCCGTCACACTATTAAGAACAGGCCATTCCCTTATAGCTTTTACTTTCTCTTCATCAACTTCCAATCCCTGCGCACTAACAACAAAACCAAGAAAAACAAGCCTATCCATGCAAAATGTGCACTTCTTAAGCTTTGCATATAAGTTCTCTTTTCTCAAAGCTTCTAAAACCAACCTAACATGTTCTATATGCTCTTCCTCAATCTTACTATAGATCAAAATATCATCAAAATAAACAACTACAAATCTGCCCAAATAAGCCCTCAAAACATGGTTCATCAACCTCATAAAAGTACTAGGTGCATTAGACAACCCAAAAGGCATTACCAACCACTCATACAACCCATATTTTGTTTTAAAAGCTGTTTTCCATTCATCCCCAGGTTTCATACGAATTTGATGATATCCACTCATAAGATCAATTTTAGTAAAATACCTTGCACCATGTAATTCGTCCAACATGTCATCAAGACGCGGTATAGGATGCTGATACTTCACGGTGACCTTATTTACAGCCCTACAATCAACACACATTCTCCACGTGCCATCTTTCTTTGGAACCAACAAAACAGGAACGGCACACGGACTTAAACTCTCTCGAATCAACCCTTTCTCCAACAACTCTTCCACTTGTCTCTGCATCTTCTTGATCTCCATCGGATTACTTTGATATGTTGGTCTATTTGGAATGGTAGAACCAGGTATGAAGTCAATTTGATGTTCGATCCCTCTTAATGGTGGCAAACCACTAGGCAACTCCTCCGGAAACACATCTTGGAAATCCTGCAATAAAGACACAAAGCTAGAAGGCAAATGTTCAAGTGAAACATCAATGTTAGCAAACAAAGTTTCCTTGTATCTAATGAGTAACACAGGCTGCCCAACATTTAATTCTCTCGCTCTTGCATAAAAAGTTTGTTTTGCCTTCCCTTCTTTCTTGTTTTCTCTCACCAATGGGCCATTAATTTGATTAGTTTCTTTCCTGGCCTCTTTTCCCATTTTCTTCTCACATTCACTCACCTTATCATGTTCTCTCGCACTCCCCTTGTTTTTGGAAGAAACAGCCCCAACCACTACTTTGGCCGAATCTTGCTTTGCTTTCTCAAGCATCTTTCGATGATCTTCATAAACCTCCAAGGGTGATAATGGAACAAGAGTAACCAGCTTTCCCTCATAGGTAAACGTGTACGTATTTGAATGCCCATCATGCTGTGCTTTCCTATCAAATTGCCAAGGTCTTCCCAATAACATATGGCTTGCTTGCATAAGAACTACATCACACAACACTTCATCTTTATACCAGCCTATAGAGAATGGTATTCTCACTTGTTTAGTAACCTTCACCTCTCCACTATCATTAAACCATTGTAGTCTATATGGATTGGGATGTTTTAAACAAGTCAATTTCAGCTTCTCCACCATGGTCTCACTTGAGGCATTAGTACAACTACTGCTGTCAATGATGAGCATACAAACCTTACCATCAACTAAACATCTAGAATAAAATATGTTATCTCGTTGCTCAAGGCCCTCTTCCTTCACCTGCATATTCAAAGCACGCCTAGCAACTAACATTTCACCATGTTCAGCCATCAACACATTTTCAACTTGCTCACTACACTCATCATCATCATCATACATGTCATTCACATCATTATCAACATCACTATGATCAGAATCAGAAATTATACCCCCATCATCAGTAGCAATCATAACTCTCCTATTTGGACATTCAGAAGCAATATGCCCATTCCCTAAACATATGAAACATTTAATATCTCTACTAGGAGTAGTATTAGAAGTACCTGATTGCTGCCTATTTGGACCACCATTCGTCCCTTTTCCACTTGCAGGTGGAGGATTGTTCCTTTGGAAGGAATTCTTGAAATCTCCACTTCTTGAGGACGAATTGCTACTAGTGTTTTGAGGTCCTCTGTAGGTCGAACTACTTCCACCCATATTTTGAAATTTGCTAGAATCAGACTTGGTGTAATTCTTGCTCTTTAGTCTCCTTTCTATCTTCATGGCCTTTTCAACCAACTCTCCCATGGAATTGTAATCATACATTTCCAGCTCACTTTCTATGTTTGAATTTAGACCCCCAAGGAATCTAGACATCAACCTCTGCTCATCCTCTTCAATATTAGCTCTTGCCATGATCATCTCCATCTCCTTGTGGTATTCTTCAACACTCTTACCACCTTGGATCAGCCTTGCCAACCTATTATACAAATCCCTATAGTAATGAGAAGGGACAAACCTTGTTCTCATTAAGTCTTTCAAAGTCTCCCAATCAGGTATGGGTCTCAATCCCTTTCCTCTTCTATTAGATTTGAGTTGATCCCACCAGAATGTAGTATATCCCTTAAATTCCACGGCTGCAATGTGGGACTTCTCTTCTGAATAATTATGGCATTCAAAAATCTGCTCCACCTTTCTCTCCCATTCAATGTACTCTTCAGCATTGTTTCTCCCTTCAAAGGAAGGTACCTTCATCTTTATGGAAGTAAGGTCATTGTCATTTGCTGGGTTATTTTCACCAACCTCTTCATTACCTCTAGGTACTCTACGATCTCCTTCACCGATTCTTAGTAGAACCCTTTGTGGTAACCTCACTTGAGCTGCTGGTTGCTGTGCTCTTTCTCTCATCATTAGATTCATGCTCTCTTGTAGAGTAGCCATCATTCTTGCCATCTCATTCATCCTCTCATTACTTTGCTGCATATATGTCTCAAAATTGCTAGAACCTTCTTGGACATTTTCCTCCCCATCTTGCACGTTCTGGTTTCTCCCACTACTCATGATCACAAACACAAACTCACAAAGAAAAGATTAGTAATAAACAAAATTCACTCAAAGTGTTTCGCTCTTACCTCACCTTTGTTGATTCTTCGATTGCACTTCAGAATCGAGGCTCACAAATCAATCTGCCAAGCACGTTCAAGGAAGCTAGAAACCTAATTCCTAGACACCTAGAAAAGAAACTTGACGATTTGGAGGCGACACAAGGAAATTTGTGTCACACGATTATCATAAACCAGAGTGTTGGAACAAGCAAATAACACTCCAGCAACGTAACGGAATCCAAAAAAAAAATGGTAGCTCAATCAAGAATTAGAAACAAAGAGGTAAAAATATGACAATTCTGGCCAAGATGTATCAAAACCAACCCACCTTTAGCAAGCTGATTTATGGACCTATTGATTCTACCCAAGAAAGCTAGTGTCAAGTCTTCCTAAACTAAAGAGAATTTCAAATTTCCCTTTGCAATGGAAGCCCCCACAATTCGAACAAAACAGCCCCAAAAAAAAAAGAAAATTTTGTGGCCTAAAAATTTTGATTGCTTCTAACCCACTTCAAACCAACCACGGAACCTTTAATTACTAAGAAACAGAAAAATTTTTGTTTTAGGGATAGATCACTATCTCTAGATCACCCCCCCCCCCAAAAAAAAAAAACTAAACGAATATCAATAAATAGAAGCTTAAACAGCAAACGAATTATTGCAAGCTCAAACGGAAAGATCTGTATACTTTAAAAATTGAAAACGAATTGACTATGGTGAAGTAGGTGAAAACGATTTGGACTATGATGAAAAGGGGACACAAACGAATTGGGGTATGGGGAAAGAAGAAATTTTGAATAAAATAAAAGAACCCTAAAAAATGAATTGAGCAAATGAAGACTCTAACGGAAATAAAAACAAGCCCTAGAAAGACAGATAGATAAAGATTTACCTGTAATTGGCTCTGATACCAAATGACGCGGAACCTTATGGCAATGAAGGCCTCCAACCCCAACGCACGCTTCGATATAGGAATCCAAGAACAAGGATAAACCACCCTCTATAGCACCCAATGCTTAGCGAAGCAAGAACACTAATGACGGAAGGATTTGGAAGGACGGATCAGAAGAACGCCACAATCGAAATTGATAAGTTAGTCTGATTCGTGATGCAATCAATGAAAGAAGCAAAATCTCTCACTCTCTCAAAGATGGCCAAAATTTGCACAAAGAGCAATTTGAATATAATTTGTAAAAAGGTCCTCTTACAAGAAAATAAGGCCCTATTTATAGAAAAACAAATTAAAATTCGTAACTATCCTAACCCTAGTGGAAAAAGGAAAATTACAAAGTCAAAATCCTTGTCAAATAAGGAAAATATCATCCTAACCAACTAAGGAAAGAAGGGAACCACATCCCATGTGCATGGGTGTGAACACAGCCCATGTGCATGAAAGAATAGGCTGCCCATGTGACAAAAGTGGTCCCAAAAACCTAATTTCGTCCAAGGCCCATGTGCTTGCATGTGGCCTGCCTTCCTTACTCCTTTCTTGCTCCTCTAGCCCATTTTTAAAGCCTTATCTTCCATATAGACATTCAGCATCACAATCAGCCTTTGTTGGTCTTCCAGCTCCATACTGCACTTGTTTATTGCTAATTCAGTCACCTCCCTTATAACAAAGTCTTGAACATGCAATCCAAGAGTGACACCATACTTCCTTGCTTTATTCCTTGTCAATGGTCCTTGTTGTAGCACCAAAGGATCCTTGCCATGCTGGTTTACATCAGAGTGTGATGCTTCAAGTGTGGGCATAGGTGCTGTTTTGATGCAAGAAGGAAAACCAATTGCATATTTTAGTGAGAAGCTTCATGGTGCAAAATTAAATTATTCTACTTATGACAAGGAGCTGTATGCTTTGGTAAGAGCTTTACAAGTGTGGCAACATTACTTATTGCCTAAAGAGTTTATTATTCATACAAATTATGAATCATTAAACGATCTAAAGGGGCAAACCAAGCTGAGTTGAAGACATGGAAAGTGGATAGAGTTCATTGAGCCATTTCCATATGTGATAAAGTATAAGCGTGGCAAAGACAATGTAGTAGCAGATGCACTTTTAAGAAGGTATTCCTTAATCTCAACTCTTAGTTCTAAGTTATTAGGCTTTGAGCAAATTAAGGATATGTATGCCAATGATATTGACTTTGCAAATGTTTATAAAGCATGTGAGCATTCTGCATTTCAGAAGTTTTATAGGCATGATGGGTACTTGTTTAAGGATGGAAGATTATGCATGCCTAGTTGCTCATTAAGGGAATTGCTTGTGCGTGAGGCACATAGTGGAGGACTCATGGGACATTTTGGGGTATTTAAGACTTTAGAAATTCTGCATGAACATTTTTAATGGCCAAACATGAGAAAAGATGTTGAAAGAATTTGTGCCAAGTGTATTGCATGTAAACAAGCAAAATCTAAGTCTTTACCTCATGGGCTGTATACTCCTTTACCTATTCCTAATGCACCTTTGATTGACATATCTATGGACTTTGTTTTGGGGGGCTGCCTAGGACTAGAAAAGGGAAAGATAGCGTATTTGTTATTGTTGATAGATTCAGCAAAATGGCTCATTTCATTGCATGTCACAAAACTGATGATGCAATAAATATTGCTAATTTGTTCTTTGGGGAAGTAGTTCAGTTGCATGGCATTCTTAAAACAATTATAAGTGATAGAGATGTGAAGTTCTTAAGTCATTTTTGGCATGTTTTGTGGAATAAGTTAGGTACTAAATTGTTGTTCTCTACAACTTGTCATCCACAAACTGATGGACAAATAGAAGTGGTAAATAGGACTTTAGGATCTTTGTTGCGTGCTGTTGTGGGTAAGAATTTGAAAACTTGGGAAGATTGTTTGCCATTAGTGGAGTTTGCATATAATAGAAGCTTACATTCTTCTACAGGTTATTCACCATTTGAAATTGTTTATGGTTTTAATTCGCTTACACCACTTGATCTATTTCCTTTGCCATTAAATGAAATAACTAACTTAGATGGTGAAAATAAAGTGAAGTTGGTTAAGAGGATACATGAGAAGGCACGAGCTCATCTTGAGAAGAAATATGAATCATTTGCCCATAATGCAAATAGAAGAAGGAAACATGTGATTTTCCAACCTGGTGATTGGATATGGGTTCATATGAGGAAGGAAAGATTTCTTAAACAAAGGAAATCCAAGTTGGATGCAAGGGTAGATGGCCCATTGCAAGTTTTAGAATGAATCAATGACAATGCCTACAAAATTGATCAATCACAAGATCACAATCAAAGAGACTCCAACATGTGTTCCAACACTTCATTCAAAAATGGATTAATGAAGAGGGAGACCAACTTGTAGTGAATATGATGGGTCATGAAGAGGAAGACAGAAACTCACCAACAAGCATGAAGAATCTGCCCATAAGTATGGTGATGGGCATTAGCACAAATTTGGAATATAATATTGATGTGGTTTAGTGCTAGTGTGATGAGACACATAAAGTGCAATCAAGGAAGACAAGAAAAGTGAGGTAATTCTAAACACTTGAGTGAATTTCGATTATTACTAATCTTGTTTCTTTGAGTTTGTTTGTTTGTTAACATGGCTGGAAAGGAGAAGAGACTAGCAAAGAAGGAGCTATGGCCGAAAGCTTGGCTAGGCTTAATGAGACTTTGGCAGCAATGCTTGGTTGAATGGAGATGATGGATACTAGATTGCAAGAGAATGCAGCACGACAAGCACAACAAATTCAGCAAGTGCAACAAGGGCAGCCAGTCGCACATCCAAATCCCATAATGCGAGCTAGAAGAGTGCTTAGGAGAGAAGGGCAAGGAAATCTTGAAGCCCTAGAAGCAGCCGAAAGGGTAGAAGATGAAAATGATGGTGGAAATCAACCTACCACTGATGGTGACCTTACTTCCATCAAGATGAAGATTCCTTCCTTTGAAGGGAATAACAATGCAGAAGAGTTCATAGAATGGGAGAGGAAAGTTTTCGAATGCCATAACTACACCGAAGAGAAAAAATCAGTTTTGGCAGCCGTAGAGTTCAAGGGGTATGCTACCTTTTGGTGGGATCAATTGAAAGCTAATAGAAGAGGGAAAGGTATGAGGCCTATTCCTGAATGGTCAACCTTGAAAGAACTAATGAGGAGCCGATTTATACCATCTCACTACATTCGAGATTTGTACAATCACCTAGCAAGACTAGTTCAAGGTGGAAGAAGTGTGGAAGAGTACCACAAAGAGATGGAGATGATCATGGCTAGGGCAAATATTGTTGAAGATGAAGATAAGAAGATGTCACGATTTCTTGGGGGATTGAATTTGAACATAGCCAATGAATTGGAGATGTATGAATTCAACACAATGGAAGAGTTAGTTCAAAAGGCCATGAAGATAGAGAGAAGATTGAAGAATAAAGCTATTTCAAAAACTGGCTACTATAAAGCTAGTGGAAAATTTTCAAACTTCAAGGGTTCAAGTTCGAGTGGAGGTTCCTACAAAGGGGATTACAAGGGTTCTTTCCAAAAGAATTCTTCCTACAATCCTAATTTTAAGAAGCCGAATGATGGGGATGTAAAAACAGCCAAAGAAACACCTTCTAGACCTACTCCAAGTATGGAAATTAAATGCTACAAGTGTTTGGGAAGTGGACACATTGCTTCTCAATGTCCGAATAAGAGGATGATGATTGCTACCCATGAAGGGGAAATTTAATCAGAATCTAAACATGAAGAAGAAGAGGAGGCCGAATGTGGTGATAGGGCCGAATATGATGAAGAGGCTTGGGAGAATCAAGTCTTGAATGCTAAACATTGTTGAGATGCTTGTTACTAGAAGAGCCTTGAATATTCAAGTCAAGGAAGAAGGCTTGGATCAAAGGGAGAATCTTTTCCACTCTAGGTGTTTGGTGAATGGTAAGGTTTGTACACTTATCATTGATGGTGGAAGTTGTACCAATGCTGCTAGTACCACAATGGTGGATAAATTGAGGTTAACTTGTTTTAAACATCCCAATCCTTACAAGTTGCAATGGTTCAATGACGCTGGGGAAGTAAAAGTGTTGAAGCAAGTCAAGGTACCATTCTCCATTAGGTGGTATAAAGATGAGGTTTTGTGTGATGTAGTTCCAATGCAAGCTGGACATTTGCTATTAGGAAGACCATGGCAGCATGATAGAAGGGCACAACATGATGGCTTTTCTAATAAGTATACCTTTACTTATGAAGGAAAGAAGGTTGTTCTAGCACCATTATCACCTCAAGAGGTGTATGAAGATCAGAAGAGGATGCTAGAGAGGGAGAAAGAAGTTTCAGCCAACATGAACCAAGGGGGTTCAAATTTGGCCAATGATGTTTTTTCAACACCCAAGGGTAATTCTAAGGGTAGGGAGAGAGAAAATAATAAAGTGATTGAGTGCAAAAGGGAAAAGAGGCCGAGAGTCAAAAGAAAGTAAGCAAACAAATAAATGGCCCATTTGTGAGAGAAAATAAGCAAGGAGAAAAAGCAAAACATACTTTTTATGCAAGAGCAAGAGAGATAGATGTAGGGCAGCCTGTACTCATTATTATATGTAAAGAATTGTTACTTGCTGACAGTGAAGAATCTCTTGATTCTTTACCTTCTAGTTTTGTGTCTTTGCTGCAGGATTTTAAGGATGTGTTTCCTAAAGACCTTCCTAGTGGTTTACCGCCATTAAGAGGGATTGAACATCAAATTGATTTCATACCTGGTTCTACAATTCCAAACCGGCCAGCATATAGGAGCAATCCTATGGAGACAAAAGAGATGCAAAGACAAGTTGAAGAGCTTTTGGAGAAAGGCTTGGTTCGCGAGAGCCTTAGTCCTTGTGCCATTCCAGTCTTATTAGTACCCAAGAAAGATGGTTCTTGGAGGATGTGTGTTGATTGTAGGGCTGTGAACAAGATTACTGTGAAGTATAGATATCCCATTCCTAGACTTGATGACATGTTGGACGAATTGCATGGGGCGAAATATTTCACAAAGATTGATCTTATGACTGGTTATCATCAAATTCGCATGAAGCCGGGAGATGAATGGAAGACTGCCTTCAAAATGAAATATGGTTTGTATGAATGGTTAGTTATGCCTTTTGGTTTATCTAATGCACCTAGTACTTTCATGAGATTAATGAACCATGTTTTGAGAGCCTATTTAGGTAAGTTTGTGGTAGTTTACTTAGATGATATTCTGATTTATAGCAAAACTGAGGAAGAACATGTTGAAGGTGATAGGAAAGTGCTTCAAATCCTTAGGGAGCAAAACCTTTATGCTAAGCTTAAGAAGTGTTCTTTTTGTCTAGATATGTTTTTCTTGGTTTTGTTGTAAGTATGCAGGGAATTGAAGTTGATCAAGAGAAGGTGAAAGCTATCCAAGAGTGGCCAAATCCTTCAAGTGTGACATAAGTGAGGAGTTTTCACGGATTGGCAAGCTTCTATAGGAGATTTGTCTCTAATTTCTCTACATTGGCAGCCCCCTTGACTAGCATAATCAAGAAAGAAGTAGGATTCGTTTGGGGCAAGAAGAACCAAGAAGCATTTGATGCTTTGAAAGAGAAGCTTTCTACTACACCCGTTTTAGCTTTACCTAACTTCGATTCTACTTTTGAAATTGAATGTGATGCTTCTGGTGTAGGTATTGGAACTGTTTTGATGCAAGAGAAGAAGCCCATTGCATAATTTAGTGAAAAGCTTAATGGAGCAAAGCTGAATTATTCAACTTATGACAAGGAGCTATATGCTTTGGTGAGAGCATTGGAAGTATGGGAGCATTATTTGCTGCCCAAGGAATTTGTGATCCATTCAGACCATGAATCATTAAAGCATTTGAGAGGGCAAGGCAAGTTGAGTAAAAGACATGCAAAATGGGTTGTGAAGATTGAGAAGTTTCCTTATGTGATCAAATACAAGCAAGGTAAAGACAATGTAGTGGCAGATGCACTTTCAAGGAGGTACGCTTTACATAATGTTTTGAGTACTAAATTGCTTGGATTTAATGTATAAAGGACTTATATGTTGGTGATTCTGATTTCGGCAATATTTATGATGCTTGTGAGCATGGTGCTTTTAATTCTTTCTATAGACATGATGCATTTTTGTTTAAGGGTTCAAAATTATGCATGCCTAGATGTTCTATGAGAGATTTGCTAGTATTAGAATCACATTATGGGGGTTTGATGGTGCATTTTGGAGTTGATAAGACTTTAGACATGTTGAATGAACACTTTTATTGGCCAAATATGAAAAGGGATGTAATTCGGATTTGTAAGGCTTGTTTGGCTTGTAGGCAAGCTAAGTCTAAATCTATGCCTCATGGTTTGTATATGCCATTACCCGTTCCTAGTTCTCCTTGGATGGACATTAGTATGGACTTTGTTTTAGGATTGCCAAGGACTAAGAGGGGGAGAGATAGCATATTTGTGGTTGTTGATAGGTTTAGTAAGATGGCACACTTTATCCAATGTCATAAGAGTGATGATGCTAGTTTAGTGGCCGAACTCTTCTTTAGGGATGTGGTTCGAATTCATGGGATACCAAAATCCATAGTTTCTGATAGAGACACCAAGTTTTTGTCTCACTTTTGGCGTGTGCTTTGGGGAAAGTTAGGTACCAAGTTGTTATTTTCCACCACTTGTCATCCTCAAACGGATGGACAAACAGAAGTAGTAAACAGTACTTTAGGTACCATGTTGAGAGCTTTAGTGGGTAAGAATTTGAGTTCTTGGGAAGATTGTTTGCTATTTATTGAGTTTGCTTATAATCGTGCTATTCATTCTTCTACAAGATATTCACCTTTTGAGCTTGCTTATGGTTTTAACCCACCAACAGTTTTGGATCTTATTTCTTTACCTTCTCATGAGCTTGTTAGTTTAGATGGTGAGAAGAAAGCTAAATTGGTGAAAGAGATGCATGAGAAAGCAAGGGCGAATATTGAGAAAAGGAACAAGAGATATGTTGATTCTGCAAATAGAGGGAGACATGAGATTAAGTTTCAAGTAGGAGATTGGGTTTGGGTACATTTTCAAAAAGAGAGGTTTCCTAACCAAAGGAAGAACAAGTTGCAAGCAAGGGGAGATGGCCCATTCCAAGTGCTGGAGAAGATTAATGACAATGCCTACAAGATCTACTTACCAGGTACGTATAATGTTAGTGCTACTTTCATTGTAAGTGATCTTTCTCCTTTTGATGATGCAGATTTGAGGACAAATCTTTTTGAAGAGGGGGAGAATAATGCAAGAAAGGATCCCTTGAAGCTAGCAAGTGGACCAATCACTAGGAGCAAGGCAAAGAGATATCAAGCTAGTATGGCTTTGCATATTCAAGAAGAGATTTCCAAAGAGCTTCAAGAATTATCATTTAAGAAGATGGAGATAGAGCTTGAAGAAGGCACACCAAAGCTGATTATGATGCTTAGTGTGGAAGCTAAAGGCTAGCTAAAGAAAGGTCCAACGTGCAAGAAAGGTCCATGGGGGTTCATATAAAGCCTTGGGAAGTAATTTAAGGCCCATGGACAGCCCAAATAGTGTGGGGCGTTTCTTATGTTGAAGGGATTAGTTTGGTTGTTTCCATACTTTATATTTTTCTTATTGGATTAGGATTTTGTTTCCATACTTTATATTTTCCTTAGTGGATTAGGATTTTGTTTCCATACTTTATATTTTCCTTAGTGGATTAGGATTTTTTTTCCATACTTTATGTTTTCCTTATGCAATTAGGAATGTTTTAGTTTTCCATATACAATTAGGAATTTTGTAACCCTTATTTAAGGGCACTATTAGTCCGAATTGGGGACACCATTATTATTAAAAATTTTCAAATTCTTCTACAAGTTCTTCTTGTGAATTTTCGTGTGAGAGAGATTAGAGTGGATTCTTTAATTCTTTCTTTGCATTAAGAATTAGGTTTACTTATCAACAAGAGTTGTGGCATTTTCCTTCTTCTTACCAACTAAATCCTTCAATCATAGTGAGTTCGCGTCTCTTTATAGGCATTGGGTTCCTTAGGAGGTAATTATCAAGTTTCAAGGAGTTCTCTACCATTGTTATACGTTGGGTTTGCTGCCATCGTTGCTAAGGGTCCGCATCAGAAGTGTTTTCATATACAAGCCTAGGATCCTTCTAGAATGTTTTAGTCTTAATTTTCCATATGCAATTAGGAATTTTGTAACCCTTATTTAAGGGCACTGTTAGTCCGAATTGGGGACACCATTATTATTAAAAATTTTCAAATTCTTCTACAAGTTCTTCTTGTGAATTTTCGTGTGAGAGAGATTAGAGTGGATTCTTTAATTCTTTCTTTGCATCAAGAATTAGGTTTACTTATCAACGAGAGTTGTGGCATTTTCCTTCTTCTTACCAACTAAATCCTTCAATCATAGTGAGTTCGCGTCTCTTTATAGGCGTTGGGTTCCTTAGGAGGTGATTATCAAGTTTCAAGGAGTTCTCTACCATTGTTATACGTTGGGCTTGCTGCCATCGTTGCTAAGGGTCCGCGTCATTTGGTATCAGAGCCCTGCTACAAGGTAATTTTTATCTACTTTGTCTTTCTAGGGTTTGTTAATTTAGGTCTTTTAAATTTCTGCGTTTTAGGGTTCTTAGAGAGTCTAGTCTTTAATTTTTCAAAAAGAGTCATATATCAAAATTCGAAAAAGCCTAAAGATTGTTCAAAGAGTAATTCGAAACCTAGGAAAAGGAGTCTGATCGAATTTCGAAACCTAGGCCTTGCATCTGAATTGGATTCGAAACTTTACTAACTATCACACTATGCCCTAGAGGATTTGTCACCAAAACATCAAATCCTAGGGACTCAGCATGCATATCAAACACAGGCAAAACAAATGCACTAATATAAGAATGGGTGGATCCGGGATCAATCAAAGCAAGTACTGCAGTATCAA
Organism: Garcia nutans; assembly: GCA_947685225.1. Lineage (NCBI taxonomy): Eukaryota > Viridiplantae > Streptophyta > Magnoliopsida > Malpighiales > Euphorbiaceae > Garcia > Garcia nutans. Next base: position 7,575,315 of record CANTUV010000057.1, read on the forward strand.
ATAAAGAAAAAGTACCAGCTATAACTGCCGATGCATCCGGCTGCCTTTGCATAACATACATCCTCTGGGAAGATCCAACCTCCTCTGGTCTACTCTCCCTGGATGTAGCACCTCCTCTAAAACTGAACCCTGGTCTACCTCCTCGGCTGGCACCTCTGCCTCCTCTGCCTCCCCTCACACTAGCTCGAGAAGCAGCAGAATCAACTGGCATCTGCTCCTGCCTCTCAGGACAGTCTCTCACAAAGTGGTCAGGTGATCCACACCTGAAGCATACCCCTGATCTACTATGCCTCCAACAAACGCCCCCATGTCTTCCACCACACTGGTTACACACAGGTAAGGTGGATCTCTGAACTCCAGGAGTAGGAGCACTCGCTACTGAAGCTGCAGGTCTAAATCTCTGCCTCTGGAACTGCACTGACCTACCAGCTGATCTTTGACTTCTACTGACCCGAGGAGCAAAGCTTCCCTTACCTCTTTTAGCAGAAGAAGACTCTGCCTCAAATTGGGGCCTTCTAATCCTAACCTCTTCCTCAGAAGCAGCTGCAATATTCTGAGCTTTCTCCACACTCCGAGCTGCTGCCACAAGCTGAGAAAAATCCTGATACCGAGAACCAGCCACATGGCACATAAGAGAGGGCCTCAACCCCTCCTCAAATCTCCGGCATCGATCTATCTCATCCGATATAATGCCCCCGGCATACTCACTCAACCGGATAAATTCAACCTCATACTCCGTCACAGTCCGGTTGTTTTGCTTCAAATCTAAAAACTCTCTCTTCTTCCCATCTTTATACTCCCTCGGAGTATACTTCAATTCGAACTCCCTCAGAAAATCTGCATAGGACAATGTTGGGGGATCTTCCATAGAATGGGGCACTGTCTTCCACCAACTATAAGTATCCTTCTGCAACAATGATCTTGCATAATCAAACTTTTCCTCTGGAGTGGCTTGCAACTGCACAAATATTCTCTGAACTTTGTCTAACCATTGCTCAGCCACAACTGGATCAGTAGTACCTATAAAATCCTCTGCTCCAAACTTCCTTAGTTTATCATATTGCCTCACTGCTACCAAAGGCTGTGGGGGTGGTGGTGGTGGCTGAGGTTGCACTGGTGCTGGCCTCAAAGCCTCTATCACATGCCTAACCCAAGCTGGCGGAACCTCCTCCCCAGCTGATCTCCCTGACACCGAAGCAGGTGCCTCCTCAACACTAACAACCCTAGCTCCATCATCAGGGGCAATACTCTCGGCACTACCCTCAACCGACTGTCGTGAGTGAGAATCCATCACAACCTAACACTGCAAACACAGCAGATTATATCTTATTAAAGATCAGAGACTGCCAATCTCAAACGTATATGTTATTCAAAACCACTTTTTAAGTAAAAATAGTCTTTTTATTACATTTTACCTAGGTTGAGAATCTCAAACCTAGGCTCTGATACCAAAACAATTGTAACACCCCTTCCCGACCTACATGTGTAAGCTGAGTAGAGGCGCCACACTAACCTAATGTTGCTACCAATTTTACTTAGTCAAATTTTAGTTCCGATTTTTTTTACAAAAATTTTGCCATAGTTTCGCCTAAAAATTGAGTCCCAAGTGTCGACAAAATCGGTTTTTTTCTTATTTTTAAAAACATTTTACACAAACCAATGCAAACAAAATCATTCTCAGTACACTCCCAATAAATCCCCCTTGTAACCTCAACTACAACCTGCAAAAAGAATTTACACTTCTAGTGCAACATAAAATAAAGGTTTTGTGACAACCCCTATATTTAAATATTACACAGCGGAAGTTATAAAATATTTACATATTTACATACTAAACATTTCTTTACAAAATATAAAGAAATATACATGATTGGCAAGTCTGCTATGATCTTTAAGCTCCAAAAATGGATTCAACAAGGTCTACTCTCACTTGGTCTTGATGAACTCTCGGGTTCAACTCTATCCACTCTATTACCTGCGCGATTAAACACTATCGCGCTAAGCCAACGATTTAGTAAGATAAAACATGTTAATGGTATGCTTAAATGTAATGCAATGCCACATATGTTATTGATAAGATCAACATCATAAATATAAAGTTAACACATAATTATGCATTTCACAAATCATAGTCATATGAGTATACCACATTTCAACATCTTTCCACATTCAACATTACTCAATCATACTCAATAACCAACATCTCATTTCATTAACTCATAACATTATTTAGGACATTCATATAACCTTGACACCTATGGGCCCAACAAGTATTTAATATGATATTCAGAGTTCAGAGTTACTGATTTGGTTCATAGTCACAATAATCACGCCCGTAGGCAATGTATATACATGTATCTCTATCCATGGATAGTGTAACAGACCCATTCTCTTGGACCATCACTCAACACATATGAGGAGATCCTCAACCCGGCAAGACTGTTACAAATCATATATCTTATATTCACAATTCTCATAGTGTAACAGACCCAGTCTCTTGGACCATCAACTCAACACATATGAGGAGATCCTCAACCCGGCAAGACTGTTACCTTTCATCATTTCTTAGGCATGCCACCCAAATCCAGAACTCTGAAACTGAATAACATATTAAACAAACAATTCATTTATTATATAGTTACCATTTCCATTCTCAAATTCTCATCACATTTAGGCAAACATGCCTTCTTTCTTTCAATATCATCATCATAGCCAATCACAATGGCATTGTCTCATATCATGTCTTATTTGAATTATCATTTCAATTTCAATGTATATTATTCATGAAACACATAACCATTCACAATGCATAACATAACATTGTTCAATCTCAACAATGCAATTAGGGCAAAGAACAATTGATATGATTCATATGAATAATACATTCTGGTTTTAGACTCCATTTTATCCTTATTTTGAAAAATTGTATAAAATAATCTACTTGATTAAAAATTCTAAAATTTTTACAGAATTTAGTTTTGTATCTTAAAATAATTCCTTTAAAATTTCAGATCAAACTGAACACAAAATCTTGGTCAAATAGTTCACCTAACCAGACTGCCCCAATTGCCCTGCATCCTGGCAGCAGTTCTGAACTTTGTGAATTCCATAAATCAAATTCAATCAACGTGGTTCCAAATTATTTTTCTCAAATACTAGACTCACTAAGCAACAACATATCCAAAATTCAATTGGATATGATTTTTCTACATTTTATTAAAAATCCCGAAATATAGCTGTCTCAGTTAAGGTACCTGCTGGAACAGTTCTACTAAAAATAATCTTTCTAAACTCATAACCATTCCAAAATCGAATCAACATATTTTTCAGTCATTCTAGACTCATAGAGGCACAACATATCAAAAATTCACTTCAAGAACATTTTTCTATAATTAATTAAAAATCATACAAGTCACAGCCTTTACTAATTGTAAAACAGAAAAAGAATTTCACTAAACACAACTCATCTCATCATCAAACCAACAAACCCTAATTCCTTTCTCACACCACTTCAAAAGAATTGAAGAATTTAAAGAAAAGATCTTACCTTAGATGAAGAAATCCACAAATCTTTAACCAAAACCCTTGCTTCCTTCTTCAAATTGCTTCAAACCTCAAGATCACCTCTCTTTCTCTCTTGGTTTTTGGAGAGCCGGCACCTCTTGAAAGAAAGAAGGAAATGATGAAGACACAAAATCAAATTTGCTTTTAATCTCCACCAAGTGATCTTATCCAAGCAATTACCAAAATGCCCTCAATCATATAACTAACTTTTTGTCTCATATAAGCCCTTATATGTAATTGCACATTCCACAAAAATATCTTCTTGCATTGACTCTTCCTTTGACCCATTTATATGTTATATATATCATCATATACACAACATATACATTTGTCTCTAAACCCTAAATTTCTTCTCCAAAACACATACAAAAACATTCTCTTCCAATTTCTTATCAACTTATCATATATACATAATTCAAGTGCAACAACACTAACACCAAGACTACTAGGGCATAATTAGGGATATTACATAGGGCAGCCTGTACTCACTATTATGTATAAAGAATCGTTACTTGCTAACAGTGAAGAATCTCTTGATTCTTTACCTTCTGGTTTTTTGTCTTTGTTGCAGGATTTTAAGGATGTGTTTCCTGAAGACCTTTCTAGTGGTTTGCCGCCATTAAGAGGGATTGAACATCAAATTGACTTCATACCCTGTTTTGCAATTCCAAACCGGCCAGCATATAGGAGCAATCCTTTGGAGACAAAAGAGATGCAAAGACAAGTTGAAGAGCTTTTTGGAGAAAGGCTTAGTTCGCGAGAGCCTTAGTCCTTGTGCCGTTCCAGTCTTATTAGTACCCAAGAAAGATGGTTCTTGGAGGATGTTTGTTGATTGTAGAGCTGTGAACAAAATTACTGTGAAGTATAGACATCCCATTCCTAGACTTGATGACATGTTGGACGAATTGCATGGGGCGAGATATTTCACAAAGATTGATCTTATGAGTGGTTATCATCAAATTCGCATGAAGCCGGGAGATGAATGGAAGGCTACCTTCAAAACGAAATATGGTTTGTATGAATGGTTAGTTATGCCTTTTAGTTTATCTAATGCACCTAGTACTTTCATGAGATTAATGAACCATGTTTTGAGAGCTTATTTAGGTAAGTTTGTGGTAGTTTACTTTGATGATATTCTGATTTATAGCAAAACTGAGGAAGAACATGTTGAACATGTTAGGAAAGTGCTTGAAATCCTTAGGGAGCAAAACCTTTATGCTAAGCTTAAGAAGTGTTCTTTTTGTCTAGATAGGGTTGTTTTTCTTTGTTTTGTTGTAAGTATGCAGGGAATTGAAGTTGATCAAGAGAAGGTGAAAGCTATCCAAGAGTGGCCGAATCCTTCAAGTGTGACAGAAGTGAGGAGTTTTCACGGATTGGCAAGCTTCTATAGGAGATTTGTCCCAAATTTCTCTACATTGGCAGCCCCCTTGACTAGCATAATCAAGAATGATATGGAACCTCCAAGAATAAGCCTGAGAACTCCTTGATGTCGAACACCCATAACATTAACTTGAAAACCCCTAGTCAAATTCGGCACAACCTCCAAGGATTAGGTTAGATTTTAGATTACCTTGAATTGATCACAGACCTAAGATTTCAAAACAAACTAGTTCCTAAACCCCAGAATTGAAACACTCCACAAGAAAGTTGATCAAACTACTTGAATGTTTCTAAGCATGCATTCTACTCAAGAACACAAAGATTAAAGCAAATTCGGCTTTTAGGTTAATAATTTGTCAAAAACTAAAACTGATGCCTTACAACCCTAAATGAGATATAAATAGCTAAACCCTAATTAGGGTTATTAAGTAGCATTTGGTTTTCTAATGAAATTTTAAGAAATAATAAAGTAAACAAAGTTCTAATTTAATACGGGCCCTTACTTTTTAAATAAGCATAAATAGTGGGCCTTAATACATATTAATTACAAGCCTCATTCGTGAATTTCAACTTGTAGCAAGTTGTAATTGACTTCCTTTGGTCTTGTCTCCAAGCTTGTAATTCCTTGCAAACCATAGTAAGCCAAATTCACCAAATCTTGCAAATGGCAAATTAGTGCTTGCTGAATCTTTTTGGCTCGCGATCTAGTTATAGGACCTTGTGGCAGAATAATTGGATTGATGATCTCCTCAACTTGTTCCTCACATCCTAACTCTTGCTCATCCTTGCGGTGTGTTGGTTGTTCCACAACAAAGAAAGAAGTGGGATTCGTTTGGGGCAAGGAGCAACAAGAAGCATTTGATGCTTTGAAAGAGAAGCTTTCTACTACACCCATTTTAGCTTTACCTAACTTTGATTCTACTTTTGAAATTGAATGTGATGCTTCTGGTGTAGGTATTGGAGCTATTTTGATGCAAGAGAAGAAGCCCATTGCATACTTTAGTGAAAAGCTTAATGGAGCAAAGCTGAATTATTCAACTTATGACAAGGAGCTATATGCTTTGGTGAGAGCATTGGAAGTATGGGAGCTTTAGTTGCTGCCCAAGGAATTCGTGATCCATTCAGACCATGAATCATTGAAGCATTTGAGAGGGCAAGGCAAGTTGAATAAAAGACATGCAAAATGGGTTGTGAAGATTGAGAAGTTTCCTTATGTGATCAAATACAAGCAAGGAAAAGACAATGTAGTGGCAGATGCACTTTCAAGGAGGTACGCTTTACTTAATGTTTTGAGCACTAAATTGCTTGGATTTGAATGTATAAAGGACTTATATGTTGGTGATTCTGATTTCGGCAATGTTTATGATGCTTGTGAGCATGGTGCTTTTAATTATTCTTTCTATAGACATAATGGGTTTTTGTTTAAGGGTTAGAAATTATGCATGCCTAGATGTTCTATGAGAGATTTGCTAGTATTAGAATCACATTGTGGGGGTTTGAAGGGGAATTTTGGAGTTGATAAGACTTTAGACATGCTGAATGAACACTTTTATTGGCCGAATATGAAAAGGGATGTAATTCGGATTTGTAAGGCTTGTTTGGCTTGTAGGCAAGCTAAGTCTAAGTCTATGCCTCATGGTTTGTATATGCCATTACCCATTCCTAGTTCTCCTTGGATGGACATTAGTATGGACTTTGTTTTAGGATTACCAAGGACTAAGAGGGGGAGAGATAGCATATTTGTGGTTGTTGATAGGTTTAGTAAGATGGCACACTTTATCCCATGTCATAAGAGTGATGATGCTAGTTTAGTGGCCGAACTCTTCTTTAGGGAGGTGGTTCGAATTCATGGGATACCAAAATCCATAGTTTCTGATAGAGACACCAAGTTTTTGTCTCACTTTTGGCGTGTGCTTTGGGGAAAGTTAGGTACCAAGTTGTTATTTTCCACCACTTGTCATCCTCAAACGGATGGACAAACAAAAGTAGTAAACAGTACTTTAGGTACCATGTTGAGAGCTTTAGTGGGTAAGAATTTGAGTTCTTGGGAAGATTGTTTGCCATTTATTGAGTTTGCTTATAATCGTGCTATTCATTCTTCTACAGGATATTCACCTTTTGAGATTGTTTATGGTTTTAACCCACTAACAGTTTTGGATCTTGTTTCTTTACCTTCTCATGAGCTTGTTAGTTTAGATGGTGAGAAGAAAGCTAAATTGGTGAAAGAGATGCATGAGAAAGCAAGGGCGAATATTGAGAAAAGGAACAAGAGATATGCTGATTCTGTAAATAGAGGGAGACGTGAGATGAAGTTTCAAGTAGGAGATTGGGTTTGGGTGCATTTTCGAAAAGAGAGGTTTCCTAACCAAAGGAAGAACAAGTTGCAAGCTAAAGGAGATGGCCCATTCCAAGTGCTGGAGAAGATTAATGACAATCCCTACAAGATCGACTTACCAGGTACGTATAATGTTAGTGCTACTTTCAATGTAAGTGATCTTTCTCCTTTTGATGATGCAGATTTAAGGACAAATCTTTTTGAAGAGGGGGAGAATGATGCAAGAAAGGACCCCTTGAAGCTAGCAAGTGGACCAATCACTAGGAGCAAGGCAAAGAGATATCAAGCTAGCATCGCTTTGCATATTCAAGAAGAGATTTCCAAAGAGCTTCAAGAATTATCATTTAAGAAGATGGAGATGGAGCTGCAAGGAAGGCCTAAATATATCATGGTTCTTTATACGAACCAGCCATGAGGTAAGGATCCATTGGTGCTTCCAAATGGGCCATTGACTAGGAGCAGAGCTAAGAAGTTTGGAGCAGCTATGGGATTGCATATTCAAGATCAAATTTCAAAGGAAGTGACTGGAATGGCAATGGAAAAGTGCACAATAGAGCTTGAAGAAGGCACACCAAAGCCGATTATGATGCTTAGTGTGGAAGCTAAAGGCTAGCTAAAGAGGTCCAACGTGCAAGAAAGGTCCATGGGGGTTCATATAAAGCCTTGGGAAGTAATTTAAGGCCCATGGACAGCCCAAATAGTGTGGGGTGTGTTCTTATGTTGAAGGGATTTAGTTTGGTTGTTTCCATACTTTATATTTTCCTTAGTGGATTAGGATTTTGTTTCCATACTTTATATTTTCCTTAGTGGATTAGGATTTTGTTTCCATACTTTATATTTTCCTTAATGGGTTAGGATTTTGACTTTTTAGCTTTCCTTTTCCCATTAGAATTAGGGTTTCGGATTTATGTGTGCTTTTTAGTATAAATAGGGCCTTATTTTTCTTGTAAGGGGACTTTTTGAGATATTATTATTAAAAAATTTTGAATTCTTCTACAAGTTCTTCTTGTGAATTTTCGTGTGAGAGAGATTAGAGTGGATTCTTTAATTCTTTCTTTGCATCAAGAATTAGGTTTACTTATCAACGAGAGTTCTGGCGTTTTCCTTCTTCTTACCAACTAAATCCTTCAATCATAGTGAGTTCGCGTCTCTTTATAGACGTTGGGTTCCTTAGGAGGTGATTATTAAGTTTTAAGGAGTTCTCTACCATTGTTATACGTTGGGTTTGCTGCCATCATTGCTAAGGGTCCACGTCATTTGGTATCAGAGCCTTGCTATAAGGTAATTTTTATCTACTTTGTCTTTCTAGGGTTTGCTAATTTTGGTCTTTTAAGTTTCTGCGTTTTAGGGTTCTTAGAGAGTCTAGTCTTTAATTTTCGGAAAAAAAAGTCATATATCAAAATTTGAAACGTCCAAAGATTGTTCAAAGAGTAATTCAAAACCTAGGAAAAGGAGTCTGATTGAATTTTGAAACCTAGGTCTTGCATCTGAATTGGATTCGAAACCAAGATTAGGGTTCTTGAAAGAATGCAAAAGCTAGAGTTTTTGTTCAAGTTTGATTTCGATTTGATTTTGAGTGAATCTGGGGTTGCTAAGTTTCTGATTTTGATTTGATTTTCAAGTTTCTGCCTTTTATTTTAATTAGTTAAGTTGTTTTGACTTTGTCAAATCCTATTCTTGTTGGGTTTTTGGAAGTTGATGCAAGAAAGGATCCCTTAAAGCTAGCAAGTGGACCAATCACTAGGAGCAAGGCAAAGAGATATCAAGCTAGTATGGCTTTGCATATTCAAGAAGAGATTTCCAAAGAGCTTCAAGAATTATCATTCAAGAAGATGGAGATAGAGCTTGAAGAAGGCACACCAAAGCTGATTATGATGCTTAGTGTGGAAGCTAAAGGCTAGCTAAAGAAAGGTCCAACGTGCAAGAAAGGTCCATGGGGGTTTATATAAAGCCTTGGGAAGTAATTTAAGGCCCATGGACAGCCCAAATAGTGTGGGGCATTTCTTATGTTGAAGGGATTAGTTTGGTTGTTTCCATACTTTATATTTTCTTAGTGGATTAGGATTTTGTTTCCATACTTAATGTTTTCCTTATGCAATTAGGAATGTTTTCCTTATGCCTTATGCAATTAGGAATGTTTTCCTTATGCAATTAGGAATGTTTTCCTTATGCAATTAGGAATGTTTTAGTCTTAATTTTCCATATGCAATTAGGAATTTTGTAACCCTTATTTAAGGGCACTATTAGGCCGAATTTCACATACAACAATTAATAAAAATTGTTGAATTCTTCTACATGTTCTTCTTGTGAATTTTCGTGTGAGAGAGATTAGAGTGGATTCTTTAATTCTTTCTCTTTCTTTGCATCAAGAATTAGGTTTACTTATCAACAAGAGTTGTGGCATTTTCCTTCTTCTTACCAACTAAATCCTTTCAATCATAGTGAGTTTGCGTCTCTTTATAGGCGTTGAGTTCCTTAGGAGGTGATTATCAAGTTTCAAGGAGTTCTCTACCATTGTTATATGTTGGGTTTGCTGCCATCGTTGCTAAGGGTCCGCGTCAGAGAGCGAAAAGCAATGTGATTTTTTACTGGATTTAGAGCCATACTGGATTCCATACCCAAGGTTGGTTTGAGCTCTAGACTCAAAAATAATTTGAGTTCTGGACCCAAGGTGAATTTAAGATTTGGGTTCTGGACCCAATGTAAGTTTTGGACTTAAAAATAATTTGGGTTCTGGACCCAAGGTGAATTTAAGATTTGAGTTCTGGACCTGAGGTAAGTTCTGGACTTAAAAATAATTTGGATTCTGGATCCGAGGCAAGTTTTGGACTTAATTTAGGTTCTGGACCCGAGGTAAGTTTTGGACTTAAAAATAATCTGGGTTCTGGACCCGAGATAAGTTCTAGACTTAATTTACGTTCTGTACCCGAGGTAAGTTCTAAACTTAATTTAGGTTCTGGACTCGAGGTAAGTTCTGGACTTAATTTAGGTTCTTGACCCGAGGAAAGTTCTGGACTTAATTTAGGTTCTGGACCTGAGGTAAGTTCTGGACCTAATTTAAGATTTGGGTTCTAGACCCGAAGTGAATTTAGGATTTAATTTAGGTTCTAGACCCGAGGTAAGTTCTGGAATTAATTTAAGATTTGGGTTCTAGACGCGAAGTGAATTTAGGATTTGTGTTTGATTTAGGTATTTGGACCTAAAACTGAGTACTTGGACTCGAGACTGGGTACTTAAACCCAAGACTGGATTAGGTTTGGGTACTTGGACCCGAGATTGGGTACTTAGACTTGAGATTAGGTTTGATTTGGGTACTTGGATCCAAAACTGGGTACTTGGACCCGAGACTAGATTTAATTTAGGCACTTAGACCCGAGATTTCATACTTGGACTCGATATTGGGTTGGATTTGGGTACATAGACCCGATATTAGATATTTGGACCCGACACTGGGTACTTGGACCCGAGACTATATTAAGTTTGGGTATTTAGATCCGAGACTTGGTAATTGGATCCGAGACTGGATTCTTGGACCCGAGACTAGATTAGGTTTGGGTACTTGGATCCGAGATTGGGTACTTGGACCTGAGATTGGGTTTGATTTGAGTACTTGGACCTAAAACTGGGTACTTAGACCCGAGACTGGATACTTGGACCTGAGGCTAAATTTTATTTGGGTACTTGGACTCGAGATTGGGTATTTGGATCTGAGGCTGAATTTGATTTGGGTACTTGGACCCTAGACTAAATTGAGTTTGGGTACTTGGACTTGAGATTGAGTTGGATTTGGATACTTGGACCCGAGACTGAGTTGGATTTGGGTGCTTGGACCCGAGATTGAGTTGGATTTGGGTACTTGGACCCAAGTGTGGGTACTTGGACCCGTGACTGAATTGGGTTTGGATACTTGGACCTGAGATAAGTTCTGGACTTAAAAGTGATTTGGGTTTTGGACCCGGTGGTGAGTTTTGGACTCAAAAGTGATTTAGGTTTTGGACCCAGTGGTGAGTTCTGGACTCAAAAGTGATTTGGGTTCTGGACCAAAATATTTGAAAGTGAGTTTGAAAATATTTTATATACGCATAAACTCAAAAACTTAAAATGGAGAAACTTTGCCCCCTGTATAGGCTCAAACCAATAATTTTTCTCATGCAGGCTCTGATTGATGTTTGTATTTTATCTTGTTCTTTGCATAAGCATGCATCTCTTCTTTCTTTTGCAAAATGACTAGAGCTTCCTCAAGCAATGGGTCTTCCATGCCCCCCCTAATTCAATATCTTCTTTTGATTGCTTCATAGAATATTACTGTTTATTTTTAACAAAAAAAAATGGAGTGTGATATGCTCATGTATGCATGATATGCATGGATAATACTTACAATGGTTTCATCGACTCACAGACCGAGGTGATCAGCTGAAGTGTTTTCATTGACTCCTTCCAAGTTCTTGCTTTGGAATGACAGGATGCTTCACATTTATGGCTTTTATCTTCGAGATATTGAAAATATGAGTGGTGGAGACCCCAAGCTTGTAGAGTTAGGGATACATCCATTTTAAACTATGTTTTAGCATATCAGTTGGAAGCTTCTTCATGACCTTGCCAATAATCATTTCCTTTGCCCAATGTGTTCTTTGAGTATTGATGGTTCAACAAACTTCTCTTAACTTAAAGGCATTGTATATATATATATATATTTTTTTTTTATTTTGAAATCAAATGTTGGCTTTGCCAAATCAATGTCAATGTACCTCAGGACTTGATTTTCCAAATTAACATATCTATAACATGACAACCCTAGTTACCATACTAAGCTCGGGAATCATTTCTATTTAAGTAAGAACTGTTGCACTTCAAATAGGCACATGCATATTACTTAGTCAAAGGTCTCATTGAGTTTGAATATAGTCTATCTCATATGCATGCTTATCCAAACTATCTCCACTAATAGATTCTACCTACCAAGAGAGATCAATAGGTCTTTGATAGGCTTGAAATGGGGTCTATAAGGGACACGTGTTTAAGTGAAGGCCATTTTGAGATTGGAGCTTATGTGATACAATGGATAAACCTTCACATTACAAGCTGCTTGTTTGAATTTTAGGCAGCTGGGAGCATGAAAAGATAGAGTTTTGAGTGTTCTCCCATCTTCTTGGCATTAATCTAGATCTTGATAGGGATAGTCTTTTCCCTTGTAAAAAGTTTGGTACTCATATTCATTTCTTTTCTTCTTTTCCCTTTTCTTTCTCTTCCTTTTTCTTACTCTTCCATTTCTTTGAGCATTTTATCGTTACATCCTTCTTTCCTGTAGAACTGTCAAGTATAGGACTTTCAGAAACAAGATGGTCTTTCCCCTTTTCTCTAATTTTGTTTGGGTTGGACTAACTCAAGTCAAACTGTCCTTACAAACCAAATGAAAGCCTTTTGCTGCCTTAGGTAAAACAGAACTCGGTTGGCTTTCTAAACTGCCTTTGTAGGTTTTATCTTTTTTTCTTCTTCTTCTTCTTTTTTTCTTGTCTCTCTTTTTTTCTTTTCTTTTTCTTCTTTTTTCTTCTTTTTGTTTTTTTTGGGTTATTTGTACCAACTTGTATTTCTAATAATGGATGAGTGGACTAGTATTAATCTGCTTCAGTCTTGACTTTATTTGTAATATTTGGTCTAATTCAGGTGAACTTCAACTACCTTTATGGTCTTGATAACATCAACTATCCTTACAGTCTTGGCTATACATTCATTTCTTTGATCTTCTTGCCTCTTCACCTTAGTGATTATAAGACTTGTCAAAATTTTAACAACAGCTCAGGGAAGGTCATTGAGCTTATAAGTCAATAAAAAGAAAGCTAAAATTTTATGAAGGCTCAAAGGGATAACTAGGGATTGATATTTAATTGGATAGATACTAGTTGTTAGCTCGTCGAACAATGCCTAGATCATCTCTCCCTTAAATAAGCAAAGTTCAATTTTACCTCAAAAGTTTGTCAAACTAGACAAAGGTAATTATGCAGGAGTCCTCTCTAAGTAAGCATACACAACTCAATGCTATAGAGCAATTCCCTCATCTAGTAAAGTCATTCAAATCATGATGCCTAGACACATTAATTTATGAACATCAAGCTATATTCCTCATCGGTTGAGCACTAAAATGAACAAAGACCAACAAAAATTTGGATGAAAGTAATTTATTCAAACAATTTTAATTTTAAAAAATACGATTATTTCAATTAAATATTAAAGAAAGCAAAATTGAAAAGCAACATTCAAGCTAAGAAAAGTTTGTTGAGTTAAGCTTCTTCTCCTTTCACATCTTCAGTATTCCCATCTTGAAAGGACGATAAGATAAGATCTTCCTCCAATCCTCCTCCTACCATGAAAGTTGTTGGTGGTGGCACTCTGTTGAACCTATGCAAGGGATTACTTTTGGTATTGGGCTTATCCGGCTCAAGAAACTTTCCATTATCAATTAAATTTTGGATTGCATGCCTCAACTTAATATAGTTGTTCGTTTCGTGTCCAGGCCTTCGATGGAATTGGCAAAATGCATTAGTATCAAAGTTAGGTGGAAGAGGGTTAGGCAAATGATGAGGAGTCAAGGGTTGTAACAATCCCTTTTTTGGTAGCTTATTGAGAACCCAAGACAGTGGCTTCCCTAATTCTGAAAACTACCTCATTCCTCCTTGACTAGTGACATTAACATTAACTTCTTTTTGTGTACTTTGATTGCTTAACTGGTAGTTCCCTTTCTCATTCCTTCTTATTGAAAATCGATTCTTCTCCCTTTCCCATTCTTCAATTTGCAGACCAGCTTGGAGAAGATCTTTGAAATCCCTTATAAGGGTGTGAGACAGCCTCTCACGAAGGTTAGGCAGGATGCCTCTGACTATCATTCTTATCTGATCTGATTCATCGAGCCTCTTCTTGAGCAAAGCCACCTTATTCCTCCATCTCTTCATATAGTCCACAAAATTCTCATTTGGTTTTTGCCTAATGGTCTCCACCTCCATCAAGGTAACTTCCAGCTCGACATTGTACCCATATTGTTCAATGAAGGCTTTGTACAACATGTCCCAATCTTTTTGGGTACTTTCTTTTAAGGTATTAAACCAATTTTATGCAACAGGATCCAATGAGAGCATGAAATACCTCAGAGTTTGAGCTTTAGTAGCTCTAGCAGATTGCATGGCAGTGATGTACTGCTTCACATGGAGATGAGGGTTTCCAGTACCATTGTACCTAGCGAAGGAAAGCATCTTGAACTTATAAGGGACCTCCTCAACTTGATCAAATAGTTTGTCAATCTTGGGTATCTCTTTGATTTTCAGTTTCTTCTCAAATTTCTTTTCTAGGTCAGCAATCATCTTCTCAACATTAGAATTTTTAGTCTTTTCAAAAGTTGTCTTCTCAACAACCTTTGGCTCCTTCTTTTTATCTTGAGGATCTTGGAAGTATTGAGCCCAGTCGTCATCATCATCAATGACTACCTTGTCATCATCAAAAGCCACTTTACCAACCTTAGCCTCCCCTTTGTCCTTTGGCTTCTTGGTGCTAGTGGATGCTTCGGCATTGTTCCCTAAAATTGCATCCAATTGATTCTTCATGGTCTCGGCTAGGGCCTCTTTTATTTCTTCCATCTTGGCATTGAGGGCGTCATCCACCATTCTTTGAATTTGTTTGGGCTCCATTGCTTTTGGTGAGAAAGTGATTGAGTTGTTGCTAGATTCTTCATCTCCAGCATAGGTCAAATTGTCGTAAGATTTTAAACTGTCATAATCTAGGGCTGTGAGCCAGAAGGGATTAATGATATGTCATGTGATACATGTATGTATGTATGCATGTATCCACAAACAAAGAAAGATAATTAGGACGTTCCTTCCAACCTTATAACTTCCACACATGAATGGCGAATCTCTTTTCCTAGGTATATGATTAACAAAATACCAACATGGAATATCTTATTTTTGAATATTTCCCTCGGATGTTTCAACCAATAGTTATATTTTCAAAAATAGAAATTAGTTCATGATAATTCTCATTAATTAGGCTTTAATCCATCCAATAAACTAAAGTAGCTTTTATGCTATATTGGATTAAAACTAAATTAAAAGGTTTATTATAAATAGATTTCTCACTTGAAAAAGTAACTAATGATTCATACCAAAACCAAGCCCATGATTAATAACTCTTAGTATAAACTAGACTCACAATTGATTTTTGGTATTTTCATAATTGACCAAAATAATTTGTAAGCTCTTTTAAAGGTTGGATGAAATGCAAAAATAATTTTGTTTGAAAACCCCATTGTAAAAAGATTTAAAGAAAAAAAATGGATTTTGACTTTGTATTTGAGGAAAGAATTTTTGATTTGTTTTTAGAAAAGTTTTATGTCCAAAGACTATCTTGAAAATTTTTGAAAATAGCTTTAATCTTTTGGATTTTAAAGAAAAATTTATTTTGAGTTCACAATGTATTTAGTTCATATTAGAAAAAGAACAAACCAAGCAAGCCATGATTTAAGCCAAGATAAACTAACCATAGTCAAACAATAAGCATTTAGGGTAAAAACCTAAGGAAAGTAACTAGGCCAATTACATGAGCTTTAGTCTTTTGGGTTAAAAGCTTAGGTTCCCATAGCAATTATATACCAAAAGGTATAAGGCTATGAGTGGTTATGCCATGCTCAATCTCCATACCTTAAGTGAAAGTATGGTATCCCTTACGTATCACAACACGGGTAATACGGGCATCCTAACTCACGCACACAATGCAATCTAATGATGCAATGGATAATACCATGATAAGAAAGAATAGAATAATATAAAGACCAATGAAATCAACTTCTCTTATCCCCAGTGGAGTCACCACTGTGAGCGGGGATTTTCGCCCCCACTCCCGGTGGTATGGTTCTTGCGACTTCAGCACTATTTAAGCTCAGGGCCTAAGAGAACACGGGCCTAAGCCCGGAGAAAATGGAGTACCCACCTAGACAGGCCGGGAAAAAGAAAGGGGCGGATGACTCAATTCCTAAGGAATCCCCAACCCCCCTAATGGGTTCAAAAAGTTAGGTACGTGTGGGGAAGGTGAGAAACGGCCCAGCACCCCCACAACGCCCAGTTCATTAAAATCGGCCTCCTTTGCAGGTCTTAATATTATAAAATTCTTAAGTATAACAATATTATCCATATTACATGCAACAATTAAAATAAAGCATCATTATATTAAAATCAAAGCAATGTCCAAATAAAATAAATAAAAGGACACCCATCCGAGGATGGAAACATGTCCTTACATCGTCCATGTCTAAAATTAAATAGGACACCCATCGAAAGGTGGAAATGTGTCCTTTACATTGGTCCAAAAACTTTAAGATAAAATAAATTACATAAAATTTAACAAATGAGATACCCAAAATATGGAAACATACCTCTTACAATGTTTTAAAATCAAAACAAATCAATAAAAGTAAACATCATTCATCATAAATAAACCATTCATCAAAGACATCAAACATCAATCAAAATATATAATAAACATTCATCCAATTTAAATAAAATAATAAGCATATAACTTTAGGAGTACATGCATCAATTAGGGTTTCTTGGGTTTTATGTGTAACAATTAGGGTTTTGCATATACTAGTTTAATTAATTGAGAAATGTTTTAAAGAAGTAACATGGCTACTGGATGTTTGAATATAAAGTTTAGATTTGAAATAAATTAGGGTTTGAATCTAAAGAATGGATGTTTTGGATTTAGGGTTTCGGAAGTTATATAAAAATAATATTGAAAATTTAGGGTTTAAATAAGTAAGATTGAAAATCATAAAAATTGGTTTTTAGATTAGATATTTGAAAAAATAAGCTACTGTGATTCTAGAAAAAATAGATTTGGTGAGGGTTTTAAGAAAACAGATTATTGTGGTTTTAGAAAAGTGTAATTTAGGGTTGTAAATTTAAAAATATGTGTTACCGGTATTAAGGCTTTAGGGTTTTGAAAGAAATAATTTTAGGGTTTCAAATAGAGTTTGGAGGGTTTATAGAATAATTGATCAAATTGTATGATGAAACAATTAATCCAATTTGATGAAGCTACTATAAACATAAACAAAGAAAATAGAGATTCAAACCTCCGTTGTTGGTTCCACCACAATCTTTGAATTCTGGTTGAACAATAATAAAGACAGTGTTGGCTGCCTTTGTTGGAGTGTTTGTTGTTTGCTGCCTCTTGATCTTTCAAGCTTGAGGTTGCCGAAGAAATCCAAGAGTCCAAGGTCTAAGTAAAAAATTTTAGTTTATCCTTTAATCTGTGTCTTTAATGTGGTATTTATAAGAAAAAAATAAAAAACCTAATCCTAATTGGCTAAAAAAAATAAAAACCTTTTCAGAAATAAAATTAAAACCAAGTAGAATAGGGTTTTGGCAAAATCGCGTGCGAGATGGGTGTGAAAAAATACGTTGGTGAAAAAATTGCTGCTGGCACTGGGCACGGGCCAGCCCCTGAGGCAAATTGGCCCAAGCCAATTCATCTTTGGCGACGAAAATTTTTCATCGCCGATCTTCCATTCGTCGATTTTTATTTATTTATTTATCTTTTTTTTACTGTTATCTTTTTTATTTTTATTAAAAATAAATATTGTAAGTAATGAATATTGAAATAAATATTATTTAATTAAAATACCATAAAAATATTTTTGGACTGTTTTAAAAAATATTAGACTGGACTGGTCAAAAATTAAGGGTTTACACATCACCTAAAGGAGGTTGAGGCACATCATGGTCTTCAGTCTGGGTTCCCCTTGATGAAGAAGCACCAGGATCCCTAAAGCCCTAGAATAGGAAGTCCTGAAAGTTATGTTCATACTGATGGTATAATCCTTCAAAATGTGCAGCATACTAGTGGCTGGCGGCTAGTTCTTCTTACAGCTTCCTATTCTGTTCCTTAAGCATCTACTGTGAACAAGACAAGGAAAAGGTAAGTCCATGCATTTTCATGCATACATATAATAAATATCAATAAGAAATAAGGTTACAAACTAGGTATTTCACAGATGTAACAACATAGGGCAAAGTATATGAAACATGTGGCTGTGTCGGAGCTGTATGAGAAGGACCAACTTCATCATGAATGGAATTGCCTGACTATCCGATCACCTGCAAAGATTCATAAAAGTTAGACAAGTACAGAGAAAAGAAGTTTTGGATAAACAAATGCATGTATCTGCTCAAACTAAGAAGAGACAGCCCTGCATCATCATGAGAATGGGAAGCAAATCCTCCTCTTTCTTCCTCATTTTCATCCTCCTCTTCATCCTCATCACCTTCCTGGTCTTCTTCTTCCTCATCATTTTCCTCTTCTTCTTCTTCTTCTTCTTCTTCTTCTTCTCCTTCATCATCATTATCTTCTTTTTCCTCATCATGTTCTTCAATACCCTAAATGCTAGCAGAAGATACTTGAAAATTTAGCAGCTGATCTCGAACAAATTGCACATACGACACATATGGTAAAAGCAAGAATGCACTAATGTCAAATTCATTCCAAGCGTGTCTTTAAGAACTCTCTGGCATAGACATGCTATTCAGTGTAAATGCAGGAATGTTTGCTGGCACTCTCCTTTTATCATGACCAAGGAAAAGTTATGCACTCGCTCGTTGAGGAACTAACCGCTGAAAACCAGCTTATCAATAATCCGAGGGGAATTCTGTAAGGGAGGTGCATCATTCATGGAGGGAGTCCAGTTACCACCCTCTCATCTACCCTCCACCAAGCAACATCCACCTGCAAAATAACAAAAGAAGGTAAGTTGTCTCTTTCATAAATTTTAATAGTAATACTAATTTTGTCTTTTTACCTGGTCCCAAGTCAGGCGGCTTAGATGATAGTAGTGGGTATGGACATGATGGCTGCCATCACCTCTCTATGGCTCGGCAACTAGAAGCTTAGCCTTGGGTACCCAACCCGCAATTCAGTAATGTCGGGAACCCTTATGAGGTTGTGCTCCTACACCTATACCTGCAAAAATAAACAACAAAGGTTAAGCTCGCATATGCATTTTACTTGAATCAGCAGTCATGGGAATGAATACCTCGGCAACAACCATGAAACTATTGAAAGATTTCTTATTCCTATAAATTTTTTCAAAATTGTGATCAAAATTTGCTAGGGCTCACAAAACTGACAGATGAATGGCAGCCTCAGTGCTACACAGGATGGTTGATCTAGCAGATATAGCAAGAACTCTCGGGTGTACTGTTTAGCCCATTCATTGTGTACTTGTCGGGTTTACTTCTTTAAGTACTCTAGAATATACTCATATTTGATTTTGCAAAGTACTTTGTACCTAGGCCTCATGCCAATTAGATGGCAGATCCCATCATGAGTTAAAATATTGTTAGTCAATAGGACTGGATCCTATCACATTTAAGGCCGTTATGGTTGAAAATTCAACTGGGCCAATGGTCATTTCTTACATGGGCAAATGAAAAGGTATGGATGGTGTCCATCCAACGTTTTGCGAGAGCCTGGACCAAGCTCCTATCAATTTGGAACCCTTTAGCTGGCAACTGTAGGAAAAAGTACTCGAAGTCGCACTTTCAAATCATCCTTCTTACTGGAGGTGGTACCTGACAATACCATTAGTGGGCTTTGTAGACATTTCCTCCGCCATGAATTATACAGCTGTTATACTTCCATAAAATAGGTAAGTCAGGCAAGGTAAGTAAACAATCCCTAAAAATTTGTTTTCAGCACTTTAATAATTTCTTGCTTCATGTCCAGTATCTTGTTTAAATTATTTTTAATTTGTGTCCATGCATAAATTCTTTTTGTATATTAATTTGTTTATTTTAACACTAATTTTATCTATTCCTCTTACTGATTTTTGTTAAATAAGTCCTAAAATAAATTCATGCATATTTGTTGTGAAGTAACATTAGTCAATAAATCATACTAATAAGTTTTGTGCCATTAAGTAATTAACTTGCAGCAAAATGATGCTTATATAGACCCTTAATTTTGGCACTAAGGTAGTGCAGTCCTAATTAAAGAATAATAAATTTGATCCAACTTTAAAAGGCTTAAACCTAGTTTATAGTTTTTAAATAGGTCAGTCTAGTTTTGAAAGGCATAAATTAAATTTGTTAAACTTATAAAAGCCCAAATTAAATTTTTACGGCTTGAATATTAAAAATTTTAGACCGGTTTGAGTTGGGACAGGCCCAAGGCGACATGAGCATAGGTGACATGAGCTAACTGTCTCTTCAATCGAGCTATATCTCCTTTCGGAAGACGGTTGAGTCTACCTGTTTTTTGTTCCATTCTTAAGTCCCTGAACTTTTGAAGTCTAGTTTCTGTAGTGGACCAATTCGTTAAAATACCGCCAAGCCATTTTTTATTAACATAATGACACCGAGCCCTTATTGCAGCCCGCGCTACTGAATCCGCTGCTTTATTTTTGGTACCAACAATTAAGAATTGTTTTCTCCTACTTGCTGCATCAAAAACTAAATCACAAGCTTCTGATAAAAAACGAGCAGTTCTAGTAAGATTTGTAATATGAATACCTTTACGTTTTGCAGAGATATAAGGTGCCATTCTCGGATTCCATTTTCTAGTACCATGACCAAAATGAACTCCTGCTTTCATCATCTCTTCCAAATTAATGTTCCAATATCATGTCGCCTTGGAGGGTCCAAGTCGACATGAGCATTGCTCATGTTTAGACATGCCAAATCGACATGGCCCTAATTCTAAAACAATTTTGGCTGGTAATTTAATTTCATGATCAAACTAGAATTTGTTTAAAACCTCAGATTAAGCAATTAGGTTTAGGGTTAAGTCATTTTTTTGACTATAAATATATGATTAAAAGGCAGCAACAAAAATGGGGAGGAAGGAACAACAATTAGCACGGATTAGCGGCAAAAATAGAGGAATTAACAAAGCAACAAACATTAACATACACTAAAGGCACTAACCATTGTCTTTATTTTGCTTCGAACATAATTCTAAATTGGTGCAGGCAGTAGCTTGGATCAACGGATAATTTGGTGGTGCCTTCAACATAGGTTTTGTTTTCTAAACTCTTTAAAATCATAGCAAGTCTAGTTTATTGATATCATGAAGTTCATTCTTGTTGTGTTTCTTACTTTAATGTGTCCAGTGAGATTTATATGATTCCATCAATTTAAATATATTATAAGTTCATTTAAATTTGTCCACTAGACATGTCCCATGTAATTATTTGTCAAAAACCAATATTAACGTGAGCTTAAAGTTTTTTATAATAACCAAAATTTTATCAAAACCCTAAACTATTTTCTAAAACTGAAACCCTAATTTTGTATTATGAAACCCAAAACCCTAGTTCTATAAAAAAAATCCTAAACCCTAATTCCAGAAACCCTAATTTCCTAAATCGTAGCCTAAACCCTAATTCAAACCCTAATATCTAGTAACCCATATATCCAGAACCTTTAATCCTTAAAACCCTAATATCTAGTAGCCATAGTTGTAAAACCAAAAGCCTTATTTCCCTAATCCAGTAGCTATAACTTCAAAACCAATATCTCAAGACCTAAAAACCTTAACCCCTAATCTGTAAAAGCAAGACCTTAATCTCAAAAACTAAAACTTTAATTTCCAAGCCAAAACCTTAATTTTTAAAGCTCAAAACCCTAATTTTATTTATTTAATAGTTTAAACCTTAGTTTTGATTATTTGATTTGTTACATGTTTTTATGATGGATGGTTTGTTTTATTTTATTTATAATGGATGTTTTATTTTTATTATCATGCTTGAATGGTTTAATTTATTTGGTTAATTGTTTATTTGGATTCTAAAATTGTAAAAGGCATGTTTTCACTTTGTGGGTGCCTCAGTTTTTATTATGTAATTTAATTTATCTTTTAAGGATTTTGGGACTATTGTAAGGGACACATTTCCACCTATGTTGGGCTTCTCATTTTATTTATTTTTTTTTCTTTTTGGACATTAGACATTTGTAAAGACATGTTTCCATCCATGGATGGGTGCCTATTCTGATTTCTTTACTTTAATAAAGATGATGGATGTTTATTTCTTTTAAATTGTGTGTAGTATGGATAATATCATAATAACCAAGAATTTAATAATATTTAGACTAAAAATGAGGCCAGTTTTAATGAACTGCGCGTTATGGGGGTGTTGGGTCATTATCACCTTCCCCATGCGTACCCAACTTTTCGAACCCATTAAGGGGTTGGGGATTCCTTAGGAATTGAGTCATCCACCCCTTTCTTTTTTTCAGCACGTCCGGGTGGCGACTCCATTTTCTCCGGGTTTAGGCTCATGTTCTCTAAGGCCCTAAGCCTAATAGTGTCGAAGTCGCAAAAACCATTCCACATGGGATTGGGGGCGAAAATTCCCACTCACAGTTGCGACTCCACTAAGGATAAGATAAGTTAATTTCATTGGTCTTTATATTATTTTATTTTTTTCTTATTATAATATTATCATTGCATCATTTAGATTGTATTATGCGCGTGAGTTAGGATGCCCATGTAACTCGTGTTATGTTACGTAAGGGATACCATACTTTCACTCAAGGTATGGAGATCGAGCATGGCATAACCACTCATAGCCTCGTACCTTTTGTTATATACTTTCTATGAGAGCCTAAACTTTTCAAATCAAAGACCAAAGCTCATGTAATTGGCCTAGTAACTTTTCTTAGGTTTTTAATCAAATACTTGTTGTTTGACTATGATTGATATATCTTGGTTTGAACCATGATTTGGTTTGTTCTTTTTCTAATATGATCTCATTATGGTGTAAGCCCAAAGTACTTTTAAAGCCCAAAATAATTTTACTCTTTAAAGACCAAAATGATTTTATTCTTTTAAGCCAAAAGACCAAAAATATTTTCAAACCTTTTTTCAATGATGATCTTTGGATGTAGAACCCTTTTCAATGGGCTTTTAAACATTTTTCTTAAATGGGCTTACAACTAGTTAGGTCAATTATGGAAAACTAAAAATTAATTGTGGGCCTGGTATATACTAAGACTTATTAATCATGGGCTTGTTTATGGCATGAATCATTAGTTGTATTTCCAAATGAGAAATCTATTCATGATAAACTCTTTAATTTAGTTTTAATCCAATATAGCATAAAAGCTTTTAGTTTTAATCCAATATAGTATAAAAGCTATCTTTTTGTTAGACCAATGGATTAAGGCTTAATTAATAGGAATTATCATTGACTGACTTCTAAGTTTGAAAGGCAACGATTGGTTAAACTGTCCTAGTGGATTGTTCAAAAATAAGATATCCCACATTAATATTTTGTTAACCATATACCTAGAAAAATAGACTCGCCATTCGTGTGTGGAAGTTACAAGGTTGGAAGGAACATTCTATGTATCTTTATTTGTCAGTTATATGTGCATACATGCATTACATTACATGTCATTGATCATTTCTGGCTCACAGCCCCAGAGTACAGTAGTTCACGAGCCTACGACAATCTGACATATGCTAGTGATGTAGAATCCAACAATGACTCAGTCAGCTTCTCACCAAAAGCAATGGATTTTGAGCAAGTTCAGAAGATGGTAGATGATGCACTCAACTCCAAGATGGAAGAACTAAAGGGGCTACTAGCTGAGACCATGAAAAGCTAGTTGGCTGCATTATTAGGGAATACTATTGAAGCATCTGCTAGTACTAAGAAGCCAAAAGACAATGGAAAGGCTAAGGTTGGTGAGGTAGCCTTTAATGATGACAAGGTAGTTGTCTATGATGATGATGATGACTGGGCTTAATATTTCCAAGATCCTCAAGATAAGAAGAAAAAAACAAAGGCTATGGAGAAATCAACTTTTGAAAAGACCGAAACTTCAGATGTGGAGAAGATGATTACTAATTTAGATAAAAAGTTTGAGAAGAAGCTGAAGGTTGAAGAGATGTCAGAAGTGGACAAATTGTTTGAGCAAGATGAAGAAGTTCCTCATAAGTTCAAGATGCCTTCTTTTGCTAAGTACAATGGCACAAGAAATCCTTATCTACATATCAAGCAATACAATACTACCATGTAGTCTGCTCGAGCTACTAAGGTTCAAACTCTAAGGTACTTCATACTCTCATTGGATCCTATTGTGTAAATTTGGTTCAATACCTTAGAGGAAAGTACTCAAAAAGAACTAGGATTTGATGTACAAAGTCTTCACCCAGCAGTATGGGTATAATATGGAATTGGAAGTTACCCTGATAGAGGTAGAGTCAATATGGCAGAAGCAGAATGAGAATTTTGTTAATTATGTGAAGAGGTGGAGAAACAAAGCTACTCTTCTCAAAAAGAGGCCGATGAGTCTGACCAGATCAGAATGATAGTATGAGGTGTCTTGCTTTACCTTCATGAGAGATTGTCTCACACCTTTATCAGAGATTTCAAATATCTTCTCCAAGCTGTCTTGTAAATAGAAGTGTGGGAATGGGAGAATAATCGCTTCTCTAGAAGGAGGAATGAAAGAGGGAAATACCAATCTGGCAGTTAGAGTGCATAAAAAGAAATGGATGTTAATACAATTACTGGTCAAGGGAATAAGAGGAAATTTTCATAGTTGGGAAGACCTTTATCTTGGATTTTTAATAAGTTGCAAAAGTAAGGGCTATTAGAGCCACTAGCCCCTCGACCGTTACCCAATCCTCTGCCACCAAACTTTGATAACAATGTATTTTGTCAATTCCATCAAAGACAGGGGCATAAAATAGACAAGTGTTTTCGGTTAAGGCATGAGATCTAAGATTTGATCCACAGTGGCAAGCTATCTGAGCCCAATAAACCCAATAGTAAAAGCAATCCATTGCCTAAGTTTAGAAGAGTGCCACCACCAATGACCTTCATAATATGAGGATTGATGGAAAGTTCTATCTTGTTGCCTTTTCAAGATGTAGATGGAGAAACTGATGAGGAAAGGGTTGCTAGTTTTGGCCCTTGCCCCTAACAAGTTCAAGTAGATGAAGCATTTTTTTTACTCCAACACAACAAACTTCCCTTAGCTCATTAGGTCTTTGTTTCATTTTCTTTCTTTGGTGTTTTTTGTAAAAATTATGTTTTTTAAATTAAGATTGTTTGAATAAATTACTTTCATCAAATTTTTGTTTATTTTGGTCTTTGTTCATTTTAGTGCTCAACCTATGATGATTCTACCTTAATATTCATAAATTAGTATATTTATGCATTATGATCCGAATGACTTTACTAGGTGAGGGAGTTATTTTATAACATTGAGTTGTCCCTCTTTCCCATTTTATTCATTTCTTTGTGAGGTTAATTATTTCTTTTTGACATAACACATGTACACACAGTCAATTAATATTTTACACATTATTGTGTGTCTAAAAAATATTTTTCATTCTCTTACAACATTGTTACCACACATAGATACAGTAAAAAATAGTCAAAGTTTTACAAATACTAAAATTTATTTCCAAACCAACTCGGGCCTAGAATCCAAATTATTTTTTAGTCCAAAACTCGAAAATAATATATATATATATGTAATAATATATATGTATAATATATATATATATGAAAATGAAATAAGAAATAAGAAATACAAATAAAATTTAAATAAAATTTAAAGAAATTAGCAACACATCACTTGTTAAAGTTATTTTGTGCAAATAAGTAATTTCTTTTTGTGCTAGAAATAATATTTATCTCTGTTTTTTCACTTGAACTATGATGTAACTCCAAACTGGCTAATAATGATATTCTCCCATGTTCTTGTTCCCAAATTTGATTCAGAAGCTTGGTGTTTGAGCGGGGTCTATCCCTGCAAGAATGTTGCGCCATTTTTATGAAGAGTCACCGCTTTTTCAAAGTTTAATGAAGTAGAAGTAATTTAAAAGATAGTAAGTTTTGAATACAAAAATATTCTCGCATAAAACATTTATAGAGAAAAAGGATAAGAAATGAGTAATAAAGAAAAGATGAATATAGTAAGATACAAGCCAAGCAAAGCATTTAAAGGTATAAAGAAAAGAGTAACTTCGTATTCAATCACTTATTCTGATCAATAATTCAATCTTTATTTTCCACTTCAATTATTCCTTTCTTTCCTTTATCAATTATCCATTTCTTTCATACCAATAATTTAGTCCCTCTTTCCCATTTTATTCATTTCTTTGTCAGGTTAATTATTTCTTTTTGGCACAGCACACGTACACAAAGTCAATTAATATTTATACATTATTGTTTGTCTAAAAAATATTTTTTGTACTCTTAAAATATTTTTTTCATGCAGGAGTCAAAAGTACATAGATACTGTAAAAAATAGTCAAATTTTTTACAAATACTGAAATTTATTTCCAAGCCAACTCGGGTCCAGAACCCAAATTATTTTTGAGTCCAAAACTAAAAAATAATATATATATATATATGTAATATATATGTATAATATATATATAAATGAAATAAGAAATACAAATAAAATTTAAATAAATTAGCAACAGATCACTTATTATAGTTATTTTATGCAAATAAGTAATTTCTTTTTGTGCTAGAAATAATATTATCATTGTTTTTTCACTTGAACTACTATGTAACTCCATACCGGCTAATAATGATATTCTTCCATGCTCATGTTCCTGAATTTGATTCAGAAGCTCAGTGTCTAAGCGGGGTCTATCCCTGCAAGAATGTTACACCATTTTTATGAAGAGTCACCGTTTTTTCAAATTTTAATGAAGTAGAAGAAATTTAAAAGATAGCAAGTTTTGAATGCATAAATGTTCTCACATAAAACATTTATAGAGAAAAAGGATAAGGAATGAATAAAGAAAAGATGAATATAGTAAGATACAAGCCAAGCAAAGCATATAAAGGTATAAAGAAAAGAGTAACTTCTTATTCAATCACTTATTCTGATCAATAATTCAATCTTTACTTTCCACTTCAATTATTTCTTTCTTTCCTTCATCAATTATCCATTTCTTTTAGACCAATAATTTAGTCCCTCTTTCCCATTTGATTCATTTCTTTGTCAGTTTAATTATTTCTTTTTGACACAGCACACGTACACAGTCAATTAATATTTATACATTATTGTGTGTCTAAAAAATATTTTTCGTACTCTTACAACATTTTTTCCATGCAGGGGTCAAAAGTACATAGATACAGTAAAAAATAGTCAAATTTTTTAGAAATACTGAAATTTATTTTTAAACCAACTTAGGTCCAGAACCTAAATTATTCTCGAGTCCAAAACTCACTCCGGATCCATAAACCAAACCTACTCGGGTTTAGAACCCAAATTATTTTTGAGT
The DNA here is from genome assembly GCA_947685225.1 of Garcia nutans. Taxonomy (NCBI): domain Eukaryota; kingdom Viridiplantae; phylum Streptophyta; class Magnoliopsida; order Malpighiales; family Euphorbiaceae; genus Garcia; species Garcia nutans. Next base: position 7,602,892 of record CANTUV010000057.1, read on the forward strand.
CCATAACTCACTTCGGGTCCATAACCCAAACCAACTCGGGTCAAGGACCAAAATTATTTTCAAGTCCAGAACTCATTTTGAGTCTAGAACCCAAATTATTTTTTAGTTCAAAACTCACTCCGGATCTAGAACCCAAAACAACTTGGCTCCAGAAGCCAAATTATTTTCGAGTCAAGAACTCACTTCAGGTCCAGAACCCAAACCAACTCAAGTCTAGAACCTAAATTATTTTGGAGTCTAGAACTCACTCTGGGTCCATAACCCAAACCAACTCAGGTCCATAACCAAAATTATTTTTAAGTCCATAACTCACTCCGGGTCCAGAATTCAAACCAACTCAGGTCCCGAGTCTAGATCAAAAATTATTTTTGAGTCCAAAACTTGCTCCGGGTCCAGAACCCAATATTTTTTTTTGAGTCTAGAACTTAATCCGAGTCCAAAGCCAAAACCAACTCGGGTCTAGAACCCAATCAAATTGAACCAATCCAACTTTTTCAAATTGAAGTTTCTTTTCACTCATTGAATAAATCCAAAATCGTTCAAGTAGGGGGCAAAATTGTAGACCCTTAATTTTGGTCCAAGTTAAATTTAAGAATTTGAGATAAAATTTGACAAGCCCAAATCAAGTATAATCAATTTGGTTCGGTCCGGTTAAGATTAAGACTGTTTGACCCAAGACAATTTGATATGGGATCAATCCCATATTGAATTGGCCTTGGCCAATTTGACATAGGTGTCCATATCGAATTGGCCAAGCCCAATTTGATATGCAATAGATTTTACCGAGCCCAAGACATTTTAAAAATCCCAAGCATAACAGGATTTGTGGCAAGGATGTTGGTCTCGGATAAAAATTATTTAGCAAGGTAGCCCTAGTTAAAAGCTTAAAAGTACAAAGCTTGGACAAAGAAAATAAGAGGCAGCAAGCATTAAAACTAAGCAATAATGATCAACAAGCAATAATAAGTAAAAGTCAATCAGCAACAATCAACACACCAAAGGCAATAACCATTGCCTTTGATCTTTGCTTGGCCAAAAAAAGTAATTGGTGTAGGCAGTAGCTTGGAATCAACAATCAAATTGGTGGAGCCTTCAACGCAGGTTTTGTGTCTTGAACTTTATTTGCTTAAACATATAGTAACCATGTCATCTTTTCTTTTAAATGTTTTAATTGTTTGTTTTGATTATAACTTTAATCCAGTAGTTTAAATTGCTAAGACCCAATCATATATTTTATAAAACTAAGGTTTAATTCATATTATCTCATCCAGTAGCTCAAAGTTTAAATCCATTTTTTAATTTTCAAAACCCTAAACTGTGTTCTAATTCCCAAAGCCTAATATGTTTTTCAAAGTATCAAAACCTTATTTTTATTTTCCAAAACACTTAAAACCTATTTTCCAAAGTACCAAAACCCTAACCTTGATGAATGGTTGCATGTTTATCTATTGATTTGTTTTATTTTCAGTAGTTGTAAGAGGTGTATTTCCACTTTGTGGGTATCTCGATTTTCAATATGTAATCTAATTTGTTTATTAAGGATTTTGGGACCATTGTAAGGGACACATTTCCACCTATAGTGGGTGTCTCATTTTATTTATTACCTTGTTTTCTTTTTGACATTGGACACTTGTAAATATATATATTTCATCCATGATGGGTGCCTATTTTGTTTGGACTTATTTTGATTTTAATTTAATAATTCTTTATTTTAATGTTCGCATGTAGTATGGATGATTTTATAATATTTAAGAATTTAATAATATTTAGACCTAAAAAGGAGGTCAGTTCCAATGAACCGGGGGCTGTGGGGGTGCTGGATCATTCTCACCTTCCCCACGCGTACCCAACTTTTCAAACCCATTAGGGGGTTGGGGATTCCTTAGGATTCAAGTCATCCACCCCTTTGTATTTCCCAGTCTGTCTAGGTGGCGACTCCATTATTCTCCGAGTTTAGGCCCATGTTCTCTAGCCTAACAGTGCTGAAGTCACAAAAACCATTCCACATAGGAGTGGGAGAAAAAATTCCTGCTTACAAGTACTGAAATATAACTGAGTACCCAACGCATTTTACAAACTCCTCCAAAACCTAGATGTGAGTCTATGATCTCAGTCCAACACCAAAAAATTGGGAATCCATGCAATCTCACAATCTCACTAATATACAACCCAACTAATCTATCAAGAGAGTAGTCCACCCTCACTGGGAGAAAATGAGTTGACTTAGTCATCCTATCCACAATCACCCAAATTGCATCATGCTTTTTTTGGGTCAAAGGAAGCCCTGACACAAAATCCATGGTCACTAGCTCCCACTTTCACTCAGGCACTAATAAAGGCTGCAATAACCCTAAAAGAACTTGGTGTTCAGCCTTCACCCTCTGACATGTAAGACATCTTGACACAAACTATGCTATGTCCCTCTTCATACCAGACCACCAATAATGTTTCTTTAAATCCTGGTACATCTTGGTACTTCCAGGGTGCATAGCATATGAAGATTGATGTGCTTCCTCCAAAATCCTATTTTTCAATTCCACATCACTAGGAATACATAATCTGTCTCTATACCATAAGTTTTCGTTATCTCTCACATGAAATCTTTGCTCTCTCCCTTTTTGTAGTCCTCCACATTCTTTTGGAGTTTCATATCTGACTTTTATGCTTTTTTAATCTTATCAAGTAGTAATGGCCTCATCTGCAACTGGGCCATTAGAGCACCATCATCACCATTCTCAAATCTTGAATGTAAAGCTCTCAACTACAAGCAATGTGAGAGTATAGGCAGTTAACCCTACCATAGACTTTTGACTCAAGGCATCTACAACTACATTAGCCTTGCCATGATGATAATCAATCAGAGAATCATAGTCCTTTATTAACTCTAACCACCTCCTTTGTCGAAGATTCAATTCTTTTTGGACACCCAAATATTTTAAACTCTTGTGATTCGTGTAGATAAAACACTTCTCTCCATATAAATGATGTCCCTAAATTTTCAATTCAAAGACAATGGCTGCCAACTCCAAATCATGAGTCGGATAATTTAACTATGAGGCTTCAACTGTCTGAAGGCATAAGCAATGACTCTACCCTCCTGCATCAGAACACAACCAAACCCATGATGTGATGCATCATTGTATATCACATACGGTTCACCTTCTATAGGAAGGGTAAGAACCGGAGCTTAAGTCAATATGTCTCTCAATTTCTCAAAGCTCACCTGGCATTGGTCCATCCACACAAACTTCACATCCTTTTGAAGTAATCTGGTAAGTGACAAAACTATCATGGAAAATCCCTTCACAAATCGACGGTAATAATCAGCCAATCCCAAAAAATTTATGATGTGTGTCACATTCTTTGGTGGAATCCAATTCAAGATTGCCTCGACATTACTTGGACCAACTCTAATCCCCTCTGCTGAAACAACATGCCCAAGAAAAGTCACTTGATTTAACCAGAACTCACACTTGGATAATTTAGCATACAACTATTTCTCTTTCAATATCTGTAATACAATCCACAGATGTCTATCATGTTTTTCTTTACTGTGGGAATATATCAAAATATCATCAATAAACACCACCATAAAAGTGATCAAAGTATGGCTTGAACACCTGATTCATTAAATCCATAAATGCAGCTAGTGCATTTGTCATGTCAAAGGGCATCACTAAGAACTCATAATGCCCATACCTCATTCGGAAGGCAATCTTTGGTACATCTACATCTCTAACTCTCAACTGATAGTACCTACATCTCAAATCAATCTTGGAAAAACACAGTTGCCCCCTTCAACTGATCAAACAAATCATAGATGCAAGGCAATGGGTATTTGTTCTTAATTTTCACTTTATTCAATAGCCCATAATCAATGCACAACCGCATCGTGCCATCCTTCCTTTTCACAAATAATATCGGTGCTCCCCATGGTGATACACTAGGGTGAATAAACCCTTTATCAAGTATCTCCTACAGCTGCACCTTCAACTCATTTAGTTCTATAGGTGCCATTCAATAAATGATAATGGAAATGACGCGGACCCTTAGCAACAATGGCAGCAAACCCAATGTATAACAATGGTAGAGAACTCCTTGAAACTTGATAATCACCTCCTAAGGAACCCAACGCCTATAAAGAGACGCGAACTCACTATGATTGAAGGATTTAGTTGGTAAGAAGAAGGAAAATGCCACAACTCTTGTTGATAAGTAAACCTAATTCGTGATGCAAAGAAAGAATTAAAGAATCCACTCTAATCTCTCTCACACGAAAATTCACAAGAAGAACTTGTAGAAGAATTCAAAAAATTTTATTTATTGTTGTTGTCTCCAATTCGGCCTAATAGTGCCCTTAAATAAGGGTTACAAAATTCCTAATTGCATATGGAAAATTAAGACTAAAACATTCCTAATTGCATAAGGAAAACATTCCTAATTGCATAAGGAAAACATTCCTGATAAGGAAAACATTCCTAAATGCATAAGGAAAACATTAAGTATGGAAACAAAAGCCTAATTCACTAAGGAAAATATAAAGTATGGAAACAAAATCCTAATCCACTAAGGAAAATATAAAGTATGGAAACAACCAAACTAATCCCTTCAACATAAGAAACGCCCCACACTATTTAGGCTGTCCATGGGCCTTAAATTACTTCCCAAGGCTTTATATGAACCCCCATGGACCTTTCTTGCACTTTGGACCTTTCTTTAGCTAGCCTTTAGCTTCCACACTAAGCATCATAATCAGCTTTGGTGTGCCTTCTTCAGGCTATATCTCCATCTTCTTGAATGATAATTCTTGAAGCTCTTTGGAAATCTCTTCTTGAATATGCAAAGCCATACTAGCTTGATATCTCTTTGCCTTGCTCCTAGTGATTGGTCCACTTACTAGCTTCAAGGTATCCTTTCTTACATCATTCTCCCCCTCTTCAAAAAGATTTGTCCTCAAATCTGCATCATCAAAAGGAGAAAGATCACTTACATTGAAAGTAGCACTAACATTATACGTACCTGGTAAGTCGATCTTATAGGCATTGTCATTAATCTTCTCCAGAACTTGGAATGGGCCATCTCCCCTTGCTTGCAACTTGTTATTCCTTTGGTTAGGAAACCTCTCTTTTCAAAAATGCACCCAAACCCAATCTCCTACTTGAAACTTAATCTCACGTCTCCCTCTATTTGCAGAATCAGCATATCTCTTGTTCCTTTTCTCAATATTCGCCCTTGCTTTCTCATGCATCTCTTTCACCAATTTAGCTTTCTACTCACCATCTAAACTAAAAAGCTCATGAGAAGGTAAAGAAACAAGATCCAAAACTGTTAGTGGTTAAAACCATAAACAAGCTCAAAAGGTGAATATCCTTTAGAAGAATGAATAGCACGATTATAAGCAAACTCAATAAATGGCAAACAATCTTCCCAAGAACTCAAATTCTTACCCACTAAAGCTCTCAACATGGTACCTAAAGTTCTGTTTACTACTTCTGTTTGTCCATCCATTTGAGGATGACAAGTGGTGGAAAATAACAACTTGGTACCTAACTTTCCCCAAAGCACACGCCAAAAGTGAGACAAAAACTTGGTGTCTCTATCAGAAACTATGGATTTTGGTATCCCATGAATTCGAACCACCTCCCTAAAGAAGAGTTCGTCCACTAAACTAGCATCATCACTCTTATGACATGAGATAAAGTGTGCCATCTTACTAAACCTATCAACAACCACAAATATCCTATCTCTCCCCCTCTTAGTCCTTAGTAATCCTAAAACAAAGTCCATACTAATATCCATCCAAGGAGAACTAGGAACGGGTAATGGCATATACAAACCATGAGGCATAGATTTAGACTTAGCTTGCCTACAAGCCAAACAAGCCTTACAAATCCGAATTACATCCCTTTTCATATTTGGCCAATAAAAGTGTTCATTCAGCATGTCTAAAGTCTTATCAACTCCAAAATGCCCCATCAAACCCCCCAAAATGTGATTCTAATACTAGCAAATCTCTCATAGAAAATCTAGGCATGCATAATTTTGAACCCTTAAATAAAAACCCATCATGTCTACAGAAAGAATTAAAAGCACCATGCTTACAAGCATCATAAACATTGCCGAAATCAGAATCACCAACATATAAGTCCTTTATACATTCAAATCCAAGCAATTTAGTTCTGAAAACATTAAGTAAAGCGTACCTCCTTGAAAGTGCATCTGCCACTACATTGTCTTTACCTTGCTTGTATTTGATCACATAAGGAAACTTCTCAATCTTCATAACCCATTTTGCATGTCTTTTATTCAACTTGCCTTGCCCTCTCAAATGCTTCAATGATTCATGGTTTGAATGGATCACGAATTCCTTGGGCAGCAAATAATGCTCCCATAATTCCAATGCTCTCACCAAAGCATATAGCACCTTGTCATAAGTTGAATAATTCAGCTTTGCTCCATTAAGCTTTTCACTAAAGTATGCAATGGGCTTCTTCTCTTGCATCAAAACAGCTCCAATACCTACACCAAAAACATCACATTCAATTTCAAAAGTAGAATCAAAGTTAGGTAAAGCTAAAACGGGTGTAGTAGAAAGCTTCTCTTTCAAAGCATCAAATGCTTCTTGTTGCTCCTTGCCCCAAACGAGTCCCACTTCTTTCTTGATTATGCTAGTCAAGGGGGCTGCCAATGTAGAGAAATTAGGGACAAATCTCCTATAGAAGCTTGCCAATCCGTGAAAACTCCTCACTTCTGTCACACTTGAAGGATTCGGCCACTCTTGGATAGCTTTCACCTTCTCTTAATCAACTTCAATTCCCTGCATACTTACAACAAAACCAAGAAAAACAACCCTATCTAGACAAAAAGAACACTTCTTAAGCTTAGCATAAAGGTTTTGCTCCCTAAGCATTTCAAGCACTTTCCTAACATGCTTAACATGTTCTTCCTCAGTTTTGCTATAAATCAGAATATCATCAAAGTAAACTACCACAAACTTACCTAAATAAGCTCTCAAAACATGGTTCATTAATCTCATAAAAGTACTAGGTGCATTAGATAAACCAAAAGGCATAACTAACCATTCATACAAACCATATTTTGTTTTGAAGGCAGTCTTCCATTCATCTCCAAGCTTCATGCGAATTTGATGATATCCACTCATAAGAACAATCTTTGTGAAATATCTCGCCCCATGCAATTCGTCCAACATGTCATCAAGTCTAGGAATGGGATGTCTATACTTCACAGTAATCTTGTTCACAACCCTACAATCAACACACATCCTCCAAGAACCATCTTTCTTGGGTACTAATAAGTCTGGAACGGCACAAGGACTAAGGCTCTCATGAACCAAGCCTTTCTCCAAAAGCTCTTTAACTTGTCTTTGCATCTCTTTTCTCTCCATAAGATTGCTCCTATATGCTGGCCGGTTTGGAATTGTAGAACCGGGTATGAAGTCAATTTGATGTTCAATCCCTCTTAATGGCAGCAAACCACTAGGAAGGTCTTTAGGAAACACATCCTTAAAATCCTGCAACAAAGACACAAAACTAGAAGGTAAAGAATCAAGAGATTCTTCACTGTCAGCAAGTAACAATTCTTTATACATAATAATGAGTACAGGCTGCCCTACATCTATCTCTCTTGCTCTTGCATAAAAAGTATGTTTTGCTTTTTCTCCTTGCTTATTTTCTCTCACCAATGGGCCATTTATTTGTTTGCTTACTTTCTTTTGATTCTCGGCCTCTTTTCCCTTTCTGCACTCACTCACTTTATTATTTTCTCTTTCCCTACCTTTAGAATTACCCTTGGGTGTTGAAGAAACATGATTGGCCAAATTTGAACCCCCTTGGTTCATGTTGGCCAAAACTTCTTTCTCCCTCTCTAGCATCCTCTTCTGATCTTCATACACCTCCTGAGGTGATAATAGTGCTAGAACAACCTTCTTTCCTTCATAAGTAAAGGTATACTTATTAGAAAAGCCATCATATTGTGCCCTTCTATCATGCTGCCATGGTCTTCCTAATAGCAAATGTCCAGCTTGCATTGGCACTACATCACACAAAACCTCATCTTAATACCACCCAATGGAGAATGGTACCTTGACTTGCTTCAACACTTTTACTTCCCCAGCATCATTGAACCATTGCAACTTGTAAGGATTGGGATGTTTAAAACAAGCTAACCCCAATTTATTCACCATTGTAGTACTAGCAGCATTGGTACAACTTCCACCATCAATGATAAGTGTACAAACCTTACCATTCACCAAACACCTAGAGTGGAAAAGATTCTCCCTTTGATCCAAGCCTTCTTCCTTGACTTGAATATTCAAGGCTCTTCTAGTAATAAGCATCTCTCCATGTTCAGCATTCAAGACTTGATTCTCCCAAGCCTCTTCATCATATTCGGCCCTATCACCACATTCGGCCTCCTCTTCTTCTTCATGTTCAGATTCTGATTCAATTTCCCCTTCATGGGTAGCAATCATCACCCTCTTATTCGGACATTGAGAAGCAATGTGTCCACTTCCCAAACACTTGTAGCATTTAATTTCCCTACTTGGAGTAGGTCTAGAAGGTGTTTCCTTGGCTATTTTTGCATCCCCATCATTCAGCTTCTTGAAATTAGGATTGCAGGAAGAATTCTTTTGGAAAGAACCCTTGTAATCCCCTTTGTAGGAACCTTCACTTGAACTTGAACCCTTGAAGTTTGAAATTTTTCCACTAGCTTTAGAGTAGCCAGTTTTTGAAATAGCTTTATTCTTTAATCTTCTCTCTATCTTCATGGCCTTTTGAACTAACTCTTCCATTGTGTTGAATTCATACATCTCCAATTCATTGGCTATGTTCAAATTCAATTCCCCAAGAAATCATGACATCTTCTTGTCTTCATCTTCATCAATATTTTCCCTAGCCATGATCATCTCCATCTCTTTGTGGTACTCTTCCACACTTCTTCCACCTTGAACTAGTCTTGCTAGTCGATTGTACAAATCCCAAATGTAGTGAGATGGTACAAATCGGCTCCTCATTAGTTCTTTCAAGGTTGACCATTCAGGAATAGGCCTCATACCTTTCCCTCTTCTATTAGCTTTCAGTTGATCCCACCAAAAGGTAGCATACCCTTTGAACTCTACGGCTGCCAAAACTGATTTCTTCTCTTCGGTGTAGTTATGGCATTTGAAAATCTGCTCAACTTTCCTCTCCCATTCTATGAATTCTTCTGCATTGTTCTTCCCTTCAAAGGAAGGAATCTTCATCTTGATGGAAGTAAGGTCACCATCAGTGGTAGGTTGATTTCCACCTTCATCTTCATCTTTTACCCTTTCGGCTGCTTCTAGGGCTTCAAGATTTCCTTGCCCTTCTTTCCTAAGCACTCTTCTAGCTCGCATTATGGGATTTGGATGTGCGGCTGGCTACCCTTGTTGCACATGCTGAATTTGTTGTGCTTGTCGTGCTGCATTCTCTTGTAATCTAGTATCCATCATCTCCATTCGACCAAGCATTGCTGCCAAAGTCTCATTAAGCCTAGCCAAGCTTTCAGCCATAGCTCCTTCTTTGCTAGTCACTTCTCCTTTTCCAGCCATGTTAACAAACAAACAAACTCAAAGAAACAAGATTAGTAATAATCGAAATTCAATCAAGTGTTTAGAATTACCTCACTTTTCTTGTCTTCCTTAATTGCACTTCAGAACCAAGCTCACCAACCAACAATTGTCAAGTCGTTCAAGAAACTAGAACCTAAATCTTAGAACTAGATAGAAAACAAGACAAGTATCCGGAGGCAATGCAAGGTAATTTGTACTACATGATATAGAACCAAGTATCGACACAAAGCAAATGATACTTAGCAATGTAATGGAATTAAAAGCTAGATAAAGAAATTAGAAACAATGAAGACAATAAACAAGACAAATTTGGATATAATGAATCAAAAGCAACCCACACTTGGCAAGCTGCTTTATGGACCTAATCAATTCTACCCAAAATGCTAGCTTCTAGACTCTAATTCCCACCTATAACACTCAAATAACATGAATATTAAGGTCTGATTTTCGAAATTCCAAAAGCCCCTCAAAAGGTGAAAATTTTCGCCCAAAAATTTTATTACTTCTCACCCACCTAGATCTGATCCTTAGCACCCAAATAGCAAGAATATCAAACAATTTTTGTTGAGGTGGTTTTGTACTCTTTTTTTTTTTTTGCTTCCTCTCACTATCCCCTTGATTCGAGACTTAATTTACTCCCAAGGACTTTTCGAAATCTGGACTTAATTCGCAACCCCAGACTCACTCAAGACCAAATCGAAATCAAACTTGAACACAAACTCTAGCTTTTGCTTTCTTTCAAGAACCCTAATTCTTGGTTTCAAAATTCTCCAAGAATCCTTTCCTAGGTTTCGTTTTCACCCTAAGAATACCCTCCTTCAATTCGGCCTTGATCAGAATTGATATATGACTCTTTTTTGAAAATTAAAGACTAGACTCTCTAAGGACCCTAAAATGTAGAAATTTAAAAGACCTAAATTAACAAACCCTAGAAAGACAAAGTAGATAAAAATTACCTTGTAGCAAGGCTCTGATACCAAATGACGCGGACCCTTAGCAACGATGGCAGCAAACCCAACGTATAACAATGGTAGAGAACTCCTTGAAACTTGATAATCACCTCCTAAGGAACCCAACGCCTATAAAGAGACATGAACTCAATATGATTGAAGGATTTAGTTGGTAAGAAGAAGGAAAACGCCACAACTCTTGTTGATAAGTAAACCTAATTCTTGATCCAAAGAAAGAATTAAAAAATCCACTCTAATCTCTCTCTCACAAAAATTCACAAGAAGAACTTGTAGAAGAATTCAAAAACTTTTATTAATTGTTGTTGTATCCAATTCGGCCTAATAGTGCCCTTAAATAAGGGTTACAAAATTCCTAATTGCATATGGAAAATTAAGACTAAAACATTCCTAATTGCATAAGGAAAACATTCCTAATTGCATAAGGAAAACATTCCTAAATGCATAAGGAAAACATTAAGTATGGAAACAAAATCCTAATCCACTAAGGAAAATATAAAGTATGGAAACAAAATCCTAATCCACTAAGGAAAATATAAAGTATGGAAACAACCAAACTAATCCCTTCAACATAAGAAACGCCCCACACTATTTGGGCTGTCCATGGGCCTTAAATTACTTCCCAAGGCTTTATATTAACCCCCATGGACCTTTCTTGCACGTTTGGACCTTTCTTTAGCTAGCCTTTAGCTTCCACACTAAGCATCATAATCAGCTTTGGTGTACCTTCTTCAAGCTCTATCTCCATCTTCTTGAATGATAATTCTTGAAGCTCTTTGGAAATCTCTTCTTGAATATGCAAAGCCATACTAGCTTGATATCTCTTTGCCTTGCTCCTAGTGATTGGTCTACTTGCTAGCTTCAAGGGATCCTTTCTTGCATCAGGAGATGGGAGCAGTACTGGGCATCACGTTGATACTAAACTCCACCTCTCTCTCTAATGGTAACCTTGTTAACTCCTCAGGGAACACATCCGAGAATTTTTCTACCGTAGATATACTGTCCAACTAGGATCCTACTACTTTGGTGTCTACCACATGAGCCAAATAAGCCTCACACCCCTTCTGAATCATCCTCCAGCTGATATAGCTAAAACAAACATAGATACGAGGTGTCTCTGCTCACTAGATACCACTACTTCTCTCCCATCACGTGTTTTCAGAGTAACACATTTATGTGGATAGTCTATTATAGCCCCGTGTTTGGATAACCAATCCATACATAGAATCAAGTCATACTCCCTAAAGGACATCTCAATTAGGTTACTGAGAAACTACTCATCATGAACAACAACTGGACTATATCAATGTACACTGCTAACTACCAAATTATGCCCTAAAGAGTTGGTCACTAATACATCAAGCCCTAATGACTCAAAATGCATATCACCCATAGGAAGAATGGACTTATTGATATATGAATGTGTGCATCCAGGATTAATCAATGCATGCACATGAATGGCAAATAAAAGAAATATACCAGCCACAACATCTAAAGCATCTGCCTATCTCTGCATCACATATACTCTCTGTGATGATCCTGCCTGATCTGGTCCACTAGTCCCTACCGTGGATCCCCTCTCTGACTAAATCTAGGTCAACACCTTTACTACCAGCACAACCCCCTCTGTCACTAGGTCTAAAAATCATTATCTCAGTCTGTCTATCTATGGGTGGCACTGGACAATCTCTGAGAAAATGATCTATGGAGCCACACTTGAAATAAGCTGGTGTATGGGTGCCCCAACAGATACCCCAATATGTCCTCAACCCTGAGCATAAACAAGTGGAGGAGATCTGAATCGGGGTTGGGGTACTAGCTACTGAGGCTGCAGGTCTCTACCTCTGTTGTTGAAATGATCTGCTAAACTGCCCTTGACTCACACTAAACCCTCTGAGGAAAACTGTAATATCCCAAAGTATACCCTAAAAGTTTTGGAATTATTGTTGTATTTGGATTTAATGTATATGTTTTATAGAAAGAGAAAAGAAGTAAAGAGAGAGTGTATATGTTGTATATATATATGTTGTATATATAGATATATATATAACATATACAAGTCAAAGAAATGGAAGTCAAAAGAAGATAAGTTAATTAAAAGGAAATATTATAAGAGATAGATGTATATAAAGGATAATATGTATATATGGTATTTGAAAAATATGGGAAATATAAAAGCAATATATAAGACATATACATATATCAACATATACATCACATATACATGATGTATATATTGGTGTAGGAAAAGTAAGTGTATATAATTAATAATAATAATAATAATAATAATAATAATAATAATAATAATAATAATGACAAGAGAAAAAGAAGAAAAGAAAGTCAAAGGGAAGAATAAAAATTGTGGTGGAGGATTTTTGGGATATTTTATTATATTATATATATATATATATATATATAAGATAAGCTTGAATAAAGAAAGAAGATTTTCTTTCTTTCTTCTTCTTCTTCTTCTTGTTCTTGAACATGGAAAGAGAGAGAGAGAGAGAGAGAGAGAGAGAGAGAGGTGATTTTATTTACATATACATCAAATTCATAAGGGTTTTGAGAGAATTGAAGGTGGATATTGAAGATTTGGCAAAATATTCAAGTAAGTATTCATTTCCTTGTATTGATTTCTATTGATTGAGCTTATATTTGATATGGTTAGTGTGTGAAGATGATGATAATGAAAGATTGAAGTATATAGATATGTTGAATTGGTATTTAGATGATGATAAAATGGTTATTTGTGAGGATGATGATGGATTGTTGAAATTGTTTAGTAAAGGCTTAATATAAATGAGTTGGGGAATTGAATAATTGATATATGGATGATGTATATAATGATTATTATTATGATATGTTGAAGTTATATAAGTGTTAGATTAATTGGTAATTGATGTATGTTATGAGTTTGATCAATTATTATCTTGGATTTTCTATATGTTTGTGTTTATTGAAGTTAAAAACACAAAATACATGAGTTTGGTCCGAAACAGAGGCAAAATGGATGCCACGGTCGTGGCAAATGAGTGCCACGGTCATGGCAAGTGAGGGACACGACCGTGGGGGTTTAGAGAAAAGTGGGCAGATTCGTTTGCTAACCCATGGCCGTGGGGTTGTGAGGCCACGACCGTGGGGACTTAGATAATGGTTTTGGTTTGTAATTTGTGATCTATGGGTCTAGTATGAGACTAATAGGTGAATAAGTGTATTGGAATTCATGTGTATTTGTAAGTAAGTGTGTATTCTTCCTTTTGGATTAGGTTGTGAAGAGGTTGGGTTGCCTTAACCTAGATGTGAAGAATTCTTGGAAGAGGAAGTGTATAGATTGATGTGAGTTGCTCTTGAGGTAAGTACAAACTTACATGGATGTATTCTTTTACATGATTTTGAGACTTAACACATTTGGTTATAAATGTGTTAAGTAATCTACTATATTGTTATTACTATTTGATTAATGTTATGATTTGTATAATGTGAAAGATATGATGATCATTCAAATGGTATGTGCAATGCAATTGGTTATGATAATTACTTTAATGATGAATTGCTTTAATGTGAATTGAGAAATGATGAGATGTGATGCCATTGTGGTTGGCTATAATGATTCAAATGAAATGAATGGGGCATGTTTGCCTAGATGATGATGAATTCAAAATATATGTCCAATGCAATTGGTTATGTATACTTTATTGATGAGATGTGAAGCCATTGTTGTTGGCTATAATGATGCAAATGAGATGATTGAGGCATGGATGCCTAAATGATGATAAGAAAATGAGAATGAAATTGATAATGAAATAATGAATGAATTGTGTGTCTAATATGTTATTCCATTTTTAAAGTTTTGTTGTTGGTGGCATGCCTAATGGTAACAATCTCTTGAAGCTAGGTTGGGCTTGATCCTTGAAGCCAAGTTGGGTTGAAGTTTAGCATGCTTAACTCCCCTTGAAGCTTGGTTGGGTCTAGTCCTTGAAGCATAGTTGAGATGTTACAACCCTTGAAGCTAGGTTGGGTTTGGTTCTTGAAGCCCAGTTGGGTTGATACTTAGCATGCTTTGTTCCCCTTGAAGCTTGGTTGAACCTAATCCTTGAAGCCTAGTTGGGATAATGATAATGATAAATGTGATAATTGAACTAAAACATTAACTCTGAAAGTTGAATGGCATATTATGTCTTTTGGGCCCATGTGTGTCTTTGTTTCAATGTGATTTATGAATGGTGAAACAATTGAATAAAGTAATGGAATGTAATGTTATGAAGTATGTTATGATTACAATACATAATTAAATTATTGAAAAGAAATATGGCCTGAGAAGCTATGTTGAAAGATGAGATTCTGAAAGTATAATATGACATGTAATATGTATATGGATGTGGACATTGTGAGTATTATTTTATGAATGTTCTAATAAGTTATGGAATTGTGGGTTGTGTTAATAATATATGTGTGTATGTATATAATTATGAGATTAGTAAAAATATATGAAAAGTGTAATTGAAATGGGAAAACATGATAAGAAAATAATGATACATGAAGTTAACATATGAGTATGATTTTCTGTAATGTATATTTATAATATTTATTTGTACTACTAAGCTTTCGAGCTTAGCGCGGTTGTGTTAATCGCGCAGGTGAGTAGGTGGTTGATTTGAAGTCAAGTCGTTATGCCACGAGAAGATTAAGAGTATTTCGAGACCAACTAGAAGGTGGTGCATACATGTACAATTTAATTATGTTGTATTTTGATAAAAATGTATTCATATGTATAAATGAATTTTGGTAAAGAGAAGATCATTATATATATGTAATATCCTCAAAAGTATAATGAGTTTTTAAATGTTCTTTAAATTAAATGTATTATGGTTTGGAACTAGAGTGAAGGTTTTTAATCTGAAATGAAAAGTGACATTCTTATACTTTATATACGTACTGCATGTATACAAGGTATATGTATAGTACTTATATAGAGTATGGGGGTGTTACAATTATTTTGGTATCAAAGCTTAGGTTCGAGATTCTCGGCCTAAGTAGATTTAAAATGAAAAGAAGAAAATTTAAAAAAAAATGAAAAAAAATGAAAATGAAATTTGTGATACATGCATATGCATTAACACCTAGGTTGGTCTCAGATGTGGCATTATGTGATTTGTAGTATATGTGAATTATATGAGATGGATGATAGTGTGTGAATGAGGTTTTACATGAAAGTAAAGCTAGAGAAAGAAATGATATGGAAAAATTTATATAAGTTTAATTGATAAATTAAGGAATTGAAGTTTACTTAAGTAAAGTAAATTTTGAAAATTTTAATTATGGAAGTGTGCTTGTAAAAAAGGTCATAAAGAAATGAATAGGAGAATAATGTTGGAAATGAGTTAAAAAAAATTATCAAGATTAAAGTAATTACTCTTTTCTCTAAAGTTTGGATCTTTTTCTAATAAAACTTATGTTTGGATTGCTAGCGAGAGGAAATATTGTTCGAATGTTAAAATGGATAGATATGATATTAAATTGAAGAAAGTATGGTGGAATATTGAGTGAGTTGATTGGTATAGACAAAGTGTGACAATTTAAGGTTTTGGGTACGTAAAGTTCAGGTTTTTAAAAAGGGATGGTGTTGGTTAAAGTAAGGAGATATAATGGTGTTGTTTGTATTGTTGTTTTGATACAAACATTGTGATTTTAATATTAGAAATGTAAAATGTTTAAGTGTAAAGCTTATATTAATGGTGGTAATATGTAGTAGTTGAATTTTTGAAATGAGCTTTAATAATTGTGAAAATGATATGTTTTGATGTTACATTATGGTATATATATATATAATGCTTTTAAAATTAATATTAAGAAAATGAGATTAGTAAATTGAAGTTTAGGTAAAGTAGTAATTTGAGAATTTAGAGTTTTAATGGAATGTTGATAAAGATTATTTAGATATCGATAGTTTAATGTATATTAAACATATGAGCTATTTGCAATGAATATTATTGCATATGAAAATACTATGAATTGGGTAATGTGATTGATAATATAAAAATTTGTTTGTAATAAAGGGAAAACGAATAAGCAAGTGAAAATTAGTTACTTTAAGTAATTTGACTGGAAATAATGAAAATGGATATGAAGGGTATACTAAATGCTTTTAAAAACAAATGTGAGAGAGATGTCACATTAGAAATGTGACTAGGATGTATGTGAAGTGTTATTATGGTTAGAATGTATATATTTGTTGTGTTGACGAATAATTTAAGTTATGTTAAAAGAATGAGAATGATAATGTTCAAAGAAAAGTAATAAACATTAAATTTGTATAGATTGTATGCAAAAGAGAAATTAAATAAAATTGCATGATTATGTGTATACATGTATAGGATGTGTGAGGTGAGTTTTTTGATATGAATGTAATTGTATTATGTAAGAAATGTGGAAAGTAAGTCACATTATGAACGTGACCTATGAATGTGTAGGTGGTATAACTACTGGTCTAGTGGTATTGAGAATGATATTGCATGTATTATGAACCTAAGAGAGATTAGGTCTTGACCTGCGCAAAGCTAGATAGACTATGTAACGGAATTGAGAGTGAGAATGGACTCAAGTACACTACAAAAAAAAGCGCAATCAGCGACGCATTCTGCGACAACTCTTATTTCGTCGCTGATTAGCGACTTTATCAACGACAACTTTACGACAAAGAATTAAGATAAGTGTCTTTCCAACATTCCGTCGCTGAATGGGTCGCTAAATGTGTCGCTGATTAACGAAAAAAAAATGGTCGTAGATTCTGTCGCTGAATAGCGATAAAAGGTCGTTTCTCGCTGAATGTGTCGCTGAATTTTGCGCCAGATTTTGGCGCCAACAATGAGCGACGACGTTACGACTAATTTACAATAAATCAGCGAGAAATTAATTTTATTTTCTATTTTAAAGTAATTGGTCGCTAATTAGTCGCTAAATGGCTCGCTGATTTGCGAGAAAAATAGTTCGTCGCAGATTAGTCGCTAATTTGCGAGAATATAGAGACCAATCAGCGAGAAATTAATTTTATTTTCTATTTTAAAGTAATTGGTCGCTAATTAGTCGCTAAATGGCTCGCTGATTTGCGAGAAAAATAGTTCGTCGCAGATTAGTCGCTAATTTGCGAGAATATAGAGACCAATCAGCGAGAAATTAATTTTATTTTCTATTTTAAAGTAATTGGTCGCTAATTGGTCGCTAAATGGCTCGCTGATTTGCGAGAAAAATAGTTCGTCGCAGATTAGTCGCTAATTTGAGAGAATATAGCGACGGATTAGCGAGAAATTAATTTTATTTTCTATTTTAAAGTAATTGGTCGCTAATTGGTCGCTAAATGGCTCGCTGATTTGCGAGAAAAATAGTTCGTCGCAGAATTATCATTAATTTGCGAGAATATAGTGACGAATTAGCGAGAAATTAATTTTATTTTCTATTTTGGTATAATTTTGATTTAACTCCTATATCTTCTCTTCTTCCCCTCAATAAAATACCACTTCTCTCTCTTTTTGGCAACTCTTTGATCAGTGAAAGAGTGATGATATATGGATGCTTATTAATATTTGTTTTTGTTCACAATCGGATCCAAAACTCCAGCTAAAAACGAGCTCTTTTGTTTTAAAAATCAGCGAAACAAGGGGAAAGAAAGAAAGAAAGAGTATTACATTATTCATTTCCCTTTCCCTTATAAATCTGAATCTCAAAATAAATAATGAAGAACCCCAAGCCTACAGTCAATAATTTTTTGAGGTTAGCTTTAATTTTACTTGCTTTTTATGAAATTTGTTTACTTATCCGCAAATAAAAATTTTGATGTTATTGAAGAGATTAATTTTTGCATGAATATAATTTGAATTGTCTTTAAATGCATGAGACTCTATGTGAACATAATTGAAAAAATAATTAGCCATTTTATCTTTAAAAATCTATATTATTTATGTTGAGCTGTTTGTTATTTTATGTTAACAATATTTTTTTAGTTATTTTGCTCGTATAGACTCTATATAATTATATTTATCTAATATTATACCTAAAAAATATAATAAAGTTTAGCTTAATTTCTATACTTAAGTAAAATATTTTTATATATTTTATACTATTTGTATATTTTAATAGTTTTCTTAATATGATTTAAAGAATTGAATATGGTTATGATAATAAAAATATATATAGTATGATAAAGTTATATATGCCAATTTTTAGAAATATAAAATAAAAAATTTAAAAATAATAAAAAGCTTATGAGTAAGTTATTAAAATTAGATATCAATAATTTGAAAGTAACGCCAAAGTTTTCTTCTAGTATAATAACGAAAAAAAAAACCAAATATTTTTTTATTGATATTTATTTATTTGTTGATTGGGCAAGTTGCAGCATACAAATACAACTCCGCTAGGGCTTGTTTTTGGGTAAAATGGATCGGATTAACTTGTGGTTTTGGCGGGAATAGCTTTGGTTCCTCCTCCTGAAATCCCCAAATCACACTTACCCATCCACATGCCCAATTTCACACCGCACCCGAAACCCTAGCTATTACTCTGTAGCGGATTAAATTGAATCAAAAATTGGAGAAGAATAATGGGGAAAGACGAAGCCGAAATGAGAGAGGAAATAGAGGCTCATAAATGAAGAATACAAAATATGGAAAAAGAATACTCCTTTTCTTTACGATCTGGTCATCACCCATGCCCTTGAGTGGCCCTCCCTTACAGTTGAGTGGTTACCTGACCGCGAGGAGCCTCATGGCAAGGACTACTCCGTCCAAAAAATGATTCTCGGCACCCACACCTCCGAAAACGAGCCCAACTACCTCATGCTTGCCCAAGTCCAGCTTCCGTTTGATGATGCCGAGAACGATGCCTGCCACTACGATGACGATCGCTCTGATTTTGGTGGTTTTGGAGCTGCCAACGGCAAGGTTTCTTTCTTTTAAATTTTCTTTACCGCTTTCTCTTTCTAAAAATTTATTATTTTTTCTGTGAAATTGTTGTGTTTTGTAGGTCCAAATAATTCAGCAAATCAATCACGAGGGAGAAGTTAACAGAGCTCGTTATCTGCCTCAAAATCCTTTTATTATTGCCACCAAGACTGTTAGTGCTGAAGTTTATGTCTTTGACTACAGCAAGCACCCATCTAAGCCCCCTCTTGACGGCTCTTGTACTCCCGATTTGAGGTTGAGGGGCCACAGCACTGAAGGCTATGGTTTGTCTTGGAGTAAGTTTAAACAGGGTCACTTGCTTAGGGGTTCTGATGATGCTCAAATTTGTTTGTGGGACATCAATTCTACTCCTAAGAATAAGGCCCTTGACGCTATGCAAATTTTTAAGGTTTGTTTCGCTACTTATACTTTCACTTCACTTGATCTACTTGCTCCTCTCAATAATAGTACTTTTTTTTTTTGCAATTCTAACAAGAATTGGAAAAAAATCATTAACTTTACTTGTTCATATTAAAATGACTGCTAGGTTTTGTGCATCATTTGTAAATTGTGGTAATGTTTTCAAATTTATGCTTAATAGGTTCATGAAGGCGTTGTAGAAGATGTAGCATGGCATCTTAGGCATGAATACTTATTTGGCTCTGTTGGGGATGATCAATACTTATTTTTTTAAAGAAGTTTTAATGATGAAATCAAGAAATCTGTGTGGATTACTGTTGTCATTTCATTGTTTTTGTGTTGCAAATGAAAATGTGATTTGTATGAATTACTTCCCAAAAATCAGAGGAATGGGAAGTTTATATGATAACTCCAATTTCATCCCAATCAAGTTTCTTCCAACTATAGAAAATGAGGGGCTTCACTATGTATGATGAGTTAGTTATTTACTATGTAGCAGGTTAATATAATGGACACACTAAGCAGACTCAGCTATGATACAGTTTCAGAAGTTGCAATGGTGAGATGGAGTTGGTTTGGGTCTAATTTATTTTTTATCCCCTTAGATCTTTCTGTATAAAGGATGTAATGTTTGTTTAAATGCTGCAGGCTGCAATTATTTCCTTAGGTTTGATAGCTGCAAGAACCAATAATGCTAGAATTACCTGCACGCTTAATGCTAGAATTACTGGCATGCTTCGCAATCTTTCAAGCTATTAATACAAAGATGCTAGCCTCTGAAACTGGGATATTTGTATGCAGGTATCAAGGGATGATTAAGGGTTATAGTGGAGTTTTCCGATTAGGAGAGGCGACTTCAACTTTGGTGCTAATTCCCCAGTGTGTTTTTATATTTTGAATAACATCTGGTGATTGTTATTTTATAGTTAAATGCTTTGCGATAATTGGATCATGAATGTACTTCTTATCCCTTACTTTGAAGCTTTAATAACCAAGACATTTGCAAATTATACTGCTTTCTTGTCCTACAATGAATTTTAGGAGATAAATGACTTAATATTTTGCTCGTGCTAATATTTTGCTCCTGCTCTATAAGCTTACCGAGAGTTCTTTCATTGAACAGCTATCAGTGTCAGTGAAAAAGCGTTGAAGTCTCAGGTATGATGGAGAAAAACAAGTGAATTCTGTTGATCAGTGCTTGAGAATATGCTCTACACTTAAAATATTGCAAACTAGAAATGTCTATATTGGACTTTGAAATTTGTATTGTGATAATCTGAGAATTTGTTTTAGGAAAAAGGGACCACTTTAAAATAGTGGATTGTGGCGGCACATAAAAGAATGGGACCCATCTTCATTTTCATTTTTATATATTATTTTTTTATTAGAAACATTTTTATATTCTTTGTTTTTGGCATTTTTTTAATAATTGTGCTTTACTATTTGTTATTGCTCTTGTTCTCTTTCTCTCTTTGCAAATAAAAAAAATGATAGTAAAGTAAAATAATAATAAACCACAGTGGCTCTTAGTTTGCTTCCTTACAAGTTATACCACCACACAACATGCAATTCCTATTATAACATATCTATAAAACACAACTCCTTTAGCTTGTTTCTTTTATGTTCTCAATTCTTTATTACATATATTACCATTTTCTCTTCTTTTTTTTTAATTTGGTTTAACCTTATCTTTTTTTCATAACTTTACTGTTTCAAATTTACACTTATTTCAATATTATTAAGTAAAATTTATTAAGAAATTAATAAAAGTTTAGTATATTTATTGCCACTAATAATTTAATTATGAATGTTGTGTTATTTGATTATTATTGTAATGAATGACTATTTTATAAACATGTTTGGTTATTATATTTGAAATTCAACAGGTTCTTGAAAATGTGTAGACAAAAAAAAATTGGAATACTGGAAA
This sequence comes from Garcia nutans, assembly GCA_947685225.1. Classification (NCBI taxonomy): domain Eukaryota; kingdom Viridiplantae; phylum Streptophyta; class Magnoliopsida; order Malpighiales; family Euphorbiaceae; genus Garcia; species Garcia nutans. Next base: position 7,624,756 of record CANTUV010000057.1, read on the forward strand.
AATATAGCCAAACAATTATAAAATTGCGACAAAATCAGCGACCAAAGGTGACAAAAAAAATATTGAATTCTGCGACAAATCAACGACTGAAACAACGAGAAAAATATTGCAACATATTTTGCGACACATCAGCGACAAATTTTAGCGAGCAAATTAGCGACAAATTCAGCGACTAAATTAACGACCCAAATAGCGATGAATTCAACGACTAAAGTTAAATCAGCGACGACTTTCAGCGGGAATAAATAATTCCTGCCAAAAATGAAAATGTCGTTGAATTTGTCTCTGTTTTGTCGCTGATTTGTCACTAATCAACGACACGCACAATTGGTCGCTGATTTGTCGTTGATTTTTTAGCGACCAGGACATTATCGTCCGCTCAATTTTTCTCGCTGTTCGTCGCTGATATTGTCGCTATCGTATTTTGGTCGTTGATTTCGTCGTTAATGGTGTCGCAGATTGCTGTTTTTTTTTGTAGTGGTAATACTGGACGGTGAAATTGTTATGGTAATCACTGAACTTGATGATCATATAATATTTTGAGTCCCAAAGTATTTACATGTGGAAAGGTTCTATGTATATGTGTATAATAAGAGATTGTAAGGAAAAAGGGGAAGTATAATGTATAAAATTTTTTTTAGAAGAGATAGATTAGAAATGGAGTAACAAATGGAAATTGTGTAAGATTTGCATATAATCGAATATGTATATGTAAGAGATGTTAATAGTAATATTGTTGAAACATGAATTAGGCTAATGATGATCATATAATCGAGTGCAAATTGGTTTGAAACGGAGTTGAAATGTGTTAACTCTTGGTGTAGCAAAAGTTTAGAGAATGAATATGTAATCCTTGCGATACAAACTTAGCATTGTAATTGGAAAGGTTGGAAGCAGAATAATAGAGGGACAGTATTGATTTTTAAGCCACAGGCGTGACTATTAATCTCCTATGGCCATATGATTTGTTTAGTATATCTGGCCGGTTAGTTTTGTTATCCACAGATTTGGGACTGAGATAACATGACTGTAGTACAGTTTTGGTGAGATTGATAATTATGTTTCTAGAAACATGGTCAAGAGTTATGATGGGTAAAGTTGTACCTTATCATTTTATATTAGAAATTTGTTTATAATTATAGAAAGTATGGAAGAAAAGAGAACTGTGAAAATGTTTTGAGTTATGGATAAAAGGTAATTATTGTAAAAATAGTAATGGTATTGTAATATCCCGATGCATGCCCCAGAAGTTTTGTATGTTGTTGTTGTTGTTGTTATTGTTGTTGGTTTAAATTGAGAAAAGAACATATATGTATATGTGTTTTGGAGAAATTTAGGGTTTAGAGACAAGTTTATATGTTGTGTATATGGTGATATATATAGCATATAAAATGGTCAAAGAGAAAGAGTCAATGCAAGAGGAGATATTTTTATATGGCATGTGGAATTACTTAATTGGGTTCATAAGAGACAAAAGCTAAGTTAAGTGATAAGGGGTATATGAGTAATTGCTTGAAATGAAATGCTTGGTGGAGGATTTTTGGTAATTAGTAATTATATTATTATTATTATTATTATTATTATTATTATTATATACATATATGTGGCTATCGTGGAAGAGGAAAAAGAAATAAAGATATTCTCTTCTTCTTCTTCTTCTTCTTCTCCTTTTGGTTCTTGCACGAGAGAGAGAGAGAGAGGTAGAGAGATGAGTTGATCTTCACCTAAACCTTAGGGTTTTAAGAGAATTGAAGGAAGAATCAAAGGATTAGGTGGAGATTTGGTGGAATTCATCAATTGAGGTAAGTACTTACTTGTTTTCCCTTGTTAAGGTTTGAGATAGGTTGTGATGGATTGATTTCATGATTTAGTGTGTTATATATGTGTTTACAAGTATTGAAATTGATTACAAGCTAAAGGATTGGATTGGTGTTGGTTTTGTTGGAAAGATGGTAAGTATTCTCTTGTTTTCTTTACTTAATTGGAAGTTGTGTTGGAAGTGAAGTAAGGTTTGATGATTTTGTAATTTGGTGGATTTGAGATGTGTTGTGTTGTGTGTTCAAGTGTTAAATTGATTTTAAGTTATGAGTTTAATTAGTGGTTGTTGTTGGAAATGGTGGAGATGTTGATTTTAGGGTTTTGAGTTGAGATGTGTTTAATTGTTATATTAATGTGTTGTGAAGTAATTCTTGTGATGAATATGTGTTTAAAACATTGATTATATTCATTTGAAGCATGTTATATGATGAATATTGTGTTTGAGTGCAATTAGAAGAGAATTGGTTTTGGTTATGGGTGACACGGCCATAGGCATTGAAGAGACACGGGCGTGTTCATCAATTGAGTTGGGCGTGTCAATTGTTTGAATTGGCTACTGCCTCTTTTGTTGTTAGTGACACGGGCGTGTTCATCAATTGAGTTGGGCGTGTCAATTGTTTGAATTGGCTACTGCCTCTTTTGTTGTTAGTGACACGGGCGTGTCCATCAAAGGTGCTGGGCGTGTCAATTGTTTGAATTGGCTACTGCCTCTTTTGTTGTTAGTGACACGGGCGTGTTCCATCAAATGGGTTGGGCGTGTCCTACAAATGAATTACATATTGCTTTATACTTTGTTTCTTTTTACATTGTTTTGATTCTTCAAAGGTTCCATTGTTTCTAAACTTAAACATGAACATTATAAATATGTTTTAAACACAAGAATGATCTAATCAAAGGAATGTGGAAGATCATAAAGCTATGAATCATATCAATTGTGTTTTGCCCTAATTGCATTGTTGAGATTTAGCAATGTTATGTTATGCACTTTGAATGATATGTTTGCCTAGTTAATGTAATTGATGTTGTATATATATATATACATCAATGAGGCTATATGTAAAATGTGAAAAAGAGGATGAAGTGATTGATTATGGATAGCTTGGTGGGAGTAACTCTTGAGGGTGAAAGAGATGAGGATCATCCAAAAAGGTATGTATAATGCAATTTATAATGATGTGAATGATATGTTTACCTAGTTAATGTAATTGATGTTGTATATATATATATATATCAATGATGGAATATGACATGTAAAGGATATGATGAGGTAAATGATTATGTATGTAAAAGATGAATTGCTATAATGTGGATTGAAATGTGATGTGAAGCCATTGTGATTGGCTATGTTAACTCAAATGTGATGTGAAGCCATTGTGATTGGCTATGTTAACTCAAATGTGATGTGAAGCCATTGTGATTGGCTATGATGATTCAATTGAAAGAAACAAGGCATGTTGCCTAGATGATGATGAGAATTGAAAATGATATTAATGATGAAATAATCAACGAATTGTGTAGCTAATGTGTTATTCTATTCTCAGAGTTTGTTGTTGGTGGCATGCCTAATATTAGTAACAATCTCTTGAAGTTAGGTTGGGCTTGATCCTTGAAGCCAAGTTGGGTTGAAGTTTAACATGTTTTACTCCCCTTGAAGCTTGGTTGGGTCTAGTCCTTGAAGCCTAATTGAGATGTTACAACCCTTGAAGCTAGGTTGGATTGGTTCCTGAAGCCAAGTTGGGTTGATACTTAGCATGCTTTGTTCCCCTTGAAGCTTGGTTGAACCTAATCCTTGAAGCCTAGTTGGGTCAATGATAATGATAAATGTGAAAACAAAACCAAAGCATTAACTCTGAAAATAGAATAGCATATTAGTGTCTGTTGGGCCCGAGTCTGTCTTTGATGTCCATGTGATATACAAATGTTGAATTAGATGAATAATGAGATCTATGATTGACTTTGTTGACAATGTGACTTATGATTGGTGAATTGTGAATTAAACAATGTTATGAGGTATGATATGTAATGTGTATGTATTGATATGTTGATTGTGAGTATTGGTGATGGATTGTGGTTGGTGTTAATGATCGACTTGTTGGAAATGTTATTCATGATTGGTAAATGGTGAATAAAATAATGTTATGAAGTATGTTGTGGAATGTGGGTATTGAAATATGATTTAGTTGAGATATATGAAAGGTACAATCTAAAAGAAAAGATATGATAAGCTAAAGTTACATGGAATTGATATATCATTATATGCTAATATTTTTATAATGTATGTGTATATTATATATTTGTACTACTAAGCTCTCGGGCTTAGCGCGGTTGTTTGATCGCGCAGGTGACCAGATGAAAGATATAAAGTCTTGCGTCATGCCACGAGAAGAGTAAGAGTTTGTCGAGACCAACTAGAGGGTGATGCATACATGTATAATTTAATTATGATGTACTTTTATCAAGAATGTAATCATTTGTATAAATGATGTTTCGAGAAAGATAAGATTATTGTATATTTATAAGATTATTAAAAGTATATCGATTTTGTAAATGTTCTTTAAATTAATGTATTGTGGTTTGAGCTATGTTAAAGGTTTTTAAATTGTAACGAAATGTGACATCTTTATACTTTATATATTTACTGTACGTATGCCAGGTATATGTGTAGTACTTATATGGAGTATCGGGGTGTTACAATTATTTTGGTATCAGAGCTTAGGTTCGAGATTCTCGGCCTAAGTGAAATTAAAAGAAAAAGTTTTGAAACGCATAAAATGAACCAAAAAGAAGAGTTTTGAAATGCAATTGGTAATACATGCATATGCATTGACACCTAGGTTGGTCTCGGATGTGGCATTATATGAATTGTAGAATATTTGTGTTATATGAGATGTTTAACATAATTAATGATATATGTGTATACCATTTTGATGTGATGAGAAACCATGATTGTTGGCAATAATGTTGGAAATGAATTATAATTGAGGCATAGTGCCTAATTGATTATGATAAACTAATTGTGAAATGTAATGTGATATATGTATATTGATGATGCATATGGAAATGTCATGTTGTGTGCAATATGGAGTGTAATGTTGATGTTTATGAGTAATATGATGTGGGACATAATATGAATTCAAACATAAAGAGAATAAAGTTGAAAATGAGTTGAAAACAAATTAAGATAAGAGTATGTACTCTTTCTTCTACACTTTGAACCTCTTTATATTAAGGTTTATGTTGGGGTTAATAGACAAAGGAAATATTGCTGGATTGTTATTATTGAAAGATATGTTACAAAATGAGGAAAGAATGGTGGGATATTGAATGAGTTGGTTATTATAGACAAAGTGTGACTATCTAAAGTTTGAAGTATGTACATATATAAAGTTAAGGTTTTGTTTAAAGGAAAAGAGATGAGATTGGTTAAGTAAGAATAAGTTGATATTGTTATTTTAATGTAAACATTGTGAATGCAACGTTAGAAATGTGAGATGCTTGGATATTGTGAAAGCTCATAGTAATGATGGTAATATGTGATATTTGAGATTTCTGAAATGAGCTTAATAATTGGAGAAATTATATGTTTTGACTTTGCTTTGTGATATATATACATAAGATGTTTCTAAAGTGATATTAAGAAAAGATGAGTTTGGCAAATTGAAGTTTAAGCAAAGTAGTAAATTGGAAAGTTAAAGTCTTAGTGGAAAGTGATAAATATTAAATTTGTATTGAATGTGTGAAAAAGAAACATAAAATAAGAATATCTAAGTAAGGGTATACATGTATATGATATGTGAATTGATTTTCAATATGAATGAAATTATGATATATAAACAAATGTGTGAATCACATTATGAAGGTGACCTATGTATATGTATGCGGTATAATTATGGAATAAGTGATATGGAAATGATGCAATATGTATTAGTGGACCTAAGAGATATTAGGTTTTGAACTGTGTAAAGCGGAATGGATTATGAGATGGAAGTGAGTATAGAATGGACTTGAATAATATTGGACAGTGAAAATTGTTATAGTGAGCATTGAATTTGATGATCATATGATATTTAGAGTTCTAAAGTGCTCACATATGGAAATTTCATGTAATTATATATTATAAGAGATTGTAAATGGATTCGAAATGAAGTGACGAAAAGAAATTTTATAGAAATTACATATGGTTAAATATGTATATATTAATATTGTTGAAACATGAATTAAGTTGAGATAGACATTATAATCGAGTGCAAAGTGGTTTGAAATGGAGTTGGAATGTATTAACTTTTGTTATAGCAATAGTGTAAAGAAGAAATATGTAATTCTTGAGATACACCTTAGTCTTGTATTTGTAAATTGAGAATAAAATTGTGAAAGAACAGAATTGATTTGAGAGTTCCAGGCTTGAATATTAACCTCTTAAGCCATGTGTTTTGTTCGGTATATTTGTTTGATTAATTTGTTATCCATGGATTTGGGTCTTAGATATAATGATTGTAATACAGATTTGATGAGATTGAAATTATGATGAAAAGTATAGTTAAACGTTATGATGGATAAAGTTGTATCTTATCAATTTGATGTTAAGCATTTGGTTATATTTATGATAGTTAAGAGAGAAAAGGAAATTATGGAAATGTCTTGAGTTATGAATATTATGGCAAAGAGGTAATCAAAATAAGTATAACAAAGAAATGAAATGTGAGGAGATGTTAAAAAGGGAGAAATACAAATGTGATTGAAAGTTATACTAAACATGTTTATGATATGTGATGAATAAATGAATAAATTTGAGGTTTAAGTGAATGAGCTATATATAGTAAATATGGTATAAAATTTTTATGAGAATTGGTTGGAAATTATATTAAGATAATTTGAAGTGATTGGTTATCATGATAATTTGATTGAATATAGATCGGAAGAGATCAGGAATTGAATGTAAGTTTACCCTAATGGAATTAAGTTATATAAATACATATATGAATATTGTGAAATTTTATGATAAGTTTGAATAAATAAATTGTTGGTTGGAATTGAGCAAGATTGGAACGTGGATATATTGTGATAAATAGATCAATGGATCTGAATTGGCTAAGATTATGAATCATTATTGAGATTTGACATGTATAGTTGTGTTAAGAGTATAATTGTTTGCATGATAAAGTATATGATGTAAATTTCAAAGTGTGAGTGAACGTGAATAAAGGGAGTTATTATAGTTATAAATCATGATAAAAAAGGAAAAGATTGATTATTTATGAAATAAGTTGAAAGGTAATGTATTAAGATGTAATTTAAATAAAAAGCGTGCTAAAGAAATAACTCCATTTGTGAAAAATAAAGATTTTGTTATCCATTGAGGTTTGATAAATGTCTATTTAGACGGTGATTGTAATGATGGGATAATTAATGCTAAAATATAAACCAATGATTTTTAAGGATAAAATTAAAAGAGTAATTACAAAGAAGTGAAGGAATAGAATATATTGAATATAAAGATTGGATGAAGTATAAGTGTATTATATAATGATCTAATTCTTGTATAAAGACATTGATAAAAGATATAATGAGTTCTTTTGAATGTTTGATCAAGAAAGTAATAAGATATCTAATCATATAGAATGATGAGTTATGAAATTTAAAGAAGGCGGTTGATTTGAAAGGGAAGAGTTAAAATTATATGATTTGATGACACTATGACTTGAGCATATAATTAACTTCATATGAAAGTTGAGATAGTATTTTGTTAAGAATGAATCGTTACGGTATTGATAATTTCGAGGACGAAATTATTTAAGGGGGAGAGAATTGTAATATCCCGATGCATGCCCCAGAAGTTTTGTATGTTGTTGTTGTTGTTGTTATTGTTGTTGGTTTAAATTGAGAAAAGAACATATATGTATATGTGTTTTGGAGAAATTTAGGGTTTAGAGACAAGTTTATATGTTGTGTATATGGTGATATATATAGCATATAAAATGGTCAAAGAGAAAGAGTCAATGCAAGAGGAGATATTTTTATATGGCATGTGGAATTACTTAATTGGGTTCATAAGAGACAAAAGCTAAGTTAAGTGATAAGGGGTATATGAGTAATTGCTTGAAATGAAATGCTTGGTGGAGGATTTTTGGTAATTAGTAATTATATTATTATTATTATTATTATTATTATTATTATTATATACATATATGTGGCTATCGTGGAAGAGGAAAAAGAAATAAAGATATTCTCTTCTTCTTCTTCTTCTTCTTCTCCTTTTGGTTCTTGCACGAGAGAGAGAGAGAGAGGTAGAGAGATGAGTTGATCTTCACCTAAACCTTAGGGTTTTAAGAGAATTGAAGGAAGAATCAAAGGATTAGGTGGAGATTTGGTGGAATTCATCAATTGAGGTAAGTACTTACTTGTTTTCCCTTGTTAAGGTTTGAGATAGGTTGTGATGGATTGATTTCATGATTTAGTGTGTTATATATGTGTTTACAAGTATTGAAATTGATTACAAGCTAAAGGATTGGATTGGTGTTGGTTTTGTTGGAAAGATGGTAAGTATTCTCTTGTTTTCTTTACTTAATTGGAAGTTGTGTTGGAAGTGAAGTAAGGTTTGATGATTTTGTAATTTGGTGGATTTGAGATGTGTTGTGTTGTGTGTTCAAGTGTTAAATTGATTTTAAGTTATGAGTTTAATTAGTGGTTGTTGTTGGAAATGGTGGAGATGTTGATTTTAGGGTTTTGAGTTGAGATGTGTTTAATTGTTATATTAATGTGTTGTGAAGTAATTCTTGTGATGAATATGTGTTTAAAACATTGATTATATTCATTTGAAGCATGTTATATGATGAATATTGTGTTTGAGTGCAATTAGAAGAGAATTGGTTTTGGTTATGGGTGACACGGCCATAGGCATTGAAGAGACACGGGCGTGTTCATCAATTGAGTTGGGCGTGTCAATTGTTTGAATTTGCTACTGCCTCTTTTGTTGTTAGTGACACGGGCGTGTTCATCAATTGAGTTGGGCGTGTCAATTGTTTGAATTGGCTACTGCCTCTTTTGTTGTTAGTGACACGGGCGTGTCCATCAAAGGTGCTGGGCGTGTCAATTGTTTGAATTGGCTACTGCCTCTTTTGTTGTTAGTGACACGGGCGTGTTCCATCAAATGGGTTGGGCGTGTCCTACAAATGAATTACATATTGCTTTATACTTTGTTTCTTTTTACATTGTTTTGATTCTTCAAAGGTTCCATTGTTTCTAAACTTAAACATGAACATTATAAATATGTTTTAAACACAAGAATGATCTAATCAAAGGAATGTGGAAGATCATAAAGCTATGAATCATATCAATTGTGTTTTGCCCTAATTGCATTGTTGAGATTTAGCAATGTTATGTTATGCACTTTGAATGATATGTTTGCCTAGTTAATGTAATTGATGTTGTATATATATATATACATCAATGAGGCTATATGTAAAATGTGAAAAAGAGGATGAAGTGATTGATTATGGATAGCTTGGTGGGAGTAACTCTTGAGGGTGAAAGAGATGAGGATCATCCAAAAAGGTATGTATAATGCAATTTATAATGATGTGAATGATATGTTTACCTAGTTAATGTAATTGATGTTGTATATATATATATATATCAATGATGGAATATGACATGTAAAGGATATGATGAGGTAAATGATTATGTATGTAAAAGATGAATTGCTATAATGTGGATTGAAATGCGATGTGAAGCCATTGTGATTGGCTATGTTAACTCAAATGTGATGTGAAGCCATTGTGATTGGCTATGTTAACTCAAATGTGATGTGAAGCCATTGTGATTGGCTATGATGATTCAATTGAAAGAAACAAGGCATGTTGCCTAGATGATGATGAGAATTGAAAATGATATTAATGATGAAATAATCAACGAATTGTGTAGCTAATGTGTTATTCTATTCTCAGAGTTTGTTGTTGGTGGCATGCCTAATATTAGTAACAATCTCTTGAAGTTAGGTTGGGCTTGATCCTTGAAGCCAAGTTGGGTTGAAGTTTAACATGTTTTACTCCCCTTGAAGCTTGGTTGGGTCTAGTCCTTGAAGCCTAATTGAGATGTTACAACCCTTGAAGCTAGGTTGGATTGGTTCCTGAAGCCAAGTTGGGTTGATACTTAGCATGCTTTGTTCCCCTTGAAGCTTGGTTGAACCTAATCCTTGAAGCCTAGTTGGGTCAATGATAATGATAAATGTGAAAACAAAACCAAAGCATTAACTCTGAAAATAGAATAGCATATTAGTGTCTGTTGGGCCCGAGTCTGTCTTTGATGTCCATGTGATATACAAATGTTGAATTAGATGAATAATGAGATCTATGATTGACTTTGTTGACAATGTGACTTATGATTGGTGAATTGTGAATTAAACAATGTTATGAGGTATGATATGTAATGTGTATGTATTGATATGTTGATTGTGAGTATTGGTGATGGATTGTGGTTGGTGTTAATGATCGACTTGTTGGAAATGTTATTCATGATTGGTAAATGGTGAATAAAATAATGTTATGAAGTATGTTGTGGAATGTGGGTATTGAAATATGATTTAGTTGAGATATATGAAAGGTACAATCTAAAAGAAAAGATATGATAAGCTAAAGTTACATGGAATTGATATATCATTATATGCTAATATTTTTATAATGTATGTGTATATTATATATTTGTACTACTAAGCTCTCGGGCTTAGCGCGGTTGTTTGATCGCGCAGGTGACCAGATGAAAGATATAAAGTCTTGCGTCATGCCACGAGAAGAGTAAGAGTTTGTCGAGACCAACTAGAGGGTGATGCATACATGTATAATTTAATTATGATGTACTTTTATCAAGAATGTAATCATTTGTATAAATGATGTTTCGAGAAAGATAAGATTATTGTATATTTATAAGATTATTAAAAGTATATCGATTTTGTAAATGTTCTTTAAATTAATGTATTGTGGTTTGAGCTATGTTAAAGGTTTTTAAATTGTAACGAAATGTGACATCTTTATACTTTATATATTTACTGTACGTATGCCAGGTATATGTGTAGTACTTATATGGAGTATCGGGGTGTTACAGGTATGAAATGTGAGGAGATGTTAAATGGGAGAAATTACTAAATGTGATTGAAAGTTATACTGAATATGTTTATGGTATAAAGTGAATAAGTGGATGGACTTAAGGTTTAAGTGAGTGAACTATGGGTAATAAATATGGTATGAGATAATCATGAGAATTTTGTGGAAATTGTACTAAGATAATAGAAAATAAACTATGTGTATATTGAAAGATAATTTGAAGTGATTTGTTATTAATAATCATAATTTCAAAAAGCTGAAAAATGGATCCGAAGATATTAGAATTTGAATATAAGTTTGACTTAATGGAATTAGGTCATATATATTGTGAAATCTAATGATAAGTTTAAATAAGTTAATTGTTGGTTTGAATCAAACAAGATTGAAACGTGGGTATATTGTGACAGATAGATCAATTGATCTAGATTTCGCTAAGATTGTGAATTATTGTTGAGATTTAATATGTATAGTTGTATTAAGAGTATAAGATATAAGTGATAATGTATATGATGTAATATTTTGATACATGAATGGACATGAATGAATTGAGCTATATCAGTTGTAAATGATGATAAAAAGGGAAAAGGTTGATTACCTGTAAAGTAAGTTTAAGGGCATTGTACTAATATTTATGTTAAGTGAGAAGCATGTTAAATAAGGAATTAAGTGTATGAAAAATAAAGATATTGGTATCAATTAAGGGTTGATAAATGTATATTCTGAAAGTGATTGTAATGACGAGATAATCAATATTAAGATATAAATCAATGATTTTTAAGGTTAAAGTTAAGAGAGTATTTATAAAGAGATGAAGTGATAAATTATCTTGAATGTAATAGATGGACAAAGTATAAGTATATTATAAGATGATCTGATTCTTGTATAAAGATAAATTAATTGGGAATGTAATGAGTTATTTTGAATGTTTGGTTAAGAAGTAATAAGATATATATATATATATATATAATGATGAGTTATGAAATTTAGAGAAGATGATTGACTCTAAGGGGGAGAGTAGAAGTTATGTGATTTGATGACATAATAACTTAATAATATGATTAACTTCATATGAAAGTTAAGATGGTATTTTGTTAAGAATGGGTTGTTACTGTACTGGATAATTTCGAGGACGAAATTATTTAAGGGGGAGAGAATTGTAATATCTCAAAGTATACCCTAAAAGTTTTGGAATTATTGTTGTATTTGGATTTAATGTATATGTTTTATAGAAAGAGAAAAGAAGTAAAGAGAGAGTGTATATGTTGTATATATAGATATATATATATAACATATACAAGTCAAAGAAATGGAAGTCAAAAGAAGATAAGTTAATTAAAAGGAAATATTATAAGAGATAGATGTATATGAAGGATAATATGTATATATGGTATTTGAAAAATATGGGAAATATAAAAGCCATATATAAGACATATACATATATCAACATATACATCACATATACATGATGTATATATTGGTGTAGGAAAAGTAAGTGTATATAATTAATTAATAATAATAATAATAATAATAATAATAATAATAATAATAATAATAATAATAATAATAATAATAATAATAATAATAATGATAATAATGACAAGAGAAAAAGAAGAAAAGCAAGTCAAAGGGAAGAATAAAAATTGTGGTGGAGGATTTTTGGGATATTTTATTATATTATATATATATATAAGATAAGCTTGAATAAAGAAAGAAGATTTTCTTTCTTTCTTCTTCTTCTTCTTCTTGTTCTTGAACATGGAAAGAGAGAGAGAGAGAGAGAGAGAGAGAGAGAGAGAGAGAGGTGATTTTATTTACATATACATCAAATTCATAAGGATTTTGAGAGAATTGAAGGTGGATATTGAAGATTTGGCAAAATATTCAAGAAAGTATTCATTTCCTTGTATTGATTTCTATTGATTGAGCTTATATTTGATATGGTTAGTGTGTGAAGATGATTATAATGAAAGATTGAAGTATATAGATATGTTGAATTGGTATTTAGATGATGATAAAATGGTTATTTGTGAGGATGATGATGGATTGTTGAAATTGTTTAGTAAAGGCTTAATATAAATGAGTTGGGGAATTGAATAATTGATATATGGATGATGTATATAATGATTATTATTATGATATGTTGAAGTTATATAAGTGTTAGATTAATTGGTAATTGATGTATGTTATGAGTTTGATCAATTATTATCTTGGATTTTCTATATGTTTGTGTTTATTGAAGTTAAAAACACAAAATACATGAGTTTGGTCCGAAACAGAGGCAAAATGGATGCCACGGTCGTGGCAAGTGAGGGACACGACCGTGGGGGTTTAGAGAAAAGTGGGCAGATTCGTTTGCTAACCCATGGCCGTGGGGTTGTGAGGCCACGACCGTGGGGACTTAGATAATGGTTTTGATTTATAATTTGTGATCTATGGGTCTAGTATGAGACTAATAGGTGAATAAGTGTATTGGAATTCATGTGTATTTGTAAGTAAGTGTGTATTCTTCCTTTTGGATTAGGTTGTGAAGAGGTTGGGTTGCCTTAACCTAGATGTGAAGAATTCTTGGAAGAGGAAGTGTATAGATTGATGTGAGTTGCTCTTGAGGTAAGTACAAACTTACATGGATGTATTCTTTTACATGATTTTGAGACTTAACACATTTGGTTATAAATGTGTTAAGTAATCTACTATATTGTTATTACTATTTGATTAATGTTATGATTTGTATAATGTGAAAGATATGATGATCATTCAAAAGGTATGTGCAATGCAATTGGTTATTATAAATACTTTAATGATGAATTGCTTTAACGTGAATTGAGAAATGATGAGATGTGATGCCATTGTGGTTGGCTATAATGATTCAAATGAAATGAATGGGGCATGTTTGCCTAGATGATGATGAATTCAAAATATATGTCCAATGCAATTGGTTATGTATACTTTATTGATGAGATGTGAAGCCATTGTTGTTGGCTATAATGATGCAAATGAGATGATTGAGGCATGGATGCCTAAATGATGATAAGAAAATGAGAATGAAATTGATAATGAAATAATGAATGAATTGTGTGTCTAATATGTTATTCCATTTTCAGAGTTTTTTTGTTGGTGGCATGCCTAATGGTAACAATCTCTTGAAGCTAGGTTGGGCTTGATCCTTGAAGCCAAGTTGGGTTGAAGTTTAGCATGCTTAACTCCCCTTGAAGCTTGGTTGGGTCTAGTCCTTGAAGCCTAGTTGAGATGTTACAACCCTTGAAGCTAGGTTGGGTTTGGTTCTTGAAGCCAAGTTAGGTTGATACTTAGCATGCTTTGTTCCCCTTGAAGCTTGGTTGAACCTAATCCTTGAAGCCTAGTTGGGATAATGATAATGATAAATGTGATAATTGAACCAAAACATTAACTCTGAAAGTTGAATGGCATATTAGTGTCTTTTGTGCCCATGTGTGTCTTTGTTTCAATGTGATTTATGAATGGTGAAACAATTGAATAAAGTAATGGAATGTAATGTTATGAAGTATGTTATGATTACAATACATAATTAAATTATTGAAAAGAAATATGGCCTGAGAAGCTATGTTGAAAGATGAGATTCTGAAAGTATAATATGACATGTAATATGTATATGGATGTGGACATTGTGAGTATTATTTTATGAATGTTCTAATAAGTTATGGAATTATGGGTTGTGTTAATAATATATGTGTGTATGTATATAATTATGAGATTAGTAAAAATATAGGAAAAGTGTAATTGAAATGGGAAAATATGATAAGAAAATAATGATACATGAAGTTAACATATGAGTATGATTTTCTGTAATGTATATTTATAATATTTATTTGTACTACTAAGCTTTCGAGCTTAGCGCGGGTGTGTTAATCGCGCAGGTGAGTAGGTGGTTGATTTGAAGTCAAGTCGTTATGCCACAAGAAGGTTAAGAGTATTTCGAGACCAACTAGAAGGTGGTGCATACATGTACAATTTAATTATGTTGTATTTTGAAAAAACTGTATTCATATGTATAAATGAATTTTGGTAAAGACAAGATCATTATATATATGTAATATCCTCAAAAGTATAATGAGTTTTTAAATGTTCTTTAAATTAAATGTATTATGGTTTGGAACTAGAGTGAAGGTTTTTAATCTGAAATGAAAAGTGACATTCTTATACTTTATATACGTACTGCATGTATACAAGGTATATGTATAGTACTTATATAGAGTATGGGGGTGTTACAAAAACTCCCTCTACCTCTCTTTTTAGATAAAGACCCTGCCTCAGCCTGGGGTCTCCTGCCTCTACTCTCATATGCTCTGGCAGCTACTGTAAGTTCCTGTTCCTTCTCTACATTCCTTACTGCTGAAACCATCTTGGAAAAATCATCATAATGAGAGGCTGCCAAAAGATACATAATGGATGGCCTTAGACCTTCCTCAAATCTCCTACATCTATCTATCTCACCTGACAATAAATTCCCTGCATATTTACTCAACCAAATGAAGTCCTTCTCATATCCTGTAACTATCTTCCCTTCTTGCTTTAGACTCATAAATTCCTTCTTCTTGGCATCTTTATACTCTTTGGAGGTGTACTTCTTCTCAAATTCTCTTAGGAAATCAACATAAGTCAACACTAATGGCTCATCGATCCCATGGGGTACATTCTTCCACCAGGCATAGGCATCCCCCTGAAAAAGAGACAAGGCATAATCAAACTTCTCCTCTATAGTAGCCTGTAGCTGGATAAAAATCCTCTGTACTTTGTCCAGCCACTACTCTGCCTCAGCTGGATCAATGGTGCCAATGAAATCTATAGCTCCATACTTTCGCAACTTATCATATTTTCTAATCTGCAGTGGTTGTGGTTATGGCTATTGTTGTTGCTGCTGCACTGGGGCCTAACAGAGCAACTCCACCATCTGCTACACCCAGACTGGTGGAATCCCTGGTCCTACTGGTCCAGCTGACATTAATGCTTCTCCAGCAACTCCCAGAGATCTAACATCTTCCTCACCAGGAGCAACACTCTTGATGCTCCCCTCACCAGAATCATACTCCCGAGATTCCGTAACAGCCAGTATATGTAATTACAAAAAGAATTGCCACATGAGGGACCATATAAAATGCTAGTGCAAATGCATGTTTGTTTTGGTAAATCTGTAATATTCTAAATAATACCCTAAAATTTTGGAAATATTAATTATTGAAATTGAATTAAATGATTTTAAGTGTATATTTAATTAAGTGAAAAGATAAGAGGAAGGAGTGTATATATGTTATATATATAGAGATATATACAATATATACAAGTCAATATTTTTATTTGGTCTAAAGATATTTTTATTATTTAAATAGAATTAATTATGGTTAGTGGAAGAGCATAATTGGGATTAATATTATTATATTAATTAAATGCTTGGTGGAGAGTGATTTGGGGAAAGGTGTTTGGTTAAAAGAGAAGTGTATGGTGAGTTATTGTTGACTTTTGCATCTTCATCTTCTTCTTTCTTCTTCAAGAGGCCGACCATCACCATTAGCTGATGCGGACCCTTAGCAATGATGGCAGCAAACCCAACGTATAACAATGGTAGAGAACTCCTTGAAACTTGATAATCACCTCCTAAGGAACCCAACGCCTATAAAGAGACGCGAACTCACTGTGATTGAAGGATTTAGTTGGTAAGAAGAAGGAAAACGCCATAACTCTCGTTGATAAGTAAACCTAATTCTTGATGCAAAGAAAGAATTAAAGAATCCACTCTTATCTCTCTCACATGAAAATTCACAAGAAGAACTTGTAAAAGAATTCGAAATTTTTTAATAATCATGGTGTCCCCAATTCTGCCTAATAGTGCCCTTAAATAAGGGTTACAAAATTCCTAATTGCATATGGAAAATTAAGACTAAAACATTCTAGAAAGATCCTAGGCTTGTATGGGAAAACACTTCTAAAAATCCAACAAGAATAGGTTTTGACAAAGTCAAAACAACTTAACTAATTAAAATAAAAGGATGGGGACCACAAAATAACAAAAATATCCCCTCTAACTAACTATGAAGATTCGGCCAAGGGGTGCAACAAATTCCCTTGGAATTCGGCCAACTTGCATCCATGAATGTGCATGCATGTGCATGGAAATAAGATTGACCAAGCTTTGACTCTTCCTTGGTAGTTTCGGCCTAGGCTTAAAAATAGCCTTCAAAGGCTCCTTCTTGGCTTCCATTGCATGCTTCTAGAACCATGATATATTTAGGCCTTCCTTGTAGCTCCATCTCCATCTTCTTGAATGATAATTCTTGAAGCTCTTTAGAAATCTCTTCTTGAATATGCAAAGCCATGCTAGCTTGATATCTCTTTGCCTTGCTCCTAGTGATTGGTCCACTTGCTAGCTTCAAGGGGTCCTTTCTTGCATCATTCTCCCCCTCTTCAAAAAGATTTGTCCTCAAATCTGCATCATCAAAAGGAGAAAGATCACTTACATTGAAAGTAGCACTAACATTATACATACCTGGTAAGTCGATCTTGTAGGCATTGTCATTAATCTTCTCCAGCACTTGGAATGGGCCATCTCCTCTAGCTTGCAACTTGTTCTTCCTTTGGTTAGGAAACCTCTCTTTTCGAAAATGCACCCAAACCCAATCTCCTACTTGAAACTTCATCTCACGTCTCCCTCTATTTGCAGAATCAGCATATCTCTTGTTCCTTTCCTCAATATTCGCCCTTGCTTTCTCATGCGAGATTCACCAATTTAGCTTTCTTCTCACCATCTAAACTAACAAGCTCATGAGAAGGTAAAGAAACAAGATCCAAAACTTTTAGTGGGTTAAAACCATAAACAAGCTCAAAAGGTGAATATCCTGTAGAAGAATGAATAGCACGATTATAAGCAAACTCAATAAATGGCAAACAATCTTCCCAAGAACTCAAATTCTTACCCACTAAAGCTCTCAACATGGTACCTAAAGTTCTGTTTACTACTTCTGTTTGTCCATCCGTTTGAGGATGACAAGTGGTGGAAAATAACAACTTGGTACCTAACTTTCCCCAAAGCACACGCCAAAAGTGAGACAAAAACTTGGTGTCTCTATCAGAAACTATGGATTTTGGTATCCCATGAATTCGAACCACCTCCCTAAAGAAGAGTTCGGCCACTAAACTAGCATCATCACTTTTATGACATGGGATAAAGTGTGCCATCTTACTAAACCTATCAACAACCACAAATATGCTATCTCTCCCCCTCTTAGTCCTTGGTAATCATAAAACAAAGTCCATACTAATATCCATCCAAGGAGAACTAGGAACGGGTAATGGCATATACAAACAATGAGGCATAGACTTAGACTTAGCTTGCCTACAAGCCAAACAAGCCTTACAAATCCGAATTACATCCCTTTTCATATTCGGCCAATAAAAGTGTTCATTCAGCATGTCTAAAGTCTTATCAACTCCAAAATTCCCCCATCAAACCCCCACAATGTGATTCTAATACTAGCAAATCTCTCATAGAACATCTAGGCATGCATAATTTCGAACCCTTAAACAAAACCCATCATGTCTATAGAAAGAATTAAAAGCACCATGCTTACAAGCATCATAAACATTGCCAAAATCAGAATCACCAACATATAAGTCCTTTATACATTCAAATCCAAGCAATTTAGTACTGAAAACATTAAGTAAAGCGTACCTCCTTGAAAGTGCATCTGCCACTACATTGTCTTTACCTTGCTTGTATTTGATCACATAAGGAAACTTCTCAATCTTCACAACCCATTTTGCATGTCTTTTATTCAACTTTCCTTGCCCTCTCAAATGCTTCAATGATTCATGGTCTGAATGGATCACGAATTCCTTGGGCAGCAAATAATGCTCCCATACTTCCAATGCTCTCACCAAAGCATATAGCTCCTTGTCATAAGTTGAATAATTCAGCTTTGCTCCATTAAGCTTTTCACTAAAGTATGCAATGGGCTTCTTCTCTTGCATCAAGACAGCTCCAATACCTACACCAGAAGCATCACATTCAATTTCAAAAGTAGAATCAAAGTTAGGTAAAGCTAAAACGGGTGTAGTAGAAAGCTTCTCTTTCAAAGCATCAAATGCTTCTTGTTGCTCCTTTCCCCAAACGAATCCCACTTCTTTCTTGATTATGCTAGTCAAGGGGGCTGCCAATGTGGAGAAATTAGGGACAAATCTCCTATAAAAGCTTGCCAATCCATGAAAACTCCTCACTTCTGTCACACTTGAAGGAGTCGTCCACTCTTGGATAGCTTTCACCTTCTCTTGATCAACTTCAATTCCCTGCATAATTACAACAAAACCAAGAAAAACAACCCTATCTAAACAAAAAGAACACTTCTTAAGCTTAGTATAAAGGTTTTGCTCCCTAAGGATTTCAAGCACTTTCCTAACATGTTCAACATGTTCTTCCTCAGTTTTGCTATAAATCAGAATATCATCAAAGTAAACTACCACAAACTTACCTAAATAAGCTCTCAAAACATGGTTCATTAATCTCATGAAAGTACTAGGTGCATTAGATAAACCAAAAGGCATAACTAACCATTCATACAAACCATATTTCGTTTTGAAGGTAGTCTTCCATTCATCTCCTGGCTTCATGCGAATTTGATGATAACCACTCATAAGATCAATCTTTGTGAAATATCTCGCCCCATGCAATTCGTCCAACATGTCATCAAGTCTAGGAATAGGATGTCTATACTTCACAGTAATCTTGTTCACAGCCCTACAATCAACACACATCCTCCAAGAACCATCTTTCCTGGGTACTAATAAGACTGGAACGGCACAAGGACTAAGGCTCTCGCGAACCAAGCCTTTCTCCAAAAGCTCTTCAACTTGTCTTTGCATCTCTTTTGTCTCCATAGGATTGCTCCTAAATGCTGGCCGGTTTAGAATTGCAGAATCGGGTATGAACTCAATTTGATGTTCAATCCCTCTTAATGGCGGCAAACCACTAGGAAGGTCTCAGGAAACACATCCTTAAAATCCTGCAACAAGGACAAAAAACCAGAAGGTAAAGAATCAAGAGATTCTTCACTGTCAGCAAGTAACGATTCTTTATACATAATAATGAGTACAGGCTGCCCTACATCTATCTCTCTTGCTCTTGCATAAAAAGTATGTTTTGCTTTTTCTCCTTGCTTATTTTCTCTCACCAATGGGCCATTTATTTGTTTGCTTACTTTCTTTTGACTCTCGGCCTCTTTTCCCTTTCTGCACTCACTTACTTTATTATTTTCTCTCTCCCTACCCTTAGAATTACCCTTGCGTGTTGAAGAAACATCATTGGCCGAATTTGAACCCCCTTGGTTCATGTTGGCCAAAACTTCTTTCTCCCTCTCTAGCATCCTCTTTTGATCTTCATACACCTCTTGAGGTGATAATGGTGCTAGAACAACCATCTTTCCTTCATAAGTAAAGGTATACTTATTAGAGAAGCCATCATGTTGTGCCCTTCTATCATGTTGCCATGGTCTTCCTAATAGCAAATGTCCAGCTTGCATTGGCACTACATCACACAAAACCTCATCTTTATACCACCCAATGGAGAATGGTACCTTGACTTGCTTCAACACTTTTACTTCCCCAGCGTCATTAAACCATTGCAACTTGTAAGGATTGGGATGTTTAAAACAAGCTAACCCCAATTTATCCACCATTGTAGTACTAGCAGCATTGGTATAAATTCCACCATCAATGATAAGTGTACAAACCTTACCATTCACCAAACACCTAGAGTGGAAAAGATTCTCCCTTTGATCCAAGCCTTCTTCCTTGACTTGAATATTCAAGGCTCTTCTAGTAACAAGCATCTCTCCATGTTCAGCATTCAAGACTTGATTCTCCCAAGCCTCTTCATCATATTCGGCCCTATCACCACATTCGGCCTCCTCTTCTTCTTCATGTTTAGATTCTGATTCAATTTCCCCTTCATGGGTAGCAATCATCACCCTCTTATTCGGACATTGAGAAGCAATATGTCCACTTCCCAAACACTTGTAGCATTTAATTTCCCTACTTGGAGTAGGTCTAGAAGGTGTTTCCTTGGTTGTTTTTGCATCCCCATCATTCGGCTTCTTGAAATTAGGATTGTAGGAAGAATTCTTTTGGAAAGGACCCTTGTAATCCCCTTTGTAGGAACCTCCACTCGAACTTGAACCCTTGAAGTTTGAAAAATTTTCCACTAGCTTTAGAGTAGCCAGTTTTCGAAATAGCTTTATTCTTCAATCTTCTCTCTATCTTCATGGCCTTTTGAACTAACTCTTCCATTGTGTTGAATTCATACATCTCCAATTCATTGGCTATGTTCAAATTCAATCCCCCAAGAAATCGTGACATCTTCTTGTCTTCATCTTCATCAATATTTGCCCTAGCCATGATCATCTCCATCTCTTTGTGGTACTCTTCCACACTTCTTCCACCTTGAACTAGTCTTGCTAGTCGATTGTACAAATCTCGAATGTAGTGAGATGGTACAAATTGGCTTCTTATTAGTTCTTTCAAGGTTGACCATTCAGGAATAGGCCTCATACCTTTCCCTCTTCTATTAGCTTTCAATTGATCCCACCAAAAGGTAGCATACCCTTTGAACTCTACGACTGCCAAAACTGATTTCTTCTCTTTGGTGTAGTTATGGCATTCAAAAATCTACTCAACTTTCCTCTCCCAATCTATGAAATCTTCTTCATTGTTCTTCCCTTCAAAGGAAGGAATCTTCATCTTGATGGAAGTAAGGTCACCATCAGTGGTAGGTTGATTTCCACCTTCATCTTCATCTTCTACCCTTTCGGCTGCTTCTAGGGCTTCAAGATTTCCTTGCCCTTCTCTCCTAAGCACTCTTCTAGCTCGCATTATGGGATTTGGAAGTGCGGCTGGCTGCCCTTGTTGCACTTGCTGAATTTGTTGCACTTGTTACATTTGTTGTGCTTGCCGTGCTGCATTCTCTTGCAATCTAGTATCCATCATCTCCATTCGACCAAGCATTGCTGCCAAAGTCTCATTAAGCCTAGCCAAGCTTTCGGCCATAGCTCCTTCTTTGCTAGTCTCTTCTCCTTTTCCAGCCATGTTAACAAACAAACAAACTCAAAGAAACAAGATTAGTAATAATCGAAATTCACTCAAGTGTTTAGAATTACCTCACTTTTCTTGTCTTCCTTGATTGCACTTCAGAACCAAGCTCACCAACCAACAATTGTCAAGTCGTTCAAGAAACTAGAACCTAAATCCTAGAACTAGATAGAAAATAAGACAAGTATTCGGAGGCAATGCAAGGTAATTTGCACTACACGATATAAAACCAAGTATCGACATAAGCAAATGATACTTAGCAATGTAATGGAATTAAAAGCTAGATAAAGAAATTAGAAACAATGAAGCCAATAAACAAGACCAATTTGGATATAATGAATCAAAAACAACCCACACTTGGCAAGCTGCTTTATGGACCTAAACAATTCTACCCAAAACGCTAGCTTCTAGACTCTAATTCTCACCTATAACACTCAAATAATATGAATATTAAGGTCTGATTTTCGAATTCCAAAAGCCCCTCAAAAGGTGAAATTTTTCACCCCAAAAATTTTATTACTTCTAACTCACCTGGATCTTATCTTTAGAACCCAAATAGCAAGAATATCAAACAATTTTTGTTGAAGTGGTTTTGTACTTTTTTTTTTTGCTTCCTATCACTATCCCCTTGATTCGGAACTTAATTTACTTTTAAGAACTTTTCGAAATCTGGACTTAATTCGCAACACAGAATTCACCCACAAAACAAATCGAGGCAATACCCAACAACACAAAACAATTTTTGAATTTCAATTAGATTAACTCCCTAGGTTTCGAATCCAATTCAGATGCAAGGCCTAGGTTTCGAAATTCAATCAGACTCCTTTTCCTAGGTTTTGAATTACTCTTTGAACAATCTTTAGGCTTTTCGAATTTTGATATATGACTCTTTTTCAAAAATTAAAGACTAGACTCTCTAAGAACCCTAAAACGCAGAAATTTAAAAGATCTAAATTAACAAACCTTAGAAAGACAAAGTAGATAAAATTACCTTGTAGCAAGGCTCTGATACCAAATGACGCAGACACTTAGCAATGATGGCAGCAAACCCAACGTATAACAATGGTAGAGAACTCCTTGAAACTTGATAATCACCTCCTAAGGAACCCAATGCCTATAAAGAGACTCGAACTCACTATGATTGAAGGATTTAGTTGGTAAGAAGAAGGAAAATCACTACAAAAATATTCGGCATTTGCGACGAAAATCTGCGACGGACATGTTTTCGTCGCAAATTTGCTACGAATCTGCGACGGATTTGCGACGGAAGGACAAGTTAGAGGAATTTTGAGAAATTGGTCGCAAATCCGTTGCAAATCCGTCGCAGATCTGCGACGAAAATCATTCCGTCGCAAAATAATCGTCGCAAAAGTTGGCGTGGAAACTTGGCGCGAGAGAGAAAACACTAAAAAAACCAATTTGCAACGGAGATCTGGTACCGTCTATTGCCATCGCAAATTTCACTATAAAAATATTCAGCATTTGCGACGAAAATCTGCGACGGACATGTTTCCGTCACAAATTTGCTACGGATCTGCGACGGATTTGGGACGGAAGGACGAGTCAGAGGAATTTTGAGAAATTGGTCGCAAATCCGTCGCAGATCTGCGACAAAAATCATTCCGTCGCAAATAATCGTCGCAAAAGTTGGCGCGGAAACTTGGCACGAGAGAGACCCGGGTATATTTTTTCACAAAATTTTTTTTCATCGCAGATTGGTTGTAGAAAATACTAAAAAAAGCAATTTGCAACGGAGATTCTCTACCGTCTATTGCCGTCACAAATTTCACTATAAAAATATTCAGAATTTGCGACGAAAATCTGCAACGAAAAATTTTCGTCGCAAATGTGGGACGGATCTGCAACGCATTTGCGACAGAATAATAAGTTGTAGGAATTTTGAGAAAGCTGTCGCAAATCGGTTGCAAATCCGTAATAAATCTGCGACGGATTTTTGTTCGTCGCAAATTTCGTCGCTAAAGTTGGCGGGATTACTCCGGCCGAGAATTTTTGCGGAAAATTCTTACTGTCGCAGATTGGTCGCAGATTCGTTGCAAATTTGCTACCCATTTGCTATGGATTTGCGACAAAAATAAAATTTGACTATATATATTTATCCGTCGCAAATCGGTGGCAAATCTGTAGCAAATTTGCGACAGAAAATAGTCGTAAAAAATTTTCGTCATAAAACTAAAATGAAATTTTTAGTGGGAGCCCAAAAAAGAAATTATAATTATTTGAATTAAGTTAGAAGACTTATTTTATAAAAAAAAATACTAATTTTTATTTTTTACATAATTTCGTTATAGGCATTTAAAAAAAAGACATCAAGTTATCAAAAATTTAATTTTATTTATCTTTACAAGTATCTATTCATTTTTTTATATTTTAACAATTTATTTATAGTTCAAATACTTAATATTGATTAAAACATAAAAAAATAATTTATTAATATACAGAACAAAAACTTCAATATTTTAGTTGGATTTTATAATCTCAAAAATTTGATATAATAATAAGTTTAATTAACAATAGAAAATGGCAGAGCCCGAAAAGTAGGTCTCTTTTAAAACCCTTTCTAGAACCCCATAATAATCACTGAGACCCTGAAACGAGCCACAGCCGCTCTCGCCGCTCTCACTACTACTCGGGCTCTGCAACTCTGTTTCTCTGATTCATCGAATTGAATTCGAAGAAACTGCAATGGCGGGTGTAGTACCTCCAGGTACAACCTTGTTAGGAGAGGCAGCTGCAGCCTCGGCCAAGAAGATCAATGAAGTAGAGAAGAATGTCGATTACATGAATCTTCCTTGCCCTATTCCCTATGAAGAAATCCATCGTGAAGCTCTTAGTTCAGTTCCTAATCCCTCTTTTCCCTCTTTATTTCAATTTGATTTGTTTTTTCCTTTTATAATTTCACTATTATTTTAGGCTTTTCGATTTATTTGCCTATCCATTTAATCAACCATTTTCTTTTATTCTTTACTGTATTTTGTTTTTCATTTTCTATTTTTCGATCTGTCCGTTTGATGTGTGTATGTGGTTTTTCTTAAATTTGACTGATGCTGGTGATTTAGTCATAGCCGCTAACCTAACTGCGAAACCCTAATTTGCTGTAATTAGTAAATTTTGTACTGTTTTGGGATTTCTTCTCCATTTGTAGCTTATCCATGGTTGTTCATGGCTGTTCATGCAATTATTAGTTGTTCTGAAGTTAGCAATAAAGAAATAGCTTCAGTGATGTAATATTTTATGTCTGCTTCAAGGCAACCAAAGTTGTTGCCAATTGAGCATTCCCAAAGGTAAAAAATGAAATTGGGGTCCCTTTATAATCTTATGAGACCTCCCATTTGGATCGTTCTTTGATGGACTGAATCTTGTTTCTCCTGTGTTATATGCTAAATTGTTTAGCTGATCCAATGCGTGAGAGTAACTCTTAGTTATTTTACCATATTATAGCTACCAGCTACTATGAAGTACAAAGCAATGGTAGAAAGTCACATATTTGTACTGGGTGTATAAAAGAAGTTTAGTCCTGAAAGTTTTCCCCCATTTTGATATTTTAATTTGTGGAAAATGTTTTTGTAGTGTCTTTAAAGCCAGAGCTTTTTGAGGGGATGCGCTTTGATTTTACCAAAGGACTCAATCAGAAATTCTCTCTCAGCCACAGGTGCTTTTTTTTTTAACTTTTAGATGCTCTTCAAGATTTCATTGCATTCTCTCACAATTTTCTTATGTAATTTTGGTCTATCTCTCAGTGTGTTTATGGGACCTATGAAACTTCCTTCTCAGTCTAAAAGACCATCAAAATTCCTACTGCTCATTATGAGTTTGGTGCTAACTATATAGATCCTAAGGTCAATATTTGTCTCATGTTTAACTTTTAGGAATCCTCTTACTAATAAACACTTTGGAATTATAGTATATTCATTATTTCCTGTTAAAATAGTAAGATTTTGAAGGTTTGCCTGTAGTTAATGCTTTTTGGGAGAGTTTTGACGGATGGGAGACTAAATGCTATAGTGAAGTGTGATTTGACCGATGATCTTACTCTGAAGGCTAATGCTCAGGTTCAGTCTATGTTTGTTTCATTTTATTTTGGAATCATTTCCTCCTGCAGACCCTCTTCCTTTTTTATTTGGTTGGTTGTAGGGAGGTCCTATTTAAGCAACTTAACCTTTGTTATGTTCTTTCACCCAGCTTACAAGTGAGCCCCATATGTCACATGCCATGTTCAACTTTGATTACAAGGTTAATCCTCTTATCTTTTTCCTTCTTTTGGTGTATTTATTTGGTTACATAGTGCTTATTGTTAGACATACATTTGTGGCTAATCTGTTAGAACACATCTTATCCTGTTCCATAAACTCAGGATATTTTTACTTCTGATTTTTCAGGAAATTGTAGCTCCTTAAGCTTGCTCTGACATGAAAAAAAAAAAGAAGCGAGTTTATCATTCATAGGAAATTACTTTGTCTTATTTTACTTAAGTACTTGGATGTAGATCATATACTTGGGCCTCTTTTTTGGTGTTTATTCACAAGTATTGAAAAGAATATAATGTTAGGATTAATGGCATGAAAACTCAATAAAGTTGGGTACTCATATTGAGGAACATTTATTCATTCTCATTTTCTATTATTCTTTTTTTCATGTTTCTATTCTTACCGAGGAACATTTTCTATTATTGAGGAACATTTTGGGTACTCATATTGAGGAACATTTTCTATTATTTTTTTTCATGTTTCTATTCTTACTTTCATTTCTATTGCACAGGGTAAAGACTACAGAACTCAGTTTCATTTCTTCTGCTTGTAAAATGATTCGCACACTGGTTCAGTTGATGATTCAGTATAGAGTTAAGCCTTATTATTATTCCAGAGCAGCCACAATATGCTATGTTCTACCCCTTTGCTTCCTTGGGGGTTTACCATTAGCAATCACTTTTCCTAGCGGTCGAGTAATAGGTCCAAATTTATTTGTAAAATACTTTTTCTCTTTAATAAGATAATGGGTGTAGTAATTTGATTTTTACTTAAGAAAATTATATCAACTACCAATTTGCAGTAGGGATAAATACTGAAATGGAAAAGTGATAAATGTATTCTTATGCTTGTCATTGGTTAAACTTGAAGAAAAGGTAAGGAACATTTTTTAATCTATAAACAATTTTTTGGTTAATTTATTTTTTTGTTCGCAAATGATAAAAAAATACACTGTATCAGGTACCATTTTATATTTATTGTAGATATTAACGTACTATGTATCCATATGATTTAGCAGTTCACGATATACTTTTTATTTATCATATTCGTATGTGATGAGAAGCATAAGCAAAATTATTGATATGTTCTAATAAAATAAAATTTCTATTTCTTCTGGTTGCAGGCAACGGCGCCAGCGGTTCAGACAATAGTTGATGTGAATGAATTAGCAAAGTCAATGCAAAGAGAGCTGGAAAACCTGCACCCGACGACAAACAGCTTGTGTATATACAAAATTCCTGAGCAGCTACACGAGTTGAATGAAAAAGCCTACACACCATGGTTAGTATTACTTTGTTAACATGTATCATATTATTCTTTTCATTTACTCTTTTTAATATTATTTGCAGGTTAATAATGATGATGCAAGTCATGATTCAATGAAAAATGATAATTGAAGATCTATTTTGTTATTTTCAAGATAGATTATTTATAGTAGTGTTCTTACCACTTGTATAGTTAAATTGTAAAATATTTTATTCTATTGAAGATTAATAAAAGAATTATTTTTATTAATGTCATTAGTGTTTTTTTAGATTGTGTTTAAATGTTCCAAATGTATTTATAAAGTTCTCATAAAATTAATTGATAATACAAATAGTTCCAATAAAAATCAATATTAAATTACTACAGATTTGTTACGAATCTGCGACGGATATTTAAAATCTATGACAGAATCTGCGACAGATACTGCTACGACAATCTGCGACGAAATCTGTGACGGCAATCTGCGACGGAATCTGCAACGAATTTGCGACGAAAATCTGTGACAAAAATTTGAAACGGAATCTGCGACGGCTGCCCTTTACCCACGAAAATTTAAGCGCGAGATTTGCAACCGCCGAGTGGTTGCAAATCCGTCCCAATCTACGACGGCCTGTCACAAAATTGAAAATTGCGACGCCTTTTTTATTAACGGATCGTATCCGTCGCAGATCGGTCGCAAGACTTGATTTGCGACGGATTTGCGACAGATCTGCGACGGATTTTGTCCGTCGCAGATAGCATTTTTTTTGTAGTGAATGCCACAACTCTCGTTGATAAGTAAACCTAATTCTTGATGCAAAGAAAGAATTAAAGAATCCACTCTAATCTCTCTCACACGAAAATTCACAAGAAGAACTTGTAGAAGAATTCAAAAAATTTTAATAATCATGGTGTCCCCAATTCTACCTAATAGTGCCCTTAAATAAGGGTTACAAAATTCCTAATTGCATATGGAAAATTAAGACTAAAACATTCTAGAAGGATCCTAGGCTTGTATGGGAAAACACTTCCAAAAACCCAACAAGAATAGGATTTGACAAAGTCAAAACAACTTAACTAATTAAAATAAAAGGATGGGGACCACAAAATAACAAAAATATCCCCTCTAACTAACTATGAAGATTCGGCCAAGGGGTGCAACAAACTCCCTTGGAATTCGGCCAACTTGCATCCATGAATGTGCATGCATGTGCATGGAAATAAGATTGACCAAGCTTTGACTCTTCCTTGGTAGTTTCGACCTAGGCTTAAAAATAGCCTTCAAAGGCTCCTTCTTGGCTTCCATTGCATGCTTCTAGAACCATAATATATTTAGGCCTTCCTTGCAGCTCCATCTCCATCTTCTTGAATGATAATTCTTGAAGCTCTTTGGAAATCTCTTCTTGAATATGCAAAGCCATGCTAGCTTGATATCTCTTTGCCTTGCTCCTAGTGATTGGTCCACTTGCTAGCTTCAAGGGGTCCTTTCTTGCATCATTAGCAAAGGAAAGAGAGGTTTTGTTTCCTTCCTAACTCAAGTAATTAAAGGATTTCAAGAGATCAAGTTGGAGTTTTAAGGATTTTTCTTCATGTTTGGTAAGTTCCAACTTGTTTCTTTGATTTCTTTTGAGTTTGTGTTTATGAGTTTGGTGGATGGTTGGTGTAGTTGTGTGTATGGTTGATTTTGGTGTGCTTGAGGTTGTTTTGTCTAGTTAACTTTGATCTTGGGGTTGGATTGAAGAAAAGGGTTAAGTTTGGTGAAGAAAATAAGAGTTGTGGATTGTGTAAGTTTTGAGTTGTGATTGGGTTTTGTTTCTTATAACTGAATTGTTTTGATGTTATGCAAGTTTGTTATGGTATATTGATGGTTTTAGTTAATGGAAAAGGGTAAATATAAGATGATTGTTGGATGTGGCGTTTTAGTGTCAATTTCAGGTTTTTGGCCTGACACACCCAGTAGCATGGCCATGTCTTTGGGCGTGTCGTTGGTTCTGTTTTCAGTGTTGGTGACACGAGCAGTGACACGCCCATGTCACTGAGCGTGTCACAACTACTATGTTGTTGGGGGTATTGACATGTCCAGTGACACGCCCATATCACTGAGAGTGTCATAGCTACTGTGTTGTTGGGGGGTTTTTACACGTCTAGTGACACGCCCATGTCACTAAGCATGTCATAGCTTCTGTGTTGGAGGAGATTTGACACGTGCATGACACGCCCGTGTCACTGAGTGTGTCAAAGTTTCTGTGTTGAGGGTTTAGGGCACGTCCATGAACATGCCCGTGTTGTTGAGTGTGTCAAGTGTAGAGTTTGCCCTAGATAGTTCTTATCTTTATTTCCTTATGTGAACCACTAAGTGACTATTTATAATCACCTTTGGATTAGGTTTTGAAGAGAATTGAGTTACCCAATTTGAGGATTGAAGGATATCTTTGAAGAGGAGGTTGAATTGGTGTTTGTTACTTTTAGAGGTAAGTACAAACTTTGAATGATTGCATATATTTACATGACATTGGGACTTAACACATTTGGTTGGAAAAATGTGTTAAGTTACCTAATATATTGTTGATGAATGAGAAATATGTTATGATGTGCATAATATAAATTATGTTGAAGTATAAAAGCAATTGAGTAATGTATTGTAAATGAAAAGAAATGCTGAATAACGTGATGAGATATGTGAAAACATAATGTAACCAATTGATATTGATATAAAAGAGAAAAATGAGAAAAAGATGTCATAATAAGGCAATGTGCCTAGTTTGATAATGAGAAAATGAGAAAGGATTTGAGAATAGAATTATGAATGAAATTGATAATGAGAAATTAAATAAATTGTGTGCCTAGTATGTTATTCAATTTTCAGAGTTTTGGGTTTGGTGGCATGCCTACGAATTGCTAGGTAGATGAAAAGACCGAGTCATAAGCTGGGCCCAACTGATAATGTGATGTTTTTGGGGTGAAAAGACTGGGTCGTAAGCTCAGATCTCGTTGGATTATCCATGGATATATATATTGCCTATGGGGCTAGACACAAGGTGTCATTATGGACCAAAGTAGTAACTCTAAAATTTGAATAGCATATTAGATCCTTTTTGGGCCTATGCTTGTCTTTGCTTTAATGTGATTTATGAAATGTATCAAATGATTAATATAATGTTATGAGTTGTGATATATATAATGTAATGAGTTGTTATATTCATATGGGTTGTGTATTAGCATCGCATTGATCTATTTTGAATCAAAATTTGTACCACTGAGCTTTTGGCTTATTGCGATTATGGTTCATCGCGCAGGTGACAGGGTAGATCCGGTTGTGCCGGAGAGCTCGTCTAGACCGAGTCGAGTCTAGGCTTAAGACTTTGAGATTGGAGTTATTAGTGGATATCAAGATCAGAGACGAACTGCCAGCATGTATATATTTTAGATTTTTGTATTTATATATATTAATTTTGATGTATATAGAAATGTATATTTCGCTTCTGCAATAAAAAATGTTTTGGATAAACTTTTGGGTAATGAAGATATATGTATGTATTTTAACAAGGAATGTTTTATCTATTACTTTCTATAATATAAGTTAAATGTTATAAGTTTACTTAGATTGTAAAAATGATAAATTAATGATAAAGTTTTAATGATTGGTTTAATGAAAATGGATTGCAACATTCTTGTATCCAGTATACGTGTTGTGGAACAACCAGCACACCGCAAGGATGAGCAAGAGTTAGGACGTGAGGAACAAGTTGAGGAGATCATCAATCCAATTATTCTGCCACAAGGTCCTATAACTAGATCGCGAGCCAAAAAGATTCAGCAAGCACTAATTTGCCATTTGCAAGATTTGGTGAATTTGGCTAACTATGGTTTGCAAGGAATTACAAGCTTGGAGACAAGACCAAAGGAAGTCAATTACAACTTGCTACAAGTTGAAATTCACGAATGAGGCTTGTTTTAGTTGTTTAGCCCTGTTTTATTATTTAGTTATTTTAAACATGTGTTATTTAGTTATGGTGGGACCATGTTATGTTTTTAATGGGTGGTCCTATATGTTTAAGACTGGGGCCTTATTTAATTAAGTATTTCCTTATTGGGTTTGGATTTTATGTTATGAAAAGGCTATAAATATGCCTTGGACCAATTAGGGTAGAGTTTTTTTTTTTGGGATGAATTAATAATCTAAAGCCGATTTGTTTTTATATTTGTGTTCTTGCTTGAATACATGCTTAAGAAACATTCAAGTAGTTTGATCAACTTTCTTGTGGAGTGTTTCGAACCTGGGATTTAGGAACTAGTTTGTTTCGACATCTTGGATCTCTGATCAATTCAAAGAAATCTGAAATCTAACCTTTATTCTTTGGAGGTTGTGCCGAATTCGACTAGGGGTTTTCAAGTTAATGTTTTGGGGGTTCGACATCAAGGAGTTCTCAGGCTTATTCTTGGAGGTTCCGTATCATTTGGTATCAGAGCCAACGCTCTAGATCAGGTTTTATCCCTATCAATTTCGAATTCTTTGTTTATTTCATTTTTTTCTTATTCTCTTGTTATTCGAATTCTTGATTCTGAATTCTTTGTTTGATTCGTTTTCTTCTTAACTCTTGTTAGACGAATTCTTGATTCTTAATCTTGAATCTTTGATTTGTTTTTCTCTGTGGGTTATTTTCGTTTTCATTTTCTTCACTTGTTATTTTCGTTCTGTTTCTTTGTTCTTGATTCTTGAATCGTTTTCTTTGTTTCTTGATCGTCTAAGTTGTATGTTCCTTGAATCATTTTTGTTTTCTTTCAAATTCAAAAATTCAAAAAAAAAATTATAAAACCTAAAATTTGAAATTCAAGAAAAGGTGTTTTAAATTCGAATCTTGGTCTTGTTCATCATTCTAATTTGAATTCGAAATTCAATAAAGTGTGCTAAATTCGAATCTTGTTCTTGATTATTCATTCTGATTCAATTTCGAGTTTCAAAGACAATACTCTAAATTCGATCTTGCTCTTGTTATTTAATTGGGTAAAAGTTTCGTGTTGTGTGAACTAAGGTCGCCCTCATCAAGAGAGATAGTGAGAGGGAGAGTACAAAACCACTTCAACAAAAAATTTTCATTCACCTTGCTATTTAGGAGATAAGGGTCAAATCTGGATAGGTTAGAATCAATATAATTTCTGGTCACGAAATTGTCACCATTGAGGGGCTGTTTTGATTCGAATTGCATTAGTGATTCATTCGAAATTTCAGACTTGGTATACTACACACGGAAGACTATTTGATTTGTTTCATAAAGTGTGATTCACCTAAGAACATAAAAGAAATTAGCTTGAGAGGTGTGAGCTAAGCCGTGAGTGAATACATTATATTGAGTGGAACACGAGTGACCAACCCCATCTATTGAGTGTAAACACATGAGGGAGTGTTGTGAGGCCTTTTATTTGTTTTGTTCTAACCTTTTATTGCAGGAAAAATGTCTGGCCGAGATGACAGTGACAGGGGTGTTCAAATTGATCCAGCTCGATTGCGTGAGGCGCAGCAAGCTGAATTTACACATTTATACTGTGCTATGGAGAACATAACAGAAACATTGGAGCGCATGGATTTGAGGTTGCAAAATGTTGAAAGAGCCACACCGGAGCGCAATGAGAGGCAAAGAGGTGGCAGAAATCAAATGCAACAGCCTGAACATTTGGAAGATGAAAATGAGCTTGAGGATGATAATGCAAGTCTGGTTGGAGGAGCTCTACATAGAGGTGGAGGTAGAGGAGGCCGTGGTACTGGTCGAGGTAGAGGAAGGATGAATAATAATGCTTTCTATGGTAGAAATCATGGTGATGATGAAGTCGTTGATAGGAGCTTGGGAAGCATCAAGCTGAAAATTCCTAACTTTTGTGGTAAATCAGATCCAAAAGCTTATTTACAATGGGAAAAGCAGATTAATCTCATATTTGATTGCCATCGATGTACTGAGGAAAAGAAGGTCAAGCTTATTGTTACTCAATTTACAGATTATGCTATAGTTTGGTGGGATCAGTTAGTGACTAGTAGAAGAAGGAATTTGGAGTATCCAATTGAGACTTGGGCTGATCTTAAATTGGTCATGAGGAAGAGGTTTGTGCCTAGACATTTCCATAGGGAAATTATACAAAGACTTCAGGTTCTTAAACAAGGTAGTAAAAGTGTTGATGACTACTACAAAGAAATGGAAATATTAATGACTAGAGCTAATATAGATGAAGACATGGAGACTACTATGGCACATTTCTTGGCTGGTTTGAATTCGGACATTGCTGATCAGGTTGATTTGCAGCCTTATGTGGAGTTAGAAGAGATGGTGCATATTGCCGTCAAGGTGGAAAAACAACTCCAAGGAAGACGATCATCAAGGTATCATTCGAAACCTGTTTCTAATTCTATTTCTCCTTGGAATAGGGAAGGAAGGCATGATTACAAGGAAAGAAACAAGGCTGGTCAAGATAGTGGGAAAGCAAAGGCTGAAACAAGTTCTAAAGACAAATCCAAAGTTGAAGAGCCTAAGCTGCGAAATCGAGATATTAAGTGTTGGAAGTGCCAAGGTATGGGACATATCAGCAAAGAATGTCTAAACAAGAGAGTTATGACCGTAAGAAATGGTGAGATAGTGACTGATGAAGAAGAAGGTGATGATGAGAGTGAAGATGGAGAAAAGCAAGACTTGGAATGTTGTAGTGACGGAAGCATTGAAGAACCAATAAAGGGAGACTTGCTGGTTGCTAGGCGTGCTCTTAACACGCAATTGAAGGAGGAAAACCATGAAGAACAATGAGACAACTTGTTCCATACAAGGTGTCACATTTAAGGCAAGGCTTGTATTGTGATTGTGGATGGTGGAAGCTATACCAATGTGGTAAGTACACTCTTGGTTGATCGATTGGGGCTGCCTACAACACCTCACCCCCGACCTTACAAACTTCAGTGGCTGAATGAATGTGGAGATGTTAAGGTAAATCAACAATCTAACATTTCTTTTTCCATTGTTAAATAATATGATGAGGTGTTGTGTGATGTGGTGCCAATGCATGCTGGAGAGATTTTACTTGGACGTCCATGGCGGTATGATA
This sequence comes from Garcia nutans, assembly GCA_947685225.1. Classification (NCBI taxonomy): domain Eukaryota; kingdom Viridiplantae; phylum Streptophyta; class Magnoliopsida; order Malpighiales; family Euphorbiaceae; genus Garcia; species Garcia nutans. The sequence continues at coordinate 7,659,368 of CANTUV010000057.1, forward strand.
GGCGAGCTATGCATGATGGATACCTCAATCGGTATTCATTCACTAAGGATGGACGAAAGACAATTCTGACCCACTCTCTTCAAAAGAAGTGTATGAAGATCAATGTAAAATGGAAAGAATGAGACTTGAATTTGAAAAGAAAGAAAGAGAGAGTGACAAAAAAATGAGTGAAAAAAATCAGATTGCAAATGAAAAGAAAGAGAGAAAAGAAAAATCAAAACAAATTCAGTTTGAGAAAAATAGAGAAGGAGAGAAGAATGTGAGTTTGTTAGTTAGTACAAGTGAGGTTAAACATGCTTTTTACACCGATCAGCCTATGTTTGTGCTTTTGTGCAAAGAGGTTCGTTTAGATACTACTGTTTTTAACCAATCTTTGCCTAGTGTGTTTGTTGATCTTTTGCACGAATATGCGGATTTGTTTCCCGAAGAAATGCCTGATGAATTGCTGCCAATCAGAGGCATAGAGCATCAAATTGATTTCATTCCGAGAGCTTCCATTCCCAATAGGCCAGCGTATCGAGCTAATCCTTTCGAGACAAAGGAGATACAAAAGCAAGTGGAGGAATTGCTAGCTAAGGGATACGTGAGGGAAAGTTTGAGTCCTTGTTCGGTTCCTGTTATTCTTGTGCCAAAGAAGGATGGGACATGAAGGATGTGCATGGATTGCAGAGCCATCAATAAAATCACTGTAAAGTATCGTCATCCTATTCCTAGACTAGATGATATGCTTGATGACTTACGTGGTTCTTGTTTGTTCACGAAAATTGATTTGAAATCTGGTTATTATCAAATTCGAATGAGTGTGGGTGATGAGTGGAAAATAGCATTTAAGACTAAATATGGGCTGTATGAGTGGTTGGTTATGCCGTTTGGTCTTACTAATGCACCTAGCACATTCATGCGTTTGATGAATCATGTGTTGCGTGAGCACTTGGGTAAATTTGTTGTTTACTTTGATGATATTCTTGTTTACTCTAAGTGTTTGGATGATCATGTCATACATGTGCGTCTTGTGTTAGACATTCTTAGGATTGAGAAGTTGTATGCTAAACTTAAGAAGTGTAGTTTTTGCATGGATAAGGTTCATTTTCTTGGTTTTGTGGTGTCTAGTCAAGGTATTAAGGTTGATGAGGAAAAGGTAAAGGCTATTAGGGACTGGCCGAAACCTAAGAATGCTAGTGAGGTGAGGAGTTTTCATGGACTTGCTGGTTTCTACAGGAGATTCATTAGAAATTTCAGTACTATAGCTGCACCTTTGAATGAGTTAGTTAAGAAAAATGTCGGTTTTGTTTGGGGAGATGCACAAGAACATGTATTTAATGAACTTAAGGATAAATTGTGTAATTCACCCTTGCTTGCTTTGCCTAATTTGGATAAGAATTTTGAGATTGAATGTGATGCAAGTGGCATAGGAATTGGAGCTATTTTGATACAGGATCAAAGGCCATTAATGTATTTTAGCGAAAAACTAAGTGGAGCGGCTTTGAAGTATTTGACATATGATAAGGAGTTATATGCATTGTTTCAAGCTTTGCATACATGGCAGCATTATTTGTTGTCAAAAGAGTTTGTGATACATACTGATCATGAAAGTTTAAAGCATTTGAAAGGTCAAGATAAGCTGAATCGTAGACATGCCAAATGGGTGGAATTCATAGAAACATTTCCATATGTGATTAAATACAAGCAAGGTAAAGGGAATGTAGTGGCTGATGCGTTGTCGCGAAGGTATGTTTTACTTAATTCTCTTAGTGCTAGATTATTGGGTTTTGAGCATATTAAGGAATTATGTTTTAGTGATGTTGATTTTGGTGACATATATAATTCGTGTGGAGATGTGGCTGTTTCAAAAGACTTTCATTTGTTTGATGGTTTCTTGTTTAAGAGAAATAGATTGTGTATTCCTAAGTGTTCCATGAGAGAGTTGTTAGTTAAGGAAGCACATGGATGAGGTTTGATGGGTCATTTTGGGGTAAGTAAGTCCTATGATGTGTTGATAGAATATTTTTATTGGCCTGGTATGAAACATGATGTGCATAAAGTTTGTGAGCATTGCATAACATGTAGAGAAGCTAAGTCTAGGATGAAACCGCATGGTTTGTACACGCCATTACCTGTTCCTAATGGACCTTGGACTGATTTGTCTATGGATTTTGTGCTTGGATTACCTAAAACTAGGAGAGGTCGTGATAGTATATTTGTTGTGGTTGATAGATTTAGTAAAATGGCTCATTTTATACCATGTCATAAAACTAATGATGCTAAATTGATTGCTGATTTGTTCTTTAAAGAGGTTGTTTGTTTGCACGGCATACCCAAAAGCATTGTTAGTGATAGAGATGTTAAGTTTTTGCATTTCTGGGGTGTTTTATGGGGAAAATTGGGGACTAAGTTGTTGTTTTCTACTACTTGCCATCCTCAAACCGATGGTCAAACTGAGGTTGTGAATCAAACATTGATTACTTTGCTTAGGGTAGTGATAGAAAAGAATATTAGGATGTGGGAGGATTGTTTACCATTTGTGGAGTTTACTTATAATAGGGTTGTTCATAGCACTACTAATTGTTCTCCATTTGAAATTGTTTATGGTTTTAATCCGCTTACTCCTTTGGATATTTTTCCATTGCCATCTAATGATTTTGTGAGTGTTGATGCTAGCTCAAAGGCAGATTTTGTGAAAAAGTTACATAAACTGGTTAAGGAAAGGACTGAAAGGCAAAATGCTAAAGTAGCTTCTCGAGTGAATAAAGGAAGGAAGCCGTTGATTTTTCAGCCTGGTGATTGGGTTTGGGTTCATTTTCTCAAAGAACGGTTTCCACACCAAAGAAAGTCCAAGTTAAACCCATGAGGAGATGGTCCTTTTCAGATACTTGAAAGGATTAATGACAATGCATATAAAGTGGATTTGCCAGGTGAGTATAATGTAAGTGCTTCATTTAATGTTGCTGATTTAAGTCCTTTTGATGTAGGTTTTGCTTTTGATTTGAGGACGAATCCTTTTGAGGAGAGGGGAAATGTTGTGGAACAACCAGCACACCGCAAGGATGAGCAAGAGTTAGGACGTTAGGAACAAGTTGAGGAGATCATCAATCCAATTATTCTGGCACAAGGTCCTATAACTAGATCGCGAGCCAAAAAGATTCAGCAAGCACTAATTTACAATTTGCAAGATTTGGTGAATTTGGCTAACTATGGTTTGCAAGGAATTACAAGCTTGGAGACAATACCAAGGGAAGTCAATTACAACTTGCTACAAGTTGAAATTCACGAATGAGGCTTGTTTTAGTTGTTTAGCCCTGTTTTATTATTTAGTTATTTTAAACATGTGTTATTTAGTTATGGTGGGACCATGTTATGTTTTTAATGGGTGGTCCTATATGTTTAAGACTGGGGCCTTATTTAATTAAGTATTTCCTTATTAGGTTAGGATTTTATGTTATGATAAGGCTATAAATATGCCTTGGACCAATTAGGGTATAGTTTTTTTTTGGGACGAATTAATAACCTAAAGCCGATTTGTTTTTATCTTTGTGTTCTTGCTTGAATACATGCTTAAGAAACATTCAAGTAGTTTGATCAACTTTCTTATGGAGTGTTTCGAATCTAGGATTTAGGAACTAGTTTGTTTCGACATCTTGGATCTCTGATCAATTCAAAGAAATCTGAAATCTAACCTTTATTCTTTGGAGGTTGGGCCAAATTAGACTAGGGGTTTTCAAGTTAATGTTTTGGGGGTTTGACATCAAGGAGTTCTCAGGCTTATTCTTGGAGGTTCCGTATCAATACGTATATTACATATAGTGCATATATATGGTGTATGTATATTGGGTATAGGGGTGTTACACTTGTTTTAGTATCAGAGCCTAGGTTTGAGGTTCTCAACCTAGGTGAATTGTATGAAAAAGAAAATTTAGATTTTAAAATATGGTTTTTAATTATGATACATGCATTGGCACTAGAAGTTTCTGATCTCTGATGTAGTATATTCTGCTGTATTTGCATATATAAGTAGTGATGGCGTCTCAGACACATCAGTCTGTAGAGGGTAGTGCTGAGAATGTAGCTCCTATTGAGGGTAGAGATAGAGCTAGGGTTGAGATAGCTGGAGAGGCACCTGCTCCTATGCCAAAGAGACCAACAGCTGATGAGATTTTGCCGGTTTGGTTACCATATGGTAGAGTTCTTGAGGCAGGCTCCAGTGCAGCAGCCGCCACTACAACCACAGCCACAAGTACTGATGAGGCAATATGATAAATTGAGGAACTTTGGAGCTGAGAATTTCATTGGTACTACAGATCCTACAGTAGCTGAGTAGTGGTTAGATAGAGTTTTGAGGGTATTCATCCAGCTGTAAGCTACTCCTAAAGAAAAGTTTGATTATGCCATATCACTTCTGCAGAGAGATGCATATGACTGATGGAAGATGGTTCCACATGTATTGGATGATCCACCAACTTTGACTTATGGTGATTTTCTACAGGAGTTTGAGCAGAAGTATACTCAGAGGGAGTACAAAGATGCAAAGAAGATGGAGTTTTTGAGTCTGAGACAGGATAACCGGACAATGACAGAGTATAAGATTGAGTTTATCCGGTTGACTCATTATGCCAATGGGATTATTTCAGATGAGATTGACCGGTGCAAGAGATTTGAGGAGGGGTTGAGACCCTCTATCATGTGTATTATTGTAGGCTTCCAGTATCAGGATTTTTTCCAGTTGATTGCAGCAGCCAGGAGTGTTGAGAGAGCACAAGGTCTTGTAGCAACTATTAGGGATGAAGAGACCAGAGTTAGGAGACCTTAGAGTGAGGCAGGATCTTCATCTATGAAGAGAGGTCGGGGAGGATATCTTTCGAGGTTCAGCAAGAGTCAGAGGCACTCTGGTAGGTCAATTCAGCATTAGAGGCAGAGATCGAGACCTACAGTTTCTGTGGCTAGTGCACTGACCCCTGTGGCTCAGAGGTCTGCTCCACCTACATGTGTTCATTGTGGTAGAGCACACGAAGGTGACTGTTGGTGGAGGGGAGGCTCTACATCCGGAGGTAGTAGGCCAGATGAGGCTGGGCCATCTCAGCGGGTGTTTGTGATGTAGAGGCAGCTGGATGCTTCAGTCATCATTACGGGTACATTTTCTTTATTTGGTGCTTCAGTTCTTGCCTTGATTGACCCTGGATCTATGCATTCATACATAAGTGCATCTATTTTGCCTGTGACTAATTTGTATTCTGAGTCCCTAGGATTTGATGTCTTGGTGACAAATCCTTTAGGGCATAGTGTTGTGGTGAGTAAGGTGCACCGAGATAGTCCAATTGTTGTTCAGGATGAGGAGTTTCTTAGTGACCTGATTGAGATGCCTTTGAAGGAGTATGATTTGATTTTAGGCATGGATTGGTTATCCAAGCATGGGGTGTGGTAGATTGTCAGAATAAGTGTTTTACCCTAAGAATAAGTGTGTTACTCCACTTCTTGCATCCATGTTTATTTCAGCTGTTGCGGCTAGGAGGATGATTCGAAAAGGGTGTGATGCTTATCTTGCTCATGTTGTAGATACCAGAGTAGTGGGTTCTCAACTTGATAGTATACCCACAATTGTTGAATTCTTAGATGTTTTTCCTGAGGAGTTTCCAGGGATACCCTCTAAGAGAGAAGTAGATTTTGGTATCGATTTGTTGCCTGGTACCACTCCTATCTCTATTACTCCTTATCGAATGGCACCTGTTGAGTTGAGAGAGTTGAAGGTGCAGTTGCAGGAGTTGTTGGATAAAGGGTTCATTCGCCCTAGTGTGTCTTCGTGGGGAGCGCCTGTTTTGTTTGTGAAGAAGAAGGATGGTAATTTGAGATTGTGCATTGATTATCGGCAGTTGAATAAGGTGACCATAAAGAATAAGTATCCTTTGCCTAGGATAGATGATCTCTTTGATCAGTTGAAGGGAGTAGCAGTATTCTCTAAGATTGATTTGAGATCAGGGTACCATCAGTTGAGAGTTAGAGAGGAAGATGTACCTAAGATAGCTTTCTGCACAAGGTATGGGCATTATGAATTCTTGGTGATGCCTTTTGGGTTGACGAATGCACCAGCAACTTTTATGGATTTGATGAATAGGGTGTTTAGACCCTATCTAGATCAATTTGTGGTGGTCTTTATTGATGATATTTTGGTGTAATCGCATAATAAGGAGGATCCTGATAAGCATTTACGGATTGTATTGCAGATTTTGAGGGAGAAGCAATTATATGCTAACCTGTCTAAATGTGAGTTTTGGCTTGATCAAGTGACTTTTCTCGGTCATGTGGTTTCAGTAGAGGTTATAAGAGTTGATGCGAGTAAAGTTGAAGTTATTTTGAATTGGAGTCCACCGAAGACAGTGACTGAGGTTAGAAGTTTTCTGGGTTTGATAGGCTATTATCAATGGTTTGTGAAAGGTTTTTCTTTGATAGCTACTCCACTCACCAAATTACTTCGAAAGGGAGTTAGATTCATGTGGTCAGATCGGTGTCAAGCAAGCTTCGAGCAATTGAAGGAGATGACTCAAGCTCCTGTTCTTATATTGCCTGTGGAAGGTAAACTGTAACATCCTCTGACAATTCTTACATAAAAATTATCAGAGAATGTTATACGATATATTGTCCACGCTCTAATAAATTCATAGAAAACTCTCTTCATAAAGAAAAATTTTCAAATAATAAGACAATCTGTATATCACAACACTTATAGGTCCAACATTTAGACCAATTTTCAATAATCCAAATATTAGTTACAAACCAGATAACTATCATACATTTGTCAAATCAAATGATTATATAATACATTCCTTTCTTTAATAGTCTTTCACTTTAATTCTCACACTTTATCCTTTAAATACATATATTCCTTTCATGTTTACACATTTGTACAATCTCTCAAATAGTCAAACAAAAGTATCTATATACATTTTATAACTTATGAATACAATATACACTAGATCTTCATCTGTCCAATAGGTAATTTCCTGAGATTCTTAATTTCACTTCTTAACTTGCTCTGATGTCCTGATACTTGCTTGTCAGAAAACAATTCTAACACGCTAAGAAAAGCTTAGTGGTGCTTGTATACACATATTTATATCACTAAATATTAAAGAAATATACTTATGAAAATATAGTAATAACACTTAGTTTTAAGAAGTATTTCAATATATGAACTAATTTCAGTAACAAATCAACATACCATGCTGATTACACAAAATAATAGCTATCCTTGTATAAAAGTTATCATATAATACAATACTTTCGGTATTGCAACTTGTCTCATTAATAATCATTTTATTCAAGACTTGCTTTCTTATTTGATAATATTGTTCATAATATGCTTATTTTGTTTTTCAATAAGTCTTCCTTTTCAAGTTCACATATAGGATCATTTCATTCAATCTATACTTTTCAGCACTTACATCTAGTACTATACTTTAGAGCACTTTGTATCTCACATCATGATATACACTTTCAATCATTTGATTAATTCAATACATTGAGCATAACATTTCCATTATGTTCCTTAGAACTTTCACGTGTAAGCATTAATAAATATATTAACAATCACTTTTACACTGGAACACAATACTTCAATTTCAAGTAATTGACTTATATTATTATTTTACATTTCTTTCATTAGTCACAACTATCATGTTCACATATCTTTTCATTAATTATGCCCATACATACTAAACTTAGATCCTAGGTTTGGATAACATGTTAGTGTAGCAATCTTAAGAATTTATAATGGCAATTATGCCCACTATCACTGATAACACAATGTGTCCATTAATGGCACGAGGTGCCCACTATCACTGTGGCTATCCATCCTCTGGTTAGCCATTCAATCCAAAGCTAGATATAAATTTAGTATGATTTGGGCAATTCATTAGTTTTGATGAACACTAAATTGTTTATTTCCTTTCATTGATACTATACTCTTATCAACATTTGGTAGGATATATGTGTGTGTCACGTATCTAAAGTTTATCACTCGTTTTCTTACATTTAACACATTAACACAAAAGTATGGACTATACACATATTATTCTCATGTCATTTATTAACACTTGTTTATATAAACACTCACTTGTTTATATAAGCACTTGTTTATATCATTTCACTTGTTATACCATGACCTTGGTACATTACTCTTAGCAACATTTAGTATGATATATATTTGTCACTTATCTAAAGTTTCTCACTCTTTTTCATGCATTTAAGACATACACATGAATTTTCAATACAATTATTCACATATTAGTCTTATACTGGGCCTGTAGATCACAAATTACAAGCCAAAAATACTATTTAGGTCCCCACGGTCGTGGCCTCACAACCCCACGCCCGTGGGATCCAAAATGAAGCTGTAAAATAAGTTTGAAGACTCCACGGTCGTGGCCTTCAAGGGCCACGAGGCCACGACCGTGGCATATAAAACTCCTCTGTTTTATCGAATTTTTTTTGAAGAAACAGCATCACTTTCAATCCCACGGTCATGGCACTCAATTGCCACGATCGTGGCATTGATTTTGGGACTGTTTTTGGAGTAAAATCATGTATTCTGCATTTTTAACTTCATTAAACACAAACATATTTAATATCTAAGATAATAATGTATCAAACTCAAAGTTTTGACAGAAAAAGAATTCATATCAAATATTTTACTAAAACTTCACTTAATCAAACTTTTACCCATTTCATATGGATAAAAACAATATCAAACCAATCAATTCTCATAAAGGTTGAGTTAAGGATCAAAACCAACATATCAAAGTTATTTTTCACTCATCAATCCTTTTAATCAATACTTTCAAGAAATATATCATTATACACAACTCAATCATTCAATTAAATCATTAAAACTCATAAAACTTCATATTTTTGCAAAGTATAAATCAAAAGCACATACCTTGTTAATAATCACCACTTTTCCAACTTAATCTTCTCAACACTTATATTTAGATGTAATCTTATCTTAGTTTTGATTCAAATCATAGAAAGAAAGAAGAAGAAAGGAGTGAAGATGGTGATGATGGCATGGAGAGAAGAAGGAAGAAAGAAATCAGAAAATTTTGCACAATTGACACATATACACATATATATATATATATTTAATCTAATGAGGGAATGCTCATAATAACTATGGTGCAACCTCATTCTTAACCGTTGATTTTAAATCGAGTTTTAATCTCGTAAAACAGTAAAAATACTCTTTTCAGTAAAGTTTTAAGATACACAATTTACTCTTCTCTACATATAGCATTTATCCACAATACTTTGGTCACTGTACACTATGCATTTTTTTTCATTCTTAGTTAAAACTTCCCTGTTGAAAATCATGACCATTACAATGTGATTTACAGTGATGTGTCACATAATGGTTTAGGTTGTGTTTTGATGCAAGATGGTAGAGTCATTGCTTATGCTTCTCGACAATTGAAGCCGCATGAGCTGAATTACCCGACGCATGATTTGGAATTGGCAGCCATAGTTTTGCTTGGAAGATTTGGTGACATTACTTGTATGGGGAGAAGTGTTTCATTTATACGGATCACAAGAGTTTGAAATACTTGGGTGTTCAGAGGGAGTTGAATCTTCAGCAAATACGGTAGCTGAATTTGATTAAAGACTATGACTGTTTGATTGATTATCACCTGGTAAGGCAAATGTTGTTGTTCATGCCTTGAGTCGGAAGTCTTTGGCAGGTTTGACTGCTTATTCGCTCTCGTTACTTATTAAGTTGAGAACTTTTCATGCTAGTTTTGAATCATGTGATATGGTGCTTTAATAGCTCATTTGTAGTTTAGGCCAGTCTTGTTGGATCATATTAAAGAGGCTCAATTGGCATATGAGAAAATTCAGAAGATTGTTTTGGATTGCCAAAAAGGAGAGAGTAGAGATTTTAAGGTGAGAAGTGATGGCAGTTTATGGTTCAAAGATAGATTGTGTGTTCCTAAGGATGCAAGTCTGAAAAGAGTAATTTTGGAGGAAGCACATCAGTCAACTTATGTTATGCACCCTGGGAGTACTAAGATGTATCATGATTTGAAGCAATATTATTGGTGGTCAAGTATGAAGAGGAACATAGCAGAGTTTGTATCCAAATGTCTCACTTGTCAGAGAGTGAAGGCCGAGCACCAAGTTCCTTTGGGGTTGCTCCAACCTTTATCAGTGCCTGACTAGAAATGGGAGCGTGTAACGATGGATTTTGTGACTGGGTTACCTTTGACTCAGAAGAAGCATGATGCAATATGGGTGATTGTTGATCGGTTGACGAAGACAGCTCATTTCCTTTCAGTTCGAATGGATTATTCTCTTGAGAAGTTGGCTGATCTGTATATCAGTGAAATAGTGAGATTACATGGAGTCCCAATTTCTTTAGTATCTGATTGAGATCCCCTGTTTACTTTGAGATTTTAGAAGAGTTTGCATAATGTTTTGGGTTCTCGATTGCATTTTAGCACTACTTTTCATCCTCAGACAGATGGGCAGTCAGAGAGGGTGATACATATTTTAGAGGATATGTTGAGAAGTTGTGTCTTTGATTTCTCTGGAAGTTGGGATAGGTTCTTACCATTGATAGAATTTGCCTATAACAATAGTCATCAGTCCAGTATTAAAATGGCACCTTATGAGGCATTGTATGGTAAGAAGTGCAGGACGCCTTTATGTTAGGATGAGGTTGGAGAAGGTAAGTTGATTGGTCCTGATTTGATTAAAGAAATGAGAGAGAAAGTGAAGATAATTTAGGATCGGTTGAAAGCAGCTTCAGATCGATAGAAATCCTATTCAGATTTAAAGAGAAGGGACATAGAGTTCAGTGCTGGAGATAAAGTATTTTTGAAAGTGTCTCCTTGGAAGAAAATTTTGAGATTTGGCCTCAAAGGGAAGTTGAGTCTTCGTTTCATTGGACCTTATGAGGTACTGGAGAGAGTTGGACCATTGGCCTATAGACTCACTTTGCCACCTGAATTGGATTGAATTCACAATGTCTTCCATGTCTCTATGCTACGGAGGTGCAGGTCAGACACATCTCATATTTTGTCAGTAGAATCTATTGAGATGAGTCCGGATCTGACTTTTGAAGAAGAACCAATGGCTATTTTGGCACATGAAGTGAAAGAGTTGAGAAAGAAGAAAGTGCCACTTATGAATGTTCTTTGGAAGAATCATGCTAAGGAAGAGGCAACTTGGGAGAGTGAACAAGTGATGCGAGATCAGTATCCCCAGTTGTTCCAGACCTGAGAACAGGTAATTTTGAGGGCGAAATTTATTTGTAGAGGGGGAGAATTGTAATATCCCAAATAATACCCTAAAATTTTGGAAATATTAATTGTTGAAATTGAATTAAATGATTTTAAGTGTATATTTAATTAAGTGAAAAGATAAGAGGAAGGAGTAGGAGTATGTATTTGTTATATATATAGAGATATATACAATATATACAAGTCAATATTTTTATTTAGTCTAAAGATATTTTTATTATTTAAATAGAATTAATTATGGTTAGTGGAAGAGCATAATTGGGATTAATATTATTATATTAATTAAATGCTTGGTGGAGAGTGATTTGGGGAAAGGTATTTGGTTAAAAGAGAAGTGTTTGGTGAGTTGTTGTTGACTTTTGCATCTTCACCTTCTTCTTTCTTCTCCAAGAGGCCGGCCATCACCATTAGCAAAGGAAAGAGAGGTTTTGTTCCTTACTAACTCAAGCAATTGAAGGATTTCAAGAGATCAAGTTAGAGTTTTAAGGATTTTTCTTCATATTTGGTAAGTTTCCAACTTATTTCTTTGATTTCTTTTGAGTTTGTGCTTATGAGTTTGGTGGATGGTTGGTGTAGTTGTGTGTATGGTTGATTTTGGTGTGCTTAAGGTTGTTTTGCCTAGTTAACTTTGATCTTGGGGTTGGATTGAAGAAAAGGGTTTAGTTTGGTGAAGAAAATAAGAGTTGTGGATTGTGTAAGTTTTGAGTTGTGATTGGGTTTTGTTGCTTATAATTGAGTTGTTTTGATGTTATGCAAGTTTGTTATGGTATATTGATGGTTTTGGTTAAGTTTGTTTGGAATGAAAAAGGGTAAATATAAGATGATTGTTGGATGTAGTGTTTTGGTGTCGATTTCAGGTTTTTGGCCTCACACTCCCAATAGCACGGCCATGTCTTTGGGCTTGTCATTGGTTCTATTTTCAGTGTTGGTGACATAAGCAGTGACACACCCATGTCACTGAGCATGTCACAGCTACTGTGTTATTGGGGTATTGAAACGTCCAGTGACACGCCCATGTCACTGAACGTGTCATAGCTACTGTGTTGTTGGGGTATTGACACGTCTAGTGACACGCCCATGTAACTGAGCATGTCATAGCTTCTGTATTGGAGGAGATTTGACACATGCAGTGACACGCCCATGTCACTGAGCATGTCAAAGTTTCTGTGTTGTGGGTTTAGAGCACGTCCATGAACATGCCCGTGTTGTTGAGCGTGTCAAGTGTAGAGTTGTCCCTAGATAGTTCTTATCTTTATTTCCTTATGTGAACCACTAAGTGAGTATTTATAATCACCTTTGGATTAGGTTTTGAAGAGAATTGAGTTACCCAATCCGAGGATTGAAGGATATCTTTGAAGAGGAGGTTGAATTGGTGTTTGTTGCTTTTAGAGGCAAGTACAAACTTTGAATGATTGCATACATTTACATGACATTGGGACTTAACACATTTAGTTGGAAAAATATGTTAAGTTACTTAATATACTATTGATGAATGAGAAATATGTTATAATGTGCATAATATAAATTATGTTGAAGTATCAAAGTAATTGAGTAATGTATTGTAAATGAAAAGAAATGCTGAATAACGTGATGAGATATGTGAAAACATAATGTAACCAATTGATATTGATATAAAAGAGAAAAATGAGAAAAAGATGGTATAATAAGGCAATGTGTCTAGTATGATAATGAGAAAATGAGAAAGGATTTGAGAATAGAATTATGAATGAAATTGATAATGAGAAATTGAATAAATTGTGAGCCTAGTATGTTATTTAATTTTTAGAGTTCTGGGTTTGGCGGCATGCCTATGAATTGCTGGGCAGGTGAAAAGACCGGGTTGTAAGCCTCAAAAATAAATCCTTGAAGCTAGACTGGGTGAAAAGATCGGGTCATAAGCTCAAATCTCATTAGATTATCCATAGATATATATATTGCCTACGGGGCTAGACACAAGGTGTCATTATGGACCAAAGCAGTAACTTTGAAATTTGAATAGCATATTAGATCCTTTTTGGGCCCATGTTTGTCTTTACTTTAATGTGAATTATAAAATGTGATACAAATGATTAATATAATGTTTTGAGTTGTGATATATATAATGTAATGAGTTGTTATATTCATATGGGTTATGTATTAGCATCGCATTGATCTATTTTGAATCAAAGTTTGTACCACTAAGCTTTTGACTTAGTGCTATTGTGGTTCATCGCGCAGGTGACAGGGTAGATCCAGTTGTGCTGGAGAGCTCGTCTAGACCGAGTCGAGTCTAGGCTTGAGACTTTGAGATTGGAGTTATTAGTGGACATCAAGATCAGAGACAAACTGCCAGCATGTATATATTTTAGATTTTTGTATTTATATATATTAATTTTGATGTATATAGAAATGTATATTTTGCTTCCGCAATAAAAAATGTTTTGGATAAACTTTTGGGTAATGAAGATATATATATGTATTTTAACAAGGAATGTTTTATCTATTACTTTCTATAATATAAGTTAAATGTTATAAGTTTACTTAGATTGTAAAAATTATAATTTGATGATAAAGTTTTAATGATTGGTTTAATGAAAATGGATTGTGACATTCTTGTATCTGGTATACATATATTACATATAGTGCGTATATGTGGTGTATGTATATTGGGTATAGGGGTGTTACAAAATCACATTTAAAATCCCATTTTCTCTCTCCAAAAAGCCACCTAGGTCGAGAATCTCAAGCCTAGGCTCTAATACCAAAATAAATTGTAGCACCCTTATGCCCCATATACATATAATACAACACCCCGTATGTATAAAATACTTATACAGAATACAAGAATGTCACATACATTTTTTTTCTTCGTTTAATAAAATCCATCATTCTAAAATAGTTATTTAGAACATTTTATATATATTTTTAAAAAATAAAGAAAAATATTCATAAGTAATTTAAATATAAAAGGCACATTTTACAGGAAAATCTCTAGGAAAAATTTACCAGAGTTTTGTCTGTATTTTGAATATTTTCAAATTTCAACACACTCAACCAGTATTTAAAATACACTCCCAAATAATCATTCAACACATTTCTCTAAAATCTCTAACAAAAACACAAAATTCATAAGTGTTTATATATAACCATGCATATAAGCCATCTCTCAAATTTTCAACATTTAAAAATAAAATTCCTTTTATAATTTTCATCATATATATATGCTTACAAACATAAGATATATACTTAAGTAAATATGTCAAATATTAAAATATATACATGAAATACAGATGACTCTAGTCCGTGGTAGCTCAACAAACTCAAAAGGTAAACAACTATAATCTAGACCTGGTGTGGTCTAGCAGCACTCTCTGAATCAGCTTTATCACCTATGCGATGCAATTAAATCGTGCTAAGCATAATATTTAGTGGTACATACTTTGGTAAAATAAATACATGTTATAACGCATACAATGCCATAAAATGCATTATGATAAAAATTTAGACGATCATCCATATACATTGGGCCTAAAATCCTTATATATTAGTCTAGTTCCAAAAATATTATCCTGAACTAACTCAATCATCTGTGACACTAGTGCATCTCACCCGAAGGCGTACAAAATTTGTGATACTAGTATGTCTCACCCGAAGGCGTAATAATGTCTGTGACACTAATGTGTCTCACCCCAGGGCATAACAATATTTGTGACACCAGCGTGTCTCACCCAAGGGGCATAATATTATCCAACAACAACATTCTGGAATTAGACAATATAGAAGGTGACATGCACTTATATTTTTACAATTTACACTTTTCACATTCTTTTTCATATTTTTCAATGCATCTTTAACATTATCATCATATACAATGCAAATGTTGCTTATTCCCACATGTTAGTGCACAATTTGCACATTTCACATTTTGTCCACACATCCCATTTATCCATTCTTAAATGGCTTATCATGCAATAATCATCACAAAACAAGCATGCTTACTCCAAACAATGCTACACTCATTCATGAATACCAAGTAAAATAACACATTCAACATTTACAACATGTTATGCTAAAATTTAATGTAATTAAATACATTATAACCCAAAGTATGTACTAACCTTTATTAAGCAACAAATGGAGTTAAATCTCCACTCCACTTCCAAAATCTCCTAATGCCCTTCACTACTAGGTTGATAAAATTACAACCTACTCAACACCAATTGAAAATGTGAATGTAACTAATCAATTAGTATCACATTTGTAGGTGTTTAAAGCATAAAACATGAATTTAGGCACATTCCTTCAAAAATACCAAAATGTGCCCTAACACAGTCCAACATTTTTTGAATTTTGCACCAAGTGTCTACAAAACAAAACACAGAGGCAACAAACAAATAAAAGCTCAAAGGATATATACCTAATATTGAGTATCAATATCCAACCATTAAACAACTATAATATTTCAACGGGTTAATGGGAAACTCTAATATCCTAATGGGTTCATCGAGAAAATCTAATATCTCTATAAAATCACCAAGCAACTCTACTATCTTGGTAAATCAAGGCAGCCATCGCATGACTCTAATATCTGGATGAATTCACCAAGCAACTCTAATATCTTTGTAAATCAAAGCAGCCATTGAGCAACTCTAATATTTTGATTAAATTCACCAAGCGACTCTAATATCTTAGTAAATCAAAACAACCATCGAGTGACTGTAATATCTTGATTGAATCTACCGAGCAACTATAATATCTTGGTAAATCAAAATAATCATCCAACGACTCTAATATCTTGGTGAAACAAAAACCATCGAGCGGCTCTAATATCTCGATAGGGTAGTAAGCAACTCCAATATCTCATTAGAAAAAAACCTGGATACTTCAGTTATGCCATTAGAATACTTTAACAAATTTGACATGGGCTAGCAATCAATTTTCAAACTTCAGCTCTGACACCCCCTTTAGCCTTCAGCTTCTTTTCAAACTTCTTCTCCAAATTAGCAATCAATTTTTCCACATCAATAATTTTGGTCTTCTCCATAGGCTTTTTTTCTTTCTTCTTTTGAGGATCTTGGAAGTATGCATCCCAGTCATCATCATCCATCACTGCCATCTCTTCATGAAAGGCCAACTCGACAACCTTAGACTTTTCCTTATCTTTTTGCTTCTTTGTACTGGCAGACACTTTAGCAGTATTATACTCTAACAGCGAAAGTAATTAACTTCTCACGGTCTCAGCTAGGGCCCTACTTTAATTCTTCCATCTTATAGTTAATGGCATCGCTCACCAGCTTATGAACTTACTCAGGATCCATTGCTTTTGGTGTGAAGTTGACTGAATTCTCAATGGACTCTAAGTCAGTGCCGGCTGTTAGATTATTATAAGCTCTTAAACTATTATACTCCAGGTCTGTGGAACAGAAAGGATCAATGTTATGACTTAGTATACTATAATATCTGAGCCATTGTGGATTGTTAGTAGAGGCGGGTCACTTTGAAATCAGAAAATAGAAAGGACATTGTGTAGTTAAGTGAGCAGAAGGGGTAAAGGATGATTCAGAAGGGGTGTGAAGCTTACTTGGCACATGTAGTGAATATCAAAACTATGGGGCCTAGTTGTGAGTGGGAATTTTTGCCTCCACCCCCAGTGAAATGATTCTTATGACTTTGACACTATTAGGCTTAGGGCCTTAGAGAACACGGGCCTAAAGCTGGAGAATTTGGAGTTACCACCCGGACGGGCTAGGAAATTAGAAATGGGTGGATGATTCAATTCATAAGGAATCCCCAACCCCCTAAGTTAGGTATGTATAGGGAAGGTGAGAGTGATCAGCACCCCAATAATGCATGGTTCATTGGAACCGGCCTTCTTTTCAAGTTTATACATTATTGAGTTCTTAACTTATTATAATGTTATCCATACTACATGCAATTAAAATAAACAAATATTTATTTATATTAAAAGCAAAGCAAACAAAGAAAATGGGCACCCATCCAAAGATAGAAACATGCTCTTACAATATCTCAATGTTCATACAAGTAAACAAAATGAGACACTCATCAATTGATGGAAATATATCCCTTATAATAGTCTTAAAGATCTTAAAATAAATTAAATCACATTGAGCTTAGCAAATAAAGCACCCACAGAGTGGAAATATGCCTTTTACATCCTTAAAATTTAAATAATCAACCAAATATAATTAAACCATTCAAACATCCATCATAAGCATGCAACAATAAATCAAATAATCAAATCTAGGTTTTAATCTTAAGCAGGGCATTAAACATACAAAATTATGGTTTTACATATGAAATTACGGTTTATTGGTATAAATATGTAAAATTAGGGTTTTAAGGTAAAAATTAGGGTTTTTAGGATAAAATCATAGTTTTAGGGTTTTGAAAACAAGATTAGGGTTTTAAGGTAAAAATTAGGGTTTTTAGGATAAAATCATCATTTTGGGGTTTAAATGTAAACATAGGGATTAGTTGTCTGAATTAGGGTTTTTAATTTGCAAAGAAACTGCAACTACTCATCCTAAAATTACAACTTTGTATTGGCAACACAGTGCAACTTTTGGTATAAATATATCTATTGCAACTTTTGTATTGATTAACAAATATAAACCATGAAACTATAATTAAATTGGTTGTGTATTGATTAATAAACATGAAACTAGATTCGAATTGAAATCAATGCTTTGTTCAGTTATTGCCTTTCTTGATTGCAGCGTTGATCTTATGTTTTTTGGTTTTGTGTGAATTCGATTTAGCTAGCGCCTTTGATTCACCTTTCCTCTTTTGAAAGACATGGCCAAGATCCAAGTTGTCTTGGCCATGTCATTTTACACAACCAAGTTCCAAGTTGTCTTGGCCATGTCATTTTACACATCCAAGATCCAAGTTGTCTTGGCCATGTCATTTTACATGGCCAAGATGGGTCTTTATCCTGGCCATGTCTCCTGTGACATGGCCAGGACATGTGGGTGTGTCACATTCTATCAAATTTCCATTCTTTTCTCATAAGGGACACACCAGGACGTTGAATGCGTCTAATTCTGCCTTGAAACCTTGCTCATATAGTCTTGCAATTGGGAGACACGGCCAAGACTTTGCATAACTTGGTTGTGTTGCATGCTTTTGCTGAAATTTGCTTCCAACTATAAACTTTGCCTCTTTCCTCATGAATTCCCTTGCTTCAACCTAACACATAAAACCTGGAAACAATCTTAAATGTAGAAAATAACTAAAAAGTAAACAAAATCAAGCTAAAAACACATATAAAAATTGATCATAACATTTTTAGAATAATTTGGTGTGTTTGAAGAAACATTTCTCCCCTTTTTATGTTCAACATTCAGTCATGGTGGAGGTGAAAGGAAGAAAAAGATGATTTTTAATGAAATTTTCCATCTTTACCCCCCCCCCCCCTTTATACTTAAATAATTAATTAAATAATCAAATAATCAAATACTATATATTTTTATTTAATTCTCATCTATAAATAATTATTTCTTACTTTGACTTTTTATTTTACTTTCCCTTTCTTTTTTTATTTTTTTAACTTTTAACTTAAATATGTGCGTATACATATATTCTTACTCAAATTACTCAAAATAACCATTAATTATACTAATTCTAACCAACTCTCACTAAAACCCTAGTTTTCAAAACTTCTACAATACCAACTTCACAAAATAAGCACACTTCCATCAATTAACTACTAAATAAACATAAATACATCTTATTAGTTTCATAACTATCTTCCTTTTCAATTAACATCAACTTCTCTCATGAGACAAATTATTACATAATCTAAAAACTAGAGAAAACAAGTTTAAAGAAAGATAACTTACTTGAAACCTTGGTTTTTCTTCAAAATCCACTTGATTTACTTTGGTTCTTAGTGAAATTTAGTGTGTTTCAAGAAAATTTTATCCCCTCCTTATGCTCAAAATTCAGCCATGTTGGAGATAAAAGGAAGAAGAATATGATTTTTAATGAAATTTCCATTTTTACCCCCCTTTTATACTTAAATAATTAAATAATCAAATATTTTACATTTTTCTTTAATTCCCATCCATAAATAATTATTTCTTACTATAAATTTTTATTTTACTTTCCTTTTTCTTTTTTCTTTTTTCTTTTTTCATTTTTCATTTTTTTACTTTTCACTTAAATATGTGTAAATATGTATATGTCTATGCATCACATATACGTAGTGTATATATCTTGTGTATCTTATGTTTATATTATGTCTCTTTCTTCTAACATATTTAGTTATTTTCCCATATTAGTTATTTTTTATGAATATTAAAAATATGGATATTATATACATAAGTAAAGAAGGAGAGACAAAAAAAATAAAGTTTAGAACTTTCTTTCTTAAATGTGAAGAACAAGAATGTAACACACGTATACCCTATATATGTATAATACATAAACCCTGTACACATAAAAAACATATATAGAATACAAGAATGCTACAATAATTACATGTAGAAGTCCTCATATTTAATACGAAAAATAATTATAATTTTAAAAATATTATAAAATAAGAACATAAATATATACTTTGCAATTAAGTATATATAATTACTATATAGTTGGTTAATTTATACTAAAGATATCTCAAAAAATTTCACCATAGTTTTGACTATAGTTTAAATAAATTCCAAAACCAATACAACTCAACCGGCATTAGAAAAGGCATCCCCAGTTCAAAATTTCACAAAATCCACCATTTCTCCATATCATATCCAAGTATTTAACACACATATATAATATACAATATATACATTTACAAAACTTTAGTAAGCCTTAAATAACAAAAAAATATTTATAAAATGTTATAATATGCATATCCATAATGTATTAAAACAAAATGTATTTACATGCTATACAGTTAAGCACCAGCTAGATATGTCTCGTGGCAAATGACTTTAACTTTAATACTAACTCCAATCTTATACATACTTTGACTCATCAAGGCTTTCTTTTTTTAACCATGTCACCTTTTTTAGCTCCAAAATCCAACAAAAAGCATTTTGCAAGCTTCAAATTGGAAAAGCCATAAACTTTGTACTTCTACTTCAATTATGCTTATCCTCTCTCAATCCTTGATTAATCTTCAAAACCAATTTTATTTTCTTGGATTTTTAGTGAAATTTATGCTTTTAAAGAATAAGAATCTCTCCCATTTTTTCTCTAGAAATTTTGGCATGGTGATGAAGGAATAAGATGAAGACTTTTTCTTGTTTTACCGTATATTCCCATCCATATATATTAATTAAATATTATATATTTAATTTCTTTAATTTTCCAATCATAAATAATTTCTCCTTACTTTTGAGTTTTCTTTTCTTTTTCTTTTCTTACTTTTTACATAACTTTAGTTTATCTATACATGTATGTATTAGGCATATGTTAGGTATATATTATATACCCAACATATATATTATGCATATATAGTGCATATATTATGTATCCAGTGTATATATTATGTATATATTAGGCACCTTCCTTCTAACACATCTAGTTAAGACGACATATTAATTATTTTAAATGTATATTAAAAATGTGGATGTTACACCAAAGGTGTGAAGCTAGTGGGTTAAAAATGGGTCTTTGAGAAGAAAGAAGGTATTCTTAGTGTTGACACAACTAGGTTGAAGGCATAGATTATGGCACAAAGTTTCTTAGAAAAGGAGGGAATTGATTATCATGAAGTGTTCTCACCAGTTATGAAAGATAAGACTAGTTGATTTTTTTTAGCCATGGTAAGTGTTTTTGACCTTAAGTTATAACAGCTTGATGTAAAAACTACTTTCTTGCATGGAAATCTAGAGGAGCATATTTATATGTCACAACCAAAGGGATTTCTTAATTCTAAAAGGGAACATCATGTGTGTTTGCAGAAGAAATCTTTTTATGGCTTGAAACAATCATTGTGGCAGTGGTATAAAAGGTTTGATGTACTAATGACTTCTCATGACTTTGTTCATAATAAGTTTGATAACTATTTATATCGGAGAAAGTTGTTGGATAATTTCTTTATATATTTGTTACTACATATTGATGACATGTTAATTGCAGCTAGCAATAAAATTGAAATTAACAATCTAAAGACTTTTGTTGGCCAGTGATTTTGAAATGAAGGAATTAAGTGCAGCCAAAAAAATTTTGGGCATGGAGATTTTGAGAGACAGTAAAGCAAGCTTATTGTACTTGTCACAGTAGAAGTACATTGAAAAGGTATTGTAGTCTTTTTAGATGGAACAGTCTAAGCCAATCAATACTTCATTAGTAGCAAACTTTAAATTTGATGCTATTACTTCACCTGGTACAGAAGAAGAGAAAAATTACATAAGAATTGTAACACCCTTATACCCTATATACGTACAATACATACCTCTAAAAATATGTACTATATGCATATACGGTACAAAAATGTCACAATCAATTTTCTATAAAAATCTTACTTTTTGAATCTGTATAATATTAAATAATTTAAAGGATATAATTTAAATAACAAATAAAAGATTACTTATCAAAACACATACAAATCCCCCATTACAAAATTTTATCCAAAACATTCTTTATAGTTTACAATATATATATATATACATCAAAACATAATATGGTACACATAATGTCAAAATATGCGATAACATAAAATATGTACATGCTAGCAGTATGTCTCTGATCTTGATGTCCAACAATCAACTCTACACTCAAGAACTCAAAGCTAGACCCGGCTTGGTCTAGACAAACTCTCCAGCTCTACCGAATCTACCATGTCACCTGTGCAATGAGTTACAATCGCACTAAGCCAAAAGCCGAGTGGCACAAACTTTTATAACAATAAAATTCAGATGCAATGCCAATGCACAATGCTTATGGATATCATATCTATCATCTCATTTTAACATATATCTCAATTGTTCCACAATTCACATAAAAACAAACACAAGCATGGGTCCAAAGGATCTAATATGCTATTCAAATCCTAGAGTTACTATTTTGGTCCATATTGACACCAGTTTCTAGCCCGAAGGCAAGTTATAGTGATGCCCAGCATCTAGCCCGAAGGCAAGTGACGCCCTGTGTCTAGCCTGAAGGCAAATCATAGTGATGCCAAGTATCTAGCCCAAAGGCAAGTGACATCCAACGTCTAGCCTAAAGGCAACTAATGAGGGTAACCTCATAGGCATGCCGCCAAACATAAAACTTTGGAAATTGAATAACATACTATGAACACAATTATTTCATATTTCTCATTATCAATCTCTTTTTCATTTTCTCATAATTCATTAGGTACTTTGCCTATTTTCTCATTTTTTTTTTCCATTTATATCACTCATCATTTCTCATATCTCAATATATCATTACATAGTATCACATTTTATGCAATATAGCCATCACTAATAGCTTTCCACAATACCTTTAATGCATACACAACAAACCACAATACCCAAACACTTTGGGTTATTTTCACATATTACACATATTTACACTTTTTACTCAATTTATCCATTATCAATGGCTTTTCACAATGTATTTAGCACCTCTATGACATTACACAAGTCATAGCATATTATTCAAGAATCATCAATGCATCAAGTAACTTAACACATTTTCTAACCAAAATGTGTTAAGCCCAAATGTCATGCAAATATAACTAATTCATTCAAAGTTTGTACATACCTCAAAAGACAACCAAAAGCAAGCTTAACACAACCTCCAACCTTCTCGTCCAAGATACCCTTCAACTCTTAAATTGGATGAATCAAGTAACCTCAAGGCCTAAACTAAATATGATTATAAATAATCACTCAGTATTAGACTTAAAAGGCATATACATGATCTATCAACACAAATATAAGAACCACTAAGGAAAAATAAGGAAAAGAGCTACCTTGGGCAAAATCTATAAATGATGCGCTCAACGACATGAAAATGTCAATGACCATGCCCTATGCCCACTACACAAAATCTTTGACATGCTCAGTGACATGGGTGTGTCAATGACCGTGTCCTAAGTCCTACATTATAGTAGCTACGGCACTCCCAGAGACATGGGCGTGTCACTACACGGGCCAAACATGTTGTATCACAGTATCTGTGACACGCTCAGGGACATGGCCCTGTCACTACACATGTTACAAACACCAAGATAGAATCATCAACACACCTAATGACATGGCCATGTCACTGGGTGTGTCAGGCCAAAATTCTGATATCAACTCAAAACAATCACATATCCAAGTTATCATTATTTCTCATACTTTGAACAATCTTTCTTTTCCCTTTTAACCTCTATACAAGTTCAACCAAATCCATCATTTAACTTTAAAAATACTTGGTTATGCATCAAAATAACTCAATTAAAATCAAAGTACACCATTCAAAATGACCCTAAACTCTCTTCCTACACCAAACTCAACTCAAACTTAACCATTTCTTCAATCCAACCTTAAAATCATGTTTAACTACTCAAAAGAACTTCATACATACCAATTTCAACCATTAACATACAACCATAACAAGTCAAACTCCAAATCTTTAAGAAAATCCAAGAAAGACAAGTTAGAAACTTACCAACTCAAGAAGAAATCACCAAATCTTCCCTTTGAACACTTGAAATCCTTCAATTACTTGAGCTTGGAAGAAGCAAATTCTCCCTTTCCTCTAATGGAGAAACCAACCTTCAATGGAGAAAGAAGAAGAAGATGAAGACTAAGTACAAACTCTCCCCACCCACTTACACTCTTAACCATATATTTCCCACTTTTAATCTTAGCCAAGTATATATATTATTATTTAATTATAACCCAAAATATCCTCTTCCATTAGCTATATAATTTACTTTTGAATTATTATAAATCAATTTTGACTTTTAAAAATATCAACTTGTATATATTATGTATATTTACATATATATCACATATACATTTTACTTTTTCACTTAAAATCTTTTTCTTAAATCATTTATTTAATTTATCAAATTAACTTATAATTTATTTTATTAAATTTTTCAAAAATTAGAAATTTTAAAAATTTTGGGATATTACAAGTATAGTTCCTTACTTGAGTATAGTTGGGAGTTTGATATATGTCATGGTGTGCACTAGGCTTTATGTAGCACATGTTGTTAGTGTGGTAAGAAAATTTATAAGTAATCCTAGGAAAACTCACTGGGATGTTGTTAAATGGATTATACAATACTTGAGAGTTATGAATAACTTATGCTTGGTTTATGATGTTAGTGGTTCTACTAGCGGTATTGTTGGCTAAATAGATTCTGATTATGTTGGTGATCGTTTAAGAAAAAGATCCTTCACATGTTATATTTTTACCCTCTTTGAATGTATTATTAGTTGAAAAGTAACACTTTAGTCCATAGTTGCTTTGATTAGGCTTTTGCATTCAGTTCTCACATAAATAAGAATTCTTCTCTCCCTACCCATGGACGTAGTTCACATTGACCAAACCACATAAATGTGACCAAACCACATAAATGTCTATGTTATTTTTCTTGATTGATATCTTCCATTACTAGCATTTTCTTAATAGTATATAATCATGAGAAATTAGATTTGAAATAGCTAAGAAAAATTAAAGATAATTTATTTGATGAATTACAAGTATATATATATGTATTAGAATTAAAAAAAAAAAAGGGAAACCTAACCTACAACCGAAGTTAATTATAAGGAGATTAAAATATGAACAGATATATATGAATTAAAAAAAATAAGTTGATAAATTGAAGCCTATAAATTAATAATATTAGTTATTATGATCAAACCTAGAGGATGATAGGATTGATTTTATTTATCTGCATTAACAAAGAGGAAATTATATTACTATGTTGACTAAAAATTATTTAGTATTGCATTATAAATTAAGTGAAAATTAGAAGATACATCTGTAATATTTTGTGATTTTCAAATAAGCAAGTAAGAAGCTAATCAATTACTTATGGGTAAGCCATTAAATATGCATGGTGGAATAAATGTTGGCCAATAGGATTGAAAAGTGGTGAATGGGTTGTGATTGTTATAAATTGTTGATAAACTGAGTCAACCATGATGGGTTGACCCAGATCCAAAAATAAAGACTTGTAACTTTTAGAAAAGTTGTAACTATGTCTAGATGATTTTCATAGAGTAGGTTCTCAATCTAGTGTCAACCATTAATTCAACTATTATATATTATTAGGTATGAGTCATTTTTTGAATTGAGCATGTATTAAATAATAGGCTAATATCATGATTTAAAGAACCACTTCATGGTCTATAGAGGCAATACAAACTATAATTCGATTCAAGAATAAAAAAATTATAATTAAAATCCTTATTTTTCCATTAGCATGAAAATTATATAGGTAGGTTGTATAACACCCCTTGATAATCCTATTAAGAACTATCAAGTAATGTCACATAATGTTTATATACTTATATGTTCAATTTTAGAAAAAAAAAATAAGGCCAATATTAATAAAAATTTTCGCAGAGTCTCCCTAATAATTGGACATTTCCAAAATCTTATTCAATCCTAACACAACCCAGAAAATACTTCTAATATTTTTCACATTCAATTTCAACTTCAAAAAAAAACTACATATCAATGATTCTCCATCATATAATGCAAATATTTATACATTTATTAACCTATCGACATTGTATGGCTTTTTCTTTAACTGGTATATCTTATTACAAAATTATAAGTCAACTGCTCTTTCAAGGTATATCAAGCTTTAAGTAGACTATATCATATTGGCATTATAGATACAAGGTTGCTATTTGAATAAACATAGTTACATAATACAAAACTTTTCAAGTACTACCTTCTAAATGCAATTGATCTTGAGTTTTATATCTCAATCAGCTGGGTCTTTCCTGACCTTCTCACCTGCACATAAAAAATAAATATAACATACTAACCAATGCTTATGGTGCTTGTTAAATCACAATTTTCCAAGTCATAACATAAGAAAAGTAATTGTAGTAATGCAAATAAAATTTATAACTTTATTCACAAATGAATATATCAATCACTTCTTCAAAGAAACTCTAACTATTTATAATAATAGCAATAAAATTTAAAACTTAACACAATTCAAGTGAAATAAGAACATTTTCAGCCATGTAATAATTTCACTTCACATTCACTTTTTCACACAATGCTTTTAATTAATTTTATTATAAATTATTTGTTTTCAATAAGTTTCACTTATTTTGCCCTCATATGTCGATTTTAAAATATTAGACTCGGATAATAGGTCACTGATAGTAAGTAAATGCCCAATAATAGAGAATATGGCTAAAGGCCCACTGGTGATACAAAGTATCTATTGATAGCACGAATGCCTACTATCACTTATGACACAAAAGTGCCCTCTGATGGCATAGAGTGCCCATTATCACTATGGACATCTACCCTCTGGGTAGCCATTCAGTCTGATAATATATGTAACATCAGTACACTCAGGAATTCAAATTATTTCTCCTATTACAATCAATCTTTCAATTATGCCAATATTTCTAAAACATTATGTGAGTGGGGATTTTTATCCCACTCCCAGCGGAATGATTATTGCGACTTCGGTACTGTTAGACTCAGGGCCTTAGAGAATATGGGTCTAAACCTAGAGAAAATAGAGTTGCCACCTGGATGGGTCGGGAGAAAAGAAAGGGTTGGATGACTCTATTCCTAAGAAATCCCGAACCCCTTATTCGGTTTGAAAAGTTGGATAAGCATGGGAAAGGTGAGAAATGGCCCAACACTCCCATAATGCCCGATTCATTAGAACTGATCTCCTTTTTAGGTCTAAATATTATTAAATTCTTAAGCATTATAATATCATTCATACTATATACAATTAATAAAATAAAGCATATTATTAATTAAAACAAATCAATAAAAGATGTGCACTCATACAAGATGGAAATATGCCCTTACAATAATATTCAATGTCTAAAATATAATTAAATAAAATAGAACACCCATTATTTAGTGGAAACACGTCCCTTACATTAATCCCAAAACTTAAATTAAATAAAAAAAATAAAACAAGGCACCTACAAAGTGGAAACATGCCTTTTACATCCTTGAAATCCAAACAAATACTCAACCTACAGTTTGAAAAACACTCCTAAAAATATTATTCATCCATTTTCATTATTCCAACCAATAACATCAAGAAATTTCACAACCATATATACAAAATACTTTAAATACTTATACAATACTTTTACAAAAATGTAGTTACAAAATATACTAATAACATCTTACAATGTATATTTGCATATATAACATTATTTTCAAACATGATTTTTATACAAATCCAAACTCTACAATTCACAAATAAATACACGAATGCAACACTATTAATATTGATCTCGTGGCACCAACATCTTCAAGTCTCAATTGCTCACTTGCTCACCCTGATCTACACCTCTAATACCTGTGCGATACACACTACCGCGCTAGGCTCGAAAGCTTAGTGGTACATATATATTATCTTTTATAAAATAACAATACAAGTTACACCCACATTTATTATTCCTTTTCTCAAATTATAGCTTTACGATATTTTTATAAAACGTTTGTTCCATACCTAATGTATAAATCATATCATCAATTCCTAAAATACAATGCTTTCACATACTCATTGGCTTAATTTTCCTATTCAATCACCAAGTCGGGTGCACATATTATCAATTTTATGACCCAACTTTGCTCAGGTCATCTTAGTTTTAGACCCAGCTCTGCTCAAGGCAATCAGTATGTGTAATGATGGAAATCTCAGTTCTCACCCTTTTTACAATCCAAAACAACTTTCTGAATTCTCTCATCTGCCAACTGAGCCTCTCTAATCTGATCCAACAATATTGGCCTCAATTGCAATTGAGCCAACAAAGCACCATCATTACATGATTCAAAAGTAGCATGCAACGCTCTCAACTCAACAAGCAACGAGAGTGAATAAGCAGTCAAACATGCTAAAGACTTTCGACTCAAGGCATCAGCAACAACATTTGCCTTACCAGGATGATAATCAATCAAACAGTCATAGTCTTTAATCAATTCCAACCATCGTCTCTGCCAAAGATTCAGCGCTCTCTGAACCCCCAAGTACTTCAAACTCTTGTGATCTGTATAAATAAAACATTTTTCCCCATAAAGATAATGTCGCCAAATCTTCAAAGCAAAAACTATGGCTTCCAATTCCAAATCATGTGTTGGATAATTAAGCTCATGTGGCTTCAACTGCCGAGAAGCATAAGCTATGAATCTACCCTCCTGCATCAAAACACAACCTAAACTATTATGTGATGCATCACTGTAAATCACATATGGTTTATCTTCCACAAGCAAGGTAAGAACAAGAGCTTGAGTCAACATCTCCTTCAACTGCTCAAAACTTGGTTGACACCGATCCGTCCACACGAATCTAACTCCCTTTCGAAGTAATATGGTGAGTGGAGTAGCTATCAAAGAAAAACCTTTCACAAACCGTCAATAATAGCCTGCCAAACCCAGAAAACTTCTAACTTCAGTCACAGTCTTCGGTGGACTCTAATTCAAAATGGCTTCAACTTTACTCGGATAAACTCTTATACCATCTGCTGACACCACATAACCGAGAAAAGTCACTTGATCAAGCCAAAACTCACACTTAGACAGCTTAGCATACAACTGTCTCTCTCTCAAAGTATGCAATACAATCCGCAGATGCTCGTCATTCTTCTCCTTATTATGCGAATACACCAAAATATCATCAATAAAGACCACCACAAACTGATCTAGATAGGGTCTAAACACCCTATTCATCAAATCCATAAAAGTTACTGGTGCATTCGTCAATCCAAAAGGCATCACCAAAAACTCATAATGCCCATACCTTGTGCGAAAAGTTGTCTTAGATACATCTTCAGCTCTAACTCTCAATTGATGGTACCCTGATCTCAGATCAATCTTAGAGAATACTGCTGCTCCCTTCAACTAATCAAAGAGATCATCTATCCTAGGCAAAGGATACTTATTCTTGATGGTCATTTTATTCAACTGCCTATAATCAATACACATTCTTAAATTACCATCCTTCTTCTTCACAAACAAAATAGGAGCTCCCCATGGAGACATGCTAGGCCGAACAAACCCTTTATCCAACAACTCCTGCAACTACACCTTCAATTCCCTCAACTCAACAGGTGCCATTCGATAGGGAGTAATAGAGATGGGAGTAGTACCAGGCAACAAATCGATACTAAACTCAACCTCTCTCTCAAGAGATATCCCTGGCAACTCCTCAGGAAAAACATCTGGGAATTTAACAACTATGGGTACACTATCAAGTTGAGAACCCACTACCTTGGTATCCACAACATGAGCAAGATAAGCCTCACAACCTTTCTGAATCATCCTCCTAGCTACAACAGCTGAAACAAACATGGATGCAAGTTGTCTCTGCTCACTAGATACCATAACATTTCTACCATCACTGGTTCTCAAAGTAACACACTTATTCTGACAATCTACCACAGCCCCATGCTTTGACAACCAATCCATGCCCAAAATTAGATCATACTCCTTAAAAGGCATTTCAATCAAATCACCCAAAAACTCCTCATCCTGTACCACAACTGAACTATTACGATGCACCTTACTAACTACCACACTATGCCCTAAAGAATTTGTCACCAAGAAATCAAATCCTAGGGACTCAGAATGTAATTCAGACACAGGCAAAATAGATACACTTATGTATGAATGAGTAGATCTTGGATCAATTAGAGCAAGAACTGAAATGCCAAATAAAGAAAATGTACCCGCAATGATGGCTGAAGCATCCGGCTGCCTCTGCATCACATACACTCGCTGAGATGGCCCTGCCTCATCTAGTCTACTGCCTCCTGATGTAGAGCCTCCTCTCTAACCAATCCCGGGTCGACCACCTCTACTAAAACCGCTGCCCCTCGACCTCCTCTGACACTGATCGAGAAGCTGCAGTATCAGTCCGTCTATCCTCTAGTAGCTCAGGGCAATCTTTGATGAAATGATCTGGTGACCCACATTTAAAACATACTCCTGATCCACCTGTCTTCCAGCAAGCACCCCCATGTGCCCTACCACAATGGACACATGTAAGTGGAATAGACCTATGAACCACTGGAGTCGGAGCACTAGCTACAGAAGCTGTAGGTCTCGGTCTCTGCCTCTGGTACTGAACTGACCTACCAGACTGCCTCTGGCTCCTACCAACCCTCAAAAATAGCTTCCTCTGCCTCTCTTCATAGATGAAGACCCTGCCTCAAACTGGGGTTGATACGAACCAGCCACGAGGCAAGGATCCATTGGTGCTTCCAAATGGGCCATTGATTAGGAGCAGAGCTAAGAAGTTTGGAGCAGCTATGGGATTGCATATTCAAGATCAAATTTCAAAGGAAGTGACTGAAATGGCAATGGAAAAGTGCACAATAGAGCTTGAAGAAGGCACACCAAAGCTGATTATGATGCTTAGTGTGAATATGGAAGCTAAAGGCTAGCTAAAGAGGTCCAACGTGCAAGAAAGGTCCATGAGGGTTCATATACAGCCTTGGGAAGTAATTTAAGGCCCATGGACAACCCAAATAGTGTGGGGCGTGTTCTTATTTTGAAGGGATTTAGTTTGGCCAAATTTTGGTATCTTTTTGGCACATGGGATGTGTGGTCCCCTATTTAGTTATTTCAGAATATTAGTTTGTTTCCATACTTTCTATTTTCCTTAGTGGGTTAGGATTTTGACTTTGTAGCTTTCCTTTTCCCATTAGAATTAGGGATTCGGATTTTATTGGCCTTTTAGTATAAATAGGGCCTTATTTTCTTGTAAGCACACTTTTTTTTTTGAAAATTATATTCTCAATTTTCTTATTGAAAATTTCGGCCATCATAGAACAATAGTGGATTCTCTTTTCTTCTGATTGCATCAAGAATTAGACTTACTTATCAATTTTGATTGTGGCGTTCTTCTAATTCGAGCTTCCTAAATCCTTCTGTTATAAGTGTTCGTGCTTTGCTAAGCAATTGGGTGCTTTAGAAGGTGGTTTTTCCTTCGTTCTTGGTTTTCTTCTATCAATCATGCATTGGGGTTTGAGGCCTTCATTGCCATAGGGTTCCGCATCAGGGGTCTCCTAACTCTAGTCTCCTCCTCAGGAGAAGTTGCTACAATACCCTGTGCTCTCTCAACACTTCTGGCTGTTGCAACCAATTGAGAAAAATCTTGGTACCGGGAACCAACAACAATACACATAATAGAGGGTCTCAACCCCTCCTCAAATCTCCTGGACCGGTCTATCTCATTTGAAATAATCCCACCGGCATAATGACTCAACCGGATATACTCAATCTCATACTCTGTCACTGTCCGGTTATCCTGTCTCAAATCCAGATACTCTATCTTCTTTGCATCTTTATACTCCCTCAGAGTATACTTCTGCTCAAACTCCAGCAGAAAATCACCATAAGACAAGGTCGATAGATCATCCATGGCATGTGGAACCGTCTTCCACCAATCATAAGCATCTCTTTGTAGAAGGGATCTATCATAATCAAAATTTTCTTCAGAAGTAGCCTACAGCTGAATGAATACCCTCTGAACTCTATCCAACCACTGATCAGCTACTGCAGGATCTGCAGTACCAAAGAAATCCTCAGCTCTGAACTTGCTCAATTTATCATACTACCTCACCGGCACTTGTGGCTATGGTTGCGGTGGCGGCTGCTGCATTGGAGCCTGCCTCAACAACTCTATCATATGTCGTAACCAAATCGACGAAATCTCATCAACATCTGGTCTCTCTGGCACAGGAGCAGGTGCCTCTCCAGCTATCTCAAACCTAGCTCCATCTCTACCCTCATCAGGAGCTACACTCTCAGCACTACCTTCTATGGACTGACGTGACTGAGACGCCATCACTACCTATATCTGTAAACACTGCAGAATATACCTCATCAAAGATCAGAAACTGTCAGTGCCAATGCATATATCTTCTTTAAAAACCAGATTTTAAAAACCAAAATTTTCTTTTTCTTACAATTCACCTAGGTTGAGAACCTCAAACCTAGGCTCTGATACCAAAACAATTGTAACACCCCTATACCCAATATACGTACACCACACACACCCACATCTGTAATATACATATACCGGATATAAGAATGTCACATTCTATATTAAACAAACCAATCTTTCAATTTAACAATATGAGAAAACTTAAAACATTTAAGTTATATTATAGAACATAATAGATAAAATATTTGTTTATTAAGCAATGGAATATACATATGTATACATCAAAATCAATATTTACAAAAATATAGAGCTTATACATGCTTGGCAATTCGTCTTTGATCTTAAAGTCCAAAAATTAACTTTTCACTAAGGATCACAAGCCTAGACTCGACTCGGTCTAGCTGAACTCTCTGGTTCAACCGGATCTACCCTGTCACCTGCGCGATAAATCACAATCGCGCTAAGCCAATGGCTTAGTGGTACTAACCATGATAACAATATGATTCAATGTAATGCCAATGTCAAACTTTCAAGAATTGTAAACAATATACAAAGATATTATATTTCATAACATTACATTTCATTATATTGTTCAATTGTTTCATCATTCATAATTCAGATTTAAGCAAAGACAAGCATGGGCCCAAAAAAACTAATATGCCATTCAAATTCCAGAGTTACTGTTTTGGTCCAATAATCACATTTATCAAGCCCGTAGGCGAATCATTATCACAATGAGAAACATCTCATATGTAACATCCCAACTAGGCTTCAAGGACTAGGCTCAACCAAACTTCAAGGGGAGCTCAGCATCAACCCAACTTGGCTTCAAGGACCAAGCCCACCCAGCTTCAAGGGATTGTTACTTTTAGGTATGCCACCAATAATAAAACTCTGAAAATTGAATAACATACTAGGCACACAATTCTTTCATAATTTCATTATCAAATCCATTTTTATTTTCTCATGATCATTTACACACAATGCCCCATCTATTTCATTTACATCATTATAGCCATCAACAATGGCTTCACATTTCATCGTTAGAGTATACATAACAAAATTTCATTGTTCATATATTTTGAATCCTCAACATATAATTCACATAATGCAAATCACAACACCATTTTCATATATCAACAATATAATAGGTAACTTAACATATTTTCCAACCAAATGTGCTAAGTCCCAAAAAATCATGTAAATGTATGCAATCATGTAAGGTTTATACTTACCTCAAGAGCCATAAACACCAATCTAGCAACCTCCTCTTCCAAGAATCCTTCAACACTTGGATTGGTACAACTCAGTTCTCTTCAAAACCTAATCCAAAGGTGATTACACATACTCACTTAGTGATACACATAAGAAAAAAAGAATAACATCTAGGGCACGCTCAATAACACGGGAGTGTCCCTGATCGTGCCCTAAACCCACAATACAGAAGCTTTGACATGCTCAATGACATGGGAGTGTCACTGCACGTGTCAATTCTCCTCCAACACAGAAGCTATGACACGCTCAGTGACATGGGCGTGTCACTGGACGTGTCAAACCTCCAACAACACAGTAGCTATGACACGCTCAGTGACATGGATTTGTCATTGGACGTGTCAATACTACTCCAACACAGAAGCTGTGACACGTTCAGTGACATGGGAGTGTCACTGCTCGTGTCACCCATACTGAAAATAGAACCAACGACATGCCCAAGGACATGGCCATGTTAATGGGCGTGTCAGGCCAAAAACCTGAAATCGACACCAACAACACCACATCCAACAAACATCTTTCT
The DNA here is from genome assembly GCA_947685225.1 of Garcia nutans. Classification (NCBI taxonomy): domain Eukaryota; kingdom Viridiplantae; phylum Streptophyta; class Magnoliopsida; order Malpighiales; family Euphorbiaceae; genus Garcia; species Garcia nutans. The sequence goes on from CANTUV010000057.1 coordinate 7,693,488, forward strand.
AAACCCTTTTCCACTCCAAACAAACTTAACCAAAACCATCAATATACCAAAATAAACTTACATAACATCAAAACAACTCAATAACATGCATCAAAACACAATCACAACCATACTTTACAACTCAACACATACACAATCCACAACTCTTGTTATCTTCACCAAACTTAATATTTTCTTCAATACAACCCCAAAATCAAAGCCAATTAGACCAAACAACCTCAAGTATATCAAATCAACCATGAACACATCTACAACAACCATTCACCAAACTCAAATAGACAAACTCCAAAAGAACACAAAGAAACAAATTGGAAACTTACCAAAAGTGAAGAAATCCTTAGAATTCCAACTTGATCACTTGAAACCCTTCAATTGCTTGAGTTAAGAATCACAAAACCTCTCTTCCCTCTTTGGCAATGGTGATGGCCGGCTTTTGAAGAAAGAAAGAAGAAGGTGATGATAGTTATCAACAAGTCAAACAAAACCACTTCTCTTAACCACACAAAACCCTCTTTAATCTCAACCAAGTATTAATATATTACTATAATATAAATATCATCTTCCACCATCACATAATTTCTATTTAAAATAATTAATTATCTCATTTGACCACTCTACTTGTTGACTTGTATATGTTGTATATATCTCTATATATACAACATATACACACTCCTTCCTTTTCCCTTGCTTAATCAAATATGCACTTAATATTTAATTCCATAATTGTAGGGTATCATTTGGGATATTACAATAGGTGCTAAAATAAGCATTTTTCTTAAAACTCTCTGAAAAAAATTTGCCATAGTTTTGTCTGTAATTTGGACATTCCCAAATTATAAAAAAACACAACCTGCATAAAAACACTCCTAAATAACCCAAAAACACATTTCATCCATCCTCGTCAATATCTCCACATTTTCTCAAAACATTTATACACTTCCATATATCTACATATCAAAACATTCTTTTTAATTATAACATATATACACTAAAAACATAATATAATATATATAATCTCCAAAATGTACGATAATATAAAAATATATACATGCTGCTGGCAGTGTCTCTGATCTTGATATCAACTCTACAAGCAAAACCCCATGTCTAGACTCAATCTGGTCTAGACAAACTCTCCGGCTCAGCCGGATCTACCATGTCACCAGCACGATGAATTTCAATCGCGCTAAGCTAAAAGCCTAGCAGTACAAACTCTGATAGAAAAAAAGCTCAAATGCAATGCAAATGGATAATGCATATGGATATCATATCTCATATCATTTCATTAAAATATATCTTTCGATTATTTCATAATTCACAATTCACATACAAGCAAACACAAGCATGGGCTAAAGAATCTAATATGTTATTCAAAATCCAAAGTTATTATTTTTGTCCATATTGATGCCTAGTGTCTAGCCAGAAGGCAAGTGATGCCCAACGTCTAGCCCGAAGGAAAATTATATGATGCCCAACATCTAGCCCGAAGACAAGTGACGTCCAACGTTAAGCCCGAAGGCAAATCATAGTGATACCCAGCATCTAGACCAAAGGCAAATAATGAGGATAACCTCATAGGCATGCCGCCAAACACAGAACTCTGAAAATTGAATAACATATTAGGCACATAATTAATTCACATTTCTCATCATCAATCTCTTTCTCATTTTCTCATAATCAAGCTAGGCACATTGCATCTTTTCTCAATTTTCCCATTTCATATCATTTTCTCATCTTTTTCTCACTTTTCTCATTTTTCTCATTTCATATCTTTTTCTCACTTTTCTCATTTTTCTCATTTATATAAATATCAACTCATCACATTTCATCATTTAATCATACTGCATCACATTTTACCTTAAAACTCATCACCCAAATATTTTGGATAATTTCACATATGATTCACATTTTATGCACTTTAGTTGTTACCAATAGCTTTTTAATAATGCCCTTAATACACATACAACAAATAGCATTACACAAACACTTTGGACTCTTTTCACATAATACATATTTTTCACATTTTTCACAATTTAGCCTTTATCAATGGCTTTTCACAATGTATTTAACACATATATGACATTACACATGTTATAGCACATTATTCATACATGTTCCATGAATCAAGTAGCTTACACATTTTTCAATCCAAAATGTGTTAAGCCTAATGTAATGCAAATATGTCCAATTCATCCAAAGTTTGTACTTACCTCTAAGAGCAACCAAAAACAAGCTCAAACACCCTCCAATCCTTTTCTTCCAACTTGCCCTTCAACACTAGGATGGGACAAATCAACTCTCCTCAATGCCTATATCAAATGTGATCATAATTAATCATTTAGTATCACATTCTTAGGCATTTTTAATCTTAAATCATAATTAAATATCATTCAAACAAAAATCTCAAAGTTAAGGCTAACCTCAGATTAATTTTGGAATACCACACTAAGACATTCAATTAGGTATTTTAAGTTTATTTATATTATTAAAAACATATTTTTAACACATTTAAATCAATTACATTATAAAAACACTCACTTAGGACCAAAAACCTAAAATGGCATAACCTTCCCTCACTGATGGTTTTCCATTCCAACTTAATCCATTTATCATTTCAAGCTAATATTCGTTACTTTTAACACTAAACAACATGTTTTAACCAATAAATCAAACAATTCAACAACTTTGGAAAATCACTTTTCCAAAACCCTAAATCAACACTTCCATTCTCAAACTCTAATCAAACTCAACCAAATCCAATATTTGGCTTTAAAATACTTGTTTATACATCAAAACATCTCATTTAGAATCAATTTTCACAATTAAAACCCATGAATTCAAAAGTCCAAAAGTTACATAACCCTAAATTCTCTCTCTTCACCAATCCTTACCCAAACTCAACCATATCTTCAATCAACCCTTAAAATCATTGTTAAATACTCAAAACAACTTCATACACGCCAATTCCAACAATTAAATTATACTATATCAAAATTCCAAAACACACAAATTCAAAATTTCCATGGAATTCAAAGAAAGGAGTTGGAAATTTACCAAATTTGGTGGAAATCACCAAAAATCAACTTTAAACTTGTTAAATCCTTCAATTACTTAAGCTTGGAAGAAGAAAAACTTTGAGCTCTACACACATGGAGGTTCAGCCCTTGATGGAGAAGAAGAAGATGAAAAAAACTTTTTAATTTTCTCTTTCCTTCCATCTTTTAATTTCAACCATATATATAAGTTATTTAATTTGATAATTAATTATTTAATTATTTATTTAATAAATTAAATTTCCAAAAATCCATCTTGCACTAAAAATTATTTATTTTTGTATTAATTTAAAAATCTTGAATTTTTAAGATTTAATTACCAAAATACCCCTTTTAATTTTACTTTTGACTTTTCTTTTAAAAAGTGTTGACTTTTATATGTTGTATATATTTTTTATATATATCACATAAATATTTTACTTTTTCATTTAGAAACCCTTCATTTTTCATTTAAAACTATTTATTTAATTTATCTAATTAAATTATTATTTAATTTATTTAATTTTTCAAAAATTAGGAATTTTTCAAAAATAATTTTGGGATATTACATTCACCATTGAAGGTTTTCCATTCCAACTCAATCCAATTATCAATCTAAGCTTATTTTCATCCTTAATATCATTAAATAACATGCTTTAAATATTGAAATCAAATAATTCACCATACTTTGAAAATCCTTTTTCCAAAACCCTAAATCAACACTTCCATTCTCAAACTCTATCCAAACTTAACCAAATCTCTCTTTTGATTTTAAAATACTTGTTTATACATCAAAATAACACATTTAGAACCAAATTGCACAATTAAAATCCATGTTTTCATAAACCCAAAAATTCCATAACCCTAAATTCTCTCTCTTCACCAAACCTTACTCAAACTTAACCATTTCTTCAATTCAACCTTTAAATCATTGTTAACTACTTAAAATAACTTCATTCATACCCAAATATACAATTAAATCATATTACTTCAAAAGTCCAAAATCAAAATATTCAAATATCCATGGAATTTCAAAGAAAAAGTTGGAAAATTACTTTTTCAAGAAGAAATCACTAAAACCACCCCTTGAATCCTTGAAAATCCTTCAATTTTGTAAGCTTAGAAGAAGCAAAATTTTCTCTCTTGAAGCCATGCAAAATAGGCCAAACATAGAAGAAGAAGACAATGAAGACCAAGTTTAGTTTTCTCTCTCTTTACACTTCCATTCTTAACCTTATATATATAATATTTAATTTAATTTTTAATTAATTAATTAAAACCTCAAAATTACTTCTTCCATACAAAATAATTTATTTTTGAATTATTTAAATAATTTTAAATTTTTAAGGTTTATTTACCAAAATACCCATTGACTTTGACTTTTGACTTTTAAAACTTGACTTTTGTTGACTTTTATATACTTTATGTATATTTCATGTATATTTTGCATATATATCACATATATATCCCATTTTTCTCTTAAAATCATTCAATTTTCTATTTAAATTATTTATTTAATTTATCTAATTAAATTTTAATTTATTTTTTTTAATTTTCAAAAATTTCGGAAGTAACAGGTAAGGCCTGGGACGAATTGGCCATACTAATTCACTCCAGGCATGGCCTGTGGTGAATTGGCAAGGCCAATTAGCCATGCCTAACCTGGTAACAAATTGGCCAAGCCAATTTTTGGTCGGAATGTATAGCTTTGGGATTTTAAGACTGTATCAAACCCATTTTAGGCTTTTAAAATTAAACCAACCTTGATTTGGACTTTTAAAATTAGACCGAGCTTGATTCAAGCTTTTAACAAGACTATATTTAAGCTTCTAAAGTTGTTTCAGACTAGGTTTAATCTTCTTGAATCTACTTTGGCCTTTTAATTAGATCTAAATTTAATCTGGGCCAAACTTAAGGGTTTATAATTTGGCTTCAGCATAGAAGATTAGGACATGCTAGTATGGACTACTTACAATGTTTATGCAAAGAATAACTTATTGATGGGCTATCAAAAAAAAGTTTCATAAGAACAAACTATGTGAACCTTGTCAATTTGGAAAGCAATACAAAGCTATTTCAAAACTAAAAATGTTGTAAGTACATCTAGGCCTCTATAATTACTTCATTTAGATTTGTTTGGTATAAATAGAGTTGCTTGCTTGAGTGGCAAATTGTATGCATTTGTACTCATTGATGACTACTCAAGGTTTACATGGGTTAATTTCTTGGCTCATAAGAATGTTGCTTTTGATTCTTTTAAAATTTTTGCCAAATGAGTTCAAAATAAAAAGGCTATGTAATCACCTCTATTAGAAGTTATTATAGCAAAAAATTTGAAAATGAATACTTTAAAACTTTTGCAATGAACTTGGTATATCACATAATATTTTAGCTCCCAGGACTTCACAACAAAATTGAGTGATGGAAAGGAAAAATAGAACTTTATTTGAAATGGCTAGAACAATGCTTAATGAGTGTAACTTACCCTCTTACTTTTGGATAGAAGCCATTAAAACCACTTGCTATATTTCAAATAGAGGTTTTAAAAGACCTTTATTAAAGAAAACATCCTGAGCTTTGGAATGGAAGAAAACCTAAAATTTCATGCCTTGGAGTATTTGGATGCAAATACTTCATATTAAATACTAAGGAAAACCTTGAAAAATTTTCATCCAAATCAGATGAAGGTGTATTTTTAGGATATTCATCCTCTAGTAAAGCATATAGAGTCTTTAATAAAAGAACTCTAGTAGTTGAAAAATTAATGTATGCTATATTTGATGTATCTTTTAAATTTAGTCATGGGAAAGGTAATGTACTTAATGATTTTGTAGATAGATTTGAGAGGATTGAAATCAATAAAACTTCAAAGGAAAATAGAGAAAAGCCAACTCAAGAGGAATCTAAACATAAAGAAGAAAAACAAAAACTACCCAAGGATTAGCATTTTTAGAAAGATCATCCAAAAGAACTCATCATTGGCGACACATCTAAAGGAGTAACCACTAGATTGAAATTTAAAAATATTCAAATTCTAATGTTGCTTTATTTCTTAAATTAAGCCAAGGAACAATAAGGAGGCTCTTAGTGATGAAAGTTGGGTAATTGCAATGTAAGAGGAACTCAACCAATTTGATAGAAACAAAGTATGTAGACTTGTTCCTAAACCTAAAGATCATCCAATTAAAGGATGTAAATAGTTTATCAGAATAAGCTTGATGAAAAATGATCTCATTACTATAAATAAAGATAGATTGGTGGTCAAACACTATAACCAAGAGGAAGGCATTGATTATGATGAGACAGTTGCTCTCGTTATTAGATTAGAAGCAATTATATTTTACTTGCATTTTCATGCCATATGAACTTTAAACTATTTCAATGGATGTTAAAGATGCATTTCTAAATGATTTTATAAATTAGGATGTTTATGTTGAATAACCCCCTGGTTTTGAAGATTATAAATTTTCAAATCATGTTTTTAAACTCACCAAGGCACTATATGGTTTAAAGCAAGCTCCAAGAGCTTGGTATGATAGGCTTAGTACTTATTAGATAATGGTTTTTCAAAAGGCAAAGTTGATATAATAATTTTTATTAAAAAGAAATTACATGATATTTTAGTTGCATAGATCTATATTGATGACATTATATTTGGCGCTACTAATGAATCTTTTTGCAAAGAATTTGCTTCATATATGACTAGGTAATTTGAAATGAGCATGATGGGTGAACTTAAATTCTTTCTTGGTCTACAAGTTAAGCAATGCAAGGATGGTATCTTCACTAAATCTACAAAGAAACTTCTCAAGAAGTTTGGCATGGATGGTTATAAAGCAAGCAAAACTCCAATGAGTACATCCTTGAAGTTGGACAAAGATGAAATTGGTAATAAAGCATATGACACGAAATATCAAGGTATTATCATATTCCTACTTTACTTAATTACTTATAGACCCGATATAATATATAGTGTTTGCTTATGTGCTAGATTTCAATCATGCCCTAAAGAATCATATTTAAATGCTACTAAAAGAATTTTGAAATACTTAAGTGGAACAATGCATTTAGATCTTTGGTATCCTAGAAACACATTTTTTGATATTTTAGGCTTTTCGAAAGTGGATTTTGCTATTATCCTATTAGATGGGAAGAACACAATCGGTGCATGCTACTTTCTTAGTGATTGCCTAGTTTCTTCATTTAGCAAGAAATAAGTGTCGGTTGTTCTATCTACCGTGTAAGTCGAATATGTTACAGCTTGCTTTTATTGCACAGAAGTTTTGTGGATGAAATTACAATTGTTAGAATATGGTAAAGTATTTAATCACATTCCCATTAAGTGTGATAACACTAGTGCCATTAATCTATCAAAAAATCCCATTCAGCATTCTAAGACAAAACATATAAATATTAGGCATCATTTCTTAAGAGACAATATGCAAAACCAAAATATTATCTTAGAATTCATTAACACTCAAGATCAACTTGTTTTATTTTTACAAAACCCTTAAATTAAGAAAAGTTAAACTTTATAAAACAACATATAGGTATGATAGATGGTAATACTTTGTGTTGATGAATGTGCATATAAATGATGGAATTAGAATTGCTCACAAATGTAGACATTTTACATGATCTAATTCATCATTCACATCTATTTTGATCATTTATCTAAGCCACAAATTGAGATCTATACAAAATTTTCTTAAAGCCCCTAATTTCATTCAGTTTGCTCGAACTATAACTTGGTCTGACTAGACCTTAGGCATTTCTCATAAAAATTCCAATCTTCAGCTGAACTGAGCATATTTTATCTTTGTCCATTCATACCTTTTAAATTCTTTAACTGTCATGCTCCATCCTCTAAGACTCACTTAAGCATGCTCGGATTCTCCAAACTTGAAGAAGTCTGACCATACTAATGGAGGTTCGACCAGATAGAACCAAAATTAAAAAAAAAGTTGTTGGACAGTTTTGAAATCATGCATTTTTGCCCTCCAACAGCTATAAGCGACTATTTTAGCCTAAAACACTATAAATACCACCCCCCCCCCCCAATATTAGATTTTATGACACTTGATCAAAATCTAAACTTCCAAACACTTAAATTTCATCAAATCTCTCATCATCCTCATTATTTCAAGCAATCTCTCATCAATGACTCCCAAAGAATCTAAGAAGAAAGCCTCTATAAAAGAGAAAGGTAAAGGTTTAGTTATATCCTCCACTCATATGGAAGAAACTCCAAGAACAAGAACCCATAGACCAAGACACCTTAATGAAGAGGTGACAAAAAGGTACAATTTAATTTTAGAGAAGAAAACTTAACCAAATAGGATTCCTTCTCTTTTCTCATTAGAATCACTTTCCATAGAAAATGAGATTAGGGCTTAACTTTGCAATCTTAGGTGGGAAACCTTTGTTTTTCTAGAGCAAGATTGCTTGGGATGAGAGTCTTTAACTAAGGAATTTCTTATAACCTTGGTTATTGAAAAGAAAGATGTTGAACCATTAGGCTACTATGGTATAACCTTCAAGCTTTTCAACCAACAATACCAAATGACCTTACAAGATTTTGCTTCCATTTGGGGATACAACACAGAAGGTATATCTCACTCTTCCGACTGTAAAATTTCTAATGAAATTCTACTAAATGTTTGAAAATAATTTTAATCAAAATTGACGTTCACAAACTTTCCAATGCCAAGTACCTTAGAACCCTCACCTGTTGGATATTACATACAATAATCATACACACCATTAATGTTAGGTGTAAAAGTAATGAAAAAGTTACCCATAAAGATCTTGTCTTCCTCTATTGTATAATAAAGGGGGAGAAAAATTCAAACTGCAAAGTTCTTGATTGATTTATTTATTATACTTAAAAATAAATCAACCAGAACTATCATGATCACCTCCTACATTACTCAAATTGCCAAACATATAGATGCACTCACTCCTCTAAATAGAGCTACTCTCTCTAAACCACTTAATCCATCTAAAAACCCAATCAACATTCAATATTTAAAACACTCAAAATGTATAATTGAGGTTGATGAAACATATCATTGTGCTTATGGGGCTTAAGGTATTAGAGCTCAATAAAGGAAAAGACCAAGAGTTGTTGATAAAAGCCAAGAGTCTTTCCAAGTGGAAATTCCTAGACCTTAAACCCCTAGAGAATAAAGCACTATCATCTCTATTCTTGAAGAGATTCAAGGATAAATTTCTTCTCAAACCTCTAAGGTTAATACCATTTCAAAAAGACTCCCATCTTCATACGGATATTAGCGATATCCAAGGTGCCATGGGCTTCCCTCAATGTATGATTTAGGATGAAAATGAAGAGGGAGATGAAGAAGTCAACCTTGAAGAAGAACAAGTTAAGAAAGGAATGAAAGAAGAAGCAGAATGAGACAAAGATGAGGAAGAAGGAGATGGCAATGGAAATGATGATGATGACTTTGATACTCCTCCTTACTCTCCTCTACTTTGATTTTTTTTGTTTATCTAGTATATGATCTCCTTGTTTTGTCGACTTTACCTAAAAAATGATCATATATGCATGTTCACTTTGTCTCACATAAATAAAAGAAGTTTTAAAATTTTTGTCCTATCTTTGTCTTTATATATATTTTTTGCCTTTGTCAAAGGGGGAGAATTAATTGTTGAATTAACCTTGATTGAATTAGAATTGAATCAAAATTAACCTTACCATAACAAATGTTAAGGGAGAGATAGCAATTTAATTAAAACCTAACAAAATAAACAATTACATGGAAACTTTTGATATAAAACTGTTGAATTTTTATTTAATTTAATTTAATTGCCAAAGTTAAAAAGGAGGAGATTGTTAACCAAACCCTTGGCCTAATTAACTCTATTTTGATCTTAGGTAATCAAATTGAATAGGACTAATGTTTTCACTAAGTTACACTTTTCAGGACTTTAATTTTTAGAGAAAATTTCAAAGAGTCTTATTAGACTAATGACTAGTCCAACCGGACTGAAGGTTGGTTGAAATAAAAACTTCAGCATACGGTTGCTAGCACTCTCAGTTTTCAAAGTATAGCACATAATCTGCCCAGACCAATGAACAATACAATCGAACTAAGCCTGAGCTAAGACCTCAGAACTTTCAGAGAAGCTCATGGCCAGTGATACTCTAAGAACTTCAGAATACTGAGCACAAGCATACTAGACTGAGAGAGATTCTGACCATACCGAGCTTGAGCAAAAAGATTCAAAATGTCTAGTAGTGCTTATGACCATTGGTACTTTGAAAATCTCAGTATACCATGTGAAGCCTAACTGGACCAATGCCATTATGCTTAGACCATAGGAATAAGATTCAAGAATTATAGTCGTTACTTATCCACTCAATTATTAGATGCCACGTGTACTAGCCATTAAAGAATTTTTGTCTAAAATTTAAAGAGCATGACCAGACCAGTACTCAATCTGACCAGACCAATCATTTCCCAAACGAACCACGTCCAGTCTGACCATGAAATTTCTCTGGACAATGATCAAAGTGGAAGACAAGAATTAAACTTGTTGGCACCCACCTCAAATGGCTAGTTAATTCAAAAGATTCCATATCACGGTGTTGAGTAGACAGAGTTTCATAGATATCATGCTTCACACTCAACTTTACTCTAGTCCTTGCAAGAAAAACTAGATAGTTTTTGGATAAAGGACAAGGATAATAATTTTTAGTCTCCCATAGATGATGGTAGCGATTTTATGAACAAGGAATCTATAAATTATAATATGTTAGTTTACTTATTTATATAATCATATCTTTGGAAAAATTTGAAGAAATCATCTATTCTACGTGAAATCCTAGTTTAGGGCTCCTAAATCATCCTTAGAAATGTTTCCTTAGATTAAGAACAAATCCACTAATATTTTAAATTGTTTTAATTTTGAAGCATTTGTCCTAAAGAGATTTTAGGATAAAAGCGTCCTTGATTTATTATTTGTTATGAGTTATATTTGTTGAATTATATTTGCTGCACAGTTTTATTACATTATATTATATGTTTTGTAATGAATTTATTTAATGCACATATATAAATTGTTGTGATATTATCATTGAAGCTTTAGTTGTTTTATTATTTTATATAAATTGAAAATTAAACTGGCATAATTAAATCAAATTAAAGAAGATTTTATATTATTATTAGATGATGATTGGGAATATAGTGAACTTTCTCATCCACTTTCAATAGAAAATTCCTCAATAATTTAATTTTGAAATTACAACTAGTGATATGGTTATGAACATAGCAATTAATACTTACATTTTAAATGTGCATTGTAGTTTGTAACTAACAATGCAACAAAACATATAATAGTAAAAAAAAATATGGGTGAGAAGCTAAATGGTGTTAATTACAACATTTGGCATTTTAAAATGCATTATATCATAGAAGAGAAAGAAGATTTAGAGGCTATTAACAGTGTTATGGGAGAGCCTAAAGCTGATGAGGAAAATGCTAATAACGTGCAATTCAGGTGTGATATAGTAGCATATAATGCTTGAAAAAAGAAAGATTCTATTTGCCAAAGGATTCTTAATCAGTTACACGAATGTTGAACTTGTTTATGAACATCAATAGTATAGACTGCTCAGGTAATGTGGATTGATTTAAAAGAAAATTTTAGAGGAATTTTCATCTCCAAACTTAGGTAATTGACTATCAAGTTTGGCACTTTTAAGAACATCCTAAAGAAGTCTATGAAACAACATTTGATGCACATGTCAAACATGATAATAGAACTAAAATCAGTTGGGCATAACCTCATCGATGAAAAACAAGTTCAAGCTGTAATTCGGTCTCTACCTACTAGTTGGGAGAATATGAAGGTAAGTATGACCCACAATGAGAACATTAAATCTTTTGCTAACATTGCACGACATTTGGAACTTGAGGATAAGTGCCGTGAGGTAGCTAAATTTGATGCACATGCATATATGTTGCATCTTTTTCAAAACAAACATTTGGTTTTAAGTAGAAAAATAATTTTGGGAAATGGAAAGTCAAAAGAAAGGTAGTTGAGTAGGAAAAAAGCAATGTAAACACTAAGTGAAGTATGATGGAAAGAAGAACAAGACTAAAATGACCTGTTACAATTATGGTAATAAAGGTCATTTTGCTTATGAATGCACTGAGCCTGAAAGGTTATTGTCTCATTTAAATTCTTCAAACCAATGCTTTACTCCTGAAATATTTGTTTCTAGTACTGTATTGCTCCCTGAATTTCCTCCAATGTGGACTGTAGAGTCATGAGCAATGAATCATATAGCTAGAGCTGTATATTTTCATCAAATTCCTAGTGTAATGAAATGGATATATGTAGGCATAAATGATAAAGCTGAAGTTAAACAGATTGGCACATGCAAATTGGATTTTTAAGAAGGTCTACCCTATTCCTACATGACGTTTTCTTTGCTATAAGCATTCGGTGAAATTTGTTCTCAGTTCTTGCTTTATTAAAGTTAGGATATAATTTGTATTTTAAGGATAATTATGTAATACTTTCTAATTGTACTATAATTTATGATAGTGGACAATTAGTTGATAGTTTTATTATTTTAAGCACAAATTATTATAATAACTATATCGCTTGTTTTTCCTTAATTACTAAATCTAGTAATAAAAATATGGATACTTGTTTATGGCATGCTAGATTAGGGCATATTAGGCAAGATAGAATGAATACGCTTGCTCGTGGTGGTCTATTAGGATCAAGTACAAAATTTGTATTGCCCATTAATGAATTTTCCTTACAAGGAAAAGCAGTTAGAAAATCATTTGGAAAGGGCACAAAAGTTGAATTTCCTTTTAACTTATCCACTTAGATATTTGTGGACTAATAAGTATTAAAGAAAGGCATGGTACTTCTTATTTTATTACCTTTATAGATTATTATACTCGATATGTTCATGTTTATTTGCTAAGTCACAAATCTGAAGCGTTAAACTGCTTTATAAAATATTTAAATGAAGTTGAGAATCAATTAGATATGAAAGAAAAAGCTTTGCAGACTGATCAAGGGAGAGAGTATCTCTCTAAGCAATTTAAGAAATTATGTAAAGATAAAGGTATTACGAGGCAGTTAACTACTCTTAGAACTCTACAATATAATGGGGTTATGGAAAGATGAAATAGAACCTTGCTTGAAATAATTAGGTCAATGACGGTGGAAGCTAATCTCACTGTGCAATATTGGGGTGATGTTTTATTAACTGCTACCTATATACTTAATTGTACTCCTTCTAGGTTAGTTTCTTCTACAACTTATAAATTATGGTCGGATTAGAAAACCAAACTTGAATGAGTCGCGTCCTTGGGGATTTGTATAGAAAATGTTCATGATACTTCCCATAAATTTGGCAAATTAGGACTAGAAGGGAAGAAATGTATCTTTATAAGGTACTTTGATCATTTAAAAGGTTATGCATTTACTGGAGAAGATTTTGATGGAAGAATAATAGAAATTGAGATGCTTTCCCTTCCAAGGATGATATGGATAAAGTTCTTCATTTATATGAGTTGGAATAATAAGACAAGGATTGTCCAAGTCAACCAGTAGTTATACCTAGTTTTTTTCTTGACAATGGGAGCACAATAGACTTGCTTCACCCATCTCAATTGAATAGGAGTAATAGGGAAGTATCTTATCCAATTTCAATTAGTTAAGGAAATAATCCTCAATTACTGAAGGAAATAATCCTCAATAACGAAGGAGTAAACATTTAAAAAATCATAAAAGACATTTCCAATAGAAAATGAAGTTTATATAGTTACTCCTAAATATGATGAAAGTTAAAGCAACACTTAAGTGTCTTGCAAAAGAAAAGTGGAAAGTTCTATTAAAAAAGGAAATGGATTCTATAAAAGTAAATCAAGTTTGGAACTTGATTGAATTGCCACCTAGATGTAAAGCAATTGGAATAAATGGATTCTCAAAATAAAATGTAAATCAAAAGGATCCATTGATAGCTATAAAGTTCATCAATGGCAAGAGGTTATACTCAAAAAGAGGATATAAGCTACGAGAAAACTTTTTCACCTATTATAAGATTTACCTCTATTCGCCTAATTTTAGCAATTGTGGCATATTTAGATCTAGAATTACATCAAATGGACATAAAAATATATTACCCCAAACCAAGTAAGATAGCTTAATAAGAAATATTAAGCTTAAGTACTATAGAGAGAGAGATTTAAACTTTAGGCTTAGTAAATAATAAATATGAATAAATATATACATGACAAATTTTGGATTGGACCATGTATTAAAAAAGAAATAGAATTAAAATGGACTAATTTTAAAGCCCAAAGTATAAATGTCAAATTGGGCTAAATAAAAAGTTGATGTCAAAATCCTAATTTTAGGAAGGTAACATCCAAATGGTCCCAAATGAAGATAACAACAATTAAAAGAGAATTTATAAAATTAATATGCAAGTTAAATTGAAAAAATTAAGATGATTGGTTGATGAAAAATAAAATAATGCTAAAAACTATATATATATATATATATTTGGTATATATAATACAGAACTGTTTATACAATTTACTGTTTATACAATTTGCTGGTATCAGAGCCATCTTCTTTTAGGGGTGGTAGTAGATAGATATAGAATTGTTTACATAGTAAAATTTTTTATTTTTAGATCTAAAAGTGGACTTAGTGTTGTCAAGGTATTGGATATGCAGTAAGACCTGTGTCAGCCGATGGATAGGCGTTTAGGGCAGTAAGTCAGTGGTCGCTACCAAAACCAACATTAATAAACTTTAAAATCTATTTTTCAAAAATTTAAAAAGGAACCATTTCTATGTAAATCTGCTAGTACAACTAAATCAGATAGTTCTGAGTCATCAGAAGTTAAAAGGATAGTTAACAGAAATGAAGTAATTTTAGAAGATTTTAATAAAGCAATTGATAATTGGGTAATACCAAAGATAGATAAAGAACAGATTTATAAAATACCAAAATTAAATATATTTAAAAATGATTATATAATTAAAGCTGAAGAAAGAGATGTACAATTAAGTAAACCTTTTGAAAAGATAACTTTACTTTCTGCAGAATCTATAAAGCATCATAAAAGTAAAAAATACAAGTATATACATATAGGATTAGTACAAATAGGTATAAAGCCTTTAACTAGAGAAGGATTGAATACTAATATTCTGGCAGTTGTCAGAGATGCTAGGTTTGTAAACTTTAATGACTCACTGTTAGGAACTATAGAAACCAGTCTGAGTAGTGGTCCAATTTCATTTGACTGCTTCCCAGATATAACAATTTCATTAAATGATCCAAATATATTAAAAAGTGTAGTTTTAGAAATCAAGACACATAATTATAAAATGCTTGAAGGATCTATTCCTGTAGCATTAATGTATAAAATAAATTATAAAGCTATGATGTCTGCTTTTGCTACAAAATATATAATGCAACCTAAATTAGGAGAAACTAAATTTTTACAAACAGATTTAAGTAAAGCTAATACAGTAATTCCTAGGACTATTCAGTGGAAAGATATTAGTCTCCCTGATATAGAGGATGTTGTTCCTCTCCCAGAACCAAAAGCTACAGTTAAACCCAATATAGAACTCAGTAAAATTGAACAGTATGAAGACGGTAAAGTTAAATTAAAATTCAGTAGACATAGTGTAAGCAGTAGGTATTCAGACTCTTCCTCATCTGTTTCAACAGTAGACATAGGTAGAGCCTCACAGTTACCTTCTGTAATATATGCTTCATATAAAGAAAATGAACCTAAACCTGTATTGCAAACAGTAGTAAAGCCTAGGTATTCTACATCAGATATACCTGAGTCTAGTAATAAACTAAAAGGTGTAGATTATAGTACAACAGTTCCACACTTATATTATAATCCAACAGGAACAATGAACCCTTTGGAACCAAACCCCAATTATAATCAACCTCAGAATATAGAACACTCACCTTCTCCACCTATGTCACCTACAGCTTCCTTCATGACAGGAAATGTAGAAAGCATAGATAGAGAATTAAATGTAATAAGTAAAGAATTTGTTTTTAATTATGATAAATTAAATAAAGAATTAACAGCAATTAAAAATAAAGATAAATTAGAAAATGTAATAAAAAAGGTAAAAGATTTTGAATCAGTTAAAGAAGAATATATTGACTTTATAAAACATTATGAAGTTAATATGAAATTCTTTGATTGGTTTAAAAGAATTTATAGAGGAAAACTTAAAGCAGAAAAATTAATAAATCCAGTAACCATTAGAAATAAAAATACAGAATGGAAAGTAAAAGATAAAATTATACAAAGTGAACATCCACCTAAAACATCAAGTGTATTTTTACATGGAGATAAAGAAATAAATATAGCACCATTTAAAATAGTTTCTAAAGATGACCCTAATAGGAAAATATTAGAACAGAATAATTTTAGTAATGCACACCTATTGAGTATAGGACAACAATTAAATATAATAGAAGATACTATTAAAGAAAGTAAGATAGTAAAAATGGAAAAAGATATAAAAGATAAAAAACTTAAATCTTATGTTTTTAAACCTTTTGAAGTTTCTAAAACAGGACAAAAAGAAGTAAAATCTAAAGATTCTGATTTTGTTAAAGCAATTAAAGAACAATTAAGTAAAATTGACTCTTCTTCTGGGTCAAAACAGGTAGTTCAAGAAACACCTCAATCTAAAGCTTCTAAAACTATAAGTATAGTCACCCAAGAACAAGAATCAGAATCAGTTGAGGATTCTCAACCTGAATCTGAAGATATTGAAACCTTTAGTAAAGCCCTAGAGCCACAGATAAATCGTATAACATATAATCAATCTATAGTACCTAGAATGTCTGCCCCAGACTTAGGTATAACAGATAGACCAAATGTCCTATCACAATATAAGTATAATGCCTCTTCGGTTTATGAATGGAACATTGATAGCCTATCAGAATACAATATTCTGAGTCTTCTTCAACAGATGACAATGGCTGCCAATGCTTATAGAACCCAAACAGGAACTTCAGATAGAACAATAGCTGAACTCCTTATAGCTGGCTTTACAGGACAACTTAAAGGTTGGTGGGATAATCATCTCACTGATGAACAACATTTAGAAATTTTAAATGCCGTAAAAACTTATGAAGATGGAATACCTATATTAGATGAGCTTGGTGATACTATTCAAGATGCTGTGGCATCACTAATCTTGACTATATCACTCCATTTTATAGGTGATCCTACTCATTTAAAGGATAAAAATGCAGAATTACTAAGTAATCTTAGATGCAAGAAACTTAGTGATTTTCAATTTTATAAAACAACTTTCCTTACTAGGATAATGCTTAGAGAAGATTCTAACCAGGCTTTCTGGAAAGAAAAATTCTTAGCAGGATTACCCTTCTTCTTAGGAGAAAAGGTTAGGAACCATATAAAACAGGAATTTGGAAACCCTATTCCTTATAACCTATTGACCTATGGACAACTGTTTAGTATAGTTCAAAAAGAAGGATTAAAACTTTGTCAAGATATAAAACTTCAAAAATCATTAAAATATGAAATGAGAAAAACTAAACAAGAATTAAGTTCTTTCTGTAAACAATTTGATTATAATATAACACAGAAACATAAAGATTGTAATGGACAGTGTTCTACTACAAGAAAATATAAAAAACCTTATAAAAAATATCACAAAAAGAGTTATAAGAAAAAATTAGATAAAGATGATTATTATAAAAAACAGAAACATTATAAACCTTACAAATATAGAAAATCGAGTAGAAAACCATATAAACAAAAGGATAAAAAATTTACATCATATAAAGATTTAACATGTTATAAATGTGGAAGAAAAGGTCACACATCAAGATTTTGTAAATTTGATAAAAAATTACAAGAATTAAACTTAGAAGAATATGTATTAAATAAAATTTATGAATTATATTTAGATTATTCAGATTCTGAAGATTATTCGGACTCTGAAGAATTAAACCAAATAGATGATATAGGATCAGAATCAAGTTCTGAATATAGTAGTAAATCATTAAATGTATTAACTAAAGAACAAGAATCTATATTAGAAGCAATAAAATTTATAAGTGATCCTAAAATTCAAGAAAAAATGTTAAATAAGATATTAGAAAATGATAAACCTAAAAACTCTATGTTACCTAGTACTAGTAAACAAACATATGATTTGACTGCAATATTAAACAAAAATAAAACAGTAAAAAATAAACCAACCATAAATGATTTACAAAAAGAAATTAAAGAAATTAAATTAGAGTTAAAAGAATTAAAAAATAAGCAAGAACAAGATTCACAGATAATAAAATCTTTAATGAACTCAACTTCTTCTTCTGATGAGGAAGCTGAAGAAGATATTGAACAAATAAATGATAAAGAAACTGATAATGAAATTAGTTTAATTAGTAAAGATAAAATCCCTGATAATTTAATTTTTATGTTGCATGAAATAACATCTAGAAAATATTTAATAAAAATAAGATTAAAATTTTCAGATAATTATAATATAGAAACTATAGCATTGTTTGATACAGGAGCTGATTTAAACTGCATTAAACCTAGTTTAGTACCAAAGAGATTTTGGCAACAAACTAATGAAAGTTTATCAGCAGCAAATAAATCTAAGCTAAATATACTTGGTAAAGCAGAAGCATCAATTATAGATAAAAATTTAGAAATAAAGAATATATTTATTTTAACTAATATTCATCATATGGTAATCTTAGGAACACCATTTATGAATCTAATAACACCTTATTCAGTAAATGATGATAGTATAAGTTTTAAAGTTAGAAAACAAAAAATAATTTTTCCATTTTTAGAAAAACCTAAAAAGAGGAATTTAAATCTTTTAAAGGCTCATTCAATAAATGAATTACAAATAAATGCTCTTATAAAAGCAAAGTCTGAACAACTTTGTAATTTAAAAAATAATTATCATTTACAAAAAATAAATGAACAGTTAAATAATAAATTTACGCAAGATAAAATTAATAAATTAAAATCTCAAATAGAAAAAGATTTGTGTGCTGATATTCCAAATGCATTTTGGAACAGAAAGCAACACATGGTTGATTTACCTTATGAAATAGGCTTTGATGAAAAGTCTATTACAACTAAAGCTAGGCTCATTCAGATGGCGCCTGATTTAATTGAATTTTGTAAAAAAGAAATAAATGATTTAGAAAATAAAGGATTAATAACTAAATCTAGAAGCCCTTGGTCTTGTGCTGCATTCTATGTAAACAAGGCCTCTGAAATAGAAAGAGGTGCACCTAGATTAGTAATAAATTATAAACCTTTAAATAAAGCTTTAAAATGGATTAGATACCCTATTCCAAATAAAAAATATTTATTAGGAAGATTATATAAAGCAAATATTTTTAGTAAATTTGATATGAAATCTGGTTTTTGGCAAATTCAGATTAACCCTAAAGATAGGTATAAGACTGCATTCACTGTTCCATTTGGACAGTATGAATGGAATGTTATGCCTTTTGGTTTAAAGAATGCACCCTCTGAATTCCAGAGAGTGATGAATGATATTTTTAACCCTTACACTAAATTTTGTATTGTTTATATTGATGATGTTTTAATATATTCAACAACTATAGAAGAACATTTTAAACATCTAAAAACATTTTTTATGGTAATAAAACATAATGGTTTAGTGTTAAGTAAAACGAAGATGTCTCTGTTTCAAACTAAGATTAGGTTCTTAGGACATTATATAGAACAGGGAATTATAGAACCTATAGAAAGGAACTTAGCCTTTGGAGATAAGTTTCCTGACCAAATAGTTAATAAAGCCCAGTTACAAAGATTTTTAGGTTGTCTGAATTATGTTATAGAATTCTTTCCCAACCTAAATAGAACTATTAAACCTCTGCATGATAGATTAAAGAAAAACCCAGGTCCATGGACTGAGGTCCATTCTGGCATAGTTAGACAAGTTAAAGACCTAGTTAAAACTATTCCTTGCCTACATATAGCTGATCCCTTAGCCTCCAAAATAGTAGAGACTGATGCATCAGATATAGGTTTTGGTGGGATTTTAAAACAGGTTAAAGAGGGTAGAGAAGCCATAGTCCAATTTTATTCAGGACATTGGAGTTCAACCCAGTTAAACTATTCTACTATAAAGAAAGAAATTTTGAGTATTGTATTATGTATTTCAAAATTTCAATCTGATTTATTGAATCAAAAGTTTCTATTACGAATTGATTGTAAAAGTGCAAAAGATGTTTTGCAAAAAGATGTTAAAAACCTTGCCTCAAAACAAATTTTTGCTAGATGGCAAGCTATTTTAAGTATTTTTGATTTTGATATTGAATTTATTAAAGGAGAAAACAATAGTTTACCTGACTTCCTTACTCGTGAATTCCTTCTCAGGAATCATGGGGAGAAAAAAGAAAACAGCCAATAAAGAAAAGGAAACCCTTAAAGATGACTCTCCTAAAGCTCTATCTGATCATTCAGATAGTATATTGAACCCTAAACCTATAAAGTCTTGGACTGATGCTGTCCAAGCAGAGGATGATAAAGCTAAATTGGATCTTTGGGTCTCTCAGTTGGCCCGATCTCCTGAGGTTCTTAAAGCTCTTGCAAATATGGGCTTCTCGCCTCCTAAAGCCCCAGGTATGAATTCTTTAATCCCTTTTAAAACAGAGTTAGGTCAATCTTCAAAAACCCTAACTCAAAATGTTTCTAAAAATGAGTTGAATGTTTCAAGCTCCTCAACTCAAATTGTTTCTTCAAATTTTCCTTTAAAGTCAAAAACCTTTTGGCACAATAAAAATTTTTGGTCTACAGAATTAATTACTGATTTTGGTACTGCTCAGCAGAACCCATGGTATTTAATTGATTCTGTTTACCCTAAAGGATGGTTTTTTAAACCAAAAGAATTTTCAAAACCTCAAGAATATTATCTACATATTCTTGTGGATTCAGGTTCTTTGTTTTTAAAGCACAATTATAGTCAGCAAGATAAGGCTGTCATAGCCTATTCTTCTTTCAAAATAAAGAAAATTCTCCATCCTTCTGAATGGGGAAGACCTTTGCACATTCCTGTGCAATTTAAAACCCTTCCTTCCTTATCATGTTGCTCTTCATATAATTATTGGGACTATATAGAAGCCTGGACCAAAGCCCTGTTTTTTCAAAACCCGGGTAAAACTCATTCCTGGCTCATCTATAATGAAACCAACTTAAAGATAAACAATCTCCCATCCTGGTTTGTCGACTGGTGGTGTTTCTGTGGTAATGAAGACCGTTGTCTCCCACAAGAAGTACAGTTAGCTTACCAGCATTATAAAGCTCACTTAAACCCTAATCCTTTTGAGAAGAATTTTCCTCCTCTTCTTCTCTTTTGTTTGACTTTCAATATACCTTGGGTATATCAATGGTACTTTGAATCATCCATTATTCCAGGTACCAATATCCCTGTTGTATTAAGGAAGTCTAAAGTCAAGTGGTGGTCTGCCTTTCGCAATTCTACCACTATTGAAACAGTTAAAGAATGGCTCCTTAAGAGAAACCATGGTGGTCTTGACCCAAGGTTACAAACCTCTTTTGGAGCTCAAAGAGCCCAGAATATTGCCCTTCTTGCAGCTGCCAAGACTGCAGAAGATTATAAAGCCTTAATGGAACAGATGGTTGGGTCTCTTCCCTCAACATCTGAGCCCATTAAGCCCAGTAGAACCCGCTCTACTGGATCCTCAACTAAAGTTCATTCTAAAAATTCTAAAGCCTCATCCAGAAGAAGAAAATCTCCTTCCTCTTCTTCGGATTCCTCTACATCATCCATGACATCATCTTCCACCGAGACATCTGACTCGGATTACTGTCCCAATAATGAGGATGATTGCTATGGTATATTGTCCCCCATCAAGGTGAAAAGTAAAGGTAAAATAAAAAAGAATAAAGAAAAAGAAAAAGAGAAAAAAGAAAAAGAAAAAGAGAAAGAGAAAAAAGACAAAAGAAAAGAAAAGAAGAATAAAGAAAAGAAAAATAAAAAGATAGTTGAATCAGAAGATGAATCTGATTCAAGTTCATCTGGTTCGTCTGATTAAAGGCAGGAGAAACCTCATTTCTCCACTCAGATTTGTTAAAGTCAATAAAGGCGGTACCCACTGACAAGATACTGTTCATCTACAGTATTCACCAGAGGGAATCCAACAGTAAAGTCAGAAGAACTGTTCATCCACAGTTCCTCACAGTAAAGTCAACAGTACCAGACAAGGTACTATTCATCCACAGTTCCGAACGCGAGAATGTACAGTAAAAGCAAATAGTAACGACAGGTTACTATTCCTCTACAGTGCCAAAAGCATGTGACAAGAATAGTGGAATTTTAAAGCCTCTGTCTATATAATGAAGCTGATTCTGAAGGAAAAAGGGATCCGAAACACTTCTCTCTCAACTCAGAAGACATTCAAGAACCCTAGCCTTAGTTCTAAGCTTCTCTCTTTCTTCCTTTCTCATTTATTATTCTTCCATTTCTTTACCCAACACCTATTGATCTCCTTGTATAAGGTAGTTTAAGTTTATAATTTACAATTTATATTTTGTATTTTATTTTAAAGTTTTTATTCTGTATTGTATTTCTATTTTGTTTATTTAAATAAATTTAAATTTTCTATATCTCTCTCATTCTCATATTAAGTATGCTCTGTTCTAGTTCTTGAAGCAAAAAACGAGCAAGTTGAGCTTGATCTGGAACTAAAACATCAGAAATTATTATTGCACTACTTACAGACTGAAAAGGACCTCTAATTCTATCCTTTTTTGTCTTTCCTCTCTCTTTATTCTACGCTGTATATTTATACGGGATCCGTATATCTATACCACACATAGTATAATTAGGAATACTAAAACAAATAGACTTAAGAGTGTGTTTTGATAAAACTTGATTAAAATATTTTAGACTTAAGATACAAGTTTAATTAAAGATTTAATTGTAATTTTTAAAAGTGGTATATAAGGCTGGAAACCCAAATATAAATTGGAGCAACGTCAGACTTGCACTTGTCTGAAGTCCTCCTTTGCACCGGGTATGAAACAACGCCGCTGTACCCTTTAAGAAAAGATTATAGTTATTCTTTATATGTCTTTATTATTTATTTTTAATATATGCTTTTAAATTATTTCTGTAATTTATATTCTGTTGCATTATTGCATATTTAAATTTTTAACATAGTCTTTTACATTCTGTTTCTTATTTATTGTTTTAATTAATCTATTTATATCTATGTTGTTTATGCTTAATTATTTGATTGATTATTTTAATTCTTTTAAAATTATTTTATCCCCTGTAAACGGTCCTTCCAATTTGCTGGTATCAGAGCCAGCAAATTCCAATTTAACCCTTTACAGGGGTTAAATTGGAATTTGGGTTTCCAGTCTTAGGATACTCAGAACTATCTTTAGGAGAGTCATCTTTTTCCTTCAGAATCAGCTTCATTATATAGACAGAGGCTTTAAAATTCCACTATTCTTGTCACATGCTTTGGCACTGTAGAGGAATAGTAACCGGTCCTTCCAATTTGCTGGTATCAGAGCCATCTTCTTTTAGGGGTGGTAGTAGATAGATATAGAACTGTTTACATAGTTAAATTTTTGATTTTTAGATCTAAAAGTGGACTTAGTGTTGTCTAGGTATTGGATATGCAGTAAGACCTGTGTCAGCCGATAGATAGGCATTTAGGGCAGTAAGTCAGTGGTCGCTACCAAAACCAACATTAATAAACTTTAAAATCTATTTTTCAAAAATTTTAAAATGGAACCATTTCTATGTAAATCTGCTAGTACAACTAAATTAGATAGTTCTGAGTCATCAGAAGTTAAAAGGATAGTTAACAGAAATGAAGTAATTTTAGAAGATTTTAATAAAGCAATTGATAATTGGGTAATACCAAAGATAGATAAAGAACAGATTTATAAAATACCAAAATTAAATATATTTAAAAATGATTATATAATTAAAGCTGAAGAAAGAGATGTACAATTAAGTAAACCTTTTGAAAAGATAACTTTACTTTCTGCAGAATCTATAAAGCATCATAAAAGTAAAAAATACAAGTATATACATATAGGATTAGTACAAATAGGTATAAAGCCTTTAACTAGAGAAGGATTGAATACTAGTATTCTGGCAGTTGTCAGAGATGCTAGGTTTGTAAACTTTAATGACTCACTGTTAGGAACTATAGAAACCAGTCTGAGTAGTGGTCCAATTTCATTTGACTACTTCCCAGATAGAACAATAGCTGAACTCCTTATAGCTGGCTTTACAGGACAACTTAAAGGTTGGTGGGATAATCATCTCACTGATGAACAATATTTAGAAATTTTAAATGCCGTAAAAACTTATGAAGATGGAATACCTATATTAGATGAGCTTGGTGATACTATTCAAGATGTTGTGGCATCACTAATCTTGACTATATCACTCCATTTTATAGGTGATCCTACTCATTTAAAGGATAAAAATGCAGAATTACTAAGTAATCTTAGATGCAAGAAACTTAGTGATTTTCAATTTTATAAAACAACTTTCCTTACTAGGATAATGCTTAGAGAAGATTCTAACCAGGCTTTTTGGAAAGAAAAATTCTTAGCAGGATTACCCTTCTTCTTAGGAGAAAAGGTTAGGAACCATATAAAACAGGAATTTAGAAACCCTATTCCTTATAACCTATTGACCTATGGACAACTGTTTAGTATAGTTCAAAAAGAAGGATTAAAACTTTGTCAAGATATAAAACTTCAAAAATCATTAAAATATGAAATGAGAACTGGAATTGGACCACTACTCAGACTGGTTTCTATAGTTCCTAATAGTGAGTCATTAAAGTTTACAAACCTAGCATCTCTGACAACTGCCAGAATACTAGTATTCAATCCTTCTCTAGTTAAAGGCTTTATACCTATTTGTACTAATCCTATATGTATATACTTGTATTTTTTACTTTTATGATGCTTTATAGATTCTGCAGAAAGTAAAGTTATCTTTTCAAAAGGTTTACTTAATTGTACATCTCTTTCTTCAGCTTTAATTATATAATCATTTTTAAATATATTTAATTTTGGTATTTTATAAATCTGTTCTTTATCTATCTTTGGTATTACCCAATTATCAATTGCTTTATTAAAATCTTCTAAAATTACTTCATTTCTGTTAACTATCCTTTTAACTTCTGATGACTCAGAACTATCTGATTTAGTTGTACTAGCAGATTTACATAGAAATGGTTCCATTTTTAAATTTTTGAAAAATAGATTTTAAAGTTTATTAATGTTGGTTTTGGTAGCGACCACTGACTTACTGCCCTAAACGCCTATCTATCGGCTGACACAGGTCTTACTGCATATCCAATACCTAGACAACACTAAGTCCACTTTTAGATCTAAAAATAAAAAATTTAACTATGCAAACAGTTCTATATCTATCTACTACCACCCCTAAAAGAAGATGGCTCTGATACCAGCAAATTGGAAGGACCGTTTACAGGGGATAAAATAATTTTAAAAGAATTAAAATAATCAATCAAATAATTAAGCATAAACAACATAGATATAAACAGATTAATTAAAACAATAAATAAGAAACAGAATGTAAAAGACTATGTTAAAAATTTAAATATGCAATAATGCAACAGAATATAAATTACAGAAATAATTTAAAAGCATATATTAAAAATAAATAATAAAGACATATAAAGAATAACTATAATCTTTTCTTAAAGGGTACAGCGGCGTTGTTTCATACCCGGTGCAAAGGAGGACTTCAGACAAGTGCAAGTCTGACGTTGCTCCAATTTATATTTGGGTTTCCAGCCTTATATACCACTTTTAAAAATTACAATTAAATCTTTAATTAAACTTGTATCTTAAGTCTAAAATATTTTAATCAAGTTTTATCAAAACACACTCTTAAGTCTATTTGTTTTAGTATTCCTAATTATACTATGTGTGGTATAGATATACGGATCCCGTATAAATATACAGCGTAGAATAAAGAGAGAGGAAAGACAAAAAAGGATAGAATTAGAGGTCCTTTTCAGTCTGTAAGTAGTGCAATAATAATTTCTGATGTTTTAGTTCCAGATCAAGCTCAACTTGCTCATTTTTTGCTTGCAAGAACTAGAACAGAGCATACTTAATATGAGAATGAGAGATATATAGAAAATTTAAATTTATTTAAATAAACAAAATAGAAATACAATACAGAATAAAAACTTTAAAATAAAATACAAAATATAAATTGTAAATTATAAACTTAAACTACCTTATACAAGGAGATCAATAGGTGTTGGGTAAAGAAATGAAAGAATAATAAATGAGAAAGGAAGAAAGAGAGAAGCTTAGAACTAAGGCTAGGGTTCTTGAATGTCTTCTGAGTTGAGAGAGAAGTGTTTCGGATCCCTTTTTCCCTCAGAATCAGCTTCATTATATAGACAGAGGCTTTAAAATTCCACTATTCTTGTCACATGCTTTGGCACTGTAGAGGAATAGTAACCTGTCGTTACTATTTGCTTTTACTGTACCTTCACGCGTTCGGAACTGTGGATGAATAGTACCTTGTCTGGTACTGTTGACTTTACTGTGAGGAACTGTGGATGAACAGTTCTTCTGACTTTACTGTTGGATTCCCTCTGGTGAATACTGTAGATGAACAGTATCTTGTCAGTGGGTACCGCCTTTATTGACTTTAACAAATCTGAGTGGAGAAATGAGGTTTCTCCTGCCTTTAATCAGACGAACCAGATGAACTTGAATCAGATTCATCTTCTGATTCAACTATCTTTTTATTTTTCTTTTCTTTTTTCTTTTCTTTATTTTTTCTTTTTTCTTTTTCTTTATTCTTCTTTTCTTTTCTTTTGTCTTTTTTCTCTTTTTCTTTTTCTTTTTCTTTTTTCTCTTTTTCTTTTTCTTTTTCTTTTTTCTCTTTTTCTTTTTCTTTATTCTTTTTTATTTTACCTTTACTTTTCACCTTGATGGGGGACAATATACCATAGCAATCATCCTCATTACTGGGACAGTAATCCGAGTCAGATGTCTCGGTGGAAGATGATGTCATGGATGATGTAGAGGAATCCGAAGAAGAGGAAGGAGATTTTCTTCTTCTGGATGAGGCTTTAGAATTTTTAGAATGAACTTTAGTTGAGGATCCAGCAGAGCGGGTTCTACTGGGCTTAATGGGCTCAGATGTTGAGGGAAGAGACCCAACCATCTGTTCCATTAAGGCTTTATAATCTTCTGCAGTCTTGGCAGCTGCAAGAAGGGCAATATTCTGGGCTCTTTGAGCTCCAAAAGAGGTTTGTAACCTTGGGTCAAGACCACCATGGTTTCTCTTAAGGAGCCATTCTTTAACTGTTTCAATAGTGGTAGAATTGCGAAAGGCAGACCACCACTTGACTTTAGACTTCCTTAATACAACAGGGATATTGGTACCTGGAATAATGGATGATTCAAAGTACCATTGATATACCCAAGGTATATTGAAAGTCAAACAAAAGAGAAGAAGAGGAGGAAAATTCTTCTCAAAAGGATTAGGGTTTAAGTGAGCTTTATAATGCTGGTAAGCTAACTGTACTTCTTGTGGGAGACAACGGTCTTCATTACCACAGAAATACCACCAGTCGACAAACCAGGATGGGAGATTGTTTATCTTTAAGTTGGTTTCATTATAGATGAGCCAGGAATGGGTTTTACCCGGGTTTTGGAAAAACAGGGCTTTGGTGCAGGCTTCTATATAGTCCCAATAATTATATGAAGAGCAACATGATAAGGAAGGAAGGGTTTTAAATTGCACAGGAATGTGCAAAGGTCTTCCCCATTCAGAAGGATGGAGAATTTTCTTTATTTTGAAAGAAGAATAGGCTATGACAGCCTTATCTTGCTGACTATAATTGTGTTTTAAAAACAAAGAACATGAATCCACAAGAATATGTAGATAATATTCTTGAGGTTTTGAAAATTCTTTTGGTTTAAAAAACCATCCTTTAGGGTAAACAGAATCAATTAAATACCATGGGTTCTGCTGAGCAGTACCAAAATCAGTAATTAATTCTGTAGACCAAAAATTTTTATTGTGCCAAAAGGTTTTTGACTTTAAAGGAAAATTTGAAGAAACAATTTGAGTTGAGGAGCTTGAAACATTCAACTCATTTTTAGAAACATTTTGAGTTAGGGTTTTTGAAGATTGACCTAACTCTGTTTTAAAAGGGATTAAAGAATTCATACCTGGGGCTTCAGGAGGCGGGAAGCCCATATTTGCAAGAGCTTAAAGAACCTCAGGAGATCGGGCCAACTGAGAGACCCAAAGATCCAATTTAGCTTTATCATCCTCTGCTTGGACAGCATCAGCCCAAGACTTTATAGGTTTAGGGTTCAATATACTATCTGAATGATCAGATAGAGCTTTAGGAGAGTCATCTTTAAGGGTTTCCTTTTCTTTATTGGCTGTTTTCTTTTTTCTCCCCATGATTCCTGAGAAGGAATTCACGAGTAAGGAAGTCAGGTAAACTATTGTTTTCTCCTTTAATAAATTCAATATCAAAATCAAAAATACTTAAAATAGCTTGCCATCTAGCAAAAATTTGTTTTGAGGCAAGGTTTTTAACATCTTTTTGCAAAAACATCTTTTGCACTTTTACAATCAATTCGTAATAGAAACTTTTGATTCAATAAATCAAATTGAAATTTTGAAATACATAATACAATACTCAAAATTTCTTTCTTTATAGTAGAATAGTTTAACTGGGTTGGACTCCAATGTCCTGAATAAAATTGGACTATGGCTTCTCTACCCTCTTTAACCTGTTTTAAAATCCCACCAAAACCTATATCTGATGCATCAGTCTCTACTATTTTGGAGGCTAAGGGATCAGCTATATGTAGGCAAGGAATAGTTTTAACTAGGTCTTTAACTTGTCTAACTATGCCAGAATGGACCTCAGTCCATGGACCTGGGTTTTTCTTTAATCTATCATGCAGAGGTTTAATAGTTCTATTTAGGTTGGGAAAGAATTCTATAACATAATTCAGACAACCTAAAAATCTTTGTAACTGGGCTTTATTAACTATTTGGTCAGGAAACTTATCTCCAAAGGCTAAGTTCCTTTCTATAGGTTCTATAATTCCCTGTTCTATATAATGTCCTAAGAACCTAATCTTAGTTTGAAACAGAGACATCTTCGTTTTACTTAACACTAAACCATTATGTTTTATTACCATAAAAAATGTTTTTAGATGTTTAAAATGTTCTTCTATAGTTGTTGAATATATTAAAACATCATCAATATAAACAATACAAAATTTAGTGTAAGGGTTAAAAATATCATTCATCACTCTCTGGAATTCAGAGGGTGCATTCTTTAAACCAAAAGGCATAACATTCCATTCATACTGTCCAAATGGAACAGTGAATGCAGTCTTATACCTATCTTTAGGGTTAATCTGAATTTGCCAAAAACCAGATTTCATATCAAATTTACTAAAAATATTTGCTTTATATAATCTTCCTAATAAATATTTTTTATTTGGAATAGGGTATCTAATCCATTTTAAGGCTTTATTTAAAGGTTTATAATTTATTACTAATCTAGGTGCACCTCTTTCTATTTCAGAGGCCTTGTTTACATAGAATGCAGCACAAGACCAAGGGCTTCTAGATTTAGTTATTAATCCTTTATTTTCTAAATCATTTATTTCTTTTTTACAAAATTCAATTAAATCAGGCGCCATCTGAATGGGCCTAGCTTTAGTTGTAATAGACTTTTCATCAAAGCCTATTTCATAAGGTAAATCAACCATGTGTTGCTTTCTGTTCCAAAATGCATTTGGAATATCAGCACACAAATCTTTTTCTATTTGAGATTTTAATTTATTAATTTTATCTTGCATAAATTTATTATTTAACTGTTCATTTATTTTTTGTAAATGATAATTATTTTTTAAATTACAAAGTTGTTCAGACTTTGCTTTTATAAGAGCATTTATTTGTAATTCATTTATTGAATGAGCCTTTAAAAGATTTAAATTCCTCTTTTTAGGTTTTTCTAAAAATGGAAAAATTATTTTTTGTTTTCTAACTTTAAAACTTATACTATCATCATTTACTGAATAAGGTGTTATTAGATTCATAAATGGTGTTCCTAAGATTACCATATGATGAATATTAGTTAAAATAAATATATTCTTTATTTCTAAATTTTTATCTATAATTGATGCTTCTGCTTTACCAAGTATATTTAGCTTAGATTTATTTGCTGCTGATAAACTTTCATTAGTTTGTTGCCAAAATCTCTTTGGTACTAAACTAGGTTTAATGCAGTTTAAATCAGCTCCTGTATCAAACAATGCTATAGTTTCTATATTATAATTATCTGAAAATTTTAATCTTATTTTTATTAAATATTTTCTAGATGTTATTTCATGCAACATAAAAATTAAATTATCAGGGATTTTATCTTTACTAATTAAACTAATTTCATTATCAGTTTCTTTATCATTTATTTGTTCAATATCTTCTTCAGCTTCCTCATCAGAAGAAGAAGTTGAGTTCATTAAAGATTTTATTATCTGTGAATCTTGTTCTTGCTTATTTTTTAATTCTTTTAACTCTAATTTAATTTCTTTAATTTCTTTTTGTAAATCATTTATGGTTGGTTTATTTTTTACTGTTTTATTTTTGTTTAATATTGCAGTCAAATCATATGTTTGTTTACTAGTACTAGGTAACATAGAGTTTTTAGGTTTATCATTTTCTAATATCTTATTTAACATTTTTTCTTGAATTTTAGGATCACTTATAAATTTTATTGCTTCTAATATAGATTCTTGTTCTTTAGTTAATACATTTAATGATTTACTACTATATTCAGAACTTGATTCTGATCCTATATCATCTATTTGGTTTAATTCTTCAGAGTCCGAATAATCTTCAGAATCTGAATAATCTAAATATAATTCATAAATTTTATTTAATACAGATTCTTCTAAGTTTAATTCTTGTAATTTTTTATCAAATTTACAAAATCTTGATGTGTGACCTTTTCTTCCACATTTATAACATGTTAAATCTTTATATGATGTAAATTTTTTATCCTTTTGTTCATATGGTTTTCTACTCGGTTTTCTATATTTGTAAGGTTTATAATGTTTCTGTTTTTTATAATAATCATCTTTATCTAATTTTTTCTTATAACTCTTTTTGTGATATTTTTTATAAGGTTTTTTATATTTTCTTGTAGTAGAACACTGTCCATTATAATCTTTATGTTTCTGTGTTATACTATAATCAAATTATTTACAGAAAGAACTTAATTCTTGTTTAGTTTTTCTCATTTCATATTTTAATGATTTTTGAAGTTTTATATCTTGACAAAGTTTTAATCCTTCTTTTTGAACTATACTAAACAGTTGTCCATAGGTCAATAGGTTATAAGGAATAGGGTTTCCAAATTCCTGTTTTATATGGTTCCTAACCTTTTCTCCTAAGAAGAAGGGTAATCCTGCTAAGAATTTTTCTTTCCAGAAAGCCTGGTTAGAATCTTCTCTAAGCATTATCCTAGTAAGGAAAGTTGTTTTATAAAATTGAAAATCACTAAGTTTCTTGCATCTAAGATTACTTAGTAATTCTGCATTTTTATCCTTTAAATGAGTAGGATCACCTATAAAATGGAGTGATATAGTCAAGATTAGTGATGCCACAGCATCTTGAATAGTATCACCAAGCTCATCTAATATAGGTATTCCATCTTCATAAGTTTTTACGGCATTTAAAATTTCTAAATGTTGTTCATCAGTGAGATGATTATCCCACCAACCTTTAAGTTGTCCTGTAAAGCCAGCTATAAGGAGTTCAGCTATTGTTCTATCTGAAGTTCCTGTTTGGGTTCTATAAGCATTGGCAGCCATTGTCATCTGTTGAAGAAGACTCAGAATATTGTATTCTGATAGGCTATCAATGTTCCATTCATAAACCGAAGAGGCATTATACTTATATTGTGATAGGACATTTGGTCTATCTGTTATACCTAAGTCTGGGGCAGACATTCTAGGTACTATAGATTGATTATATGTTATACGATTTATCTGTGGCTCTAGGGCTTTACTAAAGGTTTCAATATCTTCAGATTCAGGTTGAGAATCCTCAACTGATTCTGATTCTTGTTCTTGGGTGACTATACTTATAGTTTTAGAAGTTTTAGATTGAGGTGTTTCTTGAACTACCTGTTTTGACCCAGAAGAAGAGTCAATTTTACTTAATTGTTCTTTAATTGCTTTAACAAAATCAGAATCTTTAGATTTTACTTCTTTTTGTCCTGTTTTAGAAACTTCAAAAGGTTTAAAAACATGAGATTTAAGTTTTTTATCTTTTATATCTTTTTCCATTTTTACTATCTTACTTTCTTTAATAGTATCTTCTATTCTGTTTAATTGTTGTCCTATACTCAATAGGTGTGCATTACTAAAATTATTCTGTTCTAATATTTTCCTATTAGGGTCATCTTTAGAAACTATTTTAAATGGTGCTATATTTATTTCTTTATCTCCATGTAAAAATACACTTGATGTTTTAGGTGGATGTTCACTTTGTATAATTTTATCTTTTACTTTCCATTCTGTATTTTTATTTCTAATGGTTACTGGATTTATTAATTTTTCTGCTTTAAGTTTTCCTCTATAAATTCTTTTAAACCAATCAAAGAATTTCATATTAACTTCATAATGTTTTATAAAGTCAATATATTCTTCTTTAACTGATTCAAAATCTTTTACCTTTTTTATTACATTTTCTAATTTATCTTTATTTTTAATTGCTGTTAATTCTTTATTTAATTTATCATAATTAAAAACAAATTCTTTACTTATTACATTTAATTCTCTATCTATGCTTTCTACATTTCCTGTCATGAAGGAAGCTGTAGGTGACATAGGTGGAGAAGGTGAGTGTTCTATATTCTGAGGTTGATTATAATTGGGGTTTGGTTCCAAAGGGTTCATTGTTCCTGTTGGATTATAATATAAGTGTGGAACTGTTGTACTATAATCTACACCTTTTAGTTTATTACTAGACTCAGGTATATCTGATGTAGAATACCTAGGCTTTACTACTGTTTGCAATACAGGTTTAGGTTCATTTTCTTTATATGAAGCATATATTACAGAAGGTAACTGTGAGGCTCTACCTATGTCTACTGTTGAAACAGATGAGGAAGAGTCTGAATACCTACTGCTTACACTATGTCTACTGAATTTTAATTTAATTTTACCGTCTTCATACTGTTCAATTTTACTGAGTTCTATATTGGGTTTAACTGTAGCTTTTGGTTCTGGGAGAGGAACAGCATCCTCTAAGATCCATTCATCAGGGAGACTAATATCTTTCCACTGAATAGTCCTAGGAATTACTGTATTAGCTTTACTTAAATCTGTTTGTAAAAATTTAGTTTCTCCTAATTTATGTTGCATTATATATTTTGTAGCAAAAGCAGACATCATAGCTTTATAATTTATTTTATACATTAATGCTACAGGAATAGATCCTTCAAGCATTTTATAATTATGTGTCTTGATTTCTAAAACTACACTTTTTAATATATTTGGATCATTTAATGAAATTGTTATATCTGGGAAGCAGTCAAATGAAATTGGACCACTACTCAGATTGGTTTCTATAGTTCCTAACAGTGAGTCATTAAAGTTTACAAACCTAGCATCTCTGACAACTGCCAGAATACTAGTATTCAATCCTTCTCTAGTTAAAGGCTTTATACCTATTTGTACTAATCCTATATGTATATACTTGTATTTTTTACTTTTATGATGCTTTATAGATTCTGCAGAAAGTAAAGTTATCTTTTCAAAAGGTTTACTTAATTGTACATCTCTTTCTTCAGCTTTAATTATATAATCATTTTTAAATATATTTAATTTTGGTATTTTATAAATCTGTTCTTTATCTATCTTTGGTATTACCCAATTATCAATTGCTTTATTAAAATCTTCTAAAATTACTTCATTTCTGTTAACTATCCTTTTAACTTCTGATGACTCAGAACTATCTGATTTAGTTGTACTAGCAGATTTACATAGAAATGGTTCCATTTTTAAATTTTTGAAAAATAGATTTTAAAGTTTATTAATGTTGGTTTTGGTAGCGACCACTGACTTACTGCCCTAAACGCCTATCCATCGGCTGACACAGGTCTTACTGCATATCCAATACCTAGACAACACTAAGTCCACTTTTAGATCTAAAAATCAAAAATTTAACTATGTAAACAGTTCTATATCTATCTACTACCACCCCTAAAAGAAGATGGCTCTGATACCAGCAAATTGAAGATGACACAGGATAGGCGTTCCAATATATATATATATATATTTGGGTTAAAGAAGGGTTAAAAGCTAAATTGGAAGACTAATTATTACCTTGAGTCATCTTACCCAGTTTTGAGTGAGCAACAAGAAATACATCATTATAGTTTAGAGAACAAATGACAACTGGCTTCATTTATGTAAATTAATAATGTAAATGACAAATGCTAACAAATTAAAAAGATAGAATAAGAAAATCAAAGACAAGTGTCAAATGCAAGCAACTTTAACTTGAGTTGAAGTACTAGTAATTTCGGCCAAACTAAGAAAGAGCCAATGATGAGCTAAGGAAATGCATCATTATGGGCCTATAAAATTAGATTTTTGAATTCAAACAAAAACCAAAGTAACTTTAAAACAAAACCAAAAGAATTATTCATACAAAACTCTTTTTCTTCCTTCCTATACTAAACTGGGAGCTTCTTCCTCTTGTTCACCATAACCACACCACGAGCAAGAGAGGTAGAAATAAGGGAGGAACTCTAAATTGAGGGGCTAGATGTAGAGAAAAGAAATCAATAATCAAGTTATTTGAAGAATAAAAAGCAAGAGTGAGTGTTCAAAAACCTTAATAAAATGTTATTGCATGTGTTTGCTAAATAGCTTCTATGGAATGGGACTTGTTTGGAATTTAAAATAAGAAAGATTAAAACAAAAAGGAAAATTTATGTACATGCATATTGTCACACCCCAGTAATTTGGAGGTGACAGTTCTAGGATTTTGTTCAGCTTCAGACCACCTAATACTATGAAGAACCCTCATTGGCCTAGGAACTACTTTAGTTAATTAATATAATAAATAATTACAAATGACAATGCGATTTTACAGAGTATAATGTTAATTATTAATTTCTAAAAATTTATTATAAGCCAACTATCACAAGGGAATCTGATACCATGGTGTACAGAGTGAAGAATACCTACAATCACAAATAAGAAAAGACAACATAGGGCAAGGGGTGAGTTATGAAACTCGGTGAGTGCCCTTGTTTCATAGTGTGAATTTAATTCCACGTTATGTTGCTTAACCATTTAAGTTCATTATTACAATTTATGAAAAGTATTTTGTTCAATCATAATAGACATGCTAGCAACTAAACATGCTTACATCAGCTTAATAAAATAAAGAAATCGCTCACATAATTAAATCAGATAATTTACAATTTCACATATGAATCATTTTTTTTAACAGTCATTTAAAAAAAAAAAAAACTCCGCAACAGTAACAATAAACTCAGTTATTATCTCTTGTAAATATTGATAGTACATGCATGTTACATTGGAACTTTTCTTTCAAAGACTTCACTTCTCATATATGATTAAATTTTTATAAAACTCTAATCTTACATCGGTATCCATGTTATACTTAAATAAGTTTAGTCCGATAGGAATATATTAGTGCTTGTCTTTATATCTAAACACAACCTACAATATTAGAATTTATATTTATTACTTATATTCGGTATATACATATATATATTTCTCCTCTTTGTATCTTGCATATTCATACCAAATATTTTAAGGGTCCATTTCTCTTCCTTTAAACACAATTTTTTTTTAACATATACAATTGCTTTGCTTTACCCTCGAGGTTTTGCTTGGTTAAAATCAATTTTACATTTATCAATTTAACATTTTAAGTATAATCAGCTTTACATTTAGCCAGTAATATTTTCTTGTTATTCTGGGAATAACATTTAAGCGAAAATTTTAATTTAACTGACTTCTTTTAGGACCACATTAACTTTAGTCCTACTAATTTCTGAATTTTTTTCCATCTATAACATAATTAAGAATTAATTTTTATCTATATTTTTATTTCATTCCACTATTAGTATTCATATTTAGAGTGAGCTTTTATAGTCTCTTTTCGAATGTTTGAATAATATTTCTGGACAGAGTAGTAGAATGTATAACGAAACTTTTTTTTTTTATTTTTTAAAAATAAGAAATCATATGATAGATTAAAACAGTGCAATCTTTTAAAAGCGGTGAACAGTTATAAGTTATAATTTAGAGCGGTAATTTCCTCTTCTTTAAGTGCATTTAATTCAGTCAGTGTACACCACATGGTGATTTAACCTCATCAGGATTGGGCTCCATCAATTTGATTAATAGAAAAATACTAAGGCTAGGTCATGAGTTAAGTCTCAAAAAACTTACCCAGTAGATCCAATCTTATTGAACTGTCACTACAAGAAACCAAGAAATTTGTCGCTAATCGAAATTAGTGATGAATTAGCGACAGATTAGCATTTGTCACTATATTCGTTGCCGTTAAAAATTTCACGACGGATTCATATTTTTGTTACTAATTGATAATGGTAATCTCCGTCGCTAGTTTTCAATCGTCTTTTTTTGGACTTATATTTTGCCACGAAAATTGTCGTAATTCATCTCAAAATTTATGTTATTTTAAAAAATACATTATTTTGGAAAATAAAATAAATAATTTTAAAGAAATAAAATAAATAATTTTAAAAAAATGTAGAAAGAAAGAAGAGAGAAGAAAGAAATAGAGGGAAAAATATTGGTTGTAAAGTTTTTAAAAAACTTTTTGGATTTTCGCGAGGGAATAACAACAGATTTAGTTTCGTCGCTAAAAAATACATAAAAATCAGCCTTTTTCAAAATTTTCATTATTAATGACAGAATATAATTTGTCGTTAAAAGTTCACCATAAATCCAACCCATAAATTTAAATATTTAACATTAGCGACGAATAACAGCCATCGCTATTTTTTCTTTCTTAATTAATATATTTTAAGTTAATTTTCTTCCCTAATTATTTTTTATATTTTAAAATTCAATTATTTAATATATTAGCAACAATTTTCTTCTATCGCTAATTTTTAGCGACAAAATTTTAAAGTTCGTTGCTAAATTTTTGTAGTATCAAATTTAACGATGGATATTTTTTATCCGTTGCTAAATTCAAGATGCCAATTATTGGCACAAAATTTAGCGTCAAGTTTAGCAACGAATCAATTTTGTCACTAAATTTGTCACTATTCTGGCACAAGGTGCCAACTTATTGGACTAATAAATTTTTGTTGCAAATTAGTCACTAAATAGCGATGAAATTTCATCCGTCGCTATTTTTCATCGCTAATTAGCATTTTTCTTGTAGTGACCTTCACATAATTATTACTATTTTTTATGCATTTCTTCTTAAAATAATTTCCTTTAACCCGACTAATTAAAATAAATTTTCTTAGGTAATCTTCCCACTGGTAGAATAATATTTTCTTTATGTTTTATTTTTTTTAACGTATTTAAAATATCAAAGTTATTATTTTAGTCATTCTTATTACCTCTTCTTTTTTTTTTTCCCCCATTAAGGTTAACCTTCCTATTTTTTTCTCATTTATATCTCATCCATAACTTAATTAATTTCCATGTTTTTTTAAAAACAACATCAGTAAGATTTAATTGTATAAGCCATATTCCCATAGCTATTTAAATACTATTCCTGTTTATATTTTCATCAAGGATAATTAAACTCGACTTCTAATAAATTATCTTCGTATTTCTATCAATAAATAAATAAATTATCTTCGTAGAACCTTTCATATAACTTTTTATTTTTTATATTAAAGCCATATAATTTTAAATAAAAAGAAATTCACTGTTTTTCTTTAATTACCACCATTTCAAAATTATAGAACCCTTTATTCCATTTTAATATTAAAATACCAGCTTCATGAAAACCCAAATTCTTCATGAAAACATAAAATTGATGATGATTTGTGTTTCTTGCTTACATATTACTACCATTTACATTTTTTTAAGTCTTCTACAAATTGCTTTTGGAAATCTTAAATAAATATTCCTTGTTAACACTATAACAATCACATAATATAATTCACCATCAAAATAACAACATTCATCTAATTTAATGTAGCATCATTTATCTAATCATACAAATTCACCATCAAGAATAATAAAATCATTTTTTACCTTAAAACTATAATAATCACGCCATATAATTCATCATCAAAATAACAATATTCATCCAATATAGCATAGCATCACTTATAAAAACTCACTATCAAGAAACACAAATCATCATCAATTTTATGTTGAATATTTCTTAACATGAAACCGATTATCTCGTTTAAGATTTATTTATAAAAATTACAAAATAACACTTTTCATGAATATTTTAATTCATAACTTATCTTAATTAGCATATATCACATTATCAAGATATCAACATAGCCAATACTATCAAGATATCAACATAGCCAATATGCAATTAAAAACATCCACTGCTTTATAACAGGTTGTTTTCATATATTAAATTATAGTTAAACAAATTCTTTAAACCAAATATGAATCTGTAATTTTTTTTAAAAAAAAAAAAGTTCACACCATAACAAATTTATGCAAATATTCTCTTTTCTTAATATCTTTTTATTCCTATATCTTCTAATTCCTTTGTTTTCGTGTCCTTGGCCTTCGAATCATCATTTAATTTTTTTTAATCCTACTAGCTCCATTTATTACTTTCTTTTTCTTTACCTCTAACTCGGTTTATTAACACATTTATCAAAATTTTTTTCTCTTTTCTGTTGTTTACATGCACGTCATCATCTCTTCTTTCCATTGATTTCTACTGTTATTTTATTTTTATCTTGCTTTTAATTAGTTTTTTTTTCTTATTTCCAATTGTATTTCCAATAAAATTCCTTTCCAGAGAAGTTTAATTAACAAACAACACACACAAGGGCAGAATTTTAGGTCTAAAGCACTAACCTCTTGTAGCTCTTCTTATAACAATTCTATTGTCTTCAAATGCAGCTCCAACTCGTGCAAGTGCAGCTTCCTCTTTACAGATTTACTTCTCTTCCTCTCGGTTTAGTATAGGTCTTAAGTGATGTGTCTTAGTTTCTTCGCAAAGTCTAAGTTAACAAACAAAGAGTAAAAAGTGTACAACCTATTTAGTCCAAAAATGTCCATATAAATAAATACAAGAGAAAGAAAAGTTTTCCTTCAAAGAAAAGTTTTCCTTCAGAAATATTATTGAATTCCAAAAACTGCTATAATCTTCTCAAGTAATACAATATATAGTATTATGATTATATAAACTCTAATTCCAAATAAGAAAAATTTTCAAGAAAAGGCAATAGACTACCAAAATAAAAGAAATTACAAACATAGAAAGATAATATTTAAATAAATAGATAAAATGTCTAAACGATGTCTCGATTTAAGATTTTTAAATAAAGAAATAAAAATTTGTCTTAGGCTGCCATAAATAGAAAAATGTAATTTTAGAGACATAAATAATGGAATTTGGTTGAAAAGTGATGGATCGCATTGTAAAACAGTAACTTTAACTCGTTGGCCTATTTTCTATTGGGCTAGGACTTTAGAATGCTCAGTTTGCATCTTCAACATTTGGCAATAACTACCAAACTGCAATTATATCAGTTTTTTGTCAAACTGCTCCATGAAAATTAGAGTTATTTGTTCCGCATCTCTTTTTTTTTTCCCCCTAAAGTTTGCTAACTTTCTAAGCTTAAAAGTTTGTCATTTCTAAGCTTAAAAGAAGCTCACCTTCCATGCTTCATATTTCATCTCTTGCATGAAGATAAATTAACATTCGCTTCCATTTTCTTTCCACTTTACTCATGGCCACAACATGGCTTATTTAATCATTTCATTCAATCCTCCTCTCCAGCTTACTTCACATGCATGAAGTCACCCTTCAATTCATAGGCTTAATTTTTTTTAATTTCTATTTTAGAAGCTAAATAGGGCAATGATGGTTTTATTCAACTAGTTCTCTCTTCTAGTTAGATTTTGATTGCTTCATTTTAGTTCTTAGCTTGTAATTAGGCTTTTTTTCCCTTAACTTTGCTAGTAACTTAAACCCAACTATGTGCTTCAATCTGCCACTCAATTTGCATAGCCCAATAATTTTTTTACCCTTGATTATACCTATATTTTAATCTTAATTTATTAATTTTTTTAGAACTATAGATTTTTCTATACTTATGTTTAAAATATTCCTCAAGAAAAGAAACTCCTATATTTCAAATTATATATAATCCTTTTTTTAATAATGAGAAGAAATTTTTTATTAATAAAATTATTAATGGAGAAAAAACATATTTATGTGATGAAAACTACCCAAACGAAACCCAATGATCCAAAAACAAACCCATCCTAAAAAATCTCTAAATATGTAAAAAAAAAAATCCCAGAAACCCAAATTACAAAAGCTAAAAGAGCAACCCAAAAAAACATATATGACACAACCTAAAAAGGTAAAATACGTCACCCATAGAAACAATAGCATTAGTAGCAAATTAAGAACCACAAAACGCGCCCGCATATATTACTCTAGCACCAGTTATATATAAACCCAATATGCATGAAGGGGTACCTAAAAATCCAAAGAACACTTAAAAGTCCAACGGTAGGGCCATAATTCCAACTGAAAATCTGCACTATTCCTTTGAGTTTGACCAACTAACCAAGCCGCACAATAATTGTCTATTATTTGAAACCAAAGAAAACCTGCATATGTATTTGTTGCCAGCCGAAACTGCATTTATTTGTACTAAACAATTACACTCATAGCATTTGTATTTGAAAATATTATGTGCACTTGTTTAAACAATTTCATCAGCAACCAAAACCAAAAAAACCAATAATAAATGAAAGAGAATGCATTAAAGTAGTAGACCTTGATGTATTAGCATATTGGTTAACAGGGACCAGTTCTGAAACTAGTTGTGACCTTAGCATCACTTCTTCAACCAATTCTATTACCTTAACCAGTTTCATCAACAGCTAGAACCAAACCAAATAATCGCCCCTGCAGAAAATCAAGATAAGACATATATGGTAGCAATTAAGGTGGCAGTCCTTATTTCAAATGATTGATGCTAGACAAGAGGAAACCAATTTGTGTGTTCAGCCAAAGAAAAAAGTAAAAAGGAAACATTAATAGATGCTGAGTTAACATTTTGCTATGCTTGTAACCGAATTTCCAGCTGAAGGAACATAGTAAGAATAGAGCCTGGGGGTTTTGTGTCAATGGCTGCTGAATTTAAACACAAATTACCAAAGAAATTGATTGAGACATAAGAAAATATGAACAATCACCACCGTAATAGTATAGACATCTAGAGATTAATCTCTTCTATTATGAACTTCATATTGTATGTTAATTAACTTCAGCAGATGAGTATATATCAGACTTAATTATAGCACAAAACCAATTTCGATTAGAACCAAGCTAAAAGATTATGATTTCTTGTCACACTTGACTTAGCAAGATGATCCGCAACTAAATTGGATTCTCTAAGAACATGATTGTAATTCACCAAGGGGAACACTTTCACCATATCTTTCCCTTCACACAGAATATCCCAAAATTTCCACGGGCTGTTTGCAAAGTCCCCTTGCACCGAATTGATTGCATTTTTAGAGTCTGATTCTATTATTAATTTTTTATAGTTTACCCACTCCTGAGGCACAAAGAGTTCAAGGGCTTTACATATAGC
This sequence comes from Garcia nutans, assembly GCA_947685225.1. Lineage (NCBI taxonomy): Eukaryota > Viridiplantae > Streptophyta > Magnoliopsida > Malpighiales > Euphorbiaceae > Garcia > Garcia nutans. Next base: position 7,735,490 of record CANTUV010000057.1, read on the forward strand.
TAATAACTCAGCTTCATTAGAATCCATAATGCCCAAACTACAAGAGATAAAATAGTAATAAAATTACCAAAGCTATTCCTCAGAACACCTCTGTTGTTAATTGATGAGTGATAAATATGGGTTGTATGATAGAGATTGTGTGTGTGGTGTGTGTTCTACTATAAACAATAAACCGCAAGTGCACGTCATCGTTACTCGTAGTAGAATGGGAGTATAAGTATCGTCTCCACATGGAAGGCATGTCTTGATTAACTTAAATTCAATTAAACTATTATCTAAAAATTCTAAAATTCCACAATTAAATTACTTAATTGATCAAAATCAACCAATAACTTTAAACTAGATGATTAACAACCAATAATAAATGAGTAGGATTAAGTTTCATTGGAATTTTTTAATAGATTTAATTAATTGATTTCAATTGAATTTATTTCTTAAATTAAAGATATCTAGTATCACTAAATTCATCCACTTCTCTCTCAAGTAAGGGGAATATGGTTAAGCAATAGTTAAATAACTATTTTCATGTCAAATAACTAATGCCCAATCCAAGAAAATAGATATCATTCTAGATCCCTAAGCAAGTAGTTTATCTCTAAGTTAATCACTCAAGGTTGATGAATCTACATCAAAAATCATATTCAACTCTTGTATTTTATATGATTTCTTAGATTTTAACAATTGGTGGCCAAACAATTGCTAATCAATTAAACCAAAATCATCAAATCAATGATTAAAGAAAATATATCTTTGTACATTAATGTATAATAATTAAACCCATAGTTAAAACATTCAAATTCGCCTAATCCCACAAGGGAATTAGTTATCCATTAGCAAAACAAAGCAAAAAACAAAAATCTATTAACTTCAACTAAGATATCCATAAATCTAAGCTAAAGATGATTTAAATAATAAATGAAATGAAATAAATGATTAAACTAAAGAAACTCCCTTAAACTTCCAAAATCCCAAAAATCTATCAAATCTATAGATTTCCTTCATGGATGGTTGATTTCATCTATCCTTTTGCTTCAAATCACAAATTTTTTTTCTAGGAAAAGAAAGATATTAGGTAAGCTCTCTTTAAAACCTCTGAAAAGATCCTTATATGCTTTGTCCACTATGTCCTTAGATGCCCTAGGGTAGAGAGAGAAAAATCCTCGAAAATCACGCTATTAGTTGGGTACAATTATGCACGGACGTGTGGAAAGTTAGACACGGGTGTGTGGGTCTGAAAAACTTCAAAATCTTAAATTTTCATATGTTCTGGCAGACCCTGAAAAATCCATATGGGTGTGTGGATGGAGTTCGCACGGGTGTGTTGAAATCCATGCAAGCGTGTGGACTAAATCTATAAAGGTGTGTTCAAATCCACACAGGCATGCGGATTAGTTCTGCATAGGTGTGTAGATTTTTTTGCTTCTATCTCTTTTTCTTTTGTTTTTCTCCTCTTTTGACTCTAAATGCTCCACATCCATCTTGTAATGCAGTATCTTCATCATCCTATCATCACAACACAAAAATTCATAAAGATAGGCAAAATATCCACCAAAACCAACAACAATTGAGCAAATTCTAATTATAATATAAGATCAAATATAAGATTATCAACTCCCCCAAACTTAAAATATTGCTTGTCCTCAAGAAATGCGCAATACTCAATTTAAGAAAATTATGGTATTTTCTTAGATTTTTGTATTTGGAAAGAAATTTCATGATATGCATTCAACATCCATTCCTCAATTCTATCAGTCACACATTACACATGAAAATTTTTCTCCAATAGTATACACAATTCAAAGACTAAAAAGGTTGTACTTCCGATAGGCACATACTCCTGCATCTTACTAAGAATTTCTAGTTCTTAGAGAACAAAACATGTCTCATATGCATGCTTATTTAGTCTTCTCCACTAATTTGTTTTGCTAATTCAAAAAGAATCATCAGGTCTTTAAAAGCTTGTAATGTAGCTAAATAGGGTTTTGGCAAAAATGAAGCTAAAAATTTCTCAATGGAGATGAACTTTCTAAGGAAACCACATATTTAACTTGAGTGTAACTTAACTTTACTTTATAATTTGTTACACCTTTCTTCCAAAATTTTGTTTTGCATTCGATTTAAGTTACGGTTTAAATATATTATTTCAGATTTTCCCCCAAACACAAATCTTTTAAATTACAAGAGGATATCATTTAATTTGAGGCAGCTTTGAAAACTTTATCACATTCATCACTCTCAAAACATTGTATACTAAGAGTCCTTAAAGAAAGTTCACATCCGATAGGGTTGGGCTTAAGGCTCCAAATATATCAAAGAAATGCAAGCCAAAAATAAATTTTAAGCTCAAAAGGGGTGACTAGTGGAAGATTTCCAAATTTGGTGGGTGTATGGATTGAGCTAGCAAAAAATGCCTAAATCATCTTCTCCTATCCTTAGCAAAAATCTCGTATCGCCTCAAAGACTAAACTAAGCATGGTCTAGGCTCAAGTAAAAGTAGAGGCTTCCTAGTAAAATTTAAGGAGCAAGAGCCCACTCTAAGTAAGCATTCACTTCTAAAAATCCTGAATCACTTCAATGAATAATGAAATTCTAACATCCTCAAGGTCTATCAGTTAAAATGCAACTATAAATTTAAATAATTTAATTAAAATGTTAACCATCATTAAAAAATGGTCTATAATGAGATCAAATATTGCACAAGACTCTTTAGACAAGCAATTCACATTTCATTATTCAATTGAAAAGCTTTTGAAAAAGTCAAAATCAATTCAAAATCATCTAATAAGTTAAAATCATCTCCTTGCATTCACTATTTATAGTTAATAATCAAACCATTCACCACAAAGATTTTTCACAAATTTAACCATAAACTACTCCAATCCTCCAATATTCTAATCAAATTCACTTTTTTTTATCAACAAGCATTCCCAAAATGCCACATTATACCTGCTGAACCTATTATTCAATTAAAATATTATATAAGCATGTAATATCCTAATTTTTGGAAAATTCTTAATTTTTGGAAATTAAATAAAATAAATTATAAGTTAATTGGATAAATTAAATAAATGATTTTTAAATGAAAAATGAAAGAATTTTAATTGAAAAAGTGAAATGTATATGTGATATCTATGCAAATATACATAACATATACAAAATCAACGAAAGTCAAAAGTCAAAGTTTATTTAAATAATTCAAAAGTAAATTTTGTTATTGGAAGATGATATTTTGGAGATAATCAATTAAATAATATATATATATGGTGGAAATTGAAAGTGGAAAGTATATGGTTAAAATTGAAAGTGGATGGAGAGAGATAACTATTTGGTCTTCTTCTTCTTCTTCTTCTTTCCTTCCTTAGCCGATTTTTCATAGCCATCAAAAAGAGGATTTTCACTTCTTCTAAGCTTCCTAAGGTGAAGGATTTTCAAGGTTTCAAAGGAAGATTTGGTGATTTCCATCATTGTTGGTAAGTTTTCAACACGTTTCCTTGAATTTTCTTAAAGATGTGAAGTTTGACTTGTTGTGATAGTATGATTTAATTGTTGAAATTGGTATGTATGAAGTTGTTTTTTGTAGTTAGAAATGATTTTAAGGTTGGATTGAAGAAAGGGTTAAGTTTAAGTTGAGTTTGGTGAAGAGAGAGAATTTAGGGTTATATTACTTTTGGGTTGTGAATTCATGGTTTTGAAATGTGCAATTTGATTTTAAATGAGTTGTTTTGTTGCATAAACAAGTATTTTAAAGTTAAATAATGGATTTGATTGTGTTGGATAGAGTTTGAGAATGGAAGAGGTTAATTAAGGTTTTGAAAAAGGGATTGTTTCAAAGTATGGTAAAGAATGATAACTTTGGATATGTGACAATTATGTGTTGGTAGTCAAGAATTTAGTTTGACACGCCTAGTGATACGACCATATCATTGGGGTTGTCGATGATGCTATCTTTCTATGTTAGTGACATGTGCAATGACATACCCATGTCACTAGGCGTGTCAAAGTTTATGTATGGCAAGATTAGTTACACAGATAGTGACACTCCCATGTCATTGGGCATGTCAAAGCTTCTGTTAGTGGGCATATGGCACGGTCATTAACACACCCATGTCGTTGGGCGTGTCAGTTGTAGAATTTGCGCATTATAGCTCTTTTCCTTATTTTTCAATTGTGGTTCTTACCCTTGTGTTGAGAGATCATGTATATGTGTTAAAATGTGGAAAGTTTCATATTGGAAATGCCTTTAAGTGTGATACTAAATGATTATTTATGATCACATTTAGTATAAGCACTGATGAGAATTGTTTTGCCTAATACAAGTGATGAAGGGTAACTTGGAAGAGAATGTTGGAGGTGGTGCTTGAGCTTGCTTTTTGTTGCTCTTAGAGGTAAGTACAAACTTTGATTAAATTGGGTATTTTTGCATGACATTTGGGCTTAACACATTTTGGTTAGAAAATGTTTTAAGTTACTTGATGCATTGAATATGCATGAACATTCTGCTATCTTATGTGATTTGTTAAGAATGCATTATATTCATTGTGAAAATCCATTGATAATGGCTAAATTGAGCAAAAAGTGAAATATGTGCAATATGTGAAAATGACCCAAAGTTTTTGGGTAATGTGGTTTGTTGTGTATGCATTAAAGATATTATGAAAAGCCATTAGTAATGGCTAGATTGCATAAAATGTAATTCATATGTGAATTAATGTGAAAATACCAAAAATAATTGGGTATTGTGTTGTAAATGTAAAAGTTGATACATTATGATTATATGTTGATATATGATGATAAGAAATAAGATGACATTGATATAAATGACATAAATGAGGCAATGTGCCTAGTTGATAATGAGATAAATGAGGCAATGTGCCTAGCTTGAATATGGAAAAATGAAAAAGAAGTGGATGATGGAAAATATGAAATAATTGTGTGCCTAGTATGTTATTCAATTTCCAGAGTTTTGTGTCCGGCGGCATGCCTATGAGGTTATACTCATTATTTGCCTTTTAAGCAATTATTTGATTTGCCTTCAAGGCTAGATGCTTGGTGTGACTGTGATATGATATGCCTTCGGGGCTAGCTTTTGAGCAATTAAGATAATCTGCCTTCGTGGCTAGCTTTTGAGCAATTATTATGATTTGCCTTCGGGGCTAGACACATGATGTCAATTTAGACCAAAATAGTAACTCTGGAAATGGCATATTAGTTTCTCTGGGCCCAGGCTTATGTTTTTTGTTATGTGAATTGTAAAGTGATTGAAAAATATGTTTAAAATGAAATGGAATGTCACATGGTGACATGATATACATAGGCATTGCATTTGAGTTTTAATATTATCAAAGTTTATACAGCTAGGCTTTTGGCTTAAAGCAATTGTAATTCATTGTGCAAGGGACAAGGAGATCAGATAGAGCCAGAGAGTTCATCTAGACCAGGTCGAGTCTAGCTTTGAGATTGCTTGAGTTGATTTTGTTGCTTCTTCGAGATTAGTGCCAATTGCCAGCATGTATATATTTTATATTATTGTACATTTTGACATTTTGTATATTATATTATGTTTTGATGTATTTATATTATAAATTATAAAGAATGTTTTGGATAAATTTTGTAATGGGGGATTGATATGTGTTTTTGGATAAGTAATATTTTATTTGTTAATTAAGTATACACTTTAAAGTATTTATGATTCTAAAATTTAAAATAGTAAGGGTTTTTATTAAATTAAGTTGTGACATTTTTAAACCGTATATGCATATAGTATATATACTGAGTGTATATATTGTACATATATAGGGTATAAGGGTGTTACATTTATTTTGGTATTAGAGCCTAGGTTTGAGTTTCACGACCTAGATAGGTTGTTAGAGAGAGAAAATGGAGATTTTAAATATGATTTTTAATTGTGATACATGCATTGGCACTGGCAGTTTTTAATCTTTGATGTGGCAATTTCTGTTTTGTTTGCAGATATAGGTAGTTATGGCATCTCAGACGCTCAGTCTGCAAAGGGTAGTGCAGAGAGTGTAGCTCCTAGTGAGGGTAGAGATGGAGCTAGAGCTGAGATTGCTGGTGAGGCATCTTCTTTTGTGCTAGTGAGACCAGCAGCTGATGAGATTCTGCCGGGCTAAATATGGCATATGGTGGAGCTATTGGGGCAGGCTCCAGTTCAACAATCGCCGCCTCCACCACAGCCGCAGCCGTAGCCATAGTTGCTGAAGAGAAAATATGATAAGCTGAGGAAGTTTGGAACTAAGGACTTTGTTGGTACTACAGACCCTGCTGTAGTAGAGCAGTGCCTGAACAGGGTCCAAAGAGTGTTCATCCAGCTACAGGCCAGTCCGGAGGAGAAGTTTGATTGTGCTAGATCACTGTTGCAAAGGGATGCCTATGAGTGGTGGAAGACGATTCCACATACTATGATTGATCCACCAATCCTGACTTATGATAATTTCTTGTGGGAATTCAAGTAGAAGTGTACTTCGAGTGAGTATAAGGATGCGAAGAAGGTGGAGTTCCTGAGTTTGAGGCAGGACACCAGGATACTGATGGAGTATGAGATAGAGTTTATCCGACTGAGTTAGTATGCAAGTGGGATCATTTTTTATGAGATTGACCGGTGTGGGAGGTTTGAGGAGGTGCTGAGACTCTCTATCATGTGTTTTATAGTAGGCTCTCGGTATTAGGACTTTTCTCAGTTGGTTGCAGCTGACATGAGTGTTGAGAGAGCAGAGGCTCTTGCAGTAGCTATTAGAGTCAAGGAGACTAAAGCTAAGAGACCCTAGGGTGAGGCAGGGTCTTCATCAGTGAAGAGAGGTAGAGGGGGATATTCTCAGAGGTTTAGTAGGAGCTAGGAGTAGTTTGGCAGGTCAGCATAGCAGCAGAGACAGAGACCTACAACCTCAATGGCTAGTGCTCCTACCCCAGTGGCTCAGGGGCCTGCTCCACCTACCTGTGTTCATTGTGGTAGGGCACATGGGGGTGTCTGCTGAAGGACAGGTGCACCAGCGATGTGTTTTAGATGGGTTGCCAGGCCACTTTCTCAGAGATTGTCTAAAGCCACATGAGGATAGATAGACAAATATTGCAGCTTCTAGACCTAGTGTCAGAGGGGGTAAATTAGGGTCTAGTTAGAGAAGAGGTTCTACTGCAGGGGTAGACCAGATGAGGCAGGGCCATCACAGTGGGTCTATATGATGTAGAGGCAGTCAGATGCTTTAGTTGTTATTGCTGGTACTTCTAATTTATTTAGTACATCAGTTCTTGCATTGATAGACCCTAGGTTGACTCATTCATACATCAGTGCATCCATCTTGGGGCACAGTGATTTGCATTCTGAGTCCCTAGGATTTGATGTTTTAGTGACAAATCCTTTGGGGCACAGTGTTGTGGTTAGCAGGGTGCACCGAGATTGCCCAGTTATTGTCTAGGATGAGGAGTTTCTCAGTGACCTGATTGAGATGCCTTTCCAGGAGTATGTTTTGATTCTAGGCATAGATTGGTTATCCATGAATGGGACTATGGAAAACTGTTAATGAAAATGTGTCACCCTGAGAACATGTGATGGTAGGGATGTGATGATATCTAGTGAGCAGAGGCATCTTTTATCCATGTTTGTTTTAACTAGGAGGATTATTCGGAAGGAATGTAAGGCTTATCTTGCTCATGTCGTAGATACCAGAGTAGTGGGATCACAGCTTGACAGTATACCCACAGTTGCCGAGTTTTTAGATGTTTTCTCTGATAAGTTGCTAGGGGTACCTCCTGAGAGAGAGAGAGGTGGAGTGTGGTATTGATCTATTTCCTGGTACCACTCTCATCTCTATTACTCCTTATCAGATGGCATCTACAGAGTTGAGGGAATTGAAGGTGCAGTTACAGGAGTTGCTGGATAAAGGGTTCATCCGCCCTAGTGTGTCTCTGTGGGGAGCACCTGTTTTGTTTATGAAGAAGGATGGAACCTTGAGATTGTGTATTGATTACATACAGTTGAATAAAGTGACCATCAAGAGTAAGTATCCATTACCTTAGATAGATGATCTCTTTGATCATTTAAAGGGAGCGGCAACATTCTCTAAAATTAATCTGAGATTAGGGTGCCATCAGTTGAGAGTCAGAGATGTGGATGTACCCAAGACAACTTTTTGCATGAGGTATGGGCATTATGAGTTTCTAGTGATGCCCTTTGGATTGAAGAATGCACTAGAAACATTTATGGATTTGATGAACAAGGTGTTTAGACCATACTTAGATCAGTTTATGGTGGTCTTCATAGATTATATTATGGTGTATTCCCGTAATGAGGAGGATTATGACAGACATCTGCAGATTGTATTACAGACTCTGAGAGAGACTCAGTTATTTGCTAAGTTCTCTAAGTGTGAGTTCTGGCTCTATCAAGTGACTTTTCTCGGTCATGTGGTATTAGTAGAGGGTATTAAAGTTGATTCGAGTAAAGTCGAGGCTATCTTGAATTGGAGTCCACCGAAGACTATGACAGAGGTTAGACATTTTCTAGGATTGACAGGCTATTATTATCAGTTTGTGAAGGGTTTTTCTATGATAGCTACACCACTCACCAGATTACTTTGGAAGGGAGTAAAATTTGTTTGGACAAATCTATGTTAGATGAGTTTTGAGCAGCTGAGGGAGATGTTGACTCAGGCTCTTGTCCTTATCCTGCCTATGGAAGGTAAACCTTATGTGATATACAGTGATGTTTCACATAGTGGTTTAGGTTGTGTTCTAATGCAGAAGGGTAGAGTCATTGCTTATGCCTCTCGATTGTTGAAGCCACATGAGCTGAATTACACAACTCATGATTTAGGGCTAGCAACCATAGTTTTTGCCTTAAAGATTTTGTGGCATTATTTGTATGGGGAGAAGTGTTTCATTTATACAGATCACAAGAGTTTAAAGTACCTGGGTGTTTAGAGAGAGCTGAATCTTCGACAGAGGCGGTGGTTAGAGTTAATTAAAGACTACGATTGTTTGATTGATTATCATCCTAGCAAGGAAAATGTTGTTGCTGATGCCTTTAGTCAGAAGTCTTTGGCAGGTTTGACAGCTTATTTGCTCTTGTTGCTTATTGAGTTGAGAGTGTTGTATGCCAGTTGAGTCATGTGATGATGGTGCTTTGATGGCTCAAATGCAGTGGAGTCCATTTTTGTTGGATCTGGTTAGGGAGGCCCAGTTGGCAGATGAGAAAATGTAGAAGATTGTGTTGGATTGCCAAAAGGGGGAGAGTAGAGACTTTCATGTGAGAGATTATGGTTGTTTGTGGTACAGAGATAGGTTGTGTATTTTTTATGATGCAAGATTAAAGAGGATGATTTTAGGGGAAGCACATTAGTCACTCTATGCTATGCACCCTGGTAGTACCAAGATGTATCATGATTTGAAGCAGCATTATTGGTGGTCAGGTATGCAGAGGGATATAGCAAAGATGTCTCACTTGCCAGAGAGTGAAGGCTGAGCACTAGGTTCCTTTAGGGTTGCTTCAGCCATTATCCATGCCAGAGTGGAAATGAGAACCAGTGACGATGGATTTTGTGACTGGACTGCCTTTGACCCTGAAGAAGCATGATGCAATCAAGTGATTGTTGATCGAATGATGAAGATAGTTCATTTTCTTCCAGTTCAGATGGATTTTTCTATTGAGAGGTTGGCTGAGCTATATATCAGTGAGATAGTGAGGTTGCATGGAGTCCCAGTTTCTTTGGTGTTGGACCAAGATTCCCAGTTTACTTCGATATTTTAGAGGAGTTTGTAGGATGCATTAGGTTCTCGATTGCATTTTAGCACTGCTTTCCATCCTAAGACAGATGGGCAGTCAAAGAGAGTGATATAGACTCTAGAGGATATGTTGAGGAGTTATATCATTGATTTTACTGGGAGCTAGGACAGATTATTGCCACTGATTGAGTTTGCATATAGCAGTAGTCATCAGCCCAGTATTGGAATGGCACCTTATGAGGCCTTGTATGACAGGAGATGTAGGACACCTCTATGTTAGCATGAGGTTGGAGAAGGCAAATTGATCGGTTCCAATTTGATTAAGGAAACAAAAGAGAAAGTGAAGGTGATTTGGGGTCATCTGAAAGCAGCTTCAAGCTGACAGAAATCCTATACAAATTTGAAGAGAAGAGATAGAGTTCAGTGTGGGAGATAAAGTGTTCTTGAAGGTGTCTCTATGGAGGAAGATTTTGAGATTTGGCCCGAAAGAGAAGTTGAGTCCTCGTTTCATAGGACCATATGAGATATTGGAGAGAGTTGGTCCAATGGCTTATAAACTGGCTTTACCACCTGAATTGGATCAGATTCATAATGTCTTCCTTGTCTCTATGCTTCGGAGACACAAGTCAAACCCATCTCATATCTTGCTAGTGGAGTCCATTGATGTGAGTCCGGATCTGACTTATGAGGAAGAACTAGTGGCAATCTTGGCATGAGAAGTGAAAAGAGTTGAGGAATAAGAAGGTTCCACTTGTGAAAATCCTTTGGAGGAACCATGCCACTAAGGAGATGACATAGGAGAGTGAGCGGACGATGAAGATTCAATATCCCCAGTTGTTCCAGAGTTGATAGTAGGTAATTTCGAGGACAAAATTTTTCTTTAGGGGGAGAGAATTGTAATATCCTAATTTTTGGAAAATCCCTAATTTTTAGAAATTAAATAAAATAAATTATAAGTTAATTGGAATAATTAAATAAATAATTTTTAAATGAAAAATGAAAGGATTTTAATTGAAAAAGTGGAATATATATGTGATATCTATGCAAATATACATAACACATACAAAATCAACAAAAGTCAAAAGTCAGCATTTATTTAAATAATTCAAAAGTAAATTTTGTTAATGGAAGATGATATTTTGGAGATAATCAATTAAATAATATATATATATGGTGGATTTTTTGAAAGTGGAAATTATATGGTTAAAATTGAAAGTGGATGGAGAGAGATAACTATTTGGTCTTCTTCTTCTTCTTTCCTTCCTTAGCCAATTTTCCATAGCCATCAAAGAGATTATGTTTGCTTCTTCTAAGCTTCCTAAGGTGAAGGATTTTTAAGGTTTCAAGGGAAGATTTGGTGATTTCCATCATTGTTGGTAAGTTTTTAACTTGTTTCCTTGATTTTTCTTAAAGATGTGAAGTTTGGCTTGTTGTGATAGTATGATTTAATTGTTGGAATTGGTATGTATGAAGTTGTTTTGAGTAGTTAGCAATGATTTTAAGGTTGGATTGAAGAAAGGGTTAAGTTTAAGTTGAGTTTGGTAAAGCGAGATAATTTAGGGTTATGTTACTGTTGGGTTGTGAATTCATGGTTTTGAAATGTGCAATTTGATTTTAAATGAGTTGTTTTGTTGCATAAACAAGTATTTTAAAGTTAAATGATGGATTTGATTATGTTGGATAGAGTTTGAGAATGGAAGAGGTGAATTAAGGTTTTGAAAAAGTGATTGTTTCAAAGTATGGTAAAGAATGATAACTTTGGATATGTGACAATTATGTGTTGGTAGTAAGGAATTTAGCCTGACATCACATGCCCAGTGACACGGACATGTCATTGGGAGTGTCGGCGATGCTATTTTTCTATGTTAGTGACACGTGCAGTGACATGCCCATGTCACTGGGCATGTCAAAGTTTATGTATAGGAGGATTAGTTACACGGACAGTGACACTCCCATGTCATTGGGCATGTCAAAGCTTCTGTGTAGTGGGCATATGGCACGGTCATTGACACACCCATGTTGTTGGGCATGTCAGTTGTAGAATTTGTGCATTATAGCTCTTTTACTTGTTTTTCAATTGTGGTTCTTACCCTTGTGTTGAGAGATCATGTACATGTGTTAAATTGTGGAAAGTTTCATATTAGAAATGCTTTTAAGTGTGATACTAAATGATTATTTATGATCACATTTGGTATAGGCATTGATGAGAATTGCTTTGCCTAATACAAGTGTTGAAGGGTAACTTGGAAGAGAATGTTGGAGGTGGTATTTGAGCTTGATTTTGGTTGCTCTTAGAGGTAAGTACAAACTTTGATTAAATTGGGTATTTTTCATGACATTTGGGCTTAACACATTTTGGTTCAAAAATGTGTTAAGTTACTTGATGCATTGAATATGCATGAACATTGTGTTATCTTATGTGATTTGTTAAGAATGCATTATATGCATTGTGAAAAGCCATTGATAATGGCTAAATTGAGCAAAAAGTGAAATATGTACAATATGTGAAAATGACCCAAAGTTTTTGAGTAATGTAGTTTGTTGTGTATGCATTAAAGATATTGTGAAAAGCCATTGGTAATGGCTAGATTGCATAAAATGTAATTCAATATGAATTATGTGAAAATACCAAAAATAATTGGGTAATGTGTTGTAAATGTAAAATTTGATACATTATGATTATATGTTGATATATGATGATATGAAATAAGATGACATTGGTATAAATGAGATAAATGAGGCAATGTGCCTAGTTGATAATGAGATAAATGAGTCAATGTCCCTAGCTTGAATATGGGAAAATGAAAAAGAAATGGATGATGGAAAATATGAAATAATTGTGTGCCTAGTATGTTATTCAATTTCCAGAGTTTTTATGTCTGGCGACATGCCTATGAGGTTATCCTCATTATTTGCCTTTGAGGCTAGCTTTTGAGGAATTATTTAATTTGTCTTCGGAGCTAGACGCTTGGTGTGACTGTGATATGATCTGCTTTCAGGGCTAGCTTTTGAGCAATTATTATGATATGCCTTCGTGGCTAACTTTTGAGTAATTATTATGATTTGCCTTCGGGGCTAGACACATGATGTCAATTTGGACTAGAACAGTGACTCTGGGATTTGAATGGACCCATGCTTATGTTAGTTTCTCTGGACTCATGCTTATGTTTTTTGTTATGTGAATTGTAAAATGATTGAAAAATATGTTTAAAATGAAATGGAATGTCACATGGTGACATGATATACATAAGTATTGCATTTGAGTTTTAATATACATTTTGACATTCTGTATATTATATTATGTTTTGATATATTTATATTATAAATGATAAAGAATGTTTTAGATAAATTTTGTAATGGGGGATTGATATGTGTTTTTGGATAAGTAATATTTTATTTGTTATTTAAGTATACACTTTAAAGTATTTATGATTCTAAAATTTAAAATAGTAAGGGTTTTTATTAAATTGAGCGTGACATTTTTATACCGTATATGCATATATTACATATACTGAGTGTATGTATTATACCCATATAAAGTATAAGGGTGTTACATTTATTTTAGTTTCAAAGCCTAGGTTTGAGGTTCTTAACCTAGGTGGGTTGTTAGAGAGAGAAAATAGGGATTTTAAATATGGTTTTTAATTGTGATACATGCATTGGCACTAGCAGTTTCTGATATCTGATGTGGCAATTTCTGCTGTGTTTGCAGATATAGGTGGTTATGGCGTCTCGGACACATCAGTTTGCAGAGGGTAGCGCAGAGAGTGTAGCTCCTGGCGAGGGTAGAGATGGAGCTAGAGCCGAGATTGCTGGTGAGTCATCTACTTCTGTGCCAGTGAGACTAGCAGCTGATGAGATTCTACCGGGCTGAGTACGATATATAGTGGAGCTGTTGAGGCAGGCTCCAGTTCATAAGTCACCACTGCCACCATAGCCGCAACCACAACTGCAGTTGCCTACGAGGATATATGATATAAGCTAAGAAAGTTTGGTGCTGAGGACTTTGTTGGTACTACAGACCCTGCTGTACCAGAACAGCGGCTGGACAGGGTCGAGAGAGTGTTCATCCAGCTGCAGGCCAGTCTAGAGAAAAAATTTGATTATGCCAGATCTCTGTTGTAGAGGGATGCCTATGAGTGGTGGAAGACGGTTCCACATGCTATGGCTGATCCACCAATCCTGACCTATGATACTTTCCTATGGGAATTGGAGAAGAAGTATACTCCAAAGGAGTATAAAGATGAGAAGAAGATGGTGTTCTTGAGTTTGAGGCAGGACACCAAGACAGTGACAGAGTATGAGATAGAGTTTATTCGGCTGAGTCAGTATGTAGGTGGTATCATTTCTGATGAGATTAACTGATACCGGAGGTTTGAGGAGGGGCTGAGACCCTCTATCATATGTCTTATAATAGGCTCTGGGTATCAGGACTTTTCTCAGTTAGATGCAGCTGCTAGGAGTATTGAGAGAGCACAAGGTCTAACAATAGCTGCCAGAGTCGAGGAGACCAAAGCTAGGAGACCCCAGGGTGAGGTAGGGTCTTCATCAGTGAAGAGATGTAGAGGGCAATATCCTCAGAGGTTCATTATGAGCCAGGGGCAGTTTGGTAGGTCAACACAATAGCAAAGATAGAGACAGAGACCTGAAACCTCAGTGGCATGTGCTCTGACTTCAATGGCTCAGAGGCCTCCTTCACCTACTTGTATTCATTGTGGTAGGGCACATGGGGGTCTCTACTGGAGGACAGGTGCACCAGCGGTGTGTTTCAGATGTAGGTCGCCAGGCCACTTTTTCAAAGATTGTCAAGAGCCACTAGAGGAAAGATTGAAAGATACTGCAGCTAGGAGGATGATTTGGAAGGGATGTGAGGCTTATCTTGCTCATGTCGTAGATACCAGAGTAGTGGGATCCCAACTTGATAGTATACCCATAGTTGCCGAGTTTTCAGATATTTTTTCTGATGAGTTTCCAGGGATACCTCCTAAGAGAGAGGTCGAGTTTGGTATTGAACTGTTGCCTGGTACCACTCCTATCTCTTTTACTCCTTATCAGACGGCACCTGCAAAGTTGAAGGAATTCAAGGTGCAGTTGCAGGAGTTGCTGGATAAAGGGTTCATCCGCCCTAGTGTGTTTCCTTGGGGAGCACCTATTTTGTTTGTGAAGAAGAAGGATGGCACCTTGAGGTTGTGTATTGATTACAGACAGTTGAATAAGGTAACCATCAAGAATAAGTATCCATTACCTCAGATAGATGATCTCTTTGATCAGTTGAAGGGAGTGACAGTATTCTCTAAAATTGATCTGAGATCAGGGTACCATTAGTTGAGAGTCAGAGATGTGGATGTACCTAAGATAGCTTTACGTACGAGGTATGGGCATTATCAGTTTCTGGTGATGCCCTTTGGATTGACGAATGCACCAGCAGCATTTATGGATTTGATGAATAGGGTTTTTACACCATACTTAGATCAGTTTATGGTGGTCTTCATAGATGATATTCTGGTGTATTCCTATAATGAGGAGGATCATGATAGATAGTTATAGATTGTATTATAGACTCTGAGAAAGAATCAGTTGTTTACTAAGTTGTCTAAGTGTGAGTTCTGGCTAGATCAGGTGACTTTTCTCGGTCATGTGGTATCAGCAAAGGGTATTAAAGTTGATTTTAATAAAGTTGAGGCTATCTTGAATTGGAGTCCATCAAAGACTGTGACAGAGGTTAGAAGTTTTTTAGGATTGGCAGGCTATTATCGTCAGTTTATGAAATGTTTTTCTATGATAGCTACACTACTAACCAGATTACTTTAGAAGGGAGTAAAATTTATGTGGACAGATCAGTGTCAGATGAGTTTTGAGCAACTGAGGGAGATATTGACTCAAACTCTGTCCTTAACCTGCCTATGGAAGGTAAACCTTATGTGATATACAATGATGCTTCACATAGTGGTTTAGGTTGTGTTCTAATGCAGGAGGGTAGAGTCTTTACTTATGCCTCTCAATAGTTGAAGCCACATGAGTTGAATTACCTGACTCATGATTTGGAGCTAGCAGCCATAGTTTTTGCCTTGAAGATTTGGCGGCATTATTTGTATAGGGAGAAGAGTTTCATTTATATGGATCACAAGAGTTTGAAGTACTTGGGTGTTCAAAGAGAGCTGAATCATCGACAGAGACAGTGGTTAGAGTTGATTAAAGGCTATGACTGTTTGATTGATTATCATCCTAGCAAGGCAAATGTTGTTGCTGATGCCTTGAGTCATAAGTATTTGGCAGGTTTGACTACTTATTTGCTCTCTTTGCTTATTGATTTGAGAGCATTGTATGCCAGTTGAGTCATGTGATGATGGTGCTTTGATGGCTCAGTTACAGTTGAGGCCAGTTTTGTTGGATCATGTTAGGGAGGCCCAGTTGGCAGATGAGAAAATCTAAAAAATTGTGTTGGATTGCCAAAAGGGAGAGAGTCGAGACTTTCATGTGAGAGATGATGGATGTTTGTGGTACAGAGATAGGTTGTGTATTTCTGATGATGCAGGATTAAAGAGATTTATTTTAGAGGAAGCACATCAGACACTCTATGATATGCACCCTGGTAGTACCAAGATGTATTAGAATTTGAAGCAGCATCATTGTTGGTAAGGTATAAAGAGGGACATAGCAGAGTTTGTATCTAGATGTCTCACTTGCCAGAGAGTGAAGGCTGAGCACCAGGTTCCTTCAGGGTTACGTCAACCATTATCAGTGCCAGAGTGGAAATGAAAATGAGTGATGATGGATTTTGTGACTGGATTGCCTTTGACCTAGAAGAAGCATGATGCAATCTGGGTGATTATTGATCAAATGTCGAAGACAGTTCATTTTCTTCCAGTTCAGATGGATTATTCTCTTGAGAGGTTGGCTGATATTTGTAGGTAAATTCTATCAGTGGCAAATATTTGTCCCAGCTCCCAGTAAAATCAATGATACAACTCCTTAACATATCCTCTATTACCTGTATCACTCTCTCTGACTGCCTATCTGTCTATAGATGAAAAGTAGTACTAAGGTACAATCAAGAACCCAGTGCATCCTGCAAACTCCTCCAAAATCTCAATGTAAAATGAGGATATTGGTCTGACACTAATGAAACAAGGACTCCATGCAATCTCACTATCTCATTGATATACAGCTCAGTCAACCTATCGAATGAGTAGCCCATCCTAACTGGAAGAAAATGGGCTATCTTCATCATCCATTCAACTATCACCCAGATTGCATCATGCTTCTTTTGGGTCAAAGGCAATCCAGTCAGAAAATCCATAGTCACTTACTCCAATTTCTACTCAGGTACTAACAATGATTATAGCAACCCTGAAGGAACTTAATGCTCACCCTTCACTCTCTAGCAAGTGAGACATCTGGATACAAATTATGCTATATCCCTCTTCATAGCTGACCACTAGTAGTGTTATTTCAAATCTTGTATATCTTTGTACTTTCAAGGTGCATAGCATAGAATTATTGATGTGCTTCCTCTAAAATCTTCTTCTTTAATTCCACATCACCAGGAATACACAATCTATCTATGTACCATAAACTACCATCATCTCTCACATAAAAGTCTCTACTCTCTCCCTTTTTGCAATCCTCCATAATCTTTTGGATTTTCTCATATGCCTGTTGTGCTGCCTTAATTTGATCTAGCAACACTAGCCTCAACTACAACTGAGTCATCAAATCTAGCATGCAACACTCTTAACTCAATAAGCAACAAGAGCGAATAGGCAGTCAAACCTACCATGGACTTCTAACTCAAGGTATCCGCAACTACATTCTCCTTGCCAGGATGATAATCGATCAAGCAGTCATAGCCTTTTATCAACTCCAACCACCATCTTTGTCAAAAATTCAACTCTTTCTAAACACCCAGGTACTTTAACCTCTTATGATCCGTGTAAATAAACATTTTTCTCCATATAAATAATGCAGCCAAATCCTCAGTGTAAAAAGTTATGGCTGCCAAATCCAAATAATGAGTTGGGTAATTTAACTCATGAGGCTTCAACTATCGGGAATGCATAAGCAATGATTTTACCCTCCTGTATCAGAACACATCCTAAACCTCTAAGTGAAGCATCACTATATATCACATAGGGTTTATCTTCCACATGCAGGGTAAGGACAAAAGCCTAACTCAATATGCCTCTCAGCTGCTCGAAACTCGCCTGACACTACTCTGTCCATACAAATTTAACTTATTTCTCAAGTAATCTGGTAAGTGGTATAGCTATCATAAAAAAAGCCCTTCACAAACGATGAAAATAACCTGCCTAACCTAGAAAACTTCTAATCTTTGTCACATTCTTTGGTGGACTCCAATTTAAGATGGCCTCGACTTTACTCGAAGCAACTCTAGTACCCTATGTCAATACCATATGTCCCAGGAAAGTCACCTAATCTAGCCAGAATTCACATTTAGATAGCTTAGCATTTAACTGCTTCTCTCTTAATGTCTATAGTACAATCCATATGTGCCTGTCATGATCTTCCTTATTACGTGAATACACCAAAAAATCATCAATAAAACCACCATAAACGAATCTAAATATGGTCAAAAGATCCAATTCATTAAAGCCATGAATGCTGCTAGTGCATTCGTCAGTCCAAATGGCATCAGAAACTCATAATGCCTATACCTCGTGTGAAAAGTAATCTTGGGTACTTCTACATCTCTAACTCTTAACTGATGGTACCTTGATGCCAGATCAATCTTAGAGAATATTGCTGCTCCCTTCAACTTATCGAAGAGATCATCTATACGAGGTAATGGATATTTGTTCTTGATGAACAAATTATTCAGTTGTCGGTAGTCAATGCATAATCTTAAGGTTCCATCCTTCTTCTTCACAAATAAGATTGGTGCTCTCCAGGGAGAGACACTAGGGCAGATAAACACTTTATCAAGTAACACCTGCAACTACACCTTCAATTACTTTAACTTCGCAGGTGCCATCCGATAAGGGATAATAGAGATGGGAGTGGTACCAGGCATCAGATCGATACCAAACTCCACCTCTCTCTCAGGAGGTAATCCTGGTAACTCATTAGGGAAAACATCTAAAAAACTTAACAACTGTAGGTATGCTATCCAGTTAAGACCCCACTACTCTGGTATCTACAACATGAGCCAGATATGCCTCAGACCCCTTCCAAATCATCCTCCTAGTTGATATAGCTGAGATAAACATGGATGAGAGATGTCTTTTCTCACTAGATACCACTACATCTCTTTCATCATGTGTTTTTGGAGTAACACATTTTCGCTGATAGTCTACCACAGCCCCATGTCTGGATAATCAATCAATACCCAGAATCATATCATACTTCCTAAAGGACATCTTAATCAAGTCATTGAGAAACTCCTCATCATGAACAATAACTGGACTATCTCGGCATACCCTACGAACTACGACACTATTCCTTATGGGATTGGTAACCAAGACATCAAATCCTAGGGACTCCGAATGCAAATCACTCACAGGCTGGATGGATGCACTGATGTATGAATGTGTCGACCTAGGGTCTATCAATGCATGAACTGAAGTGCCAAATAAAGTAAAAATACCAGCTATGAAAGCTGATGCATTTGGCTGCCTCTGCATCACATATACCCGCTGTGATGGCCTTGCATCATCTAGCCTACTCCCTACAATAAAACCTCCTCACGACCCTGTGAGTGGGGATTTTTGCCCTCACTCCCATGTGAAATGGTTCTTGCGACTTCGGCACTGTTAGGCTCAGGTCCTTAAAGAACAAAGGCCTAAACCAGAGAAAATGGAGTCGCCACCCAGATGGGCTGGGAAAAAAGAAAGGGGTGGATGACTCGATTTCTAAGGAATCCCTAACCCCCTAATAGATTCAAAAAGTTGGGTACGTGTGGGGAAGGTGAGAATGACCCAGCACCCCCACAACACCCGGTTTATTAGAACCGGCCTCCTTTTCAGGTCTAAATATTATGGAATTCTTAATTATTATGATATAATCCATACTACATGCAATAAATAAAACAAAAGCATCATTGTATTAAAATAAAAGTAATGTTTAAATAAAACAAATAAATGGACACCCATCCAAGGATCAAAACATGTCCTTACATCGTCCAATGCCTAAAACTAAATAGGAAACCCACCAAAAAGGTGGAAACGTGTCCTTTAATTAATCCTAAAATATGAAAATAATTTAAATTACATGAAGCTTAACTAATGAGGTACCCACAAAGTGAAAATATACCTTTTACATTATTGATACCAAGATAAACAAATAATAAAAAAAAAATCCATCCATGATAAATTAAACAAATCAAACATCAAAATCAAATAAATCAATCATCAAAATATATAATAAACTACATAATCAAATCTAAAACTAAATAAAGCAATAAATGTATAAGTTTAGGGTTTACATCTTAAATTAGGGTTTTAAATGAAGGAAGTTAAACACAAAAACTTATAATACACAAATAAATATTAACCCTTTTGGCGAGCCCATACGGTGGTACCGCTAGCTGATTAGCGGGCGGAGATCAAGGGAGCAGCGCCGCATAAAATTTTAAAATTTGGTTTTTAGGGCTGTAGGTTTTGGTGTTGTAAAAAATTGTTTTAGGGTTTAAAGAAAACTATTTTAAAACATAAGACGAATTGAGAATTGTTTTTTTTAGGAAATTGGAATTTTAAAACCGGTTTTAACAATACGTTTTGGAAATCAATGAAATTGTTTAATGTAGTTTGATGAATGAACAACTCAGAAACACATCTGAATGAATTATGAATTCATGGCTACTGGATATAAATGAAATAGCATGGCACGACATGGCTACTGCACATTTATATCAATGAAATAATGAAACAAGGCAATGAGTACTGGATATTTTAATCAATTAAATAATAAAAAATGAAACAAAAATGAAAATAAAATAATGAAAAGGAATAATTGAATTATTGTAATCTTAAAAACAATTTAAATGAAAGATTGAAAACCTCCGTCATAGGTTCCACCAATATTTAAGCTTGTAAATCTTGGTTGAAACAAGTTAAAGATAGACGTATAGCACTGCCTTCTGGTTTGATAGTTTTGATGTTTATGTTACCTATTCTCTCTAGTTGCTAGGGTTTTTTGTTCGTTGTTTCTTCTCTTTTTTTAAATACTATATTTATAGGCAAAATCAGGCTTGACCTAAACCTAATCCGCCTAATCTAAGATATAAAAGGATTCCAATTTAATTAGGAAACCAAAAAATGCTTCAGAATCAAATTCCATGTCGTTTTGGCTATCCGAATAGACATAGGCCAAGGCCATGTCAATTTGGATAGCCAAAGACATGAGCCATGGCTCATGTCGATTTTGTGGCTCATGTCAATTTTGGCCCTCCAGGTCGACATGAACCATGGTTTAAGTTGCCTGGGGCCCTACTGACTTAAAATCAGTCTAAAAAAACTTTAACCAAACCAAATAATTGAATTTATGCCTTTTTAACCCGAACTGACTTATTTAAAAATCATAAACTTGGTTTAAATATTTTAAAGTCGGATCAAACTTATTTTAGTATTCTTAAATTAGGATCATACCAAATTGGGGTCAAAATTAAGGGTCTATAGACCCCCTCTGACACTGGGTCTAGATGTTGTTGTATCAGTTTGTCTATCATCTGGTCGCTCTGTATAGTCTCTAATAAAATGATATGGTGATCCACATCTAAAACAAACTACTTATGCACCCATCCTCCAACAAACACCTCTATAGGCTCTACTACACTAAGCATAGGTAGGTGGAATAGGCATCTGGGACACTGGGGTTGAGGCACTAGCCACTGAGGTTGCAGGCTTTGTCTCTGCTGCTGTGACGTCTTGCCAGGATGCCCCTAGCTCCTACTAAACCTCTCAGGATATCCCCCTCGGCCTCTCTTTGATGATGAAGACATTGCCTCATCCTAGGGTCTCCTAGCTCTACTCTCTTCTCTAGCTGCAGTTGCAAACCTCTGGGCTTTCTCAACATCTCGAGCAATGGACACCAACCTTGAAAAATCATCATATTGTACTGCTGCCACCTAATACAAGATGGATGGCCTCAGCCCCTCTTCAAACCTCCAACATCCATCAAACTCATCAGACACATTCCCCTTGCATACTTGCTCAGTCGGATGAACTCTATCTCATAGTCAATCATTGTGTTCATCTCCTACCTCAAACTCAAAAGTTCCTTCTTCTTAGCATCTTTGTACTCTCTGGAGGTATAATTCTTCTCGAATTCTCACAGGAAATCAACATATGTCAGCACCGGAGAATCAGCCGTTCCATGGGGAACTATATTCCACCACTCGTAAAGAATCCCCCTGTAGAATAATCAAACTTCTCTTTCATACTGGCCTGCAACTGAATAAACACTCTCTGAACCCTCTCCAGCCACTGCTTTGCTACAGCTGGATCAGTAGTGCTAACGAAATTTGTAGTTCCATACTTCCTCAGCTTATCATACTTTCGAGTTGGTGGCTACTGTTGTGGCTGTAGCTACGGCTGTTGTACCAAAGCCTGTGGTAACAGCTCCACCATATGTCACACCTAGCCTGGCAAAACCTCCTCAATTGTTGGTCTAACTGCCACAGATGCCTCCCTAGCAATCTCTACACTGACTCTAATAATACCCTCTTCGAGGGCAACGCTCTCTGTACTTCCTTCCCCAGATGCATGCGCCTAAGATGCCATGTCCACCAATGTCTATAAATACTAAAAGAATCACTACATGAGGGATCAGATGAAATGCCAGTGCAAATGCCTATATTACACTTTAGAACCACATTTAAAATCCCCATTTTCTCTCTCCAAAAATCCACCTAGGTCGTGAACCTTAAACCTAGGCTCTGATATAAAAATAAAAGCAACACCCTTATACCCTATGTACGTATAATACATAAACCCAGTATATGTAAAACACACATATATAATATAAGAATGACACAACTCAGTTTTAATAAAAACTTTCAAATTATCAAATTAATAAACCAAAAATTAAAAAAATATATTTTTAATAAGTAAATAAAATATTCCTTATTAGTTTTAGGTACCCAAAATAAGTATTTTATATAAAAAAATCTCTGAAAAAAATTTGCCAGAATTTTATCTGTAATTTGAATATTCAAAAAATTTCAACATTTCTCAACCTGCAGAAAACACACTCCCAATAATAATAAATCAAAAAAATTCACCATAATTTCTCAACATCCTCCAATTTTTCCCAAAACACTCATATATGTACATATATATAAACACATATACATAATACCATATCACAAAATTTGATCCAAAAAATCTTTATAGTTTACAACACTTCCTAATATATAAACATAATATACATAATTATGTCATGTTTTATAAAATAAACTATATACAAGTCAGTAGCTGGCTCTGATCCTGTGGCAGCAAAACTCACTTCAAGCACAAACAATCCCAAGCCTAGACATGACTAGGTCTATATGAACTCTCTAAATCCTTCGGATCAACCCTGTCACCTGGAAAATGAATTTCAAAAATGCTAAGTTAAAAGCCTAGTGGTACATTCTTTGATAATAATGAAACTTTAAAGATGATAATGTATAATGCTATTTCATGAAACTTTACAATGTGACATGCAATTCCATTTTAGATCATATCCAATTAACCTTTTTAAATCATCATATTAACACATTCACATGCATTGAGACCAAAAGACCTTATATAATATTTAAGTTCCTCGAGTTATTGTTTTGGCTTATTTTGACACCCAGTATCTAGCCCATAGGCAGAAAATAATGATAGCGTGTAGCCTGAAGGCACTTAATAGAATGGTGATGCCCAACATCTAGCCCGAAGGTAAATCATATAACATTGATGCCCAGCGTCTAGCTCAGAGGCAAATCATAGGCATGCCACCAAACACAAAACTCTGAAATTGAATAGTATATTAGGCAACACACAAATAATGCATATTTTCATAATCAATTTTCTTATCACATTGCCTCTTTTACTCATTTTTCTCATTCATAACTATGCAAAATCACTTTAATTCAACATATCTTATCACTTTACCAACAAAGCATATCACTTTGCATTACAATTATATCACCCAAACATTTTGGGCTATTCTCACATAATTCATATCTAACACATTCCACTCATTTTAGCCACTAATAATGACTTTTCATAATGCACATAAGGCATATACATCATTTCACATTTAATATCACAATGTATATGAACATTCAAATGTCAAAGTAGCTTAACACATTTTTCCATATAAAATGTGTTAAGCCAAATTATATGCAAATACACTCAAACAATCAAAAGTATATACATGCCTTAATTTAACACTCAAATCCAAGCTAATGTCACTCTTTATCCTTCATTTTGAAAATGTTCTTCAATACTAGGGTTGGGAAAATTTCTTTTACTCCTTATTCAAAATGCGAATATTTATAATCATTTAGAATTACATTCTAAGGCATTTCAATCATTAAACCCTAATTAAAAACATTCCTACCAATTTCCCAAAATTTTCCCTAACTTACTTTATTTCTAGAATTTCATTTTAATCCATTCCTAATAGTGTTTTAAGTTTATTTTTATTATTACAATCACATTAGAACATGTTTTAAATAATTATATCAAATAAATACCAATTCTTTAACAATATCCTTTCAAAGCCCTAAAATGTGCCCTAAGCTTCTTCAATTCTAATTTTTCATTAAAATCATTTTATAAAATGATTTATACAATAAAAGCAAATAAACATCCATACCTTATGTATACTTGTCCACCCTAAATCATCTTCTTCTTCCTCCAAACTCCAACCAAACTTAGTCCTTTCTTAATTCTAACTTTAAAATCATTATTTACTCACCAAATTAACATCATAAATATCAATTCCAACAATTATAGCATACTACATCAAATTTCCAAACTTCACATTTTCATATTTTTCCATAAAACTTGAAATTTTGGTAAGAAAGCATACCAATTGATGAAGCAACTACCAATTCTCTTGTCAATCCTTGAAAAACCCTTCAATTCTTGGTGTTTGGAAGAGCAAATTTCTCTCTCTTGGCTATGGTGGATTTTAGAAGAAGAAAGAAGATGAATTTTTGATATTTTGACTTTTTTTTCTCCTTTTAATTCAAGACCATATATATAATATTTTAATTAATTAATTTTAAATCCTGCAATTCTATCTTCCATATTTAAATAATTTTAATTTTAAATTATTTAATTAACTTTAATTTTATAAGATTTATTTACCATTTTGCCATTTGACTTTACTATTTACTTTGACTTTTATATGTTTTATATATTTGACATATATACAACATATATACTTCATTTTTCACACCACCAAATCTTCATTTTCCCTCAAAATATTTATTTTAATCCAATTAAATTTTGTTTTAGCAAATTAACGGGTGTTATAGTTTCTTTCAAATTGATCTCTAAATTATCCATCCTTGTAATTAGTTGCTCCAAGCATGGACTTTCTGCTGGCGGTGGGGCTGTTCGATCTTAAGATGTCTCTTCTGGGGAATGTTCTCTTGGTACTCTCTTCTTCACTTGCTTTTGTTTGATAATGTACCCAGTCTTTCTAACTTCTACTATCTTCATGGCAATCAAGTTGCTCATATCTATCCTCATCGAACCTGCAACTAGAACTAGAGGTGAAACATCAATTACCAAAGCCAAAGCAAATTTTTTTAATATATCCTCTTATTGCTATAGCACCCTTCTTCTATTTGGTCACAGTGTTCAATTTCATTGCAAACCTATTTCCCACATTATAACTTATCTTATAGAGAGTGCAATAGAAAAGGTAGAGTTCATAACTGTTTACGACACCCATACTATCCCCTCTACCATAGACTGAATGTGCTAGAATTTGATAGATGTATCTATGAACTGGATTGTTAAATTTAGTATGTTTTGAAGCACTAGAATTGTACTAATTACTGCCCCCTAATTCTACCCAAGTTTCCTGCTCCTTAAAATTTACATCTTTTTCATATGAACCCGGGAGACCCTCAATATCCAAAATTTCATTAAACCTTTGAATGGTGAAGGTGAAATTATGATTGGCTATTCTAAATGCAATTGACCTTGGCTTTCGTAATTGAGTATCTTGATTAATATATGTGTAAGAACATAGAAATTCATAGAATAACTCTGAATAAGTAGGGCAATCAATCAATACAAAATTTTCCAAATTGAATTTATTAAAAAGTGCAAACACCTCGTCATACCATCTTAGTTGCCTTAAGGTAGGTTCATCAATATACCAAGAAGGGATAACTTTTCTTTGGGTTAGAACTACATACCTCTTCTCTTGAGCATCATTTTCAAAAATAATGGGTGGGAATTGATTTACATGGGGTGTAGATGACCGAGCCTGTGGAGGTGGCATTGAAGATCTTCTTCGTGGTGATGGAGTTGGAGATCTATCCTTGGATGAAGATGATGATGGAAGAATTATTCTAGCTTTTCCTTCTAGGAGGTTGCATTAAAGAGGAAGATTCACCCCTTCTTTTTGGTGTTACCTTCTTTGCAGCAAGAGATTTAGTTCTAGTTTTTGGAGGCATTTAACACTTGGTGGGCTCTTCTTACTTGCTCAATAAAATAACAAATCTATTCTAAATAAGTGAAAATCTTTGAACTTGTTCAAGAAGCTTCAAAACGTTAAAAAAAAATGATTGCTTGGACCCCCAAATCTTGTGAAAACTCCAAAAATTTCTAATCTTGAGTTAGATTTGCAAAACAAAAAAACTATTTTTTTCAAAATTCGACAATTTGGTAAAAAAAAACACAAAAATCTTGAACATGAAACATCAATTTCTGAAAATTCATGGTTGTAGCCTAAAAAATTTGAAATTTTCACCTTAAAATGATGGTTTTGGATGAGATTGGGTGAATATTGGTGAAATGTTTTAGAAATTTCTTGAGTTTGGGTGAATGTTGGAAAGAGAAATGGAGAAGTAGTGTTGCAGCACTTGAGGGAGTTTGAAGGTGGAGTGGGGTGGCTAGGGTATAAAGGAGAGAAAAGAAGAAATTTTTTTATATACCAGTTATACACGGGTGTGTTGATTGAAATGACACACCCATGTATATTAATTCAAGGCTGCTATTTCAGGGGCAGACTTCATGTAATCTATATAGGTGTGTGGATTGCAGTAACACACCTGTGCATATTTTCTTAAAATTTCCAAAATTGACTTATATTGCATTTTTGAATGGACAGAGGTGGTTTTATTGACATGGGTGTGTGGAAATTTTAGCACACCCGTGTAGAATTTTTTTTTTTAAAAAAAGAAAATATGAATTCCCTTCAAAATAACTTGTTACTAATGAAATTAAATTACCAAATAACTATAGCAAAAACAAAAGAAGAATTATCTAAGTTAAATAAAAACTCAAAACATTAAAGAAACAAGATTATTTAAAGAAAAATTGGGTTACCTCCCAAGAGTGCCTATTTAAAGTCATTAGCTTGACTTGTTCAATGAAGGTTACCC
The DNA here is from genome assembly GCA_947685225.1 of Garcia nutans. NCBI lineage: Eukaryota > Viridiplantae > Streptophyta > Magnoliopsida > Malpighiales > Euphorbiaceae > Garcia > Garcia nutans. The sequence continues at coordinate 7,762,782 of CANTUV010000057.1, forward strand.
ATTCAAATAACAAACTGATGCCTTTTCAATTGGGTCACCAATGAAAAAAGGCTTCAGTCGTTGCCCATTCACTGTAAATAGTTCCTTCAAGTTGTTTTCAACTTCAACTGCTCTAAATGGATATACTTTAATTACCTTGACAGGTCCCAACCAATTAGACTTGAGTTTTCCAGGAAAGAGCTTAAATCTAGAATTGAAAAGAAGTGTCAATTGTCCTTCATCAAATGTTCTTTCCCGGATGTGCTTCTCATGCTATGATTTAGTGCGTTCCTTGTATAACTTGGCATTTTCATATCAATTAAGACAGAGTTCCTCAAGTTGGCTAAGTTGAAGAAGCCTTTTCTCTCCTGCTGCTTTCATATCTATGTTCACATTCCAGATTACCCAATAGGCTTGGTGTTCCATTTCAACCGGAAGGTGACAAACCTTACCAAAAACTAACCTATAGGGGTCTTCCCAATCAATGTTTTAAAAGTAGTTCGATAGGCACATAATGCATCATCAAGCTTCATTGCCCAATCATTTCTAGAATTACTAATAGTTTCCCTAATATCCACTTGATTTCTCGGTTAAAAATTTCCACTTGATAACTTGTTTGTGGATGATAAGGAATGGCTACTTTATGATGAACTCCATACTTCTTGAGTAGTGCTTCAAAAACTCTATTACAAAAATGAGATCCTCCATCACTTATGATGGATCGTGGAACCCCAAATCTTGTGAAAATATTCATCTTCAAAAATCTTGACACTACTTTGGAATTATTAGTTGGGATAGCAATACCTCAACCCATTTGCAAATATAATCCCCCATAACAAGTATATATTAGTTTCCAAAAGAAGATGGGAATGGTCCCATAAAGTCAATGCCTGTTTAGGTCATTTTTATACTAGTTTTTAGTATGATTTTATGTGTGTTTTAGTTAATGTTTTGATTGATTTTTGTTTTAAGTTTGTTTATTATGTTTGTTTTTAGGTTTTAGAGCAAAAACACCCTTGGAAGATTAAAACAGTGAAAAACAGAGCAAAAATGAAGAAACAGGAAGAGACACACCCAGAGACACAGCCAAGTCTCTGGTTGTGTCTCACCTGATGAGCAAAACTAAAGAACATAGCAAGAAAGAGCAAAATTGAAGGCAGGAGAGGACACACCCAGGGGACACGGCCAAGTCACTAGCCGTGTCCCTCCAAAGAAGCCCAGACACGGCCAAGTTGCTTAAGCTTGGCCGTGTCTCACTTAGTTCCAAAGGAAAAGAAATTGCAAATCTCACAGAAGCAGACACAGGCAAGGTACATGGCCAAGTCAGTGGCCGTGTCCCTCCAAAAAGCTCCAACAAGGCCAAGTCACTCCAAACTTGGCCGTGTCACTCAACCAAAGAAGAAAGGAAGAAAAAGCAAGCAGTAGGTGACACATGCAAGGGACACGACCAAGTCACTGGCCGTGTCCCTCCAAAGAGCACCCACACGGCCAAGTCACATTCAACTTGGCCGTGTCTTTCATGGATCAAAGCCTCAGACACGGCCAAGTCTCCTTTAACTTGGCCGTGTCACCTTAAATTCTATAAATTCCTTCGCACGATGAAAAGAAAAGTGAACTGGAGGGCGGCTAGGGTTGGAGCAAAAAAAAAAAAGAAAAGAAAAGAGAGGAGGAGGCAAACACATAGCTTGGGATGAGGAGAGAGTGACACTCTCCTTGTCCCTCATCTTCATCCTTCATCTTCATCTTCTCCATCTTCCATTGACAAGTTTCAATTTGGTTCTTTAGGATAAATTGGGTTATAAGCTCTCAAAGGTTGAAGAAGCTTCATTGAAGGGAGTGGTGACTTGAGAAAGCTCCATTCCATCTTCCAAAGGCACAATCAATTGAAGGATTGGTGACTTGAGAAAGCTCCATCCACATTGCAAAGGGAATCAACCATTGAAGAGGCTTGAGTTCTTCATTAAACATCAAAGTGGAGCTAGGAGGAAGACTAGTAATCCTACTCTTGGCATCTTCACAAGGGGTTTTTCTATTCTCTCTTTTAATTTATTTCAATATTGTTTTTGCTGTATTAAGAGATTGATATTGCAATTGAACAATTTGTATTTGATTTATATTGAGTTGAATGAATGTTTTAAATTGATGATGTTGAGCTAAAAACCCATGCTTAGGGTTTGTAGTATATTTGATTGAATGCTTTGATTTGATATTTCCATTGATGTACCTTGTTGTTGGTTGATTGCATTGGATTGTATGCTAGGTTAATAGATTAGCTACCTATTGATCTCTAGATATTGAATGAAGGACCGAGAGGTGAAATTTGATATCGAAATTATGCAATCGACTACCCTATGAATGAATTAGAAATATAATTTCTAGGGTTTCATTAATTTGGTAATGTTAAATAATTGGTTATTGCTAATTCATGAATGTGAGAACTAATGGATTGGTAATTGACTAATTACCCTTAAGGAACAAATTAATTACAAGGCTATGTTAATGGATAATTGAGAATTGAGCTTTGATTGAATGGACCTATAACCCTAGGCATTTTCCCAATAATTGAATTGATATTGTGCACCCATCACACACATCAAACCCTAAGTACGTTAATCTTAGTTTTAAATTGTTCTTTAGCATTTCAAACAACAAACTTTCACTTTTAATTTAATTGCTTTAATCAAGCTATTACGAACCACACCTTCTTGGGCAAACGACCTTGGGGCAATCACCATTGCTACAGCTACCTCGTATACTTGCGAGTGACGCTTTGTAGTAGTACTTAATTCGAGCGCAACAAGTTTTTGGCACCGCTGCCGGGGAAGGTTGTTAAGTAGTGATAGTTTGATCTTTCTTTTCATTGTTTGTTTATTTTCTGTGAATTGTTTGTTTGTTTTGTTTTTCTTTAAATTTAATTATTTGTTGTTTTTCTTTAAATTGCTAAGTGTCTTTTGTAAAGATGCAGTTTTCAAGGCACGGGGGAGTTTATGATAGGAACGATAACTCTGACATGGCATGGCAATTAGCAAAATTAACGAACCAACTTCAGATGCTAAATGCAAGAGGACAAACACCTATGCCTACTCGTGAAGTATGTTCGGCATGTGGCATTGCAGGACATAGCGCAAACATGTGTTCATTTGGTTATGGACAATATCAAGAGAGGCAAGAGGAAGAATATGCCTATGAAAGTTTCCAGCAAAGGGGTAGAAGTAACCCATATTCCAATTCTTGTAATCCAAATTGGAGAAACTACCCAAATTTTTCTTGGGAAAACCAGCAGCACATTCCACCTCCAAATTTTTTTCAACCTTACCAGAGAAATTCTTACTCTCAAGAACACTATTCAAATCAAGATTTCCTTAAGAAACCTACTTTGGAAGATAGTTTGAATGCCTTCATTCAAATTAGTGCACAAAATCAGATTCAATACAAGACATCCAAAGTGGAAGATGATTTGAATACTTACATTCAAATCAGCACAGAAATTCAGGAAAGAAGCAATGAGAGGTTAGATTCTTTGGAGGTAACATTGAAGAGGGTGGAAATGCAACTTGGGCAACTGGCACATCAACTCCAAGAACACCAAGAGGAGGAATTTCCTAGCCAATTGGAGCAAATAGAGGTAATCACAAATTTTAAGAATGAACAGGTGATATATAACGATTTTTGTGATTCCTTTGATGCAGGAACTAACAATGAAGAAGATGGCGAGGAAATGCAATCAGACATAGAGGAGTTAATTCAATCAAAGGAGGAGGAGAATTTGGAAGCATCGACTTCGACAAAATTGCATGAACCTCCAAATCCTTGTATGCCACCAATCCCATTCCCAAGTAAGCTGAATGCAGAAAAACAAGGTATGCAACTTTCTGAACTCCATGACATGCCCTATAGTGAAGATAGTGTAGATAAGCTTGAGGTGGCCATGACCATAGAAGTAGAGCCTAATTCTTCCAAATTAAAAATTGATGAGAGCAATTTACTAGAGAATAATGAGATTGTTGAGGGAGAACTTCAAATTGCTAAAGAGAATGTAGAACACATTCAACCAAACTTGGTTGAACTTAAAAAGACCCCAGAAATTTTGAAAGATATTTTAGTTGGGAAATGCAGTATGCAACAAATTATCATCTCTCCCACTCTTGGTGATGAGAACGAGCAAAAACCATATAAAACCATGTTGCAAACTGAAAAAGGTTCTTACCATGTCCCTATAGCATTAAGAAATCAAGCTAAGACAACCCTCACATGTTCTTTTTGGACAATTGCTCCCCTAAGAATGCTACCTAGGCTTTTCAATATATTGGGCACTTTTCAAAGTTGCATGGTGTTCATCCTCTCAGTCATGGGCTCCAATTGCATTATGGGTGGAAGGAGCCCCACACATCGTATATGGGAATGATGGAAATCAGGTATCATCTAAACTCTCTCTGTAGTATGCATGCTCACATTGAGGACAATGTGAATTTTTAAGTGTGGGGTGCATTTGGTGTTTTATGTTTTTATTTTTAATTGCATTTTGTTTAGGTTTTAGTTACTGTTTTTAATGTTTTTCATTGAATAAATGAGTTTTAGAAAGTTCAATTGTTATAAAAATTGTTGATAGATGACCTTTGAATTTTTGAAGCATGAATTTGAGAATTGAGTAGAATTGGTGCTTATTGTCAATTTTGTTGGTTTTTCTTTGCATTGCCATTAACCTAGTGAGGAATTGAGCCATCAACCTATTATTATTGTTGTGGGTGAACATCTTTGATTGATGAATTGCTAGAACTTGCTTCGAAATACATTTTAAGATTACATAAAAATTTCAATTTGGCATCAAGATGATTAAGGCAATTAGGTGAACCCACTTTGGCTTAAAAGACCAACCCTATATTCAACCTTAGTTAGCCAATTTTGAGCCTATTTTATTTTTCCTTTTTCTTTCTTTTGCACAACACCATTAGCTGAACCTTGTTGTTTAACTCTTATCATTTCATTAGGTCAAGAGCATTTTAAGAGCGTTTATGACCGAGTGTTGTGTTGAATTAAGTGTGGGGTTAAATTTAGTAGGTTTAAGATTGCAAAGCAAAATAAAAACTTGTACAAAAACTTGTGTACAAGAAAAAGAAAAAATAAAAAAAAGAAAAAAAAGAAATATATATATATATATAATAATAAGAATAATTGTTCTTCTTGTTGAAAGGGTTGGAATGTATCATTGCAATATTTAATAAGTGAATTCCCTTGTAAAGCTCTTAAATGTCAATGGGTATTTGAGAGGAAGGTGTTTCGGGATTGTTAGTTATACATAGATCGGTTACTTCATTCTTGAAGTGCTCTTGAACTTAATGATTAAGCTTACATTTCCTAAATGTCATGCCTTTACCTTAGCCCCATTACAACCAAAAGAAAGACCTTTTGATTGATGCTTGATTGTTATTTGTGGTGGAGATTTGATTGATAAGCAAGCCTATGGTAATAATCTTTCATTGATTGTTATGAGTTTAAACATCACCATGATCAAACACTTGAAAGAGTTGGTGAGGGAGTGACAACATTGGTTTTGCATGGAAAACCACTTAATTGCATGAGTGTCGATTTTGTTTGATTCGATATTGATTGTGGATTTAGGGATAAGGAGGTCTTGATGCATCTTTATAACTCTTGAACTTAACAAAATTCATCTGGTTAGTGTGTTTTGATTTTAGTCTTGCTTGGGGACAAGCAATGAGTTAAGTGTGGGGTAGTTGTTTAGGTCATTTTTTATACTAGTTTTTAGTATGATTTTATGTGTGTTTTAGTTAATGTTTTGATTGATTTTTGTTTTAAGTTTGTTTATTATGTTTGTTTTTAGGTTTGAGAACAAAAACACCCTTGGAAGCTCAAAATAGTGAAAAACAGAGCAAAAATGAAGAAACAGGAAGAGACACACCCAGAGACACGACCAAGTCTCTGGCCGTGTCTCACCTGATGAGAAAAACCAAAGAACAGAGCAAGAAAGAGCAAAATTGAAGGCAGGAGAGGACAAACCCAGGGGACACGGCCAAGTCACTGGCCGTGTCCCTCCAAAGAAGCCCAGACACGGCCAAGTTGCTCAAGCTTGGCCGTGTCTCACTTAGTTCCAAAGGAAAAGAAATTGCAAATCTCACAGAAGCAGACACAGGCAAGGTACACGGCCAAGTCAGTGGCTGTGTCCCTCCAAAAAGCTCCAACATGGCCAAGTCACTCCAAACTTGGCCGTGTCACTCAACCAAAGAAGAAAGGAAGAAAAAGCAAGCAGTAGGTGACACATGCAAGGGACACGGCCAAGTCACTGGCTGTGTCCCTCCAAAGAGCACCCACACGGCCAAGTCACATTCAACTTGGTCGTGTCTTTCATGGATCAAAGCCTCAGACACAGCCAAGTCTCCTTTAACTTGGCCATGTCACCTTAAATTCTATAAATTCCTTCGCACGACGAAAAGAAAAGCGAACTGGAGGGCGGCTAGGGTTGGAGCAAAAAAAAAAGAAAAGAAAAGAGAGGAGGAGGCAAACACATAGCTTGGGATGAGGAGAGAGTGACACTCTCCTTGTCCCTCATCTTCATCCTCCATCTTCATCTTCTCCATCTTCCATTGACAAGTTTCAATTTGGTTCTTTGGGATAAATTGGGTTACAAGCTCTCAAAGGTTGAAGAAGCTTCATTGAAGGGAGTGGTGACTTGAGAAAGCTCCATTCCATCTTCCAAAGGCACAATCAATTGAAGGATTGATGACTTGAGAAAGCTCCATCCACATTGCAAAGGGAATCAACCATTGAAGAGGCTTGAGTTCTTCATTAAACATCAAAGTGGAGCTAGGAGGAAGACTAGTAATCCTACTCTTGGCATCTTCACAAGGGGTTTTTCTATTCTCTCTTTTAATTTATTTCAATATTGTTTTTGATGTATTAAGAGATTGATCTTGCAATTGAACAATTTGTATTTGATTTATATTGAGTTGAATGAATGTTTTAAATTGATGATGTTGAGCTAAAAACCCATGCTTAGGGTTTGTAGTATATTTGATTGAATGCTTTGATTTGATATTTCCATTGATGTACCTTGTTGTTGGTTGATTGCATTGTATTGTATGCTAGGTTAATAGATTAGCTACCTATTGATCTCTAGATATTGAATGAAGGACCGAGAGGTGAAATTTGATATCGGAATTATGCAATCGACTACCCTATGAATGAATTAGAAATATAAGTTCTAGGGTTTCATTAATTTGGTAATGTTAAATAATTGGTTATTGCTAATTCATGAATGTGAGAACTAATGGATTGGTAATTGACTAATTACCCTTAAGGAACAAATTAATTACAAGGCTATGTTAATAGATAATTGAGAATTGAGCTTTGATTGAATGGACCTATAACCCTAGGCATTTTCCCAAGAACTGAATTGATCTTGTGCACCCATCACACACATCAAACCCTAAGTACGTTAATCTTAGTTTTAAATTGTTCTTTAGCATTTCAAACAACAAACTTTCACTTTTAATTTAATTGCTTTAATCAAGCTATTACGAACCACACCTTATTGGGGAAATGACCTTGGGGCGATCACCATTGCTACAGCTACCTCGTATACTTGCGAGTGACGCTTTGTAGTAGTACTTAATTCGAGCGCAACAATGCCCTATACATCAAACAACTTAACATCTAAAATTGGGTGCAAAGGCATATCATCTCTTCTAGAAATATTGCCTATCCTTTTGCAATGATCACATCTTTTGACAAACTCATGTGTATCTTTGTACATTGTTGGCCAAAAGAATCCCAATCGCTAAATCTTAGATTTTGTCTTTGAAGAACTAGAATGTCCACCATACTCTTTTGAATGGCAAAACTCAAGTATACTTTGGGATTCTTCTTTTGGAACACAATGAAGAACTATTCACTACAATACTTGAATAACAATGGATCATCCCAAATATAATGCTTGACTTCTGAAAAAAAAAAAAACTTCTTTTTTTGGTTTGAATTGAATTCCAAAGGAACAATCTTGCTTACCAAATGATTCACAATGTTTTTATACCATGGTAAGTTACCTTCTATTGCATACAACTTCTCATCTAAAAAATTCTTATTAATTGGAACTTCTTCCTTATCCTTAATCCCTAACTTTAGTCTAGAAAGATGATAGCAAAACATTTTTCACTCCTTTCTTGTCCTTTATCTCAACATTAAACTATTGAAGTTGTAAAACCCCATGAATCAAATGTTGCTTGGCCTCCTTCTTGCTCATTAAATATCGAATGGCAATATGATTAATGAACACAACTACATTTGTTATAATAATATAGGATCTAAATTTGTCTAATGCATATACTACTGCAATCACCTCTTTTTCATTAATGGCATAATTAATTTGTGCTTCATCTAGCAACCGACTTGCGTAGTTTATGAAATGGCACTTTTTTTCCTTCCTTTGGCATAACACCGCTCTAATAGGAAATTTGCTAGCGTCACACATGAACTCAAAGGGTAAAAGATCATTCTGATGGAACAATAATTGGAGTCGTCATCAATGCTGTTGCGCTCAAGTTAACTCTACCACAAAGTGTCACTCGCAAGTATACGAGGTAGCTGTAGCAAAGGTGATTGCCCCAAGGTCGTTCTCTCAAGGAAGCCAAAGTGGTTAATTGCTTATCAGATTATGTTTAACAAGTAATAAAGAGATTTATAAATTGCTAAATAATGAAGAAGATTGATTAAAGTTTAGAACAATAAAAGTAAATTGAGCTGTGTTTTGATTCACTTGATAGAATGGTCTAGGGTTTGCACTTCTTTACTACTCATATGTATGAACGGTTATTCCACTTAACTAATTTAATTTCTAAGTTTAAATCTCAAGCAACTTAATTAATTGAGTCAAGGAAATAAGCTCTCGCATTCAAACCTCTTACAACTAATCTTGTTATAATTGAAACAATCTTTTTAATAGGTTATATCTCTAATTCACCTAAGTCCTTAATTGAATTGTTCCAGCATTAGATTTCATCTCTCAATCCATCATCTAATACCTAAAACACACAATTGGTGGCCAATCAATTATATGTAACAATTTTTCATTCAATAAAGGCTAAAGAAATCAATAGTTAAGAGAATAACCAATTCATACAATTCATAGCAAATCCATACAAACCCTAGACTAGATTAAATTAGTTCATGATGTTATCAAGCATACTCATCTCATTAATAATAAAAGAAATCAATTTAGACATGATAATGTTCATAAACACAATTTCAATGAAACTAAAGAGACAAAGTTTAAGAATAAAACCAAGTTACAAACTCCTTGAAGCTTTTGATGAATCTCTTGATCGAATCTTGCAAAAAGGATGAAACAATGGCATGAACAATCTAATCTAAACTAGTTTAATCCAAAGTAAAATCAAAATCCAAGAAAACAAATGTTTAAACCCTAAGATCTCTCTCAAACGGCTAATTTGCTCTCAAAAATCGTCCAAAGACCCCTAAACCCTAACTTTCTTTTCCTTTTATATGAGTCGTACGCGTTAAAAATCCGATGCGGGCTTGGAACATGAGGGACACGGCCAGGTGATGAGGGACACGGCCGTGTGAGGGCTTGATGGAGGGACACGGCCAGGTGACACGGCCGTGTCCCCTGCATGTGTCCTCCTCTATTGCTTTTGGTCTTCTTTTCTTCTTTGTTGAGTGACACGGCCAAGTGGAGCTTGACTTGGCCGTGTGAGTGAGATGGGAGGGACACGGCCAGGAGACACGGCCGTGTCCCTTGCCTGTGTTCGTTTCTGTGTAATTGTTGACCTCCCTTTCCTTTGGTAACAAGTGGGACATGGCCAAGTCAAGGTGACTTGGCCGTGTTGCTCTTCTTTGGAGGGACACGGCCACATGACTTGGCCGTGTCCCTTGCTTGTGTCTGCTACTGGGACTTGTTCTTCCTTTTAACTTGGTATGGGACACGGCCAGTGACTTGGCCGTGTCCTCTGCCTGTGTCAGCTACTGCCCATTTCATCTTCAATTCGTTTCCTTGCCTGTTTTAACCTAAACAAAACTCAAAACAAACTTAAAACACGAAGTAAATAAACAATAACCGACAAAACATAAACACAAACTAAAAACTAGATCAAAAATGACATAAAACTAAAAATAAACTAAAACTACACAATTAAAGAAAACACTAGACAAACCGATAAAAACTAACAAAATACCTAAATAAAACAATAATTAACCTAATAACAAAAACACAAAACTTATAACAAAAACTAATAAAACAACTACCCCACACTTAAAAATTTGCTTGTCCTCAAGCAAATTCACATGGCATAAATTAAAAATTCAAACAACCTTAACTATAATTCCAGAACATAGATGAAATACTTTAAGACATCAGACATAAATAATTGCAATTTCCTTCAATCAAGATATTCTTAACTCATTCATTGATCCAGACATACAAATCTTATCTCTCAACTAAGTGTTTCACTCGATTTCAAAGGTTAATCACTCATACCACTCATGAGTGCATACTGCCATAACCTTGCTTAATTATCCAATCTCCCTCACTGATTTTCTCAAGAAATAATCCGAAGGTCTTTTATTTGGATGTAATGGGGCTAAGGTAAGGTGTGAGAAAAGACATTTAAGTGGAGCATCAAGAAATGGAGTATCTAAATTAGACACTACTCTTGCTAAGAATTTCATAACTCCTTCAACTAGCATACTCACCAACCCTTAGCAATCTTACATACTTGCACACTAAAAGAAAAGTACACGAGTCAAAATTCCTCTAAGGCTAGAAAATATATGAACTTTATATATATATATATATATCTCTTTTTGTTTTATTTTCACTTTTTTTTTTGAGTTTATATTTTATATATATATATATATATACAAAGTATAAACTTAATGGAACATCTAGCTTAAAATGTAGAGGAAAAGAATACTGACTCTTAATCAAATACAATATGCAAAGTATGCATTTCAACCCTCAATTAGGAATTCCATATTATTTTTTTTTACTTACCCCACACTTGAAATAAACTACCCTATTGTCTAATCATACAACTCCATTCCTTAATGCATAGGTATGATGATAGTAAGAACATGTTAAGTTGAGAGTTGTGTTAATCAAACAAGAAACAGTCAATGGCTCAACTTGGCTCACTAAGGAAATCAATATAAAGGGAAGTCACTTTAAGCTAAAGGGGCTAACCTAATTTGCCTTCATCATTTTAAAACTTGAGATTAAATCATAATGTGAGTTCAATAAGTATGCAAAAGCAAACTCTAGAGATGCAACATCATGAAGGTGCACACTTAAGAAAAGAAAATCAATTGACAAAAATATCAAATTTTATAAGGCTCAAAGCTCACACAGGTGGGTTCACAAAGATTTACATGTCATGAATTGCAGAATGTGAAAATTAATCCCGAATGAATTCAAATGCTCATTTCTATGCTGATACCAAAGTCTCAACTATAATGCTAGAATCAAAGAAAAGATCAATAAATTTTTAACAATTATACCATGCACAAAAAAAAACACAATAAACAAAACAACCACAATAAGCAAAACAAGAATTAAAGGAAAGCTTAAAGAGTACCCCACACTTAAAATTGACATTGTCCTCAATGGAAAACAAGAATAATAAATAAAAAAAGTTAAAGGACAACCTGTCTTCCATCGTACCTGGTGAGGCAAAATCCTAGCTTTCCATCACAAACACAAAAGTTTTATAACAAAAGTACAAGAAAAATATCCAAACACAAAAGTTTTAACATAAATAACAAAAACGAAAAATAAGACAAGAATACACTAAATAAAATAAAGCAAGGACTGAAAATCTATGGAAAATGTGGGCGGGAAGATGATGCAGCTGAGGGATGGAGACTCAAGATCGTTACAAGGTTACTGTTAATCTGTTCCATCTGCTGTAAGATCTCAGCATGGTTACGATCCACCTTGCTATCCAATCGATCCACTTTGCCCTCCAGGGCCTCAATCCTCAGAAGTACCTCTTGATGTTCCGAGACCGGAGCATCCTCATCTAAGTCAAGAGAATCCGAGTCAGACTCCTCTTCAATCCGGGCTCTCTTCTGCCTGTCCCCCGGTGCTTCAGGCTCAGCTGACGGCATCACAAAGGTCCCTCTTCTATGCACCACCATGTGCATCTTCGCCAGTATAGCTAAATCCAAGGAATCATTACCCAAAATTTGAGTCATCCGAGTAGTACTCGGGTCAAAATCCTCCACAAGGGCTACTGCTAATGTAGTGATCAATCCTCCAACACAAATAGCACCCCTCCTTTTATTAGCTACAGAATCAAAAATATCGGCTAACCAATAGCCGGCACTAATATTCATTTCATTCAAAACACAATCCAAGAAAAATAGCTCACTCGACTCAACCACACCCAGGCTCTCCTTCCTTGCAAAGAACCCACATGACATAAACCTGTGCAAATATCTCAAGGTAGGGTTCCGTAATTTAGATGCTTTGGCCGATTTGGCCATATAAGTACCCGAGCCTAAGGCACCCCAAGCAAACTGTTGTCTAAAATCTTTGGGTATCGATCTTTCTCCATGGTGATGAAAACCATATATATCATTCAACTGATCAATAGTAAGCACAAATGATTGACCCATTAATTTAAACATCAGTCTCCTGCAAATTTTCTTATCATCTCTTTCCACTTTAAGAGTTACCAAAAATTCTAGGGTGAGCTCCTCAAACTGCAGAGGTCTCAATGAAACAAAAGTTTCCCACCCAAGATATTGCACATATCTATAAAAAGCAGTTCTCATTTGCAAGGCATCTAAAGATTCGTCATTCACATACCTTGTCGGGAAAAAACCCCGAGCCAAAAGACTTGCCCTCTTGTGAGATAAAGTTGAGGAAGATGACTTCGGCTCCGGATTTCTTCTTCTTTCGGTGTGGTACAATTTTAGTTCTCGGCGACATGAAATCTGAGAAAATAACACCCAAAACTGAATTAAATCAAAATAATATGAGTAAAGAGCAAGTTTTAAGTGATAATCTCAAGTTTTGGTGGAGTAATTTGAAGTTTTAACGGAAGAGATGGAGATTTGAAAATAAAAATCAAGGGTTTGGCGTTGCAGAGAACGAGAGAGCGAGAGAGAAGAAGATAGAAAAGTTAGGGATTTATGAAATAAAACTGGGCAAAATCGGGCTTTTAAAAGGCAAAAATTGAAGGACACGGCCGTGTGTGTGCTGACTTGGCCGTGTCTGTGTGTGAAAGTGAAGGGACACGGCCAAGTGGAGAGCACACGGCCGTGTCTCATAGTTTTTGGGGGGACACGGCCAGGTGACACGGGTGTGTCCAAATCTGTAAAACATTGCAAAATCGTTCAAATTTTGAAGAATTTTTGGCCGTGTCCAGTGTGTGACACGGCCAGGTCCTTTGGCCGTGTCACCTTCTGCCTTTTTATAAACTTTAAACTTTTTTTTTTCAATGATTTTGCAACCCTTCTTCCTTAAACACCCTGAAACACAAAGTAAAGAAAAACCGATCAAAGCACAGTCTATTTATTGAAACCGAACATAAAGCAAAACTTGTTAAACTTAAAATTACAACTATGAAAAATAAATGCAAACCGATGGGTTGCCTCCCATTTAGCGCTTCTTTAATGTCATAAAGCTGGACATCATGCAAGGTCTAGGGTTCATGAATCAAAGTACTATCAATGACCCTTACTTCCTGAAATCCTTCATTGTATGGCTTAACTCTCTGTCCATTTACTTTGAAAGTCTCACCTGTTCTAGAGTTAAGTAATTCAATTGCACCAGAAGGATATACCTGAGTTATCTCGAAAGGACCACTCCATCGAGACTTGAGTTTACCTGGAAAAAGACGGAGTCGTGAGTTAAAAAGTAAACCTTCATACCTGGACTCAATGTCTTTCGCACTATAATTTTATCATGAAGTGCTTTAGTGCGATCCTTGTAAATTCTCGAGCTCTCATAAGCCTCATTCCGCAGCTCATCTAACTCTGAAATTTGTAGAAATCTTTCTTTCTTCACTTTGTCCAAGTCCAAATTCAGAGTCTTGATTGCCCAATATGCTCTGTGCTCCAACTCCACTGATAAGTGACAAGCTTTTCCAAACACCAATCAATATGGACTCATACCTAGAGGAGTTTTGAAAGCAGTCCGATATGCCCATAGTGCATCATGCAATCTGCTTGCCTAATCCTTCCTGGATGTGTTGACTGTTTTCTCCAGAATTCCTTTTAGCTGCTTGTTGGATGTTTCCACTTGTCCAGAGGTCTGTGGATGATATGGGGTCGACACCTTGTGCTTCACACCGGATTTATGCATTAATTTCTCAAACAGCCTGTTGCAAAAATGGCTCCCCCCATCACTGACTATCACCCTTGGTGTGCCAAACCTACTAAGAATGTTTTCCTTCACAAATTTAACAATATTAGCATCATTAGTACGGGTGGGGATTGCCTCCACCCATTTGGAAACATAATCAACAGCAACTAAAATGTATTCATAACCAAAGGACTTGGGGAAAGGACCCATGAAGTCTATTCCCCACACATCAAACAATTCAACAACAACATATGACTGAAGGGGCATTTCATTCCTCCTCCCAATGTTACCTACTCTTTGGCAACGATCACAGTGCTTACAATAATCTTGAGCATCTTTAAATAAAGTGGGCCAGTAAAAACCACTTTGAAGCACCTTTTCTGCAGTTTTTCTTCCTCCAAAATGACCCCCACAGTGAAGGTCATGACAAAATTGAAGAACACTCTGTTGTTCTTCCTCAGAAACACACCTGCGAACTATCTCATCTTTGCAAATCTGGAATAGATAAGGTTCATCCCAAAAATAAAACTTACTTAAGTGTAGAAACCTTTTCTTTTCCTGAAAAGACATGTTAGATCTCAAAATACCACAAGAAAGATAGTTAGCAATATCTGCAAACCACGGTGCATCAATTACCACAAACAAATGCTCATCAGGAAATGCTTCTAAATTTTTATGAATGCTATCAGATGCAAGATTTTCATTAAAGTAGGGTAATCTGGATAAATGATCAGCAATAACATTCTCACTACCCTTAGTATCCCTGATCTGGAAATCAAACTCTTGCAATAACAACACCCATCTAATTAAGCGCGGTTTAGTATGCTGTTTTGTTAAAAGATATTTAAGAGCTGCATGGTCAGAATGAACAATAATTTTTGACCCTATTAAATATGCTCTAAATTTGTCTAAAGCAAAAACAACAGCTAACATTTCCTTCTCAGTTGTGGTGTAGTTCATTTGTGCACTGTTCAGGGTTAAACTAGCATAATAAATTACCCTTAAGTATTTGTCAACCCTTTGCCCAAGAACAGCTCCTACTGCATGATTAGAAGCATCACACATGATTTCAAAAGGTAAAGACCAGACAGGAGCTACAATCACAGGTGCACTAGTCAATTTTTCCTTAAGAGAATTAAAAGCTTGCATGCATTGTGCTGTAAATTCAAATGGAACATCTTTCCCCAATAAATGGCACAATGGTTGGCTTATTTTGGAGAAATCCTTAATAAACCTTCTGTAAAATCCTGCATGCCCTAAAAAACTTCTTATTCCCTTAACAGAGGTAGGTGGGGGTAACTTAGCAATCAATTCAATTTTAGCCTTATCCACCTCAAACCCTTTACTCGACACCACATGACCTAAGACAATGCCCTGAGTAACCATAAAATGACTCTTTTCCCAACTTAAAGTGAGGTTACATTCAATGCATCTCTCAAGCACACGAACAAGTTTATCGAGGCAATTATCAAAAGAATTACCAAAAACAGAAAAATCATCCATAAATACCTCAATAAAATCGTCGATCATATCTGAGAAGACAGACATCATGCATCTCTGAAAAGTTGCAGGTGCATTGCACAAGCCAAAGGGCATACGTCGAAATGCATAAGTCCCAAAAGGGCAAGTAAAGGTTGTCTTTGACTGATCCTCTGGAGCTATTGGCACCTGATAGTAACATGAAAGGCCATCCAGAAAACAATAATGTGAGTGTCCAAAAAGTTTGTCTAACATCTGATCAATAAAAGGAAGAGGAAAATGATCTTTCTTTGTAGCATTGTTCAACTTCCTATAATCAATGCACATTCTCCACCCAGTAGTAGTCCTAGTAGGAACCAACTCCTTATTCTCATTTTTCACCACTGTGATTCCAGATTTCTTAGGAACTACATGTACTGGGCTCACCCACTCACTATTAGCAATTGGATAAATTACTCCTTCATCCAGCAATTTGAGCACTTCTTTCTTAACCACTTCACTCATATTTGGGTTAAGTCTCCTTTGGGTTTCCCTCACAGGTTTAGCTCCCTCTTCTAAAGTGATTCTATGCATGCACATGGAAGGGCTAATACCCTTTATGTCACTCAATCCCCATCCTATTGCTCTCTTCAATCTTTTAAGCTCACTCACTAACCTCATCTCCTCCCCTTCACTAAGTTCACTATATATTATTATAGGTAAAGTATTGTGATCTCCCAAAAACACATATTTCAGGTTCTTAGGTAACTCTTTCAGCTCTAACTCTAGTGAGGGGTTCTTCTCTTCTTTTTCAATGGGGGAAGGTTCAAAAATTGGGTCCTCCTTAAGCTCCTCTATTTCAGCACCCTCTAAAGTCTCAAGGCAACTGGCTAGTTCTGCATCAAAAATTTCCAAATCACTATCCAAAGTCAATGCCAGCTCCAATTTATCAGAGGAACTTGTCTGCAAGAAAACATCTGAAACAACTGCATCAATACAATCAATAAAAGAACAATCCTCATATAAAGCAGTTGTAGGAATAGGAGAAGTATTAAAAATAGAAAATTCTACAGTTTGTCCCAAAACAGTCATTGATAATTTTCCATTTTTAACATCTATCAAAGTGTTGGTAGTTGCCATAAAAGGCCTACCCAGCAGAATGGTGTGTGCAGATGGTGAAGAATTACCTACTTCCATGTCAAGAACAATGAAATCAACAGGAACTATCAAACCACCAACTTTAACTAACACATCTTCTATAACCCCTTTCGGGAATCTAAGAGATCTATCAGCTAATTGCAACACCATTTTTGTTGGCTTAAGTTCCCCTAATTCTAAGTCAAGGTACACAGAGTAAGGCATTAAATTCACACTAGCTCCCAAATCACACATGCCATCAGTACATTTTCCATTCCCCATAGCAATTTGAATAATAAAGCTTCCAGGATCCTTTAGCTTAGGAGGTAGTTTATGTTGCAAAACAGCACTAGCTACCTCAGAAACTATCACCTTTTCATTCGGCTCATACCTTTTTTTCTTGGTATTCAATTCTTTAAAGAATTTAGCATAAGCCGGCATGTTCTTAATTGCTTCAAGTAATGGTAAGTTGATACTTACCTTAGATAGCATGTTGAAGTTATCTGAAAACTGCTTATCTTTTTTATCATCCTTCAACCTGCTAGGGAATGGTATAGGTGGCCTGTATGGATTGCTTGCCCTGTGCAAATCTGGTGTAGGGGTCTTCTCCATTGATCTTTCTTCAGCACCTTTGTTCTCTAATTCTCCTTCCTTTTTCTTCTCTTGCTCACCTGCATTCACAGAATTATTTTCAACATTGTTATTAATTACCTTGCCACTCCTAAGAACAGTCACTGCTTGTTGTTGAATCTGCATCTGTTGTGCAAGTTGCCCCACTTGGGTCTCCACCTTCTTAAAAGATGCTTCCAAGGAATCCAGCCTCTTGTTGTTCATCTCTTGGTTTTGAGCACTGACTTTGATGAAAGCTTGTAAACTGTCCTCCAAACTCTCTCTTTTATGCTGACCTTGATTTTGACTTGAGGATTGGCCCTGCTGCTGGTTCTGTCTCTGGAGCAAATGGAAAGGCTGTTGAGCATTATTTGTCGTCCAGGAAAAATTGGGGTGACTCCTCCAACCAGGATTGTAAGTGTTGGAGTAAGGATCATTTCTGGCCCTAGGTTGGAATCCTCCCATAACATTGACCTGCTCAGCTTCATTCCCAAAAGACTCATATGCAGAGGGACATATATTTGCTCCATGCCCTAATGTCCCACAGATTCCACACACTTCTTGAGTAGATGAAGAAATATTGTTCTTCATGTTTAGCATCTGAACATGTCTTGTCAACTCAGCTATTTGACTAACCATTTCAGTATTGGCTTCCAGTTGATTCACCCCCTTGCTTCTTCCCCTTACACTCTTTTGTTGAGAATTAGCTCCCAACATCTCAAAGATCTCATAAGTCTCATCAGCTATCTTTTCTCCCATGGCTCCCCCAGCTGCATTATCAACAGTGTTCTGAAATTGCTGAGTGAGACCATTATAGAAAAACTGATTAAGGAGTTGAAGTGGGTAATGATGATGTGGACACTGGATCAATAGCATCTTGAATCTGTCCCAAGCCTCATGAAATGGCTCTCCTTCAAATTGAGAGAATGTAGCAATCTTCCCTCTCAACTCAGCTGTCTTTTGGTGTGAATAGAACTTGCCCATGAATTTATTGTAAACTTGCTCCCAAGTTGTCAGTGAGTTCTCAGGCAACATCATGAGCCAGCTCTTTACCCTATCCTTCAAAGTATAAGGGAAACATCTCATCCTCAACTGATCTTCTGTTAGTCCTCCCAAAGGAAAAGTGTTGAGGGTGGAGTAGAAGTCCCTAATAATATTCAAAGGATCTTCATTTGGAACTCCATAGAATGATGGCAGCATGTTATAGTGAATATTCTTCAACTCATAGTTCCTTGCTGCATCTGTCAGTCTTATGCAAGAAGTGGAAGTCCCAATGACAGGTCTAGCAAAATCTCTCATGGTTCTTTGTCTTTCTTCAGCCATTTTAACAAATTTTTCAGATTCTGACTCAAAATTCGAAATGTCTTCCTCTGAAGTATCAAATCCTGTGAAAAGCTCAAACTCCTCTCTGCTCCTTTTTATTCTCTGAATTTCTGGAATGAATGGATGCAGTTCTCCTTCAAGTGATCTCCTGCCTTGCATAAACAAAAATTTCTAGAAAAAGAAATATCAAAAGCAAAAGACAAATAAAATAAAAATGAAAAGCAATGAAAATAATCTGAAATGTGAATTTTTTTTTTATTTTTTTTAAAAGAAAAATAAACAATTACACCAATTAGCCTCCCCGGCAACGGCGCCAAAAACTTGTTGCACTCAAGTTAACTCTACCACAAAGCGTCACTCGCAAGTATACGAGGTAGCTGTAGCAAAGGTGATTGCCCCAAGGTCGTTCTCTCAAGGAAGCCAAAGTGGTTAATTGCTTATCAGATTATGTTTAACAAGTAATAAAGAGATTTATAAATTGCTAAATAATGAAGAAGATTGATTAAAGTTTAGAACAATAAAAGTAAATTGAGCTGTGTTTTGATTCACTTGATAGAATGGTCAAGGGTTTGCACTTCTTTACTACTCATATGTATGAACGGTTATTCCACTTAACTAATTTAATTTCTAAGTTTAAATCTCAAGCAACTTAATTAATTGAGTCAAGGAAATAAGCTCTCGCATTCAAACCTCTTACAACTAATCTTGTTATAATTGAAACAATCTTTTTAATAGGTTATATCTCTAATTCACCTAAGTCCTTAATTGAATTATTCCAGCATTAGATTTCATCTCTCAATCCATCATCTAATACCTAAAACACACAATTGGTGGCCAATCAATTATATGTAACAATTTTTCATTCAATAAAGGCTAAAGAAATCAATAGTTAAGAGAATAACCAATTCATACAATTCATAGCAAATCCATACAAACCCTAGACTAGATTAAATTAGTTCATGATGTTATCAAGCATACTCATCTCATTAATAATAAAAGAAATCAATTTAGACATGATAATGTTCATAAACACAATTTCAATGAAACTAAAGAGACAAAGTTTAAGAATAAAACCAAGTTACAAACTCCTTGAAGCTTTTGATGAATCTCTTGATCGAATCTTGCAAAAAGGATGAAACAATGGCATGAACAATCTAATCTAAACTAGTTTAATCCAAAGTAAAATCAAAATCCAAGAAAACATATGTTTAAACCCTAAGATCTCTCTCAGACGGCTAATTTGCTCTCAAAAATTGTCCAAAGACCCCTAAACCCTAACTTTCTTTTCCTTTTATATGAGTCGTACGCGTTAAAAATCCGATGCGGGCTTGGAACATGAGGGACACGGCCAGGTGATGAGGGACATGGCCGTGTGAGGGCTTGATGGAGGGACACGGCCAGGTGATACGGCCGTGTCCCCTGCATGTGTCCTCCTCTGTTGCTTTTGGTCTTCTTTTCTTCTTTGTTGAGTGACACGGCCAAGTGGAGCTTGACTTGGCCGTGTGAGTGAGATGGGAGGGACACGGCCAGGAGACACGGCAGTGTCCCTTGCCTGTGTTCGTTTCTGTGTAATTGTTGACCTCCCTTTCCTTTGGTAACAAGTGGGACACGGCCAAGTCAAGGTGACTTGGCCGTGTTGCTCTTCTTTGGAGGGACACGGCCACATGACTTGGCCGTGTCCCTTGCTTGTGTCTGCTACTGGGACTTGTTCTTCCTTTTAACTTGGTATGGGACACGGCCAGTGACTTGGCCGTGTCCTCTACCTGTGTCAGCTACTGCCCATTTCATCTTCAATTCGTTTCCTTGCCTGTTTTAACCTAAACAAAACTCAAAACAAACTTAAAACACGAAGTAAATAAACAATAACCGATAAAACATAAACACAAACTAAAAACTAGATCAAAAACGACATAAAACTAAAAATAAACTAAAACTACACAATTAAAGAAAACACTAGACAAACCGATAAAAACTAACAAAATACCTAAATAAAACAATAATTAACCTAATAAACAAGACACAAAACTTATAACAAAAACTAATAAAACAAATGCCTTCTTTAATCTGTCAAAAGCAACCAAACAATCATCAAAAAAATTAAATTCTACATTTTTACCTAACAAATCATACAAAGGTTTAGAAATCCTAGAAAAACCTTTAATGAATCTTCTATAAAAGTCGGCATGTCTAAGAAAGCTTCTTATTACCTTGACATTAGTTAGTAGAGGCAATTTTCCTATGACATCAACTTTGGCTCTATCCACCTCAATTCTAGCTTGAGAAACCTTACGGCCCAAAATGATTCCTTCTTCCACATGAAATGGCATTTCTCCTAATTTAGCACAAGATTAGTCTCTTCACACCTTTGTAGTACTTTGGCAAAATTTTACAAACACATATCAAAAGAAGTATCATAAATAGTGAAATCATCCATAAAAATTTCCACAAACCTTTTAACAAAATCACTAAATATAGCTAGCATGCATCTCTAAAATGTAGCAGGTGCATTATACAAACCAAATGGCATTCGTCTATTAGCAAAAGTGCCAAAGGATAAGTGAAAGGAGTTTTATCTTGGTCCTCTAGAGCAATGGGTATTTGAAAACACCTAGAATACCCATCAAGCAAATAAAAATAAGAATTACCCGTTAAACGTTTAAGAATTCGGTCAATGAATGGAAGAGGAAATGATCTTTCCTAGTGGCTTTATTAAGCTTCCTATAATCAATGCACACTCTCCATCTGATAACCATTCTTGAGGGAATCAACTCTTTTTTTTTTAATCACTGCCATCCCTCTTTTCTTTGGTACCACATGTATCAGACTAACCTAAGGGCTATCAAAGATATGATACATAATTCCTGCATCTAACAATTTGGTAATTTCTATTGTCACGTCTTTCATATTAGGGTTCAACCTCCTTTGTGCATCCACTACTAGTTTACAATCATCTTCCATTAATATCCTATGCATACATAAAGATGGGATAATTCCTCTAATATCAAAAATGGTCCAACCAATAGATCTCTTAAATTGTCTAACCACTTCTAAGATTTGTTCTAATTGATCCTTAGATAATTAAGCATTTGAAATTATAGGGATGCTCTCATTAGGTCCTAAGAAAGCTTACTTCAAGTGGGATGGTAATGGTTTAAGCTTAGGTGTAGGGGAAACTTCAATGGATGGGTGTGGTAGCGGTGTAGTTCTACTTATCTCCTCATATCCCTTAGAAGCTATAATATGCATCGATTGCAAAGCATAAGCATATGCTGTAATTTCTTAATTATTATCCTCTTCATTTACACTATTAATCAAACAAGCTTTGAGAGGATCCTCAAATTCTTTCTCAAAAACCTCTTGAACTAATTCTTCAATCACATTAACCCTAAAGCAATTATGGTTCTGTCATTAACTCAGTAAAGTTGAACTCTACCATCTCATTCTCAACTTGCAAGGTTAACTTTCCTCCCTTAACATCTATCCTAGCTCCTGCAGTGGCTAAAAATGGTCTCCCCAAGATTAATGGTATTTCCACATCTTTTTTCATCCCTAAAATCACAAAATCCATAAGAATATAAAATTTATCAACTCTCACCAATACAATCTCTACAACTCCTAAAGGTAACTTAACAGATCTATCGGCCAATTGTAAAGTCATCCTAGTGGGTTTCAAATCTGCAAGCCCTAACTTCCTACAAATAGAATTTGGCATCAAACTCACACTTACACCTAAATCATATAAAGCTTTGTTAAAATCAAAATCATTAATAGTGAAAGGTATAGAAAAACTCCATGGGTCTTTCAATTTAGATGGAAGCTTATTTTGGATCACAGCACTATACTCCTATGTGAGTGCAATCCTTGCATTATCTTTAAGGGATCTCTTGATGGAAAGCAACTCTTTCCAAAACTTGACATAGGATGGAATTTGTACTAGAGCATCTGCAAAAGGAATGTTGATCCTTAGTTGCTTGAACACTTTAAGAAATTTCTCATAATGCTTCTCTAACTTTTGCTTTTGTAGCCTTTGGGGAAATGGTACGGGAGGTATATAAGGCTTAACTTCTACCTTAGAAGGTAGTCCTTCACTTTTCTCCTTGTGCTTCTCAACTTCTCCCTCTTTTAGCCCCTCTTGAACTTCTTCCTTATCTTTATGTTTCTCAACTTTCTATGGATCAACTTCTTGTAATTGCTTACCACTCTTTAGCATAACCGATTTGCAATGCTTCTTTGGATTAACTTTGGTTTAGCTTGGAAGGGAACCTTGATTCTTTGATCCAGAATAACTAGCGATTTGCCTAATTTGCATCTCAAGGCTTCTATTTTGATTGGCAGTTTGGGCCATCCTTACTTTTAACCGATCATATTGCTTGTTTAGCTTGTTAAACCTTTCACTAGATACAGAAATGAACTTCTCTAAAGCAGTCTCATACCCCAGTTTATTGTCTTAGTAATATTTTTAATCTCTATTCTGATTTTGTAATGGTGGTTGATGCACTCCTCTTTAATTAAATTGGTTCCCTTGATTGCCTTAATTTGCTTAATTACAACCCTAAGATAAATTTGGATGGTTGTTCCAATTGGGATTTATGTGTTACCATATTGTCCTTATGGTGCACGATTTTGATTCCCAATAAAATGAACCTACTCATACCCTTGGCATTCCATAGTTTGGTGAGCTCCTCCACAATTTCCATAACTAGCTGCATTAACAAGGTTTACATGCTCAAATTTCTTAGCTAAAGCATCAACTTTAGCCACCAAAGAGATATCCCATCTACTTCATGAATCCTGGCTAACTTCTTTGGAACCATTCTCTCACTATACCAATAATAATTAATAGCAGCTATAGCTTCAAGAAGTTCCAAAGCTTCAGTAGGACTTTTATTCACTAAGGCTCCACTGGCAGTAGCATCAATTGTACTTCTCAAAGAACCAATAACACCATTATAGAATGTTTGAATTATCATTCAATCTAGAATCCCATGATGTGGGCACTTCCTTTAAAGTTCCTTATATCTTTCCCAAACTTCATACAATGACTCACCATCATGTTGAGAGAAACCAGTAATATCATTTCTACACTTAGCAATTTTTCCATGTGGAAAATACTTAGCTAAGAAAGCTCTTGACAAACTATCCTAAGTAGTGAAGGTTCATGCTACATATCCTGATAACCAACTCTTTGATATATCCTTCAAGGTGAATGGAAAGAGTCTAAGACGGATATCATCACTAGCACCATTCATCTTCAGAGTATCACAAATCTCAAGAAAACTTTACAAATGACTAATTACATCCTCTTTACAAATGACCAATTACATCCTCATGATCATGATCATGCCCACAAAAGAGAATTTGTTGTGTTATATTGATCAAACCTGGGTTAAGATCCAAGTTGTTAGCAATAATAGTGGGTCTATTTATACTAGAGCCTACTTCTGTAGTGGGCATAGCATACTCCCCAAGAGCTCGGTTGTTTGGACCTTCTGCCATTTCTTCTTCACTATCAGTTAAAAATCTATATCAATTGCTTCCTTAAAAACTTCAGTGTCCCTCTATCTTTCCCTCTCTTCTCTTTCTAAATATAGTCTTTCTCTTCTTGCTCTATTGCTTGCCCAACACTTCCTTTCAATTTCTGGATTATAATATTCTAAGATTGCATATGGATTACTATGCATAAATGTCCTACATAAAATGAAATTAAAAATAATTAAAATAAAGCTCCAAATTAATAATTTTACTGAATTTTAATGTTATCAAAATTGTTGCCCTCTCCAGCAGTGGCACAAAAAACTTATTATTAATTGATGAGTGATAAATACGGGTTGTGTGATAGAGATTATGTGTGTGGTTTGTGCTTTACTATAAACAATAAACTACAAATGCACGGTATTTTTGCTCGTAGTAGAATGGGAGTATGAGTATCGCTCCACGAGGAAGGCATATCTTAATTAAATTAAACTATTATCTGAAAAATCTAAAATTCAACAATTAAATTACTTAATTGATCCAAATCAACCAATAACTCTAAATTAGATGATTAACAACCAATAATAAATTAGTAGGATTAGGTTTCATTGGATGTTTTTCTAATGGATTTAATTAATTGATTTCAATTTAGTTTATTTCTTAAATCAAAGATACCTAGTATCACTAAATTCATCCACTTCTCTCTGAAGCAAGGGGAATATGATTAAGCAAGGGTTACATAACTAGTTTCATGCCAAATAACCAATGCCCAATCCAAGTAAACAAGATACCATTATAGATCCCTAAGCAATTAGTTTATCTAATCACTCAAGGTTGATGATTCCACATAAAAAATCATATTCAACTCTTGTATTTTATATGATTTCTTAAATTTTAATAATTGGTGGCCAAGTAATTGCTAATCAATTAAACCAAAATCATCAAATCAATGATTAAAGAAAATATATCTATGCACATTAATGTATAATAATTAAACCCATTGTTAAAAAAAACCCAAATCTTCCTAATCCCACAGGGGAATTAGTTACCCATTAGCAAATGAAGCAAAAATAAAAAAATCTATTAACTTCAACTAAGATATCAATAAATCTAAGCTAAAGATGTTTTAAACAATAAATACATTGAAAATAAATGATTAAGCTAAAAAAAACTCCCTTAAACTTGCTACAAATGTCTTTAAAAACCCAAAAAGTTGTCAAATCTGCATATTTCCTTCATGGATGGTTGATTTCTTCTATCCTTTTGCTTCAAATCCGATTGTTTTTCTAGGAAAAGAAAGATATTAGGTAAGCTCTCTTTAAAACCTCTACAAAGATCCTTATATACTCTATCCACTCTGTCCTTAGATGCCCTAGGGTAAAGGGAGAAAAAATTCCTTAAAAATCACGTTATCAGCTGGGAACAATTATGTGCAGGTGTGTGGAAAGGTAGACACGAGCATTTGGGTCTGAAACACTTCAAAATCTTGAATTTTCATAAGTTTTGGCAGACCCTAAAAAATTCACACGAATGTGCGCGACACTCGAAGATTTTAAGTGCCAATAAATAATTAATTTGGAAGGTAAATTAAAGTTTTGGAAGAAGGAAAATAACATGTATAAGTGAAATATAAGTGAAATATACATAATGTATAAAAGTCAAAAAGCAGATAGTAAAAGTCAAAGGTAAATAGTAAAATGGTAAAAGTTAAAAAGATTTTTTTAAAAAAATTGAAAATTAAAATAATTTTTTAATGATAGTGGAAAATGATAGGAAATGTTGATAATTATTAATTAATTATATGTGTAGCTAAGAAAGAGGGAAGAAAGAAAATTAAAAAAAAATTATCATCTTCTTCCTCTTCTCCTTTCATGGACGTTCCTCCATAGATGAATAAGAGAAGGTTTTCATCTTCTCAAATATCAAATTTCCTAAAGATTTCAAGTAACCAAAGATGATTTTGGAGGTTTTGCATGAGGTAAGTAAGTTTTCTTAGAATTTTAAGAATTTCTTTGGAAATTCTAATTATGTGAAAAATGAAAATTTTATGCAGACTTAGATAATTGTTTAAATGGATTGTTTGGAAGTTATTTTGATATGAATGATATTATTTTAAGGTTGGTTGGTGAAAATGAATTGATTTTGGTAAGGTTAAGGTTTATGGAGAGATTATGTGAAATTAGAGTTTTTGATGATGATGTTTAAAATTGTTAAAGTGAATTGTTTTCATGTTATATTAATGTGTATGTAATGAATTTATGGTTAGATGATGGAAATAGATAGGTTGGGTGATAGTTTGAAAGAGGTAGTAAGGATGAATTAGGGTTTTGGTGGATTTTTGAGAATGAATGGTTGTAAATATTGTTAATTGATTTAAAATGGCTTAAAATGAGATACTAACATTATTTTTGTGTTTATAATATGGTTTAGAAGTGAGAAGTGTATACTTGATTAATTGAAGTGAAGGATGATTGGTAAAATTGAAGTTGGAGGGTGATTAAGGCTTGGAACATGATACAATTAAGGTTAGTACACACTTTAATCATATTATATTTAATTGTTATGCATGATGTTATACATGTTGGCATTCTTTAAAGAATGAAGAAATTCTTTAAAGTGACTTCATGTATATTTGAGTATGTGGTTGAATTGATGTGAGAAATGGTATTATTGTGCGTATTATGGAAATATTATGGAAAAGGATAAAATGTGATTAAAATTATGAAAGAGGACTATGTAATATCTAATGTGTTTAATAATGTGGAAATTGGTTATGAAATAATGAGAAATGATTAAAAATGTGAAAATAAGCTACACTAGATAATTTGATTGAAAATAATGAAAATGGATATGAAAAGTATGGTAAATGTATAGAAAATGTGAGAGAGATGTCATATTATAAATGTGACCAAAAATTATGTGGAATGTGATTAAATATGTAGAAAATATAAAAATACAAAAAATAGATAAAGAATATGAAAAATAATAGAAATTGTGGTAAAAGAATATATATGATGAAAATTAATAAAACATGACAAATGTGAAAATAATGAATTTATGATGTGTATAAATAATAAATAAATGAATATGTTGAGGTATGATAATAAAATATATTGGAATGTGTTATATGTGACATGTAATGTTTTGTTGTGTTACCTATTGTATATAAAATCTGTGATGGTTAAATGGGATATATGATGGAGATCATGGAATGATATGATCACGATACATATTCAAATTACTGAGAAGGAATGTGAGATGAGAAAATATGCTAAATGATGAGAAATGAGTTGTTGAAAGACTTGAGTAGAGCTAAGACTTAATATTGAAAATGAGATTATGGAAATATGATTTGATGATATGGATAATTATGCGATGTGTCTATTGCCCTACATAATAATTTGTTTCAAAAAATTGATGTTGGTGATTATATGATGACGAGCCCGAGAAGAGTTGGGCCATTACATGAACAGAGCTAGGTCATAAGATTGAGGACCCGAGCAGAGATGGGTCAAGAAATTTAAAATGATTTTGCCTACGGGCTAGACATTGGGCATCACAATGGACCAAATCAATTATTCTGGAACTTGATTATTATATAGGGAGTAGTTGGGCCCAACGTGCGATGTGATATCGTGTCTTGTACAATTTTGGTAATATTGTAATGAAATGATGAGATGAATTAAATGATTTTAGTTGAACAATGTGTTATGCTGGTAATGTCACAACAAAATATTGATTTGATGAATATGTGTGTGTATGGCTGTGATATATTTGTATATAAATTATGAAGCAAAGAAAATGCAAAAATAATAGTGCATGTATTGATAGTATGATGATAAAATATGAGTTGAAAAGTACACATGTGTGTTATTTAAATTATTATACTGTTTTAGTATGTACCACTAAGCCATGTGGCTTAACGTGGTTGTGTGAATTGTGCAAGTAACAGAAGTGCAGAACAGGGTGAACATGCGTGTGATTGAGACTTGAAGTTGTAGGTGCCACGAGACCAACTTAGACAGTGATGAATTCATGTATAATTATATGTATGGTGTAATATGGATTTTGTATAGTAAAGACATTATATGTATATTAAGCATGTTTTAGAAAATGTTATGTATATGTGAATAATTTGATAAGTACTATTACTTAAAATATAAATTTGAAATGTACATTGGTTAAGTTTATGGTTTTCTTGAATATTTATAAAGTGAAAAATAATTGGAAAGTTTTGAAAAGGTTGGGGAAAATGCTAGAGATTATATCTGTGAATATTTGGGAGTGAAATTTTCTATACAGGTTGTGTATTTGTATATTGATTTTGGAAAATATTGAAATTACAGATAAAACTCTGACAAACGTTTCTCAGAGTTTCTTTATAAATTTATATTTTATGAATTTACTACTTAAGTATATATATTATTTATTATTAATTAAATATTGTGATTAAAATGAAAATTTTTTTATTATGGAGTTTTTATGGCACTTTTATGTTCTGTGTGCAAATTTATATATACATGGTATATGTATATAGGGTATAAGGGTGTTACAGTATGGATGGAGTTCACACGGGTGAATTGAAATCCACACAGGTATGTGGACTAAATCTACACGGGGGTGTTCAAATCCACACAGGTGTGTGAATTAGTTGTGGTACTAGTAGATAAATATATGTGTTATTCCAGGAGACATTATGATGGCTAAATATTTGGATAAGAAAAACTTGAGTATGTAAGTTTATGATTAAATTTTACGTGCATGCAAAGAAAGCATATAAATTGATAATCATCTGTACCATCCGCATAATCGCTAAAATAAATTAAAATTTAATTGAATTGAATTAAAATAACTATTTTAAGGGAGAAATGAAGTTTTGAGAGTGTGAATAATGAAGTGTATATGTTATATATATGTGAAATATAAGTAACATATAAAAGTCAAAATGAATAGTAAAGTCAAAGGGTAAAATAGTAAAATGGTAAAACTAAAAAGTAAAAGCAAATATTCAAAAATAAAATATTTTGAATGGAAGACGAAAATTGGGATTATTAAAATAATTAATTAATTAAAATAATAAAATAATATATATATATATGGTTAAAAATGAAGAGAAATAAAAAGAAAAAATCAAAATTTACTTCTTCTTCATCCTTCTTCTCTCAAGGCTAAATTCACCATGGTTGTAGGGGGAGGATTTTTATTTCTTCCTACCTCAAATTCTTCAAGATTTCTTTGAGTTTTTGCATGATTTTGAAGTTCCTCCAACCAAAGGTAAGTTTTCTTGCCTTATTTTTGAGTTTTATGGAGATTTAAGGTTATGTGAGAAATGAGATTTTTATGGAGTTCTTTTTAATTGTTCTTATGCATTTGGAAGATGTTATTTTGATGAGGAGATGAAGTTTTTATGATTGGATGGTTGATTAGTTGGGCTAAGTAGAAGTTTGATTGGGTTAGTATTGATTTTAGGATTTTGGAAAGGGTTTTGTTAAAGGAAGCTTGTTCATTGAATTTCATTTATTTAAATTATGTTATTAAATGATTTTAATTATAGAAATGAACTTTAAATACCCTTTGGAATTGAATAGAATGATGTTCCAAAATTAAAGAAGGTTAGGGCTAAAATTAGAAATCTTGAGGGGAATGTGCTAAATTGAATTTTAGCAGTTAAAATGTGTAGAATTGTGATTCTAATGCATTATATGTACCCACATTTTGGATAGGTGTTGAGTAAGTAGTTGTTACCCAAGTTTAGTAGTGAAGAGCATCTTGGAAGTGAAGGGTAAAGGGTGATATTAGCTTGGATTTGGATTTTAGATAAGGTATACGCATACTTTAATAGTTTGAAACATATTTGCATTTAATTTGGCTTAGCACATTTTAGATGAAAATTATGCTAAGCTACTTTGTCACTTGAATGCTCATATGCATTGTGATATTAAATGTGAAATGGTAAATACATGATGTGCATTATGTTAAGCCATTATTAATGGCTAAGATGAGTAAAAAATGATAAATGTGAATTATATGAGAATAGCCCAAAGTGTTTGGGTAATATAGTCTTAATGCAAAGTGGCATGCAATGTTGAAAATGTGATGATTAATATTGAATTAAAGTGATTAAACATAGTTATGGAAGAGAAAAATGAGTAGAAGAGACAATGTGATAAGAAATAGATTGTGAAAATGTGCAATATTTATATGTTGCCTTATATAATATTCAATGCCAAAGTTTTATGTTTAGTGGCATGCCTATAATTTGCCTTTAGGCTAGACACTGGGTGTCACTATTGCATGATTTGCCTTTGGGCTAGATGCTGGGTGTCACCATTATATTATGTGCCTTCGGGCTAGGCATTGGACATCATTATTATTTGCATACGGGCTAGACATTGGGTGTTAAAATAAGTCAAAATAATAACTCTTGAACTTGAATATTATATAAGGTCATTTGGGCCCAATGCATGTGAATGTGATATGTGATGACTTAGAATGAAAAATATGTATGAATTAATATGCTATTGCATGTCACATTGTAGAATTTAAAAGAAAAGCATTATGCATTGTCTATCTTCAATTTTTACTACTATCAAAGGATTATCATGCAAGTGACAAGGTTGAGATAGAGGACCCAACTAGACCTGACCAGGTCTAGGGTTTTGGGATTTTACTAGAAGATTTTTATACTATCATGGACCAGAGCTAGTTGCATCCATGTAAATGTTTAATTTTGTGAAACTTGTTTGATGATGTAGATTATGTTTGTATAATTGTATATGATGTAAATTATACAAGTCTTTGAATCAAATGCTATAAACGGATAACTATGATATGTTTATATATATATATATCTAAATATGTAGTAATGAAATATTATTTTGGAGATTTTGGGAGAACTGGTTGAGTGGAAATATTTGGAAGTTTATTTTCATTATAGGTTGAATTGATTTTTTTTTTTGGGAATGTTCAAATAAGAGACAAAACTCTAACGAATTTTTTCAAGAGATTTTTTTTTAAAATAAGCAGTTTTGGTAATATTATTTTAATGTACACTTAAATCTAGCTATTAAAATACACTTTAAGAATTAAAATATTTTTCTTATAATTATAAAAATTTTAAAATGTCTGTAACTGTGATACCATGGTATTCTGTATATGTATTTTACATACATAGGGCGTATGTATTATACATATATAGGATATAAGGGTGTTACATCATTATTGAAAGTAAAGATTTATATGAAAGAATAATTATTTTTTTGAAAAGGTGCTAAAATATAAGATAAGTTGACTTTCCATTTTACAAGATAATTGATGATTGGTAGCTAAAAATAGATGATAATGTTCTAGGAAAATTTATTGAAAAGTCTAAGGCAATTACTTTATGATCTTATTATCACTTATGATAAAGGAAGATAGTGATATCGCATAATAGATATGCAAAGTTTGGCATTATATTTATGATATGTCGAAATTTAAGTGCATTTAATTGTTGTCATAAGGTATGACCAACAACTTGAAATAAAAGATGGATGTATTGAATATAAAAAAATGTTAGACTAAAAGAAGTCATAAAGTATGACTAGCTATACTCATTAATTATATTAATAATTTAATTAAGCAATAACTTGAGAAAGTGAAACCAAAAGTTATCTATTTAAGTAATAGTTAAAAATAAATGTATTAGGAAGGAAAACTAAATTAATTCAAGTAGGACTTTCCAAGGAGCCTTCTAGGACTAACCCGATGGCCGAACTGATTTTTCGAAAATCATGTTAACAGGGCCTAATCCTAGTGAGGTTTAAACCACTAAGTATTGTAAATTTGTATTTTGAAACGTGCATAAGATAAAAGTTACTACCTTACAATTTCAACCTCTGGTTGCCTCTGAATATAGTCTACGCACTATTATGTATACGATATTCGAACTGTTCTATTACGTAATTGTGATATGATTTTCTTTGTTTAAAATTTTATTTTATTATACTTAAGTTGAGGAAACTGCCTACTCTGCCTACTCTGTTTCAAATATCTTACTACAACCTAAGGGTTAACTTTAAATATACAATAAAATAAGTATTTGTGTATGCTAATTAAGTAAAAAGTACCGAAATTGAAAAATGGATATTCTATATGAAGTACTAATAAAAAATAATAAAAATCCATCTCAGACACATGATAATAAATTTTGGTATGTTACAAGTTAAAATAGTTAGACTTAAAAGTCATAAGTATCGAATTAAGACTGAACTACTATGAGTTAAAATATAATATGAACTAAGGTAACAATTGTTAAATTGTTAAGTTATAACTACTGTAAGTGTAAACTGTTATGAATAAATTACAATATGATTTTCTCTGTATGAATATGTCATGAGTATGTGTGTGATATGCTATGTACATGCCTTGATGATAAATGTGTTGAGGGATTTAAAAATATGTAATGGTATGTTATGATGCTGAATTGAATCATGAATATCACATAAGTTTTAATAAGACACTTAACTAGTTAAAAATATAAAGTGAAAATAATACATTTACTAAAAAGAAAGAACACGTACTGAATATGCCTCTCAGCCCTTGCTCCATATTTTTTAGTGTTGGATGTAGTTTGTAATGGCATGCTTTTATGGTACCAACTCTGCAATTGCACGGCCATACTCAAATAGAGTTTTGTAATTAATTATCATAAGATTGTAAACTGAGTTCTGTAAGTAAATGGAAAGAAATATTACTGAACATAATAGAGAAAGTCAAAAAAATATGTAAAATATCATAGGCAAGTATGATTCTATGTGATTTCGGTGCATTAAAATGACACAAACCCTAGAACCATCGCGACCTTAGAATCTGAGGCATGACAGAGGTCATATCAAAGCAACAAGTAAAAAAATAATTAAACATATAAAAAGGAAATGGAGTAAAGACAAAGAATTAGTTAATGAGAGAATGGAATAGTAAAGTCTTACACTTAGTCAGAAGCAAATACCATGAAGCATAGGTAACTAAACTAAATATGAGTAATTATGGATGAATTATGATGTGAATTGATGCCTTTATGACTTGCTTACTACATAGTAATTTATGTGGGCTGCATTGATGTAACATCCTTATAACCTACCCACCTACAATACACATCCCCCCTGAATGTGTAGCATATGCAGGTAAGGTACAAGAATATCACTAATATGCCTTTGTTCTCCAACTATTCTTTATAGTTTAATTTATAATTTATAAATATAATACTTAGTAATATAAGTATAGGAGAAGTCTATAAAAAGTTTGCCAGAGTTCCATTTAAAATTTGAGCATTAATAAAATCCAACAAATCAACCTGTGAAGCAAATAATATTTTTCAAAATATTTCCATTCCACATACAACCCAAAATCCCATGGCTATATGTGTGAGTACATGATAATACTTCTATAGAAAACATCTTTAAGTCATATTAAAATTCATCTTGTATTACAAAATAGATAGCAAAATATTTAGTCAACCAAAAAGGATTATTTACATGCAATGTCAAGGTTTTGGTCTGTGGCAACCAAAGGCTTCTGGTAGCCATCCACTGCCTAGACCTATTCTGGTCTAGAAGGGCTTCTTGTCTCTATCATGTCACTTATGTAATAAATGAATCGCGCTAAGCCCAAAGCTCAGCTATATATACTTGATAATGCAATACTAATATGACAATAAAATATGAATATGCTTTAAGCTTTCATGTTACATATTCTCATCTTTATTCTATGAACAAACAAAAAACATCCAACATGTATTGGGCCCAAATAATCTTATACAATAACCTAGTTCTAGAACCATTGCTTTGGCATATCTCATCAATAATGACACCACTGTGTCTCACTAGTGGATGTAGCAAAATCTGTGACACCCAGTGTCTCATCCACAGTGTAACCATATCTCTGACACCTCATATGTGTCGCTCAGGGGCATAGTAACATCTTTGTGACACCCAGTGTCTCACCCCATCACGTATGGCATGCCAATCACCAAATACAATCTCCTGGCAACTAGTTAAAGTATAAGATAACACACATTATATAATTAATCATTCAATCATTTTCTCATTCCATATTATTACCATACTTTTATGCAACATCATCATTTACATCATATTTACAAGGTTATCAACAATATAAATATTTATTCATCACATTTAAGTGCCACAGTCATGTCGACCTAAAGGCCACACTCATGTACTTCAAAATAATTTTGTCCAATTTTTGAAATATGCCCACAGTCGTGGCATGTCCTCAGGCCACACCCGTAGTTTTGAAAATGTTTCTACCTTTCATTTGAACCAAGGCCACGACCATGGCTCTCAAGTGCCATGCCCATGGCTTTGAAATCAATATTCAATCCATTCCATTTTAGGTCCTACGGCCATGTTCCTCCTCAAGGCCACACCCGTGGGTCATCACATATTTACCAAAACACACAAAATCAACACCAAATGAAGCAAACAAAAAATAAAAGCATTATCAATGTATATACTAACCTTTTTTATGCTTAAATTGAAAGGATAACTCCTTTCTAACACTAATTTCACCAAGCCTCTCACCTCACCCAACAGTCCTTCCCTAATTGATTTCTACCAACCAATTTAATCAACACCTATTCAAAAGTAGCATTAGTGTTTTGATCATTTGTGTATGTATTTTTAGGGTAATTTTATTGGCTTTTGATTGATGTTTCTTTAAATTTGTGTTTAAGTTTGTTTGAAGTATTTGATCTAGATTGAAGTACAAAACAATGGAGCTTTAATTCAAATTTGATGGATCAAAATGGTAGAAAACCATTAGACAGGGCCAAGACACTTCATGGCTTGGATGTGTCCCTCATTAAAGACAAGAAAGGAAAGGAATAAGTAGGACATGGCAAGGACAAATTGGCTTGGCCGTGTCCCTAAGAGAATTTGGGCATAGGCAAACACATGTCACTCGGACACACTTAGTGTCTTGGTCGTGTCACTGGGTGATTCACTCAAACACACTCAGTGTCTAGGGTGTGCCACTGGGTGTGTCACTCAGATACACTCAGTGTCCTGGCCGTGTCTCACTTGAAGAGCAAACCAAAGACAAGAAAGAAATAAGACAGAAGTGGACACATGCAAGTGACATGGCTAAGCCACTGGCCGTGTCACTCCCATGAGAAGAAACCATGAAGGCAGCAAAGGACACAACCTGTAATATCCCCACATATGCCCTAGAAGTTTTGAATGTTGTTGTTGTTGTTGTTGTTGTTGGTGGTTAATGGGTTAGAATGTATGTGTTAATTGGCAAGAGAAAAGAAATTGGAAAGTGAATGCTTGTGTATATGTGTTTTGGGGAAATTTAGGGTTTAGAGACAAATGTATATGTTGTGTATATGATGATATATATAACATATAAATTGGTCAAATGAAGAGTCAAGGTGATGGTAAGTGGAAGAAGATATTTTTGGTTGAGTGTGAAATTACATGAATGGGCATATAAGAGACAAAGGTTTAGTTAAATGGTTAAAGGGTGTTTGGTAATTTTCTTTTGGAAAACTTGTGGTGGAGATTAAAAGGAAAGTTTGACTTTGCTTCTTGATTTTTTTTTCCTCTTCTCTTCATGTGTGGCCGGCTTCTTCATAGAAAAAGAGAAACAAAGAGACAAGAGAGGTGTTCTTGATTCTTGAAGCAAATTGAAGGAAAAATCAAAGGTTTTGGTTGAAGATTTGTGGAATTTCATCAAATTAGGTAAGTACTCTCTTGTTTTCCCTTGTTAATTTTTGAAGTGGTGTTTGAGATAAGTTGTGATTGGTTAATATCATGATTTAGAATGTTTGAGATGTATTTATAAGTAGTGAAAGTGATTGTGAATAAATAAGGGTTAAATTGGTGGTGGTTTTGTTTGAAAATGGCAAATTAAGTGGAAGTTGTTTTTGAAAGAAGAAGATTGATGTTGGTTTTAGGATTTGATGTGGTAAGTGATTGAATATGTAATTGATATAGTGTTAATATGAATATTGTGATGAATAAGTATTAATAACATTGATTATGTCCATTTTAATGAGATTATGTTGTGTATAATGTGTTTGAATGCAATGGAAAGAGTTTTGGCTATTTTAGGGTTTATGCATAAGAGATACGTAATTTGGAGCAGTCGCTATTATTCATGTGCGGTCGCTATTATTCATGTGCGGTCGCGACTTAGGTCGGGCTTCTGGCCGCGAAACCTACTGTAATAAGGTTTCATTGTGTAATTATATGGGGCGGTCGTACTCAGGTGAGGCGCGACCGCTAGAAAGGTTCTGTTCATCTTATTGGAAGCAATCTAATTCTACAACAAGATTCTCAAATACATGTTAAATAGATATCATTTGTCTAACATCATTGTTGAATAATGAAATGTGAGATGATATGGAATTGATAATACATATGATACTATATGAACCAAGCTATGTATTATGCATTGTGAATCTTGTGAATGGCAATTTGTTATATGAATAATGTACTTTGTAATGTTACATAAATGATGCTATATGTAAAATGTGAAGAAGAGGATGAAGTAATTGATTATAGATAGCTTGGTGGGAATAACTTTGAAGAGTGAAAAAGATGAGGATCATCCAAAAAGGTATGTACAATGCAATTTATAATTATGTGAATAATATGATTGAAGCATGTCTAAATGATATGATTGAATAATGACATGTTTGCCTAGTTAATGTAATTAATGTGGTATATATCAATGATGGAATATGACATGTAAAGGTTATGATGAGGTAAATGATTATGTATGTAAAAGATGAATTGCTATAATGTAGATTGAAAAGTAATGTGAAGCCATTGTGGTTGGCTATGTTAACTCAAATGTGATGTGAAGCCATTGTGATTGGCTATGATAATTCAATTGAAAGAAACAAGGTATGTTTGCTTAAATGAAATGAGAAATGAATTGAGAAAGTAATGTAAAATGATTATGTGCTTAATATGTTGATTCAACTTTCAGAGTCCTGTGTTTGATGGCATGCCTATAACTCATTGGATAGGCGAAATGGGAGGCCCGTAAGCCGAGTCCAATTTGAGAAATGTTTATGAATCACTGGATAGGTGAAATGGGAGGCCCGTAAACCGATTCCAGTTGTAAAATGTGAATATGGAATGATGGTGAAATGGGAGACCCGTAAACCACTTCCATTTGAGAATTTGTAACAGTCTAGCCGGGTTGAGGATCTCCCCATGTTAATGGGTTGATGGTCCAAGAGACTGGGTCTGTTACGCTATCCATGGATAGAGATATGATATAAATTGCCTACGGGCTTTATGATTATGAAATTGGATCAAAACAGTGACTCTGAACTTTGAATGACATATTAGTATCTGTTGGGCCCGAGTCTGTCTTTTTTTGTCCATGTGATAATTAAATGTTGAAATAAATGAGAAATGAGATCTATGGTTGCCTTTATTGCAAATGTGATTCGTATGATATGTAATGTGTATGTATTGATATGTTGATTGTGAGTATTGGTGATGGATTGTGGTTGGTGATAATAATTGTCTTGTTGGAAATGTTATTCATGATTGGTAAATGGTGAATAATACTATGTTATGAAGTATGTGTGGAATATGTGTATTGAAATATAGTTAGTGAGTATTATTGATGAAAGGTGATGGGTGATAATGATATATATATATGATATATGATTTAGTTGAGATATATTAAAATACAATCTAAAGAAATGATATGATAAGCTAAAGTTATATGGAATTGATATATCATTATATGCTAATATAATTTATAATGTATGTGTATAATTTATATTTGTACTACTAAGCTCTCGGGCTTAGCGCGGTTACGTGATCGCGCAGGTGACCAGGTGGAAGATGTGAAGTCTTTTGTTATGCCACGAGAAGAGTAAGAGTTTGTCGAGACCAACTAGAGGGTGATGCATTCATGTATAATTTAATTATGACGTACTTCTATCAAGAATGTATTCATTTGTATAAATGATGTTTTGAGAAAGATAAGATTATTGTATATTTATAAGATCATTAAAAGTATATTGATTTTGTAAATGTTCTTTAAATTGAAGTATGGTGGTTTGGAACTTTGTTAAAAGTTTTTTTTAAATTGCAACGAAATGTGACATCCTTATACTTTATATATTTACTGTATGTATAGTACGTATATGGAGTATCAGGGTGTTACAATTATTTTGGTATCAGAGCTTAGGTTCGAGATTCTCGGCCTAAGTAGAAATGAAAAGAAAAAGTTTGAAAAGTTTAAGTGGAAGTAAAAAGGAAAAGTTTTGAAATGGAATTTGTAATACATGCATATGCATTGACACCTAGGTTGGTCTCGGACGTGGCATAATATGAATTGTAGAATATTTGTGTTATATGAGATGTTCAATATAGTTGATGATATATGTGTATACTATGTTGATGTGATGAGAAACCATGATTATTGGCAATGATTGTTGGAAATGAATTATAATTGAGGCATAGTGTCTAATTGATTATGAGAAACTAATTGTGAAATGTAATGTAATATATGTATATTGATGATGCATATGAAAATGTCATGTTGAGTGCAACATGGAGTGTAATGTTGATGTTTATGAGCAATATTATGTAGGACATAATATGAACTCAAACATAAAGAGAATAAAGTGAATATGAGTTGAAATTAAAATTAAGATAAGAGTATGTACTCTTTCCTCTACATTTTGAATATCTTTATTATAGAGTTTATGTTGGGTTTGCTAAATAGAGGAAATATTGTTGGATTGTTATTATGGAAAGTTATGTTATTTAATGAGGAGAGTATGGTGGAATGTGGAATGAGTTGATTAATATAGACAAGGTATGATTATTTAAAGTTTGAAGTATGTACATATATAAAGTTAAGGTGTTGTTCAAAGGAAAAAGAGATGATAGTGGTTAAGTAAGAATATAACTTAGTATTGTTACTATAATGCAAACATTGTGAATTCAATGTTAGAAATGTGAGATGCTTGGATATTGTGAAAGTTCATGGTAATGGTGGTGATATGTAATATTTGAAATTTTTTTTTAATGAGCTTGATAATTGTGAAACATATATGTTTTGATATTGCTTTGTGATATATATATAAGATGTTTTTAAAGTTGATATTAAGAAAAGATGAGTTTGGCAAATTAAAGCTTGAGCGAATTAATAGGTTGAAAAGTTAAAATTAAGTGGAAATTGTTAAAGATTATTGGGATGTTGATGGTTTAATGTATATACCATACATGGGCTAGGTGAAATGACTAATGTTGCACATGAAAGTATAGTGAATTGAGTAATGTGATTGATAGTATGAGAATTGGTTCTAAAGTAAAAAGGGAAGAGGATGAGTAAACGAAAATGAACCATTTTAAATCATTTTATTGCAAAGAGTAAAAATGGATATGAAAGTATATTAAATGCTTTTAAAGACGAAAGTGAAAGAGATGTCACCTTGGGAATATGACTAAGATGGATGTGAAATATTATTATAGTCTATATATATGTATATATGTTGTGTGAATAAATACTTTACATTATACGGGAAGAATTAGTACTGTAGCAGCTCAGCCCAAAGGCTCTGGGGGTTTCTCCGGATAGGAATGGCTCAGCAGGTGGACTAGGACGGTTGTTACAGTTATAAAGGAACATTTTTAGTGAATGTATGAAAAAGGAAAATAAAACAAAAGTATATAATTAAGGGTATACATGTATATGATATGTGAATTGAGTTTTCAATATGAATGAAATTATGATATATAAACAAATGTGTGAATCACATTATGAAGGTGACCTATGAATATGTATGTGGTATAATTATAGAATTAGTGATATGGAAATGATTTTGTATGTATTAGTGGACCTAAGAGATATTAGGTTTTGAACTGTGTAAAGCTAAATGGATTATATGATGGAAGTGAGCCTGGAATGGACTTGAATAATAGTGAACAGTGGAAATGGTCATCGTGAGCATTGAACTTGATGATTATGTGATATTTAGAGTTTCAAAGTATTCATTTATGAAAAGTTCTATGTATATATATATTATAAGAGATTGTAAATGGACTAGAAATGAAGTGACAAATAGAAATTGTATGGGAACTGAATATGATTGAATATGTATATAGTAATATTGTTGAAACCTGAATTAAGTTGATAAGGAATATGTTATTCTTGAGAAACACCTTAGCTTTGTGTTGGTAAAGACTAAGAATAAAATTATATAAGAACAGTATTGATTTGAAAGTTTCAAGCTTGAATATTAATCTCTTGAAGCTATGTGTTTTGTTCAGTATATTTGATTTGTTAATTCGTTATCCATGGATTTGGGTCTTGGATAAAATGGTTGTAATACAAGTTTGGTGAGATTGAAAATTATGTTGGAAAAGTATAGTTAAGTTATGATGGATAAAGTTGTACCTTCTCATTTTATGTTAAGAATTTGGTTATAATTATGAAGGTAATAAGAGAAAAAGGAAATTATGGTAGTGTGTTAAGTTATGGGTAATATGACTAAAGTTATACTGAATATGTATATGGTATGTACTGAATAAATGGGTGGACTTGAGCTATAAGTGAAAGAACTATTGGTAGTGAGTATGGTATAAAATTATTATGAGAATTGATGAGAATTATATTAAGTTAATTTGAAATGATTGGTTATCGTGATAGTTTGATTGAATATGGAGCGAAAGAGATCAGGAATTGTATATAAGTTTGCCCTAATGGAATTAGGTTATATATATATATATACATATATAAATATTGTGAATTTCATGATGAATTTGGATAAATTAATGGATGGTTAGAATTGAACAAGATTGGAATGTGAGTATATTGTGATAGATAGATCAATTGATCTGGTTTCGGCTAAGATTATGAATCGTTATTGAGATTTAATGTGTATAATTGTATCAAAAGTGTAATTATTTACATGATAATGTATATGATGTAAATTTTAAGTGTGAGTGGACATGAATAGATGGAGTTATAGTAGTTATAAATCATGATAAAAAGGGAAAAGATTAGTTATTTATGAAATAAGTTGAAAAGTAATGTATTAATATGCAATTTAAATGAAAAGCATGCTAAGGAAATAACTCCATTTGTGAAAAATAAGGATTTTGTTATCCATTGAGGTTTGATAAATGTCTATTTAGACAGTGAATGTAATGACGGGATAACTAATGCTAAGATTTAAACAAATGATTTTTGAGGTTAAAGTTAAGAGAGTAATTACAAAGGAGTGAAGGAATAGAATATATTGAATATAAAGATTGGATGAAGTATAAGTGTATTATAAAATAATCTAATTCTTGTGTAAAAACTTTGATAAGAGATGTAATGAGTTCTTTTGAATGTTTGCACAAGAAAGTAATAAGATATCTAATTATATAGAATGTTGAGTTATGAAATTTAAAGAAGGTGGTTAATTTTAAAGGGAAGAGTTGAAGTTATATGATTTGATGACACTATGACTTGAGTATATAATTAACTTCATATGAAAGTTGAGATGGTATGTTGTTAAGTATGAATCGTTACGGTACTGATAATTTCGAGGACGAAATTATTTAAGGGGGAGAGAATTGTAATATCCCCACATATGCCCTAGAAGTTTTGAATGTTGTTGTTGTTGTTGTTGTTGTTGTTGGTTAATGGGTTAGAATGTATGTGTTAATTGGCAAGAGAAAAGAAATTGGAAAGTGAATGCTTGTGTATATGTGTTTTGGGGAAATTTAGGGTTTAGAGACAAATGTATATGTTGTGTATATGATGATATATATAACATATAAATTGGTCAAATGAAGAGTCAAGGTGATGGTAAGTGGAAGAAGATATTTTTGGTTGAGTGTGAAATTACATGAATGGGCATATAAGAGACAAAGGTTTAGTTAAATGGTTAAAGGGTGTTTGGTAATTTTCTTTTGGAAAACTTGTGGTGGAGATTAAAAGGAAAGTTTGACTTTGCTTCTTGATTTTTTTTTCCTCTTCTCTTCATGTGTGGCCGGCTTCTTCATAGAAAAAGAGAAACAAAGAGACAAGAGAGGTGTTCTTGATTCTTGAAGCAAATTGAAGGAAAAATCAAAGGTTTTGGTTGAAGATTTGTGGAATTTCATCAAATTAGGTAAGTACTCTCTTGTTTTCCCTTGTTAATTTTTGAAGTGGTGTTTGAGATAAGTTGTGATTGGTTAATATCATGATTTAGAATGTTTGAGATGTATTTATAAGTAGTGAAAGTGATTGTGAATAAATAAGGGTTAAATTGGTGGTGGTTTTGTTTGAAAATGGCAAATTAAGTGGAAGTTGTTTTTGAAAGAAGAAGATTGATGTTGGTTTTAGGATTTGATGTGGTAAGTGATTGAATATGTAATTGATATAGTGTTAATATGAATATTGTGATGAATAAGTATTAATAACATTGATTATGTCCATTTTAATGAGATTATGTTGTGTATAATGTGTTTGAATGCAATGGAAAGAGTTTTGGCTATTTTAGGGTTTATGCATAAGAGATACGTAATTTGGAGCAGTCGCTATTATTCATGTGCGGTCGCTATTATTCATGTGCGGTCGCGACTTAGGTCGGGCTTCTGGCCGCGAAACCTACTGTAATAAGGTTTCATTGTGTAATTATATGGGGCGGTCGTACTCAGGTGAGGCGCGACCGCTAGAAAGGTTCTGTTCATCTTATTGGAAGCAATCTAATTCTACAACAAGATTCTCAAATACATGTTAAATAGATATCATTTGTCTAACATCATTGTTGAATAATGAAATGTGAGATGATATGGAATTGATAATACATATGATACTATATGAACCAAGCTATGTATTATGCATTGTGAATCTTGTGAATGGCAATTTGTTATATGAATAATGTACTTTGTAATGTTACATAAATGATGCTATATGTAAAATGTGAAGAAGAGGATGAAGTAATTGATTATAGATAGCTTGGTGGGAATAACTTTGAAGAGTGAAAAAGATGAGGATCATCCAAAAAGGTATGTACAATGCAATTTATAATTATGTGAATAATATGATTGAAGCATGTCTAAATGATATGATTGAATAATGACATGTTTGCCTAGTTAATGTAATTAATGTGGTATATATCAATGATGGAATATGACATGTAAAGGTTATGATGAGGTAAATGATTATGTATGTAAAAGATGAATTGCTATAATGTAGATTGAAAAGTAATGTGAAGCCATTGTGGTTGGCTATGTTAACTCAAATGTGATGTGAAGCCATTGTGATTGGCTATGATAATTCAATTGAAAGAAACAAGGTATGTTTGCTTAAATGAAATGAGAAATGAATTGAGAAAGTAATGTAAAATGATTATGTGCTTAATATGTTGATTCAACTTTCAGAGTCCTGTGTTTGATGGCATGCCTATAACTCATTGGATAGGCGAAATGGGAGGCCCGTAAGCCGAGTCCAATTTGAGAAATGTTTATGAATCACTGGATAGGTGAAATGGGAGGCCCGTAAACCGATTCCAGTTGTAAAATGTGAATATGGAATGATGGTGAAATGGGAGACCCGTAAACCACTTCCATTTGAGAATTTGTAACAGTCTAGCCGGGTTGAGGATCTCCCCATGTTAATGGGTTGATGGTCCAAGAGACTGGGTCTGTTACGCTATCCATGGATAGAGATATGATATAAATTGCCTACGGGCTTTATGATTATGAAATTGGATCAAAACAGTGACTCTGAACTTTGAATGACATATTAGTATCTGTTGGGCCCGAGTCTGTCTTTTTTTGTCCATGTGATAATTAAATGTTGAAATAAATGAGAAATGAGATCTATGGTTGCCTTTATTGCAAATGTGATTCGTATGATATGTAATGTGTATGTATTGATATGTTGATTGTGAGTATTGGTGATGGATTGTGGTTGGTGATAATAATTGTCTTGTTGGAAATGTTATTCATGATTGGTAAATGGTGAATAATACTATGTTATGAAGTATGTGTGGAATATGTGTATTGAAATATAGTTAGTGAGTATTATTGATGAAAGGTGATGGGTGATAATGATATATATATATGATATATGATTTAGTTGAGATATATTAAAATACAATCTAAAGAAATGATATGATAAGCTAAAGTTATATGGAATTGATATATCATTATATG
The DNA here is from genome assembly GCA_947685225.1 of Garcia nutans. Taxonomy (NCBI): domain Eukaryota; kingdom Viridiplantae; phylum Streptophyta; class Magnoliopsida; order Malpighiales; family Euphorbiaceae; genus Garcia; species Garcia nutans. The sequence continues at coordinate 7,807,272 of CANTUV010000057.1, forward strand.
CTAATATAATTTATAATGTATGTGTATAATTTATATTTGTACTACTAAGCTCTCGGGCTTAGCGCGGTTACGTGATCGCGCAGGTGACCAGGTGGAAGATGTGAAGTCTTTTGTTATGCCACGAGAAGAGTAAGAGTTTGTCGAGACCAACTAGAGGGTGATGCATTCATGTATAATTTAATTATGACGTACTTCTATCAAGAATGTATTCATTTGTATAAATGATGTTTTGAGAAAGATAAGATTATTGTATATTTATAAGATCATTAAAAGTATATTGATTTTGTAAATGTTCTTTAAATTGAAGTATGGTGGTTTGGAACTTTGTTAAAAGTTTTTTTTAAATTGCAACGAAAAGTGACATCCTTATACTTTATATATTTACTGTATGTATAGTACGTATATGGAGTATCAGGGTGTTACACAACCTCATGTCTTTGCCATGTTCCATGGAAATTTTAGTGACATGACCAAGTCACTCATGACTTGACCATGTCTTGTGTGAACCTTTGAATTATTTGCACAGGGATAAAGGGACAAAGTGGGAGACAACAAGTGCTATCTTTTAAAAAAAATCAATAAAAGAAGAAAAAGGTTGCCTAATTTATGGGATGAAGATTTAAAAAATGAAAAAAGTAGGGAGACAAAGGTGAGTGTATGAGTTGGCAAGACATGCTTGGTGTCTTAAAAAATTAAAAAAGAATTGAAAGAATTGAAAGATAAGGGATATACATACACGTGGGAGGCTCCATTCAAGGGGGCTTGGTTCTTAGTTTTAGTCTTGTTCTTATTTTGGGACAAGACACCTACATCCTCATCCTCCATTTCCATCTTCCACTTCTTCCATAGACAAGACTTAAAATAATTCTTGAGATTAAATTAGGTGAACAAGCTTTCAAGAAGGTTAGGGTTTGAAGAAGGCTTGATTGAGGAGTTGTAAGCTTGAGAGAGTTACCATTCCATCTTTCAAGAAGAGAGCCATTGATTGAAGAGCGCTTGCAAGTTCTTCATCATAATCAAAGTGGAGCTAGGAGGAAGACAAGAAGTTCAACTCTTGGCATCTACAAGGGATTTTTATATTCTCTCTTTTAATTTATTTCTAGATTGTTGTTGTTTGTTAAGAACATTAATATTTCAATGGACAATTGTGATTTGATTTATATTGAGATAAATATTTATTTTAAATTGATGATGATGAGCTAAATTACTCATGCCTAGGGTTTGTAATAGATTTGATTGAATGACTTGATTTGATATTTCCATTAATATACCTTGTTATTAGTTGATTGTATTGGATTGAATGTTAGGTTGATAGATTAGCTACCTATTGATCTCTAGATATTAAATGAATGACCGAGAGGTGAAATTTGATATCGGAATTATGCATGCAACTACCCTAAGAATGAATTAGAAATATAAATTCTAGGGTTTTATTAATTTGCATTTTCAAAACAATTGATTATTGTTAATTCATGAATGTGAAAACTAATGAATTGGTAATTACTAATTAAACTTAAGGAACAAATTAAAATACAAGGTTATATTAATGGATAATTTGAGAATTGAGCTTTGATTAAATTGATCTACAACCCTAGGCACTATTTCTAGAATTAAATTAATCTTGCATAACTATTACATGCATTACTTTTAATTTTAATTGCTTTTCACCACTATTTCAAACATCAGACTTTTGTTTTTAGATTTATTTGTTAATCAAACTATTGAAAAATAATTTTTTCCTTGTGAGATGACCTTGGGACAATCATCATTACTACAATAACCCCGTATACTTGCGAGTGTCGTTTTGTAGTAGTGTAATTAGAGCACAACAATTAACAACTCATGAAAACACCTTTAGACCCACTAAACTTCTTCCAAACTCAAAATTAACCAAAGCCCTTGTAAAACTCCTAATTCTCATCTGCTACACCAAATTCTAGCCAACCTCATCTAATTACTAAACCAAGTTTAGAATTATCATTCCTATACTAAATTCATATCATCGCTTCCCATTTATATAACTGTGAGCCGAGATTTTCACTCCCACTTCCGATGGAATGATTCTTATGACTTCAGCACTGTTCGGCTCTAGGACTTAGAGAACATGGGCCTAAACTCGAAGAATTCGAGTCGCCACCTGGACGGGCTTAGAAAACAAAAAAGGGTGGATGACTCAATTCCTAAGGAATTTCCAATCCTTTATTAGGTTCAAAAAGTTTGGGATGCATGGGGAATATGAGAATGACCCAGCACCTTCATAGTACCCGATTTATTGGAATCGACCTCCTTTTCAGATCTATACATTATTAAATTCTTAACTTATCATCATACCATCCATAATACATGCAATTATTTGAAATAAATAATCATATTATAAAACTAAACAAGTCCAAACAAACCGATAAGATGGGCACAATAATATTCAATGTCCAAAATGCAAGAAAAAAAAATAGGACACCCATCGTTTGGTGGAAACGTATCCCTTACATTAATCCCCAAATACAAATAAGATAAATGTACAATTAAATAAAATAAGGCACTCATGAAGTGGAAATATGTCTTTTACAAACTTAAATAAAAAATAAATATAGTTCAATTAAATAAAATCAGCAATAAGACAATTAAAATGCATCATCCATCATAAAGCATATGATAATTAATCAAATAATCAAATCTAGGCTTTATTGATGTAAATTAGGGATTTGGTAACAAAATTAGGGTTTTAGGAATAAAATTAGGGTTTTAGGGTTTGGAATACTAAATTTGGATTATAGGAGTAAAATTAGAATTTTAGAGTTTGGAATATTAAATTAGGGTTATTAGTATAAAAGTAGGGTTTTAATTATATAAATCAAAACTTTAACATGCAAACTAGGGTTAAACCTAATGAATTAGGGTTTTGGGTCAAAATAGCTTGGATTAAATCATATCGTTAAGGTTTGATACCAAATCAAAATCAACATTATTCTTTACTGGATGAAGTTTCTAACAACTAAGCTAATGACTTTGAACAACCATTGCTTAACATTGAATAATGAAAGTAACTACTAGAAATTTAAGCAAATTAAATTATCAAAATTGAACCTATGTTTTTGGCTCCACCAAGTAGAGTTTGAATAATTGATAAGTTTGGATCAAAGTAATTCTTGGTGTCTCGACATCCAAAGATCAAATTACTGCCTCTTTTCATTTCTTTGCTACTGCTTCTGTGTATTTCAAACCATAGCCGAGAGCTTATTAATTTCTTATTCCTATTCCTTCCCCTTGTTCCTTCCGATTGATTTGCATTTATAATCTTAAATTAGGGCAAACTTTAGTCCATAGTCCTAATGCTGCTGGAGCACCTCATTGTAATCTACGAGTACTAAAGTTTTAACATGATTAGGAAACTTATCACTGTTGGCAAGCTTAATTCTACTGGAAACCTAGCTAATGTTAAATTTGGCCTAACCAATTCGGCATGGGCTTGGTCCATATAGAATTAATGGCCACTAATTCAATATGAACCCATATATCGAATTGGTGGCCACCAATTCGATCTGAGGCAAAGCTCATATCAAATTAGTAGTTACCAATTCGATATGAGCTTTGCCTCTTACAGAATTGGTGGCCACCATTTCGATATGAGGCAAACCTCATATCATATTGTAAAGGACCAAACCAATTTTTACTATATTGGCCCAAATTTAGATAGACCAAACCTAATCCAAACCTTTAAAAATTATACTTGATTTAATTTGGACCTTGTTATTGAAACCAAATTTGATATGATCTTTAAATTAAAACTAAATTTGAACTGGGCTAAAATAAAGGGTCTACAGTCATGCCCCCTGCTTGAAAGATCTCAAAATTATTTAGAGAGTGAAAAGTAATATAATTTTGAGCTGATCTTGGATGAGGATAGGTTCTAGACAAGTGAATTAGTTTAGGTTCTAGACTCGAGATTAAATTTAGGTTCTACGCTCAAGATTAGATTTGGGTTATAGAATTGAGATTGGATTTGGGTTCTAAATCGGATTGGATTTTTTTGGATTCGAGACTGAATTTGGGTTATGGACCTAAGACTGGATTTGAATTCTAGACCCAAGACTTGATTGGTTTGAGTTCTGGACCCGTGTTATTCTAGATGTTTCCAATAGTCAAGAAAAATCAAATTAACTTCAACTCTTCTAACTTGAATGATCTTTTGTCATTTAAGAATTATGGCTTTCTTCTCGCCACTTGTTCCACTCTTCAATGGATTCTGTTAACCTTCTATCATTTGAGAGTTTTGTCTTTCTTATAGCCAGTTGTTCCATTCTTTAATGGATTTTACTGACCATCTGTTATTTGAGAGTTTTGGCTTTCTTATAACCAGTTGTTCCATTCTTCAATGGATTCTACTGATCTTCTGTCATTTGAGAGTTTTGGCTTTCTTCTAGCCAATTTTTCCATTCTTCAATGGATTCTATTGACCTTCTATCATCTGAGAGTTATAGCTTTCTTCTAATTGATTTTTCTATTCTTCAATGGATTCTGCTATCTGAGATTTCTGGCTTTCTTCTAGCCAGTTGTTTCAATCTTTAGTTATTCACTTTGTAAAAAATTTAGGTATTTTTAGCTAGCCCTCATATCCTCTCTTTGCCCCCATGCATGGCAAAATATTGAAAGTTTAAAAATATTTTGTACTTGTATAAATTTAGAAAATTGAAAATGAGAAGTTTTGCCCCCTGTGTAGGCTCAAACCAATGATTTTGTTCCCACTCAGTCTCTAACTGATGTTTATATTTTGTTTGGTTCCTTACACAAGCATGCATTTCCTCTCTCTTTTACAATGGCCCTTTCATGCCTCCTGATTCTATATCTACTCTTGACTGTTTACTTCACAGGGTGTATATTGTTCACATTTACAAAGAAAAGGCAATACAAGGAAAAAATGTAGTATGATATGCTCATATATGTGTGAATGCATGATATGAATGAGTGATACTTGCAGTGATTTCATTGACTTATAGACCAAGGTGATATACCAAAGCACTCCCATTGGTTCCTTTATGATGCTCATTCAAGTCTTGTATTAGAATATCAAAAGCGTTACCATCTATAGCTTTATCTCCAAGATGAAAGCATTAGTAGCGGAGGCATAAGTAAGGTCGTTAGAGACATAGGAAATGCTCATTTCAGCCCATGATTGAACATATTAATTGGTAACTTCTTTATGACCTTGCAAGTTATCCTTTCATTACCACTTTTGTCCAATATGTCCTTTGAGTTCAACAATGCAACATATTTCCCTAAACTTAAAAGCTCGTATGACAAAACACAATCTTTTTTTTTTAAATTCTAAAATCACATTTTGGCTTTCTCAAATCAGTGTCAATATACCTCAGGGCTCAATTTTCCAAATTAACATATCTATAATATGACAACCCTAGTTACCATACTAAACTTAGGAATATTTTCCATTTGAACAAGATTTGTTTCACTTCAGATAGGCATATACACATTACTTGGCCAAAGGTCTCATTGAGTTTAAATATTATCCATCTCATATGCATGCTTTTTCAAACAATCTCCACTAATGGACTATACCTAAGAAAAGAGATCAACGAGTCTTTAATAGGATTGAAATGGGGTCTATAAGAGACATGGGTTAAGTGAAGGCCATTTTCAAATTAGAGCTAAAGTAACATTATAGACAAACCTTCGCACTATAAACTTTCAACTGGAACCGTATATAGTTGGAAATATTAAACTATAGACTTCATTTTCATCTTTTAGGCATCTTGTTATCTTGTATTATGAAAAGACAAAACTTAAAGTCTTGCTTCATGAAAAGATAGAACTTAGCTTCTTGGTAGAAATCTGAATTTAATTAGTAAAATCTTGATCTTTTCCTTTAGCAAAAACTCAGACCATTATTCCCCTTTTCCTTTTTAGAATATTAAATCTAAGACTTTCAAGATTGCGGACTTGGAGTTGTGTTGGATAAAATAAAAGATGGTCTTTTTCTTTATTTCAGTGATTTTATTTGGGGCTTTGGTTGGGCCGGACCAATTTAAGTCAATATGTCCTTATAAACTAAGTGGAAGTCTTCTGCGGATTTAGGTAAAAAGAACTCTATTAGTTTTTTGAACCGCCCTTTTTGAGTTTTATTTTCTTTTTTCCTTTTATTTTCTTTTTTCTTTTTTTCTCTCTTTCTGTTTTTTTATCCTAGTTCTAAAAGAGTTGTATTGTTTTGCACAATTTTATGCTTTTACTTCAATGAGGATGAATCCTTAGTAATCTTGATGTCATTTAGAGATGGAATAGTTTTGGGACATAAAACCTAATTCAAGTAAACTTTGATTGTCTTCATGATCTTGATTAAGCATCCCTTTTTTCGATAGTGTTGCTTCTTGATAACTCAGTGATTATCAGACTTATAAAAAGTGTCAAAACAACATAGGGTAGGTGTTTGGGTTCGTAAGCCAATAAAAAGAAAGCAAAAATCTCATGAAGGCTCAAAGGGACAAACTAGGGATCAATATTTAATAGGGTGGATACTAGTTGTTGGCTAACCAAATAAAGCCTAGATCATCTCTCTCTTAAATAAGCAGAGTTCAATTTTGCCTCAAAAGTTTATCAAAGCATATTCTAAGATCGACTAGGACCTAGACAAAGGTAATTATGCATGAGTCCTCTCAAAATAAGCATACACAGCTCAATATTGTAGAACAATTCCCTCATCTAGTAAAGTCGTTTGAATTATGATGCACAAATATGCTAATTATGAATATTAAGCTAGACTCATCATCGGTTGAGCACCAAAATAAACAAAGACTATTAAAAATTTAATGAAAGTAATTTATTCTCAAAAATGTTAATTGAAAACTAATTGTTCCAAAAATATCAAAGAAAACATAAATAAAATAAGCAGCGCTAAAGCCTAAGGAACTTTATTGAGTCGTGGTCGAAGGTGCTTCATCAACTTGGACATATCGGGGGTAAGGATCATGCTAGCTTGGGTCGTTTTCAATTGCTTAAGGATAGCATCATCTTCTTCCTTCCTTTTGTCTCAGTATTTTGACCTTTTTTAGTCTCTTCTGCTTTTTGAGGAGCCCTTCCATAAGGCTTGCCAGAGCAAGTATTCAACACTTCTTCTTCTTCAAGCTCGAACCAAGCCCATTCTCCTTCTATAGATTCCGATTTTCCATTAGTGTCAGTCGAATCCCAAGGCTCATTTACAACATAATTGGTCGTTATCCTTTCAACCTCAATTGGTTCAATCTTGCTCAACAGCATCACCTCTTTAGCTATTTCTCCATCTACATCTTAAAAAGATGATAAGACAAAACTTTCCTTCAATCTTCCCCCTATCATGAAGGTTGGCTGAGGTGACACTCTTCCAAACCTAGGCAATGGATTGCTCTTATCTATTTGTCTCGTGTCCTTGTGTCTGATGAAATTGATAGAAGGCTTTGGTATCAAAGTTGGGTGGTAGAGGATTCGACAAAGGTCGAGGAGCTAATGACTCGGATAACCTTTCTTTTGTAGCTTGTCAAAAACCCAAGACAAAGGTCTCCCCATATTTGAAATCTGTCTCCTATTTGCTTGACCAGTTGCATTGACATCCATTGCTTTCTGTGTACCTTGACTATTAGACTGGTAATTTCCCTTTTCATTTCTTCTTCCAGAAAAGCGGTTCTTCTTTCTTTCCCATTCTTCTATTTGCAAGCTAGCTTGGAGAAGATCCTTGAATTCTTTGATAAGAATGTGGGACATTCATTCATAAAGATTAGGTATGACATCTCTTATTATCATCCTAATTTGGTCAGACTCATCCAACATCTTCTTATGCAATGCAGCTTTATTCCTCCATCTCTTCACATAATTGACAAAGTTCTCAATTTGCTTTTGCCTGATTTATTCTACCTCCATCAGAGTCACTTCTAATTCAGCATTATACTCATACTGCTGAATGAAGGCTTTGTACATCAAATCTCAATTCTTTTATACAATAGGATCTAATGAAAGCATGAAATACCTTAGAGTTTGAGCTTTAGTAGCTCTAACAGACTACATGGCAGTGATATACTACTTGACATGCAGATGGAGATTCCCAGTTCTATCAAACTTAGTGAAAGAAGGCATCTTGAATTTGTAGAGAACTTCTTCATCTTGTTCAAACAGTTTCTCCACTTCTGATACCTCCTTAGCCTTCAGCTTATTTTTAAACTTCTTTTCCAAATCAACAATCAACTTTTCCACAACAACATTTTCAATTTTCTCCACAACGTTCTTTTTTTTTTCTTCTTTTCTTGAGAATCTAGGAAATATGCTTCCCAGTCATCATCATCCATCACTACCTTGTCTTCATCAGAGGCTACTTCAACACCTTAGCATTTCCCTTATCCTTCTGCTTCTTGTTACTAGTAGATGTTTCAACATTTTTATCTTTCGATAGTGAAAGTAACTAACTCCTTACAGTCTCAGTCAGGGCCTCCTTCAATTCTTCAAACTTGGAGTTGAGGGCATCATTCACCATCTTCTAAATTTGTACGGGTTCCATTGATTTTGATGTGAAAATGACTGAATTCCCACTAGAATCTGAATCATAGGTCGAGTTGTTGTAGGCTCTTTAATTGTTGTACTCCTGTGAGCCAGAAAAGGGTCAGTGTGATGTAATCAATGTATTTATGCATGTATACCTACACTACAAGAATTTTTCCAATTAGCGACAAAATTTTCTGTCGCTATTTTGTTGCTAATGAATTTTGTAACGGAATAACGACTGAAGCTATTCCGTCGTTAAATTAAAGACGGTATTGTAACGAAAATTTTTGTTACAATTTGTGACGTAAAGATTTCTCCGTTATAAATCAAATGGACCAAAATGAAGAGCATCCGTTACTATTGACGAAGCATTTGTAACGGAAATGTTGTTACAACTTGCGATAAAATTATGATTTTGTTACAATGCAAATGGACTAGAACAAGGAATATTCGTCTCCATTAACGACATATTTGTTACAAATTTGCGCCACTAATTGTCACAGAATAAGAACTAGATTTTTTGTCTCTATTTACAATGCTCTATTCACAAAACATTATGTAGCAATTTGTAACTCTTTTGAAACAAAAGTTTTGTTCCAAATTGTAACAAAAATAGAACAAAATTGTTTGTGACAAGTGGTTATGAATGCTTTTTCCATAGATATTAGCGACTGCTTTGTTACAACTTTTGACTTATTCATATATTAATGCTTTTTCCATCCCGAATAGCTTCATTTGATGGTTGGTAAGATCCTCTCATTCATGAGGTTGCAGAGCTGCTGAAAGAATCAGGATAATAGGTCAAAGCCTAGGAACCTAACCTATATACTCATCTTCTATTTTACCCTCCAACTGCCTCCAAACATATAGCATTTATATTGACAACTGATGGCTCTGCTCATGAGTAGCTGTGGCTACTAGACTCTCAACTCGATCCTATATTGTACAGTACATATATTAATGAATAATAAATAATAATTAAATAATAATAAAAATAAATTAATAATGTATATGTAAATATTTTAATTATCATATATTGTACGGTACATATATTAATAAATAATAATAAAAATAAATTAATAATGTATATGTAACAAAATAATTTCAAAGATTTTACATTTACAGCTTGAGCCCGACCATCAATTAAACTTTTGTCCTTCTTTGTATGCAATTTCTTGAAAAGCTCCCATGAATTTGGAGCCAGATGCAGCTCCTCAGTCTAAAACATAATTAGGATAGTAAATTATAAAAATAAAATTCTTTAACAATTTATAAAATTTAAACAGTTTGAAAATAATAATTAATTACCATTTGTAAAGCATGCTCCATGGTAGATTTGGGACCGCCCGTATGTCGCGCTATTCTGGTCCCAACTCCACCACTCTCACTCCTCCTGTTCCTCGATGCAGTACGGGAATGTTTAAGCCATGCTTCAGATCTCCATCGTGCTTTCCATCTTGCCCATACATCTTCAGGAACACAAGTAGGTCTTTATCGTGCCTTCCGCCAGTTATGTAAAGTCTTGTACTGACTACCTGCAATCTTGCTCTAGACTGCCTTACATATTCCACCATCTCCATCCGCCCATTGATAGGCTTTCTAAAAAAGAAAAATAAAGAAAATAGTTTAATATATATAAGTAATTAGTAAGATACATATAATTAAAAATATATATATATACCACAAACTCCTCTCAATAAAAATTCTTGTAATCCGAAGAGCCTTCTTTCCATGAGTATCCAGTTGGATCAAGTCTCTGCCTAAAAATATTAGTGATGGAAACTAATAGAGTGGCCTTTGGGAATGAACCTATTGAATAAACAAACATAATATAATAACATATTACATAATTCATCAAATAATTAAACAAATATTATAATCACATATTATATCTGCAAAAGCTACCTTCCACTGACAACTCAAATTGCAATCCTCCCCGTGGTACTAGAACGTTCTACAGAATCAATGGATGTCTCAACAGGTGGAGCACTAGTCGGATTGGTATTGTCTCCATTGTCTCCACTAGTCAATGATGGTTGAGTATTGTTCTGCTCCATAACTACACAAACTGAAAATATATCATTAAAACAAACTAATTAATTCACAAATGATCAATATTCAATATTTTGACTACAAGTAACCAATATTCAATATCCAACATTCGTATGATGAACTATGAATATAATATATCACTCCTTTTGCTGAATCATCTGCATAAATACAAATCAATAATATTGGAATAGAAGAAAAAAAAATATGATATTTCATTTGACACTATTCTATCTCAATTTGCATCGTAGATTGGAAATGAGTTTTGATTTTCAACTTTGAAATAACAATAGTGGCAAATCACATGGCTTGTCCACAAATATATAATAGAATCTCATCTATGTCCTGTGAGTATTTTGAGCTTAATAGATCAATGAAGATTCAATCTTTATGCTTGAAATAACAATTATTATTTTGTTAGGAGATCTATGTCACATGATGTGAGTATATTCATATGCTTCTCTGCCATATAAAACATTCAGATATTGACGATAAATAATACTTGATTTTAATAATATCTTTATAAATTTACTGCCATGCATTTCGATTCTTACAGCAGCTGCAATAAATAATTATGCACAAGTATTGCATATTTGCATTACAATAGTCTAGTGTTACTGATTTTTGTTGGATATTTTACGAATTTCTCTACATTGGGTGTAATGCTGTAAAATTTGCTAAAATTTTGATCAGCATGTTAGCTATTTTATCTTTTTTTTTCCCTTTTAACAATTTGGGAGAAGAGAAACATTTAGTATTCAGTGGAGGCAAAAAGCCTGTAGGTGCTATGAAATTTTCTAGTTATTATCAACTAGACAAAAAAGGTATTCAATTAAATATGTAATCAGGTTGTAGGTTTTATAAAGTTTTTTACTATGACTTAGTTTTGATTTCGATAAAAAAAATCAGTTCAAGGTATTCAATATTAGTTTGCTTCTTTTTGGTAGTAGGTGAATTTAAAGTATTGCTTGTTTAATGGTGAAATAACTTACTTTTTTGCAATATGTGAATGGATGTTGAAATTGCAGTTACATGAAGAATTATTATGCATTTGGTAGGAGGAAGGGTGACTGAGACTTTACCTTGCAACCATGAGCTCAAAATGATATGTGCATTATGTAAAATGTTTATAATATGCTATTATGTTTGAACATGTATTATTGTAGTTTTTGAAACTAAACTTTGAAACTAAAGCTATTTATATGGTCTGTAACTTTCAGAAAAATTAAAAACAGTTATGCTTTCTTTTGTTCCATCTTTGTATCAAGAAATTGTGAATTTGTGTATGGAGCATAGCAAAGTATTAAAAAGCATCAAATTGTCCTTGTCCATCATGTCTTGGATTTAGATTACTGGAGTTCGATTTCTAAACAGAAAAAAGATACGAATTAAGATTTCTAAGTCCCCACTAGTAATCCAAAGAAACAATATTTATACAGACATCATCTTCACATAAAAGAAGTCTAGAAAAGTTCATCATGATCATCTTCTTCATCTTCATTATCTTCTTCATCTTCCCCTTCTACTTCTGATGCAGTAGGAACATCCGCTGCATTATTGCACCCATAAGAAGGGCCAGCAATATCAAAAACCATTGATTGAAATCAGTTTTGCGTTGGCTGTTCATGTTGTTGATCCGCAAATATTGGTTCTGTTGGGAAATTGAGGTGATTACCACTCTATTCCCTTAAACCAGATTAGTAGGAGAGCGAAAATAAATGCGGAATATTAACACAGAATTTGATAACGGAGTTCGGCCAATTATGCCTACGTCTCCGGAGCTGCTGCAGACTTCTATTAAGGAGAAAATACAATGTGTTTACAAACACTCACAACCCTCACTCAATTATGAACAAGAATTTTTCCTCACAAAATTCTCTCAAAGACACTCTCTTCTCTTTACTTCTTCAATTTTAAGTTGTATCTTCCAAATGAAGTGGATGGGTTTATATAGGCTTCAAAAACATGGGTTGGTGAAATTAGTCAATAAATTAGGCACCTCCATTTTTGACTTTAACAATTCCCCAAATTTAGGCACCTCCACTTTTGACAATGTCCTAAATTAGGCACCTCCATTTTTGACAATCTCCTTAATTAGGCACCTCCATTTTTGACAAAAAATGGTTGGTGCCTACTTCTTTGACAATCTCCCACTTGAAGACTGATTTCAATCTGTCTTCACACCTTGATCAATGCAACAGCTCTTCTACGACCTTGATACTAGTGTAGGCCAACTGAAGCTGAGCACAACTTCAGTTTATCAATAGTCACCGTCTTCGTCAACATGTCTGCCGGATTTTGAGTTCCACTAATCTTCTCAAGTTTCAAAATCCCATCTTCCAGAAGTGACCTGATAAAGTGATACCGCAACTGTATGTGCTTTGTTCTGGCATGAAAAGACGGATTCTTCGCTAGATGTATGGCACTCTGACTGTCACAATACAAGACATTATTTTCTTGCTTCTTGCCCAACTCCTCCAAGAAACCTTGGAGCCAAACCATTTCTTTGCTGGCTTCCGTGACAGCGACATATTCTGCTTCAGTTGTGGAGAGAGCAACTATCTTCTGTAATTGGGAGACCCAGCTCACTGCGGTACCTCCTAGAGTATAGACATACCCTGTAGTGCTCTTTCTAACGTCAACATTTCCAGCTAAGTCAGCATCCACATAACCTGCTAGTGTCGTATCTCCACTTTTAAAACAAAGCGCCTTATCTGTGGTACCTCGAAGATATCTGAGAATCCATTTGACTGCTTCCCAGTGTGCCTTGCCTGGATTATTCATGTACCTGCTAACAGCTCCCACTGCTTGAGCAATATCTGGTCTGGTACAAACCATGGCATACATCAAACTCCCAATTGCTGAGGCATATGGCACCTTCGTCATGTGTGCACGTTCCTCCTCCGTCTTCGGTGACTGTTCTTTGGAGAGTCTGAAATGAACACCTAAAGGTGTGCTCACTGATTTAGCATCTTGCATGTTGAATCTGGCTAGTACTTTGTTTATGTACTCAGCCTGTGATAACATCAAAGTCCCCGACTTCATGTCTCTCTTGATCCTCATTCCAAGAATCTGCTTTGCAGCACCCAGATCTTTCATTGCAAACTGTTTTGACAATTTCTGCTTTAAATTTTTAATCTCTTGCATGTCTGAACCTGCAACGAGCATATCATCGACGTATAACAATAAAATAATAAAGCTATTGTCAAACTTTTTGATGTAGCAACAATGATCTGCTTGGCATCTTGTGAAACCGCCGCTGCTCATAAAACTATCAAACTTTCTGTACCACTGTCTAGGAGCTTGTTTCAGACCATATAAACTCTTCTTCAACTTGCACACTAGATTTTTCTTGTCTGCCTTAATGAAGCCTTCTGGTTGCTTCATGTAGATCTCTTCCTCCAAATCTCCATGAAGGAATGCTGTCTTTACATCTAATTGTTCAAGATGTAAATTTTCTGCGGCTACAATTTTCAATACCAGTCTGATTGTCGTAAGCTTCACGACTGGAGAGAAAATTTCAGTATAGTCAATACCTTCCTTTTGTTGAAAACCTTTTACAACCAATCTTGCTTTGTAGCGTTTACTTCCATCATGCTCTTCTTTGATCCTATAAATCCACTTGTTGTGGAGTGCTTTCTTGCCTTGTGGTAGTTCAGCTAATTCCCATGTATGATTTGACATGAGTGAGTCCATCTCATCTTTCATGGCAGACTCCCACTTGATTGAATCCTCTACTTGTATTGCTTCATCGTAGCACTCTGGTTCACCATTGTCTGTCAGCAACAAGTAATGCAAAGAAGGCGAGTAACGTTGGATTGGTCTTGTAATTCTGGAGGAGCGCCTCAATTCCGGCGTGCTTGGCTCCTCTACTTCAGGACTATTCTGAACATCATTTCCAGAAATATCCTCGAACTCAGCAAATTCCTTATTTTCAACATCTATCTTGGAGCTATTTGATTCTGCATTTAATTTGTCTTTGTACATCACATTCTCATTGAATATGACATCCCGGCTTCTAATGATCTTGTGATTTTCATAATCCCAAAACCGATAACCGAACTCATCACCACCATATCCAACAAAGACACATTTGTTTGACTTGGCATCCAATTTACTTCTTCCAGCAGAATCTATATGTATGTAAGAGATACAACCAAACACTCTTAAGTGTGAAAGGTTTACCTCTTTTTTGCTCCATGCTTCCTCTGGTATTCCACCATCCAGAGGTACTGAAGGCCCACGGTTGATTAGGTAGGCAGCGGTGTTGACAGCTTCAGCCCATAAATTCTTGGGCAAGTCAGCATGTATCCTCATGCTTCTGGCACGTTCATTCAGAGTTCTGTTCATGCGCTCAGCTACGCCATTCTGTTGCGGTGTCATGGGAACTGTTTTCTCCATCTTGATTCCGCTGTTTGCGCAAAATTCTTTGAATCTTCTATCTCTGTACTCTCCTCCATTGTCAGACCTCAATCGTTTGACTTTCAAACCAGTTTCATTTTCTACCATGGCCTTCCATTTTCTGAATGTATCAAAGACTTCTGATTTCTTCTTCAGAAAATACACCCATACCTTTCTTGTTGAATCGTCAATGAATGTGACGTAATACAATGAGCCTGCAAGAGATGGAATTGGAGACGGTCCCCATACATCGGTATGGACCAACTCTAATTTTTCTGCTTTGGGTGTCTTGCCAATCTTTGAAAAACTGACCTTCTTTTGTTTTCCAAAGATACAATCTTCACATAGGCCGACATTGATACTTTTCAGTTCCGGCAACTTTCCTTTTGACAAAAGCGTTTTCATCCCTTTCTCGCTCATATGACCAAGCCTTTGGTGCCATAGGTTTGATTTTTCATCTGCATCTGCTACTGAAATAACATTCTCTAAGTTTGAGGTTTCATAGAGAGTGCCAGTTTTCTTACCACGAGCAATGACAAGTGCTCCTTTGGTAATCTTCCATTCACTGCTTTTGAAGGTTGTACCATAACCATCTTCATCAAGTTGTCCTACAGAGAGCAAATTCCTTTTAAGACCAGGAATATGTCTTACTCCTTGCAGCTTCCAAGTATTCCCGTTTGACAACTTTAATCGGACATCCCCTTTTCCTACGATCTTTAAGGTTTCATCATCAGCTAGATGAACCTTCCCGAAATCACCACTGACATAGTTGTCCATGATTTCTTGGCATGGAGTGGCGTGAAAAGATGCCCCAGAATCTAAAATCCATGATTCAATTAGACTGTTGACACTTAGAATCATGGCATCACCTGCTTCCTCGGTCACATTTGCAGATCCCTGTGAACCGCTATCTTTCTTTGGCGCTCGGCAATCTTTCTTAAAATGACCCTTCTTGCCGCAGTTATAACACTTGAAATCTTTTTTCCCCAATCTAGATTTGTCTCTTCTAGATTTTGATCTGCCACGATTTGAACTTTTTTCTAAAGTTCTCCCTCTAGATTCTGTGTGTAAAGCTGAAGAGGTAGATGCTTCACCTAATTCTCTTCGTCGAATTTCTTCACTCAACACCAGATCCCGAACATCATCGAATTTTAATTTGGTTTTTCCCGATGAGCTGCTGACCGCTGTAACGGTAGCATTCCAACTATCTGGTAGAGATGATAAGAGAATTAAAGCCCGAATTTCAGCATCAAATTCAATTTCTACTGAACTCAACTGGGTTGTGATTGTGTTGAATTCATTCAGATGTTGGGCTACTGATGCCCCTTCTGCCATTTGCAAATTGAATAACCGCTTCATCAAATGAACTTTGTTTGAAGCTGATGGCTTTTCATACATGTTGGAGAGAGCCGCCATTAGACCTGCTGTGGTCTTTTCTTTGGCGATGTTGAAAGCAACATTTCGTGATAATGTCAATCGAATAACTCCAAGGGCTTGTCTGTCGAGAAGATTCCATTCTTCATCTTTCATGCCTTCTGGCTTTATTCCTGAGAGAGGTTGATATAACTTTTTCTGGTACAGATAATCTTCAATCTGCATCTTCCAGAAGCCAAAGTCCGTACCGTCGAACTTTTCAATTCTCACTTTTCCTTCATCTGCAGCCATCGCTCCTACTCGAATCTGGACTCCTTTGGATCGTTTCTGACTGTTTCTGCAAACCACTGTGTACTAGGACACCTTTGTCGACAAATCAGAACGGCCGACAAAATTTCACTATTCACGAAATTCACTATTCACGTGAATAGTAATCTTGCAAAAAATTGACAGAATTTATCACCCAAAGCTCTGATACCAGTTGTTGGGAAATTGAGGTGATTACCACTCTATTCCCTTAAACCG
Organism: Garcia nutans; assembly: GCA_947685225.1. NCBI lineage: Eukaryota > Viridiplantae > Streptophyta > Magnoliopsida > Malpighiales > Euphorbiaceae > Garcia > Garcia nutans. The sequence continues at coordinate 7,824,135 of CANTUV010000057.1, forward strand.
GATTAGTAGGAGAGCGAAAATAAATGCGGAATATTAACACAGAATTTGATAACGGAGTTCGGCCAATTATGCCTACGTCTCCGGAGCTGCTGCAGACTTCTATTAAGGAGAAAATACAATGTGTTTACAAACACTCACAACCCTCACTCAATTATGAACAAGAATTTTTCCTCACAAAATTCTCTCAAAGACACTCTCTTCTCTTTACTTCTTCAATTTTAAGTTGTATCTTCCAAATGAAGTGGATGGGTTTATATAGGCTTCAAAAACATGGGTTGGTGAAATTAGTCAATAAATTAGGCACCTCCATTTTTGACTTTAACAATTCCCCAAATTTAGGCACCTCCACTTTTGACAATGTCCTAAATTAGGCACCTCCATTTTTGACAATCTCCTTAATTAGGCACCTCCATTTTTGACAAAAAATGGTTGGTGCCTACTTCTTTGACAGGTTCTTCCATATTACTTTGCTCATAAAGTTGGGGCATTTCATCATCTTCAGTTTCCCCATGATTGTATCATACATAATAATTCTCAACAAACCCATAAGTCCCCAAATGTATTTTCACCATATCTTCTTCCAAAAAATTTCGATTTTGACACGTTCTATGATTACAAGGACAACGAATCTTACTACCATCCATAAACTGTGGGTGTTGCTTTGCAAACTCAACAAAATGCTCAACACCCTCAATAAATTTAGGATTTAGGAAACCTTTATCTCTCCTTATATACATCCACTGCCTATCTGGACGCATCTTTTATAATTTTCTGACATAAATAACAAAACAAATTAACTTTTAATTAGTTTTATGGTAGTATATTATCTATGTCGTTACTTACAGACATATCCATAATATGTCCCCGCCATTCTCCAACTGCATATTATGAAAATGTTATGCAGTCGAAGAACAGAGAGAGATGTAGACTATAAAATTTTTAAAAAAGCACGATTAGGATACAACCATATTACATCTCAGTTTGCATAGATTATGTATTCTTAAACAGTCAAATTATGTATTCTTACTTTGTGAAGATTTAATTAGTTAATAGATTGACTTATATTGAACTATCTATTACTAATTTTGGTTTTCTTTGTTTTTATGTTTCTGGATATATATTTTTAGTGATTACTATTATTTATGAGAGGGCATTAAAGAAACTAAAAGATTGTGGAGTTTGATTAAATCAACTAGTAGTGATTTTTGGTCTAGTATACTACAATGGAAAGAATTATATTTGAATATTAGATTTTGGTGTTGCAACCACAAAATGAACACGATTGTAATTAACAAGCACAAGTACCAAGCACAACATCAAGTCACATTCATCAAATAAAACACTCCCAATATTTCCACCTTATACCCTCAACTTCATCAATTAACAATTAATCTCAAGCACTTCGAATAAATATATAAGAATAACTTATTATAAAGTAAAATACAAATTTAAAATATCTGAATTAGTTAACAAAACTTACAAATGGATCTGCAATAATTGTGAAGTTATAGCAAATTGCCAAAGTGAAACAAATCCTGCAAAAAACAAATATACCAAATCATTTATAAAACAAATAAACTTACAAACTATATTAAAAATAAGTCTAGTCATGCAATGGCAATTATCATAAAAGAGCAACATCCCAATCAAACATGGCAAAAATAAAAGCAGCTGCAGACCAAACTATCAAAATAAAATAATTTTCATTGAATAAATTTTCAATGTAACAACCAAACAACATAGCAAAAATAGAAACAAAAATAGCAAATAACAACAACGAAATATAGCAGTAACAATGACAGCAGCAAAAACAAACAAACAATATCACAAAAAATAAACCAAATTTTATCAATTAGTTATTTTATCAATGTATATGACTTTCAGAAAATAAAGCACCTTAAAACATGGAGTAAATCATAATATTGATCAGTATATATAAGTTATCAACATACACGGCCTAAATTATCAATATGCAAAGATATTAGAATTTGGCATAAATTTCAATCATTTTAATGCATGTTTGGTAGGCTTAATGAATTATTATGATATATAATACAAAATAGGCATGAATAAAATAATATAACATAAAATAATAGTTTAATAGATCCCAAAGAGAAAGCAAAAACCATTGTGCCAATCTATGAAAATGCTAAAATCATACCATAAAACGTGAACAAACTTATAAAGTCAAGCAATAACATTTCAAATGGTCCCATCACTTATAAAATAAACTTACAAATGGTCCTATCACTTATTGTAACAACAACATTTATTAATTCACAAAGAATCTCCTGATAACCAATCAAGATGCTTTGACAATCTTGAAATTAGACTCTCAATATATTCGTTCGTTGCCTTTTCTTTAATCTTTTCAAGCTTTCTCTTCTTTTTTTGCATAAATTCAAATCAAGTTGATTCTTTTTCTTATTTATTTACTTGTTTAACGTAAACAAATAAACTATATATCTTCTTGTAACACACACACCATTCATTTAACAATTTACACTCAATATGCATTTTAATCTTATTTAACTCTTCACCCAAAATTTCTCTACCCAATAGCAAACAAAAAACAAGATATTATGGCCTCTTATTTTACCAAAACCCAGCTCCACAATACAGTAGCTGTAAAACAATGCTCTATACATTCCAAGCAGCCAAACCAAGTCCTCAACCACAAAATCCTCTCTCATAAACCAGTTCAGCAAAGGAATCTTTGATGTGCATATAATAGTATATATCTAAAATTAAAATTTCAGTCTACTTATTCTAATGTTTTACTGGATGAACTAAGTTAAAAAAGATCATTCATTAAAAGAATGACTCAAAATTAATATAATATTATTCTATTTACGCTTTTCTACAGAACCTGGTTATATATATGTTTACAATGTGATCATAACTATATATTTAAAGGTTAAATTTTAATTAAAAATAGTATTAAATTCTTGATGGGTTAAGATATATACATATATATGTAGGTATTAATGTATATATCTAAGTGATTTATCAGTGATAACTACATAATCAGAGGAAATTTTGAGCTTTAAAAAATCCAACTTCTTTCAAATCAAAATACATTTTTTTTTATTTAGAAACAACAAAGCTAAATAAATAAAAACTTGCATGCAAACTAAACTAATACATGAACAAGTAAAACAGTAAAAGGTTTGTCTTTAGTTCCCAAGGTGCGCATGTGCTATTTCCATATTCTAAACACCCTTTTGGTTCACTTGTTTCGACTTCACCAGACCACAATCATTTTTATAATCTCACCATAAATAAAATTACTATACTAACAATAACTAACAAAATAGCAAATTAAAGAGATTAATTTTTTCTTTTTACAGAACACAATAAAGCATCATTTTTCCTTTATATAAATCTAAATACACAGGCTGAGAAAGAACAAGAAATGGAAAGAGAGAAGGCAAGAAATCCAGAATTTAAATTTCTTTCAAATAATATGAGTAGCCATGATATGTTAACTACAAATGGGCTTTTTTTTAAGGGAAATTACTTCCATTCTGGCAAATGCAACAAGCTGAGAAACTCTATAAAATTAATCTTAAAAGTAAAGAAAACAAGCAACAAGAAGAAGAAGAAGAAGAAGAAGAAGAAGAAGTGAACAAAGAGGATCAGCCAAGAGTAAGTTGGTTTGTTGATGATGACTTGTAACCAAGACCACCACAATGTACTATTTTATGGAAAGAATTGCTAAGATTTAAAAAACAACGTGCTTCTTCTCTATCAATCATCTTCTTCCTCAACTTCTTCTTCTAGTTTCAAAGGATATATATATATATATACAAAGATGGTAAAACACTCCCCATCACCTGCAATTTCAAGGCCAAGCATCCAAATCGCCAAAACATAAACCAGACCCAAATTTCGAATACCTAGCATTCTTCAAAACCAATAACTAATTAAACTATAGATGGCCAAAATAGCTAAATCCTAAAATACAAAATATGGAATTCAAATTATTATCAAGCCATTGAACCTCTGTCAACTGTACATACAAACAGAATAAAATGGTTTTACTTAAAAATCCTAAAACCCAAAATCGTTCCAAATCAAACTCAATAAAAAACAATCCACACTCTGATCACAACCCAAACAATGGATTCTACATAAACTAAAAAATCAACTATATTAAATAAAAAGAACTAAATAAAAGAACAAAAACTTACCAAAAACTCCTATTGCAACCACAAGAAGAGGATATTTGATAGTCGTGCAGAGAATAAACTGATTTTGGAGTGTAGAGAGAAGGGAACGAGCAGAGAATGATAGACGCAGAGAAGGAGAGAAGAAGCAAATGGAAAGACGAAGGGAAAATTTTAGAGAATGGGAGGGAAAAACATTGACAGCTACCGGGAAAGATGAAAAAGTGAGGAACGAAAATAAAAAAAGTCACAGTGTGTTTTATATAGGTTGCATAGCGACAGAAATTATAGTAAAATTCCTTCACTAACTGTAATGAATGATTAATTTTTTGTCGTTAATTGGAAAGTAAAATTTTCTGTTACTATTTGCTACGGAAATAATCTGTTACAATCTTTATATTTACAGATTCAAAAATAACTTTCACACTTAACGACGAAAATATTAACTTTATTGTTAATTGAAATGTAAAATTTTTTGTTACTACTTCTTACGAAATAATCTGTTACAATATTTATATTTAAAAATTCAAAAATAAATTTCACACTTAACTACGGAAATATTAACTTTATCGATAATTGGAACGGATAATTGTAGTCGCTACATATTTTGGAATAGAATAAGGTGCGTCGTTATTAGCAACGCCATTTTCTGTTGTTATTTAGTTCTTATATATTTGCGCCAACTTCGCGCCATGAGAGTGCGACGAAATATGTATTGTTACAAATTTTCTTTACTAATCAGTCGCTAATGTGTTACAATTCTATTCCAAAAATCTTACCGCCAAACTTTTTGACTACATTTTAGGTAGTCATTAATTTTCGTTGCTAATATATATGACTGTTCTTAATTTGTTACAAAGCCATTATAAATTTGTAACAAAAACATTCGTTACAAATTTGTGTTACTATTTTCGCTTTTCTTTTGTAGTGCTATATGCACATGTAACAAACAAACAAACAAACAAAAAGAGCAAAGACACTCCTTCCAACCTTATATCACCCACACATGAATGATGAGTCTATTTTTCTAGATATATAGTCAATAAAATATCAACATGAAATATTTTATTTTCAAGAGATCCACCCAAACAGACTAACCAATAGTTTTATTTTCAAATATATAAGTCATTCCATGATAATTCCTACTAATTAAACCTTAATCCAATTGGGTCAACTAAAAATAGATTTTATGTTATATTGTGGATTAAAACTAAAATAGATTTTATGTTATAAATAAATTTCTCATTTGAAAATAGGCAATTAATTATACATGCCACAAACAAGCCCATGATTAACAATTATTAGTATAAATTAGGCCCACAATTGATTTTAATATTTTATAATTGACTCAACTAGTTGTAAACCCATGCAAAAAAAGATTATAATAAAAGTTTGGGCTATGAAAAGTCCGTTGTAAAAAGTTTGTTTGAGAAATTAATTTTGGGTTTTATGTTTGGGCCATGAGGCAGAAAATAATTTTCACCCATCTAAAAAATATTTTATGTTTAAAGACCATCTTGAAAAAGAGTTTAAAAATAATTTGGTCTTTTGGGCTTTAAAAGAATAATCTAATTTTGGGCTTATACCATAATTAGCTCATATTAGAAAAAAAAATAAGCCAAATAGGTCATAACTTAAACCAAAAGATTTTAACCATATTCAAATAGCAAGCATATTAGGTAAATCTAAGGAAAGCTACTAGGCCAATTACATGAGCTTTAGTCTTTGGGTTGAAAAGTTTAAGTTTCTATAGCAAGTATATACCAAAAGGTACAAGGCTATGAGTGGTTATTCCATGCTTTATCTCCATACATTGAGTGAAAGTATGGTGTCCCTTACTTAACATAACTTATACACATAATGCAATCTAAGTAATGCAATGGATACTATCATAATAAGAATGAATATAATAATATAAAGATCAATAGAATTAACTTCTCTTATATCCAGTAGAGTCGACATTGTGATAGTGGATTTTTGCCCCCACCCTCAGTAGAATGGTTCTTGTGACTCCGGCTCTGTTAAGCTCCGGGCCTTAGAGAATACGGGCCTAAATCCGAAAAATTGGAGTTACCACCCAGATGGGCTGGGAAGATAGAAATGGGTGGATGACTCAATTCCTAAGGAATCTGAACCCCCCTATTAGGCTCGAAAAGTTAGGAATGCATGGGGAAGGTGAGAATTACCCAGCATCCCCATAGTGTCCGGTCCATTGGAACCATTCTCCTTTTCAAGTCTACACATTATTAAATTCTTAATTATCATCATACCATCCATAATACATGCAATTATTTGAAATAAATAATCATATTATAAAACCAAATAAGTCCTAACAAACCGACAAGATTGGCACCCATACTAGATAAAAACATGCCCTTATAATAATGTCCAATATCTAAAATACAAGTAAAATAAAATAGGATGCCCACCATTTAGTGGAAACATATTCCTTACATTAATCCCCAAATACGAATAAGATAAGAGAACAAATTAAATAAAATAAGGCACCCATTAAGTGGAAACATGTCTTTTACAAACTTTAAAGATCCAAATAACAAATAAATATAGTTCAATTAAATAAAATAAGCAATAAGACAATCAAAATGCATCATCCATCATAAAGCATATAACAATGAATCAAATAATCAAATATAGGGTTTATTGATGTAAATTAGGGTTTTGGTAACAAAATTATGGTTTTAGGGTTTGGAATACAAAATTAGGGTTTTAGGGTCTGAATACTAAACTAGGGTTTTTAGTATAAACTTAGGGTTTTAATTATATAAATCAAAATTATAACATGCAAACTAGGGTTAAACCTAATGAATTAGGGTTTTGGGCTAAAATATATTGGATTAAATCATGTCATTAAGGTTTTATACCAAATCAAAATCAACATTATTCTTTACTGGATGAAGTTTCTAACAACTAAGTTAATGACTTCTAACAACCATTGCTCAATGTTGAAGAATGAAAGTAACTACTGGAAATGTAAGCAAATTAAATTATCAAAATCGAACCTGCATTGTTGGCTTCAACAAGTTGATTTTATTGAACCAAGCTTATTGTTTGAATAATTGATAAGTCTGGATCAAAGTAATTCTTGGTGTCTCGACAATCTAAAGGTCAAGCTACAACCTCTTTCCTTTTCTTTGCTACTACTTCTATGTATTTCAAACCTTGGCCAACAGCTTATTAATTTTTAGTTCCTATTCCCTCCCATTGTTCCTTTCTATTGATTTGTATTTATAAACTTAAATTAGGGCAAACTTTAGTCAGTAGTCCTAATGTTGCTCGAACACCTCATTATAATCCGAGAGTCCTAAAGTTTTAACACGATTAGGAAACTTATCGTTGTTGGCAAGCTTAATTCTGTTGGAAACCAAGCTCATGTCAAATTTGGCCTAGCCAATTCAACATGGTCATGGTCTATATTGAATTGGTGGCCACCAATTTGATATGAGGTAAAGCTTATATCGAATTGGAAAGGACTGAATTGATTTTTACTGTGTTGGCCCAATTTTAGAGACCGAACCTAATCCAAACCTTTAAAAATTAGACTTGATTTGATTTGAACCTTTTTATTGAAACCAAACTCGATCTAGTCTTTAAATTAAAATTAAATTTGAACTAGTCCAAAATAAAGGGTCTACAATCACATTACCTCAATCCACTAGAAATTCTACTAAAAGAAATTCCCCACACATCAAACAGTTCAACAAACAGTTCAACAACAATATATGACTGAAGGGGCATTTCATTCCTCCTCCCAATGTTACCTACTCTTTGGCAACGATCACAGTGCTTACAATACTCTTGAGCATCTTTAAATAAGGTAGGCCAGTAAAAACCACTTTGTAGCACCTTTTCTGCAGTCTTTCTTCCTCCAAAATGACCCCCACAGTGAAGATCATGACAAAATTGAAGAACACTCAGTTGTTCTTCCTCAGATACACACCTGCGAACTATCTCATCTTTGCAAATCCGGAATAGATAAGGTTCATCCCAAAAATAAAACTTACTCAAGTGTAAAAACCTTTTCTTTTCCTGAAATGACATGTTAGTACGCAAAATACCACAAGCCAGATAGTTAGCAATATCTGCAAACCAAGGTGCATCAAATACCACAAAAAGCTGCTCATCAGGAAATGCTTCTAAATTTTTATGAATGCTATCAGATGCAAGATTTTCACTAAAGAAGGGTAATCTAGATAAATGATCAGCAACAACATTCTCACTACCCTTAGTATCCTTGATTTGAAAATCAAATTCTTGCAATAACAACACCCATCTAATTAAGCGCGGTTTAGCATGTTGTTTTGTTAACAGATATTTAAGAGCTGCATGGTCAGAATGCACAATAATTTTTTACCCAATTAAATAAGCTCTAAATTTGTCTAAAGCAAAAACAACAGCTAACATTTCCTTTTCAGTTGTGGTGTAGTTCATTTGTGCACTATTCAGGGTTAAACTGGCATAATATATTACTCTCAAGTATTTATCAACTCTTTGCCCAAGAACAGCTCCTACTGCATGATTAGAGGCATCACACATGATTTCAAAAGGTAAAGACCAAACAGGAGCTACAATCACTGGTGCACTAGTCAATTTTTCCTTAAGGGAATTAAAAGCTTGCATGCATTGTGCTGTAAATTCAAATGGAACATCTTTCCCCAACAAATGGCACAATGGTTGGCTTATTTTGGAAAAATCCTTAATAAACCTCCTGTAAAATCCTGCATGCCCTAGAAAACTTCTTATTCCCTTAACAGAGGTAGGTGGGGGTAACTTAGCAATCAATTCAATTTTAGCCTTATCCACCTCAATCCCTTTACTTGACACCACATGACCTAAGACAATGCCCTGAGTAACCATAAAATGACTCTTTTCCCAACTTAAAGTGAGGTTACATTCAATGCATCTCTCAAGCACACGAACAAGTTTATTGAGGCAATTATCAAAAGAATTACCAAAAACAGAAAAATCATCCATAAATACCTCAATAAAATCGTCTATCATGTCAGAGAAGACAGACATCATGCATCTCTGAAAAGTTGCTGGTGCATTGCACAAACCAAAGGGCATACGTCGAAATGCATAAGTCCCAAAAGGACAAGTAAAAGTTATCTTGGACTGATCCTCTGGAGCTATTGGCACCTGATAGTAACCTGAAAGGCCATCCAGAAAACAATAATGTGAGTGTCCAGAAAGTTTATCTAACATCTGATCAACAAAAGGAAGAGGGAAATGATCTTTCTTTGTAGCATTGTTCAACTTCCTATAATCGATGCACATTCTCCACCCAGTAATAGTCCTAGAAGGAACCAATTCATTATTCTCATTTCTCACCACAGTGATTCCAGATTTCTTAGGAACTACATGTACTGGGCTCACCCACTCACTATTAGCTATTGGGTAAATTACTCCTTCATCCAGTAATTTGAGCACTTCTTTCTTAACCACTTCACTCATATTTGGGTTAAGTCGCCTTTGGGTCTCCCTCACAGGTTTAGCTCCCTCTTCTAAAGTGATTCTATGCATCCACATGGAAGGGCTAATACCCTTGATGTCACTCAATCCCCATCCTATTGCTCTCTTTAATCTTTTAAGCTCACTCACCAATCTCATCTCCTCCCCTTCACTAAGTTCACTAGATATTATCACAGACAAGGTACTGTGATCTCCTAAAAACACATATTTCAGGTTCTTAGGTAACTCTTTCAGCTCTAACTCTAGTGAGGGGTTCTTCTCTTCTTTTTCAATAGGGGAAGGTTCAAAAATTGGATCCTCCTTAAGCTCCTCTATTTCAGCACCCTCTAAAGTCTCAAGGCAACTGGCTATTTCTGCATAAAAAATATCCACATCACTCTCTAAGGTCAATGCCAGCTCCAATTTATCAGAGGAACCTGTCTGCAAGAAAACATCTGAAACAACTGCATCAACACAATCAATGAAAGAACAATCCTCATATAAAGCAGTTGTAGGAATAGGAGAAGTGTTAAAAATAGAAAATTCCACAGTTTGTTCCAAAACAATCATTAATAATTTTCCATTTTTAACATCTATCAAAGTGTTGGTAGTTGCCATAAAAGGCCTACCAAGCAGAATGGTGTGTGCAGATGGTGAAGAATTACTTACTTCCATGTCAAGAACAATGAAATCTACAGGTACTATCAAACCACCAACTTTAACTAACACATCTTCTATAACCCCTTTCGGGAATCTAAGAGATCTATCAGCTAATTGCAACACCATTTTCGTTGGTTTAAGTTCCCCTAGTTCCAAATCCAGATAAACAGAATAAGGCATTAAATTCACACTAGCTCCTAAATCACACATGCCATCAGTACCTTTTCCATTCCCCATAGTAATTTGAATAATAAAGCTTCCAGGATCTTTTAGCTTAGGAGGTAGTTTATGCTGCAAAACAGCACTAGCTACCTCAGAAACTATCACCTTTTCATTCGGCTCATACCTCTTTTTCTTGGTATTCAGTTCTTTGAAGAATTTAGCATAAGCCGGCATGTTCTTAATTGCTTCAAGTAAGGGTAAGTTAATACTTACCTTAGATAGCATGTTGAAGATATCTGAAAATTGCTTATCTTTTTTATCATCCTTCAACCTGCTGGGGAATGGTATAGGTGGCATGTATGGGTTGCTTGCCTTGTGCAAATCTGTTGTAGGGGACTTCTCCATTGATCTTTCTTCAGCACCTTTGTTTTCTAGTTCTCCTTCCTTTTTATTCTCTTGCTCACCTGCATTCACAGAATTATTTTCAACATTGTTATTAATTACCTTGCCACTCCTAAGAACAGTCACTGCTTGTGCCTGCTCAGGTTGACTTGGGAACTTCCCCTTTTGTTGAATCTGCATCTGTTGAGCAAGTTGCCCCACTTGGGTCTCCACCTTCTTAAAAGATGCTTCCAAGGAATCCAGCCTCTTGTTGTTCATCTCCTGATTTTTAGCACTGACTTGGATAAAAGCCTGTAAACTTTCCTCCAAACTCTCTCTCTTAGGCTGACCTTGTTTTGAGGATTGGCCCTGCTGTTGGTTCTGTCTCTGGAGCAAATGGAAAGGCTGTTGAGCATTATTTGTTGTCCAGGAAAATTTTGGGTGACTCCTCCAACCAGGATTGTAAGTGTTGGAGTAAGGATCATTCCTGGCTCTTGGTTGAAATCCCCCCATAGCATTAACTTGCTCAGCTTCATTCCCAAAAGATTCATATGCAGAGGGGCATATATTTGCTCCATGCCCAAATGTCCCACAGATTCCACACACTTCTTGAGTAGATGAAGAAATATTGTTCTTCATGTTTAGCATCTGAACCTGCCTTGTCAACTCAGCTATTTGACTAACCATTTCGGTATTGGCTTCCAGTTGATTCACCCCTTTACTTCTTCCCCTTACACTCTTTTGTTGAGAATTAGCTCCCAACATCTCAAAGATCTCATAAGTCTCATCAGCTGTCTTTTCTCCCATGGCTCCCCCAGCTGCATTATCAACAGTGTTCTGAAATTGCTGGGTTAGACCATCATAGAAAAACTAATTAAGGAGTTGAAGTGGGTAATGATGATGTGGACACTGGATCAATAGCATCTTAAATCTGTCCCAAGCCTCATGAAATGGTTCTCCTTCAAATTGAGAGAATGTAGCAATCTTCCCTCTCAACTCAGCTGTCTTTTAATGTGAATAGAACTTGCCCATGAACTTGTTATAAACTTGCTCCCAAGTTGTCAGTGAATTTTCAGGCAACATCATGAGCCAGCTCTTTGCCCTATCCTTCAAAGTATAAGGGAAACATCTCATCCTTAACTGATCTTCTGTTAGTCCTCCCAAAGGAAAAGTGTTGAGGGTGGAGTAGAAATCCCGAATAAAGTTCAAAGGATCTTCATTTGGAACTCCATAGAATGATGGCAGCATGTTGTAATGAATGTTCTTCAACTCATAGTTCCTTGCTGCATCTGTCAACCTTATACAAGATGTGGAAGTCCCAATGACAGGTCTAGCAAAATCTCTCATGGTTCTTTGTCTTTCTTCAGCCATTTTAACTGATTGTGCAGAATCTGACTCAAATTCAGAAGTGTCCTCCTCTGTATCAAAACCGGTGTAGAGCTCAAACTCTTCTCTAATCCTTTTCACTCTTTGAATTTCTGGAATGAATGGATGTAGCTCTCCTTCGAGTGATCTCCTGCCTTGCATAAACAAAAATTTTCTAGAAAAAGAAACAATTAAAAGCAAAAGACAAAATAAAATAAAATGAAAATAGTGAAAAATAATCTAAAATATATTTTTTTTAATAAACAATTACTCCAATTAGCCTCCCCGGCAATGGTGCCAAAAACTTATTGCGCTCAAATTAACTCTACCACAAAGCGTCACTCGCAAGTATATGAGGTAGCTGTAGCAAAGGTGATCGCCCCAAGGTCATCTCACAAGGAAGCTAAAGTGGCTAATTGATTATCAGATTAAAAGTAACAAGTAATGAATAGATTTAAATTGCTAAATAATGAAGAAGATTGATTGAAATTTAAAACGAATAAAAGTAAACAAGAGCTGATGTTTTGATTCACTTGATAAAAGGGTATAGGGTTTGCACTTCTCTACTACTGATATGTATGAACGGTTATTCCTCTTAACTAATTTATTTTCAAAGATTAAATCTCAAACAACTTAATTAATTGAGTCAAGGAAATAAGCTCTCGCATTCAAACCTCTTACAACTAATCTTGTTATAATTGAAACAATCTTTGTAATAGGTTATATCTCTAATTCACCTAAGTCCTAATTGACTTGTTCCAGCATTAGACTTCATCTCTCAATCCATCATCTAATACCTAAAACACATAATTGGTGGCCAATCAATTATATATTAACAATATTTCATTCAATCAAGGCTAAAGAAATTATTAGCTAAGAGAATAACCAATTCACACAATCATAGCAGATCCATACAAACCCTAGACTAGATCAAATTAGTTCATAATGCAATCAAACATATTCATCTCATTAATGTTCAAAGGAATCAAAATAGACATGATAATATCCATTAATACAATTTCAATGAAAATAAAGAGAATAAGTTGGAGAATAAAACCAAGTTACAAACTCCTTGAAGTTTCTGAAGAATCTCTTATTCAATCTTGCAAGAAGGATGTCTCGTTGGCTAGATCAAACCTAATCTAAGCTAGATTAATCAAAGTGAAATCAAAATCAAAGAAAACAAATGTTAAAACCCTAACTTTCTCTCTAACGGCTCAAACAACTCTCCAAATCGTCAACAGACCAATCCCTCAGTTCTTCTTTTCCATTTTATGAATCGTCCGCTTTAAAAATCGCCACGTGTTTGGTTCATGAGGGACACGGCCAAGTCAGATGTGACTTGGCCGTGTGAGTGGTTTTTGGAGGGACACGGCCAGTGACTTGGCCGTGTCCCTTGCATGTGTCCGCTTCTGTCTCAGAATTCTTTCTTTTCTTCTTTGGTTGAGTGACACGGCCAGATGAAGCTTAACTTGGCCGTGTTGGATGACTTTGGAGGGACACGGCCAGTGACTTGGCCGTGTCCCTTGCCTGTGTTTACTTCTGTGAAAATTAAGTCCTCTTTTGCCTTTGGAACCAAGTGAGACACGGCCAAGTCAAGGTGACTTGGCCGTGTTGATCTTCTTTGGAGGGACACGGCCACTGACTTGGCCGTGTCCCTTGCTTGTGTCTGCTACTGGGACTTACTCTTCCTTTTTAACTTAGTATGGGACACAGTCAGTGACTTGGCCTTGTCCTCTGCCTGTGTCAGCTACTGCTCCTTTCTCCTTCAATTTGTTTCCTTGCCTTTTTTAACCTAACAAAAAACTTGCAAACAAAACTTAAACAAGAAATAAATAAACATTAACAATCAAAACATGAACACATACTAAAAACTAGATCAAAAACGACATAAACACTGAAATAAATTAAAACTACCACAATTAAAGAAAACACTAAACAAACCGATAAAAACTAACAAAATACCTAAATAAAACAATAATTATCATAATAAACAAGACACAAATCTATAACAAAAACTAATAAAACACCCATCACCTCCATAATGCTCGGTTCATTAGAACCGACATCCTTTTCAGGTTTAAATATTATAAAATTCTTAGCCTATTAAAATATTATTCATACTACATACGAACATTAAAATAAAAGAATTATTGCATTAAAATCAAAATAATGTTCAAAATAAAAATAATAAATAGGCACCCATACAAGATGGAAACTTGTCCTTACAACCATGTCCAATGTCTAAAATAAATAGGACATGCATCAAAAGGTGAAAACATGTCCTTTACAATCGTCCTAAAATCTTTAAAAGATAAATTAAATTGCATAATAAAAAATTGAGGCACCCACAAAGTGAAAATATGCCTTTTATAATCTTAAAATCTAAATAATTAATTAATTAAATAAATTAAATCATTCAGGCATGATAATCAAAAAATCCTTTAGAAAATAAAATAAATCATCCATCATATAACAAATCAAATAATCAAATAAATAGATTAAACTAGAGTTTAAATTATTAAATAAACAAATTTAGGGTTTTAGATTTAGAAATTAGGGTTTTAGGGTTTTAAGTTTATAGTTACTAGGTTAGGATTAGGAAAATTGGAAAATAAGGTTTTGGATTTTAGGATCAAGGAAATTAGGGTTTGGATGTACGGACTTTTTAAGGTATTTGAATTAGGGTTTTGGTATTATGGGATTATTAAAAATAATATTTGGATTTATGGGCTACTGGACATTTGGATTAGGGTTTAGAGTTTTTAGGGAAATAAGGTTTGGAAGTTAGGTTTTGTATTTTGGATTAGGTTTTTGGAGTAAGATTCATTGGAATTAGGATTTTAGATTTACTGGAAATAGATTAGGGTTTACTGGATGTTACGAGATGTTTGGATCTTGGGTTTGCTGGTTTAGGGCTTTGGGGGAATGATGAACTAGTGCTAGGGCTTGGTGATTTAGGATGGGAAATTTGGAAATTAGAGTTATTGGATAAAAATTTTAAAAGAGATTAGGGTTTTTTAATTAATCATTTTAGAAAAACAGTTTAGGGTTTAGGAAACAGATTGAGGTTTTGGAAGTTGGGAAGCAATTTAGGGTTTTTTTTTTGGCAACTAGTGAAACAAATTAGTGGTTTGGAAAATAGATTAGGGTTTTGATAATTAATGTAATCCTTGAGCTACTGGATGAGATGACATGAATTGAACCTTGGTTTATAAAACATATAATTAAGGTTTAATAATTTAAATTGTTGGATTAAAATTATAATCAAAACAAATAATCAAAACATTTAAAAGAAAAGATGTTGTGGCTACTGTATGCTTAAGTAATTTAAGTTTAACATACGAGACCTGCATTGAAGACTCCACCAAAGTGATTGTTGATTCTAAGCTACAGCTTATAACAATGGTTGTTTTTGGCCGAACAAAGATCAAAGGCAATGGTTACTGCCTTTGATGAATTGATTGTTGATGAACGTTGTTGGTTGTTAATTGACTGTAATATCCCTAAATATGCCCTAGAAGTTTTGATATAATTATTGTTTTAATTGGATTATGTGTATATGTGTTATTTGAAAGAGAAAGGAGAATTTAAGATAGAATTGTATATGTTGTATATATGGGAGTATATATATATACAAGTCAAAGGTGTTGGTCAAATGTATAGTGGAGGAAGATATTTACGTGTTTGGTTAATTAATTAATTAAGGAAATTAATTATATTTGAGTAAGTGGAATAAGATGAGTGGATGGTAATGTTTTGAAATTATTTTAATATTTTAATATGTGGAGGAGAGAGTTTTGAGAGAAATGAAGTTGACTTTTGTCTTTCTTTTCTTCTTTCCTTCTCCTTCTTTCGTGTATCACTTTCCATTTCTTCTCTTTTCTTTGTTTTGGACGGTAGAAGCAAGAGAACAAGAGAGAGGGAGAGATTTGACCTTCCAAACTCAAGATTGAAGAAGTTTTCAAGAGATCAAGTTGGAGATTTAAGAGTTTCTTCATTCTTGGTAAGTCTTTCCACTTGATTCTTTGATTTCTTTGGGCTTGGGAGTTGAAGTTGTGTTTGAGATGTGTTTGTTTGATTTTGAGTGTGTTTAAGAGTGTTTGGTTTATTTGATTGTTGGATTTTGGGGTATGATTGAAGGAAAGAGTGAGTTGTTGATAGAGAATGTTTTGTGGTTTTGTTTAGGGTTTTTGATGATGTTTGTGATTTTGTGTTGGAAGTATGTTTTTAGTTGTTTTGGTGTTTTTGTAAGTTTATTATGCTTTTTGGGTATGTTGAGCTAAGGTTGTTTGAAGTGGATGATAGTGAAAGGAAGTGATTGTTTGATTGTGGTGTTATTTTGGCCGGAATCTGGGTTTTTGGCCTGACACGCCCAGGAGCACGTCCAGGTCTTTAGGCGTGTCAATTGTTTGGTTTGGCAGTAGGTGTGACACGGCCATTAACACGCCCGTGTTAGTGAGCGTGTCATAGCTACTGTGATTTTGGGGAATTGACACGGCCAGGAACACGTTCATGATGTTGGACGTGTCAATACTTTTGAGAGACAGAATGTATTACACGCCCAGTGACACGCCCGTGGTCATGAGTGTGTAAATGTTTCTGTGTTGAGGAGTTAGGGCACGGTCAGGAACACGCCCGTGTGGGTGAGCGTGTCCAGTTTAGAGTTTTGCCCTAGTTAATTCTTAACCTTAAGATCTTATGAGGGTTTCTTCATTCTGTTGGAATAGGTTGTGAAGAAAGTAAATTACCCTAATTCAAGAGGTGATAGATTCTTGAAGGAAGAAGTGTTTAGAGTTGTGAGGGTTGTTGTTAAGGTAAGTACAAGTTCTTCATTAATGCATACATTCATATGATATTGAGGCATGTTTGATTATAAATGAGGTAATAATAGTTTTATATTGTTAATACATATGAATGATGTTATGTTGTATGGATAATATGATATGTGAAAGAAATGTGAGGCCATTGTGTTGGGCCAAAATGAATCAAATGAAATAATTGAGGCATGATTGCCTAGTTGATTGTGAAATGAGAAATGAATTGAGAAAGAGATAAATGAAATGATTGTGTGTTTAATATGTTGATTCAACTTTCAGAGTCCTGTATTTGGCGGCATGCCTATGAATCACTGGATAGGCGAAATGGGAGGCCCGTAAGCTGATTCCAGTTGAAATATATAAAATGGATAGGTAAAATGGGTGGCCCGTAAACCGATTCCATTTGAAAAATGTCAAATGATAAATATGAAATGTGAAGTTTTTGAGGTGAAATGGGTGGCCCGTAAACCTCAAAAACAAGTAACAGTCTAGCCGGGTTGAGGATCTCCTCGATTAGTCGGGTTGACGGTCCAAGAGACTGGGTCTGTTACGCTATCCATGGATAGAGATATGATATGTATTGTCTACGGGCTTGATGATTATGATATTGGACCAAAGCAGAGACTCTAAACTTTGAATAACATATTAGTGTCATTTTGGGCCCATGCTTGTGTTTTGTTTAAATGTGGTTATGGAATGATGAAGTAGATGAATAAAGATATAATGTTATGATATATGAATATAATCTGATAAGCTACAATGAACAAAGTATGAATTGAAATGTAATATTTCTTTGGATTATGCATAACACTTGATTGTATGACATAGACATTGCATCATGGCATATTGATATTATAGCTTGTATTACTAAGCCGTAGGCTTAGCGCGATTGTGGTTCATCGCGCAGGTGTCAGAGGAGAACCTGAGAGTTCCACTGGACCGAGTGAGTCTAGACGTTAAGGAGTTGATATTGGACTTAAAGATCAGAGAAGAGCTGCCACTCATGTATATATTTTATATTTGTAACTTTGATTTTGTTTTGTATTTGGAAACAATTGTTATATTTTCCGCTGCGTTTGAATAAACTTTCTATCTATTTTGTTTGTTAAACTCCTTTAAAAGTATTTGAATTTGTTCATATTATATAAGAGTCATGTCATGTGTGTTTGGAAAACCGTGGCATTTCTATATTCAGTATACGTATATTACGATCGTATAAGCATGCTGTGTACGTATACGGGGTATAGGGGTGTTACATTGACTCTTACTAATTGTTGATTGTTGCTCATTGTTGCTTTTTGTTGCTCAATCCTTGTTGCTCTTTTGATTGTTCTTGCTGCATGATATTAGCATTAAACCTTATTATTTATAGGCAAACCGTCACCAAAAACCCTAAACCTAATCTGCGTAATCTGCCTTTAAAATGAATTCTAGCCTAATTAAGAAACAAATGGCTGGCCAAAACTTAAAATAATTTATGACAATATCGATCTGGTGTGCCAAATCGACATGGGCCTTTGGCTCATGTTGACTCGGGCCCTCCAGGTCGACATGACCAATGGCTCAAGTCATCTGGGGCCGCCCCAACTCAAATTATTATTGTATTTTTAGTTATTGTACCGAACAATTTCAATTTGGGCCGAATAAATTTAATTTTAGGGCTTTAATTAATTAAATTTGTGCCTTTTTGAAACCAAACCGACTTATTTAAAAGTTGTAAATTAGGTTTAGATCTTTTAAAGTCGGATCAAATTTGTTTTGGCATTCTTTAATCAGGACCATACCCACTTCGGGTTAAAATTAAGGGTCTACATTTTGTCCCCTGCTTGAATGATCTTAATTAATTCAGAGAGTGAAAAGCAACATGACTATTGAATTAATTTTGGCAAAAATGAATTGGGCTCTAGACCCGTTGCTGGATTTTATTTAGGTTCTGGACCCGAGATGGTTTGGATTTTGGACCCGGACTAGTTTGGGTTCTGGACTCAGATTGAGTTAAGGACTCAAAAATGATTTGGGCTCTGGACCCGAATTTATTTTGGTTCTGGACCTAGATTGGTTTGGGCTCTGGACCCGAATTGAGTTCTGGACTCAAAAAAAGATTTTGGATTCTGAACCAGGTTTGAGCTCTAGAATGAAAAAATATTTGGGTTCTAGACCCGAGCTAGTTTGGGTTCTAGACCCATATTAAGTTTTGGACTCAAAAAATGATTTTGAGTTCTAGATCTGATTTGAGTTCTGGACTCAAAAAATATTTGGGTTTTGGACCTGAAATAGTTTTAGATTTTGAACCTGGTTTGAGTTTTGGACTCGAAAATGATTTTGGGTTCTGGACCCGATTTGAGTTCTCGACTAGAAAATGATTTGAATTTTTAACCCGAGTTGTTTTGGGTTCTAGACCCGGATTGAGTTCTAGACTCAAAAAATATTTTTGGATTATGGATTCGGTTTGAGTCTAGACTCAAAAATAATTTTGGGTTCTAAACCCAAGCTGGTTTGGGTTCTGGACCCAGATTGAGTTCTGGACTCAAAAAATATTTTTGGATTCTGGACTCGATTTGAGTTTTGGAATTGAAAATAATTTTGAGTTCTAGACCCAGTTTGAGTTCTAGACTCGAAAATGATTTGGGTTCTAGACCCGAGTTAGTTTGGATTCTGGACCCGAATTGAGTTCTGAACTCAAAAAATATTTTTGGTCCGGGACCAGGTTTGAGTTTTGGACTCAAAAATGATTTTGGATTCTGGACCCAGTTTGAATTCTAGACTGAAAAAATAATTTTGGGTTCTAGATCCGAGGCACAAAAATTAGTTATAGTCAGTAAAATATTTTGCAAAAAATTAGGATACTTTTTACTGTACCTATATACTCTTGCCTCCTGCGTGAAAAAAAATATTTATAATTATAAAAAATATTTTTAGACACGCAAAAATATAAACTCATAATAAATATCTATTTACTATGTGCATGTGATCTATGAATTATTGAACATAGAAAGAAAGCCAATTTTGACTGAATTATTGAAATTATAAAGTAAACTTTATTGAATACTGTTATCATGTGAATTATTTGTGTTGATGGACTATCTTTGTTCTTTTCTTTTATTTTTCTGTCACTTCGTCCTGTTCTTTTCTTTTTACTTTATCCTTTTTTTTGTCACTTACCTTTAGCTTTTCTTATATAAACAGGTGTTTCCTTCGCCATTATTAACCAGAACATCTTCATCGTTAAACTTTTGCTTGTAAATTTAATTTTGAAAGCTGTGACCATGGCTGCCATTCAACATTCCTCAAGGTATGGGACACAATCAAATAATGAATTGATTACTTACCTCCGAGACAATGAGGTTGAGCGAATTTCGTTGTTACCCGGGATGCATCTCCACCGGAGTTTAAAGAAAAAAACACCAGTAAGTGTCATTTTGTTGTCTATTTAATTACTTATTTATAAAATTTGTTATTATAATTTCATTCATGAAAATTTATGTAAATTATACAAAAAAAAAAGTATGAAAGTGAATATACAAAAATATGTATGAAAAAAAATTATGTAGTAAAATTTATCAAAATTGGTACACAAAAATATGTTTGTAACAGAATTTATAGAAATTAGTGCACAAAAATATATGTAGCTAAATTTGCAAAGTTATGCATGAAACTTTTGATGTATTAAAATTTATGAAAATATGTATAAGAAATTATGTAGTGAAAATTATTGTATAAAGATGCATAGTGAAATTAATGTACAAAAATTATTGTATGAAAATATATAGTAAAATTAATGTAGTAAAATTTATAAAAATATTGTACAAAAATATGCATGGAAATTTATATGTGTACTTGCCTTGACTTACGTATATTTAGACAGCATGATGGTTGTGATATTAAAGTGGATGAAATATTCATAAAGCCCACAAATGGTATGATCGAGCCCCGCCTACAGTGAAAAGAATGGTCTAAGAAAGTGGTTTTGAAGACTTCATTTTGTGATTACTAGCCCGAGGTTATCAAATTGACCGTGTTAGACAAATGATCTTAATTTTGATCCTTGACAACTCAAATGGATGATCTATTTAACTTGTGTTTGAGAAAGCTTGTTGCAGGATTAGGTTGCTTCAATTAAAGGTGAACAGAACAATTATCGCGGTCGCACATCACCTAAATACGACCGCTCCATGCAATTACAGAATGAAACCTTGTCACAGTAGGTTTCGCGGTCAGAAGTTCAACCATAGTCGCGACCGCTCATACATAATAGCGACCGTCCTAATATTTGCCCGACCGCTACTGAAGGAACTTAAATCATTACAATCACAGTAAGGTTCGCGGTGAC
Source organism: Garcia nutans (assembly GCA_947685225.1). Lineage (NCBI taxonomy): Eukaryota > Viridiplantae > Streptophyta > Magnoliopsida > Malpighiales > Euphorbiaceae > Garcia > Garcia nutans. The sequence goes on from CANTUV010000057.1 coordinate 7,845,491, forward strand.
AAGAACGGTGAATGATTCGACCTCGCTTACCAATTTAGCGACCGCTCATTTATAGTCGCGACCGCCCAACAATTCAAGAAGAAATTGCTGAAAGAGACAGTAGTGTTCGCGTCCTCAGGTGCGTCCAGAAGTTCGACGCGAGAATATGAGTTCGACCGCGAAAAGCTACTAAGGGCGACCGCGAGATTCAAATTATGGCGGACATTCAGTTTTGCTCTGTCAGAGAATGACACGTAATATGACCGTTGTAAACCCACTTGAAGATTCAAAAAGGGCGACCGCACCTCTGCTTGGCGCGACCGTCCCGACAAACACAGCATGGGCAAGAAACGGTCCGACAAAAAATCATGGGCAAGATTCCTGCTGTAGAGCACTAAAATTCGACCGTTGAACTTTTTCAAAAGTAGCGACCGTCCCTGGTTAAAAGGACGACCGCGTGAAGCATGAGAGCGACCATCCTTGTATGAAGGGCGACCGCTAAGTGCTTCGGACAGTTTAAGTAAAGAAGGTCAAATCTGCCAAGACTTTATTCTAAACAGCAATAACGGCTAGTAAGACCACATTGGCTATAAATACAATGTTTCCATGAGAAAAAAAGAATAATATAGAATTAAGAAAAGATTTTCATAGCCAAGCAACAAATTTCCTTTTGCTTAAACTTGTATTTGAATTGTTATGAATGTTAGGTGTTAGCATTGAAAACACCATTGTATAAGTTTGAGTGTAAGCTTGGGAAACACTTGGGTTGTGAGAGTGAGCCTAGTAAAACTCTTGTTAGGTTGTGAGAGTGAGCCTTGTAAAACTCTTGTTTGGGTTGTAAGTGTGAGCCTTAGAAAAACACTTGTGAAGTTAGGTGTGAACTTGTGAAAACACCAAAGTTGGAAGTGAGCTTGTAAAAACTTCAAAGTCTAGTGGAACCTTAACAAGTTGTTAAGGAAGTGGATGTAGGATTGAAGTAAATCCGAACCACTATAAATCTTGTGTGTTCTTACCTTCCTCCATTACTCAACCAACTCTCTATTCCGCATTTCTTGTTTGTTGAGTTTTTTAATTTGCCATCATTTCGTGTGGAAACCAATTCACCCCCCCCTCTTGGTTGCCATCTTGGGACAACAATTGGTATCAGAGCCCTGAGATTTCTTAAACTTAATTGTGAAATCTGATCCACAATGGCAACTTCTTCTTCATCAAGCTCTCATGGAAATCTTAACTCTATTCTTAGACCTTACTTTGATGGAACGGATTACTCATACTGGAAACACAAAATGTATTTGTTTCTAGACAGTGAAGGGATTGAACTATGGGATTTCGTGGAAAATGAGTGGAAATCTCCTACTCATGAGGTTGACGGTATTCAAGTTCCACTTCCCAAAGCTCAATGGTCAACTAGCAATATCAGAGATCGATTCAAGAACAATAGAGCTGCTTCCATCTTGATGAACTCCATTTCAAGAGAAGAAGGTGGAAGAGTTCAACATTTAACTTGTGCACATTGTATTTGGAAAACACTTGAAAACTACCATGAAGGTACAACTCAAGTAAGATTTACCAAGAAACAAATGCATGTTCATGAGTATGAGCTATTCAAGATGAAACCAAATGAAAACGTCACCGACATGACAAATCGCTTGCTTGCTATTGTCAATGAACTAAAGAAGTATGGCAAGGTATATGATCAAGGTGATGTAAACAGTAAAATCTTGAGAGCCCTAAGAGCTAGAAAGAACTTTGAATCCAAAGTATCATCCATAGAAGAAGCTCATGATCTCAGCACATTAAGAACCGACGAGCTAGTTGGCAAATTACTCACTTTTGAGCTGCACAGTGAAAAAGAAGAAGATCAAGGTGAGAAAGAAAAGAGAAAACCAATTGCACTCAAAGCAATCAAAGAATTTGAGAGCTCAAGCAATGAAGGTACTGATGATGAAGATGAAATGGCAATGTTCTCAAAAAGAATGAATGAATGGAAAAAGAAGAAAAGATTACAAGCAAACAAAGGTACACCTCCTAAATTCTCCTTCAAAGATAAAGAAAAGAAAAATGAGGTAAAATGCTATGAATGTGGAAAAACCGGTCACATCAAGTCGGATTGCTACAAATTAAAGAACAAAAGGAAATGGGATAAAGAAAAGAAAAAGTCTCTCAAAGCCACATGGGATGACTCTTCCTCAAGTGAAGAAGAAGAAGAGGAAGGAATTGCAAATCTTTGTCTCATGGCTATTGAAGATGACTCCAATGAGGTAAGTACTCAATCTTTTGATCTTGTAGCACATGATGATATAAGTGATATAGATGATAGTGATTTGATTGAGCACATGAATTCTAAAATAGAAAAATATTTCTCCAAAATGATGCTCTATAAAGAAAAAAACTCTAAGTTAGAAAAGGATTTTATATGCTTAAAGAACTCTACCTTAGAATTGAAAACCTCAAATGAACATTTGATGAATACAATAGGAGAATTAAATAAAAGCTCACATGACTTAGAAAAAGTGATTAAAGAGAATGAGGCATTGAAGCATGAACTAAAAGAACTAAAAGAATCAATTTCCAGATTTCATAAAGGAAAGGAAGCATTGAACACATTAATTAATAATCAAAGATCACCTTCCTTGAAATATGGATTAGGATTCAATGGCTCAACCAACATTGCACCTAGTAAACCAACTTTTGTGAAAGCATCTACAACTAAAATTTCTGATGTTCATATCAAAGATGCTTGCACCAAGACTAAAAGAACTTCTTACGGTTCACTAGGAGATAAAGCCAAAAACAATTATGCATTGTTGTTTACTAAACTTGTACAAAAGAAATCACATACTTGTAGTTGTATGTATAATGCAAAAAGAAAAATGCAGAAGCATAGGATACCATGGCAATGCACATATTGCATGAAAATTGGTCACAAAAATTTCTATTGTTATATAAGAAAAGCTCATCTAAATTTAGAAGGCACTCTTTCTACTAACCATCAAGGACCCAACTATATGTGGGTACCTAAAAAAGGATGACCACAATTGGCTTGCAGGTATGCCTAAAATCTACTACCAATGAAAGCACATGGCTTGTGGATAGTGGATGCTCAAGGCATATGACTGGAAATGCAAAGCTCTTTACAAGTATTACCTATAAACATGGAGGTAACGTAACTTTTGGAAACAATGCTAAAGGTAAAATTCTTGGTGTTGGCTCCATTGGTTCTATTGGTAAGGATTTAATTGAAGATGTATGGCTTGTTGATGGTTTGAAACATAACTTGCTAAGTGTTAGTCAACTTTGTGATAAAGCATACTCTGTCAAGTTTGATTCCAAGGAATGCAAGATCACGAATTCAAATGATGTTATCATATTTAAGGGCACTAGAACAAACAACACTTATAATGTCAGCATACATTCAAATCATACATGTTTGATGTCCACTAATGATGATGCATGGTTATGGCATAGAAGACTAGGACATGCTGGTATGGATCAATTGAAATATATTTGTAATGAGAACTTAGTTGATGGCTTACCTAAGATAAAATATGAAAAAGATAGAATTTGTAAACCTTGTCAACATGGTAAGCAACATAAAAGCTCATTTAAATCAAAGAGTGTTATAAGCACCTCTAGACCTTTAGAGCTCATTCATTTAGATTTGTTTGGACCAAATAGAGTTACAAGCTTAGGAGGCAAATTATATGCATTTGTTCTTGTTGATGACTACTCTAGATTCACATGGGTTAATTTCTTAGCTCAAAAGAATGAAGCCTTTAATTACTTCAAAACCTTTGCAAAAAGAGTTCAAAATGAAAAAGGATATGTGATCACATCTATTAGAAGTGATCATGGCAAAGAATTTGAAAATGAAAACTTTGAAAACTTTTGCAATGAAATTGGCATTTCACACAATTTTTCTGCTCCTAGAACTCCACAGCAAAATGGTGTAGTTGAAAGGAAAAATAGAACTTTAATTGAAATGGCTAGAACAATGCTCAACGAATATGATTTACCATCTTATTTTTGGGCGGAAGCCGTTAATACAGCTTGTTACATTGCAAATCGTGTTTATAAAAGGCATTTAACTAATAAAACTTCTTATGAGCTATGGAATGGAAGAATACCCAGAATTGGATATTTTAGAGTATTTGGATGCAAATGCTTCATATTGAATACCAAGGATAATCTTGGAAAATTCTCATCCAAATCAGATGAAGGCATATTCTTAGGATATTCATCATATAGCAAAGCATATAGGGTATTTAACATGAAAACTCTAGTTATAGAAGAATCAATGCATGTTGTATTTGATGAATCATCTAAACTTGATCAAAAGAAAGGTATTACTTTCAATGACCCTGCAGGCACTCTTGAACCTCTTGAATCTATTGATGCTCCAAAGATCAATCAACTTGAAGAAAAGGCTCAAGATCTACCTAAGGATTGGCAATACAAGAAAGATCATCCAAAGGAACTCATCATTGGAGAAACATCAAAGGGAGTAACTACTAGATCTAAAATTAATCATGTTGATGTTAATGTTGCTTTTGTTTCTCAAATTGAACCAAAAACTATTGAGGAAGCTTTAAATGATGAAAATTGGATAATTGCAATGCAAGATGAACTTAATCAATTTGAAAGAAATAATGTTTGGCAACTTGCTCCTAGACCTATAAATCATTCTATAATAGGATGCAAATGGGTTTATAGGAATAAGCTTGATGAAAATGGTCACATCATTAGAAATAAAGCAAGATTGGTAGCCAAAGGTTATAATCAAGAAGAAGGTATTGACTATGATGAAACCTTTGCTCCAGTAGCCAGATTAGAAGCTATTAGAATATTACTTGCTTTTGCATGTCATATGAATTTTAAGCTTTGTCAAATGGATGTCAAAAGTGCATTCCTAAACGGACTCATAAATGAAGAAGTTTATGTTGAACAACCTCCTGGTTTTGAAAACTACAAATTTCCTGATCATGTTTTCAAACTTACCAAAGCCTTATATGGATTAAAGCAAGCACCTAGAGCTTGGTATGATAAACTTAGTGCATATTTGCTTGAAAATGGTTTTTCAAAAGGAAAAGTAGACACAACACTTTTTGTTAAAAAGGATAAGCACAACATTTTGATTGTACAAATTTATGTGGATGACATAATATTTGGAGCTACTAATGAAGCCTTGTGCAAAGAATTTGCTTCTTGTATGACTAGGGAATTTGAAATGAGCATGATGGGTGAACTCAAGTTTTTCCTTGGACTGCAAGTCAAGCAATGTAAAGATGGGATCTTCATCAACCAATCCAAATATACAAAAGAACTCATCAAGAAATTTGGAATGGATGGCTGCAAAACTAGCAAAACTCCTATGAGCACATCCTTGAAATTAGGTAAAGATGAAAATGGTAAAGCAGTAGATGAGAAGAAATATCGAGGTATCATCGGATCACTACTTTACTTAACCGCATCTAGACCTGATATAATGTATAGTGTATGTCTTTGTGCTAGATTTCAAACTTGTCCTAAAGAATCACACTTGAATGCCACTAAGAGAATCTTGAAATATTTGAGTGGTACAATGCATTTAGGACTTTGGTATCCTAAAAACACATCATTTCATATTATAGGATTTTCAGATGCAGATTATGCTGGTAGCATCTTAGATAGGAAAAGCACTACAGGAGCATGTCACTTTCTTGGTAATTGTCTAGTTTCTTGGCATAGTAAGAAACAAGCATCGGTTGCTTTATCCACAACGGAAGCTGAGTATGTTGCAGCATGTTTTTGTTGCACACAAGTATTATGGATGAAACAACAATTGCTTGACTATGGTAAGGTTTTTAACAATATTTCCATTAAATGTGACAACACTAGTGCTATCAATTTATCTAAGAATCCTATCCAACATTCTAGATCCAAACACATAGATATTAGACATCATTTCTTAAGAGAAAATGTACAAAATCAGAACATAATCTTAGAATTCATAGATACAGAAAATCAACTTGCTGATGTCTTTACAAAACCCTTGAATGAAGATAGACTTAACTTCATAAAACTCAATTTAGGAATGATTGATGGAATAACTTTGAATTAATTATCTTCCAATGAAGTTTCTATGTGCATGCAGTTAATTCTTTAACACATTAGAAATGTCATTCCATCTTTCCTTGGAAGTGTTATTTCGCGATCGCTATTTCGTCTGCCAGTTTCATTCAATAAAAATCCCTGTGCGCGGTCGAGAAAATTTGTGCGCGGCCGCACCAATTTGAATAGTTTCGACCGTTACAGTTACTTTCTTCTCTCGCGAGCGTACTTATCTTGAAAATGGTCGCTAGACCTCATGTCGCGATCGCACTATCTTCAATCCGCGACCGCACCCTGTACACTCTGCTCGAAAATTTATAACCGTTGGCTGTGTGACAGGTCGCAACTCTTAATATCCAACAGTCAAAAACGGCTATTTTCTTAACTCCATCTATTTAAAAGTAAGTTACATCAAATTTCTTGGATATTTTGCTTCTGAAAACAATCTAAAACCCTAAAATCTTCTCAACTCATCTGCTTCTCAAATCAACCTCTGTTTTCCTGCTCTCATCTGTTTCTTCTATTCTAATGGCTCCCAAAAGAAAAACCACTTCCAAAATAAAGGGACAAGCTAAGAGAGTTCCAGGAATCACCATTAGAGAACCTGTTGTTGAACCTCCATCTCCTCCACAATCAAAAAGGGGTGAGAAAATTCACAAACCTCATCACCAAACCACTGAGGAAGACATTAGGTATGCCATGCTAAAGAAGAAGAAGGTTGAAGGCACCAAATCTCCTTTTGGTGGGATGCTGTCTGCTTTGGGCATCAAGGACGAAATTGAAAGATTGTTGGATGTCCTTGGATGGGAAAAATTTGTCTTTCCAGAAGAGGTAGGCTACTCCAGTCTTAGCAAAGAATTTCTGATGTCTCTTCAAATAGAAAAGAGTGCAAACTCTGCTCTAGGTTGGTACGGGGTAAGATTTAAGCTCTTTGATCATTATCATTCCTTAACCCTAGAAGGATTTGGCAACATTTGGAACTTCCCTTCTGAAGGTATAACCTCCTACAATGACCAAATCTTCTCAAACCCAACACTTTCTGATTTCTGGAGAGAAATTTCCATTGAAACCTCTTTTGAAAAGGAATCTAAAGCCAGACATATCAAATCTCTCACCCACTGGATGCTCCATAGGATTATCACCTATACCATTCACCAAAGAGCTGATGGGAATGAGAAAGTCACCAAAAGAGATCTTATATTTCTGTATGCTTTCACCCATAACATCAAAATGAACACCACCAAGTTCTTGATTGATACCTTTTATCATCATGCTATTACAAGAACTGGTACCTTCTTCCTATCCTCTCAAGTTACTCAAATAGCTAGGCACCTAAACATTCTGAATGATTTGAACTTAGCTACTTTGAGGAACCCCTTCACTCTAGCCTCCAATGCTATCACAATGGATTACTTAGAGCATGCTGGTTGTGTAAAGAAGATAGAAGGATTATATGTATACTGCTATGGCAAGAAAGGAGTTATGGACAAACAAAAGAAAAGGCCAAGGTATACAATTGAGGAAGAAGGAGATTCTGTTCAAGTTGCAGTAGAACTGCCCCCAAAAGCAACTTCATCAAAAGCTGCACACGAAACTGCTTCATCCTCCACACAACTCATCCTCCAAGCTATCAAGACTCTCTCAAGGAAACTCTCTAAGTTCAAGAAAAGTGTTTCCAAGAGATTCCAGCACTTAAACAAAAGGATAGACCTTATATCTCACATGCACCATGATCTTTATGACATGCAAGGCAAATTGGACTTGCCTCAATGCAATCTTGAAGATTGGGATATAAGTGATCACACCCAAAGCGTTGCTGAAGAAGAAGAGTCCATTAGCACTAGCTCTGCCTCTGTTGCACCTCAAGATAAGGGGAAAGCTCCTTTAGTTGAAGAAGAGTTAGAGTTAGATGATGACTCAGAATAGCTTAGCTTTAGTCTGTTTTTTGCTTGCATTTTCATATGTTTGCTAATTTACTTTCTGTTTTGTATTTTCCTCCACTTCAAACTATATAATGTTTATATTTCCTTTCATTTGCTTTGTTAATATTTTTGCTTAACATTTATTTCATTTTGCCTATGCCAATGGGGGAGAGAAAATACCAAAATGGAATGTGGTATAAATGGAATGTCAATAAAATTATGGGGGAGAAAATAACAACATAAAGGAATGAAACTCAGTAAACATAATAAGGGAGAAACAATGGGGGAGAAAATAGTACAATGAATTGTTTAAACTGTTTATACATAACCTAATGCACCAAGATTATCACAATGCTCTTAATCATGACTTATGCATAAATTAAGGGGGAGCATTTTAAACTTATTATTTTTTCATCATTCCATTTGAATTGTCAAAGTCAAAATGGGGGAGATTGTTAGACAAATGATCTTAATTTTGATCCTTGACAACTCAAATGGATGATCTATTTAACTTGTGTTTGAGAAAGCTTGTTGCAGGATTAGGTTGCTTCAATTAAAGGTGAACAGAACAATTATCGCGGTCGCACATCACCTAAATACGACCGCTCCATGCAATTACAGAATGAAACCTTGTCACAGTAGGTTTCGCGGTCAGAAGTTCAACCATAGTCGCGACCGCTCATACATAATAGCGACCGTCCTAATATTTGCCCGACCGCTACTGAAGGAACTTAAATCATTACAATCACAGTAAGGTTCGCGGTGACAAGAACGGTGAATGATTCGACCTCGCTTACCAATTTAGCGACCGCTCATTTATAGTCGCGACCGCCCAACAATTCAAGAAGAAATTGCTGAAAGAGACAGTAGTGTTCGCGTCCTCAGGTGCGTCCAGAAGTTCGACGCGAGAATATGAGTTCGACCGCGAAAAGCTACTAAGGGCGACCGCGAGATTCAAATTATGGCGGACATTCAGTTTTGCTCTGTCAGAGAATGACACGTAATATGACCGTTGTAAACCCACTTGAAGATTCAAAAAGGGCGACCGCACCTCTGCTTGGCGCGACCGTCCCGACAAACACAGCATGGGCAAGAAACGGTCCGACAAAAACATCATGGGCAAGATTCCTGCTGTAGAGCACTAAAATTCGACCGTTGAACTTTTTCAAAAGTAGCGACCGTCCCTGGTTAAAAGGACGACCGCGTGAAGCATGAGAGCGACCATCCTTGTATGAAGGGCGACCGCTAAGTGCTTCGGACAGTTTAAGTAAAGAAGGTCAAATCTGCCAAGACTTTATTCTAAACAGCAATAACGGCTAGTAAGACCACATTGGCTATAAATACAATGTTTCCATGAGAAAAAAAGAATAATATAGAATTAAGAAAAGATTTTCATAGCCAAGCAACAAATTTCCTTTTGCTTAAACTTGTATTTGAATTGTTATGAATGTTAGGTGTTAGCATTGAAAACACCATTGTATAAGTTTGAGTGTAAGCTTGGGAAACACTTGGGTTGTGAGAGTGAGCCTAGTAAAACTCTTGTTAGGTTGTGAGAGTGAGCCTTGTAAAACTCTTGTTTGGGTTGTAAGTGTGAGCCTTAGAAAAACACTTGTGAAGTTAGGTGTGAACTTGTGAAAACACCAAAGTTGGAAGTGAGCTTGTAAAAACTTCAAAGTCTAGTGGAACCTTAACAAGTTGTTAAGGAAGTGGATGTAGGATTGAAGTAAATCCGAACCACTATAAATCTTGTGTGTTCTTACCTTCCTCCATTACTCAACCAACTCTCTATTCCGCATTTCTTGTTTGTTGAGTTTTTTAATTTGCCATCATTTCGTGTGGAAACCAATTCACCCCCCCCTCTTGGTTGCCATCTTGGGACAACAGACCGGAGTGTGATTCAGGCGCTTATAGAGTGATGACTGGACACAACCCATACTTTCCATTTGCCCATTGGAGAGATGACAATTGGTCCAGTTGACTTTGCTGCTATAATTGGTCTCCAATATGATAGAACCCCTATCCCTTTGACCAATAATATCTTAAAGGAAGAAGAAATCTAACAGTTGATCGATGTTAGGCCCCATTATAGAAGATCATATAAAATCAAATATGAGCCCATCCGAGAGTATTGGGTAAAGTATACTCGACCCGTGCAAGATGAGAGGGCTAAACAATACACCCAGGAGTTCCTATTATATTTGCTGGGGGTGACCATTTTTGGTAGCACCAAATCTGCTATCCACATATCGGTATTGCATGCCCTTTTTGACCTAGACCATGTATCTTCTTCTACATGGGGAGAAGCTGGCCTTGCTTGCCTTTATCACAGCTTTGACGCTCTTTGTAGGAAGAAAAGATCCTTCATTGGTTTCATTGTTGTTACCGAGGTATCAATTTCTTTAGAACTATTGATCCAAATAATGCAAGTGCATAGACTTTATTCTCCTTTTCATGTGCAGGCTTGGGTATATAAGCATAACTTGGTGAGGGTTCCAAACATTATGCGGCCATGAGTTGGATATCCAAGGCTAGGTGTCTGTTGTCGAGCTGTAGGGAAGTACCTGGAAGCCACCATGCTCATACTCACCGCTTTCATTTGAGTCGACTAACTTGGGACCAAGTAAAGAAAATGTTAATATTAATATCAATCTTATGATCAAAATAAATTACTTGTTTGCTTTTCTGCAGGTGGACGTGGCCTAGTGGAGAGCTGAAGAGAGAAACGGTTGGATTAGATGCATGACTGATGCAATGCCCTTACAAAACTCCTATTGGATTATTGCTGGTCTAGTTTCTTGTGGCCGGTTTCTTGGTGAAACAGTACATGACTGGTTCCTTGTACCTAACCAATAGAGAGTACCAGCTGATTTTCCATCATTTGTGCTAAATACCATATCTATGACAGAACCTTATTGGAGCCGCTCCCATAATAGCTTTGATGTTCATGACATCCTGCTTTCATCGGATGTGCCATATGCCCAATTTATTCGAGATCATTTGTTAAATTTTAAAGTGTCACCTGCTAGCATTCACGGGCAATTCAGAGGTAAAGAAGAAGAAATAGAAGTAGAGGAAGGAGAGGATGAAGAATATGAAGATGAAGATGAAGATGAGGAGGAGGAGAGTGAGCCTTCTTCCCATTCTCATGGGGATCCTGGAGCTGGCTCTTCTCAGGTGTATATCATTTTGTCATTGCAACCTTCTTCCCATTCTCAAGGGGATCCCAAAGCTGGCTCTTCTTAGGTGTTTATCATTTTGTCATTGCAGCTATTTCTTCTTAATTTTTTTTTGACTATTTGTATGATTATTGTAGGCTACTGGTTCCCTTGGTCATGGAGTTGTCCCTCTGTATGATACTCCAATACAGCGACAATTTTTTTCATTTGCTCTTTCTTATCTAGATATGTCATCTTATTCGCAGGGCTTCGATCCAAATTACCTGGTCTGTCATCTCGTTCCATAATGATATATGCTTGCATGTATGCATGAAACTGTATGAACTTACCCTTTCCTTGTCTGGCTTCAGGAAAAGTTAGCCGCCAGTCATCGACATGCTGCCCATTTTGAAGAATTATACCAATCGGAGGCACGGGACTTTTGATACTTCCAATTTTAGGGCTTGAGGGATCCAAATTCTTCTTCATCCAGAGGGCGTCGGACTGATATCCATGATATGCCTCCTCTCTTTTCAAGTGATGACAGAACCAATTCTAGGGCAGTAGAAGTTCAGGTGCTTCCTCTTCATTGGACGGACGATATGCCCCTTCCTCCAAAAAGTGATGATTTTCTTAGGGCTTTGTTCGATTATGGACTGCCTCCTTCTTCGTAATGACCGACTTGTAACAACTTGTATCAAATTAAATAAAAAATTTTAATAATAATAATAATTTTTCTGGTACTTTGACTTCTTTTTTTTTTACTTTTTCTTTCTTTATTTTTTTAATATATGTGTATATAGTAGTACATGACAAATGCAAATTTAGATTCATCATGGAATGAAATTCAAAAAAAACCCTAATGCATTTGGTCACCACCCAATTTTGATTCTTTTCCTCACACGTCTGAGATTCAAATCACCGCCCATTCCTTATATGCTTCAGCATAATGCCTATATAAATTAGCCAGGATTTTCCATGACTTGCCACAATTCTCAACTTCAGCAAAAATAAACTCACTCTGACGAATTTCATCGCAGCAATAAAAACAATCTTAGCAATCTATCAACTCTTCCTTATAAATCCAAATCAAACTCAATTGTTATGCTTTCTAAAATGATAGAAGCTAATTTAAAAAAGATCAATAATTTATTCAAGATGATCAAGGCTACACTTTGGGAATAATTATCACGGTCTCAACTCAATATCTTGAAATGCTTTCAAAATGTCAAATTAGACCAACCATTCTTACATGCCATGGTTTCCTTTTGGAATGTGAAAACTAGGACTTTTAAGATAAATAACTTTGAAATTTGTCCTATGATAGAAGAATTTGAAGCTATTCTTGGATATTTGAGCAATCGACCAATGGCATTACCCATACTGACTTCTAAAACTCATCAAAAGCTATAGATGTTGTTTCAACTGTCAAAACATGAAGTCTTGCAATTGACTAGAGGTGAGAAAATCATGCTCGGTCCCTTGATCGATTTTGCACTTTCCATTTGGCTCTAACCAAAGCATAGGGACGCACATTTTATCTATGTTTACTTAGTCAATTATTGCTCATTTCTACTAACGGTGACACTGATCTGCGAGTTTTGGATATCGTGGACCAAATGAAAGGAGGTTTATCATCAGTACTTGTGATCTTGGTTGAAACCCTAGTTGGACTTGACCAATTCAAAATAGAATCTTTGAGGAGGTTGGCTAGGAGTCCTCTGCTGCTTCAGGTAATTACCTAAACTGCCCTTTCAGGTTTTCAATTTAGGCTTTTATTTTTATTGCTCTAATTTTTGCGTAGTCTACGCTTGCGGGTTTTCGGAACTAGTGAGCTGTCCTAATTTTTGCCTAGGCCGCCCTTATGTGTTTTCAACCTAGCAGACTCTTTTTTTTATCAGTTCTAATTTTTTCCTAGACTGCCCTTATGGGTTGTTGGAACTAGTGAACTACCCTAATTTTTACATAGGTCGCCCTTGCGGGTTTTTAACCTAATGGGCCCCTTTTTAAAGGCTTTTCTTCATTACAAATCTGGCTACAAGAGCGTCTCAGCTTGCTTGACACCCTGTCTGTGGACTTCACCAAATATTTACCACAAAATCATTCTACTAGAAAATTGCTCCATCGTACTTCCTCGTATACTGACTGGATCCACTGGATTTACTCACGAGCTGTAATTAACATTCATTGGTTGGTACCTTGGTGAAAGATCATCCATGTCACCATTTAGACGTATCTGATGTATGTTCCTCTTACTGCTCTTCATCAAGGCACTTGTTATGATCCATATTGTCTTGACTGCCAGTATGGAGCCGAGCCTAGAGGTTCCGAGTTCACTCCTAATTTGGACATGCCTCGTCTGACTAAAGTCTTCTTGGATTGACTGAAGCAAAGGTGGCCTACACACTGCACTTTTCATCTGCCATAGATTTTACATTTGTCAATTTCTAGAATAAATAATGTTAGGATGAACAATAATGATTAATAAAAGATGTTTTCTTTCCTTTTTATAATTTTTCATCACCTTTTACTATTGTGGTATTTATTTTATCTTAATGGTCAAATAGTATAAGATAATTCACATAGAATAATTTTAACATAAACTCTATTTTATTAAATTAGGGAACAACTAAAAATATTAAGCCAATATATACAAGATCACTCCTGTCGCCAACCAGCCCTTTCGGGTTTTCTAATTAGCCCTAATTGTTGCCTAGCCCGCCCTTTTGGGTTTTCAAAACTAACAGACTGCTCTAATTTTTGTCTAGGCCACCCTTTTCAGTTTTCAACCTATCAAGCTTTCTTCTTCTTTTTTTTATGTATTTATTTCAAACATAGAAACTCTTCAACCTGTTAATGTTCACTGGCTCACTAAACTTATTCCCATCTATGTCTGATAACTTGACTGCGCCCTTGCTCATGACTTGCTTCATGATGTATGGTCCTTCCTAACTAGTTCTAAACTTTCCTCTCGGATCGAAGACATTGGGCTTGCATTACTTCAATACTATGTCACCAACCTTAAGCTTTCTTATCTTAACCCTTCTGTTGTAGGTCCGAGCTATTTTTCTTTGGTACAGCTGGTGACGATACAGTGCCTTCAATCCTCTTTCCCTCTAATAAGGCTTGTGAGCGGGGATTTTTGCCCCCACTCCTTGTGGAATGGTTCTTGTGACTTCGGCACTATTTAGGCTCAAGGCTCAGAGAACACGGACCTAAGTCCGGAGAAAATGGAGTCGCCACCCGGATGGGCTGGAAAAAAGAAAGGAGCGGATGACTCGATTCCTAAGAAATTTCCAACCCCCTAATGGGTTTGGAAAGTTGGGTACGTGTGGGGAAGGTGAGAAATGGCCCAGCACCCCCACAACGCCCAGTTCATTGGAACCGGCCTCCTTTACAGGTCTTAATATTATAAAATTCTTAAATATAACAATATTATCCATATTACACACAATAATTAAAATAAAGCATCGATATATTGAAGATCAAAACAATGTCCAAGCAAAACAAATAAATGGACACCCATCCGAAGATGGAAACATGCCCTTACATAATCCAAGCCTAAATAGGACACCCACCGAAAGGTAGAAACATGTCCTTTACATTGGTTCTAAAATAGAAAAGTGATTTAAATTATATGATATTTAACTAATGAGGTACCCACCAAGTGAAAACATACCTCTTACAACATTTGGAAATCAAAATAAATCGATAAAGTAAATAATCATTCATCATAAATAAATCATTCATCAAAGATATCAATCAAAATATAAAATAAACATCCATCCATGATAAACTAAATAAATCAAGCATTGAACTTAAATAAATTAACAAAGCATTGAAAATAAATTAAAGCATATAATAGACTACATAATTAAATATAAAATTGAATAAAGCAAATAAAGATTCAAATAAGGGCTACTGTTTCTATTTAAGATTTTTTATTTAATGTGTTTAGGGTTTTGGAATTTATGGGTTTAAGTTACAGTGAGTTTTAAAGGAATTGAAATGGATTAAGGTTTTATAATTTAAGAGGTTGATAAAATTTTTTGATTAACCAAATTAGTGTTTGAGGAGTGAAATCATGAAATTAGGGTTTGAACACTTTAAAATATTGGATTTATGATTATTAGCTACTGAATTATGGTTTTTAGGCGTATTGTGTTTGAATTTTAATATTTATGTTTATAAGGTTTTAAAGTTTAAAGGATTAGGGTTTATAAAAATTAGGGTTTAAGATTTTAAGGGAGTTAGGGTTTACTGTTTTGGGTTTTAGAGTTGAATTAGGGTTTTAGAATTTTAGAATTAAGGTTTCGGAGAATGCATTAGATTTTAGAATTTGAAAATCAATTGATAATTTTATGATGCTTTATGGAAATAAACAAAATGATTTAAGATTTATAGAAATAAAAAAGATATTTTTTAAGGTTTGCGGAAAGAAACATATTCAATTTATGGTTTTGAAGAATTGGAAGGCAAATTAGGGTTTTGAGATTTTGAAGAAACAAACACAACTATTTTAAGATTTTTGGAAAATAAATAAACGGATTAAGATTTTTAAGCTTTTGAAAAGGAAAATTAAAGTTCTAGGTTTTTTTGAATCAAAAAGAGACAATTGGATTATTTAAGCTACTGTGAAGAAATTCGACATTCATACCTCCGTTTGTTGGTTCCACCAAAAATTTCTTCTTGGATGAACAAGAACAAAGACATGCTTTGCTGCCTTTGATGAATTAAATTGCTTATTTGCTTCTTTCAATAAGTCTAATCGATTTCACTTCCAAAAGGAATTCTCCAAATCTTTCAAAGTTTTCCTCCTCAATTTCGGTCTCCAATTTCACCTCCCAAAATCCGATCCCCCTTTTTTGTGTTGTTTTAATCCTTATTTATAGAAGAATTTTATGATTAATTTTAGTTATTCACGGAATCTAATATTGATTAAGAAAAGGAAACTGAAACCTAATTGTATTTGGTTTCGGAAAAATTTTCACCGAAAAAATTTCGCTGGTAAAAAAAAAACTGCTGCGGAAAAATTGTGCTGGCGAAAAAAAAACTGTTGCGGAAAAAATGCACTGGCAAAAAAACTGCCGCAGCTAGCTGCGGGCGAGAATTGGCCTGCGGGCCATTTCTCCTCAACTCTTTTCGGTGATGAAATTTTTCGTCGCCGATTTTTTGTCTTGTTTGCTGATTATTAATTTGATGAGACTTTATTCTCAACATTACTAGGAGAAAAAGAGTAGTTAGAAAAGCAAGACATTTCATGGAATGCATCACCCATCTCTCATTATGATCCTCAACTGAATAGAAGCTAGCTTGAAGTTAAGAAAATTAATCATTTATAAAATACTGCAAATCAGTTACTAGATGCATTCATTGATGCAAAAGGGTAACTAAATCACATGTACCAACATTAAATTCTCATAGTCAAATTGATGTTTCAAATGCAAAATCCACCAATATCCATGAAAATGGGTCTAATATACTCTGGAAGTGACTAGTAGAACAACTGATTCCAAAGATAAAAATTCACAAAAGAAAAGGGAGCAAGATAGCAAGTTGGCACTTTCAAAATTAATATACCAGAAGATATGGTGACACAAAAACAAGTAGTAGACAAAAATGAGCAAATTCCTCTGCTAGAAGAACAGTTACCTAAAAATGATGAAATTATGAAACATCTTTAAAATAAAGAGGTCTCAACAAGTTACGTTTATTCAAGAGAGAGATGGAGTTGAGATAAAGTTATCATTGATCAAAAGTTTGCATATGTAGTAGCTATTGATATAATAAATGGAAGTGACAATCTAGAACAAAAATCCATCACTATAAGAAAAATAATAAATAGTAACACTTAAAAGCATCACATAAACTTAAATTTTCATCACAAATTATTTTTTATCATGAAAATTTAGCATCATGAGGACTGTCATTGTAATCTCGTAATATTTTGTATATATGATAAAATTTATTTCCTTCACCATAACTTCAATTTTTAATGACAAAAGTACATTATTGTCATAAATTATGTTACTTTTAGTGATGCTAATATCGTAATATTTTACATTATTAATTTGTCATTTAATGTTGTATGTTGTTATTAAAAGTGATATTATATATGACAATATCATTTGCTATCGGTAATAAATATTAGTTAGTGACGAAAATATTTATGTCATGATATATATATATTATTATTTTTTATTTTTATTAATTATAAAAATTAAATATTAAACCAAATATTATTTAATTAAAATAACAAAAATTATTTTGGACTAACAAAATTATTTTGGACTAATTAAAATTTATTGGATCGGACTGGGTCAAAGATTAAGGGTCTACAGTTTGCCCCCTGCTTGAATGATCTGAGACTTTAGTGAAAGAGAGTGCAAAGCAATAAGACTTAATTTTTGAGATGGTTGAGGTTTTGGGTTCTGGACCCGGTTCGAGTTCTGGACTCAAGGATAATTTTAGGTTCTGGTCCTCAGTGTAATTTTAGGTTCTAGACCTAAGGAAAATTTGGGTTCTAGACCCGAGCTAAGTTCTGGACTTAGAAAAGATTCTAGGTTCTGGACCTAAGGATAATTTGGGTTCTGGACCCAAGCTAAGTTTTGGACTTAAAAAAGATTCTAGGTTCTGAACCTAAGAAAAATTTGAGTTCTGGACCCGAGCTAAGTTCTGGATTTAGGAAAGATTCTAGGTTCTGGACCTAAGAAAAATTTAGATTCTGGACCCGATCTAAGTTCTGGACTTAAAAGAGATTCTAGGTTCTAGACCTAAGGAAAATTTGGGTTCGGGACCCAAGCTAAGTTCTTGACTTAGGAAAGATTCTAGGTTCTGGACCTAAGGGTAATTTGGGTTCTGGACCGAGCTAAATTCTAGACATATAAAAGATTCTAGGTTCTAGACCTAAGAAAAATTTGGGTTCTGGACCCGAGCTAAGTTTTGGACTTAGGAAAGATTCTAGGTTCTGGACCTAAGAAAAATTTGGGTTCTGAACCCGAGCCAAGTTCTGGACTTAAAAGAGATTCTAGGTTCTGGACCTAAGGAAAATTTAGGTTCGGAACCCGAGCTAAGTTCTGGACTTAGGAAAGATTCTAGATTCTGGACCTAAGGGTAATTTGGATTCTGGACCCGAGTTAAATTCTGGACTTAGAAAAGATTCTAGGTTCTGGACCTAAGAAAAATTTGAATTCTAGACCTGAGCTAATAATTTTTTATTTCAAAAAGTTTGGCTAATTTTTGTGCATATGTCTTCTTCTTGCCCCCTGCATGTAAAAATATTTATACACACGCAAGCATTTGAATAATTAAAGTGAATAATTGAATTTACTGTTTATTTACTGTGTAGTCACTGTTTATGCACTATTTACTATTCATAAATAGTAACTTACTATTTATAAATAGTAATAAATAGTATTTTACTATTCATCAATAGTAATTTACTATTGAATTTTGTTTTTTTCCTTGCCGTTTCTCTATATAAACCCACGATTTCCTTCATTTGATTCATAGCAAAATTTCTCAATTTCTATAATTCTCTCAAATTCTTTCAAATTTAGCACATAGTTTTAAAAAAAATGCATGCTTCAAGGTCAGGGACTCATTCTAATGCCGAGTTATTAGAGTTTATTCGGCATCATGAAGATGAAAATATAGATCTACTAGCCGGGATGCCGCTTCATCGTAGTTCCAACCAAAAGAGCGCGGTAATTATTTTTCTTTTTCTTTTTTCTTTTCTTGATTTTTTCGTCTTTCTGTTTTGTTTTGTTTTTTTATTATTTATTATTATTTTATTATTATTTATATTTTTCTGTTATTATTATTATTATTTATTATTTATTATTTATATTTTTATATTATGCTCTTTTATTATTATTGTGTTTGCCTTTATTTATTATTTTTTAGAAAATTTAGGAAAAATATATTAATTTAAGCAGATAGGATAATATGTACTTACTTGGTATTAACTTACCTAGCTCTGTGTTAGCATGATCGTTGCATTGTTCGGGCCGGACGGTGTATCTACAAAGCCCGACAGTGGTATGATGTAGTACCTTCTCGGGTAAGGCAGATTATCCGAGATTGCGGCTTTGAGCACTTCATCTTACAATTGCCATCCGAGGAGTACCAAATAGACCGGAGCGTAGTCCAAGCACTTGCAGAACGATGGTTGGACACAACCCACACTTTTCACTTGCCCATTGGAGAGATGACAATTGGTCAGGTCGATTTTACTGCTATAACCGGCCTTCGATATGATGGTGTTCCGGTTCCTCTGACCAACGATATTTTAACATTTGAAGAAATTCAGGAATTAATTGGTATGGAACCATCATAAAAAGGGCCTTTTAAGATAAAAATTGAACTTATTCGTAGTTATTGGATGAACTACGAAGGACGGGTTCACAGAGACATGGCCCAACAGTATGCTCAAGGATTTTTATTATATTTGCTTGGGTCTACCATCTTAGGCAGCACTGAATCCTCCATCCACTTGTCAGTGTTGAAGACCCTTTCTTATTTTAGGATGGTACCATCTTCTGGCTGGGGCGAAGCTGGTCTCGCCTGTCTTTACCATGGTCTTGATAAACTTTGCCAAAATAAGAAGTCTTTTGTCGGCTTGATGCGGTTGTCGAGGTATTCTTCTTCCACCAATGTCAATTCCACTCTTTTCTTGCATGAATTTGATCTTTATTGTTATTGTAGGCATGGGCATATGAACACAACCTCGTGAGGGTACCCGGTATTTTCCGAGGGGTTGGATATCTGAGATTAAATTTCTGGTTGTCCAATCGTGTGGATGTTCCCGGATCTCATCATGTTCATACTCACCGCTTCGTGTTGAGCCGCTTAACCTGGGACCAGGTAAAATAATATTAGTATGCTTTAAATTTTATGTGAAATTTTACTTACCTTATGTTATTTTGCAGGTGAATTTGGCCTGGTGGAACCCAAAAGAGCGGACAAACTAGTCTCCCTCCATGAAGGCTGCACTATCTTTCCAACATTCTCGCCGAGTCATCGCTGGCCCAGTGTATAGTGGTTGGTTTCTTGGAGAGAGAGTTTATAAGTGGTTTCTCGGTCCAGAGCAGCAGAGGATTCTGATGCCTTGCCCGGAATACACTTTAAATATTATGTCAATGCCGGAGGATGCATGGTGGCCGGCTCGTTACGGTTATGGTATTGAAGGATTTCTTTATCTGCCAAATGCATCTTATGCCCATTTTATTCAAAGAAGACTTTTGAACTTTGATGTATCTCCTGTTGGCGTATGGGAGATTCCCGAAGAAAATGAGGGTAGAGATGAAGATGTGGGAGAGTTCGCTCCACATCTCGAGGCTGGTACTTCTCAGGTAAGACTTTACCATTTTTTCCTTGCAACCGCTTCTTTCTTTTTTTTTTATTCTTTAATGATTGTTGCAGGCTGTTGGCTCATTTGATCATGAGGCTGGACCTTCTTTTACTGCCCCTTCGTTTGCTCATACTAGCCCGCCAGATATGTCATCTCATCCGCAGGGCATTGATATGAATTACCTAGTGAGTTTCCTTATTTCATGGTAATTTATGCTATATGTATGCATGATTATGTATGCTCTTACCCTTTTCCTTTCTGGCTCACAGCGGATGCTTGAAGAAAAAAATAGGAAACTTCAAGAAGAGTTGGCTACAAGTCGTCAATAGGCTTCTCATTTTAAAAATTTATATCATCAATCCGAACAAAATTTCTGAGACTTCCGATTTTAGGGGATGAGGGACCCTGGCGCTTCTTCATCAAGAGGCTCCCAGACTGATGACCATGAGATCCTTTCGTCTGCTTCTGATGAGGACCGTGATGGATCAAAACTTCAAGGTAATAGGGATTTTGGTGCTCCTGCTTTGGGTGATCCCGGGATGAGTAATTTGCCTCCTACCCAACAGGCGATGACTTTTTCAGGGCTTTATTTGATAATCTACTACCACCTTCTTAGTGATGTTTAAATATTGTATCAATTATATAAAATATAAACATTGTACAATGAAAAATATAATTTCCATCTTTACTGTAACTTTTTTTTGCTACTGCACCACAATTATTATACTACTTTTTTTTATCACATCATAAATAGTGCATCACAATTTCCTTTTCACAGCCGCATCACTTTGCTAAAACCAAATGCAACACGGTAAAGGATTTTGTCACCAATTCCTTTCCTTATGCCATACGGTCTCACCCTTTCCCATCACCTTTTCCTTATCAATTTTGGAAAGGCTTGTTTCTTCTATATAAATCACCTTTTACGCCTAACTTAATACAAAAGCCAAAATATTTTCCATTTCAATGTAAAAACTCCTTTAACAATTTTAATTTTTCTTAATTCATCCACCATGATCGAACATCATTTAAAGAAGATAAAAATTTTGTTTAAGAATATGGATGTCATTCACTTGAAACAAATTTCATGGTCAAAACTTGATATTTTAAAGTGTTTTCAAAATGTTAAATTGGACCACTCTTTCTTACATGCCATGTCTTCCTTTTGGAATATGGATTCTAGGGCATTTAAAATTAATGGCTTTGAAATATGTACCTTGATTGAAGAATTTGAGGCCATCCTTGGATATCCAAATAATCAACAAATGGTGTTACCCACATTGATTTCTAAAACTCAATAAAAGATGCAGATGTTATTTCAAATTCCAAAACCCAAAGTTCTTCGGTTGATGAGAGGTGAAAAAATTCTACTTGATCCTTTGATTGATTTTTGTCTCTCTCATTTGGCTCCTACTAAGGTCTGGGTACGTATGCTCTGTCTTTGCTTGCTTTACCAATTCATGCTTGTTTCTCCCAACGGCGATATTGATCCACGGGCTTTGGATATTATAGACCAAATGGAAGGAGGCTTGTCGCCGGTACTTGTGATCTTCGCTGAGACTTTAGTTGGATTAGACCGACTTAAATCAGGATTGTCAAAGAGACTGACTGGGAGTCCGTTGCTGCTTTAGGTAATTACCTAAATTGCCCTTTTGGGTTTTCAATTTAGGTTTTCTTTTTTTTTCTTTCTTTATTACTCTAATTTTTGCCTAGTCCGCCCATGTGGGTTTTCGGAACTAGCGAGCTGTCCTAATTTTTGCCTAAGCTGCCCTCGCAGGTTTTCAACTTAGCGGACCTCTTTTTTATTATATATATATTTTTTATTGCTCTAATTTTTGCCTAGTCTGCCCACGTGGGTTTTCAAAACTAGCAAGATATCCTAATTTTTGCCAAAGCTGCCCTTGCGAGTTTTCAACTTAGCGGACTTTTTTTTAAAATTTAATTCTTTCTTCACAGATTTGGCTTCAGGAGCATCTTTGTTTGCTTGATACTCCATCCATGGATTTTTTTTAGATATCTGCCACGTCATCATTCTGCTAGGAAACTACTCCATCATGCTTCTTCATATATTGACTGGGTTAACTGGATCCACTCATGCGCTGAAGTCAATATCTGTTGGTTGGTACCTTGGTGGAAGATTTCTTGTATCACCATGCGGACATACTTGATGTATGTTCCCCTTGCTGCTCTTTGTCAAGGCACATGCTATGATCCTCGTCGACTTGGCCGTCAGTACGGAGCTGAGCCTCGCGATTCTGACTTTACTCCTGATTTAGATATGCCTTGCTTGACTGAAGCTTACTTGGATCGGCTGAGACAAAGTTGGCCTGCACGTTACATTTATCGACTGCTATAGATTTTACATTTGTCAATTCAGAAAGTGTATTGTTAGGATGAAAAATAATTAAAGTAATAAAAGATGCTTCTTTTCCATTTATAATTTGTCATCACCTTTTGCTATTGTGTTTATTTATTTCATCCATATCTGGTCAAATACTTATAGCAGTGCATATAGAATAATTTTAACATTAATTTTGTTTTATTAAATTAGGGAACAACCAAACATAGAGCCAGCATACACAAGATCACTCCTATTGCCAACTAGCCCTTTTGGGTTTTCTAATTGACGATTTTCTCTCTTTTAGCCCTAATTGTTGCCTTGCTCGTCCTTTCGGGTTTTTGAAACTAGCGGACTGCTCTAACTTTTGCCTAGGCTGCCCTTTTTGGGTTTTCAACCTAGCGAGCTCTCTCTCTCTCTCTCTTTTTTATATCATACATAAAACCTCTTCAACCTGTCAATGTTTACTGGCTCACTAAATTCGTTCCTGTCCATGTCTGATAACTTCACCGCACCTTTGTTCATGACTTGTTTCACGACATATGGCCCTTCCCAGCTAGGCCTGAACTTCCCTCTTGGATCAGATACATTAGGCTTACATTGCTTCAACACCAAATCCTCGACTTTGAATTTTCTGATTTTAACCCTTCTATTGTAGGCCCGAGCTATCTTCTTTTGATACAGTTGGTGATGATACAGTGTCTTTAACCTTGTCTCTTCTATTAAAGATAACTGTGTGTATCTGCTTGCTACCCATTCCATTTCAGGCAATTCAGCTTCCAAGACTACTCTTAATGACTTGATTTCTATTTCAATTGGCAACACTGCTTCCATCCCATAAACCAAAGAGAACGGTGTCATTCCAGTAGGTGTTCGCACACTTGTCCTATATCCCCATAAAGCAAAGGGAATCATCTCTGACCAATCCCTGTAAGTCTTGGTCATCTTGAATTTGCTTAATCATCTTGTTTGTTGCTTCTACTGCACCACTAGCCTTTGGTCTATAAGGAGAGGATCTATGACGATGGATTCGGTACTTTGAGAATAAATCCTTAACTGCTCCTTGAAACTGTACCCCATTGTCTGATACCACACTGTGCGGGACCCCGTACCGGCAGATGAGGTTCTTTTCAATAAATCTATCCATTTGACTTGCACCCAGTTTGTTAAAGGATTCGGCTTTGACCCATTTTGAAAAATAATCTACTGCTACCACAATAAAACGGTGACTGTTTGAGGCTGTCGGATATAGTCGATACCCCAAGTGGCAAATGGCCAGATGCAATTCTTCAGGAGGCATGTGATTCAAGTTACCATCATCTGACATTGTTGGTACTTCTTTACGAACTCAATACAATCCCTCTCTATGGTCAACCAATAGTAACCTTGCTGAATAATCTTCTTAACTAGGGCCAAACCACTCATGTGCGGTCTGCAACTTCCTACATGTATCTCTGACATGATACGCTCCACTTTAGGCTTCCTTAAACATTTTAAATGCACCCCATTAGGCCATCTTCAGTATAACTCTCCATGGAATGTGATGTATTGCAATGACCACCTCCTTATGGCTTATCTCTCTTTCTTTGCTGCCCCCGGCGGGTATTCTCTTTCTTTCAAAAATCGCCTTATAGTATCATACCACGCATCATAGTTTGTATCAATTTCCATGATTGTCTCATATTCATAGCAAGGAGTTGAGGAACTAGTCAAAATCAGAGGCTTAAGAAATAAACTGGCAGAATTTTCCCATACCGAAGCCAATGTGGCTAGGGAATCAGCCATCTGATTTTCTTCTCTTGATAGGTGTACAAACCTACACTCCTTAAAGTTCTTCTTCATCATGGTCAGGTAATGGTGGTATGGTTTTAATTTTTCCTCTTTCAACTCCCACTCTCCATTTACTTGGGATACTACTAGCAATGAATTGCCAAAAACTTCCACCTTATCCACCTTCATAATCATTAGGGTTTCCAAACTGAAAATACAAGCTTCGTACTCCACCATATTATTGGTTGCCATTAATTTTAACTTTTTGGCTAAAGGGATAAGTTCCCCTTCGGGCGATTCTAGTACAACTCCCAAACCTGCTCCTTTCCTGTTTACTGCTCCATCAAAATACATTTTCCACCCTTGTACTTCAATTGCTTCTAAATGTTCAACCGGAAATTCCAAGATTACCTTTTCGCTTTCTGGTAATGGTTGTTGGGCTAGGAATTCTGCCACCGCTCTATCTTTGATTGTTTTCCTGGTTACATACTCAATCTCAAATTCTTCTAATATTATCAACCATCGACCATACTTCCCAATCAAAGAGGGTGTCTCCCTTAAGTACTTCATTGGATCTAACCTGGAAATTGCTTGCATACTATATGATTGAAAGTAATGTCGCAACTTCTTAGAAGACCAAACCACGGCTATACAGGTCTTTTCAATGATACTATACTTAATTTCATAAGGTATGAGCTTTCTACTCAAATAGTAAACCGCATGCTCAATCCCTGACTCATCTGCTTGGGCTAGCATGGCTCCTATTGACTCTTCTTCCACTGCTAAGTATAGTAATAGAGGTTTGTCGGGTTTAGGTGGTTTTAAAACAGGTGGATTCAACAAATACTCTTTTATTCACTCAAAGGCCTTTTGACATTCTTCATGTAATATCCTCATTTATGCCCTAGAAGTTTTGAGTATGTTGTTGTTATTGTGGTTGTTGATATATATATTGGGAAGTGAATGTTTGTGCATATATGTGTTAAATTGTAAGAGAAAAGAAATGGGAAGAGAATGTATATGTATATGTGTTTTGGAGAAGAAATTTAGGGTTTAGAGACAAATGTATATGTTGTTTATATGATGATATAATTAACATATACATTGGTCAAATGAAGAGTCAAGGTGATGGTTAAGTGGAAGAAGATATTTTTGGTTGTTAATGAAATTACTATAAAGGGCTTATATGAGACAAAGAGTTAGTTATATGGTTAAGGGTGTTTTGGTAATTTTCCTTGTAAGATGCATGGTGGAGATTAAAAGAAGAAAAGGTGTTTGACTTGTGCATTTTCTTCTTTCTTTCTTGAAGTGGCCGGATTCTCCATAGACAAAGAGAGAAAGAGAGGTGATCTTGAGGTTTGAAGCATTTTGAAGAAGGAAGCAAGGGTTTTGGTTAAAGATTTGTGGATTTCTTCATTTGAGGTAAGATCTTTTCTTTAATTTCTTCAATTCTTTTGAAGTGGTGTGAGAAAGGAATTAGGGTTTGTTGGTTTGATGATGAGAAGTTGAGTTGGTGAAGGTGTTGGAAGTGATTGTGTTGAGTAAGAGTTGTGTTTAGTGAAATTGTTTCTGTTTTACAATTAGTAAAGGCTGTGATTTGTATGATTTTTAATTAATTATAGAAAAATGTTCTTGAAGTGAATTTTTGATATGTTGTGCCTCTATGAGTGTAGAATGACTGAAAAATATGTTGATTCGATTTTGGAATGGTTATGAGTTTAGAAAGATTATTTTTATTAGACCTGTTCCAGCAGGTACCTTAACTGAGACAGCTATACTTCGGGATTTTTAATAAAATGTAGAAAAATCATATCCAGTCGAATTTTGGATATGTTGTTGCTTAGTGAGTCTAGTATTTGAGAAAAATAATTTGGAACCACGTTGATTGAATTTGATTTATGGAATTCACAAAGTTCAGAACTGCTGCCAGGATGCAGGGCAATTGGGGCAGTCTGGTTAGGTGAACTATTTGACCAAGATTTTGTGTTCAGTTTGATCTGAAATTTTAAAGGAATGATTTTTAGATACAAAACTAAATTCTGTAAAAATTTTAGAATTTTTAGTCAAGTAGATTATTTTATACAATTTTTCAAAATAAGGATAAAATGGAGTTTAAAACCAGAATGTATTATTCATATGAATCATATCAATTGTTCTTTGCCCTAATTGCATTGTTGAGATTGAACAATGTTATGTTATGCATT
This sequence comes from Garcia nutans, assembly GCA_947685225.1. Taxonomy (NCBI): domain Eukaryota; kingdom Viridiplantae; phylum Streptophyta; class Magnoliopsida; order Malpighiales; family Euphorbiaceae; genus Garcia; species Garcia nutans. Next base: position 7,872,301 of record CANTUV010000057.1, read on the forward strand.
GTGAATGGTTATGTGTTTCATGAATAATATACATTGAAATTGAAATGATAATTCAAATAAGACATGATATGAGGCAATGCCATTGTGATTGGCTATGATGATGATATTGAAAGAAAGAAGGCATGTTTGCCTAAATGTGATGAGAATTTGAGAATGGAAATGGTAACTATATAATAAATGAATTGTTTGTTTAATATGTTATTCAGTTTCAGAGTTCTGGATTTGGGTGGCATGCCTAAGAAATGATAAAAGGTAACAGTCTTGCCGGGTTGAGGATCTCCTCATATGTGTTGAGTTGATGATCCAAGAGACTGGGTCTGTTACACTATGAGATATATGATTTGTAACAGTCTTGCCGGGTTGAGGATCTCCTCATATGTGTTGAGTTGATGATCCAAGAGACTGGGTCTGTTACACTATCCATGGATAGAGATACATGTATATACATTGCCTACGGGCGTGATTATTGTGACTATGAACCAAAGCAGTAACTCTGAACTCTGAATATCATATTAAATACTTGTTGGGCCCATAGGTGTCAGGGTTATATGAATGTCCTAAATAATGTTATGAGTTAATGAAATGAGATGTTGGTTATTGAGTATGATTGATTAATGTTGAATGTGGAAAGATGTTGAAATGTGGTATGCTCATATGACTATGATTTGTGAAATGCATAATTATGTGGTTAACTTTATATTTATGATATTGATCTTATCAATAACATATGTGGCATTGCATTACATTAAAGCATACCATTAGCATGTTTTATCTTACTAAGCCGTTGGCTTAGCGCGAATGTGATTCTTCGCGCAGGTGACAAGGAAGAACCAGAGAGTTCCTCTAGGCCGAGTCGAGCCTAGATTTTGAAGAGTGAATAGTGGGCTTTAAGATCGAAGACTGACTGCCAAACATGTATAAATTTTATGTGTTGTAAAACTTGAGTTTTGATGTATATGAATTTGTAAATATTGTTACTTTCCGTTGCATAGTGAACAAAGATTTTATCTGCTGTATTTCATAATAAACCTTTACTTTATTTTGTACTAGAAGTGTAAATCCTTTTTGCAGGTTGTAGTTGAGGTTATAAGGGGGATTTATTGGAAGTGTACTGAGAATGATTTTGTTTGCATTGGTTTGTGTAAAAATGTTTTCAAAAATTAGAAAAAAACCAGTTTTGTCGACACTTGGGATTGAATTTTTAGGCAAAACTATGGCAAAATTTCTATAAAAATCGGAACAAAAATTTGACTAAGTAAAAGTGGTAGCAACATTAGGATAGGGTGGTGCCTCTACTCAGCTTACACACGTAGGTCGGGAAGGGGTGTTACAATTTTTGGTATCAGAGCCTAGGTTTGAGATTCTCAACCTAGATCAATTGTAAGAAAAAGAATATTTTGATTTTTAAAGTGGGTTTTTGAGTAAAATACATGTTTTGGTATGGCAGTCTTTGATCTTTAATGAGGAATATTCTGCTGTGTTTGCAGATATAGGTAGAGATGGCATCTCATTCGCGACAATCTGTTGAAGGTAGTGCCGAGAGTATTGCTCCTGCTGAGGGAGCTAGGGTTGATAGTGTTGAGGAGGCACCTGCTTCGGTGTCGGGTAGACCAGCTGGGGAGGAGGTTCCGCCAGCCTGGTTTAGGCCTATGTTGGAAGCTATGAGACAAGCACCTGTGCAACCACAGCCACCGCCACCACCCCCTCAGCCTTCAGTACCAGTAAGGCACTATGATAAGCTAAGGAAATATGGAGCAGAGGATTTCTTTGGTACAGTTGATCCGGCTGTAGCAGAACAGTGGCTTGATAGAGTTCAGAGGGTATTTGTGCAGTTGCAAGCCACTTCAGAGGAGAAGTTTGACTATGCAAGATCTTTGCTACAGAAGGATGCCTACGACTGGTGGAAGACAGTGCCCCATTCTATGGATGATCCACCAACCTTGTCTTATGCGGATTTTCTGAGAGAATTTGAGTTGAAGTATACTCCTAGGGAGTATAAAGATGGGAAGAAAAGAGAGTTTCTAGATTTGAAGCAAGATCATCGGACCGTAACTGAGTATGAAGTTGAGTTTATTCGACTGAGTCAGTATGCTGGGGGTATCATTACTGATGAGATTGATAGATGTCGGCGATTTGAGGAGGGATTGAGGCCCTCGATCATGTGCTTAGTGGCTGGATCCAGATATCAGGATTTCTCACAGCTTGTGGCAGCAGCTCGAAGTGTAGAGCGAGCTCAAGTTATTGCAGCTGCTTCAGAGGAAGAGGTTAGGGTTAGAAGGCCCCAGTTCGAGGCAGGGTCTTCTTCTGCGAAGAGGGGTAGAGGAAGTTTTGTTCCTCGGAGTAGTAGGAGCCAGAGACCAGTGGGTAGGTCAGTGCAGTTCCAGAGGCAGAGATTTAGACCTGCAGCTTCAGTAGCGAGTGCTCCTACTCCTGGAGTTCAGAGATCCACCTTATCTGTGTGTAACCAGTGTGGTGGAAGACATGGGGGCGTTTGTTGGAGGCATAGTAGATCAGGGGTATGCTTCAGGTGTGGATCACCTGACCACTTTGTGAGAGACTGTCCTGAGAGGCAGGAGCAGATGCCAGTTGATTCTGCTGCTTCTCGAGCTAGTGTGAGGGGAGGCAGAGGAGGCAGAGGTGCCAGCCGGGGAGGTAGACCAGGATTCAGTTCTAGAGGAGGTGCTACATCCAGGGAGGGTAGACCAGAGGAGGTTGGATCTTCCCAGAGGATGTATGTTATGCAGAGACAGCCAGATACATCGGCAGTCATAGCTGGTACTTTTTCTTTATTTAATAGTCCAGTACTTGCTTTGATTGATCCGGGTTCCACACATTCATATATTAGTGCATCTGTTTTGCCTGTATCTGATTTGCATGCTGAGTCCCTAGGATTTGATGTGTTGGTAACAAATCCGTTAGGGCATAGTGTGGTTGTGAGTAAGGTGCATAGAGATAGTGCAGTAGTGGTGCAGGGTGAGGAGTTCCTTGGGGATTTGATTGAGATGCCATTTAAGGAATATGACGTGATCTTAGGTATGGATTGGCTATCTCGACATGAAGCTGTGGTGGATTGTAAAAAGAAAATTGTTTCTTTGAGAACGGGTGATGGTAGAGAGGTGATAGTATCTAATGAGCAGGAACAGCTAGCCTCCTTATTTGTTTCAGCTGTTGCAGCCAGGAGGTTGATTAGAAAGGGGTGTGAAGCCTATCTTGCTCATGTGGTGGATACTAGAGTGAAGGGTTCCCCTATTGATAGCATTGCCACAGTTGCTGAGTTCCCGGATGTGTTTCCAGAGGAGTTGCCAGGGTTGCCTCCTGAGAGAGAGGTGGAGTTCGGTATTGAATTGTTGCCTGGTACCACTCCTATCTCTATTACTCCTTATAGAATGGCACCAGCAGAATTGAGGGAGTTGAAAGTGCAATTACAGGAGTTGTTGGACAAAGGATTCATTCGCCCCAGTGTTTCTCCTTGGGGAGCTCCTGTGCTATTTGTGAAGAAGAAAGATGGTACTATGAGGTTGTGTATCGATTATAGGCAATTGAACAAGGTGACTATTAAAAATAAATATCCTTTGCCTAGAATCGATGATCTCTTTGATCAGTTGAAGGGAGCGTCAGTGTTCTCCAAAATTGATTTGAGATCTGGGTACCATCAGCTGAGGGTAAGAAGTGAAGATGTTCCTAAGACTGCTTTTCGGACCAGGTATGGGCATTATGAGTTTTTAGTTATGCCTTTTGGTCTAACGAATGCACCTGCAGCTTTTATGGATTTGATGAATAGGGTGTTTAGGCCCTATTTGGATCAGTTTGTAGTGGTCTTCATTGATGATATACTGGTGTATTCACGGAATGAAGAGGAGCATGATATGCATCTGCGGATTGTGTTGCAGATTTTGAGAGAGAATCAGTTATTTGCCAAATTGTCGAAGTGTGAGTTCTGGTTGGATCAAGTTGCTTTTCTCGGACATATTGTTTCTGCAGAAGGCATCAGAGTTGATCCGAGCAAAGTTGAAGCCATTTTAAATTGGAGTCCACCCAAGTCTGTGACAGAGATTAGAAGTTTTCTGGGTTTGGCAGGCTATTACCGACGGTTTGTGAAAGGGTTTTCTTTGATAGCTACTCCACTCACCAGATTACTTCGAAAGGGAGTGAGATTTGTGTGGACAGATCAGTGTCAGGCTAGTTTTGAGCAGTTGAGAGAGTTGTTGACTCAAGCGCCTGTTCTTACTTTACCTGTTGAAGGCAAACCATATGTGATCTACAGTGATGCTTCACATAGAGGTTTGGGGTGTGTATTGATGCAGGAAGGGAAAGTTATAGCTTATGCATCTCGACAGTTGAAACCGCATGAGCTTAACTATCCGACCCATGATTTAGAATTGGCTGCCATTGTGTTTGCATTAAAGATTTGGCGCCACTATCTGTTTGGGGAGAAATGTTTCATCTACACTGATCACAAGAGTTTGAAGTATTTGGGTGTCCAGAAAGAACTCAATCTTCGTCAGAGGAGATGGTTAGAATTGATTAAAGACTACGACTGCTTGATTGACTATCATCCAGGTAAAGCAAATGTTGTTGCTGATGCCTTGAGTCGGAAGTCTTTAGCTGGTTTAACTGTTTACTCGCTCTCGTTGCTTGTTGAGTTGAGAGCATTGCATGCCAGTTTTGTACCTTGTGTTGATGGTGCATTATTGGCACAGTTGCAATTAAAGCCGATTTTGTTAGATCAGATCAAAGAAGCTCAGTTGGCCGATAAGAAGATTCAGAAGATTTTTTCAGATTGCAAGAATGGGAAGACTAGAGATTTTGTTGTGAAAGATGATGGGAGTCTCTGGTTTAAGAACCGATTGTGTGTACCCGATGATGCTGATTTGAAAAGAGTCATTTTAGAAGAAGCTCATCAGTCAATGTTTGCTATGCATCCGGGTAATACGAAGATGTATCATGATTTGAGACAGCATTATTGGTGGATTGGTTTGAAGAGAGACATTGCTGAGTTTGTATCGAAATGTCTCACTTGTCAGAAGGTTAAAGCAGAGCATCAAGTTCCAACCGGGTTGCTTCAACCATTGTCAGTGCCAGAATGGAAGTGGGAAAGAGTGACAATGGATTTTGTGTCTGGTTTGCCATTGACATAAAAGAAGCATGATGCTATATGGGTGATTGTGGATAGATTGACTAAGACAGCTCATTTCCTTCCGGTTCGAATGGATTACTCTTTGGAGAGATTGGCTGAGCTGTATATCCATGAGATTGTGAAACTGCATGGTGTTCCAACTTCTTTAGTGTCTGATCGAGATCCCAGGTTTACTTCCAGATTTTGGAAGAGTTTGCATAGTGCTTTAGGTTCTCGACTGCACTTCAGCACTGCTTTTCATCCACAGACGGATGGACAGTCAGAGAGGGTGATACAGATTATTGAGGACATGTTGAGAAGCTGTGTCATCGATTTCTCTGGAAGTTGGGATAGGTTTTTACCTCTTGTGGAGTTTGCTTACAACAATAGTCACCAATCCAGCATTGGTATGGCACCGTTTGAAGCATTGTATGGCAGACGGTGTAGGACACCTCTTTGTTGGAATGAGCTTGGAGATAATAAGTTGGTTGGTCCTGATTTGATTCAAGAAACTGAAGATAAAGTAAAGTTGATTCGAGGCAGGTTAAAAGCAGCTTCAGACCGACAGAAGTCTTATGCAGATCTAAAAAGGAGAGATATAGAGTTTGATGTTGGAGATAAGGTATTTCTGAAAGTGTCTCCTTGGAAGAAAATTTTGAGGTTCGGTCGGAAAGGAAAATTGAGTCCTCGTTTCATTGGGCCGTATGAAGTGTTAGAAAGAGTTGGGCCAGTGGCGTATCGACTTGCTTTGCCACCTGAGTTGGATCGTATTCATAATGTATTCCATGTTTCTATGTTGAGGAGATATAGGTCGGATCCATCTCATGTGTTGCCATTTGAGTCTATTGAAGTGAGCCCAGATTTGACATTTGAAGAGGAACCAGTTGCTATCTTGGCACGAGAAGTGAAAGAGTTAAGGAACAAGAGAGTGCCATTGGTGAAGATTCTTTGGAAGAATCATGCAAAAGAAGAAGCGACTTGGGAAAGTGAGCATACCATGCGAGAGCAGTATCCGCAATTGTTTCAGCTTTGATATCAGGTAATTTCGAGGACGAAATTTTCTTTTTAGAGGGGGAGAATTGTAATATCCTCATTTATGCCCTAGAAGTTTTGAGTATGTTGTTGTTATTGTGGTTGTTGATATATATATTGGGAAGTGAATGTTTGTGCATATATGTGTTAAATTGTAAGAGAAAAGAAATGGGAAGAGAATGTATATGTATATGTGTTTTGGAGAAGAAATTTAGGGTTTAGAGACAAATGTATATGTTGTTTATATGATGATATAATTAACATATACATTGGTCAAATGAAGAGTCAAGGTGATGGTTAAGTGGAAGAAGATATTTTTGGTTGTTAATGAAATTACTATAAAGGGCTTATATGAGACAAAGAGTTAGTTATATGGTTAAGGGTGTTTTGGTAATTTTCCTTGTAAGATGCATGGTGGAGATTAAAAGAAGAAAAGGTGTTTGACTTGTGCATTTTCTTCTTTCTTTCTTGAAGTGGCCGGATTCTCCATAGACAAAGAGAGAAAGAGAGGTGATCTTGAGGTTTGAAGCATTTTGAAGAAGGAAGCAAGGGTTTTGGTTAAAGATTTGTGGATTTCTTCATTTGAGGTAAGATCTTTTCTTTAATTTCTTCAATTCTTTTGAAGTGGTGTGAGAAAGGAATTAGGGTTTGTTGGTTTGATGATGAGAAGTTGAGTTGGTGAAGGTGTTGGAAGTGATTGTGTTGAGTAAGAGTTGTGTTTAGTGAAATTGTTTCTGTTTTACAATTAGTAAAGGCTGTGATTTGTATGATTTTTAATTAATTATAGAAAAATGTTCTTGAAGTGAATTTTTGATATGTTGTGCCTCTATGAGTGTAGAATGACTGAAAAATATGTTGATTCGATTTTGGAATGGTTATGAGTTTAGAAAGATTATTTTTATTAGACCTGTTCCAGCAGGTACCTTAACTGAGACAGCTATACTTCGGGATTTTTAATAAAATGTAGAAAAATCATATCCAGTCGAATTTTGGATATGTTGTTGCTTAGTGAGTCTAGTATTTGAGAAAAATAATTTGGAACCACGTTGATTGAATTTGATTTATGGAATTCACAAAGTTCAGAACTGCTGCCAGGATGCAGGGCAATTGGGGCAGTCTGGTTAGGTGAACTATTTGACCAAGATTTTGTGTTCAGTTTGATCTAAAATTTTAAAGGAATGATTTTTAGATACAAAACTAAATTCTGTAAAAATTTTAGAATTTTTAGTCAAGTAGATTATTTTATACAATTTTTCAAAATAAGGATAAAATGGAGTTTAAAACCAGAATGTATTATTCATATGAATCATATCAATTGTTCTTTGCCCTAATTGCATTGTTGAGATTGAACAATGTTATGTTATGCATTGTGAATGGTTATGTGTTTCATGAATAATATACATTGAAATTGAAATGATAATTCAAATAAGACATGATATGAGGCAATGCCATTGTGATTGGCTATGATGATGATATTGAAAGAAAGAAGGCATGTTTGCCTAAATGTGATGAGAATTTGAGAATGGAAATGGTAACTATATAATAAATGAATTGTTTGTTTAATATGTTATTCAGTTTCAGAGTTCTGGATTTGGGTGGCATGCCTAAGAAATGATAAAAGGTAACAGTCTTGCCGGGTTGAGGATCTCCTCATATGTGTTGAGTTGATGATCCAAGAGACTGGGTCTGTTACACTATGAGATATATGATTTGTAACAGTCTTGCCGGGTTGAGGATCTCCTCATATGTGTTGAGTTGATGATCCAAGAGACTGGGTCTGTTACACTATCCATGGATAGAGATACATGTATATACATTGCCTACGGGCGTGATTATTGTGACTATGAACCAAAGCAGTAACTCTGAACTCTGAATATCATATTAAATACTTGTTGGGCCCATAGGTGTCAGGGTTATATGAATGTCCTAAATAATGTTATGAGTTAATGAAATGAGATGTTGGTTATTGAGTATGATTGATTAATGTTGAATGTGGAAAGATGTTGAAATGTGGTATGCTCATATGACTATGATTTGTGAAATGCATAATTATGTGGTTAACTTTATATTTATGATATTGATCTTATCAATAACATATGTGGCATTGCATTACATTAAAGCATACCATTAGCATGTTTTATCTTACTAAGCCGTTGGCTTAGCGCGAATGTGATTCTTCGCGCAGGTGACAAGGAAGAACCAGAGAGTTCCTCTAGGCCGAGTCGAGCCTAGATTTTGAAGAGTGAATAGTGGGCTTTAAGATCGAAGACTGACTGCCAAACATGTATAAATTTTATGTGTTGTAAAACTTGAGTTTTGATGTATATGAATTTGTAAATATTGTTACTTTCCGTTGCATAGTGAACAAAGATTTTATCTGCTGTATTTCATAATAAACCTTTACTTTATTTTGTACTAGAAGTGTAAATCCTTTTTGCAGGTTGTAGTTGAGGTTATAAGGGGGATTTATTGGAAGTGTACTGAGAATGATTTTGTTTGCATTGGTTTGTGTAAAAATGTTTTCAAAAATTAGAAAAAAACCAGTTTTGTCGACACTTGGGATTGAATTTTTAGGCAAAACTATGGCAAAATTTCTATAAAAATCGGAACAAAAATTTGACTAAGTAAAAGTGGTAGCAACATTAGGATAGGGTGGCGCCTCTACTCAGCTTACACACGTAGGTCGGGAAGGGGTGTTACACTTCATTCCATATGACCGGCTGATTCTTTTTAAGTTATTTGAAGATAGGCTCACAAATTATTGTGAGTTTTGCTATGAATCTGCTAATGTATTGTAATTTACCAATAAATCCCCGAACTTCTCTCTCCATCTTTGGGGCTGGCATATCCCTGATTGCTTTAACTTTGTCAGGATCAATCTCAATGCCATTTGGACCAATCACATGTCCCAACAATTTACCTGAGGTAACACCGAACACACACTTCTTCAGGTTTAATCTTAGCTTATATTTCAAAGCTCTATCGAAGAATAATTCTAAGTTTTGGAAGTGTTGTTCCCTTGTATCTGATTTAACCATCATATCATCAACATATACTTCAACTTCTTTGTGCATCATGTCATGAAATAATGTGGTGGTCATCCTTTGGTAGGTTGCTCCAGCATTCTTTAAGCCGAACAACATCACCCTATAACAAAATATACCCCATGTGGTAATGAAAGCTGTTTTGGTTTTATCCTCTTGGGCCATTAACACTTGATTGTATCCAAAAAATCCATCTACAAATGAGTGTACGCGCTAGAGGTTGTACTATCAATGAGAACATCTATATGAGGTAAAGGAAAATCATCTTTAGGGGAAGCTTTGTTTAAATCTCTATAATCCACACAGACCCTTATCCTTCCATCTTTCTTTGGCACAGGTACTATGTTAGCTAGCCAATCTGGATATTCTATCACTTCAAGGAACTTCACTTGTATTTGTTTAGTGACCTCTTCTTTAACCAATTCAGCCCACTCAGGTCTTAATCACCTAAGCTTGTGTTTGACAGGTTTCATGAGAGTGTAAGTAGGAATTTGATGCTCGGTTATGTCTCGATCTATTCCAGGCATATCCTCATAAGACCAAGCAAACACTTCTTCATATTTTTTGAATATTTTTTCAAATCTCTCTCTCTCATCAGGAGTAAGGTCGGATGCTATGCTAATATTTTTAGGATTTTTGGATGTTCCCAAATTTAATGATTGTGTGTTAACAGAATTAATATTAAAGATGCTCATGTAACTGCTATTTGAGTGTATGCAACCATCAGGAGAAACATCATACAAGTAAGCAAAATCAGACTTTATTGCATTCATTTTGAAAAAGAAAACATCATCATCCTCATACAAAGCAGACAGATTAAAATCAAAAACAAAATCATTGTTCTCAAAATCATAAGGCAGGATGTCTTCAAACTTTTCTTCAACCAGGGTAGCAATCTCCTCCGGAGTCTTCTCGGCTTTCAGGACAGCTTCTTTCTTCTCTTTTGGATTGGATTCTTTGTTGGCTGATAGGGTGAGCTCTTTCTTCACTTGGTCGACTAACTCGGCCACATCTATAAAAATTTTAAAACCTGGGATCAACTTTCCCATGAACATGATTGGCTCGGGCTTTCCTTAGAGTGGTCCCATATCTGGAGCTTTGACAAAAATCTCTTCAAGTGGTGGGAAGCTCATCTTCTCACTCTTCTTTGGCTTCATCATATCCCAACCCCTTCTTTGAAGTTTGAGTTCTAAAATCTGGCAGCTTTGTCAAACCGGCTTTACCCTTTCCAAGCCCAGCTCCGGGAAGGTAGTTCATGTTCTTCATTATATTCAAAACTCTGGAGTCCACTACTTCATCATCAGAAATTGCAGCTACTTGGAAACCATTGAGAGGCCTCTCAATCATTAGAGCATTAACAATCTTATTATCTTCATCTTCAATGACCACTGTCTCATCTCCGTTGGGAAACTTGATCTTTTGATGAAGGGTGAAAGGAACTCCACCAAGAGGATGAAACCATGGTCGCCCCAAGAGTAAGGCGAAGGTAACCGGTATGTCTAAAAAATAAACTCAATAATAGATTCAATTGGACCAACCTTGACAGCAGCTTTGAAAGTTCCTTCGGCGTGTCTCTTAGTGTTGTCATAAGCCTGAATTGTTACCTCGGTTGGGTTTAGATCCCTTGTTGACCTGGCTAGCTTTGGCAATATCTTAAGTGGGCAAACGTTTATGGTGGACCCATCATCAACCATTACACATGGAGTCCTCTTTTCCTTGACTTCTATTTTAATAAAGAGAGGGCGGATGTGATCTCTCCCCTCCTCCAGTAAATCCGCATCTGAGAAAGAAACTGCTCCCATATTAACTTCACTCTTTTCATGAACCTCTTTACATTTCATTACCCCTCCAATTTTTATGAAGTTGATTAGCTCCTCCGGTGTCGTAGAGGTAGAAATTGGCATGCTAGCCAAGGCTTTGGCCATAGTTTCCCGGTGCTTTTTAGAAGTAGCTAATAAGTCCCAAATGCTAAAAGTTGCTTGGGTTCTTTTTAATTGCTTGAGCACAGCATCATCTTCCTCTTCTTTATTTCTTATTTCAACTTCCTTACCCTTATTAGTTTCTACCTCCTTAGGTGGTGGCCTTGCATAAGGTTTGCCGGATCTAGTGTTCATTACTTCATCTACTTCGGGCTCGGACCAAGTCCACTCCTCCTTCTTGGATACAAGATCATCATCACTATCGCTTGAATCCCAAAACCCATTGACAACACAAATTGTTACTTCTTCACCCATCATAGCTTATTTAATTTTGCCAAATGCCTCTTCTTATTTGGTTGCTTCTCTACCCACATCTTGAAAAGAAGACATGAAAAAATCCTCATGCAAACCTCCTTCAATCATGAAGGTTGCCGGTGGTGGTACCCTATTGAACTTTGGTAATGGGTTGTCTTTGGTGTTTGGCTTATTGGGCTTGGGTAGCTTCCCATTATCAATTAGATTTTGGATCTCATGTCTCAACCTCACACAACTATCCGTGCCATGCCCTTGTATTTGATGAAACTGACAAAAAGCTTTAGTGTCGAAATTAGGTGGGAGAGGGTTAGGCAAAGGACGAGGATTTAAGGGTTGTAGTAATCCCTTTCTTTGAAGCTTATTGAGAACCCAAGACATCGGTTCCCCAATTCTGAAAATTGTCTCCTTGTTCCTTGGTTAGTAGCGTTAACACCAGCTGCCTTTTGCATACTTTGACTAACCGATTGATAGTTTCCTTTCTCGTTCCTTCTTATTGAAAAACAGTTCTTCTCTCTCTCCCATTCTTCAATTTGCAAACTAGCTTGGAGAAGGTCTTTGAAATCGCGGATGAGTGTATGAGACATCCTCTCACAAAGACTAGGCAACACCCCTCTCACAATCATTCTTATTTGATCAGATTCATCGGGCCTCTTCTTGAGCAAAGCGGCCTTATTTCTCCATCTCTTCACATAATCCACAAAATTCTCATTTGACCTTTGCCTAATGGACTCCACTTCCATTAAGGTAACTTCCATCTCGACATTATATCCATATTGTTGGATGAAGGCTTTGTAAAGCATATCCCAACTCTTTTATGTTCCATCATCTAAGGTATTGAACCAATTTTGGACAATAGGGTCCAATGAGAGCATGAAGTACCTTAGGGTTTGAGCCTTAGTAGCTCGGGCAGACTGCATAGTAGTGATATACTGCTTCACAAGGAGATAAGAATTTCCGGTTCCATCAAACTTCGCGAAAGATGGCATCTTGAACTTGTATAGGACTTCTTCATCTAGCTCAAATAATTTGTCAACTTCGGACATTTCCTCGGTTTTCAGTTTCTTCTCAAATTTCTTTTCTAAATCAGCAATCATCTTTTCAACATTAGAAGTTTCGGTCTTCTCCATAGTTGATCTTTCAACAATCTTCAATTCTTTTTTCTTCTCTTGAGCATCTTGGTAGTATTGAGCCCAATCATCATCATCATCAATGATCACCTTTTCATCATCAAAAACCACTTCACCAACTTTGGTCTTCCCTTTGTTCTTTGGCTTCTTAGAGCTAGCAGATGCCTCGGCATGATTTTCTAAGATTGCAGTCAATTGGTTCTTCATGGTCTCAGCCAGGGCCTATTTTATTTCTTCCATCTTGGCGTTGAGGGCATCATCCACTATTCTTTGAATTTGTTCGGGATCCATTATTTTTGGTGAGCAAGTGATTGAGTCGTTGCTAGATACTTCGTCTCCGGCGTAGGTCGGATTGTCGTAAGCTTTTGAATAATCGTAATCCAGGGCTGTGAGCCAGAAAGGATTAATAAGATGCAAATGTATGCATGTATGCATGTATGCACAAACAATAGACAAATAAAGATAATTAGGATGCTCCTTCCAACCTTATAACATCCACACACGAATGGTGAGTCTCTTTTCCTAGGTATATTGTTAACAAAATACCAACATGGGGCATCTTGTTTTCAAATAATTCCCTCGGACGTTTTAACCAATAGTTATATTTTTAAAAATGGAAATCAACTTATGATAATTCCCATTAATTAGGTTTTAATCCATTTAACCAACTATAGTAGCTTTTATGCTATATTGGATTAAAACGAAATTAAGAGGTTTATTATAAATAGATTTCTCACTTGAAAAAGGTAACTAATGATTCATGCTAAAAACAAGCCCATGATTAATTATTCTTAGTATAAACTAGGCTCACAATTGATTTTTAGTATTTCATAATTGGCCTAAATAATTTGTAAGCTCTTTGCAAGAAAAGGTTGGATGAAAATAATTTTATTTCTAGGCCCATTGTAAAAAGATTTTAGAAAAAACATATTTTAGGCTTAGTATTTGGGCCATGAGCAAAAGAATTTTTGATTTATTTTTAGAAAAGTCTTATGTCCAAAGACCATCTTGAAAATTTTGAAAATAGCTTTGGTCTTTTGGACTTTTAAGAGAAAATTTTATTTGTGAGCTTACAAATGTACTTGGGTCATATTAGAAAAAGATCAAACCAAATAAGTCGTGATTTAAGCCAAGATAAATTAACCATAGTCAAACAACATGCATTTGGGGTAAAACCTAAGGAAAGTAACTAGGCCATGAGCTTTAGTCTTTGGGTTAAAAGGCTTAGGTTCCCATAGCAAGTATATACCAAATGATACGAGGCTATGAGTGGTTATACCATGCTCGATCTCCATACCTCGAGTGAAAGTATGGTATCCCATAACATAACACGGGTAACACGGGCGTCCCAACTCACGCACACGATGCAATCTAAGATAATGCAATGGATAATATCATTATAAGAAAGAATAGAATAATATAAAGACCAACAGAATCAACTTCTCTTATCCCCAGTGGAGTCATCACTGTGAGCGGGGATTTTTGCCCCACTCCCGGTAGAATGGTTCTTGTGACTTCGGCACTGTTTAGGCTGGGCCTTAGAGAACACGGACCTAAGTCCGGAGAAAATAGAGTCACCACCTGGACTGGCCGGGAAAAAGAAAGGGGTGGATGACTCGATTCCTAAGGAATCCCCAACCCCCTCATGGGTTTGGAAAGTTGGGTACGTGTGGGGAAGGTGAGAAATGGCCCAGCACCCCCCACAACGCCCGGTTCATTGGAACCGGCCTCTTTTACAGGTCTTAATATTATAAAATTCTTAAATATAACAATATTATCCATATTACACACAATAATTAAAATAAAGCATCGATATATTGAAGATCAAAACAATGTCCAAGCAAAACAAATAAATGGACACCCATCCGAAGATGGAAACATGCCCTTACATAATCCAAGCCTAAATAGGACACCCACCAAAAGGTAGAAATATGTCCTTTACATTGGTTCTAAAATAGAAATGCGATTTAAATTACATGATATTTAACTAATGAGGTACCCACCAAGTGGAAACATACCTCTTACAACATTTGAAAATCAAAATAAATCGATAAAGTAAATAACCATTCATCATAAATAAATCATTCATCAAAGATATCAATCAAAATATAAAATAAACATCCATCCATGATAAACTAAATAAATCAAGCATTAAACTTAAATAAATCAACAAAGCATTGAAAATAAATTAAAGCATATAACAGACTACATAATCAAATATAAAATTGAATAAAGCAAATAAAGATTCAAATAAGGGCTACTGTTTCTATTTAAGATTCTTTATTTAATGTGTTTAGGGTTTTGGAATTTATGGGTTTAAGTTACTGTGAGTTTTAAAAGAATTGAAATGGATTAAGGTTTTATAATTTAAGAGGTTGATAAAATTCTTTGATTAACCAAATTAGTGTTTGAGGAGTAAAATCATGAAATTAGGGTTTGAACACTTTAAAATATTAGATTTATGATTATTAGCTACTGAATTATGGTTTTTAGGCTTACTGTGTTTGAATTTTAATATTTATGTTTATAAGGTTTTAAACTTTAAAGGATTAGGGTTTAGAAAAATTAGGGTTTAAGGTTTTAAGGGAGTTAGGGTTTACTGTTTTGGGTTTTGGAGTTGAATTAGGATTTTAGAATTTTAGAATTAGGGTTTCGGAGAATATATTAGATTTTAGAATTTGAAAATCAATTGATAATTTTATGATGCTTTATGAAAATAAACAAAATGATTTAAGGTTTATAGAAACAAAAAAGACATTTTTTAGGGTTTGTGGAAAGAAACAGATTCAATTTATGGTTTTGAAGAATTGGAAGGCAAATTAGGGTTTTGAGATTTTAAAGAAACAAAAACAACTATTTTAAGATTTTTGGAAAATAAATAAACGAATTAAGGTTTTTAAGCTTTAGAAAAGGTAAATTAAAGTTCTAGGTTTTTTTGAATCAAAAAGAGACAATTGGATTATTTAAGCTACTGTGAAGAAATTAGACATTCATATCTCCGTTTGTTAGTTCCATCAAAAATTTCTTCTTGGATGAACATGAACAAAGACAAGCTTTGCTGCCTTTGATGAATTAAATTGCTTGTTTGCTTCTTTCAATAAGTCTGATCAATTTCACTGCCAGAAGGAATTCTCCAAATCTTTCAAAGTTTTCCTCCTCAATTTCGGTCACCAATTTCACCTCCCAAAATCCGATCCCCCTTTTTTGTGTTGTTTTAGTCCTTATTTATAGAAGAATTTTATGATTAATTTTAGTTATTCACGGAATCTAACATTGATTAAGAAAAGGAAACCGAAACCTAATTGTATTTGGTTTCGGAAAAATTTGTGTCAGAAAAATTTCGCTGGCGAAAAAAAACTGCTGTGGAAAAATTGCGCTGGCGAAAAAAAACTACTACGAAAAAAATACGCTGGCAAAAAAACTGCCGCAGCTGGCTGCGGGCGAGAATTGGCCTGCGGGCCATTTCGCAGCAACTATTTTCTGCTACGAAATTTTTCATCGCCGATTTTTTTTATTTGTTTATTATTATTTTTTATTTTTTATTAATTATAAAAATTAAATACTAAAGCAAATATTATTTAATTAAAATAACAAAAATTATTTTGAACTAACAAAATTATTTTTGACTAATTAAAATATATTGGACAGGACTGGATCAAAAATTAAGGGTCTACAAGGCTAGCTATGCGTATCTATTTGCTACCCATTTTGTCTCGGGCAATTTAGCTTCAAGTACTACCCTCAATGATTTTATCTCAATTTCAATTGGCAACACCGCTTCCATCCCATAAACTAAGGAAAATGGTCAATCAGGGTTTGTACACTTGTCTTATACCCCCCATAAAGAAAAAGAAAGCATTTTTTTACCAATCCTTATATGTCTTAGTCATTTTGGATAGAATGTGCTTGATTGTCTTGTTCGTTGCTTCCACTGCACCATTAGCCTTTGGTCTATAAGGAGACGACCAGTGATGGTGGATCTAGTACTTTGAGAATAAATCCTTAATTGCTCCTTGAAATTGTACCCCATTGTCTGATATCACACTGTGCGGGACCTCATACATGCAAATAAGATTCTTCTCAATAAAGCTAGCCATTTTCCTTGCCCCCAGCTTGTTGAAAGATTGAGCTTCAACCCACTTTGAAAAATAATCCATTGCTACCACAATGAATCGGTGGATGTTTAAAGCTGTCGAATGTATCTCCCTAATAATGTATATTCTCCAAGTTGCAAAAGGCCAGGGAAAAGACATAGAATGTAGTTCTTCTAAAGGCAAGTGGTTTAAGTTATCGTGCATTTGGCATTACTGGCACTTCTCACAAAATCAATCCAATCTCTTTCCATAGTCAATCAATAATAGCCTTGTCGAATTATCCTCTTAATCGGGGTCAATCCATTCATGTGGGGTCTATAACTTTAAGCATGTATTTTCGACGTGATCTGCTCAACTTCAGACTTCCTTAAGCATCTTAAATGCACTCCATCAGGCCATCTTCAATACAACTTCCCATGAAAGGTGATGTATTGCAAAGACCATCGCCTTATGGCTCTTCTCTCTTCCTTTGTTGCATTATGTGGGTACTCCCTACTTTCCAAAAATCATCTTATGGTGTCATACCACACATCATGGTTCGTGTCGGTTTCCATGACTGTTTCATACTCATAACAAGGAGTTGATGAACTGGTCAAAACCAAAGGCTTAAGAAATAACTTAACATGATCTTCCCATACCGAAGCCAGGGTGGCTAAGGCATTGGCCATTTGGTTCTCTTCCCTTGACAGGTGTATAAATTTGTACTCCTTGAAATTTGTCTTTATCATGGTCAAATAATCATGGTACAGTTTCAATTTTTCTTCCTTTAACTCCCATTCACTATTTACTCGGGATACCACTAACAAAGAATCACCAAAGACCTGTATCTTATCCACCTTCATGATCATCAGGGTTTCCAGCCCAAAATGCTAGCTTCGTACTCCACCATGTTGTTGGTTGCCCTAAACTTCAACTTCTTGGCTAAAGGGATGAGCTCCCCTTCTGGCGACTTCAAAGTTACTCCCAGACCAGCTCCTTTTCTATTTACTTCTCTGTCAAAGTACATCTTCCATCCCTGCTCCTCTATGGCCTCTAAATGTTCATTGGGAAATTTCAAAACCACTTCCTCACTATTCGTAATGGCTATTGGGCCAGGAATTCTGCTACTGCTCTTCCTTTAATGGTTTCTCTGGTTATATACTTGATTTTAAACTCTTCTAAAATGATCAACCATCTACCATATTTCCCAATCAACGAAAGTGTTTCCCTTAAAAACTTCACTGGATCCATCTTGGAAATCGCTTGCATACTATATGACTAAAAGTAATGCCGCAACTTCTTAGATGACCAAACTATGGCTATGCATGTTTTTTCATTGATACTATACTTAATCTCATAAGGTAGGAGCTTTCTACTCAAGTAGTAAATTGCATATTTGACTCCCAATTCGTCTGCTTGGGCTAGCATTGCTCCTATTGATTCTTCTTCTATCACTAAGTATAGTAACAAGAGTCTACCGGGTCAAGGTGGTTTTAAAATAGGTGGATTCAGTGAATATTTCCTTAATACACTCCAAGGCCTTTTGACATTCATCATTCCACTTGACTGGCTAGTTTTTCTTAAGCAATTTAAAGATTGGTTTACAGATCGTGGTAGGCTTCGCTATGAATCTGCTAATGTACTGTAACCTACTAATAAACCCCCAAACTTCCTTCTCCATTTTAGGGGCTGGCATATCCCGGATTGCCTTAACTTTGTCGGGGTCAATCTCAATGCCATTTGGACCAATCACATATCCCAACAACTTGCCTGAAGTAACCCCAAACACACACTTCTTTGGGTTCAATCTTAGTTTATACTTTACTGCCCTTTCAAAGAAAGTTTCTAAGTTTTTAAAGTGTTGTTCCCTCATATCCGACTTAACCATCATATCATCAACATAGACCTTAACTTCTTTGTGCATCATGTCATGAAACAAGGAGGTAGCCATCCTTTGGTAGGTTGCTCCAGCATTCTTTAACCCGAATGGGATCACCCTATAGCAAAATATACCCCACGTAGTAATGAAGGCAGTTTAAGCTTTATCCTCTTAGACCATTAACACCCGATTATATCCAAAAAATTCATCTCCGAATGAGTGTAGCATGCTAGAGGCTGCACTATCAATAAAGACATCTATATGGGTTAAAGGAAAGTCAACTTTAGGGGATACCTTGTTCAAGTCTCTGTAGTCAACAAAAATCCTAATCCTTCCATCGTTTTTTGGTATGGGAACTATGTTTGCTAACCAATCAAGATAGTTTATTACCTCAAGGAACTTGACTTGTATTTGCTTAGTGACTTCTTCTTTGACTAGTTCTGCCCATTCCGGCCTTAACCGTCTAAGCTTCTGTTTGATAGGTTTCATATGAGTATAAGTAGGAATCAGGTGCTCGACTATGTCTTAATTAATCCCAGGTATATCCTTATAAGACCAAGCAAAGACTTGTTCATATTTTTTAAATATTTTTTTGAATCTCTTTCTCTTCAGGAGTAAGGTCGGATGCTATGCTAATATTTTTAGGATTATCAGTTGTTCCCAAATTTAATGATTGTGTGTCAACAGAGTTGATATTAAAAATGCTTATGTAATCACTACTTAAATGTATGCAACCATCAGGAAAAACATCACACAAGTAAGCAAAATCAGACTTTATTGCATTTATCTTGGAAAAGAAAACATTATCATCCTCATACAAAGCAAACAAGTTAAAATCAAAATCAAAATCATTGTTCTCAAAATCATAAACTAAAACATCTTTGAATTTCTCTTCAACTAAAGCAACAATTTTCTCTAGAGTCTTTTAGACTTTTAGGATAGCTTTCTTCTTTTTCTTCTGGATTAGGCTCCTTGTCAATTGATAGGATGAGCTCTTTCTTCATCTGTTCCACTAGTTCAACAACATCAGCAAAGATCTCAAAATCTGGGATTAGCTTCCCTATGAACATTATTTGCTCAGGGTTCCCTTGGAGTGGTCCCATGTCCGTAGCTTTGACAAAAACCTCTTCACGTGGCAGGAAGCTCATCTTCTCTTTCTTCTTTAGTTGAACATCTTCATTAGCCTCATATATTCCAAGCCTTTCTTGGTGGTCTGAGTATTGAAGTCTGGAAGTTCTAATACACCTGTCTTCCCTTTTCTAAGGCCAGCATTAGGTAGATGGTTCATTTTCTTCATCATAGTTTGGATTTTAGGATCACCATTTCATTATAAAAAATGAAAGATACTTGGAACCCATTGAGAGGTCTCTCAATCATTAGAGCATTCACCACTTCATTGTCCTTGGCTTCGATGACCACTGTCTCACCCCTATTTGGGAACTTGATCTTTTGATGAAGCGTAGAAGGAACCCCACCAAGAGGAAGAAACTAGGGTCATCCCAATAGTAGTGAAAAAGTGACAGGGATATCCAAAACCACAAATTATACCAAGGATTCAATAGGACCAGCCTTCACAATAGCTTTGAAGGTTCCCTCAGCATGCCTCTTAGTATTATCATAAGCCCTAATTGTCACCTCAGTTGGGCTTAAATCCCTTGTCGACATAGCTAGTTTTGGAAAGATCTTGAGAGGACAGACATTTATGGTGGATCTGTCATCAACCATCACACATTCCTTTTCCGTTTGACCTCCACTGTGATAAAAAGCGGAAGGATGTGATCTTTTCCCTCTTCTGGCAAATCAGCATCCAAAAATGACACCATTCCTATATCAATCTTATTCTTCTTTTGATCCTTCTCACATTTCATTGCCCCTTCAATTTTCACAAAATTAACCAGCTCCTCTGGTGTTATAGAAGTGGAAATTAGCATGCTAGCCATAACTTTGGCCATTGTTTCTCGATGCTTCTTTGATGTAGCTAGCAGATCCCATATGTTGATACTAGCTTATGTTCTCTTCAAGTGCTTAAGAACAACATCGTCTTCTTCTTCTTTGTTCACAGCTTCACATCCTTCCCCTTATTAGCTTCTACTTCCTTTTGCGGTGGCCTTGCATAAGGCTTACTAGATCAAGTGTTCATAACTTCGTCTTCTTCGGGCTTAGACTAGGTCCACTCTTTCTTCTTAGGCTCATAATCATCATCACTATCAGTTGAGTCCCAAAATTCACTCACCATATAAATTGCTACTTCTTTTCCAACCATAGCTGACTCCAACTTGCTAAGCACTACTTCTTCTTTGGTTGTCTCTCCATCTACTTCTTGGAAAGAAGACAACGTAAATCTCTCATTGAAGCCTCCCCCAATCATGGAGGTTGTCGTGGAACCTTGTTGAACCTTGGCAATAGGTTATCCTTCATGTATGACTTGTTGGGTTCAGGCAACTTCCCACTATTAATCAAATTCTAAATCTCATGCCTCAACCTAAAAAATTTATCCTTCTCATGCCCTTTCATTTGATGAAATTGGCAAAATTCCTTGACATCAAAATTAGGTGGTAAAGGATTTGGCAATAGGTGTGGAGCTAATGGTTGTAACAACCCCTTTTTCTACAGCTTATTGAAAACCCAAGACAGTGGTTTGTGCAATTCCAAAAACTATCTTCTACTGCCTTGGCCAGTTGCATTAACATCGACCACCTTTTATGTGCTTTGATTGCTAAACTGGTAGTTTCCTTTCTCATTTTTCCTTGCAAAAAAATGGTTCTTCTCTCTCTCCCACTCTTTAATTTGCAAACCAGCTTAAATAAGATCCTTAAAATCCTAGATGAGTGTGTGAGACATCCATTCACGAAGACTAGGCAACACCCTTCTTACAATCATTCTAATATGATTTGACTTACCGGGTCTTTTCTTGAGCAAAGCGGCCTTGTCCCTCCACCTCTTCACATAGTCAACAAAGTTTTCATTTGATCTTTGCCTAATTCACTCAACATTCATCAAAGTAACCTCCAACTCAGTATTGTACCCATATTGTTGGATGAAGGCCTTGTATAACAAATCCCAACTCTTTTGAGTACTATCCTCTAAGGTGTTGAACCAATTCTGCACAACTGGATCCAACGAAAGCATGAAGTACCTTAGAGTTTGATCCTTAATAGCTCGGGTAGACTGCATAGTTGCGATATAATACTTCACATAAAGATAGGGGCATTTTCGTCAAACATGGCAAAGGAAGGCATCTTGAACTTATAAGGGACCTCATCATCTTGTTCAAATAGCTTGTCTACTTTCGACATCTCTTCAGTTTTCAGCTTCTTCTTAAACTTCTTCTCCAGATCAATAATCATCTTCTTAATATCAGAAGTTTTAGTCTTCTCAACAGTTGGTTTTTCCATAACCTTCGGCTACTTTTTCTTATCTTGAGGATCTTGAAAGTATTGAGACCAGTATTCATCATTGTCCATAACCATCTTGTCATCATCAAAGGCTATTTCACTAACCTTAGCCTTCCCTTAGTATGCAAGAGCTAGTAGATGCTTCAACAGTATTCCCCCTTTAGCTCTTGCATTTTGGCATTGAGGGCATCATCTACCATCTTTTGAATCTGCTCTCACTCCATTGCTTTTAGTGAGAAAATGATTGAGTCGTGACTGGATTATATGTCGTGAACATAGGTAGGATTGTCGTAGGCTCTTGAACTACTGTAATCCAGGGCTCTGAGCCAGAAAGGATCAAGGATATGAGATGCAAATGTATGTATGCATGGATGTACAAGTAACAAACAAATCAAATCAAATCAACTCAACATAGCAGGAATGAACCTTCCAACCTTATGTCATCCACACACGAATGGCGAGTCACTTTACCTAGGTACATGGTCAACAAAATATCAA
This sequence comes from Garcia nutans, assembly GCA_947685225.1. NCBI lineage: Eukaryota > Viridiplantae > Streptophyta > Magnoliopsida > Malpighiales > Euphorbiaceae > Garcia > Garcia nutans. Next base: position 7,894,699 of record CANTUV010000057.1, read on the forward strand.
CATGGGATATCTTGTTTTTAAAAAATTCACTCAGACGATTAACCAATAGTTGTATCTTCAAACTTTAGAAGTCATTCCATGATAATTTCTACTAATTAAGCCTTAATCCATTGGTCCAACAAAAAGATAGCTTTTATGTTATATTTGATTAAAACCAAATTAAAGGGTTTATCATAAATAGATTTTCCATTTTGAAAAAATAACTAATGATTCATACTTAAAACAAGCCCATGATTAATAAATCTTAGTGTAAACTAGGCTCGCAATTAATTTTAAATATTTCATAATTGACCCTATTAGTTGTAAGCCCATTTAATAAAAGGTTTGTTAAAAATGGTTTTATTTTAAAGCCCATTGTAAAGGATGAACTTTGATTTTGGGTAAAAAATATTTTTATTTCAAAGCCCATTGAGAAAAGATTTGTTCGAAAATAAATTTTGGGCTTTGAAATTGGACCACGAGGTAGAAAGAATTTTTGACCCATCATGGAAAAAGGTTTTATGTCTAAAGACCACTTTAAAAAATTTTTGAAAATAGTTTTGGTCTTTTGTGGTTAAAAATTATTTTGGACTTACAATATAATTAGATCATATTAGGAATGAAATAAACCAAATAAGTCATGGTTCAAACCAAGATATATCAATCATAGTCAAAGAGCGAGTATTTGGGTATAAACTTAAGGAAAGTAACAATGCCAACTATATGGGCTTTAGTCTTTGGGTTGAAAAGCTTATGTTTCCATAGCAAGTATTTACCAAAAGGTACTAGGCTATGAGTGGTTATGCCATGCTCGATCTCCACACCTTGAGTGAAAAGTATGGTATCCTTACATAACACAACACGGGTAACACGAGCATCCTAACTCGTGCACACAATGCAATCTAAATAATGCAATGGATAATATCATAATAAGAAAGAATAAAATAATATGAAGACCAACAAAATTAAATTTTCTTATCCCCAATGGAGTCGCCATTGTGAACATGGATTTTTGCCCCACTCTCGATGGAATGGTTCTTGGGACTTCGGCACTATTAGTCTCAGGGCCTTAGAGAACACGGGCCTAAACTCGGAGAAACTAGAGTGGCCACCCTGACGGGCTGAGAAAAAGAAAGGGGTGGATGACTTAATTCATAAGGAATCTCCAACCCCCTAATGAGTTTGAAAAGTTGGATACGTTTGGGGAATGTGAGAATGACCTAGCACCCCAACAATGCCTAGTTCATTGGAACCACCAACAATGCCTAGTTCATTGGAACCAGCCTCCTTTCAGGCCTAAATATTATAAAATTCTTAGCCTATTATAATATTATCCATACTATATACGAACATTAAAATAAAGAATTATTGCATTAAAATCAAAATAATGTTCAAAACAAAAACAATAAATGGGCACCCATACAAGATGGAAATATGCCCTTACAATCATGTCCAATATCTAAAATAAATAGGACACCCACCAAAAGGTGGAAATATGTCATTTACAATCTTGAAATTAGGGTTTTAGGGTTTTAAGTTTATAGTTACTATGTTAGGATTAGGAAACTTAGAAAATAAGGTTTTGGATTTTAGGATCAAGGAAATTAGGGTTTTGGAACTAGGGTTTAGAATTTTAGGGTTCATATTTATGGGTTTTGGAAACTAGGGTTTAGTGTTTTTGAATTAGGGTTTTGGTATTATGGGATTAGGGTTTAGAAATAAGATTTGGATTTATAGGCTACTGGAAATTTGGATTAGGGTTTAGAGTTTTTAGGGCAATAATGTTTGGAAGTTAGGTTTTGTATTTTGGATTAGGTTTTTGGAATTAGGGTTTTAGATTTACTGGAGATAGATTAGGGTTTACTGGATGTTATGGGATGTTTGGATCTTGGGTTTTCTAGATTAGGGCTTTGGGGGATTAATGAACTAGTGCTAGAGCTTGGTGATTTAGGCTGGGAAATTTGGAAAATAGAGTTACTGGATAAAGGTTTTAAAATAGATTAGGGTTTTTAATTAATCATTTTAGAAAAATAGTTTTGGGAAACAGATTGAGGTTTTGGAAGTTGGGAAGCAATTTAGGGTTTTTTGGCAACTAGGGAAACAAATTAGTGGTTTGGAAAATAGATTAGGGTTTTGATAATTAATTTAATCCTTGAGCTACTGGATGAGATGACATGAATTGAACCTTGTTTATAAAACATATGATTAAGGTTTAATAATTTAAATTACTGGATTGAAATTATAATCAAAACAAATAATCAAAACATTTTAAAGAAAAGATGTTATGGCTATTGTATGCTTAAGTAAATTAAGTTTAATATACGAGACCTGCGTTGAAGGCTCCACCAAAGTGAATGTTGATTCCAAGCTACTGCTTGCAACAATGGTTGTTTCTAGCTGACCAAAGATCAAGGGCAATGGTTACTGCCTTTGATGAATTGATTGTTGATGAACATTGTTGGTTGTTAATTGACTCTTACTAATTGTTAATTGTTGCTCATTATTGCTTTTTGTTGCTTAATCCTTGTTGCTCTTTTGATTGTTCTTGCTGCTTATTATTAGCATTAAACCTTATTATTTATAGGCAAACCATCACCAAAAACCCTAAACCTAATTTGCGTAATCCGCCTTTAAAATGAATTCTAGCCTAATTAGAAAACAAATGGCCGGTCAAAACTTAAAATAATTTAGGCTCTTGAACTGCTGCAATGGCTCAAGTCGCCTGGGGCCGTCCCGACTCAAATTAGTATTGTATTTTTAGTTAATGGACCAGACAGTTTCAATTTGGGTTGAATAAATTTAATTTTAGGGCATTAATTAGTTGAATTTATGCCTTTCGAAATCGAACCGATTTATTTAAAAGTTGTAAATTAGGTTTAGATCTTTTAAGGGTCTATAGCCCTTTTTAACTCCAAGTGATGGAGTGATTTTGTTAAGTCATGGATGATTAAATGATAACTACATTTTATGTGTATGTTGGATATTTGTAGTTATGTACAAATAATGAACTACTATGATAGTATGGATGTCAAGAATGCATATGATACATACATTTATGTGTGTGTGGTCTATAAATATAGGTGACGTTATGAGAATGCATATGAACTGTAATATCAGTAATTTTTGAAAATCCAAAATTTTTAAAAATTAAATAAAACAAATTAAAATTAAATAAATAAATAAATAATTTAAATAGAAAAATGAAAGGATTTTAAATGTAAAAGTGGGATGTATATGTGAAATATATATATGAAATATACATAAGATATACAAGTCAACAAAAAAGTCGACTTTTAAAAGTCAAAAGTCAAAGTCAATAGGCATTTTGGTAAATAAATTTTGAAAATTAAAATTTATAAAAATAATTCAAAAATATTTTATTTTTGTATGGTAGAGGAAATTAGTGCTTTTATTAATTAAATAATTAATTTAAAATATAATATAATAATATATATATGGTTAATAAGTTAGTGGAAAGAAAAGAATTGAAATTATTATTTTTTTCATCTTCTTCATCTACCTCAAGGGCCGAACTCCATAGCCAATTCAAGAGGAGATTTTTCTTCTTCCATGCTTCATGAATTGAAGGATTTCAAGTGTTCAAGTTGGATTTTTAGGAATTTCCTCCATTTTTAGTAAACTTTTTAACATTTTCCTTGGATTTCCTTAAAGATTTGAATATGTGTGATTAGGACTTTCGAAGTGTTATGTTTTAATTATCTATCTGGGTATGAATGAAGTTGTTTTAAGTAGTTAATAATGATTTTAAGGTTGGATTGAAGAAATGGTTGAATTTAAGTTGAGTTTGGTGAAGAGAGAGAATTTAGGGTTATGTAACTTTTTGATTTGTGAAATCATGGGTTTTAATTGTGCATTTTAGTTCTAAATTTGTTGTTTTGATGCATAAACAAGTATTTTAAAGTCAAATGATGGATTTGGCTAAGTTTGATTAGAGTTTGAGAATGAAAGTGTTGATTTAGAGTTTTGAAAGAGTGAATTTTCAAAGATAGTGAATTGTTTGATTTTATTGTTTAAAGCATGTTCTTTAGTGATAAAAGTGATGGAAATAAGCTTGTATTAGTAATTGGAATCTTTTGGAATGGAAAACCTTCAATGTTGAAGGTTATGCCATTTTAGGATTTTGGACATAAGCATGTGTTTAATTAATGTGAATGGTTTAAACATGTTAAAATATATTTTTAATGATATTAATAGACTCAAAACACTAATTTAAATAGGTTAATATGTATTTGCTAAGTTAAAGTCAGGTTGGGCTTTATTTTGGGGTTTTATCTAAAATGATGTTTAATTATAGTTTAAGATTAAAAATGCCTTATAATATGATATTAAATGATTATTTACGATCACATTTAGTATAGACATTGAGAGGAAGTAGTTTGGCTAACCCAAGTGTTGAAGGATAACTTGAAAGAGAAGGTTGGAGGTTGTTTTTGAGCTTGCATTTGGGAGCTTGTAGAGGTAAGCACAAACTTTGAATAAATTGGTTATATTTGCATTACATTGGGCTTAACACATTTTAGATTGGAAAATGTGTTGAGCTTCTTGATACATTAAACATACATGAACAATGTGTTATGACACGTGTAATGTTATGCATATTACATAACATTAAGATTCAGAGACACTGCCAGCATCTATATATTTTATATTATCGTACATTTTATTATTATGTATATTATATTATGTTTTGGTGTATATATTGTAAATTAAAAAGAATATTTTGGATAAATTTTATAATGTGGGTTTTATATATGTTTTTGATAAATATATATATGTATAAATATTTTGAGAAACTTGGAGAAATTGAGGAGTATGGGTGAAATGTATGATTTGTATTGTTGGGAGTGTCCTCCTTTTTGTAGGTTTTGTTTATTGTTATTTTTGGGATTGTCCAAATTACAAACAAAACTCTGACAAATTTTTCATAGAGATTTTATATAAAACTCTATTTTAGAACCTATAATTTATAAAGAATTTTTATTTATTATTTAATTATACATTTAATAGTTTTTTAGGGTTTAAATTTGAAATGTGAAAATTTTTACTCTTACCAGGTGGTGACATTTTTATACAGTATACGCATATTATACATATACTAGGTGTATATATTTTACGTATATTAGGGTATAAGGGTGTTATATTATTTTGGTATCAGAGCCTAGATTTGAAGTTCTCGACCTAGGTGGGTTATTAGAGAGACAAAATGAAGATTTTAAATATGTTTTTCAATTATGATACATGCATTAGTACTGGTAGTTTTCTGATCTCTAATGTGTCAATTTCTGCTGTGTTTGCAGATATAGGTAGTTATGATATCTCGGATGCATCAGTCTGCAGAGGTAGTGCAGTCAGTGAGTACAGCTCTTGGTGAGGGTAGAGATGGAGCTAGAGTTGAGACTGTTAGTGAGGCATCTGCTTCTGTGCCAGCGAGACTAGTAGCAAAGGAGATTCTATCTGGCTGGGTACGGTATAAGGTGGAGTTGTTAAGACAAGCTTCAGTTCAATAGCCATAGTTACAGTTGTCGAATCGAAAGTATGACAAGCTGACAAGTTTGGAGCTGAGGATTTTGTTAGTACTACAGACCCTGCTGTAGTAGAGCAGTGGCTGGAAAGGGTCCAGAGAGTATTCATCCTGCTGCAGGCTACTCCAGAGAAGAAGTTTGATTATGTCAAATCTCTGTTGCAGAGGGATGTGTATGAGTGGTGGAAGACTGTTCCCCATACTACAGTTGATCCACTAGTGTTGACTTATGATGATTTTCTGCAGGAATTCGAGAAGAAGTATACTCCGAGGAAGTATAAGGATGCGAAGAAGATGGAGTTCCTAAGTTTGAGGCAGAACACCAGCACAGTGACAGACTATGAGATTGAGTTTATCCAGCTGAGTCAGTATGTTGGAGGGATTATTTCTGATGTAATTGACCGATGTCGGAGGTTTTGAGAAGGGGCTGAGATCCTCTATCATGTGTCTTGCGGCATGCTCTCAATATCAGGACTTTTCTCAGTTGGTTGCAGCTGCCAAGAGTGTTGAGAGAGCACAGAGTCTTGCAGCAGTTGCCAGAGTTTAGAAGAGTAGAGCTAGGAGACCCCAAGGTGAGATAGGGTCTTCATTAGTGAAGAGAGGCTGAGGGGGATATCCTCAAAGGTTCTATAGGAGCCAGGGGTAGTCTGACAGGTCAGCACAGCAGCAAAGATAGAGACAGACATGTAGCCTCAGTGGCTAGTGCTCTGACCCCAATGGCTCAGAGGCCTGCTCCACCTACCTGTATTTATTGTGGTAGAGCACATGGGGGTGTCTGCTGGAGAATAGGTGCACCAGCAGTGTGTTACAGATGTGGGTCGCCAAACCATTTTATCAGAGATTGTTCAGAGCCACTAGATAACAGACAGATAGATACAACAGCTTATAGACCCAGTGTTAGAGGGGTTGTGGTGGCAAAGGTTTTGGTAGAGGAGGTAGATAAGAGTCTGGCTAGAGAGGAGGTTTTACAGCTGGGAGTATACCAGATGAGGCAGGGTAGGGCCATCACGGTGGGTCTTTGTGATGCAAAGGTAGCTGATTGCTTCAGCTGTCATTGCTGGTACTTTTACTTTATTTGGTACTTCTATTCTTGCATTGATAGACCATGGGTTGACTCATTCATACATTAGTGCATCCATCTTGCCTATGAGTGATTTGCATCCTAAGTCCCTAGGATTGATGTGTTTGTCATAAATCTCTTACGGCACAGTGTTATGGTCAGCAGGGTGCCCCGAGATAGCCCAGTTGTGGTTTAGGATGAGAAGTTTCTCGATGACCTAATTGAGATGTTTTTTAGGGAATATAATTTTATTTTGGGCATGGATTGGTTATCTAGGCATGGGGTTATGGTAGACTATCAGCAAAAATGTGTTACCCTGAGAACACATAATGGTAGAGATGTGATGGTATCTAGTGAGCAGAGACACCTATCATCCATGTTTATTTTAGTTGTTTCAGCTAGGAGGATGATTTAGAAGGGATGTGAGGCATATCTTGCTCATATTATAAATACCAGAGTAGTAGGGTCCCAGCTTGACAGTATACCTACAGTTGTTGAGTTTTCAGATGTTTTCCCTGATGAGTTGCCAGGGGTACCTCCTGAGAGAGAGGTGGAGTTTGGTATTGATCTGATGTCTGGTACCACTTCCATCTCTATTATCCCTTATCTGATGGCACCTGCTGAATTGAAAGAGTTGAAGGTGTAGTTGCAAGAGTTGCTTGACAAAAAGTTCATCTGCCCTAGTGTGTCTCCGTGGGGAGTGCCTGTCTTATTTGTGAAGAAGAAGGATGGCACTTTGAGATTGTGTATTGATTACTGATAGTCGAATAAGGTGACTATCAAGAACAAGTATCCTTTACCTCTGATTGATGATCTCTTTGATCAATTGAAAGGAGCAACAATATTCTTTAAGATTGATATGAGATCAGGGTACTATCAGTTGAGAGTTAGAGATGTGGATGAACTTAAGACAGCTTTTCACACACAAGGTATGTGCATTATGAGTTTTTTATGATACCTTTTGAATTGATGAATGCACCAGCAACATTTATGGATTTGATGAATAGGGTGTTTAGACCATACTTAGATTAGTTTGTCGTGGTCTTCATTAATGATATTCTGGTGTATTCACGTAATGAGGAGGATCATGACAAACATTTGTGGATTGTATTATAGACTTTGAGAGAGAAACAGTTGCTAAGCTATCTAAGTGTGAGTTCTGGCTCAATTAGGTGACTTTTCTGAGTAAAGTTGAGGCTATCTTGAATTGGAGTCCACCAAATACTGTGACAAAGGTTAGAAGTTTTATGGGATTGGCAGGTTATTATTGTTGATTTGTGAAGAGTTTTTCTATAATAGATACACCACTCATCATATTACTTCAGAAAGGGGTTAGATTTGTGTGGATAGATCGATGTCAGGCGAGTTTTGAGCAGTTGAGGGAGATGTTGACTTAAGCTCCTGTCCTTGCCCTGCCTGTGGAAGGTGAACCTTATGTGATATACATTGATGCTTCACATAGTGGTTTAGGTCGTATTCTGATGCAAGAGGGTAGAGTCATTGCTTATGCCTCTCAACAGTTGAAGCCTCATGAGTTTAATTACCCGACTCATGATCTGGAGCTAGCAGCCATAGTTTTTGCATTGAAGATTTGGCAGCATTACTTGTATGGGGAGAAATATTTTATTTATATTGATCATAAGAGTTTGAAGTACCTGGGTGTTCAGAGAGAATTGAATTTGAGATAGAGACGATGGTTAGAGTTGATTAAACACTACGACTATTTGATTGATTATCATCCTGGCAAAGCAAATGTTGTTGCTAATACCTTGAGTCGGAAATCTTTAACAGGTTTGACTGCTTATTTTCTCTCATTTCTTATTGAGTTAAGAGCATTGCATGCCGATTTGAATTTTGTGATAATGGTGCATTGATGGCTCAATTGCAGTTGAGACTAGTTTTATTAGATCATATTAGGGAGGCCCAGTTAGCAGATGTGAAATTTTTTTTAGGGGGAGAGAATTGTAATATCTCTAATTTTTAAAAATTTAAAATTTTTTAAATTAAATAAAATAAAATAAAATAAAATTGAATTGAATAAATTAAATAAATAATTTAAAAGAAAAATGAAAGGGTTTTAATTGAAAAAGTGGGATGTATTTGTGAAATATACATGAAATATACATAATATATACAAGTCAAAAAAAATTAACATTTAAAAATCAAAGTCAAAGTCAAGGGGCATTTTGGTAAATAAACTTTAAAATTTAAAATTTATAAAAAAAATTAAAAGATATTTTATTTTTGTATGGAAGAGAAAATTAGGGTTCTTATTAATTAAATAAATAATTAAAAATATAATATAACAATATATATATATGGTTAATAAGTTAGTGGAAAGAAAGAGAATTAAAATTGTTTTTTTTTTTTCATCTTCTTCTACCTCAAGGGCCGAACTCCATATCCTATTCAAGAGGAGATTTCACTTCTTACATGCTTCATGAATTGAAGGATTTCAAGTGTTCAAGTTAGATTTTTAGGGATTTCCTCCATATTTAGTAAGCTTTTTAACTTTTTCCTTAGATTTTCTTAAAGATTTGAATATGTGTGATTTGGACTTTTGAAGTGTTATGTTTTAATTGTCTATTTGGATATGAATGAAGTTGTTTTAAGTAGTTAACGGTGATTTTAAGGTTGGATTGAAGAAATGGTTGAATTTAAGTTGAGTTTGGTGAAAAGAGAGAATTTAAGATTATGTAACTTTTGAGTTTGTGAAATCATGGGTTTTAATTGTGCAATTTGGTTCCAAATGTGTTGTTTTGATGCATAAAAAAATATTAAAGCCAAATGATGAATTTGGCTAAGTTTGATTAGAGTTTGAGAATAGAAGTGTTGATTTAGGGTTTTGGAAAAGTGAATTTTCGAAGATGACAAATTGTTTGATTTTATTATTTAAAGTATGTTATTTAGTGATAAAAGTGATGAAAATAAGCTTGGATTAGTAATTGGAATGGAAAATCTTCAATGGTGAAGGTTATGTTATTTTAGGATTTTGGACATAAACATGTGCTTAATCAATGTGAATGGTTTAAATATGTTAAAATATATTTTTAATTATATTAATAAATTCAAAACACTAATTTAAATGGGTTAATATGTATTTGCTAAGTTAAAGTAAGGTTGGGCTTTATTTTGGGGTTTTGTCTAGAATGATGTTTAATTATGGTTTAAGATTGAAAATGCCTTATAATATGATATGAAATGAATATTTATGATCACAATTGGTATAGGCATTGAGAGGAAGTAGTTTGGCCAACTCAAGTGTTGAACGGTAACTTGAAAGAGAAGGTTGGATGTTGTTTTGAGCTTGCATTTGGGAGCTTTTAGAGGTAAGTACAAACTTTGGATAAATTAATTATGTTTGCATTACATTGGGCTTAACACATTTTGGATTGGTAAATGTGTTAAGCTACTTGATACATTGAACATGCATGAATAATGTGCTATGATATGTGTAATGTTATGTATACATTATATGTATTATGAAAAACCATTGATAATGGCTAAATTGAGTAAAATGTGAAATATGTGAGGTATGTGAAAATGATCCAAAGTATTTGGGCAATGTGATTTTTATGTATGCATTAAAGGCATTGTAAAAAACCATTGTTAATGGCTAAAGTGTATAAAATGTGATTTATATGTGAATTTTCTGAAAAAAAAATATTTGGGTAATGTATTTTATTGTAAAATGTAATACATTGTGATATTATGTTGAAATATGATAAAATGAAATGAATTGACATTGATAAAAATGAGAAAATGAGGCAATGTGCCTAATTGATAATGAGAAAAGAGGCAATGTGCCTAATTGATTATGAAAAAATGAGAAAGAAATTGATGATGGAAAATATGAAATAATTGGGTGCCTAGTATGTTATTCAATTTTTAGAGTTCTGTATTTGGCGGCATGCCTATGAGGTTATCCTCATTATTTACCTTCAGGGCTAGCTTTTAAGGAATTACTTGATTTGCCTTCGGGGCTAAACGCTTGGCGTCACCATGATATGATTTGCCTTCGGGGCTAGCTTTTAAGCATTATTATGATTTGCCTTCGGGACTAAACACGTGGTGTCAATTTTGACTAAAATATTAACTCTGAAATTTGAATAGCATATTAGATCCTTTGGGCCCATGCTTATATTTATTTTTATGTGAATTGTAAAATGATTGAAAAATATATTTAAAATGAAATGGTATGTCACATGGTGACATGATATACATAAGCATTGTGCATTGGCATTGCATATAAATTTTATTATTATCAAAGTTTGTACCGCTAGATTTTTAGTTTAGCGCGATTGTAATTCATCTTGCAGGTGATACGGGTGATCCGGTAGAGCCATAGAGTTGATGGATCAGAGACACTGCCAACATGAATATATTTTATATTATCGTACATTTTGTCATTATGTATATTATATTATATTTTGGTGCATATATTGTAAATTAAAAAGAATATTTCGGATAAATTTTGTAATGTGGGCTTTATATGTGTTTTTAATAAATATATATATGTACAAATATTTTAAGAAACTTGAAAAAATTGAGGAGTATGGGTGAAATGTATAATTAGTATTATTGGGAGTGTCCTCCTTTTTGCAGGTTGTATTTAATATTGTTTCGAGATTGTATAAATTACATATAAAATTCTGGTGAATTTTTTTCAGAGATTTTTATATAAAACTCTATTTTGGAACCTATAATTTATAAAAATATTTATTTATTATTTAATTATACATTTAAAAATATTTTGGGATTTAAATTTGAAATGTGAAAATTTTTACTCTTACCGAATCGTGATATTTTTATACCATATATATGTATTATATATATACTAGGTGCATATATTATATATATATATATATAGTATAAGAATATTACATAAACCATGATGCATGATGAGATAAATAAATGCCTGTGCAGCAATCTAGCTAATAGAGAAAAGAATTGCCATAGTAAAAGGAGCCATGACAATATGAGCACAACGCATGATACGTGTATATGGAAGCATGATGGAATGATACGACAAGAGATATGAATATAAGTCAAATCAAGCATAATGAACATAGATAATAACTTGTATATTGAGATAAATAAATAAATATGATATATGACTTGCTAGACAAGAAATAGCTTGCATGTTTAAGAAAAGTGTAACACAACGCCAATAAAATTCGAGTATGAATTTTTATAAGGAAAGGAAAATGTAGTACCCCAAATTAAGTAAGAGAATTTAATAAGAAATATTAAGCTTAAGTGCTAGAGAGAGAGATTTAAACTATAAGGTTTAGTAAATAAGAAATATGAGAAAATATAGAAGAAATTATATTATTTACTATATTTTAATTTTAATTTTTAATTTTACTATTCATTATTTCTTTTTTCATTTTTAACTTTTAAATTTTTCAACTATATCTATCTTATAATTTTTTATTTTCAAATTTACGGTATTTTTTTCATTTTTTTTCTCTGTCAGTCTTCTTCTTCCTACGCGCTTTCGTTCCTTTCTTCTTTTTCTTCTTCTTCTTCTTCTTTTTGCCCTCACTTTTTCATAGCATTTACATCTTTTAGTCACAGATCTATCTCTTTTTAACCAAAATCTATCTTTGTTCTAAGGGATTTGTATATACGTGTGGCTATGAAAAGCTTAGACAATCAGGTAAGATAATAAACTGATTTTGAGAAAACTGATATGTAGATCTAATTTTTATTGGGGCCATGGAGAAAACTGATTTATTATAATAATGGTTTCTTTATTAGATTTTTTTATTTTTATAGTCTCTATTGGTTAGAGAGAACTCAAACGTCGCTTCCCTTCTTCAGTTTATGAACTAATTAATAGAATGTGACTCATCTAGGAAGATGGTAGACGAGTTTTGCGAAATGGGTTTTTTAATAAAGATTTTCAAAGTGGAAATGGTGTTTTTACTACTTCCACAAGTGGAAGAGCTTTAGAGTTAATTAAACTCAGGGAATATAACATTGATTTTACAATAAAAGCTTTGCCAGTGCAGTATGCAGAGTTATTGCTGGAAGAGTTCATAAATCTCTAAAAAATTTTCAAGAAATGGCAACCCAATCAGGCTTTAACTAATTGGCTAGCGAAGTTGACAGAGGCGGAGATAAAGGGGGTCCCATGGGGCCCTGTTCCCCCCTCAGTTAAAAATAAAAAAATTTTAGGTATATTTGAGAATGAATATTACATTGGTTGAGATGGAACAGCTTGGCCTTACTATGTGAGAGCACGTAACTTCGATCCACGCTCCTAACATTTTTCATCCTTTTTTTTCCAATCTTTAAAACTGGGCCTTTTAATCAAGCCCATTACAAACAAACAAGATTTGTCAATGACTCTGCTCATTACAAACAAACAAGAATAACTTAATTGTGACTCTTTCTCTTCTTTCTCACGTTTCTTCTTCGTTAATTCCTTTTTTTTTCAGATAACAGTTTCTTCCTTTTTCAATTTCATTCTTTCACCGATTGGCACCAGCAAGGCAGCGGCAACAAGTTAAGAATATGTACACCACTTACTTTTAATCTCATATTTATTTTGTTGCAATTTTTTTATCTTGCTAAAATGAATTGAAATTTGAAAAATAATGAATTAAGAAATTGGCTTGAATACTTGAGGACATTATAAATTTGAAATGTTTAATTTGATTTTGTAGTATGAAGTTTTTTTTTTTTTTGAGAAAAGTAGTATGAAGTTAAATTGAAATTATTATTTTTTTGTAGTTTATAATCTGGAATTTTTTTATTTCTTTTATAATTTGATATTTTTAATGTTTAGTATTTAAGTTGAATTAGACCCCCCTTATCTAAAATCCTGGCTACGCCACTAGAAGTTGATCATCCAAATTCAAATATCGAGGAGCTCTATAATTCACTAAATCCCAAAGCTCTCCTTCCTTGTTTTGTTGTAAATTGCTAACTGTGACAATTAATATTAAAAACTCAAATTAAACTTACGTAGCACATTTGGATAGGTATGCACTGGTACACTACTGCAAATATATTATTTTAGTGTGAACTATGATATTTTTTATTATATAATATAATAAATTGTAATAATTAAAAATAAATATAATATAATATTAAAATTAAAAAAAAAACTAAAATAATATATGTTTGTATATATCAATATATATCGACATATATTATATATATTTTAACTAAAAATAATAATATATGTTGTTATATATCAATATATGCCATTATATATATTATATATATAAGCATATGTCTATTACATATATTTTAACTAAAAGATTATAATATATATGGGCATATGTAGGTATATGTAGATATATGTGGATATATGTGAACATAAATATGTTTTATATATTTATTTATATGTAAGTATATGTTATATATAATTAGATATACCAATAATAATAATAATAATATATTGATATATATTACATATAATTAAATATACTAAAAATACAATTATATAATATTACATATATTTTCTTTGTTTGCTTGTTTACAAGCTAAAGGTCCCTCTTGTGTTTTCACAGAATATGAAAACTAAGCCCTTCTCTGTTTCTTCTACTACGTTTGACCTTTTTACTTTTTTTTTTCATTTACTTTACAAATTTTAAAAGATAAAATTGGTTAGAGTGTTAAGAAATCTATACTTGCTATAAGTATGTGTTTTATAATGTAATTATTTTAAACATGTTAAAATATGTTATTAATAATATAAATAAATTTAAAACATCAAATTGAATGGCTTAGTATGGTATTCCAAAGTTAAAGTGAGGTTAGCCTTAATTTTAAAATTTTTACTTGAATGATGTTTAATTATGATTTAAGATTGAAAATGCTTTAAAATGTGATACTAAATGATTATTTATAATTACATTTGGTATAGGCATTGAGGAGAGTTCATTTGCTCCATCCAAGTGTTGAAGGGCAAGTGGAAAGAGAAGGATTGGAGGGTGTTAAAGCTTGTTTTTGGTTGCTCTTTGAGGTAAGTATAAACTTTGGATGAATTGATCATATTTGCATTACATTGGGCTTAACACATTTTGGATTGAAAAATGTGTTAAGCTACTTGATATATGAAACATGTATGAATAATGTATTATAATATATGTAATGTCATATATGTATTAAATACATTGTAAAAAGCCATTGTTAATGGCTAAATGGTATAAAATGTGAAATATGTGTATTATGTGAAAATGACCAAAAGTGTTTGGGTAATGTCATTTTTGTGTATGCATTAAGGACATTGTTAAAAAGGTCATTGATAATGGCTAAAATGTATAAATTGTGAATTATATATAAATTATGTGGAATTACCCAAAATATTTGGGTGATGAGTTTTAAGTTTAAATGTGATGTAATGTGATGATATGATGAAATGTGATTAATTGATATTGCTATAAATGAGAAAAATAAGAAAAGATGAGAAAATAAGACAATGTGCCTAATAAATAATGAAAAATGAGACAATGTGCCTAGCTTAATTATGAGAAAATGAGAAAAAAATTGATAATGAGAAATGTGAATTAATTGTGTGCCTAGTATGTTCTTCAATTTTTAGAGTTTTGTGTTTGACGGCATGTCTATGAGGTTATCCTCATTATTTGCCTTCGGGGCTAGCTTTTGAGCAATTATTGATTTATCTTCGGGCTAGATGTTGGACGTCACTTGCATTCGGACTAAATGCTTGGCATCAATATGATTTATCTTCGGGCTAGACACTGGGTGTCATTATGGATCAAAACAGTAACTCTGAAATTTGAATAGCATATTAGATAATTTGGGTCCATGCTTGTGTTTTCTTTTATATGAAATGTGAGTTGTGAAATAATTGAAAAATATGTTTTAATGAAACGATATGAGATATGATATTCATATGTGTTGTGTATTGACATTACATTTGAATTTTATTGTTATCAAAGTTTGTATCGTTAGGCTATTGGCTTAGCACGATTGTAACTCATTGCATAGGTGACGGGGAAGATCCTATTGAGCCGCAGAGTTCGTCTATACCAGGTTGGGTCTAGCTTTGAGATTGTTTTAGTTAATTTTGCTGCTTCTTCGAGATCAATGCCGACTGCCAGCATGTATATATTTTTATATCATTTTACATTTTGGAGATTATGTATATTATATTATGTTTTCAGTGTACATATGTTATAAATTAAAAAGAATATTTTGGATAAAAATTTGTGATGCGATTTTTGTGTATGTTTTGATATGTAGATATATAGAAATGTATAAATACTTTGAGAAAATGTGGAGATACTGAGGAAGATGGATGAAATGTATTTTTGGGTTATTTAGGAGTGTTTTTATGCAAATTGTGTTGTATTGATAATTTGAAAATGTCCAAATTACAGACAAAATTCTGACGAAAAATTTTCAGAAATTTTTATGAAAAATGTTTATTTTTGTATCTGTAATTTATGATAATATTTTATTTGTTATTTGAATATACATTTTAAAGTATTTAAGATTTTAAATTTAAAAAGTAAAATAATTTTATTAAACCGGACTGTGATATTTTTATACTATATATGTATATTTTACATATACTGGGTGTATATATTATACGTATAAAGGATATAAGAGTGTTATATATAATTTAAGTAAATAATAATAATATATGTGGATATATATTGATATATATCTATATATGCTATATATAACTAGATATATATATATATATATTACATATATATAGTTATACGCCGGTGTATGTTGGTACATATCGGTATATGTTATATATACTTCAACTAAAGAATAACAATATATGTGGATGTATTTTAGTATATATAGGGATATATAACTACATGTCAGTATATAATTATTTTACATATTTATTTATATGTAGGTATATGTTATATAACTATATTTACCAAAAAGAATAACAATATATATTGGTATATGTTGATATATATCGATATATATTGGTATATATTTAATATATTTTAACTAAAAAATAACAATATATGTCGATATATGATGATATATCGGTATATATTAAATATAACTATATATATGCCACATATATGTAAGTATATGTTGGTCCATATTAAATAAATACTATAAATAATACAAATAATATAATATATATCAACGTATATTGAAATATGATGTAAAAATTGAAATATTAAAAAAAATGATATATGTGACATATAGATAAATATATTTTAGTTATATGTTGATATATATTACATATAAATAAAAACTTAATTTAATATTTTTAATTTAGTATATGTAAAAACATGTGAGTATATATCATTATATGTTACATATATCTAGTTATGATCAATAAGTAATACCATTACGTAGATATAACATATATCTAATCATGATCAATAAGTAATACCATTATATATATATATATATGACATATTTCTAGTTATGATTAATAAATAACGAGTAATGAGGCAGAAAAATTAATTAATTAAGAACATTTGCTGAATTAAATAGAAAATTTTTTTCATAAAAAATTATGGAACTTATTTTAGTTTAATTTTTTATTTTTTTAGAAATAAATTTTTTATTAATATTAATTAATTGATCCTTAATATTATAATTAAATACTAAAAATAATTTCATGATTCTAAATCAAACTTTTTGACTTGTTAATATTAATTAATTGATCTATAATATTATAATTAAATTCTAAAAAATAATTTATCACAAAAATGCTAAAAATAATTTAAAATAATTATTAAAAATTTTAAAAAAATATTTAAAGTAAATGATGATATGTTATAGTTAGGTATTTAAGGCAGCCATTGGACATGAGCCGATTAAGACAAGCATACAATTGAAGGAATATGGGTCCTGTATTTTTATAGTTAGAAAACTATGATTCCATAAAAGTGAAAATTTCTAACTACAGTATTTTTGAAAAGTCAAATTTATTTTAATGTATTTATGTAATTGTCCGGTAAATATACACGTGATTAATTTTGAATTGGGCCACGTATAAAAACTAAAAAACGACAAATATGTAGTATAGAATTAAAATAGACTAGTTTTAAAGCCCAAAGTATAAATGTCAAATTCGGCTAAATAAAAAGTTGGAGTCAAAGGTCTAATTTTAGGAAGGTAACAGTCAAATGGGCCCAAACGAAGATAATAACCATTACAGAGAATTTATAAAAATAATATGCAAGTTAAATTGAAACAATTAAGATTATTAGTTAATGAAAAATAAAATAATGCTAAAAACTATATATATATTCGGTTAGATAAGGGTTAAAGGCTAAATTGGAAGACTAATTATTACCTTGAGTCATCTTACCTAGTTTAAGCGAGCAACAAGAAACACACCATTATGGTTTAGAGAACAAATGACACATGTCTTCATTCTTGCAAATGAATAATGCAAATGACAAATGCTAACAAATTGAGGAGATAGAATAAGGAAATGAAAGACAAGTGTCAAATGCAAACGACTTTAACTTCTAGTTGAAGTATTAGTAATTTCGGCCAAACGAAGAGAGAGCCAATGAAGAGCTAAGGAAGTGCATCATTATGGGCCTATAAAATCAGATTTTTGAACTCAAACAAAACCCAAAGAAAAAAAAAAAAAAAGAAACAAACAGACTATATTCATACAAAACTCTTCTTCTTCCTTCCTATACTAAACCGAAAGCTTCTTCCTCTTCTTTAGCATAACCAAAAAGAGAGCAAGAGAGGTAAAAACAAGGGAGGAACTCAAAGTTAAGGGGGATTTGTAGAGAAAAGAAATCAAGAATCATGTTATTTAAAGAATCAAAAGCAAGAGTGAGTGTTTATAACCCTTAATAAAATGTTATTGCATGTGTTTGCTAAATAACTTCTATGGAATGGAACTTATTTGGAATTTAAAATAAGAAAGATTAAAAAAAAAAAAATTTATGTACATGCATATATTCGAGTTCTTAAGTAAATAGGAATAATATAAATGAGGTTCATTTGGAAATATGATCTACTAATTCCATGAGACGGACTACATTAAAAATCTAGTCTTTTGCATGGAATGTGCTATATTTGAAGGAAGTAAAAGTGTAGCTTTTTGTTGCCTCACCCTCTCTGCTAGTCTTCTTATTATTCCTAATTTTTTTCCGTACGATTAACCAACATATTTAACTAATCGATTATGATAAATTGAATTGGATTTTACAGTTTCAGGTAGGACAGCCGACCTGCTACGGGCACCTGTAGGAATTAATGCGTGAGACCGCGATCCACAAACTGACGCATGGGACTCACCAGCCAATAGCACACATTCAAAAATTTGTTTGTTAGAGTCAAAAGAAATGGAAAGAAGAACCCGTAATATGCTTTCTTCTATTTTGATTCTTGAAAGCTATAAACTTGAAGAAAAAGCAAGAATTATTCTTAAAAGCCTTTATTTGCATTAATCCGTGGCAACTATATGTATATGTGTTGGGATATTGTAATGTTATTAACTTGCATGTTAATATTTTATATTTATAATTTGAAAAATGGATGTGTCTAGACTTGTATTGAGGTGATGTTGAAATATTGTTAACTTGCATGTTGACAGCCTATATGCATGAGACTGATAGTTAGTTTACAAGTGATGGATATGTTTGTGATGGATAACTAAATGTATGTAATTCATTTTTATGTTTAGCATTTAATTAATAAATATTTTGTTGGAGGGACAATATGGGTAACCGAATATTAATGAAGTATATGGATGTGTTTTAATGCTAAGATATCACTTGCGTGATATAAAATAGACTAAAACACAAAGAGATGAATAATTATATGAATGATGAATATGTATATGGTTTCACCGAATTTTGATGATGATCTTTAATTGGGAACCAATTGGTGCATTATGTGGTTAACAAAAGTTTAAATTATTGTTAATTTAAAATAAATAACTTGATTGGTTAAATGCAAACATGTATGGGATTAAGAAGTACGGTTAGTGGCCTTTAAAAGGGGTCAAGTAAAGTGCAAGTAAGGTAAAAAGTAGTAATTAATAGCTATACATGTAGCTTATGATGATTATGAAATTTTGATTAAGAAAAGAAGAGCTGTTAATTATGAATGGCTATGTGATTAAAGAACTAAAGTAGAAAATTAGTAAAGTAACAATTACCGAAAATTATATAGCCCAACTAGCAATAAAAATATATGTTGTTCAAGAAGACATTATGATGGCTGAGTATTTGGATGGGAAAAACTTGAGTATGTAAGTTTATGATTAAATTTTGCATGGATGCAAAGAAAGCATATAAATTGATAAACATTATTGAAAGTAAAGATTTTATATGAAAGAATAATTGTTTTTTTAAAGGTGTTACAGTATAACATAAGTTGACTTTCCATTTTACTCGATAGTGCATGATCGGTAGCTAAAAAATAGCTAATAATGTTCAAAGAAAATTCATTCAAAAGCAGTGACGTAGTCAGCAGTTTGTCGGAGCCTGGACACGGTCAACAGATGGATGAAAAGTCAACGGCCGCAAAAAATCAAACGGCGGTGAAAATTAATTTTCCAGCAGCCAAGCCTGGGCAGCGGACCAGGCTTGCCCAGAACCTGGCTACGTCCTTGTTCAAAAGTCTAAAGCAATTACTTTATTATCTTATTATCACTTATGGTAAAGGAAGATAGTGATATCACATAATAGATATGCAAAGTTTGGCATTATATTTATGATATGTGCCGGATATTTAAAAAAAAAATACTAGTCTAAAAGAAGTCATAAAGTAGGACTAGATATACTCACTAATTATAGAAATAATTTAATAAAGAAATAATATGAGCAAGTGAAACCAAAGGTTATCTATTTAAGTAATAGTTAAAAATAAATGTATTAGAAAGAAAACCAAATTAATTCAAGTGAGACTTTCCAGGTAAGCCTTTTAAGACTAATCCGGTGATCGAACCAATTTTCTAATAATCATATTGATAGCGCCTAATCCTAGTGGGATTTAACCCATTAAGCAGTGTAGAGTAGTATTTAGAAATGCGCATAAAAAAAGTTACTATGCTATAAATTTAGCCTCTGGAAAGAAGTCATAAAGCATGACTCGATGTACTCACTAATTATAGAAATAATTTAACTAAGAAATAAATGAGTAAGTGAAACCAAAGGTTATCTATTTAATTAATAGTTAAAAATAAATGTATTTGGAACACAACCAAATTAATTTGAGTAAGACCTTCGAATAAGCCTTTTGAGACTAACCCTATGACCAAACCGATTTTTTGATAATCACGTTAATAGGACTTAACCATAGTAGAGATTAAACCACTAATCAGTGTACATTGGTATTCTAAAATATGCATAAGAGAAAAGTTTTTGTCCTATAAATTCAGTCTCTAGTTACCTCTAACTATAATCTTTGGACTATTCTGCATACGGTCTCTAGATTGTTCTTTTTTGTAAATGTTATTTGATTTTTTCCATTAAAAATTTTATTTTATTATATTCAAATTGAGTAAACTGCCTGCTCAATTTCAAATATCTTACTATAAATTGAGGGTTAAGTTTAAATATACAATAATAGTATTCATATTTCTTAGTCCGAGAATTAAATAATAAGTGTTGAAATGGACAAATGAATATTCTCTATGAAGTACTGATAAGAAATAGTAATCAGTCTTAGATTCATGATAATAAATTTTGCATTTTACAAGTCAAGATAGTTAGACACTGAACTACTATGAGTTAAAATATAATGTAATGACCGTAACTTTATTAAAATATAATTAATCAAATAATTTAGAAAATTAATTAAAGTATTGAAATATGGAAAATATGAAATATATATGTGGAATATATATTAAATATACATGATATATAAAAGTCAAAAAATAAAATAATAGAAATCAAATTATAAATAGTAAAAAGTAAAAGTTAAAAAATATATATATTAAAATAATTTTGGTCAAACATGATAAATATTAGATATTAATTATTAATAAATTAGATAATTTATTATTTAAATATTATAATATATATGTGGCTAAGAAGACTTAAAATAAAAAAAGCAACAATTCAAAGTCCACCATTCTTGCGGCAGACTAACACACACGTGCAAGCATAAGATACAAAAGCCAGAATTTACACATTTGCTTTAGATTCTTGATTTGCAGTTTAAGGGTCCGGCTAGGGCAAAAGGCCAGGGACAGGAGTAGGACTTTGGAAAAAAAAAAAAAAAGATTTCCTGTCAGTGTTATTGATGATATCACAAATCCTAGCGTCAAATGAAATCATATATGGGAAGACAGGCCGATAGAATTGTTGACACATGAGAAAAATCTGCTAGCAATAAAGACCTCCAGGTCCATTCTCAAATTCTAGATATATGTTTATGCAGCTAAATTGCATTTTCCCAGTTAATGCAGAGCACCTATCCATTTATAATAAGATCCTTCTCAATCAAAAACAATATGATGAAAAAACTCAGTTTTGTTTTCAAGTTTCAATGGGTTATAGCTAATAAAGCAGTCCCACCATATGGGAAGGGTTACCGCTATGTGTTCCAATAACATTCCACATAAATTTTTTTTATATATACAAAGCATAAGCAATCATTGAACAATAAAATGTTTTAGGCTGTGGTTATATCTTACCTTAGTGGCATCATCCAGACACAAGCTTTACAAGAATGCAAATGGAATTGAGAATTATAAGAGGAACTCTCATATACTGGGTTGCATAAATAAGCCCAATAAGCTGCCCCTTGAAGGACTTGGTCCGACCTCCTAAGAACTCAGAGAAGCTCCATCCTCTTCGTGCGAGGAATCGATCGTCATTTAATATTGCCAGTGCATTTGCAAGAAGAAGACAGCCCCCACGACCCCCTAGGTCTGTCGCTGCCCTCCAGCAATGTCCACAAACCCATGTTCCCTTCATCATAAAGAATTAAATACCCAATCAAAGCAAAAACCGAGACTGCCTAAATCATACAAAAACGAAACATCCAAAATGGCAGATTAAAAGACACCATATTAAAATAAAAAAAATGGAAAAGTTAAGAATTGCAAATTGAAAAAGTGAAAATCGAAAATTAAAGAAAAAAAAATTGTTAAAGCTTGCACAAACCTAAAAACCTGAACCGAGAAGGAAGACGAAGAAATTTGTGAGTCAATCAAGCTTTTCGGTAATGGTGAGTGAATTTGTTTTGGAGCATAGCCGCAGTTCTGATATATAGGCAAAGGCCAAATGAACTACATGAAATAGTAAATAAAAGAGGAAACAGATCTAACATATACAATTATATATACTAACATATACAATTATATATATTATTTTGTATTTATTTTTTCTAATTTTTTTTCCAACAATACATATTTTTTGTTGCTAATTTTCTTATATTTTTTGGGAAAGAAATGCTAAGATACTTAAGTTTGAAATCTAAATAAAAACAAAAACAACACATACTGGCCACAAAACTACACTTTAATCATTTTTTCCGCTTACGTTCCACATGAATTCATTATAAGATTTAATATAGTCAAATGTTTTTCTAGAGTTTATATATATATATATATATATATATATATATAGTGTTTGATTTTACATATTGAATAGATTTCAATATTTAGTTTGAAATTTAATTAAAAATTTTAAAATATAATTTTTTGTAAATATTGAGAAAGAAATATTTGAAAATTAATATTGAAAAAAAAGTAAATATATTTTTTTTATAAATGAAATGTATAATAGCCATATTGCACCTTCTGAGATATACATAAATATATATTTAATATATGAAAAATATATCAAATACTAAAATATTTAAAAAAAATAAAAAGTGACTTATGATGCATTTTTTTCTAGAGAAAATTACGCAAATTATGTCAAATCTGTATTTACTTTTCATTTTTACGGAATTTAAGGCTTTTTTTCTTTTAACATGAATGTCGGGCTTTTTTTCATTTTTTCTTCTTTACGTGATGATATTTATTTATTTTATTTTATTTATTTTTATTTATTTTTATTTTAGGTAATTTTTTTATTTAAAAATAATTTTTTATTATCACATTCTCATATGTTAAAAAAATAAATATATATACACAATAAATAATATCACCACGATATATAATAAATAAAAATATAAAAAATCTATTAAATATTTTTAAAATTTTATTTAATTTTATTTTTTAAATTTTATATTTATGTAATATACACGTAATATAATTTTCGTCATGACAAGGGGTTAATTGACTCAATTTTTATATAAAAAAAAAATCTTAATGATTTAAATAAAAATAAAAAACAAAAACTAACTTAAAAGTATGTAAGTGAAACTTTGGCTGTGGTTGGGGGGGGGGGGGGGGGGGGGGGGGGGGGGGGGGGTGGGTGGTGATTGACCTTTAGGCCTATCATTATGTTCATTGAAACAAAGATTGTATGCAGAAGAGTTTTGACTATCTTATGGTGCTTTATTTTTATGCAATTATTTAAACTATCTTATGGTGCTTTTATTTTTATGTAATTATTTAAAGAAAGCTATTTTAATTGTAGAGTATGATTGCAAATAAATTTATTAATTTGAGTATAATAACTTATTCTCAAAAAAATATAATAGAATTTAAATTATGAACATTCCAAACCCAATTGGCTTTGAGATATTGATATGTGATTTTCACACTAGGTGGGTGTATATACCCAATGTGGACGAAAATTTACTCATTGGAGTTTTATTTAATTCTATAATTTGAGAAATGGTTGAAAATATACTTCTAAAATAAATCAGATTCATGAAATTTATAAACTTGTTTTGGGATCAAATTTAGAATTTAGAGACAATAGATCACCCACACACTACAGAAAAGAAAAGAAAAGAAAATTAGTAACAGCATTTTTGTGATGAATTAATTACTTGTATCTCTTTATTTCTAATATGGAGAATTGTGATTATGGAATAATTAATGTCTTCGTTCTAATTACTCTGTGAACAACATTCCTTCTCCCTTTGATTCTTTTAAATCTTGATTTCGTCAACTTTAATCTTTTCTTGCAAGTATGCTGACCCAAAACCTTTCCACACCTAGAACAGCATCTGCAGCAAAAATCAGTGAAACATAATTAAAAAGACTAATTATCCCTTTTAAAAAAAAATTAGAAGAAATAATGATGGAAAATTTTGGGTGAAATTTCAGAAACCTGAAGCAACCAGCAAATGTTGTCGCGCAAAATTGGAGACAGTGAGCGCGCCAAGCCATTGTCCTTTGACTTTCAGATTTTTGATATTTTAGTTGGAAATTCCTTGGCCACCAAGATTACCTATTTATATAAAATATTAGGTTTGTGTAAATTTGGTGATAAAGGAGGAATCTGTGTCCAACTGTACTAGGAAACTGTCTGTTTATACCGTTCTCTTAGAAGTTTAAATTATTTAAATTGAATTTAAATTTAAATTTAAAAAAAAAAAACACATGCCAAACGGTGTCGCTTTTGCATTTATGTTTTTTGTGTACAAAAAAAATATTGAAGTAGGATATTGATTGATTTAGGTAATCAATTGTGATTGTCATAACGGAAATTATGGACGAGTGATTCTTTGGTGAATTAGTAAAAAATCAAACAAGCACTTTTAACAGCTTAAGAGTAAAAACTGTTAATTAATGATTGGTAAAAATCATAACTAATGCATTGAAAGGTTATAGGTTTTAACTATCAAGTCAGATTGTTCATTA